>OY744482.1:234538496-236938496 GCA_963556165.1 Tipula helvola | reverse complement strand
TTTTGTTCGATTGGTTAAGCCATCTGGGCTATAGAGAAGACACAGACTGATAGACGGATGGACAAACGGACAGACAGAAATCATTTCGAAACCCACATTTTCGGACTCAGGGGACCTCAAAATAGATATATCTTCATTAATCTCTTATATAATATTTGGGGTTACAGCTCCCATATTCCGTGAAACAGAAAATTTATTTTGCAAATATTTCAAAAATATACAATTTACAGAAAACATAAAAAAATAAAAACAATCTTAATTAAGGTTGCAAGAAATTTGTATTATAATAGTTTCTTAAAATTCGCTGTTCGTAAAAGAAAGTCGTGTGTTGGCCACACCTCCATTTTTTTATGTATTTTATTTCAAAAATATGTACAAGAGTTTGCAAAACAATTGACATACAGCGAAGCTCAAAAAATACACAAAAATACAGAAAAAATATGACAATAAAGAAACTAAGAACTATTTTTATACCTCTGTGAAATTAGCCCGAAAAAAAATCCCAGAAAACGATTATAGTTAAATATGGTAATACTAATATATTATAACCAGCGTATTATGAAAACTATAACGAAAGTAAATATATTTATATAATATGTCGTAGAAATTGAGTAAGCAAAGTAAAACAAAATGAAATAGTTGTTTGTATGTGATTAATAAAAATACTATTAGGTACATACGAATGATTATAAATAAATTCAATAATTTCAGTATTTTAAAAATTTATTAGCACACAGTAATTTACACTGGATTACCATTACAATATCCACTTATTCAAATAATTTGATAAAATATTTTGAAGTTCAACAAAGTATAACCACTATCGTCCCTAGAAGTCATACAAGATATCAATTAACGAGCACGGCTTGATATAGGTTTTGTAGGACATGGATACAAGTTGCATATGGCTAAAATAAAAAAAAATTCTATTCGCCGTTAGGCAGATATAGTCCCTAGAGTTCATACAAGATATCAATTAACGAGCACGGCTTAGTATAGGTTTTGTAGGACATGGATACACCTTGCTTATGGCCAAAATAAAAAAAAATTCTATTAGCCGTTAGGCAGATATAGTCCCTAGAATTCATACAAGATATCAATTAACGAGCACGGCTTAGTATAGGTTTTGTAGGGCATGGATACACCTTGCTTATGGCCAAAATAAAAAAAAATTCTATTAGCCGTTAGGCAGATATAGTCCCTAGAATTCATACAAGATATCAATTAACGAGCACGGCTTAGTATAGGTTTTGTAGGGCATGGATACACCTTGCTTATGGCCAAAATAAAAAAAAATTCTATTAGCCGTTAGGCAGATATAGTCCCTAGAGTTCATACAAGATAATAATTAACGAGTACGGCTTGATATAGGTTTTGTAGGACATGGATACACCTTGCTTATGGCCAAAATAAAAAACAATTCTATTAGCCGTTACGCAGATATAGTCCCTAGAATTCATACAAGATATCAATTAACGAGCACGGCTTAGTATAGGTTTTGTAGGACATGGATACACCTTGCTTATGGCCAAAATAAAAAAAAATTCTATTAGCCGTTAGGCAGATATAGTCCCTAGAGTTCATACAAGATATCAATTAACGAGCACGGCTTGATATAGGTTTTGTAGGACATGGATACACCTTGCTTATGGCCAAAATAAAAAAAAATTCTATTAGCCGTTACGCAGATATAGTCCCTAGAATTCATACAAGATATCAATTAACGAGCACGGCTTGGTATAGGTTTTGTAGGACATGGATACAAGTTGCATATGGCCAAAATAAAAAAAAATTCTATTAGCCGTTAGGCAGATATAGTCCCTAGAGTTCATACAAGATATCAATTAACGAGCACGGCTTGGTATAGGTTTTGTAGGACATGGATACACCTTGCTTATGGCCAAAATAAAAAAAAATTCTATTAGCCGTTAGGCAGATATAGTCCCTAGAATTCATACAAGATATCAATTAACGAGCACGGCTTAGTATAGGTTTTGTAGGACATGGATACACCTTGCTTATGGCCAAAATAAAAAAAAATTCTATTAGCCGTTAGGCAGATATAGTCCCTAGAGTTCATACAAGATATCAATTAACGAGCACGGCTTGGTATAGGTTTTGTAGGACATGGATACACCTTGCTTATGGCCAAAATAAAAAAAAATTCTATTAGCCGTTAGGCAGATATAGTCCCTAGAATTCATACAAGATATCAATTAACGAGCACGGCTTGGTATAGGTTTTGTAGGACATGGATACAAGTTGCATATGGCCAAAATAAAAAAAAATTCTATTAGCCGTTAGGCAGATATAGTCCCTAGAGTTCATACAAGATATCAATTAACGAGCACGGCTTGGTATAGGTTTTGTAGGACATGGATACACCTTGCTTATGGCCAAAATAAAAAAAAATTCTATTAGCCGTTAGGCAGATATAGTCCCTAGAATTCATACAAGATATCAATTAACGAGCACGGCTTAGTATAGGTTTTGTAGGACATGGATACACCTTGCTTATGGCCAAAATAAAAAAAAATTCTATTAGCCGTTAGGCAGATATAGTCCCTAGAGTTCATACAAGATATCAATTAACGAGCACGGCTTGGTATAGGTTTTGTAGGACATGGATACACCTTGCTTATAACCAAAATAAAAAAAAATTCTATTAGCCGTTAGGCAGATATAGTCCCTAGAATTCATACAAGATATCAATTAACGAGCACGGCTTGGTATAGGTTTTGTAGGACATGGATACAAGTTGCATATGGCCAAAATAAAAAAAAATTCTATTAGCCGTTAGGCAGATATAGTCCCTAGAGTTCATACAAGATATCAATTAACGAGCACGGCTTGGTATAGGTTTTGTAGGACATGGATACACCTTGCTTATGGCCAAAATAAAAAAAAATTCTATTAGCCGTTAGGCAGATATAGTCCCTAGAATTCATACAAGATATCAATTAACGAGCACGGCTTAGTATAAGTTTTGTAGGACATGGATACACCTTGCTTATGGCCAAAATACAAAAAAATTCTATTGGCCGTTAGGCAGATATAGTCCCTAGAAGTCATATAAGATATCAATTAACGAGCACGGCTTGATATAGGTTTTGTAGGACATGGATACACCTTGCTTATGGCCAAAATAAAAAAAAATTCTATTAGCCGTTAGGCAAATATAGTCCCTAGAGTTCAACTTGTATCCATGTCCTACAAAACCTATACCAAGCCGTGCTCGTTAATTGATATCTTGTATGAATTCTAGGGACTATATCTGCCTAACGGCTAATAGAATTTTTTTTTATTTTGGCCATATGCAACTTGTATCCATGTCCTACAAAACCTATACCAAGCCGTGCTCGTTAATTGATATCTTGTATGAACTCTAGGGACTATATCTGCCTAACGGCTAATAGAATTTTTTTTTATTTTGGCCATATGCAACTTGTATCCATGTCCTACAAAACCTATACCAAGCCGTGCTCGTTAATTGATATCTTGTATGAATTCTAGGGACTATATCTGCCTAACGGCTAATAGAATTTTTATTTATTTTGGCCATATGCAACTTGTATCCATGTCCTCCAAAACCTATATCAAGCCGTGCTCGTTAATTGATATCTTGTATGAATTCTAGGGACTATATCTGCCTAACGGCTAATAGAATTTTTTTTTATTTTGGCCATATGCAACTTGTATCCATGTCCTACAAAACCTATACCAAGCCGTGCTCGTTAATTGATATCTTGTATGAACTCTAGGGACTATATCTGCCTAACGGCTAATAGAATTTTTTTTTATTTTGGCCATATGCAACTTGTATCCATGTCCTACAAAACCTATACCAAGCCGTGCTCGTTAATTGATATCTTGTATGAACTCTAGGGACTATATCTGCCTAACGGCTAATAGAATTTTTTTTTATTTTAGCCATAAGCAAGGTGTATCCATGTCCTACAAAACCTATATCAAGCCGTGCTCGTTAATTGATATCTTGTATGACTTCTAGGGATCTTAGAGGGATCTAGAATCCTTCTACTTGTCCCAAGATAGTTTCTTGCACCAATTCAGGGGATTACAACTTACATTTGACTATAGCTGAATCATTTTCGTATTAAAAATGTGAAGCTATTGGCTAGAAAACACATAAAAATACCCATGATTTAATATCTTGTAAAAATATTATTTCGGGATAAATAATGTCATGACAGTTTTATGGGGATGACGTAAAAATTTCATGATAGTTTTTTTTCGGGCTGACACTAAATAATGTCATGACAGACATATTTTTTCTGGGATGACAAGTAAAGTATCGTGATATTGTTATATCACGATATATTAGTGTTGCCAACACACTTTTCCGGGATAATTTTCGGGCTAACTTCACAGACATTATTTTTATTATTAAATAAAATTAAATTAAATAAATTAAGTGTGATATAAGCCACGGCCACCACAGAATAATAATGTATTTACATTATTACGGAATGTATAGGCTTTGGTTTTTGTTTTAACTTTTAAGTTGAATTCATAACATCGGGAGCGACTTAGCAAAAAATACCATAGTATTGCAGTAAGAATTTTTTCAACTCGAGTAAGGAACAATTAGGAAAATGAACAAAGAGAAACGAACAAGTAGTAGGAGGGGCTTAGCTATTTAAAGTGATTTGATTGATTGAGAGTTCGTAAATAAATACTATGGTATTTTTTGCTAAGTCGCTCCCGATGTTATGAATTCAACTTTAAGGGTTACTTTTATTTTTTTTATTTTTTAGAACTAGACACTTTCCTATTTTTGTGTTATTTTCAGTTCATATATATACATATCTGTGGTCACAAATCTAAAAGCCGGTACACATTAACAACGAGCGACGAGAACGATTCTTCCTTTTTCAACAAATTATTTAAGCAAATTGTTAAAATAGTAAAAACCGTATGTTTTAAATTAACGACATTCGAGGTATCGTGGATTTACTAAAAATAAAAGTTACAATTTTAACATTGTTAATACAAAATGGGACAATTTAAACGGGCATACAAGAAAAAATTTTTGGCGACAAACATTAGCATCAAAAATAATAAATTGGCATCACAAATAATATTTTGGCACCACATATGAAAAACAAACAAATATTTTTGAAGGACATTATTAAATACTGTGGCTACAAACATTGACATCATAATTAATAAATTGGCAACAAATATAATATTTTGGAACAGAAAAAAATAATTTTTAGTAGTAAAAAAAAAAAAAAAAAATCGAGACGAAAAATTAAATTTAATCGATTTTGTATTATTTAATATTTGATGGGGGATCGATATAAAATATTGCAGTGTCATTAATAGATTCTATATAATCCGCTCCTACGTGCGGCACGTAGTGCGACATGTTTGCTTATCCTGGCTCCTAAGTTAAATTAGGGATCTCCATTTTCCAGAATATTTTAAAACTAATTTAATTTTTTTATTTATAAATTTGTTGCCAGTTAATTATTTTTGTCGCCCAAAATGTTTATTTCGATGCCAAAAAATAATTTTTGTGTACCCTTCCAATAATTTGTGCCGTTTTATTATTTTTTTGTATCTCAAATAATAATTTTTTGTGTGCCGGTTTATTGCCAGCCATACAAAATTTCAATTTATCGTTGATAATTTTTAATTTATTACGATAAATTGAAATTTTGTATTAAAAATGTTAAAATTTAATTTTTTATTTTTAGTAAATACACGATAGTTTAGCTATCGTTAATTAAAAATATTCGATTTTCACTATTTCAACAATTTTCTCACATAATTTAAGGAAAAAGGAAAATTCGTTCTCATCGCTCGTTCTCAATGTCCGGCCTTATGGGGTCCAAGTCGAGTTGTGCCCTTGTACATATTATTTAAAATTCAAATTCTCCATATTCGATTTCATATAGTATCAATATTTTGTAATATTCCGGCAACTACAAACAACCGTAATTTCTGTTTACAAACACTAAAATTCAAAAATCTCATACGATTTTCAATGATTTTTAGTTTTAAAAATGATTTTCCGAAAAATGCGAATTTTCGAGTTGTGCTGTTTTGATTTGTGACCACAGTATCAAAATTATCCTTATCTCTTTCAGCTCGGAACAACACGTATATTGCGTTATAATTTTTTTCTAATTAACCAATCGATTGCTGAACTTTTAACAGTTATGTTAACGAATAATTTTATTCAATAACTTGATTTTAGTTGAGCCTCCATAAATAATTAGGAATGGTTTCCAATCTCTCCCTCTCTCTAGGAATTTAGTAACTATGAAGCCCGTGAAACACTACATTTTGCTGAAAGATTTTTGTTTTTAACATTGACAACGTCTTATAACTTAGGCTCTCATGTTCGGAAAGTTAGCGACAAGGAGCGTTGTTCTTTGATCACATGCCATTACTTGTCAAGAATAAGCATTAGTATTACGTTTAATTTAAATATATGACTGCATAGATTGGTCCTTAGCATAGGCGGACACAAGGGGAGGGGGCGAGGGGGGGGGGGAGGGGGAGGGGGCGAGGGGGGGGGAGGGGGAGGGGGTAACATCCCATCACAAAATGAAACACAAACCTCTAAAAAACACACCTAAATCGACAACATATTAATTAACAAAACGATGGATAACTAATATAAAATTATTAAAACAATTGAATTCCATTTAAGTAAATACCAGTAATCGATAATATTTCATTCAATAAAGTCAACGCAAATAATTCAATATTAACTATGTATTTGTCGTATGCTATATTATATGTTGTTAAGTTCAGCGAGGTTAAAACTCGATATTTTATAGAAATAATGCTAAAAAATGCATTAAATAATGTATTAATGAAAATATCTTGATTACATTTACTTGTAAATTGAAAATAAAATGTAAATAAAAAATTTAGTATTTACGCATATCTCGTATCCTAATAAAAAGCAGCAAGCTACTAACACTAAAGAAGAAAGAATCATAAACTCCATCCGACCATGTCCGTATCTAAATACCTACACTAATGCAATATTTGCCTAAAAGCGGCCTGTATGTAATGGTATTGATTTTTAAGATATTTCTGTTTATTTATATAATTATTACACATAAGTTACAAATAACCCCCCGCCCCCTCCAGCCCCAACTTAAAAGCTTAAAACACATAATATTACCACACTGACATCATCAGATAGCGACAGATACCGCGGGACGAACCTTTGATTTGATTTTTTTTTTATGAGCGGTTAGTATAGATGGTTAGTATAGCTGTTTGCGTAAAGAAACTGTGGCGGTTAAATATATATAATTTGAAAAATATTTGATATCGTTTATCGTAATTTGACTGAAAAACACGAATCGGTCTCTAAGCCGCTCATTATGGCAGGACAGAACCAAATGTAAAACAACACAGCCGCAACCACTCAGACTCAATGTTAATGCAAAGTCTTAGGGCTCACTTGGGCGAACCTGAGATAGACTCAGTTATACAGCGATCCGACTACCTGGTACTAAGTGAAACCAGTGTCGTCAATCGTGTCAAAAGTTATATTATTATAAGAAAAAGTCAAAAACGCTGCCCAATCCCGGGGAAAAAATTTATGGTGTTTACGGTCAATGTCAAAAAGGTCGAATTCAATAGTAGCAAGGTTTGCTCGCGACTTTCTGGAAATTTCGATGTGAAAGATACGGGATTGAATCGGTTCACCGCGAAAATAAGCTCATCGCTTTACGTTATACCGCCTGTTTAATTCACCGTTTTTACAATTCACAGTCATAATAGTTCACCGCTTACGATTTACCGTTTTCACTAAAATTTTTTTTAAAAAATTAACTACCTATATATTTGATATAAATATGCTTTGCTTATATTTACTACTACTATGTTTTACTTAAATTTTTGTTTTTATCTTAATAGTCGGAAATATAATATAATATAATTTGACATAATAAAAATATTAAAAACACAAAAAGTGCCCAATAGACGGATGTAATAGAAGTCGTAAAATCGAACGCGGTAAAGATAAGCTTGTAGTCGATGGTTATGTGGAGAACTTGACAAAAAAGTGGAGCCAAATTACTTTCGCTGGATTTGTGATAAAAAGTGTTCGCTGTTATGCAAGGGACGACTGTCAACGAAATTAACTGACGGCGGCCACAATATTTCTATAAGGCCATCACCACCCGTGCATGACCCTGACGCTAGTGAAAAACACCTGCACATGGTAAATACAGAAGTTCGAACATTCGCAGCGACAACTGCGATGATTCCGTCTAAAATTATTTTGTCGAGCAAGCTAAATTGTAATGCTGTTACCCGTAAACAGATCCAAGCAAGGCTGCTTGTCTCATTTTACAGTTTTATTGAAAACACTGAAAATATCAATAAACATTGATTCAGTAAATTTCACCGCCAACATTTACATTAATTTCATCTCATTCACCGCGGCGGTGAGTGAGATGGAATTAATGTAAATTTTGGCGGTGAAATTTGCTGTCGGTAAATCGTGCGCGGTGAAATTTGCTGTCGGTAAACCGTCTGCGGTGAACTGTTAAACGGCGAACCATGGGCGGTAAACCATGAGGCGATGAACCGTGCCCAACCCGAAAGATACAACTGCCTCTGGTCAACGAATCACTAGAAAATTTGATGAAAATTTAGAAAAATCGAAGAAGACCGATACATAAGCAGGCATACAATTGCTAGGTTCTACTAATGACGATGACGATTGATTCTAATCTTTAATGTCAGCAATTACCTAGATTGCAGCAACCAATTCCAAAAAACCGGAGAGAATTGATCAATAGAAAGGATCATGACAACGCAAGACCACATACTTTTGATCACCCGGCAAAAATAGGAAGAGCTTGGCTGGATAGTTTTGATACATCCATTGTATGTATAGCCCAGACCTTGCAACGTCTGACTTCCATTTGTTTCGATATCTGCAAAACTCCCTTGATGATCTGAAGCCAACTTCATAGAAGGATTGTGAAAATCACTTGACCAGGCTTTTCGCCGATAATCCACAGAAGTTCTACACCGATGGAATTATGAAACTTCCTGAAAAATGGCCAAAGGTCAAAGATAATAATGGCCCATATGTACTTAAGTAAAATTCAGTTTGAAAAAATGACAAAAAATCTTTCAATATTTTTTTCCCAACCTAATTACCAAAGTTATAAAGTGTACACTACAATTATTTAAATGTAATCAAAAAATTCACGAAGCCACGCCTTAAACCTAAAACCCGTACGACGCTTTAGCGACTTTCAAAAATTTTTAAATCGAATGATTATTGGAAATTTGATACATTTGAAACATTTCGTTTGCTGTTGTTTTAGCTTTCATTGAGTTTGAAACTTTACTTCTGCCGTTTACTCGTACAGTATGAGTTAAATTAATTCTCACAAATAGAATACACAAATAAATCAACCATCATAATAATTTCATTATTTACGCTAAAAATATTATAATAAATGATTTTATTTGTTTCATATTCAAATTATGTTGTATTTGCAGATTTTATGCCAATTCGCACATTAACATAATCAAAATAATTATAAAAATTTTGTTTGCCTGCACAAATCAGCAAAAATGTATACATATATTATTATTCATGTCAAAACAATACAGAAAAGTTAATTTTAATTTTAATATAATAATTATTTATGTAGATTAATATAAATAATAATGATGATGAATGATATGCATAATCAACATTAAATTATTATTATGAATATAAAATATTTTTCAAACCCCTATGGTTATCTCTAGGATAAGGCTATTGTTTAATTTAAATTTGTTCAAACAAAAATTTAAAAATGGCTTATCTATTTTTAATAATTGTTCCTCCCAACTGATAAAGTTATTACTTTTTTCGTTTCGATTTTCATTTACATAAATGTACATACTTTTATCTATTATTTTATAACAATGCTCAATCGATGAAGGACTTTTATCGCAGTACAAAACTGGAGAAATCATAAAAAATATTGTATACAAATTTTATTATCGCTGCAATATAAATCTATTTATGTATAATATAATGCTGCTTCGGCGGATAGCAAATCGATTTTTTTTATTTGGGTTTAGATTTACTCGTACAAACGAGTTATTTTAGATATCGGTTGAGTTAATGATTAAATTTATTTGACCATATTATTTTTATTTTTAATATTTACTTTCTTTATATAAAGCGGGTTTCAATTTGTAGTTAATTTTTAAATTTGTCGCCGTTAATATTTTATGTACTAGAGTGCCATAAGTTATTTGAAAGATGACAAGTAGAAAAATTTCAGTTAGTAAAAATGGAAAGATATAAGATTGAGCAACGCAAATTTATTGTTAAAATTCTTTTAAATTTGGAGACAGTTATGCTTAGAAGTTATAAGAAAATTTCGTACAGAATATGGAAGAGAAAATTGTCCATCAAATGTGGTCATTCGAAAAATTGTTACCAAATTTGTGGGGACTGGGTGGGTAAAGGAACAAAACAGTAAAATATACCGTTGAAGTAGTCGATCGGAACAAAAACCACTTTATTCAGAATTTTGCACAAAGATCTTCATTTGAAGGCATACAAGTCTCAGGTAACTCAAAAAATAAAGCCATCAGGTTTGGGGTTACGTTGTCAATTCGCTAATTGGACCATACAAAAAACTTAAAAATGCGAATTTTTCCATCAAAGTTATATTTTGGAACGAAGCAAATTTTGAACTCGGCGAATTTGTAAACAAACAAAATTATCGAATCTGGAATGAAGGAAATTCACGAGATATAATGGACAACCCGATACATCCATAGACAGTCATTGTCTGGTGTGGTTTTTTGGTGATGGAGTAATCGGACCGTATTTTTTTGATATTGAAGTTGTGATTGTTGTTATTGTAAATTTACCTTGATATCGGAATATGATTACGAGTATTTTGTTTGACGAATTAGAAGGTATGGATGTCAAAAAATTGTGGTTCCAGCAGGACGGCGCCACGTGTCATACAGCAACAGAAACAATTGATCTTTTGCATGAACGCTTTGGTAAGAACATTAATTGACTGCGTAGATTTTTTCCTATGGGGATATTTGAAGGCAAAAGTCTATGCCAACGATCCACAAACAATTGATGGCCTAAAGAAGAATATTGATGATGCCAGAAGTCATTAAACATTTTGGTAAAAGAATAGTAGCTTGCTGTATGGCAAGGTTACTGATGACATTATTTTTCATTACTAACCCGGAAAACAAAATAGCGATGACAAATTATTGAATAATAGTATATTATTCAACGAGCACATAATGATAGCTGTTATTCACGAAGATGAAGTTTGCCGACACGAGCAGATAAGCGAGTGTCGTAAATCATCTCAGTGAATAACAGCCATTATATGCGAGTAGAATACGATACTTTGTCCACGACCGACTAATATCATAATATAAATACTCTTCAAATAATTTTCGTCGACATTTTGACGTCTCAGTTTTATAATAATGAAAATGGCAAGAGACTACTAGATAAAATTTCAAAAATCAAATAATTTACTTGGAAGTATTGAATAATGAAAGAAGAGACTACTAGATAAACTAGCAGTGAATAATGGGTATCATTATAAGTGATAAAACAAACGTATAATTATACGTTAGTCGTGGACAAAGTATAATTATGCCAAATGATATTTAAAAAAAATTGACAGGAATGAAAATCCGGAATGAAATTATACCTCATTATTGTTGTAAAAATACCAAAGTAAGACTACAATACTCTTTAAAAATACATGTTTCGAGTTTGCTCTTTGCTAATTTTATAATTACTACTGAAATTATGTTTCGTTTTTGAAATTTTGCTTCCCCGATTATTGCTCTATCTCATCTATTTGTTTTAGTATTGAGTTTGTCATTTAATATCAGTGTGTAGGTACGATTATTATTAATAATTTCCAAATCATCATATCGAATCGATCCATCGTATTTCCTTTTCGAAGTATGTCTAAAGCCGCGTACACATTGAGCGAACGAACAGCGAACAGCGAATCAACAGCAAACAGCGAATATTTGTTATTCTTTCATTGACGATTTGGAGTGTCGTACACATCAAACGAACGGAAAGCGAATATGCCGTATATGTCATGTTCGCTGTTCGTTTGCAAACTTATTGGTGAACAAGAGTGTGGATCTATTTTTAAAACAAAATTATTAAAACAAAAAAATTGTATTATTTTTTAATGAAAAATTATATTAAAAAAAAAAAATATTAAATTAAAAGATATTTAATTTTAAAAATCGTTCTTGTCTTTTGCCTCACTCTGTACAAGAAAAACCTTATTTGTGTTCGTCGTTCGTTGTGCGTTTTTATCGTCCATACTGAACATCAATTTCCTTTGATGTTCCGCTCTTGGAGCGAACACAAGCGAATGCGAATCGAACATTCGTCACTCAATGTGTACGCGGCTTAATAAGATTAAATTTGTATGATTCTGTATGAGTGTTTCTCCTTTGCTAAGTGTTTACACGATCTGTTGAGGTAGTGTTTTAAAAAATTGACAAATAGCAAAGTTTGAAACATGCATTTTTAAAGGATATACGAGTATCTGAATAATTATATCACGTTAGTAAAAGTTTAAATTTTTATTTTTCGTGTGTACTACTTTTTTCAGCAATAATGTCCGACTTATTATAAGATTTACCAAGAAAGTTGGACAAACAAATCGGAAGCTGAGTATCTCTGACCATCGGGAACTTCTCCAATGCACAACTGAAATTAAAAATAATTAGAGTTACAAAATAATTAAATTTTTTTTGTTGTAATTGTAGTGATTGGAAAATTTATTAATCCATGATGAAATTTAAAGGGCGATTTGAGTATACTTGGTTCATTTGGAACAGTTTTATAATTTTAAATGCCAGAAATTTGTGCTTCAAAATTGCAGAAATTTAATGATAAATACACTATATTATTATTATTATTATTACTAGAGGGCCATGTGGGGGCTCAAGCCACCCCGCACTGCGATCTAAAAGATCTTTTGTGCATTAAGCCCTACTTAATTATCCGTCCAGTCAATATTCAAGCTCTTAATGAACCTGATAATACTGCCTAACGGTACGTGATACATACTATCTGGGCTCATTGCTCTCCCTCCTAGATGTTTTAATTATCCGTCCAGCCAATATTCAGGCCCTTAAAGAACCTGATAATACTGCCGACCGGTGTGTGATACATACTATCTGGGCTCATTGCTCTCCCTCCTAGATGTAATAACATTTACTTCTGCTAGAAGAGCGGTAGCATTGGGACTCAAGGACATCGAGAGGGCAGACCCACTCCCGTATATTCCTATCCATGCCTCGTCTACCGTTTTGATTTTACTCTTGCGAGTTGCTGGGACATACTATCTGGGCTCATTGCTCTCCCTCCTAGATGTTTACTGTTGGAAGTACTTCTACACGCGATACATATTATCTGGGCTCATTGCTCTCCCTCCTAGATGTAATAACATTTACTTCTGCTAGAAAAGCGGTAGCATTGGGACTCAAGGACTTGAGAGGGCAGACCCACTCCCGTGTATTCCTTCCCGTGCCTCGTCTACCGTTTTGATTTAACTCTTGCGAGTTGCTGGGAATAAAAAAGTCGCCTGTAGGTCACCCAGGTTTACTACAGGAAGGCTAAATAAAACTGGAGGGTGCCTGGTATCCAGAGTCCGCATATATAGACTGATTAACCTATCAGCCATTCATCCATCGGCATATGCTGTTCCACCTTAGATTAGGGATTTTTTGTCAAGGTTTTCTAATTTAGCGTCGTGCTTTAGCCTGTCACCAAAGGCCACATTCAGCCTAATGGTTACAGTTACCGGTGGTTGCCACGAGGAGGCAGTACGTACACCTGCGCCTACTGGAAGTTTACGGAGCCCCTTCCAATAGACTCCAAACCACCTAAATACACTATAAATATATACGTGGGGCACTAAACATTTTTGGCCTATGCTAAACCACAGTTACCACTTTTTAACTTATAAATATAAAATATAATATTTTTAAAACATTTAAGTTGTTCGTAATATTACATAGTTTGTTATGAAATTTCTGTAATTGTTAAAGACAAATTTCTGGCATTTAAAATTATAGAACTGTTCCAAATGAATCAAGTATACAAAAATTACTCTCTAAATAAACTACATAATGGGTTAATGAAATTTGCTAATCATTACAATTTAACAAATAAAAATGAAAATTAAATAGAAACTATTTCCATATAAACTTCATTTAACAAAATTTACCCAATAAGTGGTCAAAATAATGAAAATGTTGATCCAAATATCGGGTAAACAATTTTTTGCTTAATGGAAATTTACAAATTGGATCGTTCTCTATATGTTTTTAAATAATATATAAACTTCATATGGAGAATTTTTGTTATATTCTCTCACATACGAGTATTTCACTTTTATAAAAACAATGTTCAATCAATATTTATGTATATTTACTTGAAGGATGATTTTAATAATAATTTATTTTAATATAATATTATACATATTTATTTATGTTTGTTCTTAAAATATACCTTAAAACAGACCTTTTTTAATCGTACATGTTTAAATGTTTCCTCCGGAAATACATCTCGTGCCCCCCCCCCCCCCCTTGCTAGAGATATTGCACTACCTGTTTACGTACTCAGCGCAAGCCGGTTGACTGCTAGCAGCTGTGTAGAAATGGCCAAAATCACGATGGGGTCCAATGGACTCCAGTGTGTCATATACGTATATTTGTGTGAAAATCGGAGTAATTTTTAGGCATCTCAATTCTAGCAGACCTAGAACGAGAGAGATGCCTTATATCTCCGCTGCTGATATCTGTCTGTAAACAAAGTAATTCGAAATGTACTTATCCGATTTTCAAGAAACAGAGAGAGACTCATAGACCTTGACCAGACAAGAAAAATGTGATATGACTAAGATCTCTAGGTGATCGTATTTGATAAAAATTGAATGAAAATATTTGTATTGTATACGAAATAATTTTTCAATGTTGTTTTTGCCGTTTTCTGTGTTGTTTTATTGTTTTTGATCGTGAGTAAGATTGCGCTCGTTGTTCAAATTTGTTTAGTTTATCATATTTCTTTTGATTTTGACGTATTATTAGATGGCGTATAATTTGCAGAGTCGAACCGTCCGAGAAGTGCTAGAACCTATCGACGAAGCATCTTCAGGAGGAGAATATAACGTGTCTGAGGACAGTAAAGACAATGATTCAGACTTTTCGATGTGCAGTGCTCCAGAGAGTGCCATGGAAGTAGACCAGAAAGATATGGAAGAGAGTTCTTTGGATCAACGGCTTTTGTATGTAGGAGAGCGCCAAGCGGCTCGCCAGAGCCGTGGTCGGCTATCTTCAACGATAAGAAAAAATTCAATGTTGATATTGCAAAATAAATACCTTTTCTTAAAGATTTAGTATCGGACTTATTTTTATCAAAAAAGATACTATCTCAAGGGTATACCGCTAAACTTTTAGCTAAAAATATTGAAAATTAAAAATATACAGTTATTTTATGTAAAACAAGCCATTTTCTTATTTTTTCACAAATTTTTTTTTTTTATGTATCATAAAATTAAAATTTCATTAATGTAATAATTTGATCTCCTTTAGTAAGCTTTGAACTATATTGGAAAAAATTGTCAAAGCTAAATATAGAAAAATTCAACCCCAGTGTGGCATTTATGTGAATTTTCTTAAGTGTGTCATTTAAGGGTTAAGATAAAAAATTTAGCGCAGTAATTGTTACGCATTGAATGAATTGTACAAAAAATCACAGCAAATGGCGTTTAAATAAATAAAAAAAAAATATTGCACTCCCAATACAATGAAATTGGAAACCAAATTTCATCATTTTCCGCTTTTTTGTACAAAAATTCGGAAAATCGATTCAAATTTTCAGTTTTCTTATACTTAGGTTCGTTTCTTTACTCGGAATATTCAGAATGTATTCTTTTTGTACTACATCGAAAGGTGGAATAAAAAGAATATGTATTGTAATGTATTGCGTTGCAATTTAACTCGATTATAGGTTTGTCCAACCAAAAACACTAATACTGGCTTTACACCGTAGATAGTATAATAGCATAATAGTATAGTAGTGTAATACTATTATACTATCTACCGTAATCGGTTCTACACCGCATAAAATATTCATAAAAAACAGAAAATTATAACAAAAAAATGAAAAACAATAATTTTAATAATTTCAAAAAAACGTATCTATAGACTAATTTATCAATAATCCACTGTAAAAATTTTCCTTCTACATTAAAATAAAATAAAATATAATAGGTATTAAACTTTGATAGCTATCAAATCAAAATATTATATTTTATTTTTGCTATTATACTATCAAAACATCGGTTTTCACGCCGGATAGCAAAACAGTATTTTATTATTTTGCTATTATACTGTCTACCGTGTTAAGCCAGTATAAGCCCTCGTGTTTTTTTCAATTCGCTACGCTTACTAATTATTTGTGTAAATAAAAAATGGATCAATTTCAACGAGCAAATAAGAAAACCTTTGTGGGGACAAACATTAGCGTCAAAAATAATAAATGGGCAATAAAAACAGTACATATGTATATTGGAAATTGTAACAAACATGAGAATAACAAAAAAATATATTGTTTGAATGACAATACCCTCAAACCAGGGTTGTTTTCGTCCTGGCCAAAACTATAGCGCCACCTAGGTGGTACTAAAAAAAGTTTAGATGGCAAGGTGTCTCAGTGCGCGAGGCCAACTCCGACCGTTGGTTTCTCTCTGAATGCCAAGTTGAGAAAATCGGAGAAGGACGTTTTCAACCCTGGTACAGAGACAACGTAAGTAAAAATGACTTTTTGAAAAAAAATTGTTTCTAAAAATCGTGAATATTTGGGAGTTCTAAATTACCGTTTGCTATTATTTCTCACTCTTCTTTGAGATGATCGATTTCTTTTGTCCATATTCTGAAGATCGCAAAACAAATCAGTGCTGCGGTCGATGCGGTAAGCCCGTATGTGAAGAACATTGCATGAATATGTATGTGTCATAACTGGTATTTAATAATTTTATAAATTTTTCTATATTATTTTATTGTATTTTAAAATGATTTTTTCAGTTAAATAAGCAAAATAAAGAAAAAAATCGTAATGATATTTTTAAGCGTTTTTCCCCCTAGACAAATCGTTTTAGTTTTACGAAAAATACCCATTTCAAGTAACGGCTCAATCCTACATCAATAAAGTATTTTTTTACGTAGAGTTCAACCTTAGACTAAAGTAATATTATAGAGAGGTCTTAATACGAATTAAAAAAAAAAAATCCAATTATCGAGTGCCAATCCATATCATAGTGGCTGCCAATAAGTAGTAATCTTTAATGAAAAGCAAAAGGAAAGTTCAATCAAAAAATAAACTAAATGAGAAAAAAAATGTATTCGTTTTGTGTTACAGCCATTCGTCATTCATTCGTCTATGTATACCAATTTTAGGACATTTTTTTTATTCGTATTAAGACGTCTCTATAATATTACTTTAGTCTATCGTATAACCTTTTTTCTTCCTGCTTTTAAAGTAATTTTTCCATAATTTTTACCAACGCTGTATTTAAAAAAAAACTTTTTTCCGAAGGTTGCTCGGTATGCAATTAAAAAAAATATTACTCCTAGTTTTTTTCCGGGCAAAAAAACTATTGTTTCTTGTATAAGGATGCCTGATGGTGTTATGACACTGACTAGTTTTCAAGTGCTATAAATTGCTGTAAAAGCAATCAAGCGAAAAAGAGGAACAAACTAATTATAGTGTAGACAACACTATATGTATTTATTTTGACATTTTGAAATACAAAAATATATTTTGTACGTATGATCTGAAAAAATAAAAATGTTTGGTGTAAGAAAAAAATCTTCTTTAAAGTTAAGGTACATAAGAGCAAAACGGCAAAATGAGATTTCTTTCACACAAAAGGTGTATGATATGTGAAAAAGGCCAAAAAAAGGAATCTGTCAAATTTTTTTGATAGAATTGTTCAATTTAAACTGCTACAAAATGGAATAATACAATTTTAGATCTAGTTTTCACGAATTTATTTGAATTTTTTGCGCTATATTGTACACACTCACTCTTATAAATAATTTTTATATTATTTAAAAACATATAGCATACGATCCACTTTTTATTTTCATTTAGCAAAAAATTGTTTGCCCGATATTTGGATCTAAACAAAATACTCCTTTCACTTTTATGTGTATTTATTTATATTTCGGCCCCTCTCCGGGCCATCTTCAGAAACATATTAAAAAATAAAATTACTATCGGTTATTAGAAAACTTTAACAAAACTTCAAAAAACTTTAAAAAAAAAAAAAACTATTGTAACTAATTATTTTTAGTCCATTATGGCATCAAAATTATGAACATGGCAGAACGTCCATGGTGGGAACATCCATTAATCAATTGAACACTAAAAAGAAAGAAATAGGAAAAAACCACACTTATCTCAATTTGAGAGCTTAGAGAATTACACGGATTTAAAAAAAAAAAAAAAAAAAAAAAAAAAAAAAAAAAAAAAAAATATAATTACCATTTACGTTATGTTAGACTTGTTATAAATTTATGATTATTTATTTTTAATTTTTAATTTTACCAAAAATTAACAAAAAATCAGTCCACCATAACTATGTTTAAAAAATCAATTATCTTGTGCAACAAGATCGGTATATTGGAGAAATAAAAATAATTAAAAATCAATAACAAAAATTAATGAAAAATGATGAGATGACTAACACTGAAAGAAAAAGCTTTCTTGTTATATAGTCATCTCATCATTTTTCATTAATTTTTGTTATTGATTTTTAATTATTTTTATTTCTCCAATATACCGATCTTGTTGCACAAGATAATTGATTTTTTAAACATAGTTATGGTGGACTGATTTTTTGTTTATTTTTGGTAAAATTAAAAATTAAAAATAAATAATCATAAATTTATAACAAGTCTAACATAACGTAAATGGTAATTATATTTTTTTTTTTTTTTTTTTTTTTTTTTTTTTAAATCCGTGTAATTCTCTAAGCTCTCAAATTGAGATAAGTGTGGTTTTTTCCTATTTCTTTCTTTTTAGTGTTCAATTGATTAATGGATGTTCCCACCATGGACGTTCTGCCATGTTCATAATTTTGATGCCATAATGGACTAAAAATAATTAGTTACAATAGTTTTTTTTTTTTTAAAGTTTTTTGAAGTTTTGTTAAAGTTTTCTAATAACCGATAGTAATTTTATTTTTTAATATGTTTCTGAAGATGGCCCGGAGAGGGGCCGAAATATAAATAAATACACATAAAAGTGAAAGGAGTATTTTGTTTAGATCCAAATATCGGGCAAACAATTTTTTGCTAAATGATAAATAATTTTTATACACATTATTTGGCCTGTTCTATTTTTATTTTTAATCACTAGAACAGTGCAGAAACTAGCCAGTGTCATAACACCATAAAGATAATCCATGAATTATTTAAGATTTGTTTATTGACAAATGTTGATTTTATAGCCCAAAGGCGAAAACGACCCTGGTTCATGGAATTAGGTGCTTAAAATACCTTCATGGATTGAGGATTAAGACTGCTTTGGTAAAATAACAAAAATGTACATTAACAATTGCCTTGGATAAAGTTAAGAAAGATTCAGCAAAATCAAATTTTGCTTTGGATTTAGATAAATTAAATACGGTTTTTATTTACAATTCTACACCACTGAAATTTGCTGCATATGAACCACGTAAAACAAAATTATATTCTAAAGTAAATGTTTCCGTGTTGCTTTAGGAAATTTTAAATCCAAACTTCAATCTAATCCATTTTTACCAAAGCAATTCGCTTAATACATGATAAATATTGTGGCGACAATTATTAGCATCATACCTTAATTAGTAAATGACTTGTAATTGAAATTCCGCCAAATTTGTTTGTGTTACAGAATAAACGTTCAGAAGCGATTCAGAATAAATGTGTTCTGTTATAGGCAGCTACTTATTTTGTTATTTATGAATAATGTAATAAATTAATAATGAAAACATGACTAGACAAGTGAATAGATTTCTTTATAAATAATTTACATATTCGTAGTGTAGTGTAGGAGCGGTTGTTTGTGAATATTAAAATATGTTTCAAAATCATTGATTATGTTAGTAAACAAATGATGTTATTTCACAATTTATTTCGTAGAATTTTATAAAATTATGCTTTGAATTTTGTTGTTGTCGCTTATTTAGGATTTTAGGAACAACTAAACATTTTTATAAGTATTATAAACAAGAAAAGAAACTATGTGAAACTACAAAAATATATTGATTTCTATTTCTATTGAAACACTAATATTCAAACGTACTATGTACATATGTATGTACGTAAGTATGGTACTATACATAATAAAATCTTTATAAACTTGTCCTATTTTGATTAAAAAATATGAACATGTTAGTTACGATACATTTTTCCATCCTAAATGTTTATCTTAATCTGAAAAAGTAACAAGATGTAGGATTTTATTTTATATTATATATTTCAATTTAGATTAAACCAGACTATCAGACCCAAAATTGAATCTGTTAGTATTTTATATGTTAATCAAATAGCAGTGTTTCTTGACGTTTGATCTAAACCGGGTCAGATTAATTCAATTTTTTGTTTTTGTTGCTTTCAATGTAAGCATTGGCTAATATTAAACAGAAATTTCCATGTTAAAATATTAACTATTTAGTTGTGACATGATTGCAAGTCGATTGAGGCTTTTTAGTAATTCCAGTGATTATCGGAATTTTTTTGTGTGAAAACTTCTTTAGTGGCAGAAGTAACTAAACCGTATAGAATGTTGCGGAAACTCGAAATCAAAATTATGGAAACATCTGCACCGAAAACAAATACAATTGTTTGAATGTGTGAATAGCTGCGTTTTTTTATTCGCTCCCGATAGCTGCTATGCGGAGCAGATAATTTTTTACACCCAAATTTAAATTTGACGTGCTATTTATTGGTAAATTACATTTATTTAACGTCAAAATATAATTTTTAATTCAATTCATAAGTGAAAACGTGAAATAAAAAATATTTAGCTCTACCTATTTATATGGAGCCGCTATCCGGAGCTATTTTCATATGACGGCTCTCGATAGCAGCTCCGGATAGCGAATAAAAAAACGCACTTAATATCGACATACTACATATACATAGATAAACTAAACAAATCCTAGATCAGACCACGCTTCATGAAACCACAAGCAATAAAAATAACTACTCGGATCAAAATTTTGATCCAAAAACAAAAATTTGTTAATTTTTTGGTGTTTCTTTCAATGTAAACTTTGATCTGATCCGGATCAAATGTTGTTGTTGCTTCACATATAAATTTTGATCTGATCAGGATCAATATGCGTCAAGAAATGCAGCTGTCATCCGGCATTTCAAAATCGTATTCGTCGCGAGCCGAACGAGAAACAAAACGCCTATTTAATATTTTATTTATGGCTCTTTTGTAGTTGGTGAGTTCGCATTTGGTTTTGTATGCCTTATCACACAACACTACTCCAGTAAAACCAGCATTAGGAATCAATAAAAACAAAAATTCCAAACCGGGTGGTTTTCCATGATCCTTTTTCACAACACTTTTTTAAATTTTTTTTGAATGCGTAAAAAACAAAAAAGAAGAGAAGCAAAATATATTATAATGTTGTATTATATTGTCCCTGTCTTATCTGGTTAGATTAGTAAATTCTTGACATGGAATTTCCATATATGTTCATTCTTTCCTTGGCTACATCCACTTATTGAACTTCGTAATAATATTACCATGGTAATATATTTTTTGCATTTCTGCTTTCATAATAGTGTTTACACCTCAAGAATTTAGCTTTCTTTTTCCTACCTTGCGGAACCGTGATTTTTTAAATATAATGTCGTGCAACTGTAGTTAATGTTGAAGGCATAATTGATGGTACAGAAGTATGTCTTTGATGGTACAGAAGTATGTATTTTGAGACACAAAATCTTGTCCTACTATTGAACCACTTGGCAATTGTATCCATGATTCTATTAAATTATTCCGGAAATCTGCGAGCTCAATTTTTTGTACGTATTTCTTGAATAAAAAGTAAGTGTTCCATACCGACAGATCCAGCAAAGAAAAAGTACTTTCTTGTACCAACGGATTGTTTTAGGTAGTGAGGAATAGTATGAAATCATCTGGTCGCTAGGATCTATTCCTGTCGTAAATTTGTTATAAAAACAATTTCGCATGTTTTTTTCACTTGTTTACTATGTATATCTATTGGTAATCTCGATAAGCTCTCGCTGATTACCAGTTTAAATGTAAAGTACGTCCCGCTTGTCTTTCCATTTAGGCACACATATGTCCATAACCTTGTCTCCGCCAGACATATTCTCCTATTGTCAATTGTTTTATTTACAACGTCCGATTGATTTCCTTTTTGGTTTAAACGTAAAGTTCTCGTGGAATGTGTTTTGTAACTCAAAAGAGCATTGCATAAACTAACACTGTTGTAAAAATTGTCCATGATAATGTGGTGCCCTTTATTAAGATATGGATCCAAAAGCCTGTCTACTAAATCGTTTAATTTGGAACTTATACAGTCAGTACGTCCTTGGTATATTTCCACATTAAGGACATATCCTCCAGGTTCTGGAGGAACTTAATTACGCATTTTGCTTTTTTCCCTTCATGAACTGCCGAAAACTAAAACGCTGCTTAAACAGAAGGAGTGCTTCATCCAACGATAACTGCTCTTTAGGACTATACACTTTTTGAAAGCTGTTAATTAGCATCATCAAAACCCCATGCACTCTCTTTAATTTGCTGTTACCTTCGGAATTTGAGTTACTGTTAAAGTACAGCGTAGTAACGTAGCAGCTGTTCAAGCCTTCGATCGGTCATCACAGCGGGAAATACTGGGTGTTACTAGAGAGGTTTATTTGAGAATAAATCTCTTGTATCACACACCAGTTTTCGTTGCTTTCTTCTTCATTTTAAAAGAAGTGTCACTAACATCACCGTCCAAAATATATTGATCCTGCTGTGTACCTGCTTGTTCATCGCTACTTGCTTCGTAGTCGGTATCGCTTGCGAATTCACTAACATCCTCGAAAGAGTCATCTTCATCCGATTCCGGCGTATCACCTTTAACAGTCACGAAAAGGTTTAACAATCTCTTACCGAACGCCGTGTCATCTATTATGAGTAAAATATAATTTAGGTTACGAATAATTGTATGCACTTTTATTTATTTAACGAAACTATTTCGTTTTGTAAGATCTTTTATTATGTATTGCCACAAAAACTGACACGAATTTACTTTAAATCAAAACCACCTTTCACTATAACAAATGTTTTACGACTAAAACATTCTCAAACAGAACCTTATAAAACATTAAACACTACATATTCTCGTAGTCAATTTAACAAACCACATAAACAATTTTTTTTTCGAATAGGACATAAAACAAAAAGTACAGTCGTGTACGAAATAATAGTGGTTGTAACAAAATTCCTTAAGATTTTGTTAACAGATCATCGAAGCAGAGGTTTGGTGCGGTTTGTGTAGCTGGCTAGAGCCCACGGTGCTGGGTGGGGTTTTCCAAACTTACTTCCATGCTTGAATAATCGCATGATTAACTGGGAAAAAGGACCAGACAAAATTAACAATATTTTACCACGTCCTTAGTGACTAAAAAACTAATAAGCTGGGTAACGACGCCAATAAGGGATGGAAGGGCGCCCTACAGACAGATCTAACCAAGACCCCCGGAGCGGAAACCGTCATCTTCGCTCGAACTACACATGTAGCGTGTCGCCCGCAAGCACAGCCTGTCCAAGGGCCGACCCCTCACGAGATCTACCCACCATCACTTGATCACAAAAAAAAAAATTATTTACTCATATTGAGCAAATAATTGAAAAATAATAAAAAAACAACGTGTTACGGACCAGTTATCACGCGACAAAGACTGTACTTTAAAACTAAGTGTAACCGATTTCTCTAAACGGACTTTTTATCGTAAAAATTCGAATATACAAGCAATTAATCAGAACAGCCAAAAAACCCAGTAAAATAATCTGAATAATAACAAAATATAAGAATGCGAAGAACCAAAAAAAAAAATATGTGAATCGAACGAGGTGGTAGTACATATGGTACTCCCATACGAAATATGAAAATCAAACGTTATATTTAAATAATATAATTTTTAAGAATAAAACAAAAGAAATGGACCAGTCAAGGACAGCTCACAATAATAAAAGTTTACTTGGTGTAACGGATTTTTATATATTTTTCCCCTTTCCACCTACCTGAAAGGCCCGTCCGGCCCACACAGCTACCAGCGCCGACGCAGGAACAAGATGCAGCATCTCCTTCAACCACGAACCCCGACCCACAGCAAAGCTGCCACAAAACAAATTCACTGTGCCTTTTACACAAAATTACACTGTGTGTAAATTAATTCCCGCAAACAGTAATACAATTAATACAGATATCATTTGCTTGGCCCCGTTATTCGAGTTACTCAAACTAGGCTTTCTTTTTATTTTTTATTAATATTTCTCACTACCAAGTGTTTATTGTTGGATTTATCAAACAGCACCAAAATAAGAAAAATAGTTATTTTCACACCAAAATCAAGAGGGGGAAACACGTCACATCATTCATTTTCATATGAATTACAATTTTCTATTTATTATTATTAATTTGTTTTCCTTTATTATTATAAAGAATTCACTTGCGAACTAATGTTTTATTTTTTTTTTTTTTTTGTAATATTAACTTTTATTTATATAAATTTTGTTCATTTATATAAATGTATAGACTAGTCGCACAAATAAAATTATATGTATATAAGAGGAAAGATAAAAAAAATATGGCCAATTGGCACAAAAAAGAAATACAAAAAATATATCAACACGGCACTAAATGCATCAAACGTCCCCACTCGACTGATCTTTTTAAAACTCCAAACTTGAGCTTGACTATCAAACAAAAAAACCGACACGTACTTCAAAACGTATAACGATTAACGGTCTCGATCTCTCGATCAAAAAAACAAAAAAAACAAAACCGAATTTTCAACTTTCGTGTGGCGTCACACACACCAACACCAACACCCAAACTATTCACATTTTACAACAAAAAGATGTAAAAAAAAATCCAGAATTTTCCTTTTATTAGATGATACGCACGAGACACAGAGGAAAGACAATTGTTAACGTTGCTGCGTAGCCGCACCATACACTCAACCAAATACGGACGAAGTTAAAATATTCAATTCGATATGTGCACACAAAAACATCTATAATTCCAAGACGAACTATTCAAAATTTAAAGGTACAAAGTGACCACGGGTTATAGTGTTGGTTGTGTACATATAGACTTTCAATAATAAAATTAACCAACACTAATATAATTTGTTTTGGTATTAAAAAACAAAAAATACATTAGAAACAACAACAATTTACATCACGGCAACACCGTATAATAATATCGAATAAAAGAAGACCTATTTATGTGTATGTTTCTTGGAACAACAAAATAAATAACAACAACAATCAGCATATTTTGTTGAGAAAAATTTGTAATGTATGGATGAATATTTGGATATTTTTTTTTTCTATAGAATATAAGTTGAGAATTACTTTTTCGATTTAATTTATAGGTTTTATGTTGTTAATTCTCCTGTTTTTCTGTTAACATACATATATAGTATTTTATTTGTCCGAGCTTGAATTAAATAATTCAAATTACGTTTTGAATTAGTACTTAATTTTTCTGCCTAGTGCAATTTTTGTTGTAATTTTCTAAACAAAATACGCTAAATATTTGTTCGTCATTCATTATTCGAGATAAATATTTCGAGATTCGAGATAAATGTTTGAAAACAATGATTCGCTTTGCCTTTACTTAAACATGTCAGTGTAATAAATAATTCAATTTATTTAGTTTTAATGACATAATTTAATTAATTGTACACCAGAAAACAAGATGTCATATGTTTGTCGTACAGATGTTTTCGATAATGCACTGTGTAGTGTGTTGTGTGTGTAGTGTGTTTGACAGGAAAAAGATTTATAACCTATCTTTATTACATTAATAGACCAAAAAATGGCACATTTTATTGTTTTAAAAAATACGGCTAATTGTACATATTTCAATGCTTTACTACACATTAAATATAAAAGTATTAAGGCATAATTCGATTTTCAACATCAAGACATCTTTTAAATTAAAATTATCTTAATTATTTTTTTATTAAATTCAAAAATGAATTTAATCTAATACAATATTTTTGTCAAGAGTGTAAAAATAAAAAGTAAATATGTATTTGTATGAAAATAAATGTCAAATAATATACAACGTTGCCGTCGTCATTTATTTACCAATACTACCTTCAGTGCTCGTTTTCATTCAATAACAAACTATAATTCGTCTTGGAATTATAGATGTTTTTGTGTGCACACACCTTTGCACTCTTCACACAGAAAATACAAAAATGTTTACAACAAAACCAAACAAAAATATATTAACGGAAGGGGAACTTATATTCTTCAACGTAAAAAAAAAAATTTAATACAGCCGGTCATACAAATGCGTGGATTATTTTATTTTATTTTAAGATTTATCGCGAAATATTAGGTTGTTCAGAAATTAATGCAGGTTTTCAACCATTTTATTTAAAACGACATATCTCAGTTTAGAATAAATTTTATTATTCGAAATAAGAACCATTAAAATCTACACATTGTTGCCAACAAGATACAAGTTTATTAATTCCAGTAGCATAGAATTCTGAAGTTATGGAAGCAACGATTTTTTCGAAGGCATTTTTTGCGGCTGTTTAGTCGTTGAATACTTTTCCTTGCAAGAAGTTGTTGAGATGCTTGAAAAAATGGTAGTCGGTTGGCAAGAGGTCTGGTGAGTATGGTGGATGAGGCAGAGTTTCGTATCCAAGTTGGTTCAACTTCTGCAGCGTCGGTTGTGCAACATGTGGTCGAGCATTATCGTGCAGAAGTATTGGGCCCTTCCTATTGACTAATGCTGAACGCAGACGTTTCAGTTCTTTATGCATTCTGTCAAATTGATGCCAATATTTCTCTGCTGAGATAGTTTCGCCAGGATTCAAGAAGCTGTAGTGGATAATTCCGACTAACGACCACCAAACAGTCACCATAGTCTTTTTTGATACAGCTCAGATTGGCAGAAGTATTTATGGGCTTTGCCTCGATCCAACCATTGCGCTGAACGCCGCCGGGTGTCGTGTATAATCCACTTTTCATCGTACGACACAATGTGATCCAGAAATGGTTCGTTTTTGTTGCGCAAAAGAAGTGAAGAGCAAACTTCACAACGGCGATTTTTTTGGTTTTTGTTCAATTCGTATGATACCTATTTGTCGAGCTTCTTCGACTTTCAATTCGGCTCAAATGTTCCGAAATTATTCCAATACTTACGCCTAGGTCCATTGCAAGCTCTCGAACAGTCGTGTGTGGATTTGCTTCCACCAAAGCCTTCAATTCATGCAGAGGGACATCAGCGACCCTTCTCATCTTCAAGACTGAATTTACCACGACAAAATTTTTGAAATCAACGTTGAATTGTGCATTCGTTAACATTGCCTTGGCCCCAAACTTCATTGATGTTTCAAGACGTTTGTGCTGCACTGCGGCCGAGTTTAAATTCATACAAGTAAATTTGGCGAAATTCTTGTTTTGACATCTTAACTTCAAAGGCCGTAAAATAGATAAAACTACAATTTAGAAAAAAAATAGATTATATGGTAAGAAAATGCATAAAATAAGCTTTAAGATGACGTGTAATGTTAAATCCTTTGCGTAATTCTTTATTGTTAAAAATTAGTTGAAACAAATAAGATCATAAAACCTGCATTAATTTCTGAACAACCTAATACTTTTAAACTACAAATACCATATTTACGACAACCGGGAGCGGTCGTAACATGGTGTGTACCTGTATTTAACAAAAAATAATCTCTTCATGATTATTTATGTACGGATGAGTCCAAAATGGTTCTCTTTGGTGGCGGTGGTAGCCATTAGTATGTCCAAAGACTACCGAAGACTGAATTCCGACCGCAGTTTACGACAAAAACTATTAGACATGGAGGGGGAAATATAATGGTTTGGGGTTGTTTTTCGTGAGTTGGAGTTAGCCCGATATATTGGGTTAAAAAAATTATGAATGCGAATTATGAAATACTCAAAACCGCTATGCTAAATTAAGCCAAATATGATACGCCGCTTAACTGTGTCTTGCAACAAAACAATGATCCGAAACATACCTCTAAAAAGACGAAGGAATAGCTCTTGCGGAATAAAACTAAGGTTATGGAGTGGCTTGTTCAATTACTCCAACCCACGAAACTCAAAGCAATTATTCGAGATAATCAAATTAGCTTGGATGTACATTTCCGTTGAAAAGTGTCAATTCAATACCTCGACGGATTAGTGGCGTGTTAAAAGCCAAAGGCTATTCCACCAAATATTAATTTTATGTTGTATACAATAACAAATAAAATGAATTTTCTGAATTTTTTGCCGAAGTTTTAAAAAGACTGCTATTATTTCGTACATCACAAAAATACCTTTAAAATATAAGCGGTGCAAAACATTAACTACCTCTGTCATGTGTGAGCCGACACAGTAACTGTTAGATTCTCTAAACTACAAATAATTTTTAATCCGCTCTAGGTTGCAAAATATCTCATACAGGAATTGGAAATTTCATAGTAAAGAAAAATTATGCATTCACTACTATTATTTCGCACACGATTCTATATGAAAATCCTAACAAATTATGACGGTGTATACCGTTATCTAGTTTTTTGTGAACTACGAAAAAAACAAAATTAAGAGAAATGGTGGTGTATAATGGTTAAAATTAAAATAGAGAAACGTCATACTGTTACATATCGATGTAGATTTAATAGCAATGTATTATTTTTTTTAATGCCATGCTCGCGAAAGGGTTAATCAAAGATTCACAATCAATTTGTAGTATATTTAGGAAAGAGATTGTCGAGTGAAAGAAAGTGTCAGCAGCGCAGCGTGAACTGTTATCATACTTCTAGAAAAAGAAAAATATATAAGATTAAAAATTTGAAGTACATAATGATGTTTTAATCGATAATCGATTTTTCATGATAAATGATGTCCTGATACACAAAAATAAGGTAGACAAAGAAGGAAAAATGATGGATTTATGCTCAATATTTTCTATATCTAACTTAGTTGATTTAAAAATAATAAAAACCGGCCTGTGTAAAGGTTATACGTTTCAAATTAAACCTTTTAAAGTGAATGACTGACTTTCCGAAATATAGTTCAAACATTTTATGACTGGAGGCACAACACCTATTAAAATATTTTCTATGTAGCGATAATGTATCTTGAATATCCCATATAATAATCCTACTAACTTAACGACATATAACATAATAAATTCTTATATTTTGTTTAATCACAAAGCATCTACTTATTTAAATAAGAAACTGATTTTTGTATACATGATTTTACCAGTTTCTATATATAACTTAAAAATAATGAGTCGATATTCCCTTGGAGCACTTCAGCTGTGCCCAACCCAAGTGGAAGGACAAATGAACTAAATCGACATTGAGAAACTCTTTCATTGAAACTTTTTATATAATAAAATAAAATATTTTTTCCAAACTAAATGAAACCATTTCTAAAATAAAAACATCTTTTTTAAGTTTAAATAAGACCTTAGGGCTCACGAGAATTTTCGTATTTAATTATTTAGTAATTTCGTTAATTTGACGTGTTTTCTGATTGCTTTAAATTATTTCCCCAGCAACATTTAAAAATATGCAACAAACATCAAAAATAAAAACGCTCACAGGCTATTTATTTTCGTAAATTCTTCACCATATAAGATTATTCTTTTTCTGATTGCTTGTCTTTTTTGAGTAAATTAATAATTAATTAGTTTACTTATGATTGAAAAGTTATATATTTTTCAGAATCCTCGTCTGATCGAAACTGAATTGCAGACTATTAACAATTTCTCAGAATGACGAGAGTATAATTTAACCCCATTTTGGATTAAATTAAGGAATAACTATGACGTATTGCACGGTGAAAATTCCCAGTTGCAATTTTCTCCGTTCTTTCAATTAACTTTGGTGATATTTCGTAAGGCCCAGTGGAGATAATCCTTCAATTTCAAAAACTGCTGCTTTACAGAGCTCTAGATATTAAATATTGTAGTTGGATATCCAAGAATTGTTTATGATTTCGTAATATTAAATAACTCAATAAAAGGAAAAAACAAAGGATTTACTGAGCGATTCCACTTACCAATAAGAATATTAACTTCATTTTGCAAAACATCTAAAGCTCTTTCAATCGATAAAAGCAGAGTTCAATAAATACTTTAGTAACATCGCGTACGAATTGAATATTGTTTTGAGATTTTAAAAGAGAAATTTTCCAGCTTAAAAAATATTTAGCCCAGCGAAGATTTCCTTAACATACTCGCAGCTTCTGTGAATACGGACAAATTAGGAGGACATAAAAGACAAGCAATGCATTGTATGCCATATATAATTTCTGATGAATAAATACGTATTTTAGTTAATTTGCCTATTCAACCTTTTATTCGACATCTATGTAGTACTTTTCAATCCTGCTTTTCCAATTTTAAAATGTTTAACCATTCGCTGCTTTCCAATTTTTTAGTTTCTAATTCAATTTAATGAGTTCTGATTGATTTTTTAAACTCAAGCTTCTCCCTATTCAATTTATTTACTCGCCCTTTAGTTTTCTGTGCACATAAATTGTGTTTCAAATAATGCTGAAGAAGAATTTGAAAAAGTTCTGGGCATTTTATTAACTTTTGGCGTTGTAGACAGGTATCACCTAAATGTCTCCAGGCAACTATTTAAACAACAGCCGACACAATTTTCGGAGTGGGTTGCTGGATTTAGCTTAGTTCATCAGCGTCCACAATGTCGTATTCACAAGAACCATCCGGATCGTGTCTGCCATTCTCATCTACAGCATCGTTTTGCAGCATATGGAGGCGTTATTATTGTCATTGAAGAGACGTCTCAATGTGGGTAAATAGTTAAAATAAAATCTAAAAATAGGTTTAGTTTATTATACATTAAAATATATAGGATGGCGATTAAAATATTATTACATCGGACTGAACCAGCATCAACTCCTGGCCTATTTATTTTTGCCATTTATTAGCTCATACTTATATGTATATGTGTTCCTTAAATTCCTAACCTTATTTTTTAATTGTCTTGATGAAATATTTTCCGATTTCAGTTCTACAAATGTGAGAAAGATTTGTACGCGGTCATATACAATTTTCTTGATTTTTTGGGCGATAAGTTTAATGAGACGATTTCTGCAAGTTCTTTTATTGCTGGTGGTATTAAACAAATCTCGTTTTCATCAATATCCAATATTTTATAAAATATAAAAATAGTTTTATATGTAAACGATATTGATGTTTCAATTTAGTTAATGAAAATGGCACATTGCGGACTACCAGGGGTGTTTTCGTTTATTCATTCCATAGAAAGAACAGAAGGAATCAAATATTGATCACGCGACCTCGGAATATTTCTTATACGTAATGTAATAAAAGAATGGATTGGAATAAATGGAATACATTTTTCATAGCACGAATTTTTATTTTTAAAATTAGGAAACAAATTCAATTTATTCAATAAATAATTTCGTTATATTTAATTGAAGTTAAAAATAATTTGTACCTACGTGAAAAAGTACAATGTAATATTAATTTTAATTGATATATCGTAAAAAATATAACGTGAGATTGTTGTATACTCCAAGCTACATATATTTAAAACTATAATCGTGTAATAAAACTAAAAATGTTTTCAAAAATTTTAATATTTTACGCCTTAAACAGTGATACAACATGATAAAATTACATAATTAATAATTTCATTTTTCATAATTTGTATGGTTTAATTCAATTTAATCATTTAAATTGAAGACATGAGTGGATGAAGGTGAAATGTAACATTTTCTTTAATTTTGATTTTTTAACATGAATGAAGTTATTATGTCCATACATATATGCATTCTGTCCCAATACATCTTAGCAAAATTAGCTTATCTAGAGAAATTTATAGCGGATGAAGGTATTATGTTCCAACCTAAGTTCCATTAGAAATATGAAAGTGTTATGGACACATAACTTTATCATTCAATTTAAGAATATCAAGAATAACTATTCTTGTAGTGAACGAAAGCGATTTTAATAATGCGAGCCGTTTATTTTGAAAGTGGCATAAGTCCATATTTAGCTGAAACGGGATAAGAAACATTAAAAGAATAACAAATGAAAAATATAAGGGATTTTGAATTTTCTTATTTATTGCACATGTATTAGGGATTCTTTTTTTTTATTTTGACAATAAATTATTTACCGTTAGAAAGATTATACTGTTATTAATCTAATGTTATCATTAACTTGATTTTTTGAAAAAGTGGCTTATGCCACTTTCAAAATAAATGGCTCATGCTATGTTTTTATAAAAAAAATTAAAAAATGATTTATCTTTGTTACTCTACTGGGTTATTTTTTTTCTTCTTTCAACTTCAAGTCAGCTCAGTCAATTATTGGCCGGTAGAGGTAGCTACGAAATCGCAAGTGCATTATTAAGGTTTGTAGAAGTGGACAGTGCCTACAGCCGAAAGGAACATTTACTTATTTTAAAGTTATAAATCCTAAGTTTCCAGAGGTTGGTCTCTTCCAGAGATTATTTACAAAGCATCACGAAACAATACAGTTTTAGATATATCCGATCATTTTCGAAAAATAAACGAACTGACAAATAAACTTAAATTAATCAATAGAAGAAAAAGATTTTAAAACGGAAAAGGTTAATGTGAGAGATCAAATCTGTGTAGAAGGGTACGAATATTGGGTGGAGTGAATAAAAACAAGCAAGTGCTTTAACTTAGGATTAGTATCTGCTTGTAAGCAGGTGAATAAAATTTAAGTATCTTCTTGATGGAGCAGTGGATATTTTTAGTTCAAGAAACTGTTTTCTCTATAAGCAAACACTTAAAAATTTCGCAGTATATCCTCAAAAAGCTGTGAATAAAAAAAAAGTTCTTAACTTCTTCCATGCTACAAGGAGACTTAAGTTTAGTTTGGAAATATACTACATATATATTGATCATAATTGCCCGAATTATTAATATTCGAAAAATGAAAAATTACCGTTAACGCCGGGGGATGTGAGGATCCAACCAAAGTATACAAATTTTGAGGTTTGATCGTTGAAAATGAAAACTTTATAGCAGGGGTTATTTTTTTTAAATTTAAGGGGTATTCTTTGGTTGAAATATTTGACCATACTGGTGGAGCTCTGGGTTCATATCAAAAATTTGAATTTTTACGCTGTACTTAAGTGATCCTTTGTATCAAGGTTTATCGTCCTCGGGAAACGGTAAGTAAAGCTTCGCTTTGCGACTTAAGGTTCACAGGTTCTATTTTTATTTGTTTCTAATTCCCGATGGATCCCGGTGGTGGTAAGAAGGAATTTATCACGCTGATTGTGGTGTTGTAAATTTATGTACTGTTACTAACTTTTCCTTTAAATTTCCATTTAAATGAAATTAAATTCACTGAAAGAGTAAAAAAAGGTCTTCCTAAGGACATGGGAATACATATATAGAACTAACTTTTTGTAAGGCATTTCATTTAATGGTTTTGTAGCTTTGGAGCATTCCCGCGTGAAAATATTGACAATTTTATTAACAGAAAAAGTTACTCAAAAGCAATCACGTTTAAGTCTTCGATGGAGAAGGCGAGAATAAAGATGAACACCTACGAATCGAGGTCAATAAAAAAGAGCTGATGATGAAATACAAAAAATCTTTACTAATTTGGCACAAAATAGGCACCAAAATATTTGACAAATAATTAGATTAAATTATCAGAAGTCCTGCCTTAACAATAAAGTATTACACCTACAACTCAAGATATACAGAAAAAAGAGGTAGTATATTCCCGTGTCTCATTTACGTCTTTCTTTGCGCATTACGTCACGTGAAGACAAAAAAGCAGACATTTATATGAAGTTTGGCGGATTTTTGATTAATTTTTTAAATAAATCAAGAATAGTCGTAATTTTTTTTAACAAACCGTATTTACAATTGATAATGATAGTTTGCCGAGACCCTTTTTATGCTTTATATTTTTTTTATGGTCCAAATATTTGAGAAATAATTCTTTCGAGTGTCAATGTTTAAGATAAATGGAAAAAAGGGTAAACAAAATTATGAATACATAACATAAAACAATTAAATTATTAAATGTTTTTGGTCATTTACGTACCAATTATTAAAATTTTAATTTTTTTACGTTTTTTACTCAAATTTTTGCCATCTATTTTCGTTTGGCTTCAAATTATTGGTATCCACATACCTATTCAAATATTATGTCCATATTCACCGTTAAATATAAATGGAAAGATATATTAAATAAAAATTCAGTTCACAAATTATTAAACGCCCAGTTAATAGAAAATATAAATTTAAAAAAAAGGAAATTAAATAGAACTATAAATTAAAATTAAATCTGGCTTATTTCATTTATTGTCCTATGGGTTTCGCTACAACTAAATCAAAACACCCATTCACTGTTTAGCATTCTATATGTGTTCTTATCAGAAGTACAATTGATAGTTTTTGTTGCAATAGGAATTATTCAAATTTAGTATATTTAAAATCGAATATCGCCAAATTTTTGTATTAAATAATTAAAATCTAAACATTCTCTGCGTTTAACAAAAAAATTCTACTCATAAATTCCGAAACTTGTTATGTAATGTGCTCAAACAGTCTGCTCTAGACACGAATATTAAAACATGCCTCTTTTCGCGATTTAATTCCAAAAGTTTTGCAGTATATAACTAAAATCAAAATTGAAATGTTTAATTTTAACATAAAGTCGAAAAACAATTAATGGCAAGAATAAAAAAAAAAATGATTTATTTTCCATTTATTTAAAAAATTATTAAAAATATCACGAAACTCCATATAAATATCAGCAATTTTGTCTTCACGTGACGTCAAATTGTGAAAAAAGGATAGCAACAGCATGCGCAATATTATACCTTATTTTCTGTATATCTTGCCTACAACCAAAGATCATACTACAACTTAAGTCGTATTAGATACACGGAGAAAAAAAATTACTAATTTAATTCCTATTTATTTATAGAAATTTAATTATAGCATCCCGAACTATATTTTTCGTAAAACATACTATGTACATAGCTGACTTTCCACTCTGCATAGCATGAAATGCAATATTGGAATCGCTACTATAATAAGAGCTAATTTATTATGCCATATAGGAATATTTCCTATATGCATATCTAGAAATCCAATGTATTATAGGAATAATTCCTATAAGGTACAATTTCCTTTGTTTTATACGATTCTCTTTATTTTGAACGTAAAATCATTAAAAATAAATTGAATCCTCTCCTCGAGAAAGAGTGTGTGTCCTAAAACAGGGACCACTGTCCACTACTATATAAAAAGCAATATTTACCACAAAATATAGCTGTTATAATTGCATTCGTTATTTTCATTTCATGAATATAATTCGCTAAGTCAGTACGTTCTTCTTGATACTTAAGGTATCAAATGAGAATTGTATTTTTGTAGTTTGGTCGTATGAAACCAAACTACCACATAGAGAAGTCGAGGAGTGTACTCACTTCTCATTTTTGAGAGTCGATAAATTTGTATTGACTTTGGGTTGGGGTAAAGTAAAGGTGTGGGGTAAAGACAGATGATATTTCTACTTTTTTCAGTAGATATATTATGATGAAGTGATTGGCATTTTTATGATTTGCCAAATCGAAAATACTGAGAATGTCATTACTTACTACTTAGTACCAGCGCTGTCGAAAGAGGCACTTATAGAGAAAGTGAGGCACCCAAAAAATTAGAGGCACTTAGAGGCACCGAAAAAAGATTTTAAAATTTTGTCCAAATTTCATAATTTATAACATAATTTATTTGGTTTCAGCTACGAAGCACGATTTCACGAAGAGTGCGGAAAATTAGCAAGGAATATTTATTATGTTTTTTCTCATAGCCCTAAACGGCAAAATGAGTAAAAAAGTTTCCAAACAACTTTTAATGTTCCGATTCATACGATTTTGAAAACTTCTACTACAAGATGGCTAGCATTAGATGGCGTAATATTTAGAATATTGGAACAATGGTAACCTCTTCAACACTACATATTTTGTACTAGACAAATTTAAGTCAAGAAACCCTATAAAAGATTTAGCTTTTGTTTCGCAAAATTTAAATATAAGCAACAACACTTATAAAAGTTTCTTAATAATGGTGATTCATAATTTCATTAAAGTATGAAAATAATTTACATGAAATGGGTTTTAAAGAAACCGCTTGTTTTTTAGAGATCGATAGAGTGTATATAGGGCCTAAGCTGAATTGGAAATTGCACAATCTAACTTAAATCTTGAATGTATTCTAACCATCAAGAAACGATGTAAAAATATTATATTAAACTATGCCAACAGATTGTTAATCGATAAAATTCAAAGCATAGATCCACAAAACCTAGGACAAACTCTCATACCTCTGATACGGCGGAACTTTGTTAAGTGACGGAAAAATAGAGAAGATAGAAGAAGAATATTGAGAAGTTTTTTTTCAGAGATCTATTGCGGTATCTTCTAATTTGGAGAATTTCTGGGGTAAAATTTTTGAACTACGAAATGGAATCAATGAGTTTCTATTCCCAAATTCCAAGATAAAAAATATTTATTACTTGTCTTCTAAGCCTTCCTCATAGTAGTGCTGCAGCGGAGCGGTGCTTTAGTGCGAGTTTACGTTGCTGAAAAATGTTCACAACCAATCGACGTAGTCTATTTTGTAAACAACTTTCTCCTTCCGAATAAATTATTTTTAAAATGCATGCGATCCTGCTGAAAATTTTTCAGCAGAATATTTACGTAAACTCGCACTTGGAGGGTATACACACTGTTTATGTCTGTATGTAACATATTCCTATTAGTTAACTTCTTATTTAAATAAAATAAAATTTGTAAAATAGTGCAGTTTTCTTTTTCTTTTTCTTTTTTTTTTTGTGAGGCACCCAGAGGCACCCAAATTAATTTTTTGAGGTACCCATTTTTTCTTATTGCGACAGCGCTGCTTAGTACTAATATATTTCCTATAACGACCTGCACGCTGCACCGACACCATTAAACATTACAATCGCTACAAAAACATGCTGAGGAAAATACCAATTTTATGGCAATAAATACTAACTTGAAATACATATTTTCCTTTACTAACCCATTTGTGACAGAAGTTTTGTTTTCGAAATATTTTTGTAATTTTTGTTTATTTCAATTTACAACGTTCGTAATAAGCCTAAAACAAAATAAAAATGGGTGCAAATTAGCTAGGGGTCCAGATATGGGGTGTTGCGTCAACGCAACATTGGGCATACAACAACAATTTGCAATTTTTTATTTTTTTTATACATGTTTTTTATTTCTTTAATTATCCATGAAAAATTAAAAGTACTTCATCATTAAAACAAAACAATATAATATTTCACGAATTCACAACCAATGTATTTATTGAACAAAATAATTAATAATATCAAACATGTTTGCGGAGTTTTTACAATCAGTTTATAAACCGGAAGACATTGATAAGTATGAACATCCAAACAATGGTGAAAACAACGTAACCATACTAACACCAAGGATTGAAACCGAGGATATTCATAGAGCTTTAGAAGTATTCGGAGATGGATGTGGTCCTGATGGCATTCCAGGTTCATTATTGAAAGATTTCACATCGCTGGTAACTCCTCTGTGTCTTCTATTTAATCAATCATTACAACTAGCCGTATTTCCAACGAAATGGAAAGTAACAAGAGTAACACCAATTTTCAAAACAGGAGCAAGAAATGATGTCTCTTGTTACAGAGGAATTACATCAATATCTTCAATACCCAAATTATTTGAACTGGTTGTATGCAACTCATTCAGATCTTTGGTTCCTCGATTCATCTCACAGTGTCAGCATGGTTTTATACCCAAAAGATCAACATCATCAAATCTTATTGAATTTACCAGCAACACCATTAAAGAAATTGAAATGCATAAGCAAGTTGATGTGGTGTATACTGACTTTGCCAAAGCCTTTGACTCCATCAGTCATTGTAAAACGTTGGAACAGTTATACAGATTCGGTTTTTCTAAACAGTTTGTTGCGTGGTTTAAATCATATTTGAGTAATCGCATTCAGTATATTGAGCTTAGTAGAAGATCAGAATCAATTCAAGCTACTTCAGGAGTACCACAAGGCTCTCATGTTGGTCCTTGGATCTTCATAATTTTCATCAATGACGTTACTGAAGTAATACAACATTCTAAGGTATTAATGTTTGCAGATGATCTCAAAATCTTTAAAACAGTAGAAAACATCGGCGATACCCATAAGCTACAAGAAGACATCGACAATCTAGCGAAATGGTGTGAGTCTAACCTCCTCAGTCTCAACATCAACAAGTGTAAGAGTTTATTGTTCCATCGAAAAGTTAACCCTGTTACACAACAATATCAAATAAATGGCGTACTTTTACAAAAAGTATTCGAGATTAAAGACCTAGGGGTTACTTTCGTTGAAAACATGTGCTTTACTAAGCATATTGAACAATGCGTTGCTAGAGCCAATTCCATGCTTGGTTTTATTAAGCGTTGGACTGGGGATATTCATGACCTAGAGACAATCAAGATCCTGTATTATGCCTACGTGAGATCTCAACTTGAATATGCTGTCAACATCTGGTGTCCTTTTTACGACGAACCTATCAGAAAAATCGAGAGTGTCCAAAAAAAGTTTATACGGTATATAACGTGTAAAGACGGTTGGGATTATGACCATGACTTACCGCACCACGTTAACCTGAAGCGATTACCATCATATGCTACTGGATGCAAAACCTATCAAATGACAACATTGGCAAATAGACGAGAGCTTTTAAAGTGTTCGTTTATTGGTAATATTTTACTTGATCAAATCGATGCACCATCCATACTGGAATCAATTAAAATAAAGGCACCGAGTAGGAATTTAAGAGATCATGAGTTCCTTCATCTAAATAAACACAGAACAAACTATGGTGACAATGAACCGGTAAACATGATGTCGAAGAGTTTTAATAAAATCGACCATCTGTTCGACTTTTACTTAAGTAAAAACAGCTTTAAACGTAGGTTGAAGCAACATTTTGCTCCAACCTAAAAATATTTTTATATCAATTTTTATTCTTTTTTTGTTTAATTTAATTTTTATTCTACCATGTTCACTATGTTATAAATTCAAGTCATATTTGTAGACTTTTCTCAGTATAAATAAATAAATAAATAAATTACTAAACTAGGCTAATTGAAGATGATAGTCTGCGGAACACTTGTTGTGCAATGGTAAATCGCATGTTGAGCATTTGTAAATAGTTTGAGATTTGCAATGTCGACATCTTAACCTTTTTGCAGTTTTAACACACATGTGTGCTCCTTTAGCCAGAAAATCGCTTTTTTTTATTGTTCTCCCTTTGGAGGCTAATTTCCCATACCGAGTTAGAAGGGATGTTGCTAATTGCCGCCTAAACGCTAGTTGGTCTATTTTTAAATTATACGATTTGGCTAAAGTCCAGGCATTGCTTACAGCTAGGTCCAACATCCATAAAATTACTGGCATATAGAATTTTTTTCCCCGGATACACATTCGATAATTTGAAATATGGTTATCTAATTGGTCAACTCCACCCATATACTTGTTGTACATTTTAACTACAAATGGTTGTGAAATGTCAACTTTCTTTTGTGCTGCATGAACATAACGTCTTGCCGTACCTACTGGATTAACTCCAAAACAATTTGATAACAGAGATACTGTTTGATTATCCTTCCAGCGTGTTAAAACTAATTCGTTTTCGACATCGACTTGGTTCTCAAAATATCCTCTTTCCTTTTTATTTATGACTTTTTTATCAGTCATTTTTATATTTTTAAGCCTATTCTCTCTCAAAGTTCCGGTTGCTGCAAATCTGATTTCACCAAGTGCGCGTACTAGGTTTGGTCCAGTAAAAAAATTATCAAAAAAAAACGAAAACTGGATTCCTGGGAAAGCGTTTTTAAGCTGATGTGCAAAATTGAGAACAACAGATTCTCCCAGCCCTAAATTTTTCTCCCGTTGCTGATGAAGTCATTGGTAGATATCAAATTGATAACAGTATCCTAATCGAGCAGCTGCTACCCAAGCCTTATAACCAAAAAGGACTGGTTTGTTCCGAATGAATTGCTTGCATGGATGTCTTCCATAATACGGTATCATTGATTCATCCACTGATATATTCATTTCCACAGGAGCATATTTCAAAAATACCTGATTCAAATGGGAAATAAGTGAACGTATTTTGACAAATCGGTCTGTTTTATCCGTAATAAAATCGACATCGCAAAAATGTATATTGGTGAAAATATCATCATCATTCGCCCAATACAGTCGCCTTCTAGGTAGTTCGTTATATCCTGACGTTATATCATGACTCCAAAAAATGCATACACATCATCGGCTTCGATATTTATTGATTTGTTGCGTTTTTTTGAAGCGTAGTTTATAGTCTCTTTGACTACCAACTCAATAAAAGAGGCAGGGAAATATAATTGAAAAAATTCAATGGCATGCGACTCGTTTGATAAAGTTGCAGGATATACACGGTTATCATCCCATGTTTCGATTCTGTACATCATTGCCGATAATTTCAAATCCTCCTCATCGTCCTGTATCCAATTTTGCTTGATTTTGACGTTAAATTTGTTTTTGACATTTATTGGACTGGAGTCGGGATCATTTTCATCGTCTATATCTCCATCCATCTCTGCGCAAGCTTCATTTTCGGGCAAGCGTATCTCAATTCCCGCTTGTAACTGTTTTGTGGTAAAATGATTAGGGTTGGAATCATCTTCATCGCCTGAATCTTCATCCGTCTCAACACAAAATTCGGGTGGCTCCAGAAAAATATCTGTAGGCAGCTTCACATTATCGGGTATGCTTTCAAAAGCCTCTAAAATTTGAGCAACGGTTTTCAAGGGAGTTTCCTACAGTAAAAAAAATGTTAGTATGTGCCCAATGTTGCGATAGCGCAACATATAAAAATAACGACATCAACAACGGTAAAACAAAATATTTTTTGACATTATTTTATTACAATTATATACTTTGATATATTTCACATCAAAATTACTACAAATTAATAAATCACTATTTTTAATATACATTTACCAATATTTTGCAGTTTCGGAGTCCATAATTTTTTAATTACAAAAACCATACACTATTTTTTCGTCACACCACTTGATAAATAAAACGTAAAATGATCCTAAACATTTTTTGTACGTTGCTTTATATATCATCTGGCATAACCGTAAATAATTTAACGGGTAAAATCAATTTTGTTTTCTACAAAAGAGAAATAAATAAAACTGCATCTGTTGTTGCGCTAACGCAACAATGGGCTAAATAGGAAGCGCTTATTGCTAAAATAGTACATTTTACTATTTTTATGGTAAATTTTACTATTTTAATGGTAACAATTTGTATTCGCATCTCTTTAAATTAACTATGTGTTATAGTAAAATGCTTTCCTATATTAGGCCACAATCCTGTGGGGTCCTATAAATTATAGAAATGTCTCCTATAATTTTTTTTCCGTGATACCTATTAAAAGTTTAGGTACTAGACTATTCTTAATTGTGATCCACTATTTCATCCAGATTATTTGTTATTTGTCAAGATTTTTTATGGAATAAGGTGTTAATTACACTTTTTTTTAAAATAAAATAATAAACTTATGATATTTTTTTATTTTTTACCCAAAATATAAAAATGTACACGATAACCTCTTAATTTACTTTATTGTTTAAATCTCATAACTAAATTAATAACAAATATTTTAAAAAGAATCGTAGAAACCACGTTTTTTTTTCAAGAGATTCTTCAAGAAGAAAATAGAGGATTAAAGACCAAGTGCCATGTTGCTGACTATTATTGAGGATTTTCACAACTTTGTTTTTTGAACACTGACGCTTTTTTATAAATGAGCTTAAGCTCAAAAAGAGGCATCCCAAAATTTTAGCGATTAAATAAAGATAAAGATAAAGAATAAATAAATAAATAAACTTTGGAGCTCGTTTCTGTAAAATTATGAAAATGTTACAAATCGCCTTCATCCACTCATATCTTCAATTGTAAGCATCGCACATAATTACAAAACGTAAACGTAACAAAAATAATGCATTCTGAATATTCCGAAAAAATAAAAGAATGGACTAAAAAGGGAATAGAAGGAATGGAACGAATAAAACAACGATTTATGTCACTTTCGGAATGTCCGAAATATTCGGAATAAATAAACGAAAACACCCTAGATAATATTTAAGAAGAGACCACTTACTATTAGGTTGTTCAGAAATTAATGCAGGTTTTCAACCAGTTTATTTAAAACGACATATCTCAGTTTAGAATAAATTTTATTAATCGAAATAAGAACCATTAGAATCTACACATTGTTCCCAACAAGATACAAGTTTATTAATTCCAGTTGCATAGAATTCTGAAGTTCTGGAAGCGACGAATTCTTCGAAGGCATTTTTTGCGGCTGTTTGGTCGTTGAATACTTTTCCTTGTAAGAAGTGGTCGAGATGCTTGAAAAAATGGTAGTCGGTTGGCGAGAGGTCTGGTGAGTATGGTGGATGAGGCAGAGCTTCGTAGCCAAGTTGGTTCAACTTCTGCAGCGTTGGTTGTGCAACATGTGGTCGAGCATTATCGTGCAAAAGAATTGGGCCCTTCCTATTGACTAATGCTGGACGCAGACGTTTTAGTTCTTTGTGCATTTTGTCAAATTGATGACAATATTTCTCTGCTGTGATATTTTCGCCAGGATTCAAGAAGCTGCAGTGGATAATTCCGGCTGACGACCACCAAACAGTCACCATAGTCTTTTTTTGATGCAGCTCAGGTTTGGAGAAGTGTTTAGGGGCTTTGCCACGGTCCAACCACTGCGCTGAACGTCGTCGGTTGTCGTATAGAATCCACTTTTCATCGCACGTCACAATGCGATCGAGAAATGGTTCGTTTTTGTTGCGCAAAAGAAGTGAAGAGCAAACTTCATAACGGCGATTTTTTTGGTTTTCGTTCAATTCGTGTGGCACTCATTTATCGAGCTTCTTCGACTTTCCAATTCGGCTCAAATGTTCCGAAATTAATCCAATACTTACGCCTAGGTCCCCTGCAAGCTCTCGAACAGTCGTGCGTGGATGGAATAAAAAACAAAAAATATCGAAAAAATAAGAACTTTATAAATACCGTTCGTTAGCTGCCGTTTTATTGGTCTCTATTAGTTTTAGGCGTTTCAACCAAACCAAAGTACTAGAGCGAGAAAGACGTCTTATATCCCCGCTATTGATGTTTGTTAACAAATATTAATTCGAAAAGTGCTTATCCGGTTTTCATGAAACAAAAACAGACTTATAGGCCTTGATCAGATAACAAAAACGTAGTATGGCTAAGATCTTTAGGTGGTCGGATTCCAAAGTTATAGACGCGTAAAGATTTCGTTTGCAATAAATCCACGTAAAAAACAAAAACAATAAAAGTACATATACAATAGAATGCTATGTTCAAACATTTTGTTGTCCTTTGATGAATGAAAATGATTTTGTTTGAATGAATATAAAGTAGTACATATAATGCAAGTCCAATTATTACGTAACATTAAAGTTTTGTTTATCCTTCTCTTTTTTATTATTTAGTGTACAGTTTTTAATTCTGAAAGATATATGTGTATATATGTACACCCTGCGCCATTGAAATGTTCGGTTTGAATTTTTAAAGTATGTTAAATTATGAAAATACCGATGTTTGGTTCAAAAGTAGCTGGAAAAAATGATAGATTCTGATTATCAACACAATTTGAAATTAAGCATTCTTACGTCACAAATCACGTCAATAACCTATAATGCGTGCCCTGTGGCACCGAACTGAATCATCCTGGAAGAGTGGAATACCGTTGTATGGAGTCGATTCCTTAATAGTCACGGCGCAGGTTTCGATAGATAATTTGTTTTTTTATTTTTCTCTGTTTACTGAAGTATCCAGAAGGCATAGTGATCAAAATCCAAAGTATATTATGGCTGCCCAAGCCATAACATACATATAGTGAATATTTCACTGTCGGCGAAACACAATCTGTTAAATACTTATCCTTACACCGGGTCGAAAGATATTGAACTTGGATTCATCCGAGAATATGAACCAACGCCAATCCTCGGCCATTCAGTTTTATCATTCTATCGCGAATTTGAGGCTTGCAGCTCTCATTTTTGCTGTCAGTATATGATTTTCTTGCAGGTCGACAAGCATAGGGAGCAAGTTCCATTAGTCTTCTTTTAATAGTAGGAACTGAAACAGTGTCGGTTGTTGCTATTAAAAGCTAACTTTTCAGCTCTAAAACCGTAGCATACCTCTGCTTAAGCGCCAAATGTCTGAAATTCGATCTGTTGTGGAACAGAAGTTTTCCTCTTTGTATCAAAGCCGACTTATTTCGTGACTCTTTTATTTCCGTAATAGTGCCTAAACAACTTTCTAATTGCTGTCTGGCTTACACTAAATTAACACAACATTTAAGAGCGACCCATTCTAAAATTAACCCTCTAATGCATGAATTTTTAATCATTTTCTATCAAAATTTTGACTTCAATTCGTAGTTGTTGAACAAATGTGCATATTACAACAACAAAAACCAAACCGTTATGACGAGAGTACTTTAAACGAGAACACCTCATGTAAAAACTAAAGAAAAAAATATTCATGATAACGTAAAGTTAGACCAGAGACAACACATTTATCATAGATCTCTCTTTTGACTAAAAACATGAAAAAAATAAACTTCTGATATTTCATTGTGTTGGTGTATTTTATATGGCAATGATTTTTAAATGCGTTGCGTATATAATACGTATATGCAATACAACGATAAGATGGGAAATATCAGAAGTTTACTTTTTTTCATAGTTTTTAGAAAAATGAGAAATCTATGGTAAATATGTTGTCTCTGGTTAGACAATTCAAGATAACGTAAACTCCGCCTTTAGGCTGAGTTATGCATTAGAGGGTTAACTCTTTGACTGCTATTGGTTATTGAATCCAAATCGAATAAGTCATCCTTATTTTGGTTTTAAATATGTCATAAGACGTGAAATATGCAGAAAACGTAAAAAACAAAAGATTAAAAAAAAAATAGTGAATAGCAAATAACCGAACATTTCAATGGCGCAGGGTTTTTTTATTATATCAGAGAGAGCAGACAGAGTAAAAACAAAATAAAACAATATTGCTTTATTTTTGTTACAACAACAAAGCAATTTGTTTTATTTTGTTGTCACTCGTCTATCTGCTCTCTCCAATATAAAAAAAAAACACATGGTTTGCACACTGTAGTTAAAACAATTTTTTGTTTTCTTTGTGATTTTGTGTGAACATTTTCATTATTTGCGAATAAAAAATAACAGGAAAAATGCCATTAGTTGCCCATTTACTATTTTTGTTGCGTATTGATTGTTATTACTTCGTAAAGGAAATTTTCTTATTGCAAGGTAATAAAACCAATTTTATGTTTTTTGGTTTTACATAAAAGGCTTCATTATTTATCGTTTGAGATGTTTGTCAGAGTTGGAAGACACTGTCTAGGCGGTCAAGAATTAACAAATTTGCTTGCATTATCTAACGATGACAAGGCAGCGCAAGATAATATAGAAGGCGATTGGTCAGATGTTGATGAACACACACGAGAAGTTCCGTAAATAGTTGACAAATAGTGGTTGAAGATGCGGCTGTGGAGTTATTGAAAGTACTACTTAAAGAGCTGAAGGCGTCACGTGGCTTAACGAGGAAAACAGAAAAAATCAGCGCAAATGGAGTGGTGTTCCTCATAATATAAGAAAAGTTCCAAACTTTAAAATATCAAAAGAAATGGGTGTTTTATCATCGACGTCGGTGGTGCAAAATCTCAATATAGCGCATTTCAAGTATGTATTGCCAGACAACCTTGTAAACGTTATTGTTTGTGAGACAAACCGGAAAGCCAAAGATTATTATACAAACGTAAATACTGCTACAACTTCAGCAAAACAACACGCATTTGGTACGACACGGATTCAGACGAAATACATTTTTGTTGTTGTTTTCAATGTAAACTTTGATCTGATCCGGATCACTATGCGTCAAGAAATGCGGCTAATATATGCATTGATTAGAATATTGTTGTACGTTGGTTTACGCAAAAACTGGGATAAACGCTTGCATGAGCTTTGGTAACCTGAAAACCGTCCTTTCTATAGAGCGGTTTTATCCCTCGAAAGAACACAATAACTATTATGATTTCTCCGGTTCGATAACCATCGCACTAGAAAAGAACGACTGAAAGAGGACGAGCTAGCCGCATTTAGCCACATTTGGACCATGTGCCTAGAGAGTGTAAAGGAACCTTACACACCATCAGCTATTTTCAGATATATGAGCAATTTATCGCCACTAGGGGCCTTTGTAATTTTCGACAATATATTTCAAGGAACCTGGCAAATACGGTATCCAAATTTTCTGAGTATATGTGACTCAGAAAATTAGTATACTTTGAACGGAGAAATATATGTCGGACGTCAACCGAACGAAGCAAGAGTATCAGAGTATGCAGTTAATTTAGTGCACCGTTTGGCTAAGCCATATATTGACAAAGGATAAAATATAACTATGGATACTTTTTTTACTAGTTGTAAGCTAGCAGAACAGATAATGCAGAAAACGGCATCATTATTGGCACAATAAGGTATTAGAATAAACCTGACCTTCCTGCTGAATTCACAAAAGTCGGTGAAATAAAAAAGAGAGCAATTGGATCAACAGTTTCCTGTTTTGACGGATATATGACATTGGTCAGCTACATCCCTAAACTGGAGAAAAACTGTTATTATTGTCCACATTGCATAAGAAACCCGATATCGATGAAAGCACTGGCAAGCCAAACATTATCCTCAATTACAACGACACTAAAGGCATGCATGAGGAAAATAAAAGATGGCCCATGGCCCTCTTCTTCAATATGTTGGCGCGGCCGGTATAGTTGCATATAATTTGCATAAATTAGCAAACCTGCAACTCTATGCCACTTCCATTTCATCCGAGCGAAAGGAATTTCTCCAGAACTTGACCCTATGGTTGGTCGATAATAAAATCAGAAAGCGCCTTATGCTACTCCTAGTGCTTTGAAAAAAAAAAATGAAAATCGCCATAAAATAAATAGGTTATGATGTAGTAAAACTGAGACGGGCACCAACCGTTGAAAACCTACCGTCGTCAAACTCGAAGATGCCATATATGCCCACGGGTGAGATGACGTAAAAACAAACGCAACTTGCCACTTTTGTGGAAAAGCTGCCTGCAAAAAGCACCACAAATACGAGTGTGATGATTGGATTAATGTCGAAATAATCGATGCCGATTTGATTTTGAACAAGATGATGACGCTTCCTCTTAATAATTTTTAAAACCTGTTTGAAATGAATTTATAGTTAATTTATTTTGTTAATCTTCAATATTTAATTTTTTTTTAAATAAAGCTTAAAAAATTAAAAACTAATGTTTTTTTATTATATCTACAAGGCAAATATGTATATCGGGGTATTTATTATCCCTGTTCACGTACAATGTTATACTCAACCATACACAGACAAAAGGTTAATCACTGCTAGTAGTAAATATTGTACGAGTACCTATTATATCAATTTAATACAAGAAACACAAGTATATTACATTGTTTGTATTATAAGATAGTCGAGGGCAAATCAAAAACTTAAGATTTGGTCATTAAATAAAATATGTTTTCAATCATAACAAATATTTTATGTTCACCTTTTTTCTCATTTCAGGTAAGCTTGGGGTTTTTGATTAAACAATTAAAGTCAAAATTTAAGCAAACTAGCAAATATCGCAATAGTAAGTATACAAATCAATAAATTTTCAAATAGTAGAAAATACCTGTACGTAATTAAAATAATTTTGCTGCTTGAACTTATGACAAATTGGATGTACATATTAACTGTTTAGCAAACTAACCATTTTCCTTTCAGCTAAACATATGTAAATATTGATTGCCACAAAAGCATTCATTACAAATTCAAGAGAATTTTCTTTTCTTACCAAATCGATTTTTCAACCTTGAAACGTAACCAGGAGTATGAAGGTTGATCGGTTTTCTTGGGGTTTATTTTTATATAAATATCAGAGTCTTTATTTTAGCTTATAAATTGTTAAAAAATACTTGATTTAAAAATATTAAATATTCGAAAATTCAATATTTTTCGAAGTTTGTTGTCTGCAACTTTTGTATTGTATTAACATAATTATATATTACAGAGACGGTATTGTCATATTTTGGAATGTGGCAATTTACATATTTAGTTAGGGTAAAAAAGATTTATATGTGTGTGTAATCCCAAAGAAATGATTGATAGTGTTAAACAGAAAATTTCATGCCTTAACATTGTACATCATCATCATGAGAATTATTTAAATGAGATTTTAATGTGGTTAGATATTAGATAGCGTACACAAATAATCAATTTCAGTTGATTTAGTTTCTATACAGGGTGTCCCATTTATAATTAGAGTCAATTATAGGGTAGATTCCTGAACCGAAAATAATTCTAAAATGTCACAATTTTTTCCTAAATCGAACGGTCGTCGAAATACGAAAACTTATTGTTAAAATATTTTCGACTGGTTTTTCATTCGGAAATCAGCTCCTAAATTGTTGTACGTATAATAACTACCATGTGCATATCATATAAGTATGTAAAAATATATAAAATTTGAAAACACAATACGGTTAATACAATTACGCCGTATGTGCATTTGATAGCTAAGTGTACTCTAATATACATATGTATTCACACGTGGGTGTTTATGTGCTTTAGCTTATTTTGATGAAAGTTTGATGACATCAAATAAAATTTAAATTACGAGCTTAACTAATAGTTTTACTGCTAAAAACATTGTTAATGTTAGGATTCTTATTCTGTGATTATATTGTATAAAAAAGCTTTAAAAATCTGTTGAGTGTCAAATTATATTTAAACATCTTGTTAGATTGTTAGAATATGAAATTTTATATTTTAATAGCTGTCAGAATAATTATTATAATTTCAACAATATGCTTACTCGTTTGTATTTGATATGCATAATATATATAAAATGATGCCAATTTAAAATCAAAATATTATTCTTATATATTTAGGTTGTACATTTACATTTACAGTACAACAGACTTTTTAACGTTTGATGGGCTAATATTTTATGAACCGTTATTCATTTAGTGCAACATTTTGTTATACGTTTTTACTCATAGCCATAACCCGAAAACTGCTGAACCAAAATTATTCTAATTTGGAAGAATTAAACAGAATGCTTAAATCGATCTGGTCACACACATCTAGACGGATAATAATTAGTAATAGTGGTATTGCGGCATTGCGGGGGCTCTGCTAGTGGGTACACAATATAATGCGTCAAAATAGGCCACAAGGTTTTTATAGGGACAATTTAAACGGGCATACAAGAAACATTTTTTGGCGACAAACATTAGCATCAAAAATAATAAATTGGCTCACAAATAATATTTTGGCACCACATATGAAAAAACAAACAAATATTTTTGAAGGACATTATTAAATACTGTGGCGACAAACATTGACATCAAAATTAATAAATTGGCAACAAATATATGATAATATTTTGGAACAGAAAAAAATAATTTTTAGAGTAAAAAAAAAAAAAAAATCGAGACAAAAAATTAAATTTAATCGATACAAATTATTTAATATTTGATGGGGGATCGATATAAAATATTGCAGTGTCATTAATAGATTCTATATAATCCGCTCCTACGTGCGGCACGCAGTGCGACATGTTTGCCTATCCTGGCTCCTACATCCCTCGAGGTTTAAATCTAAGGCCCTCGGAGAGTTACCGAAGCCGTTAGCCTCACAATTCTAAGTTAAATTAGGGATCTCCATTTTCCAGAATATTTTAAAACTAATTTAATTTTTTTAATTTTTAATTTATTTATTTATAACTTTGTTGCCAGTTAATTATTTTTGTCGCCCAAAATGTTTATTTCGATGCCAAAAAAAATTTTTGTGTACCCTTCCAATAGTGCCAAAAAATTATAAATGTTGCCAAATTATTATTATGATGCCAAGAAATTTTTGTTTGTTGCTCATTAATTTGTGCCGTTTTATTATTTTTTTGTATCTCAAATATTAATTTTTTATGTGCCGGTTTATTGCCAGCCGTTTTTATATATGTTGTTCACTAATAATAAACAATAAATTATTAGTCACAATTAATTCGATTAAAACTATATTGCTCACACTTCATTTGTTATAAAATATTCTATGTACATATGTTATATACGAGCTTATCCATTACTTTTTTAAAAAACTGGGCGCATGCATTTCATAACATTCACCGATTTCGCTGTAATTTTTTTCAGGAATAGTAGTCGATGAGAAACTTTGTTTTCCAAAATGTTACCCCTTCATGGCCCCCCCTTTTCGAGTTATGATTTTTTAAAGTTAAGAAATTGAGTGATTTTAGGCTCTTTTCGATAGGTAACCGTTCTACTTAGGTTGCTTTGTTTTCAATGATATGGGCCTCATTCTCTTCGTATTTTATTGGTCTTTTATTTAAAAGCAGTTTCAGAGCTAAATATTTAATATTGGCCAAATGCGACACAAAAAAGTGTAATTATTTTTTCTTAAAAAACAGCATGCTTTAAGATGGTCGCCAAAATTTTGGATTTCAACTAAAATCCATTAAACTAGGTTCATTTTTTCAACTTTTCATGATCTTTCCAAATTTTTTAGCCACATTTAATTAAGTCAAAAACTTCTAAAGTTACAAGGCGTCAGAATACATCCAATTTTTCGGAAAACGTTATATTCACACCTCTGTAACTTTTGTCGTTTTACTCCAAAAGCCACCAATTTTTGGAAGAAAATTCTTTATTTTCTCCCCACTACACCCCATGAAATACTTTTTTGGATATTTAGATCCTAACTGCAGTATATTTTTTTCTAAAACAGCTTATAACCCTTTAAGAAATAGAAGATCAGGAGTAGTAACGTACGATTTTTTCAGTATTTCACAAATATCTCGACTTCAGGTAACCACATTAAAAAATAACAAGTACATATTATACCACTTTATTCATTGAGAGTTTGCCTTTAAGTCTAGATAGGTCTAACAGAATTGGAATTTTAGAAAAAATTATACCGAAATTAGGATCTATTATTAGTTGAGGGCCATGTGGGCGTTCAAGCCACCCCGCACTGCGACCTAAAAGATCTTTTGTGCATTGTGCAAATTAGGATCTAAATATCCAAGAAAGTATTTCATAAGATGTAGTGAGGAGAAAGTAAAGAATTTTCTTCCAAAAGTTGGTGGCTTTTGGAGTTAAACGACAAAAGTTACAGAGGTGTGAATATAACGTTTTCCGAAAAATTGGATGTATTCTGACGCCTTGTAACTTTAGAGGTTTTTGACTTAATTAAATGTGGCTAAAAAATTTGGAAAGATCATGAAAAGTTGAAAAAATGAACCTAGTTTAATGGATTTTAGTTGAAATCCAAAATTTTGGCGACCATCTTAAAGCATGCTGTTTTTTAAGAAAAAATAATTACACTTTTTTGTGTCGCATTTGGCCAATATTAAATATTTAGCTCTGAAACTGCTTTTAAATAAAAGACCAATAAAATACGAAGAGAATGAGGCCCATATCATTGAAAACAAAGCAACCTAAGTAGAATGGTTGCCTATCGAAAAGAGCCTAAAATCACTCAATTTCTTAACTTTAAAAAATCATAACTCGAAAAGGGGGGGCCATGAAGGGGTAACATTTTGGAAAACAAAGTTTTTCATCGACTACTATTCCTGAAAAAAATTACAGCGAAATCGGTGAATGTTATGAAATGCATGCGCCCGGTTTTTTAAAAAAGTAATGGATACGCTCATACATATGTACAGATAATTTTACGATTTCCCGAAAATGAATTTTTATATTCACTACATAACGCAAGCCTCTCGTACCGCGCAGAGGGTGCCGCTACTAGTAACTAACATATGAAGACAATCCCAATGTTATGCGCTTCAGAGAAATGTCATAACTTAATGACATAAATAAATTTGCATGTACTAATGGCAGGCGATACCACACAACATGGATGGATGAAATTTGTTATTAATTTAAATATACATAATTCATTTGGGTACTATTGGTAGTTTGTTTTTTTTTGTGAAAGCTGATCATATTAATAATTTACAAACAATTTCTCCTGAATATTTCTCACAGTATGAAAATTTATTTGTTGTGGAGATTTTAACTTTAACATATAGATTACCAATAAGCTAAGTGCTTGCTTGAGTTTACATAATTTATTTTATTTACCTTATCAACCGACTAGATTGGATAACAGCATATTGGATTTGATAATTTTGTATGAGGCTGAGAAGCATAATATTATTTATTTTGGGCAGCTTTCTGTTCATGCTATTTCTGATCATGACTGGTTTTTGTCTGCTATAATTTCAGTCGTACCAGAGATAAAATTTGTTATACATACGGTTGTTCCTGATTATTATCAATTATGAGTAAATCTTTATTTTTATCCTAATGTGACTAATGTACTTGAAGAATTCAATTCAATTTTTTTAAAATTAGATACTATGTGTATGTGTGTGCCTCTTAAAACAAGTATCCTAAATGTCCCACTGCGCCGTGGTTAAATGCACATATTTTGAGTTTAATGCACCGTATAGATTTGACTTACAAAAAATATAAAAGATATGGATTAGAGCCAGCGTTGCCACTTGAAGAAGGTAATAACGTAGCAAATCTGCTACATTTTTTCGAAACTATGTAGCAGATCTGCTACATTTTATTGAAAATATGTAGCAGAGCAGATCAAAGATTTTTATCAATAATTATGAATTAGCAGTTAGCATAGCACTAGCAAAATAAACAAAATATAGTACATAGCTACATATCTTAAATTAATTTTTTTTTATTGCAGCAATACAATTTATTTTAAAATTAAATAACAAAATTATCACAATTCAAAGTCTCATTGATATAAAAATATAAACTAAATAAAAACAAATAAATAACAATTCAATTCAAAAATTAAATAAAAGTAAAAATCACAAATTAAATATCTTAATAATATAATTATTACAGTATAATAAATTAATGTAGATCAGAAAATCATACAAGAAGCGCTAAATGGATTCGAATGATCCATCTTTAAATTTATATTTGGCAGCAAATTTGCATAATTCTTCCTCTGGAACATATATATTATCAGTACTATCAGATTCAGATAGGTCCTTAAAAAGAGTCTTACAAAACATGATGTTTTGAATTGTTTCATTTTCGAGACGATTTGTTTTTTTATTTTTTATTAAATTTAAAGCCGAGAAAGCTCGTTCTGCAGCCGCACTACTATGTGGCAATGACAACAATATCAGAATATAATCTGCCAATTCCGAATACATAAATTGTTCAAAATTGTCTTGTATGTTCTTAATTTGGACCCAATTTTTCACAGTATCGCTAGAATTTAGTTGGTTAAGTACAGGTTTATTGCCAATCAAACTACGCCACTGGTCATTCAGTGTTTCATTTGAAATACCCTCGTTTTGAAACGGGTAATTCAACATTAATTGTCGAATTGATGGAAAGCTACCCGAAACGATTTGGGCCACGTTGCAGTACTTTAAAATTTCCAATTTGCTGTTTTCGAGATTAAATCTTTTTTGTATTTGGCAGCAAAACTCAATATAAAATAATATTAGATTGTGTTTAGTGACTAATATTTTAGGTTTATCTTCTTCGGAAAACTTCTCTTCCATTTCTTGAAAATTTAAAGAAAAATACATTAACTGGATCGGAAGATGGTTATTAATATTTTTAATATCAACATTAATATCCACTTTGTCCAAAATAATGAAATTTTTTAAAATCTCTAAATATATGCCTTTGATTGTGGAATATAAATTATGGATTTCGGGTTTCTCCGATTGAAACATTTTATTTACTGCATTAACCCTATTTAAAATGGATGATAAAAATACTAAATACAACCTAAGATTATCGGCACTAAGAAATTCGAGAATTTCATTTGCATTGTCATCTTTACCTTTGTCTTTTATCTCATAGCAATATAATGTAAAATAATATTTTAATGCCTCCCACTGCTCCAAAATTCGGATAACCACTGCCTCAAGCGAGAGCCATCGTGTCTTACAAAGCCGTAAAATTTTATGGTTTGCTAGATTAAAGTCTGCTTGAAATACCGAAAAGTCATTTAATCTTTTGGGGCTATTCGAAAAATGATTGTATATATTTTTAATATTTTTTTCAATCGATTCTGGGAAATGCTTTAAGGCATAATTAACACACAATGCTATGGAATGAGATGTGCAACCTAAAAAGAATATGTCACTTTTCATGTCTTGGAATTTGGCTTTCACGCCATGAAAATTACCGGCCATGACCGACGCGTTGTCTGTGGCTAGCCCTATTAGGTTTTTTTCTAAATCGACATTAAATTTAAAGAAATGTTCTTTTATGGCTAGAAATATGTCCGATGCTGTGGAATATTTTAGCTTAATCATCCCAAAAAATACGTCAATTACTTTTCGTAAATTTTGGTCAAAATAACGGCATATCAATACCAGACATTTATCGGAGGTAAGGTCGGTTGTTTCATCTATTATTATAGAAAAGCTATGCGCACGGAGGATTTTGCATATCTTTTCGGCAGCAAATGGGCCAATTATTGTATTAGTATAAGCAGTTGATTTAGTTCGACCGCATTTAATTTGTTGCGCTTGCAGCGATGTAGGCGATATTGTTTGTATCAATTGAGGTAAAGAATCCATTAGCCTAAAAGGTAAACCATGTTGGATACAATATAATACGCACATCATTTCGACCTGTTTCTTTTTTAATGATTGCTGGCCCATGAAGGAAACATCTAACTGACGCATTTCTTTAGAAATCTTCAGATTTTCTTGGTGCTTTTGGGATGATATGTCGTGCCGCTTAATATGTGCCAAATTATTCACCATCTTAGTATTGCAAACTTTGCAAAATGCTTCACCCTTTACATTCTTTAGCCAGAGATATTTATTTTCCCATTCCGATTTATATTTTTGGAGGTATTTTTTTTTCTTTGGTTCCAAGCCCAAAGTTGAGCCATTTGAATCGGAATCAGAATGTGTTTTTTCTACTGGAATTTTTATAGATGCCACAACATTTTTCTCTGCAACCACTTCAGAGGTTGTTGATGCCGGTTTTCTAAAATTAAACGGAATCAAATTAATAAAATCGTAACCATATTTTGTAAATAACCTATAAAACAATTTACGACAGTAGATCGTCATTGCATACTCACTCACCCATTTTTTTCAATTGGCTTAAAAAACCTCTTCATAGCCGAAACAGTGTAATTAATAATAAACAAAACTTGTATGAATTTCAAACTAATAATCTAATATATTTGTTGACGCCAACTGTAGTAAATTCGGATTCGCGGTACAATAAAAAAAAAATCTCACACTTTTGAATAACAACCTCACATATTTTTGACATTTGCGGTTTCATAAAAACTAGTAACCCAATAAACCGTCATTAACAAATAATCCATTAAGCCGTTTACAGATAATCTGTTTTTAGGTATTCTAAAATCAACTCATTCTTGCTGAGCAATTTTCTTGGGAACAAACTACAAGCCATGCATTTTTGTTTTCAACATGAATTTTTATTTGAATAATGATTAACGAAAAAGGAATTATTTTAACAAATGTAGTAGAAACGAATAAGTACGTACTGAAACTTTCGAAGAGGCAAAATGTAGCAGATCTGCTACAATTGTACTAAAGTGGCAACACTGATTAGAGCACGATTTTGGAGCATTTAAATATTTTAGAAATAAAACAAATAAATGCATCAATCACCGACCAAACGGTGCAGTATTTAGAGCTGCGGCGGTTGGATCAGGAGTTACCGGGGTAGAATGCTTATAGGGGCGGGATGCAAAAGGGATTTTTCATCATCTGAAGATGAACACATCTATGACCCCCTGTTCCTGTTGAGAGTGCAAAATCCATTGGCCGACCCACCTTTTATGTCAGCACTATAGGCTGGCATTAAGCAATGCTAAGTGCAGGTGGTTTAAAAAAACGGGTCTATAACCGCACGTCCTCGAGTTGGCTACTGCGTAAGGTAGGACGTGAAAAGGGAATTGTGAAAGAGTTGGGAGTGCCTTGAGCACCAGAAAAAAATTGCAGAGATAGAGACAAAAAATATGTATAAAGAACGTGGAGCAATTTAAAAAAATTAAGTACATTATTTCATGTTCATATGACCTGGTAAACTTCAAAGTACTAAAATTATTTATTGATTTGTGTCTGTCCCAAATCACATTTATCATATATCAGTGTTTGACGAAATCAGTATTTCCTAATTTATGGAAAGTAACATCGATTCCCCTATACCTAAAAATTATGTAATTTCTAATATTTGTGACATTTGCCCGATTAGTATTTTGCCTGCCCCATTCAAGATCCTGAAACAAATTATACAACTTCAAATTCTTGAGCACCTCAATAGCTTTAATTATCTATATGCAAATTCAAATCTGGATACGAATTTGGCCATAATACTACTACTGCACTTGTGCATATTGTTGATGATCTATCTGCTATTTTAGACAAAGGTAATTCATTTGCAATTTTAGCTCTATTAGACTTTTTTAAAGCGTTTGATTGTGTTAATCATATCCTTTTGCTTCGCAAGTTAAAGTTATATTATGTTTTCCAATTCTGCTATTTTGTTGGTTCATTCGTTTGACTAATCATAAACAATTCGTAAAGCTTGGTGATGATATTTCTGGCATAAGTAATGTAGTTGCTGGGGTGCCTCAAAGATCAATTTTAACCTCTTTACTTTTTCCCATTTTTTTGGAGAGTAGGTTGTCTAATTTGGTTTTCCTGTGACAAAAAAAAAAAAATCGGAGCGAAAACCAAACGGCAGTACCTGTCATTCGAAATTCGGTCAAATTTTTCAGAGCGATTACTAACACGATTACATTTATACATATGCCATCGATTATACATACCATTTAAACGTCAAAGCAAATTTGAGGAAAAATATATTTATATAAAATATTTAATAAATAATAAATTGTTTTAAAAAAAAAATTTGTTATGGGAAAATAGAATGACATAAAACTGTCATTTTTCAATTCGGATTCGACTCGGAGTTATATGCTTGTCGATAGTTTCCTTAAACAACTAAAATCCGCTGCAGAAGCTGAGGAGGTAGATGATGTGTAACATACAGCTGATGGAAGCCTGATTATAATACGTAAAAATTAGAAAAGATTACGTCTTCAATTGATGAAATTTTCGAAATTTTGTCCGATAATGTCGTCGCCGATAACGATAAGTCGTCGCCGGTATTTCGACAATAACGATAATGCCGGTGTACGCTTTTCCATTGGAACGTCTTCAACGATATCGGTGGCCATAAAAAAATACAAAACTGTCATCTGTCAGTCACTATTGTTACCTGTTGTTCATCATATGATATGTAAATAAATTATACATTTTGCACTTATGTATTATGAAACGGTTCTGGCTACATTGCATAAATAACTAAAGAAAAATATCTGTTAAAATGTTAACCAATTACAGACACAACAGGGAATGATTTTCCCGATTTATTGTCGGACTAAAATATACCTGTATGTCGGCACGGATAGATCGGTGGTGTATCAGCGGAGATAAATCGTTGTTGTGTCGTCTAATGGAATAGCGCTCTGAGGATGAAACATCTCGCCTCAATTTTTACTAACGACCTTAGATATGTTTTTCACGATTTATTTTCCATTGTCACCTGCCTTTTTCTTGGGTTGAAACGTATTAATATTGCTGCAACCGCAATTCCCACTTTGTGGGCCGAAATTTTGGGCGAACAGAAGTCTTTCGTTTGCTTTAGCAATTCTGACATAATCTGCTTCCGTTTTTGGGGGAACTGGTCTACGTTTTGAAAATCTTAAGATTTTCTTTTACCGATAATAAATTACTTTTAAATATTTTGTAGATAATTTTATGTACAAAATATTGAGAAATTCCAAAAGACAAATTAAAAATGTAAGCCAAAACGAAAAGTATTTACACGAAATTTCAAACAGTAAGCCTAATTATTTCCGTCAAAGATTAATAACTCACGGTTGACGTCCCAAAAGTTGCTGTTTAGAATAATAAAAAGCCGGGCCATCTTGCCTTATTCACCTTTCTGCCTTGAAGTAGTCAACAATGATTTAGTCGAAAAGATCGACATGAGGCGCACAACATAAATATAATTATTAATATCTTACAATTTACCTGAAATTATATGGATTAAAGACTTATAAATATACTTACCACTTCAACAATAAAATGTGCATCAACAACATCAAACAAAAATATCGTAATTTAATAAATTTGTAATTATTTTCTCGTTAAAAAAAATTATTAGTTTCAAGTTTCAATTTCAAAATTACAAAAAATTGTACTTACTAAATAAGACACCAAGCTCGAACACCCTCCGCTCAACAATCAAAATAAAATAAATCAGAAAGTACAAACAGAAAAAAATAAATCAATACAATGAGTGCGAAGAGAACATAAAATAAAAACAATCTACACTACTCCAAAAAATTAAAGGAACACTAATTTTTTTAAATTTTTTTAGTGTTTTTTGAAGAGCTGTATCTTTGTAAAATATGGTCGTACAGAGATGAAAAGAAAAGCATTTTAAAGCTTCAAATCTCTAGTTTTGAGACTTTTGAGCGGAAAACTTTTGTGAGATACCGTTATCACGCAATCACAAGAAAGAGCGCGAAATAAAAAAAATTCGAATTTTTTTTTTGTAAGGATCCATGGGAGCGGGAAATTTTTTTTAAGTTAAACCAATGCATAGGTCGGTTAGCCTGTTAATTAAGCGTAAATTTAATTTCATTCTGGTCTCTCTATGTCAACTTTTTGCTGAGATATCTGACTTTGAGTCAAAAAAGATCCTTTTGCCTTTGATCATCGATATCTCAGCAACCAATGATTGCACAGTAAATTTTAGGGCAGCCTTAAAAACTTCAGTTAATTTCATACAAGACCCTTTAATGATTAGTTGAGAACAAATTTTTTTTTCACCCTCAATACTGATTTGAAAAAAGTACAAAAAAACGATTTTTTAGGTTGTCTTAGTAAATCTACCGTTACTTTACAAATATTGATGAAAAGACTAATGTTGCCAGGTCATTTTACAGTGTAATGTACTCCTAATAGCCCTGTATTATTTTCAAATTGATCCATCCAACCGTTTTTCCGGACAGATTGATCAAAGTTTTACAAAACAATTAAAGGAACAAGTGATCATCAAAATAAAAAAACGACTTTTTTCACATTTTGCGTTAGTTATTTGTTAACCCTTAATGATCGTAAGATTTTTTTGCAATACTCGCCAATAAGAGACGACAGAAAATTAAATAAAGTTCTGCAATATGACCAATTATTATGAAACTTGGCAATTTCTCATCCGATTTTAGTGAAATTTGGTATGCGTTATTGAAATCGGATATTAAAACTATTCGTGGATGAAGTTCTGGAAAATGGCCAACTAGGGAGGAACTTGGCCATTTCTTATCTGATTTTGATGTAATTCACGATGGAAATAGGATTCTAAAGTGATTTTTGGATAAAGTTATGGAATATGGTCAACTAGGATGGAACTTGGCCATTTTTGATCCGATTTTGATGAAATTCAGCATGTACGATGGAAATGGGATTCTAAAATGATTCGTGGATGAAGTTCTGGAAAATGGCCCACTAGGTAGGAACTTGGCCATTTCTAATCCGATATTGATGAAATTCATCACCTGCCTTAGAAATGGGATTCTAAGCTGATTTTTGGATAAAGTTCCAGAATTTGGCCATTTTTTATGGAACTTGGAAATTTTGTATCTTATTTTTATGAATTTCAGCATTCACGATGAAATCGAGATTCTTAAATTATTGGTCAATAAATCATTAAATACATGGAATACCCATTTTAGTTTTTCACTTTTAAAGCATATGTCGAATTTCTTTTATTCGTTTAAGGAATAGGCAAGCGCCTTCCAAATTAACCATATAAATTTAACCAAAAATAATTTTAGTGTTTTATTTCTATAGTACATGTTGAATTTGTTTAAAATCGGATAAAAAATGGCCAAGTTCCATCCTAAAACGGCTTATTCTAGAATTTCATCTAAACATAATTTTAAAACCCAATTTTTATTACATATGCTGAATTTTATAAAAATCTTATAAGAAATGGCCAAGTTACTACCTATTTGGCCATATTCCAGAACTTTAGCTAAAATTCATTTTAGAATCCCATTTCCATCGCGCATACCAAATTTAACTAAAATCGGTTCAGCAATAGCCAAGTTCCATCCTAGCTCGCCATATTCCATATCTTTATCCAAAAATTATTTTAGAATCCCATTTCCATCGTACATGCCAAATTTCATCAAAATCGGATAAGAAATGGCCAAGTTCCATCCTAGTTGGCCATATTCCATAACTTTATCCAAAAATCACTTTAGAATCCCATTTCCATCGTACATGCCGAATTTCATCATAATCGGTTACGAAATGGCCAAGTTCCGTCCTAGTTGGCCATATATTCCAGAACTTTATCCAAAAATCACTTTAGAATCCCATTTCCATCGTTCATGCCGAATTTTATCAAAATCGGATGAGAAATGGCCAAGTTCCATCCTAGTTGGCCATATTCCAGAACTTTATCCAATAATCATTTTAGAATCCCATTTTCATTGAGCATAGCAAATTTCATCAAAATCGGTTAAGAAATGGCCAAGTTCCATCCTAGTTGGCCATATTCCAGAACTTTATCCAAAAATCACTTTAGAATCCCATTTCCATCGTACATGCTGAATTACAACAAAATCGGATAAGAAATGGCCAAGTTCCTCCCTAGTTGGACATTTTCCAGAATTTCATCCAAAAACCAGTTTAGAATCCCATTTCCATCGTACATACTGAATTTCATCAAAATCGGATAAGAAATGGCTAAGTTCCTTCCTAGTTGGCCATTTTCCAGAACTTCATCCACGAATCGTTTTAGAATCCCATTTCAATAACGCATACCAAATTTCACTAAAATCGGATGAGAAATTGCCAAGTTTCATAATAATTGGTCATATTGCAGAACTTTATTTAATTTTCTGTCGTCTCTTATTGGCGAGTATTGCAAAAAAATCTTACGATCATTAAGGGTTAACAAATAACTAACGCAAAATGTGAAAAAAGTCGTTTTTTTATTTTGATGATCACTTGTTCCTTTAATTGTTTTGTAAAACTTTGATCAATCTGTCCGGAAAAACGGTTGGATGGATCAATTTGAAAATAATAAAGGGCTATTAGGAGTACATTACACTGTAAAATGACCTGGCAACATTAGTCTTTTCATCAATATTTGTAAAGTAACGGTAGATTTACTAAGACAACCTAAAAAGTCGAAATTTCCCGCGCCCATGGATCCTTACAAAAAAAAAAAAATCGAATTTTTTTTTTATTTCGCGCTCTTTCTTATGATTGCGTAATAACGGTATCTCACAAAAATTTCCCCCCCAAAAGTCTCAAAACTAGAGATGTGAAGCTTTAAAATGCTTTTCTTTTCATCTCTGTACGACCATATTTTACAAAGATACAGCCCTTCAAAAAACACTAAAAAATTGAAAAAAATTAGTGTTCCTTTAATTTTTTGGAGTAGTGTAGCATGCTTTGCAAATTCAAAATAACTATAGAAACATATTCGAATTCAAATTTGAATGGAGGCAATGAAAGAGATGATTATTGTATTGTTTATAAATTTCGAGTTATGTTTATGATTATGACGTATATTGCAAAAACAACAATATTCTAAATTTCAAAAATACTTTATTTTTCTTGTCGATTTTCACTAAGAAATAAACATTTTCAAGACTCGATTTTTCAATCAAATAACATTACATGTTTCATGAACATTTTCATATAAAATCAAAACAAAAGCTCGCATTTCTAATACATAAATTAAAATTGTAAATGAACATAATCGTTTCTCCATATATGTAGTTTCATGGTGAAGAAAAAATTGTGTACTTATTTTAAGCTTAGTATAAAATACAGTCGATACTGGAGGCTTTTATTTATAGAGTAGGCTCTGCCGGTATTCACGTTCAATTAAATTGCGCAATATAATTGTATGACTTGCTTTTATTCAGAGAAATTGGTACAATGTATTTTATTCAAAGTATTGTCCATCGATAGCTACGACTTTTTCCCATCTTTCAAGCAGCATACGGATTCCGCAACGAAAAAATACCTTGTTTTTTGAGGAAGCAGTGAAGTGCTGCTTGGCCAGGTCATGAGTCATAGACCAGAACAAGTGGTAGTTGGAAGGAGCAATGTCTGGTGAATACTGCGGGATGCTCTACCCCATCCCATTGAAGCGCCTCCAAAGTTTCCTTGACCACTTTTGCAATATGTGTCCGAGCGTTGTTGTGGTGCTGCAAGATCACTTTGTCATATCTTTTGGCTTATAGTGAGCGTTTGAGCTTCAATGGTCAGTTTAATTGCATCAACTGTTGTTGATAACTTTCTCCAGTGATGGTTTCGTTAGGTTGGAGTAGCTGATAGTAGATCACTCCGAACTGATCCCGCCAGATGCACAGCAGTAGCTTCTTCTGAATATTCGGTTTGATCGTTGACGCCGTAGTTGATGCATTTTCGTCCCCCGTGACGATTCGATGCAAAAAACCCTTCCGGTTTTATTTGGAGCAGTTGTTTGCACAAATTTCCTTGTTTTTGCACCATACCCATTTCCTTGAGACGGTTTGTATTCGCTTGTTGAGTCATTCTCAAAGTTTCAGCGACCTGCCCTTCAGTTTGGCATACAGCTTGGTCCAATAACGCCTCCAACTCAGCGTATTCAAATTTTATTGGCCTCTCTTCGCGTTCTTTATCACTTTTAAAACGCCGGAACCAGTACTCACATGTTTTTATTGATGGAGCATGTTCCTCGTATGTTTCACATAGAAATCGATGTCCCTCAGCTGCACTTTTCTTTAAATTAAAACAATAAAGCTTTGCTTCCCGCAAAGTTTTGTTGGCACAAAGGTTGACATGGTTAGAGCACACAAAAAATATGCACATACTGATTTTTAGAGAGGAATATTAAAATAATATTTTGTTGAGAAAAATTTAAACAACTTTGATTTATTTTTGCCCCATTCTTTCTTATAAATCTACTACGATTTAAATAAACAGTTTTTGGCTTTATTTAATTCATGCATACGCCATCTTTTGAAAATCCCTCAAAACTTATTTGTACCCCCAATATTATTTAAGGCTTGTGCTTGTAAATAAAGTTTCCGTATTTCACATAAAAAGAAAAACAAAAAAATATAAAAATAAATAAATTAAGGTATAGGATCGATCGGATACACAATATTTTCTTAATTTTTTATAGGAACTATAAATATAAATTTGCAGTTTTACCTATGTATGAATAATAACCCGTTTACAAACATAAATCCTAAGCACTAAGACAAAATAATATACAAATTGCTCAAAAGTCGGCCCAAAACACTTTACATTTTCGAATAAAACACAAAAGGAGGAACGTCTTCAAACATTGGATTATTCGAAAGTTCAAATTGAAATCTTTACATTCGTAAATACCTAGCCAAGAGAAGGTTAGGATAAAAATAGGAAATATCTGACACCTAAATATTGAAATTCCCGGTTATATCCTTATATTTATAACTTTCATTTTCGCATTAATCGATGATATTTTGGAGTGAATATATAGATATTTATGCGAAAGGTTTTGTAATTGTAGTAATTACATATATGTAAGTATGTGTATTATGTGTATGTGATTCTATTAAAATTTCTGTTACACACAATCTCAGTGCGCACTATAAAAACGTTAGTTGTAACAAAATCTTTTTGTAGTGTCAATATTAGTATTAATTAAATGACAAACAACTATTTTATAATCCTCCCCAACTCTAGTTATCAGTTAATCAATAAATTTATTATAACAACAAACATATTAGGGGTTAATTGATTTAAATTTTTGTATACGATAATTTTATTTCCGTGGGGTTTTATAAAAGTAAATTTAGCATTTTTGGTAATGAAAATTTAAACGTCGGAAACCTCGTTGTTTAAACATTGGAAAATATTTAATTTGGAATGGTTTATACCATAGACTAGTTATATATGTATGTACCTATCTATATACTTAGACATGTAGGTAATTTGCGGATATCTGTAACGAGTAGATGTTACTTTAGTTTTATTATTCATGGTTAAATGTTCTTTTATTTGTTTTCTGTTCCTGTTATTTCAGTACCTATAAGACATTTTAATGAAATTTTAATTAGGTATGAACAGTTTATAGTATAGTGGTAACAACCGAACAACCTTTTTGATTTATTACAATTTCCTCTAATTATTTATTTAATATTCTATTTGGTTTTTAAAAATTTTAATTGGGAGCAAAAGCTACACACATTCTCATTTATAATATATGTATACAACAGGAAAATGTTATGAAATTTCGTAACAGGAAAATGGTATAAGCTTTAGATTTTTGTTTTGGAAAAAATATATTCTACATGTTTAAAATCAAGCGGTGTATTTACGTTGTTGTGATGTGATGTACAATGTACATAGATGTGATGTTCATATTAAGAGAATCGAACCACTAATAACATTCTTTTTTAAGTTTCTGTTAATTTAATAAGTACCTTCGGTATTGCGGTTACCGCTTTTCAGTTTTACAGAAAATGAAATATGTATGTATGTTTAAACAAAAAAAAAAAAAAAAAAAAGGGACTTCTTTGGTGTAAGCATTTATTATTGTTTTGGAATACCTTATTACACCTACATTATTACACCATTCATATTTTATAAAACCAGCATTTTCCGCTTTTGGATTTGATGTTTATCCTATAGGTCCTAATTAAAGAAGTACTTTAATTATACTATATTAAACATGAATTAAGATAATTCGAAAACGATTTCCGTTAGACTTTTATAGTACAAACCAAATTGTGCAAAATGATTGAAAAGTTGCTGAACCATTGAATGAAATTAAGGTTACACGACGGATAATTAATGCGGGTATATTGAAGGTAAAACATTATGAAAACTCATTAAATTCTCACATTTATTTGTAAGTACCTTACGATTATCTGGTAAGCCCACGAAACCCTACATAAATTATGTTTTTAGTGCGTCGCGCGTTTTTAAGTGGAGATTTCTGAACAGAAATTTCATTCTCCAACACTAAACACTAAAGGTTTATTTCGAGAACTCTTTCTCTGAAGGGCGCGCAAAGTAGCTTGGCATTAACGCAGAATTTCTCGCCATAAATTTGGAAAATAAAAATCATTTTTAAAGACAAAAATAATGTCCAATAATCTGTGGGTTTCTTCTTTGGTTATTGCTTTCCTAATTAAAAAAAAATACTTTTTGCGAGACTTTTAACGTTTTAGATCGTTTGTTTTGTATATTTTAGTTTGTTTTCAGTTGCCATCCACTCATAATTAGCAGTGATGATTAAGAACTAGGGTAAATATGCATCAGGATTTCTTTTTGAATTTTTATTTCATTTTTAATTTTCATAAACTTGAATTTGGTTTCATTAAATTTACAAATTTTTAATTTTTGAAATCCCCAATTACAGGCCGGTACGCTGCTGAAGTGAAATGAAATTTTCATATAAATTTGACACAAGCGAAAACGAAAATGAAAATTTCTCCGCTAAATTTCACTTTGCGGTACGCAGTTTAGATAGCAAAATGGAAGTTTTCGTTAGAATGCAGATGTCTCTCTATTTTATATCTACACATTTTTCACTTGAATTTTATCTTCGCGGACGTTAAAAATGTGAAGATAAATTTTGACAATTTCATTTGAGTTTTTGTTTTTTGATTTTGAATAAGAAAATAATCAACTATCGAAGTGAATTTTATTGTATTTCAGTTAAAATATTTAACTCGGGAGCAACAAACCCAACAAAATTTAAAATATATTCAATTGGCTTAAGAGGCAGTAAGATCCTCAAATTAAAATTAAATTAATTTTTTATATTTTTAGTTAATTTTTTTAATATTATTAAAAATAATTATTCATAATATCAAATTTATTTTAATTAAAAAACACCGATTTATTCTGCCACGGTAAACGACCAATGTCAGAATTAACGTAGCCTTTCAAATGGTCCCTTGTTTGTTTGCCAATATTTGAATGCGGACCAGATATAGAGGAAACCCTTCTTGGTGTTGAACAAATTTTCACCATTCGCTTTCAATTAAATGACCTTCTTGATCAAAAGAATCAACGTATGAAGGCCGGCAATATGTCGATTTATTATTGTTGAGCATCCATCCAATTATGCAAATAGCAACAAGCGATGGCTATTTTTTGGGCTCGATCAGGGTTACAATTCATCGTTCGAATTACACAAAGCTATTTGGATGTTAAAATCCCAGAAGCGTTTTCAACTACCCGTCTGGTTCTGCTAAGTCGATAGTTGAAAATTCTCTCCTCTTCAGTCAATTTTGATTTATTTTGATTTGTGCTTTGGTCTATAAGGTTTGATGATACGTTTTGTTAGGGAAATCGCATCATCTCCCACGAAGTAGAAGGAAAGTTTTACTCCTGCAACATGTGCATCTTCAGGAAAACTAAGGGAATCATCGATAATTTTTTCCCCTATGAAAGTTATCGCGAAGATATTCGCATCGCCTTCGCTGCCATATGCGCCAATATCAACGTACATAAATTTATAATTTGCGTCCACTATAGCCATTAGGACTATTGTGAAAGCCCTGAAATACATAATTTAATATAAATTTATTGAAAATTATTTAATATCAAACTAGTACCTTGTAATTAAAAAATCGGCTTCCCGCATTTTGTGAACATTTAAGGCCTATATGCTTCTCGTCGATGGCGCCAACACAATTCGGTAGATTCCATATTTGTTCAAGATAGTACCGATGTGTTGCTTACTAATACGGTAGAAAGCTACCACATGGCGTTGAATGGTTCCTCTTGCGAAATATCTTTATAGTTATAAACCTGTATAAATATGTATTAATTTAATAATTTACATAAATATTATTTAATGCAGGGCAATAGCAAACTTTTTAGTTTTGCGATGATACCGTCGGGTCGAATAGCTCTCTTCGGAGCTAATTCATCTTTTAAAATTTCAAAAAGACTATCAAATTGTTGAATAGTCATATGAAAGTTTTCTTTAAAAAACTTGTTGTCAGCATTCATATCGTCAAACTAAAACAAAAATTTTAAAATTTATTATGTAAATTTATAATTAATAAACTTACATCTCTCGAAAAACATTCCATTTCTTTTTGTTCTCGGAGATAAGGTGTCGCAACAGCGACGTATCTGTAATAAGATTGTCCATTTGTCGTCACCGTTTTAAAGACATATCCTCCTAATTTCTTTAGAATTTGCTCACAATATTTTGTATATAAATTTATATACAAAATATATCTGTATGTAATATACAAAATATATTTCTTAAATCGAAAACAATTTTTAAATCCCACAACAAATCTAAAACAGATTAATTCAGCCGCTTGTCAAAAAAAATCACAACAAAATAAAATATGTTGTCAAAGATACAACATGAAATTATCCACACTAAAATATTATTGGAGACTAGTGAAAATTTCATTTCACTCGACAGTGTACTAGGCTTATGTTGTTAAATTTTATTAGAAATTTGTTGAAGTATATTTCTGTTAATTTGTTGAATATCGACCAATTAATGTTTTGGTTTGAATACATTATGAAAACGCAGTTTATTTATTTGGAACCGAACTCCTAGTTTTCTATGAAGATTATGCGGTATATCCTCCAACAGGTCGCAAATAAACTATTTGCGCCTCAAAATCTGACTACTCGATTGATTTTAACATGAGTTTTTCAATTTTTTTTTGTGGTTTATTTGGTTTTTCGACTGAGTAGTAAAAACATTATAGAAAAGTTACCACCGAATTTTTGACGATGCAAATAAAATCAAGTAAGTCAAGACAATTAATACTATTCAGTCGCAAAAGCAAATAAACCACAAAAAAAAATTGAAAAACTCATGTTAAAATCAATCGAGTAGTCAGATTTTAAGGCGCAAATAGTTTATTTGCGACCTGTGGGAGGATATACCCCTATGTCTCTTACAATGCGATTTCCTACTACGCGGCCTTTTCTGAGAACGTATTTGTCGCGTTGTGATAGGGTTGACTGAACAAATTTTTGAAAATTTTAATTCGTTTGATCGCTTTGCCAATTTTTTTGAAATCATTCTTAGAAATTAGAACAATTTGCAAACATTTTTTTTTTAATAATTATTCACATATTAGTGCAATGGACAAGGATGACCAGAAACCGTAAAAAAATGTACTTACGTTTGTATTTTCGATACTATAAAAAACTCCTCAAATCCGGTCCTCGGTACGCAAGAATGATAAGAAAGGGTGGGCCATCTGTTGGCCCTTTTTTCAATCAAGGAATTTTAGCACTTGTTCTAAACAATTCTTTGGAATATGAAAAGCCAAAAAATATACCATTTATCATCATGGAGTCGCTAACAAAACAACAACGCATTTGATTTTCCAAATTTATTATCAAAATAATCTTTCAAAAATAACAACATATCGTAAAGTACGTGAGAGTTTTGGTCGACATGGACGTCCTACAGAGCGTGCAATTGACAAAATTATTGATCGTTTTGAAGAAACTGGGTCAGTGGAAGCACATCAACCAGGCATTGTTCACAAGAACTAAATATTTCACGAACCCCATTACGACGCATTTTGCATGTTTATCTTCATTTGCATCCATACAAAATTTAACTAACACAAAAATTGAGGCCACCAAACCATTTAAATCGTCGTCGTTTTGTTAATTGGATGCTTGAACGAAATGAAGACTTTTCATCGAACGAAATGAAGGTTTTTTGTGGGGTTATTTCAAAGTTAAGGTTTATGCTAATCATCCACAAACAATTCAACAGGAAAGTACTAGAATAGTCAGTGTGTGAAATCGTGTTTTTCATTCGCTCCTTAATTTTTATCAATTTTCTCCTGTTTTTGCTTTAATTTTATTTTAAAAAGTTTTCTGTATTGTTGAGTTTTATACCTGTTGCAATAAAAACTTCAACGTGAAGTTAATTGTTTCCATATTTTTTTGCAATTTTAATTTTTTTCTAACCTATAAAAATTATACGAGAAAATTGAAAGTAAAATAAAAAATGATAGATTTTTGTGTTTTTATTTTTGAGTTGACTGATCGAAAATGTAGTGCTCTAAAGTGTTATGGCCGAAATAAAAAAAAAATATCAGTTTGTGAATTGTTTTAAATTAAAATTAAATATGGAAAAATGTAATTCACCATCTGCATTTATCAGGCAATATCTTTCTTGAATATCTTAAATTTGTAGAGAGGGAAGTCAAATTTCTTGATTTCTCACAAATAATGCATGATTTTAGGTTTGTGTCGTTGTGCATAAAATTTTAAAATACAAAACATTCCATATTTAATTTAAACTGATATTGAATTGAGTCATTTGACATAGGCAGATTTTTTCTGTTCACGCATGATTTTAATTTTAATTTTTTTATTTTTTACTCATACTCGAATGTTTTGTATTTTACTTTTAGTTTTATATATAATCGAAACAAGTGTCTTTATGTAGTTTGGTGTGTGATTTTATATGTATGTATGGTATCATAGAGCTAAAAGCTATAGAGGAGAAATAAACAAACGTCAAGTGTAAGAGAGAGACAATAAATATAAAATAGTTTGGTGCCGTATTTTGATTTTTGTTCAGTGCATTGGAATGAAATGTGTTGCTTAAAATAAAATGATTAAAGTTTGGAAATGTTTTTGTTTTGGTTGCAAAGACACGGATGGTTATTATTTGGTTCAATGTTTTGGTAAAGTTGATTTTGTTATTAAGGATAACTTTTCTAAGGACGCGTCATTGTTTTGCACTTATTTATTACTTTCTTTTACGTAAGTAAAATAAAGTATAGTAATCATGAAAATTTTCAACCTTGAGATTGTTGAAGGTTTATCTGTTTTGAGGTCCCCTGAGTCCGAAAAAGTGGGTTTCGGAATGATGTCTGTCTGTCCGTCTGTGAGTCTGTCTCCACTCTACAGCCCAGATGGCTTAACTAATCGAACTGAAACTTCAGATTTAAGCTTTTTTGATAAATTGGGAGGCCCCAGTGAATTTTACTCCAAATCGGTCAACCGGAAGTGGCCACTCCCTTGGGCCAGAAAATTTGTTTTGCAAATCTCTTAAAAAGTAGGTATAGGGTTTACAGAAAACAACTAAAACAAAATGATTCCAAAAAATATAAATAAACAAAAATAAAAAAAATAATTTAAAAATTTAAAAAAAAAAAATTTAAAAAAAAATTAAAAAATTTTATAAAAAAAATAAAATTGATGTGTGGCCAACACATTTCTTCTACGAACAGGGAATTTTGAGAAACCAATTACGCAAACTTCCTACAAATTTATTATTTTTTATTATTTTCTTTTACATAAGTAAAGCTTAAATCTAAAGTTTTTGTTCGATTGGTTAAGCCATCTGGGCGGGCTACAGAGAAGACACAGACTGATAGACGGACAGACTGACAGACAGACATCATTTCGAAACCCACTTTTTCGAACTCAGGGGACCTCAAAACAGATATATCTTTATTAATTTCTTACATAATAATCGGGGTTCCAGCTCCCAGATTCCGTGAAACGGAATATTTATTTTGCAAATATTTCAAAAATATACAATTTACAGAAAACATAAAAAAATAGAAACAATCTTAATTAAGTTTGCAAGAAATTTGCATTATAATAGTTTATTAAAATTCGCTGTTCGTAAAAGAAAGTCGTGTGTTGGCCACACCTTAATTTTTTTTTTTATAAACAGGCCAAAAAATTGTTCGGGATGGATATCCAATATAAATTCCACACACTCAAAAAAAAATTGTATTTTTATAGTCGTGTTCGTGTGTAGTATATACCGAGGGAGCAGACAGTACACCAAATTAATCAACTTAAAGAAAAATATTGTTTTTTAAACCTACGTAGGTCTCATATTTCAAATATTTTCTATTTAAAAAAACAACAAAAAATTTGGATTATTGATTGTTTCATTCAGTAAAGAACAGAAAAAAAATTTTAAATAAATTTTAATTTATAATTACAGTCTTGTGTTAATCAGTTCCTTACAAATAAAATTTCGTATATAAATAAGCTATATCTGAGTAAATCGTTTATATGTATGAACGCGTCTCCCGCTAGAATTCCGTTATAAAAATACGTGCCACTGAGTGTTAAGCCACCTTAAAGTTGAGTTGGTAATTCGGTTGAATAAAATTGATCATAATTCATAATATTCCTATGTATGTAAGTTTATTTGTGAAAATGATTCCTTGTTGCCGCCTTATTCTTTGCGATTGATTTGTTCTAGATCAGCGTTGCAACACTGCCAGTTTTAAGTGGAAGTTACGGATGATAAAATTTTCAGTTTTTCTACAAAAAAAAAAGTTTTTTTTTTTTTTTAAATTATAAGTTTTTAACATACATACATTTGGTTATTTTACTATAAATTTTTGTTAATAACTTAAAATAATCGTAATAATAATGCGGGATAGGATATTTGGGTGATATATGACATAATTAAAGAGCCAATTCATCATGTGAGTCTTATACGCCATTTGGAAAATTTTGGAGAAATCGAATTTTAAACTAGAGGCTAAAATTTGTTTACCATACAAATCAAATTTTTATGTTTTGTTAACTTTAGTTTAATGTTCTACGATTTCTGAGTATTTCACATGAAAGACAAATTAAATTCCCTTTCTAGGCATACTGCAGAATGTGCTATACATACCTAGGACCACCATTATGGTTGGCCTGTAGATCTATATCATATCATATCATCCACAATCAATTCCACAACTTAAAAACAGTATTCGAGCTGAAATTGAGGTCATTGATCCGCTTTTATTGAAAAAAATCATCGAACATTTTGATGTTCGGATGCAGGCCTGTAGACGAAGCCGTGGTGGACATATATGAACGAAATTGTTTTTCATACATAAATGGCATAGAACCAATTTTGACTTTTCATCCCAAAATGTGTGTTTCATTTACAAATAGAAAAATGACTAAAAGTTGGCCCACCCGTAGAATTTACGCATCAAATTTGCGCTAGGTAGGTGTATTTTAGTTGTGAAAATTCCAATAGATGGCTTTTAGAACTTTTTCGATATTTTTTGAAAGTTTTTTATTATGTTCGAGTTTTTTATTTTTTGGTAATGTAAAATATTAAATTTAATACAAAATTATTTTTTTTGTTGATGTTACATTTTTAAGAAAAATGGATGTACAATCAATGCGGTAAAAATCAATGCTTTCCCTTCATATTTTTTTGTCAAATTTTCGTGGCTACTTCAAAAATTAACTTACAGAAGAAATAACAAAATTAAAAAAAATTGTTTCGTGTTCAATTTTGCTCACTTTCTCATTCTCACTCATTCATTTTGATTTATATTTTGCTCATTTGCTACAAGAGTGACATAACTCAAAATGGAAATTTTTGAGTTGTGTTTGGGTTATGGCCCCACATATGCGTTATTAGGGTTATGTACTACAACGCTGTGTTTCTAACAATATATTCCTCATTACATCTCTAAATTATACCGCTAATTATTACTATTCAATAGTTTTAAAAATGTTTCTTTAACAAAAGTAATTTTTGAGTTATGTCATTCTTGCAGCAAATGAGCGATTTATAAATTTTCTCATTTTAAGTTAAATTTTGAAGTAAAGGTAAAATTTGTTATTAAATGAATTACAATGAATTTTTTTAAAGGAAATATGTCACGTTTCTAAATTGTGTTTTGGTTAACTTAATTCGTTGGGTTAGTATAGTATCGACGAATATATTGGAGCGGTGTGTATTAAATGCTTCGTCAACCTTGCAGGCACAGATCAAAGAAATTTTATCGCTCCTATTGACACTAGCTAAAGTGATTTCAGTGCCATCTCTGATTATATTTTGGAAAGTGTTTTAGAAGACAAAATGTGTTAGCTACTTCTTCAGTGCAATTGTTATCAAGTTTGAAGAAAATATTCTTTAATAAAAAACAATGTGTGTAGCCTCTACGCGCGACAGAAGTGAAACTTTTTAAACTGTAAATTTATAATTACTACAATTTATCGTTCAATGGTCCGGCTGAGATAATTGCATATTCTGCATTATCTAGTTATTTTTCTCAATCTCTGTTACTCCATGATCTGGTAAAACAGAATTATCACAACTCGATACAAAATCTACCTATAGAGGCACGATAAACGGAATAAAGGCAATATTATTTACTAATATCGATATTAAAGCGACAGTTTAGTTTGAGGACGCAAGCGAAATTGTGATGGTGTATTGTTCGGTTTATATTTTAAAGTGAATTTTGCTTAAGACAAACATTTTCTTCAAGAGAGATTCAGAATACTAAATAATTTACCTAAAGTAATGCAACCAGCGATTGATGCATAGGTGCAGTTTTCTCATGTCATTTGGAACTATTGCAGAGTATAATTTCCATGTCTCATTTTGTAGCTAGCATAAACCAATTGTTTCATTTTTGAATTGCCCGAGAAAAGGAAATACATTTTGTATTTAGTTTAAAAGTATTAAATTTAATCTTAATTTGCCAACTCTCATTGTATGACCTTCTAAATATCTATACAAATTTAAGTTTTATAAACTTCACTTCTCTATTTATTATAAATTTACAATAAATTATTTAACATAATAACCGCCTACATCTAAATAGTACAAAAACATTAAGTTTGAGATATTTGTGTACAAGCAAATTATTTATAAACAAAATTTTTGTACTTGTAAAGTATATAAAACTTGTAAATTGTAATCAATACCTCAATATACATACTATAAATCTAGGAGGCATTGATTCGACTGTTCGTAGATGTTGTTTTTGTATTGCTTGCAAATTCATTCAATTTTGTTTCAATATTCTTTTGTTTTTTTCGAATCATACTCTGCCTAAAAAAAATTAACTTCAAAAATAAAAGAATTACTGTCGCTTTTTTCGTTTCATGTCGCTTTTTCATTTTTTGCTTGTAATTTTTGTTTTGTTTCATCGATTTTAAAAATCACCCCGGTACTAAAGAAGTTTCACTTATAAATATTCTTTTATTCTTTAATTTTAAATAAGATTTGACAGCGAAAAATTGTGTTTTACAATAGACTTTCACCATAATTCTAATAGGTGGCAGCTGGCAGGTTGCCTTGTGTCAATCGCTTCTGATGATAGTTTTCCACAAATGTTTCAAGTTGCGACAAACATCTGAAAATGCCTATAAAATAAAATTGTTTTTTATTTATTTATTTTATGTTGATTTCTATTGACGCAAAAAATGGATCTCAATAAAAATTAACTGAACTGAGATCAATTTGTACTATGAAGAGTTCAGCATTTTTTGATCTAGGTACCGCGCACATTTCCCTTTAAATATTTGTTACACCATATAAATTGAAATTAATAAATTTTAGGTAAAGCAATCACGAGCAGGTACTTTTAGTGCAAATGATCACAAAATAATTACAGCCAAATAAAAAGCCAATAAACAAATGATCTTATACTTTGCACATACTACTATACAAAAATTAATTCTTTACTCATATCAATCAAATTCGCATTATTTGATTGACACGTACACTGTCTCAATAAATTGTCCGTACATCACTTGGTTAAAGAAACTTTGATAAAAAAAACAATTACAAATCAAACAAAAAATTTATTTTTTATTTTTTTTTAAACTCATATTACATTTAGCAACCTGAAAATAATAATAATCATTTTATCAATTAATTTAGTTTTACCTTTGGTATGATTTACTATTTAAACAACCTAAAACGATGTCGAATAATTGTCCGTATACTTGCACTTTTGTCAAAATTAACACTATAACAATTTAATTTGAGCTATTTTCAACTAACGGTTAATTACGAAATTGTTTTTTGCGAAAAAGTTTATTAGTCGTATTTTTAACATGGTGAAAGAAATATTGCCCAATTGATTGAAAAATTGATTATTAAATTGGAGAGTGAGACATCATCCAAAACTTCCAAAAACCCAAATCCTTAGAGATGGTTCCTTGGTGTGGTTGCAAATGAAAGCTGAACGAACGTCAAATACGTCTAATAGAGAGAAATAATACTGACTCGAAAGCTTAGTGTTCCAACGATTGCTGCCAAAGTTTACTAGCGATAAAACCTTTAAATTTAACGTTTTTTTTCAAAGGGTCAAGTTATGGTGTGACAGAAACCAACGCTAAACTTGATGTGAAAATTTGCGGGGGACAGTAAAACATGGTAGCGGAAGTATAATGGTTCGGGGACCTTTTAGCTCAAGGGGTGTATGATATCTGACCTCCATTGAAACCATAATGAACCGGCTTGGTTATTTGGATATGTTGAAGGATACTTTGTGAACCAGTGCTGCGAAAATGGCACATGGGCAAGATTTCGCTCGGTACATGACAATGACCCGAATCATTCCTCAAAGCTGATCAAGGAATGGTAATTGTAAAATGTAAAGTTAACACTCCCAAATTCTCACGGCCACCAGATCTTAACTCCATTAATAATTTATGGCATTGCTTGGAGCGAATGATCCATGAACACCAAATTAGCGGCAAGGAACAATTAAAACGGGTCATTGTGGGGGAATGGGTCAAAAATAGCCTCGAAATAACTCGAAAGTTGACTTTCTCAATGAAATGAAGGTTGGAAAGAGGCATTGCATGCGAAGGTTACAACACCAAATATTAGACCTAAATTTTTTTACCAAATTCCCTCAACTTCTTTGTGTGTATGGAGAATTATTTGACATCATTTTAGGCTGTCTAAATAGTAAATCATATCAAACGTAAAAGTAAATTAATTTATATCATAGTTACGATTATTTTCATGTTCTTAAATGAAGTTTGAATTTAAAAAAAATAGAAGCAAAATGTTTTGTTTGATTTGCAATTGTTTTTTAACAATATTTCCTTTACACACATATTTAAATTTTTTAAAAACACTAGGCCATCATAAGGAGTATCTACTCCTGTAGGGCTAACAAGCCGAAATCGATCGAGTGATTTTTTAAACCTTTTGTAATTTTGCGATATATTTAACAAGTGTTCTTAAAAAATTAAAAATGTGTGTATTAAGTGTGCTTCGCCAAGTGCCTACGGCAGAAAGTGTAAAAAGTAATGTTTCCTTTGCTGTACGGACAATTTTTTGAGAGAGTGTAAGTCCGTTTCATAGTCGAGAATGTAGAATATGAGTAACAAATATGCAATGCACCGGTCAAACTGTATTGTTACTGTACACATATGTGTATTGTAGATGGCGCCAAGAGATATAATAATTTGAGTTAATATAATTATTGTACTGGTCAATTAGGTGGACCGTTACAATATTTTGTTATCAGATTTATGTTCACGCAATTAAATTTTCTATAATTTTTAAATAAGTATATTATGAGTGTGACGCTTGGTCATTTGTTGTGGTAAACATTCCTTGGATTTGGTTTCGATATGGGCTAGGCTAGTGTACCATTTCAAACGTGCTACTTTCCTGTACAAAATCTTATCTGGCGTATTAAATCCTTAACCTCCTTTTATTTTACACCACCTCAGGAATTCCACAATAAAATTAACGACAACAAAATTTCGGAATTCAGATATCGTTTTTTGTCAATATTGCGTGTTTCACGCATATTAAAATATCAATTATTTAACTACCTAGGACGAGTACATATCTCTTTTTTCTGTAGAAAAATCAAAACCAAAATAAATATTCGAATAATCGTTTCGAAAACAAAAACAAAAATTCGTTGAATTACTATTTGCAGTAATAAAAGATAATCAGAGTAAATTAATAAATCCAATTACATTTGAAATCATTTGATTTTTTATAAAACAAATTCCACGAATTTTGTTTCCTTTATTTATTCGTAAATGTTTATAATACAATATTAGTAAAATTTGTTAATTATTTTCTGTTTCGAAAATAAAGAATTCTCATTAATTTTGAATTTCATTTGAAATGAATAACAAAAGTAATTAAATATGCTTTTTTGTTGTATAGTTTCCAAAACACATTTTTAATGTAGAATTAACTAATGGAAAAGATTGTTTTCTGTTGTATAATTTTCATTATTCTTTTTGTGTTATACTATGTTACGAAAATGTTAAGAAAAGAATAGAATTTTTTTCATATTTTCATTTTTTTTATTTGTAACTTTCCGTGTTTTTGTTTTCGGGCTGTTTTTTTGTTTTGGCGGTGATGTATATCAACATTACCATAAGCAAGATACAATATAAAAAAATGGAACAACAAAATGTTCATATCAGGAACAGAGAAAAGATTCTACTTGGAAAAATTTCCTTTTTAATTTCCTTATTTATTGTGCCTTTTTCTCTTATTTATTTTCAAAAACTGTGTATAAAAATAAGTGAATGTTTGGTGTGGTTTGGCGTCTTTTCACACCAAGTAAAATATATTTTCTTGGGTTCGTTTAGTTTTCTTTGCTACCAATAGCATAAAAAAACTATTGATTGTATTAAAAATTCGTTATCGGCGATATTTTATAGTTATGAAAGTTAAGTTAGGTTTTTGTAGTTGTGTGAGCCTTACTTCGTGAAAATGAAACTGAAATTCTATACTTTTTTTTATTTCTCATGAGGAAAGAAACTACTTGAACTCATCGAAGCTTGAAAGTTTTTTTTTAGAAAACTTACAAAAAACAGCTCCATTAAGATAAAAGTCGTACCAAAAAATTAGTAGTACCACACTCTACAAAAAACTAATTAAGTAGAGAAAAGGACTAATCAAGAAGTTAGTAAGGAATTTTAAGGAATTTGAATAAAAAAACAAATTTACTCGTGGTTAGAAAAACGCTACTTTATAGTCTAAAAAATCATAAAATCTCTCGTTTTTTAGGCAGAGGTATAGGCAAAAAAAAAAATCGCAAGATAAAATAAAACGATATGCAAACAACAAAAATTCTAGTTATCAGTCTAATTTCGTCTCTGATTGTTTTGTGTTTCACAAGATACCAAATCGCATAAGTTCAAATCCTGCCAATTAATAAACTTCAACCACAATGTACATTCACAAAAAAATCTATATATAGGTTAGGTACATATCGTCACTTCAAAATCATACTACTTATTATATCTAACAATTTTCACAAAAATCAGGTATTTATTAATTTTCACTAATACAGGCTCGCTCTTTCCTATTTTTTGTTTAAAGATAAGAAGATCCCGTACTATAATTCGGTCTTATCAATTATGTATGAAATATAATGGAGTATATACACGATACTCTAGCAAGCAGATAAGCAAGCAAATTTTGCTAGATTGGGACAAATAAGCTAATAAGCAAACAAATTTTGCTGAATTGCAAAAATGATATACTCGATATTTTTGCTTAAGCAAATAGGTAAAATTTTGCGAACGATTTAATTTATCGGCAAATTATTGTTTCAATGTCAATCATTGAGTTTAGAGAATTTTTCATTTTGGAAATATTTAGATACGAAGCTAACTATTGTATTCGAATTAATTGTATTTCATATTTTGGAAAAACTTTAATTAATTTAGACAAAACTATGTAATAAAAATTGGATCGCTATTTTATAATCATAACTTTTCAATTAAAATTTTTGAAATTTTTTGGTATCACTTTTTTGTTTTTTGTTAACCCTTAGCGGCCACAAGGGGTGAATATGTACCCCAGGCCAATACACCTTAATTTAAGTTATAAGAAACTACGAAAATCATACTTGTCGCGCCATATTTAGGTTGTCGAGGAATGTAGGTTACTTGTATGGTACATAGAAGAAGAAAAAAGTATTAGTAGCGCTATAAACGATGAATTTCGGAAGGAGTAATGATTTTTCAATAGTAATAATTTTTTTCTGAAAAACGTCATTTTTCCTGACTTTGCGCATATATAATTTTTTTTTGTTAAATTATCTTGATATTGGATCTTGTAAACCATATTAGAAATTGTAAAACATGTTTCAGAATGTCCATGAATTTTTTGGAGTCTCAATATTTTAAATTTGTCTTTCTAGACCGATTTCTTGACTGGGGTGAAAAATCACCCCAGTGTGGCCGCTATGTTACGGGAGCGAAGTGTGGCCGCTAAGGGTTAATAAAATAAAACAATTTCAAAAAACGTTTTTTACCTGAGGTCACAATTCCATCAGTCGTTCGATCAATAGCTCAAAAACCCATATTGGCTGAGATATCTACAACAAATCCGCCTATTTTTTTGAGAGTTGGAGGCCTAGTTTACTCTGGGTCATTTATTTGTTAGACTTCTTTGTCTAAAAGTTGACGAATTTTGTGTTTCGCTATCTTTATTTGTTCAAAAATTAAAGGAATCCTGACACGATTTTTAAGCGAGTTAATAGAATATGGCCAATTAGGATGGAACTTGGCTGTTCTTTAACCGGTTACGAATAAATTTAACTTGTGCGTTAGAAATGGGGATATATTATGGAACTTGGGTATTTCTTAACCAATTGTAGTGAAATTTGATATGCGCGATGGAAATGGGATTCTAAAATAATTTTTGGACAAATTTCTGGAATATGGCCAACTAGGGTGGAAATTGGCTATTCCTTAACTGATTTTAGAGACATTTGGCATGCGCGATTGAAATGGGATTATAGAATATGGCGCATTATTAAGGAACTTGGCTCTTTTTAATCGATTTTAGTAGATTTGGCATGCGTGATGGAAACAGGATTCTAAAATGAGTTTTAGATGAAGTTCTGGAATATGGCCAACTAGGTTGGAACTTGGGTATTCCTCAACCGATTTCAGTGAAATGTTGCATGCGTGATGGAAATGGAAATCTAACAACTTTAGGTGTTTCGCCTTTACCAGACTTTGATCTAACTAGTTGTAATACCTATGCTTCTGTGTTTGCTTGTTTTGGTGCACTTATAGTATTAAATGCAATTTGTGCAATTAACTCGGATTTGATGGCATAAGATATGGTAAATTTCATAGTACTAAAATTATTTATTGAATTGTTTCTGATACATATCACAATCAACATTAACCAATGTATAACGAAATCAGTATTTCCTGACTTGTGGAAGGTGGTTTCTATTATTCCCTCGCCTAAGAAGGATATAATTTCAAATATTTGTGACAATCGTCCGATTAGTAAATTATACAATACAAATTCTTGATCACTTTAATGGGTTTGATTTTCTATGCAAATGCGAATCGGGATGCAAATCTGGTGTATTACTACCACTGCGCTTAAATAATTTTATTATATTTTCCTCAAGCACGTTGCTTTTAATAAAATTATTTCGGGAAATTATCAATGCTCTTGGGATATTACTGCTGAAAACATCTTTAGCGGCAGGAGTAAGTAAAAAATTGTATAGAAATCGGGTTACGGAAACAAAAATGCCGAACAAAAAATATTGCTGGTATGTGTGAATATCGATAAGAACAAAAAATAAATAAAACGTAAAATCAATTCAAAATCTACGCATACACATGCAATATACAACATTATCCGGCATTTCAAAAACATCGTGAGCCGAATACAAAAAAAAATCTAAAAAAAACCGCCTACTTTAATTTATTTTGTTGTGAAAATATCTGCTATATATGGCCGCATCAGCAAGTGTTTTTGAAAATGAAAATTACATACGAGTAAAAGGACCACAAATGATGCTTGTGTAGTGTAATAGTTATTTACGTCAAAAGGGCGGTAAATGAGTTGTTACAGTACGAGTTCGATGTTTATTTGATAATTTTGAACGAGTACTCTGTAACGATCATTTAAAGTACGTGTAACCTAATTTTGCTTGATTCAGTGAGTTTGCCGTGACCATTTACTACTATGAAGGTTTAGGTGATTAACTTAACAGAACTGTAGTTTGCTCATGCTCAATTAATGTCAGTATGGTTCGTCCTCCAAATTCAAAATAGTTTAAATACTGAGCGAACAACATAAGCATGTGAAGTTAGCCCAGTTTTTTATCCCAGCAAAAACAGAAAGTTTCATCAGGCAATACAATTTCGTCTTATCCCAGCTTTTTTTATTTACGAGTACCTATGTATCAATACGACACGAAAGTAAAATATTTTTTCTATCCCATCCCAGTTATTAAGAATTTTATTTTATTTTTCGATTTTGGATTTATTTATGAACCCAATTAAAAGAAAAATAATTCTATATCATTTGAACTACTCGGACCGGAACATGTGGTTTATGTTTTGAGTTGCAATTGTTTTGGTTCGAGATACAATTTCCAGCGGCCCCATATGATTTTTTATATGGAAAATTCACGAAATATTTTCCTGTATTCTTGAAAATTCTTGGGCCGGGAAATTTGTTTATTATTTTGAGTTTACCATTGCTTAAGGCAAAGCTTGATGAACTCACCAGTATAAGTCTATGATTCAAATAGCTACAATCGGCCAATTTCCATGACCCCATATGATTTTTATATGGAAAATTCACGAAATATTTTCCTGTATTCTTGAAAATTCTTGGGCCGGGAAATTTGTTTATTATTTTGAGTTTACCATTGCTTAAGGCAAATTTTGATGAACTAACCAGTACAAGTCTATGATTCAAATAGCTACAATCGGCCAATTTCCATGACCCCATATGATTTTTATATGGAAAATTCACGAAATATTTTCCTGTATTCTTGAAAATTCTTGGGCCGGGAAATTTGTTTATTATTTTGAGTTTACCATTGCTTAAGGCAAATCTTGATGAACTCACCAGTACAAGTCTATGATTCAAATAGCTACAATCGGCCAATTTCCATGACCCCATATGATTTTTATATGGAAAATTCACGAAATATTTTCCTGTATTCTTGAAACTTCTTGGGCCGAGAAATTTGTTTATTATTTTGAGTTTACCATTGCTTTAGGCAAATTTTGATGAACTCGCCAGTACAAGTCTATGATTCAAATAGCTACAATCGGCCAATTTCCATGACCCCATATGATTTTTATATGGAAAATTCAGGTAAGATTTTCCTGTATTCTTGAAAATTCTTGGGCCGGGAAATTTGTTTATTATTTTGAGTTTACCATTGCTTAAGGCAAATTTTGATGAACTCATCAGTACAAGTCTATGATTCAAATAGCTACAATCGGCCAATTTCCATGACCCCATATGATTTTTATATGGAAAATTCACGAAATATTTTCCTGTATTCTTGAAACTTCTTGGGCCGGGAAATTTGTTTATTATTTTGAGTTTAACATTGATTAAGGCAAATTTTGATGAACTCACCAGTATAAGTCTATGATTCAAATAGCTACAATCGGCCAATTTCCATGACCCCATATGATTTTTATATGGAAAATTCACGAAATATTTTCCTGTATTCTTGAAACTTCTTGGGCCGGAAAATTTGTTTATTATTTTGAGTTTACCATTGATTAAGGAAAATTTTGATGAACTCACCAGTACAAGTCTATGATTGAAATAGCTACAATCGGCCAATTTCCATGACCCCATATGATTTTTATATGGAAAATTCACGAAATATTTTCCTGTATTCTTGAAACTTCTTGGGCCGGGAAATTTGTTTATTATTTTGAGTTTACCATTGATTAAGGCAAATTTTGATGAACTCACCAGTACAAGTCTATGATTCAAATAGCTACAATCGGCCAATTTCCATGACCCTATATGATTTTTATATGGAAAATTCACGAAATATTTTCCTGTATTCTTGAAACTTCTTGGGCCGGGAAATTTGTTTATTATTTTGAGTTTATCATTGCTTAAGGCAAATTTTGATGAACTCATCAGTACAAGTCTATGATTCAAATAGCTACAATCGGCCAATTTCCATGACCCCATATGATTTTTATATGGAAAATTCACGAAATATTTTCCTGTATTCTTGAAACTTACCATTGCTTAAGGCAAATTTTGATGAACTCACCAGTACAAGTCTATGATTCAAATAGCTACAATCGGCCAATTTCCATGACCCCATATGATTTTTATATGGAAAATTCACGAAATATTTTCCTGTATTCTTGAAACTTCTTGGGCCGGAAAATTTGTTTATTGTTTTGAGTTTGCCATAGATTAGGCTACTCATCTGATTTAATAATATCAAAAAATACAAGAAGCATATGCAATGCGATAAATAGCGTTTGTAAGTAAATATATACGTAACCATACAAACAAAATGCATACATTTAAATTCAGTAAAGACATGCAGAGACAGAGTTTTCGCCACATGACTAAGTAGTAATATTCTTGAATAAGGTACATTTGGAGATTCCAAATTTGTATAGGTTGTTACTGTAAAAAGGGTTGTACTCCTCTGACAAAATTATGAAAATCTTATATACACTTGAGGTAAATTAATTAACACAAATTACAGAGTTTCGATATTTTTTGCATTGCTTATGTGTATTGTATTTTTTTATATTATTTTTATCTTAGCGCATGACACTGTTAAAAATATACATCGCATAAATGTTTTATGTTTTACAAAAACTACATAGTACATACATTCAAAGTTTCTCAATTTGATAACTTTATTATAGTAAATTCAAATTATTAGATTATTATATATTAATATAAAATTAGAGAAGTATTAAAATTATATAAACTAGCAATACATGATAACTAACAATTACTGCTTCTAAGATTTTACATAATAAGCACACTAAAAATTCATTAATAAAAAATATAAACAAAATTAAATAAACAAGAAATAAAAAAATATATAATCTGTAATTCCGGAATCACATATTCACTGCCGATGGATAATAAGTTTCGCTCTTACATGTTCTTTTGAGTAGTAGTGCCATTGTAGATATACTTCGTTGATATCGGCGTGTAGGCTCACATATTTTATCGTTTGATTATACTAATTTAATTCATTTTTAAGGGAGCCATTGTGTATGTATATGTGTTATGTGCCTCCATTTACGGAGTATATAAATTTAGTTCATTTATGTGGTAACACATTTTCTGTAAATCAACATATGTGGTGTAATGTTTTGGTTGTAGGGAAATTTAATATTGGTCGCATTCTCCATCAAATCATCATATTTTTCCCATCTACTATTACGAAAACAATAAGCAATATAATGTGAAGATGCTCTGATATGGCTTACAATGCCCGTTAAATTGAACTGATTATTGGCCACTGTCAATATTGCTGGTATATTTGAGATACTTATAGTTTGAATTGCATCGATACTTGTTTCGCAGTATACGAAGAGTATTGAACCATAATGGATATCATTAATAGTTTTTTCATTGCCACATGAGCAATAAAAAGGGTCTGGTTCCTTGATACACTTTTCGATCTTTGCTATCCCGAGCTTATCTAGCTGCTCAAGATTAATGGGTAAATATTTATAATTATCAGTACCACTAATATTGCATGACAGACATGTAGATATTGCCTGTAGGCTGGAATAATTCATTTCTTTTAAAAAATGATATGATATTTTGGAAACGTTTGCTGTACAATCCCAATTTACCCCGTATAGTCTCGCTAATATGGCGTGTCGATGCACTTTTGCACTATTGCCTTTCCAGTTTAATAAAGAATTTATTAAACCGGAAAAGTGTCTTTCTTTATCTTCGAATTCCGGTGCTTTTATGTTTAAAATGCATTGTATAAATGCACAGGTGTTGTGGTAGTGGTTCGTTTTCATTATTCCGTTTTTCAAAAAATATAAGTGGTCAGTCTCCAAATATTTGTAAACTTTTAAATTCTTGATACTTTTGGATCGTTTTTCTAATCCAGACTCTCCTATTTTTCCACTTAAACATTCTATTATCGATCCCATTCTTTCGGTTTCTTTTGTTTGATTTAATTGCTTGATGGAGTCTAAAGAAAAGTGACTTCTACCAATTTTCTGTTGGCCACGCCACATTTCTTCCTCAGCGAGCACTGTGGAGAAACTCTTCTCCTCAGAATTTTTACCCTTCTTCAAATTTTTGTCAGGAAGTTCAATTTTTTTGAAAATCTTTGGCACTCCCAATCGTTTTCGTTTAAATAAATATTCGTTTCTAATATTAACTTCCTTGATAAACCTTAAGGGTTTAGCAGGTAGATTACCAATTGACAATGTACGTCCCATACGGCGTTTTATAACTGAGAAATAATTTTCCACATTCCCATTGCTGTAAATTTCGTCATTAAAAATTTTGGACCAGAACGGTAGATACGTTAAATATTTCTTTAAAAATAATTGTAAAAACGTGGGATTATAATAAGAATTTAGTGGACCTTTATCTTTATGAATATGTTGAGGAGAAGCGGAATCTGCGATAGATTTAAAATTCTGATAGAATTTACTTTGTAGTACATATGTTGAGCCATACTTCTTTTAGTAAGGAATAATCATTAATCATATATAATGACGCGATAATTTCTTTGATAATTTTATTTCTTTTGAAACTTTTATTTACATCTGCCATCATGCAGTGCATTAAGTGTGAAACACACAATCGAATATGAACTAGATTATTGGTATTAGTTGTTTGACTTGTTAATGAAATATAACATTCATTTAAATATTGAACGATATCCATTTTATTGAATGAATCTAGAACCGCATTAATTTGGGCAAAATTAAAATCAGTCACGATTGTTTTTTAATTGGCCAAGTTTTGATTTGTTTTTCGATTTCAATTCTGTAGGACCTCAGCCAACCCCCGATCGAATCCAAATTGTGACTCGAACTAACCATGTCTTTTAATGGGAACGGGTCGTTCGGTTCATTGTCGACTAGTTTCAGTGAAACTACTAGAGCATAATATAATATGCATGCGCTTGTTTTCAATGGGTTTCTTACTAACCCTCCCGTTGCATCCAAATATGCAACTAAATTATTGCCACTTTCCTTTTTTATTATTTTTAATAGTTCAATTTGGACTTCGCTGTATGTTATTAAACAAAATGGTTTTATGCTAAATTTTTGAATCAGGTTATTATGTTTTGAAACTTCCTGAATTAAATCAGTTAAATCGTTGGCATGGTTATCATCTGTCTTGAGCGCTTCTGAGCGTATTTTACGAATCACATCTAACGATTTGACGTTTGTCGTTTTGGTGTTAATTACAAACGCCTCGTCCTCTTCTCCAACCATCCTCTCATAAATCTGTTCAGGTTTTTTTTCTGTGACAAGCGTATGTTTTAATTTTTTTCTTTCCGAACTTCTAACTTGTCTTGTTTTAATTGATAAATGACAAGTCGGAACATTTGTTGAAAGTACTTCAAAAATACCTTTACTCAAATTTGTGCTTCTGAGTTTATATTTCCTGCAATTGTTATGACCGCAATATGCACGAATACTGATACAGTTTTTACTGTAATCAATAGACTTAATATTGATTATACAACCAGTTTTTTTAATTAAAATATTAGCCACAATGCTTGGACTAAGATCTCTAGGTCGGTTTTGTTTAATTGGATCATTATTTATGTTCCAATTTTCCTTGGAAATTTCTAAATCGCCTATCAATTTGGTGTAAATAGACAATTTTTTCATTTTCATGACACCTTCTTTTATATCTAGTTTGCGAGTCGCCGTTTTAGGTTTACCTGCTTGAAAATCACCATCATCATCGGATAGGTCTGATGATAATATAGAGGGACCTGTCACTTCTCTAGGTTTTACTGTTTCACCCTCAAGAGACGACCCCGACAGATTTGTGTTGTCATCATTTGGAAATGGAACTCCATTGATATTATTGTCGGCGTCTACAGCAGGCGTAATCTGTATAAAAGGTTCTATATTGGTTTTAAAATTTTGTTTTTTTTCATCAATTTTCTTTTTTAAGCTGCACATAAAATTTTTAGAAACAAAAAGTTTGCTAAGTTTACGTCTATTACTTTCTGTGCTTCTTAATCCGGCAATTTGTTCACATAAAACAGCGAATAATATTTTATTGAATAATTGATTCATGTCTATATTCCACAAATCATTTATATTTCCAAGCACAATTTGTTGGATTTGATCAATTTTAGATTTGTCCAAAACAAAAGATTTGTAAGGCATTTTATTATATTCGCTTTAACACTTTAGCACTATTAAAATTATCTAAAATACAAGTAAAAACTAAAATTCTATTAGAAATCACTAAATTCACCAATAATCAGAAAATGTTTCTATAATAAAAATAATGGTTACACATACACATTTAATTCACTTGACAACCTTGAAAAGCATTGCACATAGCTCTTATTCTTAATAACAATACTTCAAATATTTCATGTTATTCGTGAGTTGGACCAATAATTAGAAATATTGTTATGAAGAATAACGGTTTTATAACTGTACACGTTTACAATCTAAAACTCAGTTTACAAATAAATATGTATATGTATACACTTTAGCGATGTAACAGTAAAATCCGTTAATTTGAAACGTTTTTCGGTACCGATTTTATAATTATACGTTTAATACTGTTTACAACTAAAAACACTGTAGCACTATTTCTATTAAAAATAACTGTTTTTAAAATACATATTATACGTTTAATTCACACTTAAACCACAGAAAAGAATGAACAGATATGGAAGTTCCATGTCAAGTATTTACATAGAAATATTCAATCAAAAAAATATATTCCTGCTCTAATCTAACCAGTTAAGACAGAGACAATATAATTCAATATTATATATTTCGCTTCTCTTCTTTGTATAAAAAACAAAAAAGAAGAGAAGCGAAACATATTATTGTATTATATTTTCCCTGTCTTAACTGGCTAGATTAGAGCAGGAATACATTTTTTAGATTGAATATTTCTATGTAAATACTTGACATGGAACTTCCATATCTGTTCATTCTTTTCTGTGCTTAAACTATAAACCCGTTAGAACTGTAACGACACTTAGATAATTAAAAATATTTCTATTAAGAACAACGTTTGTCCAAATAGGTAACTGTACAAAAGTTTGAATCAGTTTACAACTAAAAATACTTTAATACTTGAAGTAATTAGAAATTCCTTTATCAAAATAAAATATATTTTATGTATTCCAAAAAATTATATAACAAAATGCACTTTAGATGTATATAAAAATATGAATATAATTAATTTCCATATAAAAATCATATGGGGTCATCGAAATTGGCCGATTGTAGCTATTTGAATCATAGACTTGTATTGGTAAATTCATCAAAATTTGCCTTAAGCAATGGTAAACTCAAAATAATAAACAAATTTTCCGGCCCAAGAAGTTTCAAGAATACAGGAAAATATTTCGTGAATTTTCCATATAAAAATCAAATGGGGTCATGGAAATTGGCCGATTGTAGCTATTTGAATCATAGACTTGTACTGGTGAGTTCATCAAAATTTGCCTTAATCAATGGTAAACTCAAAATAATAAACAAATTTCCCGGCCCAAGAAGTTTCAAGAATACAGGAAAATATTACGTGAATTTTCCATATAAAAATCATATGGGGTCATCGAAATTGGCCGATTGTAGCTATTTGAATCATAGACTTGTATTGGTAAATTCATCAAAATTTGCCTTAAGCAATGGTAAACTCAAAATAATAAACAAATTTTCCGGCCCAAGAAGTTTCAAGAATACAGGAAAATATTTCGTGAATTTTCCATATAAAAATCATATGGGGTCATGGAAATTGGCCGATTGTAGCTATTTGAATCATAGACTTGTACTGGTGAGTTCATCAAAATTTGCCTTAATCAATGGTAAACTCAAAATAATAAACAAATTTCCCGGCCCAAGAAGTTTCAAGAATACAGGAAAATATTTCGTGAATTTTCCATATAAAAATCATATGGGGTCATGGAAATTGGCCGATTGTAGCTATTTGAATCATAGACTTGTACTGGTGAGTTCATCAAAATTTGCCTTAATCAATGGTAAACTCAAAATAATAAACAAATTTCCCGGCCCAAGAAGTTTCAAGAATACAGGAAAATATTACGTGAATTTTCCATATAAAAATCATATGGGGTCATGGAAATTGGCCGATTGTAGCTATTTGAATCATAGACTTGTACTGGTGAATTCATCAAAATTTGCCTTAATCAATGGTAAACTCAAAATAATAAACAAATTTTCCGGCCCAAGAAGTTTCAAGAATACAGGAAAATATTTCGTGAATTTTCCATATAAAAATCATATGGGGTCATGGAAATTGGCCGATTGTAGCTATTTGAATCATAGACTTGTACTGGTGAGTTCATCAAAATTTGCCTTAATCAATGGTAAACTCAAAATAATAAACAAATTTCCCGGCCCAAGAAGTTTCAAGAATACAGGAAAATATTTCGTGAATTTTCCATATAAAAATCATATGGGTCATGGAAATTGGCCGATTGTAGCTATTTGAATCATAGACTTGTACTGGTGAGTTCATCAAAATTTGCCTTAATCAATGGTAAACTCAAAATAATAAACAAATATCCCGGCCCAAGAAGTTTCAAGAATACAGGAAAATATTACGTGAATTTTCCATATAAAAATCATATGGGGTCATGGAAATTGGCCGATTGTAGCTATTTGAATCATAGACTTGTACTGGTGAATTCATCAAAATTTGCCTTAATCAATGGTAAACTCAAAATAATAAACAAATTTTCCGGCCCAAGAAGTTTCAAGAATACAGGAAAATATTTCGTGAATTTTCCATATAAAAATCATATGGGGTCATGGAAATTGGCCGATTGTAGCTATTTGAATCATAGACTTGTACTGGTGAGTTCATCAAAATTTGCCTTAATCAATGGTAAACTCAAAATAATAAACAAATTTCCCGGCCCAAGAAGTTTCAAGAATACAGGAAAATATTACGTGAATTTTCCATATAAAAATCATATGGGTCATGGAAATTGGCCGATTGTAGCTATTTGAATCATAGACTTGTACTGGTGAGTTCATCAAAATTTGCCTTAATCAATGGTAAACTCAAAATAATAAACAAATTTCCCGGCCCAAGAATTTTCAAGAATACAGGAAAATATTTCGTGAATTTTCCATATAAAAATCATATGGGGTCATGGAAATTGGCCGATTGTAGCTATTTGAATCATAGACTTGTACTGGTGAGTTCATCAAAATTTGCCTTAATCAATGGTAAACTCAAAATAATAAACAAATTTCCCGGCCCAAGAAGTTTCAAGAATACAGGAAAATATTTCGTGAATTTTCCATATAAAAATCATATGGGGTCATGGAAATTGGCCGATTGTAGCTATTTGAATCATAGACTTGTACTGGTGAGTTCATCAAAATTTGCCTTAATCAATGGTAAACTCAAAATAATAAACAAATTTCCCGGCCCAAGAAGTTTCAAGAATACAGGAAAATATTTCGTGAATTTTCCATATAAAAATCATATGGAGTCATGGAAATTGGCCGATTGTAGCTATTTGAATCATAGACTTGTACTGGTGAATTTATCAAAATTTGCCTTAATCTATGGTAAACTCAAAATAATAAACAAATTTCCCGGCCCAAGAAGTTTCAAGAATACAGGAAAATATTTCGTGAATTTTCCATATAAAAATCATATGGGGTCATGGAAATTGGCCGATTGTAGCTATTTGAATCATAGACTTGTACTGGTGAGTTCATCAAAATTTGCCTTAGGTTAGGTTAGGTTTGGGTGGCGGTCCACCAGGACCAGGCATAGACACAAAAAGGTCCATAGCCATACCACAAATTAAAAATTTTTCCTCCAACTCATTGAAACCACTTTGAGCTTGCTATGAAGCGCTGGATACTCCTGACGTCCTTCTCGCTGAGCTCCGCCAGGTCGTTGAAAAGGTGTGCCCCTAGAAAATTCAGTCTGTTTCGTGCCAGACGAGGACAGGTGCAAAGAAGATGAAGTACTGTCTCTTCCTCCTCTTCGTCCTCGCAACTACGACAGTAGTCATGTGAGAAGAAACCAAGTCTACTTGCATGTCTGCCTATGAGACAGTGCCCCGTAATCACTCCAACAACCACACTGATCTGACTCCGCTGAAGTGAGATCAGCTGTTTGGATCTCGCCAAGTTCAACTTTGGCCAGATTTGCCGAGTTATTACGCATGAGGTACTATTTGACCATCTGTCATTCGTCAACTTACTGGCTTCCTCCTGAAGCAGCAGTTTACATACCGCAAGAGGAATTTCAATATCCTTTTTGCTGTTTGAAATGTGGTCCGTTGTACCACGTCGAGCCAGTTCATCGGCTTTCATGTTCCCCGTACTAACGAAATGTCCTGGCACCCATATGATATGGATGTTGAACTGATCTGTCATCTCGTTAAGAGATGAGAGACAGCTCTGGACTACTTTCGACGTGAGAAGGTGTGATTGAAGCGCTTTAATGGCTGCCTGACTGTCCGTATATATGCGAATATCTCTAGTCGATATTACATTATACCTCAACCAGTCCGCTACTTCCTTTATCGCAGTTACCTCAGCTTGAAAAATGCTGCAGTAGTCAGGGAGACGAAAGGAGAGGTTTAACATGAGTTCCTCGCAGAACACCCCAGCCCCTACTCCTCTATCCCGTTTTGAACCATCAGTGAAGAAGTTCAAAACTCCTGGTTCCAAAACTGTATCCATCATCCAGTCCTCTCTAGATGGTATAATAGTCCGGAACTTTCTATCAAAAGATAGTGACGGGACAGTATAGTCGGTGGTCTTGGGAAGCCCTTTGTTACAAAGTATAGATGAGTGCCCTGTGTTATTGCAGGTCCACATTAAGGTGGATTTCAGTCGTATGGCAGTGCTAGCTGCCCACTGTTTTCCCATGATATCTAGAGGAGTTAGAAATAGCAGAGTCTCCAGTGCCTGAGTGGATGTGCTCCTCATTGCACCACTGATCCACAGAGAGATTGTTCTCTGAACTTTTGTCAACAACTTTAGGTTGACAGTTTTGTCCAGAGCAGGCCACCAAACTGTTACCCCATACAGAAGTTTCAAGAATACAGGAAAATATTTCGTGAATTTTCCATATAAAAATCATATGGGGTCATGAAAATTGGCCGATTGTAGCTATTTGAATCATAGACTTGTACTGGTGAGTTCATCAAGATTTGCCTTAAGCAATGGTAAACTCAAAATAATAAACAAATTTTCCGGCCCAAGAATTTTCAAGAATACAGGAAAATATTTCGTGAATTTTCCATATAAAAATCATATGGGGTCATGGAAATTGGCCGATTGTAACTATTTGAATCATAGACTTGTACTGGTGAGTTCATCAACATTTGCCTTAAGCAATGGTAAACTCAAAATAATAAACAAATTTCCCGGCCCAAGAAGTTTACAGGAAAATATCTCGTGAATTTTCCATATAAAAAATCATATGGGGCCGCTGGAAATTGTATCTCGAACCAAAACAATTGCAACTCAAAACATAAACCACATGTTCCGGTCCGAGTAGTTCAAATGATATAGAATTATTTTTCTTTTAATTGGGTTCATCAAATCCAAAATCGAAAAATAAAATAAAATTCTTAATAACTGGGATGGGATAGAAAAAATATTTTACTTTCGTTTCGTATTGATACATACTCGTAAATAAAAAAAGCTGGGATAAGACGAAATTGTATTGCCTGATGAAACTTTCTGTTTTTGCTGGGATAAAAAACTGGGCTAACTTCACATGCTTAACAACATCCGTCTTTATGGAGGAGTTTCTGAGCCTTAACGAAATGACTTAAAATGATTCAATATATATTTATACAAAAAGGTTTTCACATAAATCTTTTGCGAGTTGAGGGTGAACTCGCTCGTTGTTTTTTTCTACGATAGTGCAGTAACCTATACTTTCGATGATGATTTTTTAATTTAAATTATATAAGAAAAGGAGCCTTTGCGTCGTATACTAAAATCGTGTGGAAATATTCTCATTGCACAACGATTTCTTAATATTGCTACACGATTTGTGAAAACCCAAATGTTTTAATGGTTTAATAAATTTGTGTTGATCCGTACAACTTTGTAATTTTTTATGTTTCTACTTATTTATAAATGTTACAGGGCTATTGTATCGTATAAAAAATATCGTGTATAACTCGTATGAACTCGCTATCGCTCAGGCTGCAAATTTCACTTTCGTATTGCAATCACTCGTTTTCTTCACTTGTTATACAATATACTAAATATTTTTTCATACTATACCGAAAATCAATGATTACGTGATTGTATTGTGTCCGGGAAATGAATTATGACGGTACAGAACAAAAGTGTCCGGAAAACGAGCTATTACAGTACATAAAAATATAAAACCAAAAAAAAAAAAAAACTAAGGTAACTTGATAATTTGAAAATCATTTGGATTGATTTTCTTTAAATTTCAAATTCATGTTTTTACTTTAAAATTCAATTTTAAATGAATAAATCGAATAAATATCCCATGTAGTATGAAATAAAACATTGTACGTTACACGTACGTTAAATGAGCGTTACAATACTCGTTGAAAATTCTAATAAACGTCGAACTCGTACTGTAACAACTCATTTACCGCCCTTGTGACGTAAATAACTATTCATTACACTTGTTACGGAACGAGAATTGTTTTTGAAGTTTTGTTTTTGGAACTGTGAAATGCAGGAAAAAATATGTCCTCTTTGGAATCGCAATGATCTGGCGGACAAAAATATTTTTTTTTTCGCAAATCTTCAAGTGGTGAAAAAGGTAACAATTATTTATTGTGAAATTAGGGGTAAAGCAGTTTAGAAATTTAAAAATTGTCGAATTCGAAGAAATTTAAAAATCGTCAATTTTGTAATTATCAATTTAAGTTTTAAAATATTTACGAAGTTAGAGTATCCAAAAATCATAGAACTTTGAAATTAAAAATTTAGGAATTTGAAATTCAAAACTATTTCTTCAAAGATAATTAAAGGCAGGTTTTGAGTTGCATTCGTTCGTTCGTTCTTTCGTTCTGAATTTTTTTTTAATCAATCGTATTCTTTGAAAATGACGTTATTTTTCGTTCGTGTTCCTTTGATTGGATTAAAAAAAATTTCAGAACGAAAGAACAAACGAACGACTGTAACTCAAAACCCGCCTTAAAACAGCAATTATAATATTTTTTATTTTATCAAATTGTCGTAGCAGTCTCGGTGTCAAAACCACTTTCATCTACGAGCTATTCATTTCGAGAGTGATAAGGCCATTTTTAAAAAAAATTAATAGTATGATAATAACAGAATAAATAAAACAAAGCAAGCTAAATTTTCTAATTAAATAATAACAACAAAATAAAAAATTTGAAATTAAAAAATAACAAATAGTTTTGATTGCTTTACCTTTATATACATATGAATACGAGTATGTACATAATCGAAATAAGGTACATAATTGGCTCGTTTGTATGAAAATGGTTATTTTTCATAAATCAAATATCTTTTATTTAGCTAACTTGATGAAATCAATGTAAAAAATTGTATAAATATTTATTTTAGAACAAACAAAATGTTGAATTATATTTTATTGTTATTTAATATTAATTTTGAATTTACATTTCGGATTAATACTTATGCTAACATTAAGGTTTCCTTTGTTGATTTAAGTTTATTTCATTTCAATTTTATGTGGTTCAGTTATAATTTTAATGCGTATGTATTAAGAATCAAAAATTCACTTTATGTACAATTTTTGGTATAATTGTTTTGCAGAAAAAATGGAAAAATTTAATTTATACATTTATGCTGGTAATCTTTGTTATTTCTGTGGTCAAATTTTTTTAGTAGAAGAGAATTTAAAGTTTAGGCACCAATTTTTATTTTATCGCTCAATCATCTAATTCTTCATTAAAAAGTAAACTGCGATAAGTTTATTTCGGGCAACATTAAGTTATTAAAATATGCACCACGAATTTTAATGTAATCGCATTATAAATGTTTGTAAAATCATTAACATAATTTGTGTGCCTACATGAAAACCAGATGCGAACGTTAAGTAATTAATATTTGTAGCTTTTCTCATTTTTGATGAGGGTCTATTGTTGTTATCTAATTATAATAAGCGTGTAGCCAGCAACATGGGCAACTAAGCGAACTTACCGAAAATTTAATTTTGTATTTAATTGAAACTTATATATTGTCTAGTTTGGATGTTTGATTAATGATTAATTGATTTTATAAATGCTCTTCTGAATGAAGTTTAATATACCCTTTATTATTATCTAATAAATATGTTAAAATTTTGCTTAAGTTTGTTTCGCATTTTACGCTAAAATTGCCTGCAAACATTTCTGGAAATTAATAAATGTGGTTGGGCCAAATTTGTTAATCTTTTGATCTAAAGCGCTACACCCACTGAAAAATTAAAAATAAGTGCATTTTCTTTTTTCGCAATAATTTCCAAATTATTGCATAATGACCTCAAAATCATCGAAGATTGACCCAATATTTTTTTTAATTTACTTTTTTAGGGCAATCTCAAGTTTCTAGAAGGCGTCTCTTTAAACTTTCGAAAAAAGAAAATGAAATAATCCCAACGACTTTGGCAGACTTTCCAGGCAAAATAATTAACCAAACAAATGGGAGGTATTTTTTTGGGAGTTATTTTATTTTCTGAAATTGATAATATTTCATTATGAATTAAGTTCCAAAAATGTATTATCGGGAGTTATTTAATTTCCGTTTAAGATCGAAATTCCAAAAATTTTTGATCATCTTTAGTACATGTTATTTTTATGGATGCAGTGAATTGGCGCTCATAACATTGCTCCCAATTTGTATTTCTGGCGGAAAAATATAGAAAAAAACATCCCAAATCAAAATAGATCTCAAAGCCGCTTCAATGTTTGAAGTTGTTTTTTGAATGGCTTAATTTGTTGGGCTACTCGTAGAATAGAATTAAAATTCAAACGGCAATTTCTTTGTTCCAGAATATTATAAAATTAAATCTTTCTTTTCCAGATTACAAAATACATATTGAAATAAATCATCAGCAAATTTGGAAAATTATTTCATTCATATTAGAAGTACAATATATATGTACATCATATTATATATACAGCAGTAACATCATATTATATATACAGCAGTAACATCTTGTATGTAATTTTAATTAATTGCAAAATGAGGCGATGACCTGATGACAGTTCTGTCATTATAAGAAGATTATTTTAATGCAACTTTACGTTCCCTTAAACAAGAAGTACTAAAGTAAGACTTACAAAGACTTAGAAAGATTCGAAATGGCCTTAGAGCTCACACAAATGAGCTTTAGAAATAAATCCAATTGTGCTTTAGATAAATTCTTTTAAATTTTGATGTTACTGTGAAATTCACAAACTTAAGGAGATATTGTTAAATTCATGGCTAAAAGTATATTTAAAAAAACTAAGAAAAAAATTAAAATTTTAAACAATCAAATTGCATTTAACAAATCTGGGTTCTTGCCGTGAATTTAACATCACCATCTTATGTTTTAAAAATGCAAACCAAAATATTTTTTAAATAATTTCTCATACAAATTTCGGGATGGTTAAGATTTTACGAGATATTCTGAAAAGAAAAATGTATATGCACAACTAGTTTAACAACTTTGCGTCATAGGGAAAAGAAACTAAGAGACATTTTGTTGGCAACCTCCTGTGGCGCTATTCTGCTTTTCCTAAGCAATTTGGAATTGGGAATTGTTTTATTGCGAATTTTTCAGTAGTTTTTTATTCTCTCTTTCCCAAGTGCGACGTTTGATATTTTTTTCAAAAGTAGGGGAAAGAAATTCCCTTTTAAAGTTGATACGTACCTTCTAATGCCCAACAAAATTTAAAGAGAAAAGTAAAAAACAAAAATGCTAAAAAATGGAATTATTTTCTCCATACTTTTGAAAAAAATACAAATCGTCGCAGCATACTTTGGAAAAAGAATATAAACCTACTGAAAAAAATCACAATAAAACAATTCCCAATTCCCAATACTCTGGGAAAACCAGAATAGGGCCACTGAAGTTAAAATTTCAAATTTGGGCTATAGGACCATCTGTATTTGAATTTGTCTTAAAAAATAGATTCAGACATAATTTTTGGCATCTTGTACTCCCCTTTCCTTGAGGATACTTTCTATAAATATTATGTTAATGTAAATTATCAGGGGTCGGATATCTCGGAAAGAGGAACTCTCCAGAGAATGAAAATGTATGCTTAAAAAATACTTTTGCAGTTGTCCAACAAATTAGTTGCAATTATTTTTTTTTTTTTTAGTAAACAGTATTTTTGGTATTTCCCATTCCATAGTTTCATCTAAAAATTATTTAATAATCCCATTTCCACCACATACATTGAATTTCATCAAAGTCGGCTAAGACATAATTCCATATTAACAAGCGAAATTTATCATAATTGGACAAGAAATAGTCAAATTCCATTCTAATTGACCATATTCTCGGTGTGTTCAGTTTTTGTGGCACGATCGTCATGATTACTAATAAATTTGGGCGTAATGTAACTCATAACATAATAATTTCCACAATAAATACAGCCCATTTTATCTTCTTTTTGTTATGAATAGATTGGTATAAATGAAACTGGAATCTTATTGCACGAGCCTTGACCCGAAACTCATCCTAAATATAAAATGTGTATAAATAGTTGTTATTGACATAATTTAATCTTGCGATGTCTATGCCAAAGCACACTCCTTAAACTAACTAATGGCATATGGCTCATCTTTTAGAATATTTTGTCGTTGATGAATAATCACACCGATGATTTAGGATATTTATTTGAATAGTACATTTATACATTTGTTCACGACGGTTGTTCACAAAAGAATAATGAAATATTTTAATATTAGGGGGTACAGCCTGTCCTAGGACGGATACAATTTATATATAATGGTGATGTCCAGCGGCCGCTGCCACAATCACCGTTTGATATTTTTTCAGTCGTAATTTTTTAGTAGTAATCGAGATTAAAGGGTTTTAAGGATAATTGTACCTTAAATAGATATTAAACCAAAGAGTAAGGCCTTTTAAAAATGATTTTACATGTGTTGGGGCATCACACAAAAAACAGCGTGCAGACCGACAGACAGCGGGAGCTGTGCATTTCTTCAAAAAAAAAATTCGGGATGGGCTGTGTCGTCTTCACGGCCGGAGGTGTTTTGGGTGATAATGTTTATAAGATGTTGAGAACAGAAGAGGGGTTCTCTGGTTACAGCGCTCTCAAGCCCTGTAAATCGCTATTTTGTAGATTTAATTTAAATTAAAATTAATGTGGAGATTAATTATTTTAATTTAAATTAAATTATCCACCACTGTTTCTTTACGCAAAAATTGACTCAGAATTGCTTGGAGCGGATTAGCCATTCTCTCGTCGCAGCTGTTGTTCAAGTATTTAATTCGCGCGAAATCAGAGGTTCGCGGCACGGCTTGCTTCGCCGCCTGATAACGTTATTGCGATAATATTATCCATAAGGCATCCGTATGAAGCCTAAGGGCCAACCTAAGAAACCATACATTTAAATAAAAAGGTCATGCTTACAGTTGATGAATAATTGCCTACGACTAAAGGCAAAATTTCGTGTCAATTTCCTGAATATGCGATGTAAGACGTTATCACGTCAAAAAAACATAAATTGAAAAAACAAAATTAGAATGCCTCGAGTCTAATACATTACTATTACTACTAACTAAAGTGGTAACCATCGATAACTTATAAAAACTTATAAACTTAAATTAAGAAAAATTAAGAATCCGGTAAATAGCATTTACATATGTGTATTCCATATGTGGATTCGCCCATGGAAACCTTAAATTAACTTAAAAATTTAAACGAAGCTTCGTCAAATTTTATCTGTCACTTAAAAAAACTTATGAATGCGGAATTTTCCGTGCAAACTTAAAAAAAATTAAAGCAATACGTCAAAAATAATTGTTTGCCTCTATTGAAAAGTGAAAATTCTAAATTTATGTTTTAAATATCATTCTCACTGAAGTCTTTTAATTTATTTTAAATTTGGAAAGATTTGTGAAACCTAAAATAAAATTTACCCTAAAATAAAAATTATAAATACAAAAATCGCTGTCGTTTACTTGAAGAATTTTTAATTTCTCTATGGTTGAAATGTCAAAAAAAACTTAAAAAAATTGGATTCGTTAAAATTCTTAATTTTTTTTAAGTTTATAATTTCTCACTGGTTCGCCCTTAACCCACATCCAACGTAAGTTGTATTTAATTTTCATTGTTTTATTGTTTAAAACATAGCATGCTAAGAAGTTTATGGCAGGAAAAAAAAAATGTTTATCGAAAAATTCTCATGGCTTACTAAAACTCACAATATAAAAGTTTTTAAATAATTTGTAGTAGAGTTCGCCTACATTTAGGCGCAAAATAAACGCGTACCACATATTTCCTTGTGTTACTGTAATAACTATAAAGCGGTAAATTTAATTTATAGTAAAATATTTGGTCATTACATGAATACTAAAATAATAAAAATTACCACTACGCCATAAACACTATAAAATGTTACATTTAATTTGAATTGTTAAATTGTTCTATTATTTCAAAGCATTCTACAGTCACTCTAGCTAAATTAATTTATCAAAGCAACTTTGTTCTAATTGAAAGTTACATATCGATATTTTAACTTATTAAAATGAATGGTAAATTACTCTTTATTACTCCATTATATTCCTCCTCAATTTATTTTAATTTGGGCTGCTAAATTAATCCACATTTTTCCAGATCCATCTTCAATCTTGGTCCAGGTAGTGGTTTAGTAACATCTGCGAGCATTTCTTCAGTTGAACAATATTTACAAATAAAATCGTTCTTTTCAACATGATCCTTGACGAAATGAGATTTGATATCATATAACATGTTTTGAAAGATCGCTGAACTTCTCTTCTTTGATTTATTTTAGACAATTCTGATTATCTTCATAAATCACAGTTGGGTCGCAGCAATTCTCCACAAGAAATTATAATGGAATCGGATAATAATGACTTAAGTACATGGATTCAAGGAATGTCTCTTTTCTAGAAAACGGATAGCCAAACATATTTTAGCGAACAAATTGAGATAATTAAAGAATTGTGTTGTTTAACAAAAAAAAAAACAAAAAAAAAATGGCTTTTCTATGTTCGATTTAATAAAATATAGTCCGAGATATAGGGCTAGATACTCGATACTCTAGCAATTCGCAACTCTGTAAATATGGCGAATTTGCTAATCGAAAATTTGCTTGCGTAAATTACTCGATTATTTTAGCAAAGTAAAATATATTTTTGTATTCAGCCCAAACGTTAAAGTGCGATAAAGTATCCCATTTTCTGAAATTCAGAAACAAGTTGGGTTGCTAAATTATCGTGTATAACATTTCTAGCAAATTCGCAAAAAATAACTGCTTATCTGCTTATCTGTGTATCGAGTATCTAGCCAATAGTCTTCTTGATGAGAAGCCGACACTTCTTTGTTTCTGATATTTTCTCATTTGATATTTTCTCATCTGATAATTCGAATTCTGATATTTTCTCATCAGATAATTCGAATTCTGATATTTTCTCATCTGTACGTAAATTTTGTTCGCAAACCAAGACACGGGAATTGAGAATTTTGTATTCGTACCCCAGTTGTACTTTGCGTGAGCAATCGAGACATTTTGTTTGAGATGGCACGTTAAAAACATGAAATAGAAGTATAAAGCAAACAAAATAGAAATCTTCGGCTTTTTAAATTTGTTTTTCATGAGTAAATTTACAATATTCGCATTTTATTCGTTCTTTTTTTACGAATTATGGGGACATGTGATGATCACGGTGAGGAATAAGAGAGCATCACCGTGATTGATCATCGATCGCTGTTGGAGCACTCAGTCGTACAACAGGGACACGACGTATAGTATACATTTATATGGTTGTGTTGTATTACATTTTGTTTGTTGTATTTGTGCGTTGCTTAGGACAGTAAGCATCAAAAATAATTAATTCTCTTTTCGTGTTTTATACTCTCTCTTGCTTTTGAGTTGAGATTTGTCATTCTACAAACAAAATAATTTTTGAGAGACTTGATTTGTTGTTGATTTTGATTATGGAGTATGTAATGTATTTTTTTTTTGAGTTAAAGGATAAATTATTTTTCCAGTTTGTTATTAAAAAAAACTTTTAAATAAAATATTTTCGGTTGTTTAATGATTTCTAACATATCAGCACTTTTGATAGACAGAAAAAATTTAAATGACGTAAATTTCATAAAAAAATAAACAACACTCACGTGGCCACTAATATACTCACATCTACAACTACTAAAAATTTGCGGTTATTCTACTCTCAATTCTCGGTTTGCGAACAAAATTTACGTACTGATAATTCGAATTCAGATACCACATTTAAAATACGTGTGTAGTTTGATTTATAGTGTAACTTTAATTTGCATCTATTTTTCATTTCGCCAAGATTTTCCCTTTGATTGCATTTATGTTGTCACTAGCAGTAATTGTTTGTTACAGGAACTTCAAATCGGAAAAAATTGTAATTCAACATTTTTGTACACATCGAACACTATTGAATGTAAATGGCTGACATTAGCAAAAAACAGAAGTTTTAACGAACTTTTGTATGGCAGGTACTCGATTAGCAAACTTTAACATATCTGATACACACACCGTTATTGATTAATTGGCGGACATGCATACGAACAAATCCTTTGATATATAGATATAGTTACGGCTGGGTACACGACCGGCCGCATTTGTGATACAAGGCACCCGACAAATTTTCAGTTTAAATGAAAGGTGATTATGCTATGTGTAAAGTTTCTTTAGAAAAATAGTAAATTTATCCGTTTTATCTAAGACGCAATTAAAAGTACATATATCATTCCAACCAAATTGTCACAATCGTTTTATGTTGATATTTCATTAACAAACAATATTATAAATGTATGGTCACATGTTAGAAAGTTAAGAAAAGAGGAAATATGAAGTTTATTAAAAGCCAAAAATTTGGCTTTGCAATTTTAATTAATCCAAATCAAATATGTATGAAAGTTTAAAAAGGAAACTTTAGTATATTTCATTACCAGACAGATTTGGGTTCTTCCTATTGTTATCTTATATACCCACACAACTTATATACAATTTTATGTTATTCTTTTGTGTACCCAAATTGATTTATCTTTCACCTTTTATATAAACTCGTACATACATTTATTAAACACAATTAAAATGATTGTAACAAAAATCTTTTATTTTTATTTTTAATACAATGAGTGAGTGCTTTTGTTTTTTTTTTGACGCTGTCAAAAGTTAAAAATATAAGTCAGGCATTTTTTTATGCTAACAACAGTTTGTCCTCTGGGTAAATGTTTTCACAATCTAGTTGATTTATTTTTTTAAATTTTGTAATCTAGATTCAATTTGAACTTGTTAAAGGCATAAACAAAATTATTGACGATTTTACTGATGTAGATGTCGCGTAGGTTTAGTGCTATACTGCTATGTGTAAATCAAATTTGACGTTTAGTGGATTATAATGTTTTAGTATGAAATGGCTGGTAGATACAATTTTGTTTATTAAAATTAAATTATTATTCATTTAAATTTGTTTGTATATCATTTAAATTCACATACTAATTCAAACATTAAATTAATTGTGTAGCACTAATGTTAGTTTATTATAGATGGCAACCCTTTCGCGGAATACCGTCAATTGTTGTTTTGTTGTTTTTTATTTTTTTATTTGTAATATTGGGTCTATTTTTTTACTCACATGGTACAGTGTGGTTTGTTATTTTTCCTTGTCTGCTTTGATCGATTACTCTTGGATAAACAAGGACAACTGTTTATGAAATTTTTTCCAAGCTTTGTTTTCAAAAATGTTAACTACTTACTAAACAATTAGTAATAAAGTGTAATGGATAGAGATCCAGTGACATTTTTGGTATATGATATTGTATCACAACTATTCTCAAAACCCGTCGGCCTCTCTGGGCCAATAGTTAATATACATAATAAAAACCATGAACTTTCCGAGGCAGACGACTAGGTTCCAACCTTGTTAGTGTGGGTAATATTAAGTATACAGCTGAGTTTGTTTAGTCTCCATTTTTAAAACAATTGATCAATTGTTCCAACTCTCTCTATAATTTAAATAAATAAGACGATTATTATGTAACACCAGAGACAGCTGATTGTTACGAGTATTGAAGTTTAAAAAATTAAAAATCATTTTTTAACAGACATAGAATCGGAAATAAAAACATTCCCAATTGGTCAGAAATTGAAAATGTCTTAAAAATGGAGGTTACCAAAAAAAAACAATCAAAAATTTGATGAAAGACAAATCCTGAAACAACTACGGAACGACAAGGACTTCCTCTTCACAAAAGCGGACGAACACAACTCTATCATAATAATGGACCGATTGGATTACGATAATAGAGTATTGAAAATGCTTACAGATTGAGGATATTTAAAATGTAAAAAGTTACCTCCAAATATTTTGTGCAAAAAAATTTTAGACAGTAATGAAATGAGTGTTAATTCGTCTCATAGAAATTGTCATCAATCATTTTTTTGTCACCCCATGCGGTATTACCTGAACTCAGTCGATAGAGGTCCGTTAGATGGTGATGGGTTTTTGGGGTAACATGATTGTTGACCTAGATCAACCGCATTGATTTCTTTTTTAAGTTGGGATAGTGGTTCATCCTAAGATGAACTAATAGAAAAGGAGGAAAGTAAAAAAAAAATCATAATTTGGCGGACCACTAGCGGAACCAGAAGAACATATTCGTGGGTTTGATCACATACGCACGAAGCGAGAGACAACAAGGCCTTTTAGCAGGACATTATCTGGTCCGTTAAACCGAAACACAAAAATATATAAAGGAGAAGAAAAAAAAATTCCACCTACCTAGCACTTGGTGACTCCCAATTATATCCGTTCTAGTATGATATTTACAAATTGTAAATTAATTGATCGTTTCACTTATTTTTTATTATTTTATTCACAAAATTCATTATCTTTATAATTTTAATTCTAAATTGTTTAGAGACGTAATCTACTATTTTTTTCTTATTACAAAAATATAAAACAAACTTTTTCTTTTATTTAAAAAAACTTTTCTCTTTTTTCGTTTTGAATATCCAAATATTTTATTATATAAATAAGTAAAAGAAAATGAAAAATGAAAACTAAAATTAGAATTTTCTTTATTTTTTTTCTCTAAATACAAAATTCAATAACTAATTGAATCGATTTATTAATTTATTTATTTCCTTAGTACTTTATTCTGAAACATTTCAAAAATCACCAAAATAAAAAAAACGGTTGGATTTGCTCCGCAGTGAGCCAAACTCAAAAATCAACCATCTTTCTTCAAATATAAAAACTTGACTATCCACAATTATATCCTCATTCACCAAAAAAAAAATGTAGCACTTCTCGTTTTTTCCAAAAAATTTTCAACTACCCAGGTCCCAAACAGACACATAATCGCTGTGTTTTTTCCGTTAGTTTTTCAACAACAAAACGATCATGTTTCTAAAATATTTTATCTTAAAAAAATAAAAAAATTGTTTGTTTGTGTAATGCATGGTAAACTTAAACGTGATGTGACCTAAATGTGAAAATTTTTTGCTGAGTACAACCCAGCTACAATAACCATGTAAGTCACGTTGTAGCATTGAACATGTATTTAAGGAAATTGTTTATAAGAAAAACGTGACTTGGCGTAGATAGAGATGGATCATGGTAAGTTGTAGCGTCGCTTGAGCAACGAGGGAGCGATCGTTACAAGCGTGGGGAAACCCTCGACCTTGAGATGAAAAGAAATCTCAAGCTCTGTTGTGGTGTGGCCGCTAAATGAAAAATGGAGGGAAGTGTTTCGTCGAGGATCAATAGTGAGCAAATGCCAAGGTGGCATAAATATGACATTCGTAATAATTATCAGCAGTAATATCCCAAGAGCATTGATAATTTCCCGAAATAATTTTATTATATTTTTCGAAAGCACGTTATCTAAAAGCAACGTGCTTGAGGAAAATATAATAAAATTATGAGGTATTTATCAATGCTCGAGGGGTATTCGACGAGAAAATTTTTTGCAATTTTATTTTATTCTAGTAGTAAGGCTGCTAGATTGTAAATTGTTCTTATGAAAGTGTCATTTGGAAACAGTATTTATTGTAAAATAAAACTATAAATTCTTTTCATCTAGTAGCCAGAGTATGTTTTTTCAAAATAGCAAGCCTATTAAATCGGTCAATTTCTAGTCACGTGTACGAAATAAACCAATCAAAATAACATTAGACTGATAACTTCCCTACCCTAGGGAAATTATCAGTGTAATGTTATTTTGATTGGTTTATTTCGTACACGTGACTCAAAATAGACCGATTTAATAGGCTTGCTATTTTAGCAAAAAAATTTCATGATAATTTTTCCGAAATTATCAGCCTGATAATTTGCTGCTAGTAAAAAAATTGTATAGCATACTCACACATACATTGAAAAAAATTGCTAGAATGATAGTAAATATCAGAAAATTTGCATAATGGAGACCCCGGGTCATGTATGTATTGCATTTTAATTTTATTTGGTTATGTCGTGTTGTTCACACAACAGTTAGGGTTTTATTAGCAAAATGAAATCCAGAATAACTAAAGGTAGATCCGCACGATGTGTTTTTACAAGTACTTTCACAAATGTGTCAACATTTGTGACAATTTTTTATGATCACACGTTGTATTTTTGCTTTTGTGATTACATATGTTTCCACACATATGTAATTTTCGCAAATGGCTTTTATCCATTTTGGTATGTTTTTACATAGGATTTCGTTGTATTGCGGATATCATAATCAGTGATATAACCTCAAAAAATTTAACAAATGTCATCAAACAGGGTTTTGACCGTAATTTTTTGTTTTCTTTTGTTTTTAATTTTAGGTATTAATGAATCTAACGAAATCAAAGTCGCCTCGCCATAGATTAATCTATCGTCATCCGTATTAATATTGCAAAACACAAATGTTTTTAATGAACGTGTGGATGCGATTTTCAACTTCCCAAATGTTTTAAAATACACTTGTATTTTTTGACATATTTTAGCTTGTTAAAACATAACTAAAAACACATCGTGCGTATCGACTTTTACTTTCAGTGGACCCAAAATATAGTAATTGGTTACTTAAATTAGGCGATTGAACCTTAACCAACAATCATGGTCTTATCGACGACTTAACTGAAATTTTAAGCAACCTTATTTGTAAAGGCTCTATAATAACCAAAATCTTTGGTGAAAGGCTGTCGCCAGTTGATGCCGAAACATTTTCAAAAATGGCAATTTTATGTCCAAAAAATGCAAATGTGAACTTCATCAACGACGAAGTGTTGACACGTTTTGAAGCCCCGTCACGTATTATAGCATTGACTCGATTAATGATGAAACTGATGAAGACATTCAGAACTACCCGAAAGAACTCTTAAATGATTTAACGCCATCTGGGATGCCGCTTCATAAATGGAACTTAATTGTTGGAAGTATCATAATTCTATTAAGAAATTTTAATTCAAATGGTGGTCTTTGTAATGGAACTCGATTAATTGTTCGACAGCTGAAACCAAATCGTACTGTGGGAATTTTACAACAACAATGCCGTGTATTTTTATTCCGGAATGAATAGATTCAAACCATTGCCTTATAGCAGATATAAAGTTAATCGCGATTTTTATTTATCCCGATTGTCAAAAATCGGGTTGGTATGATTTAAATAGACACATATTTGACGAGATGTTTGCCGATCGGGGAAAATCTTCAGATATCGATTTTCTTAGACATGCATAAGACAAAATTTTTCACATTTTCGTATAATCTAGGATTAGCTAGGTGAACTCCAATAACTTTTCAAACGGGTTGGCATAATTAAAGTAGGCACAAGCAAAACTACAACTACAACTAAGGCTAAATGGCTATTCACACTACAAAATTGTCATTAAACAAATAATTTTTCAAAATGACCATGGCATAATAGCTGTATCATAGGCAATATGACGAAATGGCCACGTAGGATGCTAACTAGTCATTCTACAGTTAATTAGATATTCTGATAAACAAAATGCTATGAAAATTGCTATTTTGCCACGAGATTTGCCGAATAGTATTTATACTTTTCCGTATGACTAAACACCTTGCAAAATAAAACTTGTTCACGGTAAGCAACGTCCGCCATTCATTATGCCTAAGTGTACGTTCCGACAGCAAAGCTTGTTGTTATTTTTACAACGCTCTTCAAACGGATAGTATACATATTCGAAAAAAACGTGTATCGACTATCGACACAAAATTTGTAACCTACACAAATAAAAAAAATATTCAAAATAACAACCGAAACGTACTAATGCCTAGATGTTTTTTGATTGTTATTTTTACATTAGTACTAAAATATAAAATTTCCCCCGCGAAATTATTGAACCACCCTATATTGTCAATACATTTTTATTTTGACTTTTATTGAATGTTTTGCTTAATACGACATATAGAATATTATTTGTCTATTTTGAACTGGTTTGAAGAATTTTAGGATTGAGCACGACCATCTGTAACAGATAAAATCTGATTCGTGATAATAAAATCGAATTTTGGCAAGCTGCGCGCCAAAATTTGTTGTGATTACCCAAATGCAAAGATCGAAAATATTACAAAATGCCAACATGGCGGCTGATGATGCCAAATCCATACATATATATCCATACAAAGATATAAATAAAATATTACCTAATTATGTATATTTTTAAATTCAAAAGTATTCTAATAAATGTTGTATTAATAAATTCACAATATAGTCGAAAATCACGGCCATGACACAACTCTCTTTCTTCCTGCGAATCTCAAGCATTTTTCAAGCAGCAATTCTACTCAACCTTAAACTTATCATTCATTTAACAACCAGTTTCAAAATTGTATCAAACGTCAAAAAGTAGAAATACATATCCAAACGAAATACTCACACAACCATATAAAAAAATATTTCCCGTTGCTAAAATTACAACGAGATTTACGGTCGAAACCAAGACTAAGTATGTGATGATAGTAGACCGAAATATTATACTACCTATTTGCTCAACAATCGATATTAAGAATTATGTTCTCTAAATTGCTAAAATAACCAACTAACTTCTATCAATGATATATAATCATTTCTCCTCCTTAGCTGCCACGAAAGTAATAATATAGCGTAATATCTTTTGAGATGACTTGTTTGCTGTTGTGACTAACGTTTTACTGTGGTCACTATAGTGCTATTTTATTTTCTGGCTAATTTAACCGCATAAACGCAAATTAGCAATTTTATAGCAATAATAACTTTTATGATGATTTATTTGCTATAAAGCCAAATTGCTGTTGTAGTGACTATTGTGATATATTTTTTTGTGGTTAATTTGCCCGTAAAAATGCTTTTTATTAGTCATATTAGAAAATTAGCTATATTTTGATTAAAAAAACGTTTTTATGCCATATGAATAATGCTAAATAGCTACTAACTATTTATTTATTTAAGGAATAGAAACTGGTCACTGTGACCAAAAAAGTGACAAAATTTTGCTGTAGAAGCTAAACAAAGATTTCATTGTTACTTAAGGCCACTTCCGGTTAGCCGATTTGGAGTAAAATTCACTGGAACCTCCCTATTTATCAAGAAAGCTTACATTTGAAGTTTCGTTTCTCGAAAAATCTCAAGTTCATTCCGCTTTGCATGAACCTAAAAGTTGCAAAAAAAAATAAAATTGAAAATTAGAGGACAAAAAGAAAAAAAACACATGTTTCTTTATAAACAATTCGTTTAAACCAATATTTGTTTAAACAATGTATACGAAATTTTAGGTTTGTGCAAAGGTCGATAAGCTAAAGAATATGTGTACAAAATTTCAAGTTGATTGGTCCATCACTTTTCGAGTTACATTCCAGAGAACGCATTTCTTCGCATCACTTCGGTGACTTCCTAGGGATCTTTAGGACTTTCTGTTGGGTTTAAAACTTTGGAAATATATTCTTCAGATATTAAATGAATTTTTAAAGTAAAAAAAAAAACAAGAGCAAACAAATCCAAACAAGCAAACGAAGCGAATAAGAAAAAATCTGAAAACAAGCAAACAATAAAACGCACAAACACAAACAGTTTTACATTTTTTCGATTACACTCAATTTCGCTTGTTCTATTCTCTGTACCTACCTTATATCAACAAGAATTAGGCTTAAATGATGGATATTAATTATAAAATTTTTAATTTAATTTAAATTAAAAAACTAGCTTCAAACGAGTGGTTGTCTGTCTTGTCCAAACTAAAAATAGAAATACCTACTAAGGAGATACGTATGTAGGTATGTTTTTCTGCTAATGGTTATATTTTGTCTTCACAATGATATTGTTTTGTTGTACCTTTATAGAATTCTCTAGTCTCTGGAGAACATTTTTCATGTTATAATTAACTACTAAAAAAAAAAAAATTCAAAAAATAGATAATAAATGATTTATCCTTACTACCTTTTGTCACCATTTAGCACAGTACCTAAAAAATTATATTTATTCTGTATATATTATTATAATTAAGTATTCCACAACACAAGGGATAATTTATTTGTAAATGGCAAAAATCTTACGGCTCATAAATTGTGTTGTGTCATTTTTTATTAAGTTGATAATTAATAATTATAAGATTTATGATTATAAGGTTCATTACATAATAAATATTTTTAAGATTTGATCTGTCAAAAAAGGGTTTAAATTCTTATTTCGGGTCAAATTATGGTAAAATAAAACAATTTCTATAACTTTGATTTAATTATGCAAAGGATTGTTACGTGTGTGCTTGTTGATATTCTAAAAATTAATTAATTTTTTTTATTTTTTTCTAATTTTAGATTATGCAAGTCGTGGGGAGAAAAAATTCGGCGACCGTTGTGATAACACAACTGAATGTGGTTTTCCTCGTTCAGTATGTGACCTTAAACAACGAAGATGCCAATGTGATCCTGAATATCCAGCAACGAATCAAATAGACAAATGCGGAAAAAGTAAGTTTATTTTATTATTCATGCATCTTTTACAATCCAGAATCCGTATTTAGTACACACAGCAATAATATCAAACCTTAGCCGATCAACGAAATCGGATACAAACAAACAAAAAATATTGATTGATTGATTATTAATGAGCAGCATAGAAATACACATCTAGATTGGTTAAGAAGCTCAGAAAAATACCTTTGAATAAAAACAGGCCTCGTAAATTCACAATTATTAATCCACCAGCCTGTAAAAGTGTTGGTTTAATATTTTTCGAATATAAAGGTTTTGAAAATAATAAAATTCAACGGATTTATTTTTATAGTTATCAAGCTGATGTCAGCCAATGTTATTTAAGTTGACATCAATAAAATATAAAACTGTTCAAATAATATCGTTTGGGAATGCATATCTGAATGTTTTATCAAACATAAATGGAAATTAAGTAATCAACACATACTCCAATTACCTATCTAAAAAAAATATGTATATTGTAGACTAATGGTTTTATTTAATTAAGTTAAACTATGGTATTTTGCACAACTCACTAAGCAATTTGCTTATTCTGGTAAAGTGTAAAAAACCCATTTATTATTGAGTATGTGAGTTAGTATGAGTATAGCTGTTTTGTACTACATATATAACTAATACCTCGTAACTTGTTATTTATTAACGTGGGAATAATTTATGTTTTACCTGAACATATAATATGTATATTATAAAATAAATATGTATTAAATTGCACAAAATGTAAATATTTCTTTTCGGAAAGGAAGATAAATGTTCTTGAATTTACAAATTGGTGGTTTTATCTTTACAAAATACTAGCTCTTTGGAGATTCGAGATATATACCTGATTCTGTTTTTACACGGCACATGCGTTCCCATCGTATAGAAAGGACTGTGTAAACACTGGTTTAGGTGTATTGGCAGATGTATTGAAAATGGGAATTTCATTTTTTAATTTTGGTTAAACTGACGAGGAAAACAAGATTACTATCAAAGCTCAAACACATTCGAAGCACCTCTATACTTACATTAAGTATGTAAAAAATCGGTTATTTTTTAATGATATTTAGGTATGTATCACTACCAGTAAGTAAGACTCCCTGAATTTGCTCCATGCTCCAAATGAACTTATTAATTTTTTTTTAATTTATAGCAGAAAAAACGTCAGAAAATTAATTAAAATTAGGAAATTCCAGCTATGTATGTATATAAAAAATAAAAAAAGCTATATAAAATTATAAAATTGATAATATTTGTTATTCATCATCATTCAGTCCTAGTTTCCACCGACAATTTCGTTGTATTTTTTACAAAGGGAAATTTTTTTATTTTTACGATTGTGTCGGAATTTCGTTTGTATATGTATTTATAAGTTTTGAGGTTTAATCCAATTACAATTATAATTGTATTAAAATACATTTACAAACGAAATACCGACACAATCGTAAAAATAAAAAAATTTCCCTTTGTAAAAAATACAACGAAATTGTCAGTGGAAACTAGGACTCAAGGTTAATTTAATTCTTTTTATATATTGCTTAAATTATGGCGTTGTGCACCCTAAGTCCCGGCGTTGTTCGAAATTTAGAGAATTGCAAAAAAAAAAAGAAATATACGACTTCTTTATAATTTAAATACTGAGCTGGAAATCTCCTCAAAGCAGCCTTTGCGCTAGATTGAAAGAAAATTAATTTTATTAAATATGTTTAGATTAATTCTTCGGCATTTAATTATTATTATTATTTTTTTTCGCTGGCGGAAATGGATTTGGTCGCTTCATAGTGAAGTTTCGTAATCATTTTTACAACGGATAATGAGTGATTAATTCATTGCTTACATTAACCAGCCGTAATTTCTTCATCACCTGCCGGGAATCGAACCCGGGACCTCCGGGCTTAAACAAGCATGCTAACAACTGTGCCACACCGGGGCGGCATTTAATAATAGACCACATTTATATTTTAAAAATACTTTATTTTTTTTTTAAATTATCTCGACTTTGTACTCAATTTTCAAGTTATAAATACTTAACCCGTAAAGAGCGTTGTGCGGTCCCTGGGACCGCTCTACTTTTCAAAAAACAAAAATTATCCCCACACCATTTAATTTTTTCTGAAATTTTTTGTATCTTCCTAACCGAAATTTTTAGTATCGTTCTAATTGAACAAAAAATAATTAATATAAAATTGCGGTCCGCTGGAACACACCACTCTTTCCACGCAACTTTTCCACGATGCACTTTACGGGTTAAATATCTAAAATTTCCAAAAAATAAATAATATACTATATACAAATAATAATTTTCTAATTATAATTAATGTGCTTTTACTAAAAATTTTTTTTTAATAATTATGACTGTGAAGTTAGCCCGAAAATTATCCCGGAAAAGTGTGTTTGCAATACTAATATATCATGATATAACAATATCACGATATTTTACTTGTCATCCCAGAAAAATATGTCTGGCATGACATTTTCTAGTGTCAGCTCGAAAAAAAAACTGTCGTGCAATTTTTATGTCAGCCCCAAAAAACTGGCATGCCATTATTTATCCCGCCCCGGTGGCACAGTTGTTAGCATGCTTGCTTTAAGCTCCGGAGGTCCCGGGTTCGATTCCCGGCGGGTGATGAAAAAATCACGGCTGGTTAATGTAAGGATCAATGAACTAATCACTCATTATCCGTTGTAAAATTGATTACGAAACTTCACTATGAAGCGGCCAAATCCCTCCATGGGATGTAGCGCCAGCGAAAAAAAAAAAAAAAAAAATTATTTATCCCGAAATAATATTTTTACAAGATATTAAATCATGGGTATTTTTTATGTGTTTTCTAGCCAATAGCTGCACATTTTCAATACGAAAATGATTCAGCTATAGTTATATATAAGTTGTAATCCCATGAATTGGTGCAAGAAACTTTTTTAGAAGAAGTATAAGGATCCTAGATCCCTCTAAGATCCCTTGAAGTCATACAAGATATGAATTAACGAGTACGGCTTGGTATAGGTTTTGTAAGCCATGGATACAACTTGCCTATGGCCAAAGTAAGAATAAAATTCTATTGGGCGTAATGCCTAAAAAGTCATACAAGATATCAATTAACCAGCACGGCTTGGTGAATGTTTTGTAAACCATGGATACAACTTCCTGTTGGTCAAAGTAAAAAAAATTCTATTAGGCGTAAGGCAGATATAGTCCCTAGAGGTCATACAAGATATCAATTAAACAGCACGGCTTGGTAGAGGTTTAGTAAGCCATGAATACAACTTGCCAATGGCCAAAGTAAAAAAAAACGCCTAATAGAATTTTTTCTAGTCCCTAGAAGTCATACAAGGTATCAATTAACGAGCACGGCTTGGTGAATGTTTTGTAAACCATGGATACAACTTGCTTTTGGCCAAAGTACAAAAATTCTGTTAGGCGTAAGGCAGATATAGTCTCTAGAGGTCATACAAGATATCAATTAATGAGCACGGCTTGGTAGAGGTTTAGTAAGCCATGAATACAACTTGCCAATGACCAAAGTAACAAAAAAAAAATTCTTTTAGGCGTGAGGCAGTTAAAGTCCCTAGAAGTCATACAAGATATAAATTAACGAGCACGGCTTGGTATAGGTTAATTAAAATTACAAAGTACAAAATAGCGATTTACAGTCAACCATGAGAATCCGTTATCTGACCGGAGTAATTCTGGTGCCTTGTACGTAAAGAAACGGTGGCAGATAACTTATTGTTAATCAAAATAATTAATCTCTACATAAATTTTAATTAAAATTAAAATCTCCAAAATGGTGATTTACAAAGCTTGAGAAAACCCTAATGGGAGATCATGTCAATGGGCATCATCTGATCGGAGCCATTCTAGTGTCAATTTGTGCGTAAAGAACTTGTAGCAGATAATTTATTTTAAATTAAAATAATCAATTTCTACATACATTCTAATTAAAATTACAAATTACAAAATAGCGATTTACAATGCTTTCCAGCACTGTGATATACCTCTTGTGCTCTGCGGCGATTTCAACATCGATGCCATCGCTAAACCCGAATTCGTGCGCTTCATCAAGGACAACTTCGACCTAGACTGCGTCTCCAACACACTATACCTCGACGACTTTGGGAGGTACTTGTCTGGGTCTCATATTCGTCAGGTATATTACCGCTGAGACCCTGAGTTTCATATCATATCGGAATTCTCGGACCATCGCACTGTACTTATTCGTTTGCAAACAACTCCTGTACTCTACTACATTTTATGATGCTAATTAATAAATAAATTTATTTTAACAAACCCATTCATCGTGCCATTTCTTGCACCGCTTATAAACGTTATAAAAACACCTACGACCGTGTAGAAGACACAGCCTACCCCGAATTTTTTTTGGGTGGCGGTGTAACGTTTTTTTTTTTTTTTTTTGGTAAAATTGGTGAGACTTTCCCGAACATTCTCAAATATTTACCAAAGAAGCACATGTGTGCTAAGTATTAATATTAACGTTTACTTCATAACGCATCTTTATTCGTCATAACTAAACATCAACCAAAATTAAAACAAAAGAAGTAAATTTTTGTTTCTACTGCAAGAGGAAAAAAACTATCACATCACAACGGCAACGAAACATTTGCTTTGCCCATAATTGTTGCGCAGTGATGGTGTTGGTAGTTTGTTCCGGTATATTTTACGGTTGGTCCCGATCGTGGTAAGGTGTTCGCTGTAAAATAATAAACCATATAGAGAGCTGTTTACGGTACAATTTGGTGTGACGTTTACAATTTGTCATTAAAGTTGGATGGTCATTGATTGCAACAACCGGGAGGAATTGAAAACCGTTCGTTTTTATTGTTTTGTTTATATGATAATAATTCTATATACATATTTCTATTATTTTTTTATTGTTAATTTTTTCCTTTTTTTTTTTTGTTCAATTTCTGGAAGTCAATTTGGTGCTTTATTTAATTTTGCTTTCTTAAAATTTTTTTTTTTTTGTAAATTTTTGAGTATATCAATCTGACAGCTACATATGTTATGTTTTTGCATCCGCGTTAGAGTACTAGCATGTTTTTTTATTATTTTTCAATTCAATTCAATAAATTCTTTATTATAATAAAATATTTGTTAACATTGTTGACATTTTAAGAGTACAGCTTGTTGCAGCTTTTCTTCTTTGTAATATCAGAGCCTACTGTATAAATAAGAGCCTCCAGTATCGACTGTATTTTTTACTAAGCTTAAAATAAGGTACAAACAATTTTTCCATTACTATGAAACTATATGGGGAAACAGTTATTTTCATTTACAGTTTTAGTTTATTAGAAATGTGAGCTTTTGTTTTGTTTTTATATGAAAATGTTCATGAAACATGTAATATTATTTGATTGAAAAATCGAGTCTTGAAAATGTTTATTTCTAAGTGAAAATCGTCATGAAAAATAAGGTACTTTTGAAATTTTAAATGTTGTTGTTTTTGTAATATACTACGTCATCAACATAACTCGTTTATAAAAAATACAATAATCATCTCTTTCATTGCCTCCATTCAAATTTGAATTCGAATATGTTTTTATTTTGAATTTGCAAAGCATGCTAGATTGTTTTGATTTTTTGTTTTCTTCGCACTCATTTTATTGATTTATTTTTTTCTGTTTGCTCTTTCTGATTTATTTTAGTTTAATTGTTGAGCGGAGACGTGTTGTCTTTTTTCTTACCATTAGTTTTAGATGTGGAGATATGATGTCGTCATTAAACTGAATTTTCTCTTTTTAATACACATTGTTGTTGTTGTAGAATGTTTTTTAATTTAATTTCCCTTATTTTCTTTTGATTATTGCTGGAAAATATGGAAATTTGAGAATCTGTGTTTTAAATGAGTAAGACATTGAGTTGTTTGTTAGCGATTTCTTATAAAATTATTTAACTGGGTTTAACTTTTAATTCATATTTTATCGTCAATCGAAATCGCGTTTTTTCATATAAACACTATGAAAATAAATGAATTTTTAGTGTTTCTATATCCCTTATTTTAAGTTCATTTTTCACATGCCGGCTCTATTCACTTCAAGATGGTTCTGGTAATATTAAGTTGCTTAGACTAGTTTAAACTGTATTGAGATATTTCACTTCTTCATTTTATAGTAATTTTTTTTTTTCTATAATTTAGTTTTATGGAAAATTTAGGATATAAAAACCACAATGAGTTGAACTCAAAACTAACTTATACTAAATAATACTTAAATAAAACTTAAAAACTAATTGTTAGGAAGATTATATTAATTTAATATTTAGTGCTCTAAGCATAAATCGTTTATAAGAGGGTTCTGAGTTAAACATAAATTATTTTTGAAATTTTCTCTAATTTTAAAAATTGGATCCAGAATTAATGGTACATTTGATAGTTTGTGTAATCGTCTTGTTGAGTAAAATTTTGGTTTGTTATAAATTAGTTTTAGATATTTATTTTGACTTATTTGAAGGTTTTTGATATGCGTCTTGGCACTGGAAAACCAAACGGGAGCGGCATATAATAATATGCTTCTAAGCATTAGCAAGAATATTAAACGTTTATTTGAAACAGATAATTTTGATTTTTTATGTAATAAACTATATAATAGTTTTATACAATTATCGCATTTACGAATAGTGTAGTTAATGTGGTTTTTGAAGGTTAAACGTTTGTCAATGAACAATCCTAGGTACTTCACTTGATCAGACCATCCAACTGCGACATTATTTATTTTTAAAGAAATACTATTGGGAAGATTGCGAGTGGTCATTTTCCGACTCAGAAATATAGCCTGGGTTTTCGCTGGATTTATTTTAATGCCCCATTTTGAGTAATACATACTTAATTTGTTTATATTATACTGCAGGTTATTCATTATAATTTGAATGTTAGTGGAGCTCGAATAAATAGCTGTATCATCTGCAAATTGTGCGAAGTGAACTTGTTCATTGAATTCAGCTTTAATGTCTGCTGTATACAGATTATATAGACATGGTGACAGGACAGCACCTTGGGGTACACCGTATATTATCGGTTCTGCTTGAGATTTTTGTCCGTTGATTGTAACTTTGAAGGACCTTTCCTGAAGAAATGATCTTATAATTCTGATCAAATATAGAGGGAAATCAAATTTAATAAGTTTAAACAACAGGCCGTCATGCCATACTTTAGGAATAATTTGATTGTCATCAAGCCAACTCTCTATTCGAGACCGCTAAGTAAACTTATAGGTCTATAATTTTCTATTTTTGATTTGTCTTTTTGCGGTTTGGGAATTGGTAGAATAACAGCTTCTTTCCATTTATTTGGGAAATATCCAAGTTTGAGAGAAGCATTAAATACATAGTTCAAGTAGACTATGGCTTTACGTGGCAGATGCTTGATTTGATGATTTGTTATTCCGTCGATTCCAGGTGCCTTTGTTCGTTTAAGTCTGGCAATGATATTTGCAATTTCTTTAGGCTTCGTTAAAAGATCGCCTCCTATAGTGTGAGTATATGATGGATCATTTATTATACTTAATGTTTCGTGAATTATTTTTACGAACGTGGTGTCAAGAATTTCATTAGTATTGTGAATTTCAACGAAATGTTTGCGGAAAGTAGAAGCTTTCTCAAGATCGGTAATTAAAGTGATAGGTCTGTTAAGTGAATCTAAGTGACGTATTGCTGGTATTTTTTGTTTATGTTTTTTTAGAATTTTGGTCAGATGAAACAATTGTTTTCTGTGTGGTACCGTTGTGGAAATATTAGAAATAAATTTCGAGAAGTGGGAATTACGCAAATTTAGAAGTTCTAAGTTAATACTTTTGATCAAGGAATTTACAAGATTTTTTATATTTGGGTTTCTGGTTCGCTGCCATTGCCTCCTTAGGCTATTTTTTAATGAAATTTTTCGTTTAAGGGGACGTACCACCTTCAAATTTTCAAAAAATCGAAATTTTTTTTATGATAGAATATGTTAGAATGAACGTTTAAGAACATGATTTTAACATGAAAATCTCAAAAAAAAATTTATTTATATTTTTATTTTATTTATTGCGAAGTGCGCCAAAGTCGTTTTTTTTTTGTATCGCTACACCGACTTTCTCTTAGTAACACCTGCTTATATATACATGCATATATATAATATAATACGTTATTCTCTCACATAACAGCTGTTAAAGTAGAGGGGAAATTTTTGAGAGGAAGGTATATTGTGCGGTGCAGGCATCGCAGATTAAATTTTGGTAAGGTTTATTACAAAAAAAAAAAAAATTTATCTTTAAACGCGATTATCTCGAAATGATGTTTTTCAAGTTGGCGTGCAAGATTGAGAAAAAACTACTTATCCAATCATTCTAAAATTTTAACACGTTAATCTACATATATTTCTGCTCAGAATGAACTACGGAAGCAATAATCGGCTTTCAATTTTTTGAGTTACAACTAATTGGGGGGGACAAAAACGCTGCATTTTCGAAAAAAATGCCGCCATTTTTTTATTTTTCAACCATTTTTTTTTTTTTAGTTCATTCCAAGGGCGATTTAATGCTGAATAAAACCCCGTTTTTTTTTTTTTTTTCAGACGTTTCTGAGAGCAGTTATAATGCACGCCGCGAATTTTCAGTGTTTTTGGAAAACCGTTAAAGCAGACGACAGTGTGCTAAAAAAAATCTAACAAAAATTTTTTTTTATACTTTCAGTTAAATAAAATGTCAATGGAAAGTTTCATTAAGATATCTCTTTTTATTCCATTAAAAAAAAATCTTTGAAAAACTTTTTGTTTTTCAATTTTGAAGGTGGTACGTCCCCTTAAGTTCGTCTGGGATAGATTACTTATTGATTTCAAACATTTTACTCTAGGAATAGAGGATTGTGAAGCTTCATTTATAATATTAATGAACTCTTGTATGGAGTTGTCGATATTACTCGTATTAGAGAGTTTGCTTAATATGGTGTTAGGACTAAGATTGATTTTTTCGTTAATTATTTGTTTGTATAAGGGCCAATTTGCATTCTTGAAGTCGAATTTAGCACAAGATGCGTTTGTTAATTCTATTTCCATTAAATGAGTTTTGAATTGGACTGGGAAGTGATCTGAACTAAGCTTATACCGGGTTTCAATATTGGATATCTTTTCATTATGATTAGATAACAATAGATCTAGTATAGATGGGTAATTAGATTTTTTGGATTGATGAGTGGGTTCTAGTGGAAAAAGGATATCAAAATTTCTTATTATCGACTCATTACGTAAAATTTTTCCAGCCCGGTTTCCTCTGTGACAGTTCCATATTTGATGCTTAGCATTAAAGTCTCCTCCGATGTAATAAGGACAGGATATATTTACTAGTTTTTGTATATCACTTTTAAAATTTAAAAGTTTCGAAGGGTCTTGCGACCCAGGAAAATAAGCTGCAACGAAAATGATATCGCCTATATCGCTATAGACTTTAACACCAACAGCTTCTATAGCTTTTAAGTTAAATGAAGGGATGAGATTATGCTTAATATTTTTTTTAATTATTATACTCACACCACCATGTCCGATTAAAGTTCCCTTGGAGTTTGGCTTTCCTGGTCTATCAAGTCTGTACACATTAAATTCTGTATCGTAAATATTATCATTATCAAGAAGCCATGTTTCGGTGATTAGCATATATGTATATTTTCATGTTTAACAAAGTCAAAAAATTCAATAGTTTTAGGTTTTATGCTTTGAGCATTCCATATTATCACGTTAAGGGCTTTAATTTTATTTCCCATTATATAAATATTTAATTGTTAATTTAGTGATAACACTAAATTGTTCGGTTTTTGATTTGCAGTTTGATAATTCAGCTATGATATCAGTAACTATTTCGGTTATTTCACTTAAAGAAAAAAGGTTATTATTATTATTTTCACTATTTGACGATTGATTATTGTAGTTAGTTGGATTTGTTGATGAGAATACATTTCTCCATGTTTTATGTGTTGTTGTTTCATTTGGAGCCTGCAGTCCAGGAAAATTGTTAATATTATGTTGGTAGTTGAGTCTTTGTGTTATAGATTTCGGACGGTTGTTATCTCTTACATTAGATGTTTGTAGATTTATAATTTTTTTGTTAATGCTCAAGTTTTGTTTGATGATTCGATATTTCTCCAGCTCCGGACAATCTCCGGATGTAGCCCATCACAGTTGGCACACTTGGTAACAGCTGATGTACAATTTTCGGTTAAGTGTGCATCGCCACATTTCATACATTTCAGTTTTTTATAACAATAGCTGGACAATACATTTGACATCTGCGGCATTGGGTAGGTTTGCTTACGTGATTTATTAGTGGTTTAATTGAAATTATTACATTGTTTAGATGTTTAATACTGTAAATTTTCTGTTTGGTCAAATTCTCTTTTTTAAATTTCATTATATGATATTTAATTTTAGTTTTATCGTTGCTATAATGAATTGGGGTAATTTGCATTATATCATCTTTATTTATTCCAAACTCATTTGTTAAACCAAACTGTATTTCATCCGTTGTCATAGTATCGGGTATACCAAAGGCTATGACCTTAATCGGTTTGTTTTGTGATGATTCGAACGTAAAACATTCTAAACCTTCACTTACCAGTGCATTTACTGCTGCCTGTTTTACTTCATTATTTACAAAGAACAATTTTATACCCACACTTATTATTTTTATGGTGCATTTTATATTTTTGTTATCTAACAGCATTCGTATTTTGGAATATGTTGTGTTTTGTACAATTATTGGAGGGGTATCCGCTCTAATTGTTTTTGTTTTGATGCAAAACCAACATTAATGTATTACAAGCCTGACTATCCTAACTGATTTTTCGCTTTGTACATGAAAGTATTGGTGATCGGATACACTATATAAATTGTAGACAAAACAAAACATACGAAGTTTCCCACCAATACTTCCAAGTATAAGCGATTTAATGTAAGAAGGTATCTGTGTACCTCATTACGGAATCAGGCTTGTAGTACATTTGTGTTGGTTTTGTTTGATGTTTTGAATATTATCAGTATTTTCTGGTATATTATTGATTCTTTCAAATGTGTTGGTAAGTTCAATGTCATCTGGGTATGTTATTACTCATCGTTATCCATTGCGGTGATGTTTGTATTTATATTTTGGGAATCAGTACAGTTAGTTTTATTTTGGTACCTAGTTCTAAGCTTCCGTATGTTATCTTGCTTTTCTAACTGTAGCACAGCTAGTTGAGTGTTAATTGAAGTTCTCTTCCTTTTTATTATGGAGGAATGAACTTTATCACTAGACGCCACATTGTTTTTCTTGGTCACGTTAATTATTACACTTGTGATTATAATTAACAAGATCATAGATAAAAATGTAAACAAATACACTTATTTTATATCTCTAACGTTTTAATTTTATTTTTATTTATGCAAAAACACGTCTGTATCAAACGATTGTTACACAACGAATGTTTTTATTATTTACATACATATATTGTTGATTTGTTGATATTGTATAACTTTTGTTTTCACTATTTTTCTGGTTTTGTTCCATTTTTAGCTTGCTCATATTGATTTCGCCTTATTTTGGTTTTCGTATGTTGATTAAAGACTTAGAAATTATGTGGTAATTCGTTTGAGTTAAAATGGATGAACATAGCAAGCGATGTATTTTTTTATAACTCCTCCAGTTTTTTTTTATTTATTTAGTTCAGTTTTTCATTAATTTTTTTTAGATTCGAACGCTTGGTATTAGTATTTTTTTTAGTACGATGGAATACTGGCACATCGGAACTAGTGAACCTTCCCGCCACTGAAACGTATCCCATTATTTTTACAGTGTGCAACGGTGTGTCAGTAATAACCCAAACCCATCGGTAACAAACTCGAACTTCGAAAATCATTTGAATATACAGTTGCGGACTTAATGTGTTACCTAGGAAACGCAACTCCACCTATGGTATCGTTTTGTTTCCTAGGCAACACTTCTCGTCCTCTCAATTGTATATTCGATTATTTTCGAACCTCTTGTTGTATAACTACTATGATTAGACTTTAGTTTAAATTTGCTGCAATAGATTCTGTAGTCTTGAAATTTAGCTTGTAAACTTACCCTTGACTGTCCTAATCATTCCAACGATTTGGATCAATAGTTTTTTGAGTTATTTCTGGACATAGTTACATTACATACATATGTTGCTATTTTATTATTTAGATTAGAAAACTCAGTGAACATCTTTTAATGTCTAAATTATTTAGTTTGAATAACAAATAAGCCGAAATGCTATTCGAAATTGGCTTAGCTGTTTTTATTTCAATTTAATATAAATTCCTTACTTAACCAAGCAACCTTTAAATAAATCTTTTAAAATATGCATCACGGTGAAAAACAAAAACTTTACACAATAAAATCCGATATAAATTATTGTTCCAGGTATTTCAGATAAAACCAACGTGTTGTGTATCATAATAAAATTGAACATTTGTACATACAAACAAAACAAAAGAAAATTGGGATGCAATGATTGTAATTGGAATCGTATTTAAATTTAGATTGGAAAGGAAAACATCTCATATACACAATCACACATCCTAACATACAAAGTTAAATAATGTGGTGTATTGGTATGTACTAGCTTTCTAAATCGTATATCCTTTTGCAATCAAATCAATTTTATAAATGGCGATTGAATTATTTTCGTGGAAATAAAATTTTAAATTTGATGCATTGGTTTGTATTTGTGCCATGGCCATCATAGTGAAATATATAGTAATCGAGTTTTTGATTCCCAACAACAACAAAAAATAAATTAACAATCGTATGATAATTCAATATCATCCAATATTGTGAAGTTCTCAAAATTGTATACATAAAAAGAGCACGCTTTGCCCTATTGACATTGATTTTTCATATGGGTGGGCATTAAATCGAAATTGATTATTGATTTGGGATTCAATTTGTATTTTTATTTTATTTACAATAAAAGGTAAAATAGATTTTTATATTACAAAATATATATAAAATATAATTTTTCTCTTCGCAACCACAAATTCATACATACATATGTACATATGTAATGTGTAATGATTATCAAAAATTGTACAAAATCAAAGTAGAGAAGATAATATTTGATTTCTTTTAAATTGTGAGCAGGTTACTTTTAAACAGAAAGTTGACTCGATTTTGGAAAAATATTGAATAAATACATCAAATTAGTTATAAAATCACACAAAAAAGTTTTTCGAACGATAAACTTTTATATATATGGTAGACTTTTAATTAATTTCCCAAATCAATGATTTATGAGCAAACATTAATTAACCAATTAAATAAGTTTGGTAACTTACAATTAATTTAGAAATGAAACATTTATTACTGGTAATTGATTTGAAGTAGTTTTGGAAAATACCTAGTTTTAATTTTTTACTTTAATTTGATTAAATAATTAATTAGTGTAATTTCTAATATGCAACCGATCCTAAAATCATTTTAAAGTATTTTACAGATAACACGTAGAAGTATATTAATATTTACAAACAATTATTCAACACCCTATATGTAGATAGGCAAGTTTCAATGTTTTTAGTTAATTTATTAATTGAAGTTAATATTTCCGAAAAATGTAATAGAATTTAATCCAGTTTCGAAATGATGAGCCTAAAAAATCAATCCTCTAATCTGGCCATGGCGACTGGACTAATTGTACCACAATTTACATTCTATATGTACATAGGTATGTCAGCCGTTACGTATGAAATTGGTATGAGTCCATTTTTCAAAAAAATTAAGTTAATGATAACCAATAGACAAATGTCAGTATTATTTTCTAACGGTAAACAATGTATAGTCAAAATAAAAAAATAAAAATCCCTAATACTCGTACAATAAATAACAAAATTCAAAATCCCGTATATTTTTGCATTTTCTGTTTCTTTATTCTTTCATTATCTCGTTTCAACAAAATATGGGCTTGTTATATCCCTTTAAAAGAAAAACGGCTCATATACGGAATTACTGTGTACTGGATCGTATTAGCGTGGTAGGTAATTGGTAAAATTTGCTAACACAGTAATGAAGTGCATACATATGTACATTCCTTATACTTAAAATTGTTTTACAACCATTCCAGTGCCATGGCGTGGTGAGATGATTGATTTTTTCATATTCACAGGCTAATCAGTTCGAAACAAAATTAAATTCTCTTCATTTTTTTGGAAATATTAGCTTCAAATATTTAAATCCTATTTTATGTATGTCCGTCCATAAAACTCAAATTACTCCAGTAAGCTTCAGATTTTACACAAAAGACGAGAAGTGAGTTTATGTCTTTTTTCCAAGAATACAATTTTACTCTGTCTCTCATCAACCAAGATGATAAATCATAGATCGAACAAAAGAGTTTTATTACAAAAGATTTAAAAAAAAATATTTTGGAATATACGCGATTGAAATTATCGTAAAGTTAAATACAATTTGAAACAAAAAGTGTCACGTAGGTACTCATATGGTAAAACCTAAAAGTAGGAAACTCTTCTTAATAAATAGGTAAAACTAAATATTAATTTAGGTGGTTGGAGGGGAGGGCCAAAGTTGAGCAGATTAATCTACCAGCTCCGTAACTTTCCAGTAAGGTGCGTATCACGTGAGCTGTTCTGGTCATGTATTAGGCAACAGCATGATGGGTACAATTGTGTAAGGGGTAACCTGGTCACAATTTGCAAATGTACGTGCTTCTTCCTCGTGTTAGCCACTGGTAACTGAGTCATTTGGAGGAAAAGCAATGAGCCCAGATAGTATGTATCGCGTAAGTATTATTAGGTTCATTAAGAGCCTGAATATTGACTGGATGGATAATTAAGCAGGGTTCAAGCACAATAGATGTTTTAGGTCGCAGTACGAGGTGGCTGAATGCCCACATGCCCCTTCAACAATAATAAGAAAAATAAATATTAATTTATTTCTGTTATCCCAAAAAGTCTTGTTTGGATACTTACTTTCCGACTCACACTGTAATATGTAGTTAAATAGAATATTTATTTATAAATCTCCAAAATAAAAGCTTTTTTATATTCTTATGTTAAAACACCAGACCATATCTGTCGTGCATCCTCCAATTAGCTAATATCTGCTGCAAAACATATCGCAAAAGTGTATCGCAGTATTGTCCATCTTTACGCATCATATAAAGTAACGTCTTACATACAATTGGTGACGATCATTCTGGTGTAGGAAATTATCGATATCTATACTAAAGAGATTTTCTCAGAATCGGATGGTTGAATAAGCCTCATAACAACATCTTGTACCGAAAGTGAAATCGAATTCGATATTTTATCAGATCTTCATTTTAAGAATATTGGTCGGTCGTTGACGTTCGAAGAGGAATGACGTGTTTTTGTCGTCCTCTTAGAAAATTTCATTTAATTTTAATTTTAATTGTTTTAGTTGTAAATAAAGTGTTTTTCATTTTGTGGCTATTAATTGATTAATTAGTGTGGTGCTGTTTGTGTATCAGTGAAAATTTATGTGAATATGGAAAATGCAATCCACCGGGATGCATTTGTCAGGTTATGTTTTTAGATTTATAGCGAAAGAAGTCAAATTTTTGATCTCTCGCTTTATAATGCAAGATTTATTGTTTCTGTGGTCCGTGCATATAATTTAAATTTCAAAATGTCGAATAATTATGTAGATCTAATTAAAATTAAAATCGGGAAAATTGTATAAAAGCAGTTGAATTTCTGTTCATTTCATGCACGGACGCGTCTTATTTTTATTTTTTATTGTTACCAATACTTGCACGTATTTGCATTTTATTGTGTATACATATGTAGTATAATCGACTATATTCTTGATTAATTCTTGATACTAATGTATATCGGGCTTAGACAATAGAATTAGAATGGACCGCTAATACAATGACAGTTCAATATAATTTTCAAATAAATGATGATGCCAACATACAACTAGCGGTCAAGAGGCAAATTGCGGCAAAAACGAAAACTAAAGATTTGTCAAAGTTGTCAACATCAATAAATTTTTATTTAATTTTTGGCTCCTTTTCGTGTGTTTTCTATTTTGTCACCGTTTTATAGTTTTAAATTCAATTTAATTTGATTTGGGATATTTTAATTGTGATTTTTGCACAAAATTTTTCCTCGGTTTCTTTTATTTTTACTGAAAATGGGGAGAAAGTGTGTCGTAGTAGTTGGTTGTGATACCAGTTTGCCATTGACAGATAAAGCCGCGTCCACACGGGGTGTGAAATGTACACTTATGCGCGCATTTAGCGAATGTAAACGTCGTGTGGATGGTTTTCACATGACGAATGTGATTGAATATTTTCATTAAAAATTGTATGATCAAGGTACTAAATATATATACCAGAACCAGAGTAGAAATGTTCATTAACATTCGCCTACATGTGATCAATGAACATTTAACGAATCGTGTGTACTGAAATGTGATAAATGTACACATCCCGCATAACCGCCTACATTCGCTAAATAAGCGAATACGCACGCATAAGTGTACATTTCACACCCCGTGTGGACGCGGCTTAAGACTGTTTCTTTGCATCTGTGAATACAAAAATAAACGTTTATTTTAATATTCAGTGCTTGCAACTGCTTATAATTTCAAATATTAATGATGTTTTCTTTTATAAAATTTAATCTTAATGTTGATTTTTCGATTATTCCTAATAAATTAAATGGTAACGAACTTTTTAGTTAGCGAATTCGCCACGATTTGCCTCTTGACCGCCACTGTATGTTGGATCGCATATGAAGTAAGCAACTAGCAGTCCATTTAAAAATATATAGTCAAAGATATCGGGTATATGTATATAGAATGGGAATATTTGTGTGATTTTTGTAGAGTTTTCTTTTAATATGTATGTACGTACATATATCTATATATGTACAAAATAGTAATTTAATGTGTATAATTTCACATTGTCTGTACATATTCTATGTATTCATGAACGAGACAACTGTGGTGATTTTATTTGCCGACATGAGGCATACGGCATAACCATCTCCTTCTCGATCGGGTTTGTGTTTGTTATGTGTGAATGGGAAAGTTATATAAGTATGAGCGCGAGGCAAAGAATGCAGGAGATATAGTATAGTTGGTCTTTCTCTTATCGTAAGAACGTGAACATCAAACATGTCATTTGGTTCTTATGTTTTTTATATGCAAGGTGGATGTGCGTGTGTAGCTAAAGGGGAAATTTCGTTTGGTATTGAGTGAAATATGGGCTATCTCATTTACACAATACCTATTGGAATTTGGTATAGAGTAAAGAAGGAGAAAATCAAAATGGAAAGTACATAGTGACGTTGTGACGATCGTTTTTCTGTCATGACAGTGTCGCGATAGTAATATGCGATTTATGTATATGAATATTTTGTGTTGTCAAAATATACATAAATTGTAAATTTTTATAAAAATCACATAATTGAATAATTAAAATAAATGTGAATTAGTTTCATTTTAAAATGATCCATAAATTGATTTTAAATCGAAGACCTCGAGTTATATTTAGAAATTGTCCATATACCAGCGGCGTTCTCTGGTAGTGTTTGATCGTGCGTCGAACGACTAAACAATTTTTACTAAAACTTTATTATGATATGCTTATGAAAAGTTTTGCATAATTATTATTAAAAATGTATTTGTATTGAATTTGTAATATGTAATTACTATAAAGTGAAATAATTTTGATGATCAGGGTCCGAAGCAGAGCACCAAAGCACACAACCAGGAAATGCCACTGCAAGATTCGGTTTCGAATCGGACGGTTTCTACAATAGTGTTTACTTACATTTCGAATCGAAATGAGATATAACTTTGGGTGAACGGGTAAATTGGATTATGACTTAGTTATTTAACAGGAGCTGAACCAGCACTAGATTTCCGGAAGTAGGAACCCCGACCCTAAAATCAGCTGTGGAGGATACTTAACTGATTTGTTTCACCGAGATATTAATTTATACTTTATTTCAGTGCCTAAACTTGAATTTAAATTTTCTAGTTCGGTTTATTGGGGTTGCTTGGAAACAACTGCTAATCTGATTTTAATTTTCAGAGAAATTGAATTGGGAATAGATCTGAAGTAAATTTGTTAACCTATTAACCTACAGATTGGTTCAAATTTTGAAAGTTTTAAACATTTAATTTTGAATTTTAAGTTGATAGTTCTGGAGTGCGGTAATGGGGGGGGGGGGCGGAGGGTAATAATTCTCGATTTGATTTTCAGTAATGTCTATATCTTCAAAGAATCTCTACCATAAAATCTTCATTTGGTTATAATTGCTGGTGGGGGATGATTTCATCGTGCACAGTTTTGAGAGGATGTGTTAGCTATGTAAGATGATGTGGAGTGATCTCAGTTGAGGTTTTTTCAAAACCAAATTGGATTATTTTGATTAATATATCAGAAATAAATGAATAATTGATTGGTTGATTAGAAATTTCAGTGATATTAATAAACATGATGATGCATTTAATTAATTATTTATACTCTAGCAATTCTAACTGTTGATTGGCACCATAATGTGCGTTATCTATATCTTAATTTTTATTTAATTATTATTGATTTTATTGTATTTGTTTTATCACATTCTATTACACTTCCATCACGAGGTGGAGTTACGTAGCATTTGGAGATCATTAAAGTAGATGGCCGATACTAACGGAATTTATTAAATTAGATCGTCTCTGCTCTGAACTACTGTACTATAAGTTTGAAGGGAATTTTGAACTTGAATAAATGATTATTATTTCCTAAGAAATAGCTTTAAATCCTATTAATGGAGTAGCAAATATTTAATGAGAAGGGGTTAATTTTGATTTTATTTTAGAATTTCCCGCGGAATTTGATTCGGCTGCCAGAAATTTCAAGCATCCAACGAATATGTAGTTTAAATTGTGTTGTCTAGATTTGGGTCTTTTAATTTATAGCACTTCAACGCTGACTTCATACCTTAGGAGCTAATTAGCGTCTTATAATTTTAATTTTGGTTACTGGTAATATTAACAATAATTCATTACAGGACAGCGCCCATTACAGATCAAACTCCCAGAATTTTAGAGGCACATTTAACTGAAGCTTTACATCTATTATAGGTTGAACAAAATTGTAGTTATAAGTAACGACAGGGACCAGTATGGAAGAAATCATGTGAATAAACAGCTGATTTCGGTGATAGTTATTAGCTTTAAGTCAATTTTAAATTCATTATGATCATGATTTTCAGAAGGGCCCAAGAATCTGATCCAGCAAACTAATAAATGTATTTCAGAGTGTAGTTTTAATGTTAATTTAATTTTAATAAAACATAAAAGAGATCAATAATAATATTTATGAAGGAAAGATTTGCAATGGTATTAATTTCTTTCTTCCGGATATGTGGAAACTGCCGATTAGTTTAGTTCTTGGGAGAAGTTATGTTTTAATTTTAATTTTATATCTAGTACTGGGTATATGAGTATTATTAATAAAAATGTGTGGAGTGACTAAAGCGGATTCTTTAATTTTAGTGATTAATAACTTAATCTTAGTTCATAGATTAGTTCCAGAATTAATTTCAGAATTAAACGATTTATTAATATAAATGTATAAATAGTTAATGGGGTTTCACCCTTGTTTGCTGAAAATAATGTAATTTATTTCAGAATATTACGAGTTCCAGAATTAATCATGTTTATTAAATATTTAATTTAACCCTGACTTTCAGAATAAGGTCATATTTTGACACATCTCTACAAGATCAACAAGAAGCTAAAACTAGTAGTTTAGAAATTGTGATGTCCTGTGCTAACTAATTTAATATATTTATTACTAACAATTTTACTAACTATCGACTACATAGGTGGCTGAAACCGGGTCGAGTCTCTAATACTAACATTCCTTTCCTATCCCTCGGTTTTGTTTTATGTAAAGGGTGTACGGTGGATCCGGCGTATCCGGGAATCTTGCTGAGGCTTGGTCGTACATCCGTATCAATCAATCAAAAAAGATCTTCATTTTAAGAATATTTTAATAGCGCTATATACATAGTACACTTTTGGAAGAGCGGTGAGTTTCCGATAATAGTAAGGCAAAGGATATGGATTTTAAAATCAAAATACCTCACAATTTGCATGGATGTGAAAGTTTAATGGATGAGAACGAAAGATGGTTGATGACATTCGCGAGAAGAATCATGCATGTGATGTAGGTTCCAAAATGTTGCGATGATGGTTTAAACCTAATTCTGAGCCATAAATCTAAAGAGTCAACTGAACTGCTGCGAATGAGTTGAGTCCAAAAACTTATTGCAAGTTAAAAACAAACAAACAAATAGAAGAAACATTTTTATTTAGTTTTACAAACAAAAAGTCTTTCAAATTAAACACAGCTAAATTGTTCTTAGGTCACTCAAAATTAGTTTTAAACCGGAAAAAGCTCGCTCAACACTGGCTTGCGTGGCAGATATCGCTTGTAAAATGAAAGCCATTTTCCATAATATTGAATAAGAATATTTCAAATTTTCTCAGTATTCCATTGAATCTTCACTCGTATGCCTTTATAACAAGTTTGAGTTGAGGATCAAATTATAAAGCTCCTGTCATTGCATCATTGTTCAACAAACTAATTTCGCGAGCTTCTACACTACTCCAAAAAACTAAAGGAACACAATTTTTTTTTCAATTTTTTTAGTGTTTTTTGAAGAGCTGTATCTTTGTAAAATACGGTCGTACAGAGATGAAAAGAGAGCATTTTAAAGCTTCAAATCTCTAGTTTTGAAGTTTTTGAGCGGAAAATTTTTGCGAAATACCGTTATCACGCAATCATAAGAAAGAGTGTGAAAAAAAGTTTCGATTTTTTTTTTTGTAAGGATCCATGGGCTCGGGAAACTTTTTTTAAATTAAACCAATAAATAGGTCAGATAGCTTGTTAATTAGGCGTAAATTTAATTTCTTTCTGGTCTCTCTATGTCAACTGTTTGCTGAGATATCTGACTTTGAATCAAAAAGATACTTTTGTCTTTGATCCTCGATATCTCAGCAACTAATGATTGCATAGTATATTTTAGGGCAGCCCTAAAAACTTGAGTAAATTCCTACAAGACCCTTTAATATTTAGTTGAGAACAAATTTTTTTACACCCTCAATACTGATTTGAAAAAAGTACAAAAAAACGACTTTTTAGGTTGCCTTACTAAATCTACCGTTACTTTACAAATATTGATGAAAAGACTAATGTCGCCAGGTCATTTTACAGTTTAATGTACTCCTAATAGCCCTGTATTAATTTTATATTGATCCATCCAACCGTTTTTCTGGACAGATTGATGAACAAGCGCCTTCTAACTTAATCATATAAATTGAACTAAAAATAATTTTAGCGTTCAATTTCTATAGTACATGCTGAATTTGATTAAAATCGGATAAAATATAGCCAAGTTCCATCCTAATACGGCTTATTCCAGAACTTCATCTAAACATAATTTTAAAACCCAATTTTCAGTATACCTGCTGAATTTCACCAAAATCAGATATGAAATGGCCAAGTTCCTTAATATTTGGCCATATTTTAGAACTTTATCTAAAAATCATTTAAGACTCCCATTTCGATCGGACATGCTGAGTTTTATCAAAATCTGATAAGAAATGGCGAAGTTCTTACCTAATTGGCCATATTCCAGAACATTATCTAAAAATCATTTTAGAATTCCATTTCAATCGTACATGCCGAATTACATAAAAATCGGATAACAAATGGCCAAGTTCCTTCCTAGTTGACCATTTTCCAGAACTTTATCAAAAAATCATTTAAGAATCCCATTTCCATCGTACATGTTAAATTTCATCAAAATCGAATAACAAATGGCCAAGTTCCTTCATAGTTCGCCATATACCAAAACTTTGCCTAAAAATCATTTTAGAATCCCATTTCCATCGCGCACAACACATTTCACTAAAATTGGATAAGAAATGGCCAAGTTCCTTCCTAGTTGGCCATTTTCCAGAACTTTCTGCAAAATCATTTTAGAATCCGATTTCCAAGAAATGGCCAAGCTCCATAATAATTGGCCATATTGCAGAACTTTATTAAATTTTCTACCGTCTCTTATGGGCTAGTGTTACAAAAAAATCGTACGATCGTTAAGGGTTAACAAGTAACTAACGCAAAATGTAAAATAACAGTCATTTTTTTATTTTGATGATCGGTCTTTTCTTACTGCAATATTAATTTTCAATGATATAATTTGATTTATAATTGGATTTTTTTTAATTTTTACGAAATGTTGGTCTTATCTTGAGTGTAATCCATTACATTATGAAAGTTTATAATTGGAATTCCAAATCCATTAAAAAACGGAGTTGTTATATCTTTAACTCAGGACGCGTCTAATAAGGAAAAGGGCCGACCAGCCATTGTCACCACGTCAACGTAGGACGCAATTAATTCGATCGAGGATATTTCAACACATAGTTTTTTTTTTTTGGTGGGCTTCTATTACACTCAAGGTTTTCCTTGAGTTTTTGATTTAGTGAATATAATTCGCTAGGTCAGTACGTTCTTGCCTCATACTTAATGTATGAAGTGAGAATTGTATTTTGTAGTTTGGTCGTAGCTACCTGAAGAGTAGATCGAAATTTTGTCCGTGCGAACTTTTCAGTACAAAACCGAACTACCAAATAGAGAACTCAAGGAAGGTTCTCAAGTTTTATTCAGGGTCGATGCACTTTGTATGGCTCTTCGGTTAAAGAACGGGTGGATTTTGATATTTCTACTTTTTTTGGTAGATATATTATAAACCAGCTGAGTTACGTTACCCGGCGTTGCACGGGAGGTATATAATTCAAATACATACTTTGATTGTTATGCAAGAATTCTCTCTGTACATCGCTGTAGTTGCTTTAAAACATGACAATACAAACAAATGTTTTCCATTTGCCCAATTGAAAAATTGTAATCCTAGTCTTTCTCGTAATTGAATGCTGCTAACTTTAAATCACCTCTAAAAGTTTCTATTAATCGTTCAGTAGCTCTAGAAGAAGACATCCTGCTTCGAACATTTTCAAGTCGTGTTTCACACTGTTCAGTTGTTTCATCAGCTCTTGTTTTCGGTGGCATTTTTAAGCAAAAATGAAACGTGTAGCTAATTAATCAGGAATGACGGGCATTCAAAACAGAAATTAGTATTAATTTGTCAAAACGATTTTAATGTTCCCTTCGATACGTTTCACCGCGAACTGTGTTTGAAAATGTCTTTACGGAATTTTTTTTAAGCAAAATCAAATGTTATCTACAATCAAAAGGTAATCATAGATTAACACGTTTGTAAACTGAAAACTTAAATCTAGTAAGAATGTATATTCACTTGAAATAATATTTAATACCTGGAAAATAATCACCAACAATTATTTTATTGCAGTATAGCTAACTAATCGAGAACAACGGCATCCGAAACACAAATTAATATTAATTTATTCAAAACGGTTAAAACTACGTCCACTTCGATACGTTTTATCGCGAACTGTGGTTGAAAATGACATTTCGAAAAACAAAAGAAGTTTTTTCAAACTAAGGCAATTTTACACGTACAATAATTTGAATCCAAGGATGTTTCTTGTAGAAGATGCTATTTTCAAATATAAAACGCTAGTACTTTTCAAAGTAAATCAGTTTATACGTACAATATTTTTTAGTACCTTTCCTAGAATTGATTTTAAGATTTAAGTAATAAACTAAATAAAGTAATAAACTATTGGCGTTTAGTATGAAACTACTATTTTCATTAAAAGCCGCCGGTTGCAATAGTGGATTAAAATAGAATGTTAATTATTTCTGAAGTTATGTGGAAATTAGAACTCGCCGACTATGGTACATTTCAAAACAGGATATGATAAATAGGATATTACTAAACAGTACATGTCAAACCAGTAAAAATGGATTATTAGTATGGATAATATAATTGTTCATAGATTTGTCTTCAGTTAAAGTTATGATAGATTGTCTTAAATTTAAATTAATAAAATTAATTTGAATAATTAAATCAATTATAGTAGAGGTATGATTTGTGTATAACAATCGCACGCTAGATATCCTTTTTGGTGTATAAATTTGCGGCTAAGGCGCTATTTCGGAACATTTAAATAATTATATCTATACATGTAAAAATGAATTCTTGATCCAGGGCAGACTTCCGGATTGGAGAATGTCACTAATTTCATATAACCCGTTTCCTAAAGTCATTCCCGTCAAAAAAATCTTAAAAAAATTGAAATTTGAGAAAAAATGTGTACCACAGTCCCTAGTCCCCGGGGTCCAGCCCCTTCAAAAGTATCGTGGGCTTGGTCCTGAACATGCAACATATAGTACATGGAAAAAATTTCATGGCGATCGGTAAAGCGGCTAAGGCGTTATTTCAGAACAATCAAATAATTGTATCATTACATGTAAAAATGAATTTTTGATCCAGGGGCGGACCCCCCGAATTCGAACATGTCTCTTATTTCATATAACCCCTTTCCAAAACTCATTCTCGTAAAAAAATTTAAATTTGTGAAAAAATTTGTACCATGGCCCCTAGACCCCGGGGTCCAGCCCCTTTCACAATATCGTAAGATTGGTCCTGAACATGCAATATTTGCATGGTAAACATTTCATGGCGATCGGTTGAGCGACTGAGAAGTAATTTTGAAATAATCAAATATTAAAATTAATTTTTGATCCAGACCTGGGCCCCTCGGATTCCAACATGTCAGTAATTTTATATAACCAGCCCCATAAAGTCATTTTCGTGGAAAAATTTAAAGAAAAATAAAATTTTCGAAAAAATTTGTACCGCAGCCCCTAGGCCCCGGGGTCCAGCCCCTTCTAAAATATCGTAAGGTTGGTTCTGGATAAGCAACTTGTACATGGTAAAAATTTCATGGCGATCGGTTGAGCGGCTGAGACGCCCATTCGGAACAAACAAACAAACAGGAATTCATTTTTATATATGACTAGCTGAGTTACCCGGCGTTGCACGGGAGGTATATAATTCAAATACCTTGATTGTTATGTAAGAATTCTCTCTTTATACATCGCTGTATTTGAAAGCATGAGTTGTATTTTCGAATATTTTGTAGAAAATGTCTGCATAACTTAGTAGTTCCGGAGACGTAAGCTAGAAGAGGTTCAGGTGGATCATCCAGAAGAGGCAAATTCACTTTTCCATTTGAACAACACATTCCAGGCGATTCATTGTGAAACTTTAAAGCATGACAATACAAACAAATGTTTTCCATTTGCCTAATTGAAACATTGTAATCATAGTCTTTCTCGTAATTGAATACTGCTAACTTTAAATCACCTCTAAAATATTCTATTAATCGTCCATATCGTAACCGATCGACTTACAGCCGGGCCTCACGATGTTCAATGGATGCAGTAGCTCTAGAAGAAGACATCCTGCTTCGAACATTTTCAAGTCGTGTTTCGCGCTGTTCAGTTGTTTCATTAGCTCTTGAAGAAGACATCCTGCTTCGAACGTTTGCAAGTCGTGTTTCGCGCTGTTCAGTTGTTTCATTAGCTCTAGAAGAAGACGTACTGCTTCGATAATTTTCAAGTTGTGCTTCACGCTGTTCGCTTGATTCAGCCACCCTTGCGGCTCTAATCTTCTTCGACTTTGCAGTTACCTGCCCAATTGATCTTTTTTTCGGTGGCATTTTTAAGCAAAAATGAAACGTGTAGCTAATTAATCAGGAATGACGGGCATTCAAAACAGAAATTAGTATTAATTTATCAAAACGATTTTAATGTTCACTTCGATACGTTTCACCGCGAACTGTGTTTGAAAATGTCTTTACGGAATTTTGTTTAAGCAAAATCAAATGTTATCTACAATCAAAAAGTAATCATAGATTAACACGTTTATAAACTGAAAACTTAAATCTAATAAGAATGTATAGTCACTTGAAATAATATTTAATACATGGAAAATAATCACCAACAATTATTTTATTGCAATATAGCTAACTAATCGAGAACAACGGCATCCGAAACACAAATTAATATTAATTTATTCAAAACGATTAAAACTACGTCCACTTCGATACGTTTTACCGCGAACTGTGGCTGAAAATGACATTTCGAAAAACAAAAGAAGGTTTTTCAAACTAAGGCAATTTTACACGTACAATAATTTGAATCCAAGGATGTTTCTTGTAGAAGATGCTATTTTCAAATATAAAACGCTACTTAGTACTTTTCAAAGTAAATCAGTTTATACGTACAATATTTTTTAGTACCTTTCCTAGAATTGATTTTATGAAACAATCATTGATTTATTTAAGTAATAAACTAAATAAAGTAATAAACTATTGGCGTTTAGTATGAAACTACTATTTTCATTAAAAGCCGCCGGTTGCAATAGTGGATTAAAATAGAATGTTAATTATTTCTGAAGTTATGTGGAAATTAGAACTCGCTGACTATGGTACATTTCAAAACAGGATATGATAAATAGGATATCATTAAACAGTACATGTCAAAACAGTCAAAATGGATTATTAGTATGGATAATATAAGTGTTCAGAGATTTGTCTTCAATTAAAGTGATGAAAGATTGTCTTAAATTTAAATTAATAAAATTAATTTGAATAATTAAATCAATTATAGTAGAGGTATGATTTGTGTATAACAATCGCACGCTAGATATCCTTTTTGGTGTATAAATTTGCGGCTAAGGCGCTATTTCGGAACATTTAAATAATTGTATCTATATGTACATGTAAAATTGAATTCTTGATCCAGGGCAGACTTCCGGATTGGAGCATGTCACTAATTTCATATAATCCCTTTCCTAAAGTCATTCCTGTCAAAAAATCTTAAAAAAATTGAAATTTGAGAAAAAATTTGTAACACAGCCCTAGACCCCGGGGTCCAGCCCCTCCAAAAGTATTATGGGCTTGGTCCTGAACATGCAACATATACATGGTAAAAATTTCATGGCGATCGGTAAAGCGGCTAAGGCGTTATTTCAGAACAATCAAATAATTGTATCTTTACATGTAAAAATGAATTTTTGATCCAGGGGCGGACCCCCCGAATTCGAACATGTCTCTTATTTCATATAACCCCTTTCCAAAACTCATTCTCGTAAAAAAATTTAAATTTTTGAAAAAATTTGTGCCATAGCTCCTAGACCCTGGGGTCCAGCCCCTTTCACAATATCGTAAGATTGGTCCTGAACATGCAACATTTGCATGGTAAACATTTCATGGCGATCGGTTGAGCGACTGAGAAGTAATTTTGAAATAATCAAATATTAAAATTAATTTTTGATCCAGGGCTGGGCCCCTCGGATTCCAACATGTCAGTAATTTCATATAACCAGCCCCATAAACTCATTTTCGTGGAAAAATTTAAAGAAAATTAAAATTTCCGAAAAAAATTTGTACCGTAGCCCCTAGACCCCGAGGTCCAGCCCCTTCCAAAATATCGTAAGGTTGGTTCTGGATATGCAACTTGTACATGGTAAAAATTTCATGGCGATCGGTTGAGCGGCTGAGACGCCCATTCGGAACAAACAAACAGGAATTCATTTTTATATATATAGATTGGCCTGTTCATTTTTTCTGATTAACAAGTCGAAAAATGTTGTGAATGCCATTATTGTCAATATATTTTGTCTATAAAAAGCCGAAAGAATCTTACTGAAATGAGTAAATCATGGGTGCTTGCTAGATTTGCTAACCGAAAATAGATGTCTTCCCACATTACGATGGTGAAATTTGCTATTTCTACTTGTGTCTGGAATGTGCCGTCATCCAGCTGTTTTTCTCGCGAAATGTCACAACATTCCATGGCTACTTTGGATTTGGGATAGTAATAAGTTTAGACAACTGAAGGGTAAACTAAAATTGATTGTTTGTTTGTCATCATATATTTTATTCTTGTTTATATCACCACATTTCCTAAACTATATCTGAATATACATTTTTTTTTTAAATTGGTTAGATTAGTCCCGGCAAACGAACTTTGACAAATTTTACACGTACTTTTTCTGTGTTAGCATTTAAACTAAAATATTCCCTGATTTTGATATCAGTTTTTCTGCCCATTACGTGCAAAATAAAAAAAATACTTGCAAATCGGCTTCGACACTGGCCAGCTCTCCTTAAAAGGCATGTGGCTTCAATGACTCAAAAAGAAATACAGGAGAGCTAATACATATATACATATATAATTCCGGACAGCCAGGCAGGCTGCACGTTAATTTTGCTATGTTCTAAATTGATCTGGGCTGCTACTGTAACATAGAAAAAAATATGTGAATAAAGCAAATTATCATTTTGTGGTCTCCCGTACAAGCGAGCCAGTCTGGCAATGCTAGACTTCAAGAGCCAACTGGCTACTGGTATTAAAAATTGGGAGCAACAATGAAGCAAAGCACTCTGGAGGTTCTTCACCGGGTGAGACAAGCCAAAAACCTGCCCTTGGAGTCATCCAAAATGATTCGCCATCCTTAAATTCACTTACTTGGGGTAGGATACTGCCCTCTTAGTAGCCATTTAGTTGGCACGTCATGCACACGTTATTTTTCCTACAAATACTTATTAAATTTATCAATAATTTTTCGTAAAATTGTTTTGTACTGCCTTATATAAAATACAGCTATAATACAGCGATTTGTAATTAATCATAACGATTATGTTCTTTTGACTTTACCAAACTTTTTCCAATCAAGCTGTCGACTATTTTTTTTTTTAAATTTACTGTATAGAAAAGACAAGAACTTAGTTGTTATTGTAATCAATCTAATTTAACAGTGATCCCAGACATAGGGAGAATTGCCTATACTTGTTGTTTCAGGTCAGATATAAAAATATGTTTAATCTGCTGGCAAAGTAAAAAATGATTAGGGTTATGTAGCTATGTTAGTTCAAATGTCAATTTGTCAAACAGAAACGCCCATATGGAAATTGAATATTTTCCCTCTGTGTAGTCACGTCAGTCACATTTTATTTAGTTACAACAATATTACTAATAATACTCAATGGCAGTAATTTATTCGTATATGTATAACTACAATTTTATTTTACAGAAAACGATAAACGTTACTTTAATAATAGAAATAATTAAAAAATGGGTTCATCATCAATTCTCAAGAGGGGAAAATAAATAAAACATAAACTTCCAAAAGAAATGTCGAAAACAAAAATTTAATGATAATTGGTTAGGCGTGAAATATTCCCGGATGACTATTTCAAATGTAGGTGGTTGGCATGCAATAAAGATTGAATTGCGACAAATCATATTTGAAGAAGCAATGCGAAACCCTAAAACATCAACAAAATATCACAAAAATAAAAAATTCTCAGACAGTAAAGTAGTTTTTTAATACGAATTCAAAGACACGCTCAAATAGCACCGTAGTAGATATTGAAATTAGGCTTAGCATATTATTCACTGAATATAATATCACTACTCAATAGTCAACAATCTATTGCCCTTATTGAAACAAATCGCGTTTATTCTAAAATTAAAATAAGACAAGCTGAGACGTACGAAATGTATAAGAATTACATCCTCAAAACGACTCAATTTTCGGTAACGTTTGATGAGAGCACCGGTGTAAGTACCAAAAAAACTATGTGTATATTGGTACGATATTAAAGTTCGAAAAATGGGGAAATATATGTGATACTATGAGATGTAATAACTGTTATATTTTGCCGTTTTATTCTCAATTATTTAAGCATCCCATATACAGGTAGGCTCAAGTTAAGAGCTCAAGGTTAAAAGAAGAAAATTCCCACCAGGCCATTACTATAATTGCATTTGCCATAGACCATCGATTGTGGCAAGCAAAACTGACGTAAATGTGATATCTTCGCATATATTTTTAAAAATGGATTCTATTTACATAGGCCCAGAAAGTCTGAAAGTAATAAAGAATATTCCTCATGGGACAGAATTCGTTTGGCTTGTTTGCAATTTTATATTGTAGAGATGGAACAGATGCAAAAACAACTACTGATTATTCTCCATTCAATTTTTAATGAAATACGCGCTGAATTTAGATCAAATGAGGACAAAGATACAGAGATGTTTTGTTTTAAAAAATGGCGATAAGCTTCAAATAGGCGAAAATAAATTATCCGTTGAATGGAGAATTTTCGCTAATTTACTTTCTGACGTTGAGAGGTAGCTATACTATATGTACAGTGAATGTTGTAGACAACTTTTGGTGGACTTTAACTGTAAAACTGATAAAAAATGTTTGATTTTTTTTTTTAATGAACGACTTCTACATATGTAGGTACAGGTAGTCTAAATATTTTCTATTACTATTTTAGTTTATTATGTTTGGATAATTTCTGTTTAGGGGAAGTCGCCTAAGTCGTTCCTCAATGATTTTAAAAGTACTTTTCCCGCCATACAAATGGCATAGTATATAGTTATACTGCTCGGCTGTACTTATGCGCATGTACAGTGTGCATCTGTGTTTCAATGAATTAAGAATGTTTCTGGTAAACAAAGTCATTTATAGTCGTTTGAGCGTAATTTTCATCTAGTGTGTGGCAGCTCCTAAGGTAAAGAAACACTATTTAAGTACATTTTCGTTTTTTGTATAAGTTAATATATCTATATTTATTGCCGCCCCGATGGCACAGTGCTTAGCATGCTTGCTTTAAGCTCCGGAGGTCCCGGTTTCGATCCCCGGCGGGTGATGAAAAAATCACAGCTGGTAAATGTAAGATCAATGAATGAATCAGTCATTATCCGTTAAAATAACGAGTATGAAACTTCATCATAAAGCGGCCAAATCCCTCTGTGGGATGTAGCGCCAGCGAAAAAAAAAATATATTAGTGATTTGCTTGCCTCTAGCAGTTTTGTGAAAGATTGTTTTCAAAATGGTTTTGGGGTTTGTGGCGTGGCAGGACTTAAGTAGTATGTAGTGCGACTTAAGGTACTGGTTTCCTTAGTCGTACTGATTTTATGAGTTTAAAGAAAATGTGCGCATACTATTTAAATTTTTTTTGTAATAAATAAAAGCAGGGTTTACTAAGGTCTCCAATGATACTCGTAAGTATCTGTTCACTAACATATTCTCTGATTTCTGAAAACGTTTTCTTAAGGGGTACCGACTTGAGCAACTTTATCCTAGTTAGCACTAACTCAAATAGTTCATCTTTACCGTTTCATGGTGTTATTGGTAATGGTGCGCCTATTGACTCCATCAAACTGGCAGTTTTACGGGGTAAGAGAGATCTATATGTGTTACCGAGTTGATACATCTATTACTCAAGGTTCGATCGTGAATTATATACATTCTAAGCTTAAGTTTAGTTCAACTGAAGATGCGGATTGGAAATTATTACTGTCCAAGTATCAAGCCAAAATCAGCCATTGCCTCCTCGACCTGACACGCCAGCCGCATACTATGTTGAACATATATTTTCATAACGCGAATAGTATCCAATCTAAATCAAAGACGCTCTATTTATTAATTTTGGAAGACAATTACGATATTATTTGTGTAGTTGAGACATGTTTAACTTCTAACTTTGTTTAAGTCGGGTGAGTATTTCTCTCCTTCTTGTGTTATACATCGCAGCGACAGGTAGCCACCATTTCGATGCTGTATTTGACAAATTCTCATCGGTGGCAGTAACGATGGCAGATTGTGATATGAAAATACTAGCTATAAGGATGAAGTTTAGTTCGTTTACATTATTTATTTGTGGCGCAAATATTCCTTCTCAGTCTGAGCGGAAAAGTTTATAAATATTATCAATTGGAAGGTAGTTCCAATTATGCAACCAGAGGATCGCTTAATTATATTGGGTGACTTTATTTGGCGAATATTGACTGGGATTTTGTTGACAATAATTTAACACAATTGAATTTGAATGCTGCTGTGGATAAATATATAGCTGAGATACTTTCATTAGGGCTAGAACAATGCATTTTTATTAAGAAAAAAAGCGGAAATATTTTGGATTTAGCGTTCGTACCACTGGACCTTGAAGTTACCGTTCGGGCTTGTTAGGACTTAGCAGGATCATCTCATTAAATATTTGTTTACTTCTGTTCATTTGTTTACTGGTTTTCATATTGTGGTACTGAAATATTGACGAAATGCTGAATGAGTTTTTAAAAATTTTAAAACCTGGTAAGAAGGAACCGTGGCTTAATAGACAACTGATTAATCCTAAAAATAGGAAGAAGAAAGCTCATAAAAAATTTAAAATGTTTCCAAATGACGTAAATGATGCTAGTTTTGACGTTTCGCGGACGAAGTATAAATATTTGTACCGGTTCCTCTATAATAATTTGGTTTCCATAATTCCGAATAAAAAGTATAATATAAATGACCATAACTTAAACCTCAATTATTCAATTAAGCAGAGCTTCGAAGAATTACGAACAAAGACATTTACAACATAGATATTTTTTTGTGAAATTTAAATCGAACCAAATCGATTGTCACTTTTCAGAAAACACAAACTTCAATCAAGTCAATAAAAAAACAATAAATAAATATATTTTACAGATCCTTTGTTTTCTCAAAATCCCAACGCTAAAATTCAGTTTGGCTTGATTCCAATTAATTAGTTAAGGATTTCGGGCGGTAATTCATCCCATGCAAACTTCAACAGCTATTCTTAGATCATTAATCGCTTGGATTTGTTGGTTACCCTCATAAACTTTTCTATCTATGGACTCCCCATATATTTTTGATGGGGTTCTGGCCTGACCAATAAGTCGTCCTTTCAAGGACACGTATCAAAATTTCATTTTACGAGGTACATATTTTGCATGTTTGCGAAGATCCTTATTTTTTCATGCGGAGAAGTCATCTATTAATTAAAAATGGTTTGGTTAAACAAAAAGATACCAAATTATTTTTCAATTACCTTTGACCAGACGTGGGGCAAGTCTGCCCTTACAAATTCACATCGAGCAGTATTGTGGATGTGTTAATAATTTTGAAACTTGCTCAAATTCGTGATGTTTTAGGTGTTCGAAATATTTTACAGTACGTTTCGCGATGCATTTACTGTAGAGTTACTGTCGGTCTTAGCCAGTCCAAGTACTCATCCAGTGATATCACATTTTTTTTTAATCTGTTGGACCAGGACCCCATAAAAAATCTATGCTGAATATCGTTTCGAATAGTTTACGGCGGTAATCGACAATTCCAGACGGATAAATATCTGAGAATAGCGGGCCTGGAGTGAATTGCCGCCCGAAGTTATTAATAATTTAATTAATTGGAGTCAGGCCCTATCTGTTTTAGCGGCTTTAGTGCACTGAAACCAAACCTTTACATTATTATTATTATTATTATTTAAAAGATCTTTTGTGCTTCCAAGCCCTGATTAATTATCCGTCGTCAATATTCAGGCTCTTAATGAACCTGATACTACTGCCGGCCGGTACGTGATACATACTTTCTGGGTTCATTGCTCTCCGTACTAGATGTTTACTGCAGAGTACTTCTACTGGAAAGACGGTAGCATTAGTTCCCAAGGACTTCGAGAGGGTAGTCCCACTCCCGCATATTCCTAGCCCTGCTGGGAATGGTAAGTCGCCTGTAGGTTACCCAGCTTTACTACAGGAAGGCTAAATAAAACTGAAGGGTGTTCTTTAAGGTTTTCTCCTTTAGCGCCGTACTTTAGCCTATGCCAAAAGGCCACATTCTGCCTAATGGTGTTAGTTACCAGTGGTTGCCACGAGGAGGCACCACGTACACTTGCGAATTGTGATCAGGTTACTCTTTACACAATTGTACCTATCACGAAGCTGCCTAATTCATGACGAACAGCTCACATGATGCACACCCTACTGGAAAGTTACGGATCTGGTAGATTAATCTACTCTACTTTAGTCCACTCCTCCAGTAGACGCCAAATCACCAATCCTTTACATAAAATCTGTACAATGAAAATGCATTTATCCCATAAATTAATCTCTTCTGGTGCTGTTCATATTATTCTCTTCCTGGTGCTGTTCGTATTAATAAATGGCTTTGGACGTGCATTGGCTATTGTGTTCAGGCCCTGGTTAACAGATATTTTTAGTTGATCCTCTTAATCATTTAGAGCACGTTTCTTTACCAATTCATTCTTACAAAAAACCACTATTGCTTTTTCAAATCATTTAATTGTATTAGAATTTTGCTGTTATCTATTTATCTCCTTTGAAGTTATCCTTATAACAAATAGTCGAATATTTTTACTCCAGAATGTACGGCAATGTAATTTCATAGATGTGATGACGACAAGGAAGAGATAATAAACTTCATTTTAGTCTCTGCTCTAAAATAACCCATTTTCATATTGATAAAATTCACTCAAGCCGTTCGGGTATGTCAGACAGATGTTATTGTGTTAAACCATCGGCCATTACGGTTTATGTATTAATGAAGATATACGATTTATAAGATTAATGAACACATCTGAAATACTCTCTTTCGCTATTTTCACAAGCATTAGTCATGCTCTCTTTCTAATTTTCTGCAGTCGTTGTTGTCCAAATAATATCTCTTCTCTTTCAGATGTCCTCATCAAAACAATTGAGACAAGTCAAATCCTGTGATCGACAAGATCATTTCAATGGTTCAGATTATCGTATCAGTCGATTGCAATGATAATGCAATTCTTCTCTTGCAGTCAGAAAATCTGCATTAAACGTCCATCTTGTTGTAACCAAATATACATATTTTCGTGACGTGGTAGCACTTCAAATTGAGAGAAATCCTGATCTAAAAAATCTCTATTTTTGTGGTTATTCACATTTTTACTTTAAGTGACTCATCCTGTACACTAGACAGATCTACGTCACTAGAAAAAGGCCAATTGTTTACTTTTTTCAACTAGCCTGGAATTCTTTAAAAATGTACCACACCTAAGTTAGTAATGCTAAAGACGCTAACTAAAAAATATTAATGCCGAATAGTGATGGTATTTTAACAAGCAAAACTGTATCGCGTTTATTTAATTGCTAAATTGTCATTCTCGTGTAGCATGGTTAATTATTAAACATATTTAACTAGCTAAAATAGTTTGCTACTCAGCTTATTCAAGTAGGTGTCTGTTAGTATTGCTAGTTTAGCTGTCGTACAAACGCGATAATTGTCGCTGTTTTATGAAATTGTGATTTGTTTCAAATTTGTCATTTGTCTCAAACCGAAAATTACGATTTACTCTTGTAAACATGTTTTATATACAAGTAAAATTGTCTTAAATAAGCCAATAACAGAAATGGCACTCCAGGGGTTAAAGTGATAGTACCTGTAAGATTGATGCCTAACAGAAATTTCGACCATTCGACTATTTTCATTGAATGTAAATTTTGCATTTTTTTGTAAAATTTGATTTGAGCGGCCTTGAAAAAATATTAAGGCTTATGTAAAAACAAAAGCAAAAAATGGAATGATGCCTTACGCCTACAGGCGTAAGGTTAACGCACTGCCCCGCATGCAAAACGGAAAACCGGCATTTAAAACCGTCAATTCCAATTTTTGGATAAGTTGATTCACTTTGCAATATGATAATTATTAATAAATAGTTCTAATCTAAAAGTTTCACCTTATTCTAAGAAAATTTTATTAAAATTGATTTAAGTTCATTCAAAAAGCCCCAATTTTATGTTTTGCCAGCCGTCAAGCAAAAATCCGTCCGTCAAAATATAAAATTGGAGTTTTTTGAATGAAATTAAATCAATTTTTATAAAAAATTTTACGAATAGGGTAAAATTTTTAGATTCGAATTATTTTTTAATAATTTTGGATTTGAAAGTTTGAAATGCCGGTTTGTCGTTTGCATGGGGTGATGCCTTTAGCTAAAAACAACAAAAATTGTAATATAAACAAATATTTCATAAACACGAATCGAGGAAAAAATCCTTTGATTATGATTAGTTAGTTTCAAACCCGCTTATTTCTACGCAAAGAAAAACGATGAATCAATTAAGCTTAATTAATCAATAAATATCTTTTTGTTTTTTTTTTTGATAATTTACTTTGGTTATTATACTAACAAGATATTATCAAACAAAATAATGAAGGACGTAAACAATGAATTTTGCGCTTGAAATATTTTTTTGTACGGTAAAGGTGCACGTAAGTGAAAATCATCTATAGATCTTCCAAAATAAATATTTACAAATGTTATAAAAACTAATTTTACGGCGGCTTCCTAAAAATCTTTTGAACCTTATACTTATTACGGTGTCAACTGGTCAGCTCAATGAGCGATATTATAAACAATCGCTTTTATGTCTGTCAAACGTTTTCCTTATAATAATAAATTCTACAGTACCGAAATCGATCTTTAATCGAAAAAAGTTGTATTTAACACTAAAGTGAAGCTTTTTGACCAATAAACGAATATACATATAAAAAATTTTATAATGGTAATATTAAAAAATTCAATAATTAGATTAGACCAGCGAGTTTGCTTGAGTTTCAAACATCCTAGATTTTATAAAGCTTTAATGTAAAAAGTCAAACTTTTCTAAAAAACTTTTCAAATAAAACATATGGAAAACTATTTTGGCTTCTAAGATAAATTTTTAAATGAAACCTATGGTTTGAGAAAATCATTTTTAGAAACTTTTAAATATTTCATGCTGATGTACTGCCAGTTAACAAATTACGATGAACAAATATGACGGATTTGCAATCTATTTTTAAGAGCTAGAAATGACATTCTTAAAACAACCGCAATTAATGTTTAGTACATATTTTACTTTTGCCTTTAACTAACACAAATAAATTAATTAAGTAAAAATATAATGAATAATAATTATATAAATAATAATAATATTTTTATATAAAATATTTGGGTGCCCAAATTAAAAAACGCAAGCCGAACTTCGGCAAGGAAGAAATACCGAACTTCCTCAAAACATTAGAAACCCGAAAAACATTAATAAATGGTCAGTTAATTTTAGGTTTCTATTCAAATTTGTTTGTACCTAAATGGTACACAAACAAATTTGAATATAAACTCTGTTGTTAACGATGATGGAATAAATACCATTTGGCTTTAGATTCAGTCCCTGCCTCAAAATTACAAGAACTGATGGATCGAGTGTTCGAGAACACAGCGCAGTCAATGCATGTAATGTTCGTTGCAGCACTAATGCCGCAAAACCACAACACAATAAGCCTGACAAATCAAATCAGCAAAATTATGGATGGCGCCTGGATGAAATGAACCGGAACAACCGACGCAATCGCTTATAGAGCAATGATCGGTACCGAAACCATTTCAACAACAAAATTTACACAAATAACGGTGCATCAAAGCAGAAATCCTCATCTTCAAACAACAATACCACACGTTTATGTTTTTTCCACTTTCGTTTTGAAGAGGCAGCTCACAATTGTCGCCAACCTGTCCAAGTTAGAACGATTTTAAGTCAAAAAGCTAACTTCTTCGACGCAAACAGCGGTGTGCTACAGTGAAACTAAAAATCGTCTCGTAAAAATATATGTATGATACATGACCTATATCATGTACACGAGCCGACGTATCAGTTGTACCGGAAGCATAGACCCAACAGAAACATAACCAGGCTAGACCCAGGACTTTGAAAACAGTTCCAGTGGACTTTTATAATAGCAGAAGTAACATTACTCCCCATCGACGATTGATTTGGTTTATGCATATCAGCAAATTCTTATTGAAGAAGCGGATATAGCAAAGAGGACGATTTCTACTCCTTTTACAATATATGAAATTATGTGCATGATCTTTGGTCTGGTGATCGCAGGACATATATTCCAGCTATTCATGCATTTTATTTCCCAGAACCTAGACTTTCGATTTATGAGGTGCATCCAAGACAATAGATGACGGTTTAAAGCACTTGGAGATAATTTTTTCTAGATTAAGCGACGCTGACTTAGTAAACAACATCGAGAAATGCCACTTTGACAGAACATTTCGAAAGAACATTAAACCAATTACATTGATTTCTGGGAATTATAAACTTTTATCGAACTTTTATTTCCTACGCCAGTAAGAATCAATCCGTCATTACTAAATATTTGAAAGGCAGCAAGAAGAATGATGCCACAGTAATTGATTGATTCCAAACGGCCGAAGATGCATTCAAACTTACAAAAAACAACTAAACGAAGCAACCCCGTTTGTCCGTCCATCATCGTCAGCAAGATTGCCACTGATGGTTAACGCATCCGATACTGCGACAGGAATGGTCTTCCAGCAGTGATGCAATGACGGTAAAAGGTCAACAGCATATATGGTGATATATTAGGATTTAGTCGGACCACTACCAGTATCTGAATCTGTTGTCTTTACCAGTATCTGTCGGGCCACTACCACTATCTATGTTGCAGATAGTAAACATTTTTTTTAAAACAACAAATTTTGGATCTATCTGACACCTTCATGTTTGCCTCCAATTATGGGTATAATAGGTGCACTTCTGGAAGCTTGATCTGATCAGAGTCAAATCATGTTTGATGAAACGATAAAAAATGCAAAGAGCTTCTTGAATCAAAATGTTGATCCAAAAATCAAAATTTGTTCAATTTCCGAAGCTAACCATATAATTTAACGTATATCCCTGCGCCGTACGACTCAGGGACTAAGCAGAGATACAATATTAGTCTATATCCTTCACAGTATTGGGCTATTTGTCGAGGAAAGCTATAAGGTACATTTAAGGGAAGCTTCAATTATATTCTGACGATATATTTCTATAAATCCAATAATGTGACGATACAGAAATCTGTTCCCCGTTTGTTTAACTTGCGCTTGAGCAACAGTATTCCAAAATTCAGTCCAAAATTATTGCAGTTCTACAAACTATAAGTATGCAGTGTTTAGTCGAGGAGGTAGCGTATCAGTAATTGGTGGAGAAAATCACCAATTCAAAGTATAGTAAAATCGATAAAAGTGCAAATATGTATCAATAAAACTGATAAAAGAGAAACATATTCAATTACCTAATTAATAAGTATAAAATATTGGAGTCACCAATATTCAAATGAAAATTTTATTTATCTCGATCAAAAATTAGGAAAAAAAACAAAATCAAATTCAAAAGTTCTTGATATATTGGTTGAATAGCCACAACGACTTAAAAAAAGTCGCAACGACTACCCATTTGTGGTAAAAAACCATATCCTTGTGGGTTGCGACTCAATTCGACTGCTTGGTGTTCAAATAAGTAATAAACTCAAATGGAATGAACACATTGTTGCATTGGCTAAATCAGCTTCAAAAAAACTCGGGTTCCTGAATCGATGCAGAAGGTTTTTCAAATCGCATCAAGTTCTCCAGATATATAAAACCTTCATCCGACCATGTATAGAGTATTGCTGTCAAGTTTGGGGAGGTGCGTCTGGTACCACCCTCCACTTATTGGACAGGGTTCAACGCCGCGCTATCAGAATAATACGGAATCCCAGACTTACTCAAGAACTAGACAGCTTACAGCATCGCAGAGATGTTGCAGAACTCTGCGTATTCTACAGATGCTTACATGGTAAATGTTCTGCAGAACTATCGGAGAAAATACCACCATTCGTTACAACAACAAGAGTAACAAGAGGAACAACCAATGCACATAGGTTTACGGTGAAGCTCCCGAAACCTCGAACTGAAGAAATCAAGCGCGAATTTATATACCGAACATCAAAAAAGTGGAATTCGCTAATACATTTCAAATTTCCGAAGGAATACAAAATGAATAAATTTAAGGTAGCTATTAATCTTTACTTGCAGGATCGCGCATTGGGTGCGGAAGCTCTGACAGTTACAAGGAGCTAGGACCGTTAATAAGTCCGCTCTGCACCCAATTAAAAAATTTATAAAAAAAAAAAAAAAAAAAAAAATTTCTCAAGCACATACCTAACCCTACCCCACAATCCCATTTTAACGAAGTTTTATATTCTAGAAATGAATATTTGTTTCACAAAGCTCTCTGAATGCTATTTTCTTATTTAAATTATGAATAACTTATTAATAAAGCTTCTTATTTGTATAGGCCCGCCCAACCTTTTAATTTTTTTACAATATAAAAAAATTTTTAAAGTTTGAATATACATAACTCACTCTTTGTACTGTACCTACATACATATTTGTACGCAAGGTAAACACAAATAAGTTTCAGAAGAATTATTATTCCTTTCAAGTTTAGAAGATTTTGTTGGAGTTTTATATTAATGTTCTTTATATTTGTTTTTAAAATTATTTATCCTTGGTGAAAAAACGAATATGAATATTATAAAAAAATTAATATTTTTTTTAAAAAATGGGGTGACTCAGTAACAATCTTATAATTTAGAAATGGTTATTCGCTATAATCGTTGTGGAACTATATGTACAATATATTTTAGTAATATACAAAGTTATTCTCGTTTCATTATTTGTACTGGATGGTTGACTTAAGCCAAAATTAGGAAAACTATACACCCTACGGAAAAAACTGTTTATAAATCAATTTTGTTTTAAAAAAAGGGGACCATTAAATGGAGTCTCTGTTTCCCATATTTTATTCCATATCATGATTTTATATCAAAAACAGGCAAAGTTTTTTCTATTTTTTTTTCAAACGATACACTTAACAGTAGTTATAAGGGTTTGAATTTGCTAGAGAAATAATTAAATATTTCCAATCAAAAGTAAGCTAATAAACAAAAGGCAAGGTAATTTTGTGCTAACAATTTTTTAAGTGGATAAGTGTATCTGAAACAGAATATGTAAATTGAAAATTAAAGGATTTTCATTTTTAAATAACATAAATTTGTATAAAAAATAAATCCTTACCCAGTAAACCTTAAGTCATATATATATTTTTTTTAAGTCATACACCGATCGTAAGTCAGTCAGCTCACTGCTTGGACCTCATAAATCGGTCATTGTGGTGACTAATTAGTCATAGAAGGTCATAAATTAGTTTTTTGTATGACTCGCAGTCATAGCGAATCATTAGTCGATCATTTGAATGACTCTTAAAAATGAAATGCTTGCATTTGGGCGTTCATTAGTTTGATGCCGATATTAACGTCGTAAAATGGTCATTAAATTGACCCATATATCATTAAAAGTCACATATTAGCTTTTTCATGGTGCAAAGCCATAATGAAACATATATCGATCATTTTACGGTATCTATGATACATGATGTGTCCTCTTTTTTCAATCATATTATTGATTGGTCATTCTTTATTAAATTAAGTTTATAATATGATCGAAATAAAGTTTCAACTCATTTAAAATCATAAAAAAGTCCTAGAAGGTCCTCATTTGTATAATTTCATTTGACGACAAAGGCATAACCAATCCCGATTTTTAATAATTTAATTGTTTACACAAAATGGATAGCTCAAAAACCAATTTGTTTAGTTCTAAAAAGCTTAAAAAAAGTGGAAAGTATCGAAGGCGATTTCGAAAAATGGCTACCGAAAAGTTACTCATACATATACACCAAAGTGATTGAAAATAATTTTACTCGACGTACAAGTCAGCAGTAACCTAATTTGGCAAATTTAGTCGCGCCAATAGTCGAGCCAGCATCGTTGAAATTAACCGATTTATTCATTCAACTATCCACGTTGTTAAATTATAATCCATAGACCATAATGTTATTCACACCGAATTCGAGGGAATTTCACATTTTTATCAAATCAATGAAAATAATTATATTTATGACAGTGAAAGTACAAACAGTGATCTAATCGATGCAAATGATTATAATTGCTATTTTAGTCCAAATAAAAATATAACCGATGCCGAAATCAATGACGAGTTTACCAATTTCTTTGGCAGAAATAATGATATACCACTAAACGATTTTCGGAAATCATAGACACACCAAATACCAATATAATATTAATCAAGCTGCTCTTAAACCTATACAAAATGACCCAAGAACAGTAATGCAAACTTCACGCAACACAGCTCAGACTTTCAGCAAAATAGAAGATGAAGAATACTGGCATCAGGGACTTGAAGTCTGTTTAAGCTCATACTTCGAAAATCTTAAAGAATCAGTTTCTATTTCTTTAAACGTAAATATTGATGGATTGGAAATTTTCCGAAGTTCTAATATGTGTTAGTGATGTATTAATATGTATTTGACAATCAAATTGCGTGTGGTTATGACTTGTTATGACTTTATACTGATCATGTATAAGTTATATAAAAAAGTGAAATTATCAAATAGTTATACTCGTGTATAGGTCTCACTCTATTGCACTATAGCTATTCAATAATTTTTTTGTTTTTTTAAGTCATATTTTGATCATAGTATAGCATTATATCGATCACTAATCGCGCTCTAATAATATTCTAATATATATATATATATATATATATATATATATATATATATATATATATATATATATATATATATATATATATATATATATATATATATATATATATATATATATAATATATATATATATATATATATATATATATCACTCTATCTTTAAGTAATAAATATCGCACTAATATTTTGCAATAAATTTTAAATATTTTTTTAAAATTTACCGAATTTAATTTCTAATTAAAAGTAATGGTTGCAAAAAACAAATAAATCAATTAATTCGAACATAAATATACAGTAAAATGCTCAAGAAGATAAGTTTTATAATATCGAAAAACAACATACACTCAACAGGATTAAGGGTAGCATAGATGGTTAAGGTGCCACCAATCCATGGTGAGGTTGCCAAATCAGCAAGAGTTCGAATCGCAAGGGGAAGGTCAGTGTAAGAAGAAAATTAAAATAAAATAAAATATAATTTTAAATTAAATTGAAAGTGTTTGAATTGATTGTGAATGTAAAAATAAATAAATTGTAGAAAGTACTATAAAAATGGTACTTCAATGTAACAGAATTAAAACTATGTTTTTTTTTTCTTTTTCTTAAAGCCATATATCAATCCTAGGTAGGTCATAATGTAAAGCATTAAGACTGATCATACAAAGCGTTCCTAGATATACAAGCCGTCAGGTTAAAATTTGAACTTTCAAATAAAAAACCCTTTATTTACAAACACATCTTTATGTCATGACGTCATACCATTTGTTCGAATTTTTTTATAATAAGCCATTAGTGCCACCTACTTATAAACTCGACTAATTAAATATATTTAAAAAAACAAAATGGACGTGTAGTTTCTGTGTTTGAAATCAGATGGCGGTAATAAAAAAAAAATTGAAATACATATTTAAATTGAAATTTCAGCAAAACAATCCAAAATAATGTTTTAGCAAGTTTAACGATCATGCGAATGTATTTCATAATAAATACGCTAAAAAATATTCTAAATATAATCAGCTGAATTTAACAAAGATGATGGCGTGGCCAATTCGTAGGATTCTGATGTAATGTAGTACCGAACGGGAAAGCAATGATGGAAATACAGAGCATAAATTTCATCCGGATAACACTATCGAAATTTGCATTTGGTGATTTAAATCGAATAAATTTGTGAATGATATTCCTGGACGGTGGAAATGAGTTTAACAAAAAGAATTCATCAGCTCAAATATAAACAAGGAAATTCATTCAAATAGAAGGTGTCATTCGTCAATTAAAAAATTAATTTACAAAAAAAAATTTTGTGATTTTAATAAAATATTGTATTTATTTATTCATTTGTATAATAACAATAATTAAAAGGAAAAGCACACATGGAAGCAACAAAAAAAACAGAATAAAAAATTAAAATTGGACGATTTTATGTGAATATCTCATTCGCCCTATGTATGTTTGACTACAATTACAATGAGCTCGATTTTGCCGAAGGTAGTGATGTATCAGTTGCAGCACTATCCAAAAAAACAAAAATGCTTATCAATTTTGATGTAGATGACAAAAATTGAAGCTCATCGAATTCGGATCCTAATAAAAAGTTGAACGACCATGCCAATCTACTTCATAAGAAATACGCTAAAAAAATGTCAAACATATAATCATCTGGATTTAAAAATAGATGGTGGCGTAGCAAATTCGTATGATTCCGAGCTAGCACCGAACGTGAAAGCAACGATGAAAATTCAGAGCATAAATTCGATCCGGACATTATTGATTTGAAAACAAAAAAATCGGAAGGTCGGTCTGAGTTCAACATTGAAAAAATTGCAACACTATCGATCAAAACAGGCATTTGGTGATTTCAATCGAATAAATTTGAATAATGATATTCCTATCTCTAACGGTGGAAATGAGTTTAACAAAAAGAATTCATCAGCTCAAATAAAAACACGAAAATTTATTCAAGTAAAAGATACCATTCGTCAATTAAAAATTAATTAATTTACAAAAATTTTTTTTGTGATTTTAATAAAATAATGTATTTATTATTTATTTGTATAAATCCGGGAAAACCAAATCATAAATCAAACGGATTATTAATTTTTAAAACTCACTCGAACAGAAAATAGTAACCGAAATATATAATTTTTGTGGTAAACTTCAGATGTCACTAATTCTACTCTAACATTTTGACAGTGTACAAAATGGAAAAGTTTTATGGGTAATTTTTGACATTTACGTCAACAACTGTCATCCAACATAAATCAAATCAAGTCGTGAGCAGTTAAAAGTTAAATTAAAAATAAAATCGGACATTTATATTTATTTACGATGGGTGATTGGAAATACGGTATTTGTCTACAACCATGTACTATTCAATTAATACCAGAACGTATGAACAATATGGGTTTTTAAAGCGCTGGAACATTTTTCCAAAGAACGATGCAAGAATTTTTCAGAAGTTCTAATAATAAGACTTGAATGAGAGTAGAACTCGGTTAAATTATGAAAACGAGGCTTAATTTGTAATACAGATTATTTTAAAGAAATCGACTATACATCATTTCTATTGTTGTTGGCAGTAAAGCTAGAAAAAGGTGCAATTTAACAAATGACGAGCAATTGATGTTTGTGCTACGTAGTTTCGATTCCAAAAACATTTCGTGGTAAACAAAATGATTTGGATTGTGTTGTGCGATATATTGTATATAATTTACCCCGGTTCCGAATAAAGTAGTTGCGGATATCATCAATAAATCAACACAAAATGTAAATCGTGATAAATTAAGACAAAACAATGAACTTTTGATTAAAGAATTCGATAATTTGAAGAATTCTAAGAATATTGGGTCCAAAGAAAATGATGGATTAAACGTCAACCAAGCTGTTGTTATTCCTATTCAAAAACTAGTAGCACCACAAAGGAGTAAGTATTTAAAAATGTACGCTTTGTTGTTTATATACCTACTATCATATTGTTTATTTAATGCTTTCAGAATATAAGTGCTCCTTAAAATCTTGCTCTTTGCAAACACGATAACGTCGTCAAACCGATTATAAATGGGATGGCCACACTGAATTTTATACCAGCTCAATTCATCAGGAAAAATATGGTGATTGTCAAGAATTAAAATTAAAATTTTACACGTGAAAGTTGTATGGTGCTAATCGGAAATTTAGTGCTTTCATTGCTGTACTTAAAGAATCTGGTTTTAATGTTTCATTCCCAGAAAACAAATATCTAGCTGTTACGGATCAATTTAAAACGAAAGTAATCGACCTTGATAAAAATCGTGAACCTTACTATGCATGTACGATTCGTGCAAATATCACGATTAATAAAAATCGTTTCAAAACATTATGTAAAAAATTTAATTCAGCCGTGGATGTATCTCAAGGAATTTCGTTGGCAACGTGTCATCATGTATTTTGCAATAATTGCATGACGTCCCATATAAAAAGTACTCAGACACCAGTAATGAAATTGTCCAGTAGCGAAATGTTCACATAAATTGAAGGAAAATAATATTCATGCGTATATGACCGAACCAGAATTTCAAGTATATTTACAAAGTTTGCATGCGGCTGAGGCTGACAATTTATTCTACTGCACAAATAAATCGTGTAATGGATGTATTCCGATTAATCAAACTAACCGGGATAAAATTGTACTCCTTTATTGTACCGAATGTGGTCAGTTTAATTACATCGATTGCAAAACGATTCACACTGGGATAACATGTGATTAATTTCAAAGGAAAAATAATTCCCAAAATTTGCCAACCGTTCCAGCTGCAAATAATAACATGGGAGCTTTTACTAAAAATATAATTTAGAGATTATATATTACAAATGGGACGATCGATTTGCAAGACAGGCTAAAGTTGAGCTTAACACTGCTTCTGCGGGTGATTTTAAATATAGTTCAGCCAGACGAAAATATGAAAATGGATCATATAACAGTATGGTCCTACTCAAAGGCGGTCAAAGAGAAAATCGTTACTGATTCTTTAAATCATGTGTTCATCAACAATATGTATGAATTTTTATCAGGGTTTGAGAATTACCTATTGCAGCTGATTAAAACCGATTTATTTCGAAATTCGGAGTCCTTAAAAAACATATAAAAATTCTATAATGCCGAAGAAATAGCCGTGTTCGAGAAAAGAGAAGTTTGATAAGAAACAAGAAAGTTACGTTCAACCGAAATTTGAGCTTTTAAATTTATACTCGACGAAAGTGGATCAATTTAACTGGTTGCGAGATTTGACGGCAGAAAATAACAACACTGTCGAAGGAATTATTTCAGTAGATATTTCAACGAAAATTTAATTTTTTATAAACAATCTTGGCGGTTTTCGGGCAAAAAAACAATTGAACCAATCATAAGCACAATCGATATATCCAAAGAATATTTCGGAATCAAAGGATTAAATATTCTGCGAACAGGACTTAATAAGTGTTTCAGTATAAACTCCATCGACTACAATAATATGAGAATAATGAGCATGTTCGTCCTTCATCTAATTAACAATACTGATACAAATGAGTTTAATTTGTGCGAACATTTGTGGAGCTCGTTAATTAAATACATCTATAACGAATTTAACAGAAAGGAACCTTGTAATATTATTAAACATTCAATAAAAAAAATGTAATACAAAAATTATTCAACTTTCAATAAAAATCTGGTTAAAATGATAGTCTTATGAATTGAATTCAAATTTCTGTAGAATTGATAAATTTGATCTTGCAAAATCGACGATACCTATAAATGGACGTCCAATTCTTACCGAATAGGTATATTTTTGAGATGTTATTAAATTCGATCGGTAATTTTAAAACTGTTGGTCTCATCGAAATGAATACGATCAAATATACTTTAACACCTACCTGCAAAATACTTGTAAACATATTATGACACGTCAAAATTAAACGGGGTCAATCCGGCCGATATGATAAAATAATTGATATACATAATATGCTGGCTGGTCGGTAATAAAGAAAAAAAAACAGTATTGTACTAGAAAAGGATAAAATATATTTTTAATTTTAAAATTTTGCAATTTTTTAATTTATACTGTTTTTAATTTACTATTTAACAGAATTATTGCACTGTTAAAAATATTTTCAAAATTCGAAATTCGAATTTTCGAAAAAGAAAAAAACCTTGTGTAGCTAACTTCATAGTATCTTACGTCATTGATTTCGTTTTTATAATTTTATACTGTATTTACATTACTTTTTTACATATACATACAAAGAAAAAGTAAAATTTGTACAATTTTATTTTTAATTATAATTATCAAATTACTAAATTTAATTTATTAGTTTTAAAATATGTTATACTAAAAGGTTTGCTTTAAATATAAACCAAAAAACATTTTCTGTTACGAGTATTTTTCATTCATAAAATTGTAATCAAAAATGATCAATTTTACATGGGTTCTTATGGGAAAACGTAAAATGTAGACCCATTAAATTAAGCTTCTTAATTTAAAGGGTCGATGCTGATGGCTTGTATATCTAGGAGCTTTGGATCATATAACCTAAATTGAAAAGCTACTTTTATGACCTACCGTATATAGGTTATAAATTAGTCATAATGAAATTATAAAGTAGTCATATTGTGATTGCTTATAGCTGCCAGTCATATAAAAAAGTCATACTAAAGTTAATATAACTCTTATTGGACCATATTAAGTCATATAAACGGGTTCATTTTGGTCATACAAACATCATAATTTGGTAAATTATGATGTTTTAATGATTTGCTTATATGACTACGTCATATAAGCGAATCATACAAAATTATATATAACCGAATTATGCACAAATTATATGACTTGTGGTTTTCTGGGTAGTTTATGAATACAAGTAAATTCATAATCGAATTTGCTTTCTTTTAGTTTTATAGAAAACGAAGTGGAGAACTAATAGCAACATTTATTTTTATTTTGTTTAACGTATTATCAACAGGAATCTCCTTTTTGATATAAAATGTATAATACAAATATCAATATATTGAATACAATTGTTTATAAAAAAATATGAATTATAATAAAAATATAAACTTTTAAAAACTGTTTAAACAAAAAGTGTTGTAATTTATTTACTTTTTGATATTTAAATTCAAATTAAGTTGAGAAAAATATAAATAAAAATCAGATGAGATTCGTTTGAACGAAATCAAATTTCAAAATCGGTCTTGGGCGCAACTGCTTTATAGCACGTAAATATTAATTAATTTAATAAGCTAGAAGAATCGATTTTACCATTTAATAAATTTGCAACAAGAGAAACACCAGAAATCTGTCGTCCCTTCGAAAATGGCTCAATGCGACGAAGTAGCCTACATTCCAAACTTCCACTTCCAATATGTCATAAGGCTAATTCATTTTTGTGGAATCAGGGAATTTCTTTTATATCTGCACAATATAGTCAATATGAACTTGCTGATAAGGTTGCGAGACTATTGTATATTCAAGGAGCGAACGAAACTAGAATATAATATGGTGTAATGCTGTTAAATATATACAACTCATTGGAAAATAAACCAATCAGATAGTTGAATTTTCCTTAGTTACGCTATATAATATCGGTTATTTGCGTTGCTAAGTAGTGTTTCGCAAAACACCACTAGTGGTGTTTCGGCCGCAAACAAATAAATCATATCTTCCATGAATATAAACAAACAATTAATATTTTTGATATTTGACATGGTTGATTCGTTGTATAGTCTTAACATATACAACTCGAGCTTCGAAAATCATCTGAATATACAGTTGCGGACTCGATGTGTTACCTAAGAAACACAACTCCACCTGCGGTGTCGTTGTGTTTCCTAAGCAACACATCTCGTCCTATCAACTGTATATTCGATTATTTTCGAACCTCTTGTTGTATAACTAGTGATTATCTGTAGATAGTACATAACGTGAATATTTAAAATTAAGTAAAATGTCGTTAATAAATAACAAAAATATCAACGGTGTGAACTTTGTCAGATAGCAGAGTGAACTTTAATGGAGTTTGACTTTACACCATCAATGGCAACAAACTAACTCCTAGCTGTAAACTACGAAAAAACCATCGTTTGAAAGAATTTATTAAACCAAATGTATGTAATTTATTAATAATTATATTATGTTGAAAGCTATCAATCTAATTGTTGGTGTTTCTCGACAGTTTATATAGCAAAATCCAAGAATTCAAACAAATTTACAGTAGCAGATCTACCTTTAAAAAACAATATTGTTCAATTGATATTGCCCGTTTGTATAATAAATAAGTAATCAGTTATAATTGCTTCTAATAATATAGGAATAGTGGAAAGTAAAGCAATTGCTCGATAGTAACAAATATTATTTCTTTCACCCCTTTTAAAAATCGGAACAATTCTGAACTCCTTCCATTTATCTGGGAAAATTGTAAATTGATAACGATTGGTTAAATCATAAACTAATTAGCGTAGAACAACGAAGTTTTACAATAGTATCATCAGATGTAACATGAGATATTGTAATATTGTGTAACGCACTATTATATCATTGGAATCCAAGTTCGTTACGCAACAAGGAGAATTAATTCTATACACTTTCACGTATTGTTGTAAATTATGTCTCCTTTAAAGTTGCTCAGAAATATCGTATTATCGTTTGGAGTATCGATTATCTCATTCTTATTGAATTTGACGGAAAGCCTTATGAAATAAAATATGTTTGATTTTGATTTTTACAAAATATTTATACTAAATAGAATAGAGTTATATTAATGGATCAAAGTAGAGGAGAGACCTATGCTTCGTAATGCAAACGAATGCATCGTGCAAAACACTTGATTGGTCCTCGCCATTCACCCACCTTATATTGCAAAGCAAATTGCAACTTGATTTCGGTAGGGATGACTCTTTGTCTCTTAATAAGATTTAGTTGTTACTCAATCCTTACATATTTATACTTAATTTTAATACACAAACTATACTCTAATTGAAATTTACTTTACTTCTTAATTTGTTTAATTGACAAAATATATATTGAATATTGAATTATTAAATCAGCGAATTTGATTAATTATTACACTAACAACTATACGTGCACGCGCTTACCTGTATAACATTATTACAACAACATATTTGTGCACGCGCTTATTGCAATTAAAATATATTACAACAACAACTACCTGTATTTATATTTATTCTACTTATAATGTTGATGATTCAGAGTTTTCATATAGTATTTTAACTACAAGCTTATATTTCATAATTTACAAACGATTGGAATGCGTTTGTTTACATTTTTAATCATATGAAAAGTAATGCAATATGTCATTACACTTGACCTTCGAGTCAGGCATACGTGTTTTGTTTTATTTTTCCCAAATCAAATTAAAATAAGCAAAGTTATGTACCTTAACCGAAAGATAGATCTGGCCAATAATTCACTCGCCGCCATTTCACAAGGCTAGAGATACAAGAGAAACCAGAATAATACTTGAAGAAATGGTAACGCTGCTTGCTGTGGCCTTGGCTTATTTGCAGAAATTTGATGTATACTCCTTTTTGTATAATGATACCTTATTGTAAATGAGCTCCTGCTCAAAATAGGGTGTTTAAATAAATAAATAAATCATCTTATCCTTTTATGAGTTGGATGGTGTATTTAGCTGGCTTTTAGTTCTGTCGGACAGTTTCAAAAGTTTACATTTTTGAATGATCCCAAACAATTCGTTTTGGTTTACTAGAAGTTCGTTGTATTCCAGGGGCATATTATGAAAATTTCGATTCCGAATTTTTCCGATATCGAAAAAACCCGCCCTATTATGAACCTAAAAATAATTCGAGGTATATATTAAACAGTTATGGCAAAAATATGATTTGAAGGTTATGTTGACAAATCACTTCGCTTTGTACTACACACTTTGAAATGTTGCATTTGAGTGTGGAACGCATTGCCTTGGCTTTATAGATAACTTAATTGCAATATATTTTGATTTTTTTAAATTATCACTTAAAAAATCAATTATTTCTCAACAAATTGTATTTATTTCTATAAAATTGAACGTTATCAATCAAATGTACCTAAATTACATGATTCAAAAATGAAATAACAAATTTTTATTTTTAAAGCTCGCTGTAATAATTTGGTTGCATACAAAATAATGTCAAAATTATTACAGCAGAAATATTTATCACAGAAATCGGATCCGTCCAAAAATAGGTTTTAAAACCTGTAATATCAACTATTAGCAGAGCCTTCTAGAGTATAGAGCCATAATCATTATGACGTATTTTTTAGAAGCTTTTTTAGTGGTATAGTTTTTCAATGATTTCCATAGGAATCCATAGTAAAAATGGTGTTTTTTAGCTTCAAGTTTTTCATTGAAAAAAGCAAAAATGTTACAAAATTTTTATACAAAAGTGTTCTACATATCTTTAGCAACATTATACAGGAAGGGTTTATTGGTATTAAGTAAATGTTAATTGCAGAAATATTAAAATTAAATTATTTCTAAAATATATTTTGCGAACCTTCATTTTGAAAAATACATCAAAGTTGGCTCTGACGAATTAAAATAATATTTGCTACATTTATCTTTAGTTTTACTAGTGTACATTAGATGTCTCAGATTTATACAGAAAAATACGAAAAAAATTGTTTAATCACAAAATTACGGACAAGTTCTTAATATTTTGAGAATTTGTTTTGCTTTTCCTACAATTTTTGAACTCAAATTTCCTCAGGTGGCGATTTTGGTACGGTTTTTCAAAATGTTTACTGCCCACTGCCATCTATGTATAATGACTTAATGCACACGATTTGTAGTAAGCTTTTCTTTTTAATTTGACCAGAATGCTGTTGTTATGAACTTTTTTTTATATTTTGGTTTAAATAAATCAATTATTACAAGAAAATGAAAACGATTTACTTAAACGAGGTTTATATATGTTGAAATTCAAACATTTATGAAAATATTTCAGAAATCATAATTAAGAATTTGCAATGTTTTCATTTACAAATTTGTCTTAGGAAAAAAAGTGATTTCCCATATGTTTTTTGTGTTTTACTGTGGAAATTTTGGTTTTTTCCTCGTTTCTAATTCCCTTATAAAAGCTTCGTTTTTTAGATTATGGCTTGTATAATCAAGGTTGCTTTGCTATTAGGCGTTAGGAAGACTCGATCAGTTTGACCAATTTCATATAGGAAATTCAGTTTTCAAACAAATTTGCCAGGGTTTTCACATAAATCAGTACTTTAAAATCTAATATCTGCATTTTATGCATGTTATAGTACTCCGATTTAAATGATTCTTACCTCTAAAAATAGGTATTGAAACCTGTAATGTTGATCAAGATGGCGTTAGGATGGCTCGATCAGTTTGACCAATTTTATGGAAAATTCAGTTTTCAAAGAAAATTACTAGGGTTTTCACGTAAATCAGTCCGTTCAAATCTAATATCTGCATTTTATGCATGTTATAGTACTCCGATTTAAATGATTCTTACCTCTATGTAGGTTTTGGAACCTGTAATAGTTTATCAAGAAGGCGTTCATCTGTAGATATTCAGCTGAACATCCCGTTTCGTTTAAGTAAAATACGTTTAAGTATAAAAAATATGTAGTACTGTTTACTTAACGTATTTTGCAAGAAAACGAAACGAGATATTGCGCTGATTTTTTAATATGTTTAATAGATAGAACTAACTGAGGAAAAAAATCAAAAAAAAAAAAAAAAAATTTAGGCAAATTGGAGAAAATTCAAAAAGAATGTTTTGGTGGCCCTTTTGAAAAGGAAGAAATGAAAGATGGTACAATTTTTATAATTATTTTATAATCCCTATTCATTTATCTTTCAAATGCGTCCCATTTCATAATTTTCGGATAATTAGTTTTTTTTCAATAGCAATAACTGCAATACCAAGTGCCCGCATTTTCTAAATATTTGACACTCTGTATCTTAAAAAACAACAACAACAACAACCAAATTATTTTCCAATTGTTTACATAACTCGAAGCTCTTTTTTCGACAAATTGCTGTTCGAATATTTTAAGAGTTAGGTAGTAACAATGTTTTGTGAATTTGTAGATATTATGCTGTAGATTAGTAATAATAAAACAACTATGGTAATGGGACATTTTCTCGACTTACAGGTAATTTTTTTAAAAAGTAGAGGGTTTCGTAAGTAAAAAATATGATTTTCCCTTAATTTGTTACATTCCTTTTAAAAAAAAACTGGCAAAGTGTGCAAATTAACCAATAAAGTGACTCATAAGCTTTCAAAAACAGCAAACAGAATTAAAATCGAGCCCATAACTTGGGCGATATGATGAAAAATGTGAAAAGGGGTCACACGATAATACTCAAAAAATTTAAAACATAATTTGCCAAGTTTTACAGTTAGAGACCCCCACTTTAAAGGATTGTTTGCGATAATTTTGCATAAATATTCCTCCGGCCGGTCACTTGCTGACGAAACACATTGTATATATTTATTTTATGTTATTGAGTTTATTGCGAAGAGACCGGAAGGAAGCATGTCCTATATTCCGTCATTTTCCTTTAATAAATTAAATCTGCTTTTCTTTTTAGTAAACAATTATTAGGTTAAGGCTAAAATATTTACTTCGCGTATTTATGAAATTATTACATAAATGTCAAAATTACAACACGTAATCACGTAAATTAGAGCTTGCTGATAATATTATTTATCCCATATTGCACAATTTAGAGTGCAGCACAAAAACGAATAAATTGCTCAAATTGCACTTTTACGAACGATTATAAATTTATTGGTGGTAAATTTAATTTCATCAATTCAAAAATCTTTTTACTAAAATCAACAAAAAATATTTCGGAGTCGTCAAAATTATAACATGTAGTTGCATAGTAATAATTTAGTTGCATACAAAATAATGTCATAATTATTACAGCTCAAATAATTATCACAGACTTCGGACAAGAAATGAATGAAATTTTAGGAGCGATAAACGAAAATTTAGCAGTTTTAAACAAATAAAATTGCTAGTTGATCAACAATATTTGATGTATACCATCTGATCAAATTTGACTCGGACTGGTAAAAAGAACAACATTTTTATGTATTTCATTACAAATCTTTATCATCGCCTTCAAAATAGGCTCCTTTTGAGCCAATATAAGTATGCCAATGGCTAATCCATTTTTCCATACACATCCTATAGACCTCGGCCGAGATGGCCTTTAGTTCCTTTCTTGTATGGCTTCAATCGACTCATGGCGTGTTCCCCGGAGCGGATATTTGAGTTTCGGAAACAGGAAAGTCACATGTAGCCAAATCTGACGAGTACGGTGGTGACTAGGCGTGACTTTTGTTTTGTGTTTGGCCAAAATTCAGTCACAATCCGGCTGGAACGAGACCGCGCATTATCATGGTGAAAAATCCATGAATTGTTTGCCCACAAATCGACACATCGATGCCGTTTATGACGAATTGCTTCACGTAGACGCCTCAAAACAGCTAAGTAGTATGCTTTATTGGCCCTTTGACCCTCCGGAACGAATTTATGGTAAACCACACCACGGTAATCGAAGAAAACGATGAGCATTACCTTGATTTTCGACCGACTTTGACGTTGTTTTTTCGGTTTTGGCTCATTTTTGGCGCGTTATTTACTAGATTGTTGGGTAGTTTCGATGTCATATCCATAAACCCACGTCTCGTCACCAGCAAGCATCCCTTTTTCGACCTCTACTCGACGTTCTTTTAACAAAAAAATCAAGTCTTTCGGCACCAATCGAGCGGCAACGCGCTTCATACCTAAAACATCAACCAAAATGTGTTGAGTTGATCTATAAGAGATGTTGAGAGCCTCTGATATCTCTCTAATGCCGCAACACTACGATTTTCGAGCAATATTTTCTTCTTTTTTTCGATGTTATCGTCGTTAACAGAGGTGGATGGACGACTCGCATGAGGCAAGTTTACTACGACCTCACGACCCTCACTGAATGCTTTATGTCACTCAAATACTTGCGTGCTTGATAGAATAGGCTCCCCTCGTAAATCTACACTACTCAAAAAAAAAAAAAACATACAGCAAATTTTTTCAAATATTAACTTACATATATCAAAAAAAAACCATACAGTTGCATTTGCAATGTTTAGATAAAAATTTGAATATAATTACATACAATCATTTTTTTGTGTTTGGCATTGAATCCTGTTCCATAGTAATTTTAGCGCAGTAGTGCAGTGCATAACAAAGTGCAGTTTTGCATATTTTACCATTTGAATTTTTAAGGGATGAGTATATGAGTTCAAATGGGCAATTATTGGAATGATTTATTGTGATGAAGGAAGTTATCAGTTAGCTGATATTTAATAATTTTACAATATCATTGTAGTGTATTTTCATGCCGTTTGGACTAGTTTCGAAACAAGTTGGTTGATATAGATTAGTTCTAGCAATAATTTTGAAATTTTATTTTTATTTTATTAATTTAATTTTTAAGGTCAACTGACAAGAGAAGGAAGAAATAATTTTCGGTCTTATTTTGAACATAAATTGCATTTTTATTCTTATAACAATTACTGTTCCAGTTTCCAAAGTAAGTCGGCATATAGCTACATATATTGGTTTTGGTTTTCGTAGTACATTTTACAGTTTAAAATTGTGACGGGCATGGAAATAGTTGTAGTAAAATCATTTTGGATTCAAATATTTTATGTTTAGGCAAATTACTATTTTAAATTACCAAAGTAAAACGGCTTAAGGCGATGATTCATGTACAAATTTTGTCTGGCAGACATAAATAATAATCGCTCTGATTGGTCGGAGGTCGGCCATATTTTTTTATCGTACGACAAAAATTAAACATGGCTCAATTTTGTATAAGATAAATACATAACCTTAAAAACTTTGATAGCAATGAGAACAAAATAATATAAAAGACCGATATTTATTACATACATACATTATATGCTTTTTGTTAATTTTCGAATTAGACATTATTCACTTCCACTAAAATGTATATTATGTTTATTCAAATCAATATGGTTCAAATTTCAAAAAGAACAAAAATAAAAACACTTTTTAGGTTATGCTTTATTAAAATGTCAAAAAATATCCATACGACAAAATTTTATACATTTATTGCCTAAGCACAGAAAAGAATACTATATGTATTCTTTTCTGTGGCCGAATTTCGTTTTTATCGTACAAGACAAAAAAGCAATCAGAGCGATTATTATTTATGTCTGTCAGACAAAATATGTGCATGAACAAAACCAACACAAATGTCTTATACAAGCCATATTATTGACATAGAAACACAAAATAAAACCTACCATTTCTGTAAGTATTAGCGTCATAATACAGTATGTATAATCTTTACATATGTACTTTGATTTTAAAATGTAGTTTGAATCAAAAACAGTATAAAATATCACTAACACTTTCAAAAAATAGTAGGTTTTGGATTTAATAATATGCGTGCGTCACGGAAATAATATGGCTTGTATAAGACATTTGTGTTGGTTATGGCATGAATCATCGCTTTTTCTAGCTGTACGCTGCCTGCTTTGCTGGCCGTATAATTTTTTTTATGAACATACATTACATATGTATGGAATAAAATATTAATTTTTTTTGGCCTTTTGAAAGAAAGATTATATTTTGTTTTTAATTTTTGTATTTTACTAAATTTAAACTATAATGAAAAATAAAATTAAAAATATTTTAATTATGTGCCGCCCCGGTGGCACAGTGGTTAGCATGCTTGCTTTAAGCTCCGGGGGTCCCGGGTTCGATTCCTGGCGGGTGATAAAAAAATCACGGCTGGTAATATAGGATCAATGAATTAATCATTCATTATCCATTGTAAAAATGATTACGAAACATTTTTCATTCATAATGAAGCGGCCAAATCCCTCTATGGGATGTAGCGCCAGCGAAAAAAAAGGAAAAAAAAAATATATAAAAATTGATTAAATAATTGATTTATTCCAATGATTTTGATATACAACATTTTTAGTTGTTAATATGTACTTAATAATTTGGTTTCCTTATACGTGAACATCCAACATATAATTGACCATATGAGAAGCATAGACGTTCCAAATTTAGACCACAAACTTGAAGTGACTGACCTTGTGATTTGTTTATGGTCATAGCAAAAGCTAGACGTACTGGAAATTGTATTTTTTTGAAATTTAAATGACATATCTGATGGAATTATCGGAATGCGTGGGATAAAAACCTCTTCATCTTTGTATTTATCAGTTAATACGATTGCTCCAGTGACATTTGTGATTAATTTTTTAAGTCTGTACTATTACAAAGTTTTGGTTGATTAATATTTTGTATTAAAATGATTGGTACCCCAATTTTTAATTGAAGAGTATATGGTGGTATTTCAGGAAAATCTAATGAATTTAAAAATTAAGTTACCACTTCGTCTTGATCCATAACACAATCTATTGATTTATATGAAAATGTTTCAACGAATTATTATTATTATTTTTTTTTTTTGAATTTCAACATTTATATCATTAACGTCCTTCTTTTTTGCTGCCAAATTGCTCATTCACATAGGCTTTCGGTTAATTAGTCTTTTGACTCTTTTAAAGTATAGTACACAAATTTTGTGGAAATGTAATTAAACCAGTTGTAATATCAATTGGAATTTTGCCATAATTGTTTTGAAAATGTTGCAGCTGATTCCTCCTTGTGCAAATGAACATGCATATTTGTTGTTAAATTTAATTTTTGAACGATTCTCGATAAATTAGATGATTTTAAACACGCATTTAATTCATCAGCTGGGGTCGATCGTGATATAACAGGTAGGTAGTGTCTGTCTATAATCACTTGATAATAATATTGTTGTACCACTGAATAACTAACTGTTGGTTATTGCACAAATCTTGCCATGTTTTATCTAATGCTTGTAATGATTTTTTATATGCCATTGTGCATTCGTCTCAGATTATTATTTTGCATTATTGCAATACTTTTGCCATTCCTGATGTTTTTTTGATATGTTACATGTTGGTGTTTCAATTATTTGCATATTTAATAGGAGTTTTAGTGCTGAATGAGCAGTTCTACCGCCATCTAATAATGTTGCTGCTATATACTTGAAGAAGCAATTGCTAATGCTATGTTGTTTTGAAATCTTACATTTGCCAACATTAATGATATCAAAAATGTTTTTCTATTTCCTCCTGGAGCATCTAAAATATACAATCCACCTCTTTCATTATTTACAGCTGACAGAATTGTATCAATTATATGGTTTTGTTGCTGTTTCATTTTTTGTAAATGTTGTTGTAAATATTCGTTTAATAAATTTATATCAAAGTTTATTTCAATATTAGTGATATCATTCACTAAGACTAAACGATTGGGCGCTGTCAATCCTAATTGTGGTATTGTTTTGTTTGCAATTGATAAACAAATATCTTCAATTAAAATTAATGTTTGATTATACGTAGGTATCTGTTGTGAATTGTAATGTAAAATGTCTTCCGTCATACAATCTTTATATTTTCCCATACTTATGATATTGTGATGCACTCGTTGGAAAACATGTCGTTATTATTTTGGAAAATAATATAGGTATTTAATGTGGTGCAGAAGAAATCGATGCGTCGACAATTATATTATCCCAATTTTCATAGTTTTCACGCAAATTTAATAGTTGGTTGGTTAGTTTAATAGCTGCTCTTGGTTGGTTGGTTGGTTAGTTTAATAGATGGTGGTTCTTGAATATTAAGTAATAATAAACGTAAATAATAACAGTCTGTATTGTTTGGATGTACATCATATAATCTTCCTAAAGCATGGGTAGAAAATATATTTATTTGACGTTCAACTCGAGTTCCTTGTCCAGGCAAATCAAATTAATTTAGAAATTCAATTAGGTAATTCAATTGGGTAACTCCATCTAGATCCATACCGCAATCAATGGATTTGTATGTTTTGGTTTGGCCACAAATCTTAGTTTAAATGTCAATATTAATATCAATGATGTGATAATTATGTACAATATTGGGATATACACTTGAAATTAAATCCTCTTTTGATTCATTGGCAACACAAAAATCGGCAGGCAATGTTATTAAACCTTTTTGTATTATCCATAACAAATTTTCTGTTTTCAATGTCCAATAATTGGTTTGCAAATAAATGGGCTGACGCATTGTTTTACAGTAAGTGACAGTTTTCGAACGAATGAAACGCTTTCAAACACGCGTTTAATTCATCTGCTGGTGTTAATTGTGTGATGACTGTAATATTGTTTTATTTGTTGCATTAGTCCTAGTTTCCACCGACAATTCCGTTGTATTTTTTACAATGGGAAATATTATTTTTTTGCGGTTGTATCGATGTTTCTTTTCTAAATGTATTTGTAATACAATTATAATTGTAATTGTATTAAACCTCAAAACTTATAAATACATAAACAAACGAAATACCGACGCAATCGTAAAAATAAAAAAATTTCCCTTTGTAAAAAATACAACGGAATTGTCGGTGGAAACTAGGACTTACTGTTACTACTGCGCAACACACCATTATGTGCCTTCGTTTGTGGATTTATTTTGTTATTTAGTTTTTTTTTTAAGATACATTCAATGACGCGTATTAAAATTTAGTGAAAATAATTTTTTATACATGAAAAAAAAAATGTTGCGCTATTTACAACAACAACCAACAAAAAGCAAACTATACAAAAACACTCCTCACGATCCATAGAACATGTACAAATTTTTATCAAAATCGGTGTAGTGGTTCTTGAGTTTTAGTGTTACAAACACAACCTCTGTGAAATTGGCCCAAAAAAAAATCCCAGAAAACGATTATAGTTAAATATGGTAATACTAATATATTATAACTAGCGTATTATGAAAACTATGAAGAAACAAAATACAATACATATTTGTATAATCTGTCTTAAGCAAAGTTAAACAAAATCATGAAATACTTGTTTGTATGTGTTTAATGAAAACCATGATAAACCAATTGAATAAGGTATGATTGACAGCTGTTTCATATTCGTCTTTTCTTGCGCATATCGTCATTCGGTGCGATAAAATCACAAGGCTTCGTTGTTTTCACAAAATTTTCACAAAAACTATCACCGCAAAAAATTCGATTTGTTTTTGTTTGCTATGAACTAGTGTTTATAAAAAAAGTATATCAAGAAAAAAGCACCGAATGACAGAATTGTTTAGTGAAAGAGATAGCAATACATGCGCTTGATCATACCTCTTAAATTGGTTTATCATGATGAAAACACTATTAGGTAAATATAAATTATTAATACACATTTTGCAGTATTTTATAAATTTATTAGTGGACACTGGACAGTAATTAACACTGAATTGCCATTAAAATATTAACTTATTTTAATAATTCGATAAAGTATTTTGAAGTCGCACAAAGCATAAAATACTAGTCCCTAGAAGTCATACAAGATGCTAAGTAACGTGCACGGCTTGGTATAGGTTTTGTAGGCCATGGATACAGCTTGCCTATGGCCACAGTAAAGTAAAATTGTATAAGCCGTAAGGCAGTAGGCAGACATAATCCTTAGAAGCCACATAATATATCAATTAACGAGCACGGCTTGTTATAGGTTTGGTAGGCCATATACAACTTGCCTATGGCCACAATAAACAAAAATTGTATTAGCATTCAGGCAGATACAGTCCCTAGAGTCCCAAGTCTTGTAGGCCATGGATACAACTTGCCTATAGCCAAAGTAAAAAAAAATTGATTAGCCGTAAGGCAGATATAGTCAATAGAAGTTATACAAAATATCAATTAACGAGCACAGCTTGGTATAGGTTTTGTAGGCCATGGATACAGCTTGCCTATGGCCACAGTAGAGTAAAATTGTATAAGCAGTAAGCCAGTAGGTAGACAAAGTCCCAAGAAGCCACACAAGATATCAATTAACGAGCACGGCTTAATATATAGGTTTGGTAGGCAATGGATACATCTTGCCTATGGCTAAAGAAAAAAAAAATTTATTAGTCGTTAGGCAGCAAGATGTATACATGGCCTACAAACCCAATACCAAGCCGTGCTCGTTAATTTATATCTTGGGTGACTTCTAGGGACTATATCTGCCTAACAGCTAATAGGATTTTACACTGGCCATAGGCAAGATGTATCCACGGGCTACAAACCTACGCCAAGCAGTGCTCGTTAATTGATATCTTGTATGACGTCTAAGGAACCTAGAGGGATTTAGGATCCTTATACTTGTTCTAAGATTGTTTCTTGCACCAATTCATGGGATTACAACTTACATTTGACCATATCTGCATCATTTTCGTATTGAAAATGTGCAGCTATTGGCTAGAAAACACATAGAATTGCCCATGCAGTTTTTTGGGGCTGACATAAAAATGTCATGATAGTTTTTTCGGGCTGACACTAAATAATGTTATGTCAGACATACTTTTCTGGGATGACAAGTAAAATATCGTGATATTGTTATATCATGATATATTAGTGTTGTCAATACACTTTTCCGGGATAATTTTCGGGCTAACTTCACAGACATACAAATACACACGTTAGTTTTATAAACATATATAGAGATAGAGATAGAGATAATTTATTTTATTTTATTTGTTTTATCACATTCTATTACACTTCTGTCACAAGGTGGACTTACATACTCCTATTAGATCATTAAAATAGGTGGCCGGTACTAATTGAGTTTATTAAATTACTGAACTTAAGTTTTGAATGGAATTTTGAATTTGAATTAATGATGATTACTTTCTTAGAAATAACTTTAAATCCTATTAATGAAGTAGCAAATATTTAATGAGAATAGGTTGATTTGATTAAGCTTCCAGAAATCTCAAGTATCCAGCGAATATGTAGTTGAAATTGTTTTGTCTAGATTTTGGTCTTTTTAATTTACAAGCACTTCAACGCGGACTGCATAACATAGGAACTAATTAGTGTCTTTTAATTTTAATTTTGGTTACTGGTACAATTAACAATAATTCAATACAGGACAGCGCCCATTACAGTTTATACTTCTAGAATTTTAGTGGCAGATTTTGCTGAAATTCTACATCTATTATAGTTTGAACTAAATTCTAGTTATAACTTATAAGTAGCGACCAGTATGGAGTAAATCATGTGAATAAACAGCTGATTTCGATTATATTTATTAGCTTTAAGTCAATTTTAAATTAATTATTATTATGATTTTCAGAAAGGCATCTGATTCAGCAAACTAGTAAAAGTCATTTCGGAGTGCAGATTTAATTTTAATTATAATAAAACGTAAAAGTAGATTAGAAATGTGTTGTCATTGTCTGTAACCGGGTTAATTTGTATCATTACTAACTAAACCTATCCAAATCCTCTTTATGTTGTATGTAACAGGGTGTTCGATGAGGACGGGCCATCTTCGAGAGGTCTTGCTTAAAGCTTAGTCGAACACTTCAATTAATCGAAAGTAGTGCAGTGCGTAACAAGCATACATGTTTTTTTTATTTTTACTGTTTCCTTTTACTTTTGACATTTGAATGGCCTTTTTTACATTTTGTTATTGTTTAAAATGCAATATCATTTGTTAACTAATGTTAAAACATAAAATATTTAAGTTATTATTTGAAAGAAATATAAGAAATTAAATTAGAAAGAAAAAATTGATGTATGTTTTTTTTTATGTAGTGTAAGTCCCCCTTGCAATACAAAATGTATTATCAAAACTAATATCCATCTCGCAACGACAATAAAAGGCACAATTATATAATATTTAGATCATCAATCTTCGATAAAACAATCAGCATAATATTTTACGTAAAGAATAAAAAAAACTAATGACTAAAATGTCGAATTAAAAAGCAAAAAATGTTAATCAATTATTAGTAATATAAGTTTTACATCTTAGAACTTAAGAGCATGAAATGCATAATTTTACTTAACTTTTTAATGTTTACACACATCCATTTTCGTATCTCTCGAACCACTATTTTTTACTTTCTTTTACGTAAGTAAAATAAAGTATAGTAATCATGAAAATTTTTGACCCTGAGATTATTGAAGATTTATCTGTTTTTAGGTCCCCTGAGTCTGAAAAAGTGGGTTTCGTAATGATGCCTGTCTATCAGTTTGTGTCCTCTCTACAGCCCAGATGGCTTAACCAATCGAACTGAAACTTCAGATTTAAGCTTTTTTGAAAATTGGGAGGTCGTAGTGAATTTTACTCCAAATCGATCATCCGGAAGTGGCCACTCCCTTGGGCCAGAAAAGGTGTTTTGCAAATATCTTAAAAAGTATATGGTTTACATTAAATCACTAATACAAATTCCAAAATATTAAAAATTAAAAGAAAAAATTTAAATTCATAAATATCACCTTTTATTTCTTTTGCATGTGTAATAATGAGTCCGAAAAATTGGGTTTCGAAGTGGTGTCTGTTGGTATATATGTCTGTCAGTGTGTAGTCCATATGGTTTAACCAATCAAACTGCAACTTCATGTTTAAACATTTTACATAAATTTTGGGGTTCCAGCTCCCAGCTGCCAGATTCCGTGAACCAGAAAATTTATTTTGCAAATATTTCAAAAAAATACAATTTACAGAAAACATGAACAAATAAAAACAATCTTAAGTTTGCAAGGGATTCGCATTATAAAAGTTTCTCAAAATTCGCTGTTCGTAAAAGAAAGTCGTGTGTTGGCCACACCTCAATTTTTTAATATAATTTTTAGTTAGCGGCAAGACCAGAACGCGAGACTGCAGCATGGTAAGCAATCTCTTAACCATTGCTCTATATTTAACGACCTAATTTCTAAATACAGAATCGATTTCGGTTTTTGTAAGAAAACTAAAATCACATTTCCCCTTCTATACCAACTTTTTCTTTGTTTTCCTTTACTGAGCATTTAATATGGCTATAACCTTTTTTGTTTTGTTGCTCAAATAAAAATAATTCATTTTCCACATCGTTTTTATTGCTTTGTGTGGCATATTTGAAAACTTTTTGTGGCGCCAATTCATTGATTTATAAATTTGTCATGAAAATCTGAAAAGTTTTGTTGTTTACCCATTTGTTTAGCATGTATTGTTGGGAGTTTTTCACAATACATTTTTTTGTTTTGTTTTTTGGTATTAGAATTATTATTGCTACCGCAAAAAAAAAAAAAAACAATGATTTTAAGTTGTCTGGGATTATTTATTGTAAGATAATCTGTTATTGAGTTGAAAAAAATAAAAATTTATTCAATTAGTTGTGGGTATGGTTATTTCTCTTTGTGGTAATATTAAAATTAATAAAGTCAAATTGTTGATTCCACACAAATTTTATTTATCTGACGAGTTAAATTAGTACACATAATTTATGTACATAATTCACTAAGCATTTAGAGTTAGTAAATTTAGTTGTATTATCGAATCGCTGTATTAAAAATAAATTTTTTTTTTTATAAAATTGAGTTTTTCCCAAAAAAAAAACGTTTTAATTCCCCATGATATCCCCAATACATTAATTGTACCCACGTGTCACAGCTTTTTACGTAAACTGTTTATTCTCAATCTAATTAAGAGATGTTGCAGTGTTAATATTGACGATTGGAGTGACCTTCTGGTGGCAATTATCGAAATTATAACTACAATATAAGATTTGACGTTTCATCATTTTACTTTGTATGGTTTGGTACGTTTTGGAATAATTGGAATTAAAATTATTAACTAAAACTTACGTGCCACATTATAAGTAATATTTACAGTGAAGAGTATCATACATAATAAATATGGCTGAATTAAAAAAAAGATAGGTTTACCTCACTGCGGAGCTCCGCAATGTAATGAGTATAAGTCAGAGTCGTTATCGATGCACAAAATTCCAAAGAGGATATTAGATCGGCGGTCGGAAATTCTAAAATGGAAAATTGTTTTGAAAATGGGAAAAAGTTCCCCAAGAATATCTTTATATGCAGTCGGCATTTTGAATCAATTCACCAACGTGTTTCCTAGATTTTTCTTATGTTAGAACGATCCTGGATTGCACTGTTTGTTGAATTTTTATTTAATTAAATTTACAAAATGTTTGTTGATTTTATGTGTAATGTAATTTATTTTAAGTTTTTAAATTTGCTCATATAATAAATGTTTTATTTTTATCACCACTGATCTGACTTATCGCTTAGCTCTATTCTTACAGAATTATGAATTTTGAATGAACAATTTTTATTTCGTATTTTAAAACCTAGTCTAACTACCTTTTTAATACCCCTTCCATAAACAGTGCCATTCAAAAACGATCAATAATTATTCACTCCGTCTTGCTAGTAATAGTGACCTCTATATTACAATAGTCATTTAAATATTATTGATTTATTGGAGTGGTGATTATTATGATGATCATTTTTGAGTAACAAAGCTTTGGGCCACAATTGTATAGTTTTCGTTTTAATTTTTAAATAGGTCATTGACATTTGAATTTTAATACATAATAATAATAACAGGACAAACAGTTAAGTATAAATAATCATCAATAAGACAAGATAACAGATAAATTGTAAGGAATTCCATGACTTCATTATGTGATATTTGATCGGTAAGCCAGTGCAATTTTTATTAAGTTTTAATATCGTGAATATTCGTAATTTAGTATTTACTTTAATTTAATTTTAGGTTTCACCAACATGCACAGAAATAAGAATGGTTGCGTTTCGCTGTTTGACGTGCAGAACTTGTACGTATTCGAACTATAATAATATGTATACTCTAAAAATGTTGATTGGTGCTTCATCTTCGGGATGCATCAAATTTCTTAGTAAAGTGTCAACAGGTAGATCCTCAGGTTTTATGATAGCTGATTAACTGTCAAATAGCGGAGTTGAGATGATAAGGCTGATGATTCTTGTTTGAGACATTTTCTAAAGAAGACGTAGAACGAAACACGAAAATTGCCGTAGCTCGCGTGCATATAGAGAGAAGAATTGTCCGAAATGGTTCCGAAAGAATTGTCCCTGAATTTGTCGATACTTCGCGACGACAAATTTGTTTAACAATGAACAATCATACAATAAATAATAATTATTAACATAAATAAAATTATAAACTAAGTAAAACAATTCAACAAAAAATATTTAAATAACATAACAAATAAATAATTTAAATAAAAAATTAATACTAGAATCCTTTTAATTCTTAATTACCTATTAACAAACGAAAAATTCAAAATTGCATAAAATTTAGGCAACTACGTAAATCATAGCATTATGTTACATCAGTCATTTCGCTCATATTATACATATGTAATATAAACTAATTTTTCGAGATAACTCCTATCACATACCTAAAATAAATATTGGTTAATGTTTCGATGTAATTATCTATAAATTTTTCATCTGGTACCAATTTTATTACGAAAAGGATTTGGTCATAGGAACTATATCAGATACAGATCTCCAAATTAGTAGCGACCAAGCCCAACTGAATTGGACCGTAATAACTATGGTGTTGACTTAGCTTGTATCGATTTCCTAAAAAATTCAAATAAAGCAAGCTTTGTGAAAAAAATTCATCACACATATCCGTTCCTTTAACAGGGCACTTAATTTCAACTAGCTTCCACTTATTGCCGTTGAAAGCAATACCATCAGGACTCACTGCAAAAAAAGGTAAATTTGGTGAAATCATTAAGCCATAGTTAATAAGTAAGCACTGCTGACTATAGATTTGTTTAACCGTTTTTTCAGAAGATAGACCATATCTGATTGCAGTATTTCCCTTAAAATTACTGTTGTATATATATATATGTAGAAGTCAATTTTTCCCCCAATTTGGTGATTTATTTTTATATGTAAATAATGCGTAAGAAATACTGCCTTGTTATGAGTACTTTACGCTCCACTAAAAAGTGGTCCACCAAATGGTTTGTTTACAGATTGCAATTGCTTCCTTCAATGTCTTTGCAATTTTTTTAAGTTGGATACTGGCTTTCTCATTTAAAAGAGGTTCAATTAGGGGAACAAATTTTTTTAAATAATCGTGTTTAATCATTATTTCAAAAACATCTGTGTGGTCATTAACACCACCATCCGCGCTAATGATTTCACCCGACGACCGATCTGTTTCTAACAATTTTCGTTTCGTAATTCATATTCCGGGGAAGCTACAAGAAAACGTTTCGGTTATTCAATGTTACTAAATGAATTAAAAAAATGAACCAATCTTTTTTTTTTTTTTGTAAAATAACAATTGTTGTATTCAAGCCAATATTGATTTACCTTCGACCAACTTTGCAAAGGCTACGTTTAATACTTCTTCCGGAATATCATCATCACGCATATACCTTTTTTTTTTTCCTGCGATGACACATTTCTGTGGTAGAAACTGAACTGTATTGTTTAGAAATGTCTCTTCCAGTTTGTGCCCCATTTCTGTTTCAAATCCCAGCTATTTACGGCTTGAAGATTCGGATATCTAAAACATTGTAAATTAGTTCAAGAAACAAAAATAAACAATTTTAAAATTACCGATTAATGTGTAGCAAACAAGCAGCAATATGCTTACATTTTGCCCCTGATCCGGCTTTACAAGAGCATATACGCATCGCCAGTAATTAAATTTTTTTTTTAATTGTCCATTTTAATTTCATGTGGGCTAGAAGTCATGGATTCTGATTGAATTACTAGCCCGATTACTCTTTCACTAGCTAGAGGTGGAACTATCCCTAAAGCATGAACCCAACCTTCATTAAGTAGCTCGGTACCCTCGCGTATGGTCCTCTTTGCTATACCAAAATATTCCATTATATCTAAAGGAGATATAAAAATGTGTTCCGCAAAATTCTCTTTATTATTAACGTGTTTGTCTTTGTTGGGTCGGGATCCATCACAGGGTATTGAAATCTAAAAAATTTAAAATGTATTAGTTTTCATTTTGTGTTGATAGAAGTTCAAAATAAATTAAAAAAAAATATTACATACTAAACTAAATCGCAAAGTTATTCAATTTTATGTGAATTCAACAATAAATTCACATTAAGCATTCTTGTATTCGTTTTAATTACACTTTATTTAGTAAATTTTCCAATATATTTAATTTGAAACATTATTTTTTACTTATAAATATTTACTTACTTGTATCACAAAAATAAATTTCAGCATTAAAGTGCACACAACAAAATGAAGCTGTCAAATTTCTATATTGTAGTTATTGTTTTTAAACCCGTCACCGGAGGCGCGATTTTCATTTTTCCAATCGTCAATTGTATCAATTATTTTTTTGATCAGTAAAACAGCAGGCGATGATTAGCAACTCCTTTGTTTAAATGTTGAAAAAACAAAAATTAAATATTTTCATTCGAAAGTCTACAACTGCATGAATTGCTACGCAACACTTCCTCGTTTCTTACCCTTTGCCTACAAACATTTTGGGAGGGGTAATATTTTTGTTGCGTCGATTTCAACCAAAAAAAATTGTGGTGGCCAAATTACAACTCACCAACACAATCAAAATAGTTAAAATTTTATTCATCTAGTATGCTTAAAATAAATATTACTTATAAATAGAATGACGACACAGACGACAGTTGATGCAAATAACAACAGCAAATGCATGCAGGTGTAGATTCAGTTATTAGTTTCGAGATATTGTCTAGTGTTGTGAATCAAAACTTTTAAATAATTTAAGAAAATTAATATTATGATGGCACGGTTCTCTGGTGAGGAGTACATTGATAACCATTTTGGAGTACATTGTTATCCATTACGGATTTTGCTATGGTAATGCATCACGAGCTCGCAATGAACATCAACGCAGAATTCCAACGCGCCGTGTTCTTGACGCAACAGTATTTACAAATATTCATAGAAGACTGCGATACCTAGTAACAAGATCAAATACCCAAGCAGAGCCCCATATACAACATCCGTTCAAGAACTATTACTGATGGACCACAATTAAAGGTTGGAGTTTTGTAATTGGTTAATGGAAAGGAATTTGGAGAATGCTACTTTGGTGAAAAGTATTCTACGGAGGGATAAATCAATTCACAAGAGATGGCATAACAAACTTTCACAATCTACATACGTGGACTGCTGAAAATCCTCATTCGAAAAAACAAACATCATTTCAGCACACCGATTCAAGGTAAACGTATGAGCTGGTATAATTGGCGATAAGTTAATTGGACCATTCATATTACCATCGAGATTAGATAGTGAACGTTATTTACAATTTTTACAAAACGTATTTGCAACTCTTCTCTGATGATGTTCCTATTTTAAGTAGAATCTCGCACACATACCAACATGATGGTGTACCTTGTCACTACGATAATAATGTTAAGAATTTGTTAAACGAAAATTATCCAAATAATAGGATTGGAAGAAATGGTCCAACTAATTGGAATGCAAGATCCCCCGACCTTATGGTATTGGATTTTTGTGTATGGTGAACGATGAAGGTGCTTGTATACTCCAAAGAAATTGAAACAAAAGAAGAACTAATACAACGAATACACACAGCAGCACAACAGATAAGGAAAGAATCACCAAGAATTGAAATAACCAAAGGCATGCTTAAACGAATATTAGCCTGTATTCAATCACAAGGGGTACATTTTGAGCACCTTTTATAACTCTTCGACCCATACTTTGTATTGGGGGATTGTAGGTGAGATCATGGGGAATTAAAATAAAATAAAACAAAAGAAAAATTATAACGGTTTTTTTTTGAGAAAAACTCAATTTAAAAAAAAAAAAATTTGTTTTTTTTATTTAAAGTATCATAGCTCTCAAACGGATGCAGATGCTAGATAACTAGTTGCAACTTAATAATAGCATATACAATTACCAGTCAAATAAGGCTAAGTTGGTTGCTCTTCGATAAATATTTTGGAAGTTACAGTTTAATATTCGGATGTAATCTTTTTCTGGACCAAATTTTTTAAACACCCTGTATATATCTCAAAGGATATCAAAAATTGACCCTAATTTTTTCTCAGAATGAACCAAGGCAAGGAATCTTCCCTTAACTGGTTAGCATCACAAATCCTATATATTTAACTCATTTGCTGTAAGAGTGGCATAACCCAAAATGGAAATTAATCAGTTGTGTTTGGGTTATGGCCCCACACATGCGGTTTTAGAGATACTACAATATAACATTGCGTTTCTAACAACATATTCTCCATTACATCTCTAAATTATACCGCTAAGTCATTTTAAAGTTATTGTCGAAAAGTATTACTATTCAACAGTTGTAAAAGTGTTTTTTCAAAAATAGTAATTTTTGAGTTGTGTCATTCTTGCAGCAAATGAGCGATATTATGTAATATATACACGTATAATATGTATATTTATATTCAGATATGAAAACCTAAGCTTTTAGGTTAACTTTAATAAATCACTTCTTTATTTAAATCGTATTAACACGGCAGCCTCACCAAAAAATGAGTATTCAATATTTATATCTGTCTTGTACAAAGTTTAACAGCAATTCTCAATCAACTGTTTTAGCTTGGTATTGTATATCTTCCTCTATTATTAATTCGAATCTCTTGCCGTTCCGTGATACAACTCTCTGATCGTGCGACTACAAATAATTAAGTATATATAATTCATTAGACCAGGTATATGCACATAACCTCTATAAATATGTGTACATGCCTTCATTAGCGAGCCTCTCTTGTAAATGCAATTACATATACAAAAACAATATTAGTGCGTTTACCAATTTACTAACAAATTGCAACAGCAAAGACGCACGTATACAGTTCACCCATAAAGTACTAAAATATAGCGTAACAATTAGTGTGAAAATGAGTGAAAGTTCTTAAAAAATTCATTATATTTTGCGATTTGTGATGTGTTGAGCAAGATTCAGGTTTGACCTTACATTACATTACAAAAATGTATCTTAAGAGGAAAGAATGCTACTACGACTTAATTCCGGTGCTCAGTCGGATAGAGGTTAAGTCGGTCGTGGGGTTTGGTAGCTCCTCTTAAGATCTAGATGAAGTCATTTTATTAAAGCAAAAATTGGTTATAAACAACCAAAAGTGAAGAAAAATAGAAATTTGGACCCGGACCCACCAAATAATTAGGATGTGGCCATACGGAAATCAGGTTGGTTTCGTTATCCAGAATAAAATAATCCAGAAAAAACGAAACATCCCGAAAAATCAAGTTTTTGAAATAATATTTTAATTCGTTTTAATTATCGTTTCCAAACCCCTGCTTTGACGATTTTTCAAATTCTCACATTCATAGAGATTGGAGCATTTTTCAAAAATTTATGTTTTTTCATAATTATTCACATACTAAAATAGAGAACCCCCCAAAGCCGCTTAGCATTGGTCCTTTCCGCGCAAGGATGACATGAAATTATGTAGAATCCTTGTGTTTTCATATTGTAGTTAAGAAAAATTTAATGGGTCTTCCTTTTCGATGGAGCAGTTTACTTTGAATTTTTCGGTATTCTTTACGTTCGGGAATATGATGGTATCCCACGGAAATCACTAGGGAGAAGTCATGTGATTTAAGGATTCATCCGTTAATCACAAACACCAAAAAAAAAAAAAAAAAAATTAAACAAAACTAAAGCAAAAAAAAACGTTGGCCATAAGCCGCATAATTTCCGTTGAAATTGGGTTATTGATAGTGTTTTGTCCGGATAATTGCTATTCGACACTCCAAGAAATTAGAATTAATTTAGCTCTTTATTTCTGCTTGTTATTGTTGCTCCTTATCCACTTAGAAGATTTTTCAATGATAACACTTAATGCTTTCACGTTGAATTCTGAATTTATTATAAATTTTATTTCGCTACTTTTTTTACAAAAATTTGTGGATTTTTACAAACTGGTTATAAACCGCCAATAATTATAAATTTGCCTATGGAGACATCTATTATAATTATTTTACATTATATAATTTTTAAATGACAAAAATATTACTGACATCTCTTATCGACTAGCAAAATTAATTTTATAAAGATACATGTACGTACACTACATAAATTGAGCTAATTTTAATTAATTTTTAGACTACTAACGAGCTGTCAAAATTTTAACAAATTTTGTGTGCATTGTGATTGTGAGTGCACATAAAAATATAAGATAAGTAAAAGTTTACATTTTACAATAAATATTCTTAAATCTAAATGTTGATTTCCTTTTCCTTTTAGGTCATCGTGGATGATGTATATGCCCAGAATTAACAGATAGTATAATCTGTATTTCGTTAGGAACAACTCAAATCCACTATTCCCACGCGAACAAACAAAAATATCGATAACGTGTAACTACCAAAACTTGAATTTCCCATATAAAATAATTGCGAAGTATTTATACTATTCTTCTGCTGATTGACCAAAACAAATAAAAATGTTTTTTTCTGTCAACGGACCAAAAATTTGCATTATTATCCCCTCCAATATTTTATTGGTTATTGGAATGTGCAATAAATGCAAAAGGTGAGTCACGTTTTCATTGCGTGTAAACGCACGAACTGCCCAAATTGCAAAAATTTGTTTTTCCGTTTATTCAGCCGAACATAAAGGAAAGCAAAAGAAAAAAGAACAATTTTGTACACACACCTATATAAGCGTGTGCACTAAGAAAAATGTTTTAACGTTTATTTACTGAAACTTGAGTTCACACTTTTAATGTGTAAAAATAAATTTGCAAATAAACGTAAATAAAAATGGTTATGATGATATTATAGTAGATTATGGGCAAGCGCCACTAGAATTACTAGCATTTTATGTTAATTCATTTGTACAAACAAGTTTAGTCCAACACAACTAACGTAATTGGGGTTATAACTGCACATGTACATACATATATTGTCATTGGATTATTATTATTATTATTTTTTTTTTGAGAAGAAAACATCTTCAAGGATGCAGTTTTTTTACCCAGAAATTACCCAGATTCCAGCAACCAATCAAAAAAAAAATCGGCCAGAATTGATCAATTCAAAGGGTGTTGTTTTCCATTATGTGAACGCCAGACCATTCACATTTTTGATGACCCGGAAAAATTGAGAGAGTTTGGCTGGGTAGTTTTGATATATCCATCGTATAGCCCAGACATTGCACCCTCTGACTACCATTTATTTCGATCTCTGCAAAACTCCCTTGATGGTCTAAAGTTGGCTTCAAAAAAGGACTGGGAACTTCAATTGGGCCAGTTGTTCGTCGATAAACCACAGAAGTTCTACACCGATGGAATTATGAAATTTTCCGAAAAATAGATAATAATGGCCAATATGTACTTAAATAAAATTCATTTTGAATAAAAGAAAAATTTAATCACAAAATGACCAAAAAATCACTCAATACTTTTTCCTTAGACTATAGAATAACGGTTCATTATAAAATTGTAAAATAATTTGTGTAATGATATATTGCATTACTTTTCATATAACAGTAAACAAGCGCATTCCAATCGTTTGTAAATTATGAAATATAAGCTTGTAGTATAAGAATTTTAGTAATGTTAAAATACTATATGAAAACTCTGAATCATCAACATTATAGAATAAATATAAATATAGGTAGTTGTTGTTGTAATATATTTTAATTGCAATAAGCGCGTGCACAACTATGTTGTTGTTATAATGTTAAACAGGTAAGCGTGTACACGTATAGTTGTTAGTGTAATAATTAATAATATTCGCTGATTTAATAATTCAATATTCAATATATATTTTGCCAATTAAACAAATTAAGAAGTAAAGAAAATTCCAATTAGAGTATAGTTTGTATATTAAAATTAAGTATAAATATGTAAGAATTTGTAACCGAAAGTGAATAATAAATTGGATTTAATTGAGTAACAACTAAATCTTATTAATCTGGACAAGGAGTTATCCCTGCCGAAATCAAGTTGCAATTTGCTTTGCAATATAAGGTGGGTGAATGGCGATGTCCAAACAAGTGCTTTGCACGATGCATTAGTTTGCATTACGAAGCATAGGTCTCTCCTCTCCCTTGATCTATTAGAATAACAAATCTACTCGTACAAATATTATAAATAAAATCAAATATCTTTATCATTTCATGGCAATCTCATACACATATTTCACGACGATAATTATAAAATTTCACTTGTCTCCAACATCTGCAGCGCAAAGTAGCCTTGTGGCTGATCCGGTAACTATAGCAACTTATGCTTGCTCTAGTTATTGGATCGACCACAGGACTACTTTACGCTGCAGACGTTGGAGACAGCTCAAAGCCATTGCTGGCGGTCCATTCTATTCTATGGTTTAAGCTGTCTTCCTAACCTAATATTTCTACTCAAACTGAAAAAATATTATACCAATATAGTAAGCCTTCCTTTTACCTGCTTCTATTCTCTTTAGAAAGTAAATGTCGCAGCATATGTTCGACGCAGGTAGAACAAAACCTATGTAATCGGTCAAAAGGTACAGCACGTCTCGCGGTTGATTTGGCATGCCTTACACTTGGCGCTATAATCGTCTATACCTTCGAAGTATTTAGAGTTTTCCTCTGAAATTTTCAGAGAATGTTATTGAAATATAATACTTTCCAATAGGATACTTTCTAAATTATGAATATAGTTTTCTTCTTGTGTAGCTAGTAGATTTTGCAGTAGGAACTTTACATTATTGGAACTATTCAAAAGTGGAATAATTCAAAAATTCACCAACTAGTAATTAAAGTCAACAATTCAATTACTATAAATAGACGGCTGGCCTGAAGCTGTGGGATTTTAACTTGCGTAGACTATCAAAAACGCTCAAGCAATCCCAAAGGAAAATAGGAAATAGGACATTCATTTACCTTAAATTTGTTTTTCCCTTAGTCAACTGTAAACCAGACCCGTGACTTCCTGTTGTATTAAAAACAGGCTACATTTATGCAACTTTATTTCCACAGAAACTTTGTAAAACTAATAATAAACTCAATCAATAAAATGTCGATGGATAATAAAATAATGAAATAATTTCAAATGGTTTGTAATCATCTGTTCGTTATTCTTTAATCTAGCATTATTCACAAAGGACTCTAGACTCTAGTAATAGTTTATTTTCGGTGACTGAAGCTTCTTCCGTGGGAAATGAATCCTATTTCCATCAAATATGTAGAATTTGATCATAATCGGAGAAGAAAACCCCAAGTTGCATCCTAATTGACAATGTTTCATCTAAAAATCATTTTAGACCCCTTTCCATTGTACATCAGTACATGTCATATTTCACGAAAAACGGTTACAAAATTTGTACCAGTACAGAGTTAGCTGCATTAAAATCAAATAGTAAAATAGTGTTTTCTCATAATATGAAATTCTAAAATTTTTGTCCTTTTTTTCTGTAAAATCGCTGGGAAATCGCCAAATTTGACTTTAGCGGTTACGCCTTACGGCATAACTTCATACAATTTCATTGAGTCTGCTTAACAAAAATGCCGAATTGTTTATTTGGATTTTATCCTGACCTACCTAATACTTAAGCATATTATATATAGTCCTACTATATAATATTATATCTCGCTATATATTGTTTATGTTTTGTATCGTTACAGGGGCATCCATCAATGAAACCTGTTTTTTTAATGAACAGTGTGAAGAAGTCATCCACCGTACACATTGCCGTGAATTTAAATGTTTGTGCTTTTTGGATCTCGTTCCTGTTGTGAACAAACAAGGGATTGTATGCGAAAGTAATTATTCGCGCCTATATACTGAAAACTCATTTTAAAACAGTTAATTACTATTAAATGTACACATAATTTTATTTTTTATTATGACATTCAGCTCCCCGGAAAGAGGAACCAAAAAATGTACAATACGTAGACCCAGCTATGATCGGCATACTCGTTGTGATGGCATTAATGTTTATCATCATTTGTGTTGTGTTACGTTTATTCAGTCGGTAAGTAATTTTTTATGTACTTACTTTGCATTCTTCTATAAATTTTGTATTTTTTAAAATAAATTGTATATGGTTTATTTTGGGAAAGCGGGTGAATGTAAAAATCACCTTGTATTATTCAACAATATACTGAACGAAACGACTCAATCGACAAAATTAAATAAAAATCATCAATAATTTATATTTGTCGTTCGCAACTGGTATTATTTATTTATTGTTTGGGATATAAAAAATTAATATTTTATTTTATTTAACGTGTTAGGTTTTTTTAATGACTATAATATTTAAATTATTCTTTTCACCGACAAACGTATATTTTATATGGATTACCTGAAAAATGTTTTGTAATTTTTTCTCATAAAATTTATTTTACTGCGAATGGAGTTGTTTATTTACATAATAATGTCGGTCGATTTCGTGATAAAAATTATTTTTGTATAGCTTTATTTAAGTTTGCCTCCGTCATTAAAATGCTGATTCTGCGAAAAATTAAAACAAAACAAAGAAACACAAATAAATTAACGAGAAATTTAAAGATTAATACCAAAAATTGAAGCTTTTTGTTGTAGAAATTTAATTGTTGGTTAAATATTAAATTTGGATAATAGTTCGGAAATTATCTGATCTTTAATTGTAATCTAGCTACGTTTAGTCCAGTCGTTTTTGGTTTAGTACGGCATACTATCAAAATAAGAAACAGATGTAAGGCAAAAGCTACACATCGTGACAAGTGGAACATAAAACAGCTAATTTTTCACAATCAGTTTATTCATTTCTGGTCGAAAAATAGAAACTCTCGGGTGGGGCTTAACCTAAGTATTTATTAAGAGAAACCATTAAGCATTAAACGATAAAAAGAAATAAAATGTAGTTTTGTACACTAACCAAAAATATAAGTGATAAAAATACAGTGTAACATAGTGCGTTTATACGAATGTCTACCACTGTAGTTGGCTTTTTGCTGTTGGAAATTAAAACTTTGAGTTAAAAGCCTTTCGAATAAAGTAACTCATTGTATTTTGAAAAATCACAAAGGAATAATTAATTTTTTTTCTGAACTATATGTAATACCGTGTAATAATATGTAGTACCGCATTAATTTTCTATTTGGCATGCGTGCGTAAATGCACGTTGAATAAACAGTTTCTTTCAATTGTATCACCCTGAATTTTTTTTGCTAAAATAGCAAGCCTATTAAATCAGTCTATTTTGAGTCACATGTACGAAATAAACCAATCAAAATAACATTAGACTGATAACTTCCCTAGGGAAATTATCAGTCTAATGTTATTTTGATTGGTTTATTTCGTATACGTGACTCGAAATTGACTGATTTAATAGGCTTTGCCAGATTTTGCGATCTACGCAAAACGTCAAAGTAATATTTTTATCCGCCAGACCCAAAAATTCAACCGTCAGGTTGAATTTTTTTTCGTTCGAAAAAAACACCTTTCATTCATTATTCCAGGTCATGTGAGTACGCGCAAAATCAAAGCATTTCTTTTTATTTATTACATTCAAAACCGGGTTTTTCTTAAATTTACATCGCACTAGATGATCACTGTTAGTGATTGTTCGCCAAACAGTTGTAACACTAGCTGTAACTTCAGTTTTAGGCTTGATTTTATTAACAGAAGGACCAGAACTAGAAGCTTTACGGAGGATTGATCGGCGTTTCTGTTGTAGCCAAAGAAGAACGGCCTTTCGGGACTATTCACACCCAATGCGAATTGCGAATGCGAGTAAACAATTATTATAAAATTATGATATAAATAACTGATAAACCCAAAATGTTTGTCTATTTATAAGACTACTATAATGTTGCTAATCAAATTAAATTTAATTATGTTTGAGAATTATTTCAAAATTAGAGAAAAATGAAATTCGTGTAAAGATTGTCATTTTTCACGCGAATTTCGTTTTTCTCTTATTGTGAAATAATTTTCGGGCCTAATTAAATTTAATTCGATTGGAAACGTCGTACGTATCTTATAAATAGACAAACATTTGGGATATAAATGTTTTTTATATCATAATTTTTAAAAAATTCTTTACTCGTATTCGCAATTCGCGCTTGGTGTGAATAGCCCCTACTACTGGTACCGCAGTTTTCGATATCCGAGAGGTAATTATTAATCACAGCCTAACTTCGGTTAATTTTTTCTGCAATTTTTCTGCTTGAAAACTATACACATCAATTTTGGCTCTTTTAACTAGTCTGAGGGTCTTAACTTTTGGCATTTTAGCTCACAATTCAATTAGAATTTGAATATCAATATAATAAACATAATTAGTTTTTAAAAAAACTTAAAATTATTGACTAATCAAGTATAAACTTAAATGGCCTTATCCCACTGAAACACCAAAAATTCATACGTTTTACATTAGTATTTGAAATAAATGAATAAAGTAACGGTAAATCCCGTTTTAAATGAATTTTTTGTTTTCTGTAATTTTGGTCAATTACACATAATGTTTGAACTTTTACTTCTAAGTATTTTTTAAATGTTGGTCTAACACACAAAAATTTGAAAGGAAACTAAAAATGTATGGGGGCCTTAACCAAGTGAAAAGGACAACGGAGTGTATGTTACAACTAACTCAAACCTAGGCAAAGTACCTCATTTAATCAAAAAACCATTTTTGCCACATTTAGGAAATTATTAAATGCGAGACAAAAATCCAAAAAAAAATTCTGAATAACTTTTGACATATGAAATAATTTTGCATTTTGGTTTGTTTAAGAAAGTCGGCAGTGCCATATACAGTACCCTGATTCTCTAATGTCGTTTTCGATTGATTTTCCCCATCTATATAAAAGCAAACCTAATTTCGACGGCAATCGAACAAGAATACCTCATTGTTTTTTATGTGTGTGAGTTATCTGTCAAAATATAAAAAACTAGAAAACTGCAAATATAAAATCTAAAAAATTCATTTTCGATGCAATGTTGTGATTGTTTTAATGAAATTTCTAAACAAAAAAAAACCATAATAAGTTTTCAAACTGAAAACTGCAGCCAAGCAGCTAAATGACAGAACCAGAATAAACCTACAAACATATGTATTTATGAAAAAGTAGACAACAGAACAACTTTTTAAAAAACTAGAAGCAAAAAAAACAAATTTTTCTTCTTCAGAGTGCTTTTTGATTCAATCGAAAACGACATAAATATAAGATAATGTGTAGACGTGTAAGCTAGTGTATATACATACACGATTAATAACATTATTAATTATTAAATATATTTAAGTAAATTTGGTTTGTTAAAAACAATAAAGTTAGGCCATTTTAGGCTAATTTTCAGCATGTTATCATAGTAAACCAAAACTTAAGCACCCAGAGATTTTGACGGATTAGATCATACAAGACCATATTTGACTTTTCAATATAAATGATGGCAATATCATCGGCATAAAGTTGCATTTTCGCAGTAATCCATAACACACGTTAACAAAAATGTTAATCAAAAGTAGTCCCAAATTTGAGCTTTAGCAATATTATACAGGGTGAGGAGAAAGTTTGGAAATTCCTAAAAATCTCTCGGATTTCGGTCAAAAAAAGAATGAGCGAGGGTTATTCTTAGGTAATTTTCAACAAGGAATTTAATGGTGATCTTGGTTATGACCTTGACCTTCATATTCAAGGTCATTTGGAGGTCAAAGTCCTTTTTTTAAATTAGAAGCCCTATTTTTGATGACAATCGAAAAGAGCGATCAATTGTACATCCGAATATGTGTTTTCCATGCCATCCAAAGTTCATCTAAAGAAATTTACATTGCATGGAAAAAAATCATAAATACAGAGCATTGTAGTAATGCGTGTGTTTGTTGCTATGATAATTATAAAAAACAAAAAAATTTAATTTTAAAATAAAGAATTAATTTTTTTAATTTTTATTTTTTTTAATTTTCATAGCAAATCATTATTCCTTCAGGTGACCTTGGGAGGTCATGGAAAATACATTTTCGGACGTACAATTGATTGCTCGTTTCGAATCCGATGCCAAAAATAGGGGTTTCCCTATAAAAAGATTACCTTGACCTCAAAATGACCTTGAAGATGGCGGCCAAGGTCACAACCAAGCTCACCATTAAATTCCTTGTTGAAAATTACCTAAGAATAAATCTTCCTCATTCTTCTTTTGATATACTCCGCATGATTTTTAGGGGTTTCCATACTTTTCCCTCGCAATGTAAATTCCTTCAGATGGCCATGGGAGGTCATGGAAAATACATATTCGGACTTACAATTGTACGCTCTTTTCGATTCTGTCATCAAAAATAGGGGTTCTAATCTAAAAAAATGACCTTGACCTCCAAATGACCTTGAACATAAAGGTTAAGGTTACAATTATTATCACCATTAAATTCCTTGTTAAAAATTACCCAATAATAACCCTTGCTCACTTTTTTTTTAACCGAAATTCGCGAGAATTTTAGGGGTTTACATACTTTTTCCTCACTCTGTATAACTATAATTTGATACAAACTGCTTCCGATTAGTTAAGTAAGATTTAAAAAATAAAATTGATTTTGGGTCGAAATTGAGAGTATTTAGTTTACCCAATAAAATCCGCCTAAAATAACGCCTTCCTCAAATCAATAGAAATTGTTGCAATAAAATCACAGTTATGGAGACCTTTTTGAACAGTAGAAATAAGTACCACAGCTGCAAGCGTATTTTAAGATTTTGTGAATCCAAATTGATTCTTGTTAATTATATCAAGTTTTATTAAAAATCTAAAAACCTATGAACCCCATAAAAAATCAATTTTCCAAAAACTTTTGCCAGTACGGATAAAACCGAAATCGGATGGTAATTAGAACATGATATTTTATCCCCGGATTTATAAACTGGAATCGTATATTGGGAAAATTGCCTGCCCTAATGGAGTTATTGAAAAAACCAAAAGTAAAGTTGATTGATTGATTTGGATGTACGGCCAAGCATTGAGCAGGAACTCCCGGACTCCCGGGCACTCGCCGTACACCGGTTTTTACACACAAAAACACCGAAGGAGAGGATAGGATTGTTAGTTGTAACAGGCTCGACCCGGTTATAGACAGTCACCTAAGCGATTGATAAGTTAGCACTTTTTTAACCATACCAAACAATATACATAACAATACAATTTAAATAATATTGTAGATCTCTGGAATTCTAATGCCGCACCGCAAGTTCTGAAAAGCTGAAATAAAGATTCTGGTGCTTATACCTAAATTGGTGTATGGTCCACGTCTCACAGGTTAATAAAAGATTTATTTCCGAAAGGACAGAATGAGAAAGTTAACTCCTTAGATCGCTGCTAATTTTCTGTATTTGTGCTGCTGTGATTTTTCCTTTAATTGAATTTATAAACATAACGTTTACTTCGTTTGTATTCAGTACTGTTTAGTTGTGCGTAGATTTTTTGGGCCTGTTTTTTTAGTCGTTAGCCGTTTCTTTTCCATAGATATAGCTTCACTACAAACGTTTTCAACGATAAAATAGCAGATAGGCACGTTCAAAAGTTACTTACATATTTCGTTACCTGTCATTATTTTGAAATACATTAATTATGATACGAGTAAAATTGTTTTGTAAATCAGCCGATTTATGCGTGTATGCTCTACACCATGTGATTTCCTCGTTTCTTACCCCTTTGTCTATGAAAATATTCAAACCCCAATAGTGTTTATATGCAAAGCGGTAAAAACAGAGAAATTACATGATGTAGTGCATACACAGCTAAATAGGTTGAATAACATAGCCAATTTCTTGTTTTGTCATATACTACATGTATACAGCATATTTTTATACAAGGGCAAAATGGCACACGATATAAAACAAATTAAGATTTCCCTAAACTGTTGTACCTATAAATATAATCCAAGCTATAAAGGAGAAAATAATCAATCGGCAGATATCATTTTGATACAGAATTGAAGTAAAAAAATCAAACCCAAGGAAATCAAAATTAAACCTCAGCAGACCAATTGATCATATCATGACAAAATAATATTATACCAAAACAAATTTTGTGGAAAAATCAATAATCTATAACGGCGAAGAGGAGGCATACATGCGTGACGACGAAAAATCGACTTCGACATTACACAATAAATTTAATTAACTGTTATAAAACTAATCAATTCCTTTTCGATTGGAATCTTTCAATATAATTAACGGTTTGTTGAAACGTAATAATCGGAAATACACCGATAAACTTTGGAGAAACAATAATAATGACATGACCGGCGAGTTATCTAGTGTGACACATTGTTTTGTAATGATGCATGATGTTTTTTTAGACTGAATTTATTTAGTGTATGTATTTTTGAACGAAAATTTAAGTTGTGTGTGTGTTCATCAAAGTACTAGCAAAGAAAATAAACAATTATATACACTTCTTGCGGATCCTTAGAAGTAGGAGTTGGAATGTCGTTTGTAAATAATACGCATAGCAGTGGACCCAGTACAGAGCCCTGAGGGACACCAGCAGATACTTGTTTAGTCTCAGATACGAATCTATTGTCAGTACGACATAAAATTTACGATTTTGTAGGTAAGCTCTAATCAGAGCGATTAATAGTGGGCAAGCTCCTCCTCGAATTAATTTTAATAATAAGCCAATATGCCACACTGAGCCAAAAGCCTTTCTAATGTCCAGCAAGGCAATTGTAGTTGTTTTACGACGACTTTGACCTTCTTTACTTATTATTTTTTTTTTTTTTTTATAAATTTTTTTAATTGGGTGCAGAGCGGACTTATTAACGGTCCTAGCTCCTTGTAACTGTCAGAGCTTCTGCACCCAATGCCCGATCCTGCAAGTAAAGATTAATAGCTACCTTAAATTTATTCATTTTATATTCCTTCGGAAATTTGAAATTTATTAGCGAATTCCACTTTTTTGATGTTCGGTATATAAATTCCCTCTTGATTTCTTCAGTTCGAGGTTTCGGGAGCTTCACCATCTGTAGAAGACGCAGAGTTCTGCAACATCTCTGCGATGCTGTAAGCTGTCTAGTTCCTGAGTAAGTCTGGGATTCCGTATTATTCTGATAGCACAGCGTTTAACCCTGTCCAATAAGTGGAGGGTGGTACCAGACGCACCTCCCAAACTTGACAGCAATACTCTATACATGGTCGGATGAAGGTTTTATATATCTGAAGAACTTGATGCGATTTGAAAAACCTTCTGCATCGATTCAGGAACCCGAGTTTTTTTGAAGCTGATTTAGCCAATGCAACAATGTGTTCATTCCATTTGAGTTTGTTACTTATTTGAACACCAAGCAGTCGAATTGAGTCGCAACCCACAAGGATATGGTTTTTTACCACAAATGGGTAGTCGTTGCGACTTTTTTTACGTGAGAATGTGCATATTTGTGTCTTTTTCTCGTTAAATTGTACTAAGTTGTTGTTACCCCACTCAAATATTGTACTTAAATCGGAATTAAGAGACGTTACGACTTCTGACCGTTTATTATTTAGATCTGTAATGCTAGGCTCCGCCTCGAATGAAATAGAAGAATGCAATGTGGCATCATCCGCAAAGCTATGGATAGGGTTTACAGTGCTATCCAGCAAATCGTTGATGTATAGCAAAAACAGGGTCGGTGACAAAGGTGATCCCTGAGGGACTCCGGCATTTGGGGAGTGCGTCGATGATGATCTCCCATTAAGCACGACGCTGATTTTTCGGTCATTGAGATAGCTTTTAATCCACCTGGTGGTCATCGAGTCCAGCCCGTATGCCACAAGTTTACAAATAATATTCTCATGCCATACCTTATCAAAAGCCTTTGATATATCCAAGGCGATTGCAATGGCCTCTCCGTGGTGTTCTAGGGCGAGATTCCATTTGTTCGTGACATACGTCAGGAGATCGGTCGTGGATCGGCTTTCACGAAAGCCGTATTGTCTATCCGAAATTAGTTTGCTAATTTCAAGATATCTAACTATATGTTGATTGACGCATTTCTCAAAGACCTTAGCGACGGCTGATACAATTGATATTGGCCGGTAGCTCGAAGGGTCAGTTTTGTCACAACCCCGTTTCAGCACGGGTTGCACCATTGCATTCTTCCAGGCGTTCGGGTAGTCACCTTGCTTATATGAAAGTAGGAAAATTTTAGATAATATTGGAGCCAATTCACTGGCAAACTCCTTCAATATTCGAACTGGAATTCCATCAGATCCGGTGGCCTTGTTCGCATTCATTGACTTTAGATTAGTAAAGACAATTTCCTCCGAGATGACGACGGGGCTCATTTTGGAACCACAATATGGAATTAATGGAGGTCCAATTCCATCTGGGACAACTAATGTCGAGTTCGATTTGAAGACGCTCGCCAATAAGTCGGCTTGTAAATATGGATCCACCACCAAGGCGCCGTCAGCACGTTTCAATGATGAAACAGATGTTTTCGAAATATTTGCAACCGATGCGACCATGTGGTAAAAGTTGCGATCGGAGATTTTCAACTCGGAAGCCACATTGGCTTTCTTGCTGTCGGCTCTTTTTGCTTCTCTACCACAGGTTCTTTTGCAGGTGTTCCGTATCGTTTTGTATTCCTCATAAGAAATTTCGTTGCGTTTATATTTTTTGTGTGCCGCTTTATTTTGTTTGGCAGCTTTGGTGGCTTCTTTTGAAAATATTTTAAAATTTTGATTGGGATTGGAAAATGATGAGGGTATAAATTTATTCATTCCATGTAAGACCGTGTCAGTAAAACTGGAAACGGCGTCGTCGATGTTGTTGTTATGTAGGCAATGGCGTTCCCAAGGGAAATGTTGAAAAAATGATAGTAAACCATCAAAATCAGCTTTATTAAAATGCCAAAGACGCCTTGGCTGCTGTCTAGATTCTAGTGGTGTTTCGACAGATATTTTTGTGGTTATTAAGTTATGGTCAGAATTTCCAATTCCAGTTTCGACATGGGCCTCCATGGAGTGAGGGATTGATGTCAGACAGAGATCCAGAATATGAACTCCTCTAGAATTTTGGCATTCAAATGTGGACTCACTAACAATCTGTGTGAGGTCATGCGAAACGGCAAGCCATTCCGCATGGCGCCCAGCGACATTTGTATCTTTGTGATTCAACCATTGTTTATGGTGGGCATTAAAGTCACCGACCATAATTAATTCGCATTCGGGATGTTGATTGCGAATATCGTCACATTTGTCTGATAAGCCCTCGAAAAAGCTAATCGTTTCTGAATCCGTCTGAATAGGAGATCTGTACAAGCTAATTAAAAAAATGAGTTTATTAGGCAGAGAAATTTTAAGCACAATAGTTTGAGCGGTTTTTGAAAATATTTCGTACTTTTTGTGTCTTGAGTACGGTATGTGGTTTTTAACGAAGATGCACACTCCACGTTGCAACTCAAAAGCTTGTTCGAACTGGTAGCGCTTGAAGTAGAATTCATTTTCGTAGATGTTCGACGATACTTTTGTTTCCGTTAGAACTAATATGTCGGGTTTACGTGATTCGAGATGTTGATGTGCGCAATTTTTGTTAGTCACGAGACCTCTGACATTGGTATAATGGATGTTAAGGCTATTAATGGTGTCTTTACGAGGATTATGCCTCGCCCCGCGATCCGAAGAGACATGTTTCGGGGATTTTCTTTTATTATTATTCTTCATATTTAAAATAAATCATTTTTGTACGGAAAAATGTTGAAAAACCGACCCAACAAAAAATATAAAATAAAATAATAAAATTTCAAAAAATAAATTATATTAAAAAATGAACGCGGGCAAAATTATATATGAACTATCATAAAATAATTGTTAAAATAAAAATAAAAAGTTTTTACGGATGCTGGGCATTAACCCAGCGATCCAACCATTTTAGTCGCCTCCTACGACAAGCAGTGGATGCTGTGATGGTATTCTAAGGATATCATCATGCTCGTTCGGTGCACTTTACGATTCATGAGAGTGCCCCCCGACCACTGGGGCTGATTACTTAGTTTGTCAGTCCCATATTAGCCTCCGTGGATGATCTATGAGGAACGAACCCAAACTGAAATTGAGGAATCAGATGGCGAAAATAGTCCCATAATCTACATTAAATGATCCTCTCCGCAATCTTACTGAGTCCGCTGAGCAGACTAATCGGCCTAGTATGTTCTGGTCTATAAGGCTTCCCGGGTTTGGGTATGAAAATTATTTTAGACAGCTTCCAACTATCGGGGAAATGTGCAAAACTATACATAGCATTAATTATAGCTGCTAATTGAAAAAAAACAGACTTTGGAAGATTTTTAATGGCCCGATTATGAATACTGTCTACATCCGGGGTTTTTCTTTGTGTTTTTTTAACCTACTAATATAGTTGGCTATCTGATCAGAATTGGTTTCAATCTTTCCTAAGCTTCCTTTACTAATTGGAGTAGGGTATGAAGAGACGAAATTCTCAACCTCATCCGCAATATCAGGTCTGGCAACGTGATCAGATCCACCGAATACTGATTCATAGTAGTCCGCCATTTTGTTCGCCACAACTGAAGGGTCAATGAAGGGACCATCTTGGTCCTCAAGTATTAGGGTTCTATTTCCTGCAGGCATAATACCTCTTATGCTTTTGTATAAGTTAGACTTATCAGGCTTTATAAAGGATGGTTTTGAATATCGTCCCGCCAAGACTGCCGAATCAAACCTGAATATTCCTAATATTGCTATTTCTGACGTAATTCCTTAGTTTAATTAGACTTACAATATTGTCTAGCAATGTCGGCAATGTCCTGAACTAAATTCAACTTAGAAAGAAAGCCACATATCTGACCAGTTAGTGATAAAAGCTAGCTCCGCAAAGCTGCTGAGAAAGACCTAAAAAATCCGCCTGTGACGTTATCCGAGTCATCGTTCGGCTGAGAGAATCCAGGTGGATTATTAAAATTAAAATCTGACTGAGTGTTGTTTCTGAAATGATCAGATAATAAAATACCTGGTTTACCAAAATTTGATTTAAAGGAATTCCCCGTTTATCTGTTTATAAAATTTCATTTTAAGTTTTTGTTCTTGTTTAGCTTACCCAGATACTACGTCCTTGCCTGACATTCGGAAAAATTTGCAACGTGGACTCGAGCGCAGTTCGCTCATTAAACTGGAATTGTTTGTTTCAGCTTCTTTGTTGATACGTTGATAGGGCAGTTACCAGGAACATGAGTACCGGCACACTTCACAAATCGGAACCTCATATTACAGGCTGATGGAACATGTCCAAATGCCTGACACTTTCGACATAGTGTCACCGGCTGCTTTCGTTTGATTTCCCAAATAATTTTGTATCCGCAACATCCTCCAAATACTACGATATCCGAGTTTTTTGTATTGTGTTCAAATGATGCCGTGAAGCATGGGAGTTTGACCTGCTTCTCCGTGCCGTTGTTGTCCCTGACTTTTTTTAATGTGGGGTAAACATTAATAACTTTAAGTCCTTTGCTCAAGAGGTCATTTTTTATGTCTTCAGTGGCCGTCTCTTGGTGAATACCCTTAAGTATCATTAATTTAGGCCGATTGTTTTTATAGTTGAATATGTAAAAGCGTTGTTCAGTTTGCTTCAGCTTCTCCACAATATTTTTATGATCCTCTGTTGTTGTAGTACAAACCACAGTGCTATCTGGGTAAATTCTAAGCAGCGTTTCTTTGTGTCCGTTTGTAATTCCTTTTAGCTGTTGAATATTGTTGTTGTCGAAGCCTTTTAGGATAATAGGTTGTGGTTTGCTTTGCCTTGAGGTTTTTTGCACTGACTGGTTAATTTCCGCAGGCACATCCGTATTTAATTGTTCAAATCGACCTCTCATCTCGGTTTTTGGTAAATTGTATGTGAGATCCTGGTCCTCATTCATGTCTGAGTCAAAGCCAGATGAGTAATCGTTGCGATTGATTAACTTTTTGATGGGCTGCCGAAAATCATCAGATACCTGATTTTCGCAGTTACTGCGCTGGTGCTTCGTGTCGAGCTGCCTCCAGCCCGTTTCTTATTGCCAACCTCGCTGTTAGTTGGGGCAAATGTTTTAAGTTATTTTTATTTTGCTTTAAGCCATTGACAATTATTTATATCTTAGGTACACTATTTTAACTCTAATATTGTTCACTTTAGTTCTTTAGGATTATGTTTATATGATTTTTACTTTTTTATGTTTTAATTGTTCTTTAGTATTATTATAACTACATATTTTTAGACGAAATATTCCGCTCCCCGAGCGTTGTATATTTATTTTTATCGTATTTTTGGTTTCTTAATAGTTTTACTTTTTATTTTTTCGGAAAAGAAAGCATCCGCGTGTGATCAAAAATGTTAAATTTTACATGGGTTCTTATGGGAAATCGTAAAATGTGTATCCCCCTTAAATAGAGCTTTATCGTATCTGCACTCCTTACTTCTAAAATTATTTGGAATATTTTTCTATTTTTGCTTTATTACAAAATAGACGTAGGCAACATGTGTATCTTGTTTATTTTCTTTGGTACTATCTAGTGAGAAAATCAAGGTATTATCTACCAGGGATCAGCTTGTCCGAATTGGATATCTATTTGTGTCTCGTGTGCAGTACTATGTTTTATTCAATTTTCTTAAAATGAATTTCTTAAATTAATTGGTGATTCGAAAAACTGAATCTGCAATTTTAAGACTTAGTAAACTTGATTAGATAAATCTGGATTACTAATTTCTATTCTGAACAAGGCATTTAGTTTATTATGATAAATACAAGTTTTATGTAAATGAGTTTCAAGCACCTTTTCCATAAGTTAGGGAACATGCACTAGTTAAACACAAATTTCTAGTTCTAGTTTACATAATTTTTGTTGTTGTTTTATATTTCAGTGATTTTTTTAAAATTAACCCACGTTAATTACATTAACGCAATTATATTCCTAAATTTTTTTTTTGTTATTCGGAATATAACTTTCAGCCTATATCCGTCATCAATATCATGTATTTATTCATAATAAGTAAAACCCAATACGGAACAAATCACTAATATGTACAAGCTCATAATTTGATGTCAAAATAAAAAAACATAATAAAACTGTATCTGATCACCATTGACAAATTTAGGACATAATTAGGAAATAAAACATTAATGTACGCATATAACAAATTGTTTTGTTTACTGTATGTTGTAAAACTGTTGTATTAAAGAAGGGTAATCATGGTAATATTGTGACTATATTATGATTTGTTCCCATTAATTTATGATATATTTAGTTTGTGAGAATTATTGTATTAATTCCAAATTATCATCAATTATGTTGTATAAACAGATATTGTTTAGACTATTTTATAGAACATTTTTTACCTATTCGATTGAATTACAAACAATACATGTTTGAATAATACACACAAAAAGTTTTGAAAAATTAATTAAAACCACTCCCTGATGTGTTTCATTTTTGTGTGTGCGACGGTCTGTTTTGCGGTACTGTTGATTTTATAGGTTTATTATATATACTATATTTCCCAAGATACTACTAAATTTTATGTTCTAATTTTGACGGGTTTATTACCATAAGGAAACATTTTGCTGTAGTGAATTTAATTTTCTTCAAAATGTCAACCGCAAAAAATAGGGAATATTTACACGCAGTACCTTTTTTATATATAATACAATTGTGCTACCGTCCATCGTCCCATCAACTTTTGTATACATTATTCATGAATATTTGAGTGTACATACTTAATTGTATGTTTTGGGGCTATTCAAAAAAAAAATTCTTTGTAGTTAATTTGCAATTTATTTTAATTATTTAGTATAAATTTAAGCAATTATTAACAATGTAGGTATGTACGTATTAGAAAAAAGTAATAAAACGTTGATACATGAGATATATTTTATTGGCGATAAAATATCGTGTCATCACGCATGTCAATTTCAAATAATTAATAATGCGCGCACACTACACAAAAAGTATAAATTAAATTAAACTATAAAAGTTACACAACTAATTGTTAGGTTTTTTTAATAACTATTAAAATAAACATAAATAAGTACAATGGGTATCTGCATACAGAAAAATGAAAATATATCCAACACCTTATTAGGTTTTTGTGCAAATACATATTTAAATTAATTACTGATTCATGTTGGTTTTGGGGAATGTAATCTATGTACATATGTACATATTAAGGAAGTTTTATTTTTTTATAGTGTTCCGTTATAATTTTAGTTAATTGTTTCGTACCTGTGTATATGACAATTTGTAAAGGTTCGATAAAAGAACGAACTACATATATTGTTGTATTTTTTGCCTTTAACTTCGGTAGCTCAGTAAACTTAAAAGAAGTTTTGATCGTGCCTATGCACTTCTCCTACAGAAAAATTAATAGTTTATAGATTATACAAGGGTCCCTACAACCTATGTTTTCTGTATTCTAATTCTAGTTCATAACCGTAAACTCGGCAACATTGTAATTAAATGCAGCACATTGAACCATTTAACTATTTTTTTTTTCTGTTTAATTTTTTGTGTTATTACCTTAACACAGATTTGGTCCCATAGGTATTTCGACTGTTAGCGCCAATTTGCATTGCATTGGCGGCAAATTTTCATCCTTGATGAATGATTAATTGTGACCAGTGGTAACGTTTTTTGATGTTTCCATCCATTTTAGGCGTTTTTGGAGGTCGGAAAGCTATTTATAGTGCCATCTATCCCAGAAATGCTGATGAAGTTGTTGAGTGAGTTTCCATCGTTTTAATATTACAACTTTATCATTCTTGACTTCATATTCAGGGATAGCGCTGAGAGGTCGCCCCATTAAAAAGTCTTCCGGGGTCAGTTTTAGAAAATCGCTTAACCAATGCGATAAGTATTGCTTTCACCGTGAAATAAACGAAAACTGCCAAATATGATTGGGTTGGTGTTTTTCCACGAATTGTTTAATGTGTTTGTTAAATGATTCACAGAAATCAAGATCTACATTGGAAACCAGCATTCCAGCAGGAAACTATCCATAAGTTGAGAGAAGCTAACTGTAAGCATTTTGAAATTTTGAAAAACCGGTAGCACTCTTTACAAACTGTTCGTATACTTCAACTCGTCGAGAATTGGATGCTTTGAAGTGGAAGAAAGTTGTGAAACTTGGGACCGACTACCGGCGCAAAGGGTTTATGCCTTGTTAATAAAAGGATTGAGGGAACGAATTTTACTTGGAAAAGTGTCATTTGTTTGCCGAATTTGTAGATTATCGGCAAACGAATACATTTGGAACGCAGTGGAAGGAAGTTGAATTTAAAGCGGTTTGAAGTTCATCTAGTATGACCCGGCCACATTGTCATCCAAGTTCTTCACACCAATCATTAAATTGACAATTTTTGATGAAACGCAGGCTGCTACGTTAAGAAGCTAATTGTAACTGTTGTGGTACAGACTTTACTACTGTGATAAAATAGTAAGTTTTCCATTTAAATCGGTTGGGCTAAGCCAAAAGAATAGTTGTTTTTTAGGTTGGTAGCTCCCTAACAAACACCTGTATCAAATTTCGTGCCAATATCTTATTCTTTATTAGTTAATGAGGTACGCTTTTTTATTGTCATCTAAAAAAGTGGAGATCAAATTTTGATTCAAAACTGGAATTTCGGCTACCGAATCGTTCAAAATGTTGGCTTTTGATGCCAATGTCCAGAATGCGTGTTTCTGCTTGGTATAAGTTGTTCAAAAAGGCAGAGAATCCGATTAAGTCTATGAACGTCCTTGCCGTCCTTCTACGTACATATATACGCACATATCGTTCGGGTCCGAATTTTGGGCAGACAATTCTTGGTTTTTGCTTCATGATAATGCGCCGTCTCACACTGAATTGGTTGTACAAGACTTATTGGCCAAAATTTCACCCCATATCGTTCCGCTACCATTTTTTTTGCATGATTTAGCTCCGTCTGACTTCTGGGTGTTATTGAAACTCAAAAAATCACCCTTAAACATCGGTTTGACTCGGTTGAAGAAATACAAGCCGAATCGAAGAAGGTTTTGTAGGCCACTCCGGAAATCGACTTTATCAACTATTTCGAAGTCTGGAAAAACCGTTGGCATAAGTGTATTTATCCGAAGGGAACGAAATAAATTTGAAAAAATGGTAAGCCGTTTGTGTTTTATTTAAAAAGTCTTGCTATTTTTCGATCAGAGTGTTAAATTCAGAAAGAAATCAAATTACAATGATTTTGATGGTTTAGGTTGACTGGCGACTAAATCCTTTTTTGATTTACGTTGTTTTGGTATTTCAACATCCACTTGCATCGAGGGAAAGTAAGTTCATAGTAGTTTTCCGTTGCATCTGTAGATTTGGTGTAAAGGGACACACTCACACACCGTAAGCCTCTTCGCTATAAAGTTGTATTTGCAACGTGGAACCTTCAGCTGATTTACATCAATTAATTCGCATTTGCCATAGTTGTTGAAGAAATATTTTGCCAATCAATATTATTAGTGCAGTGAAGCCAAGTTGATTAAAAATTAGTGCAACGTCTGATTTAACTATAAGTGTTTTGAAGAGCTATTTGCAGACGATTTATGAAGCATTTATGAATTTATGGTTTTTTATTTGAAAACCAAAGAGTGACGGCATTAAAAGTTTTTTTTTATTTACCTTATACAGGGTGGGCCACCTGTTAGTCCTTTTTCATATTTGTACAATAAATAAAACACTCATTTTGGAATGAAAAGTCAAAATTTTTTATTGATAACGAAAGGTGGTTCTATGCCATTTATGTATGAAAAACAATATCGGTCATATGCCGACCACGGCTTCGCGTAAAGGCCTGCATCCGAACATCAAAATTTTCGATGAATTTTTCCCATAAAAGCGGATCAATGACCTCAATTTCAGCTCGAATGTTGTTTGTAAGTTGTTGAGTTGTTTGTGGGTGATTAGCATAAACCTTACCTTTCAAAAAATCACATAAAAAATAATCAAGTGGTTTGATGAAAAACCTTCATTTTGTTCAAGCATCCAATTAACTAAACGGCGACGATTTAAATGGTCTGGTGGCCTCATTTTTTGAGTTTTGAGTTAGTTGAATTTTGTATGGATGCAAATGAAGCCCAACATGCAAAATGCGTCGTAATGTGGTTCGTGAAATGTTTAGCTCTTGTGAACGATGCCTGGTTGATATGCTTGGTTCATTGCGAACACTTTCACTAACAGCTGCCACTGCATCAGGAGTACGCGCGGAGTTGTCGTGTTGCGTTGCAGTATTAATTTCGTGTGAACACCCCCATTGCCTCTAATTTTGGCAGGAGATTTCAAGGTTGATTTCGCGCCCGAAGATGGACAACTCTTGGTAAACTTTCTACAAGATAAATTAGAACTACAAATGAATAATAACCGAAATGAACCTACCACAAGACATGGAACAACAATCGATGCAGTTTTCTCTAGATTTCTTTCTAATTTTCATTCGAAAACATATGTATCTTATTTCTCATACCATAAGCCTATTGTCTCGGTCTTACAATCAACCACAGTAATTACTGATGTATCTGATAATGAATATAATGAATAAAAATAAATAAAATAAAAATCTATTCAAAAATCTTAATTAATCAATGAAAACCCATAATAAATTTAAATATTTGTTGAAAATTAAATATAGATGGAACTAAAGGAGCTGTTTTTTGATGGGTCAGCATTTTACAAAAATTTTTAGCGTTCTTGTGAATATCTAATTTACTTATATGTTCTTCAATTCTACATTTTCGAGCAATTGCTACCTTCAAATTAGATCTTTTAATCCTCCTTCCAATATTTTTACATCTTCTTTTTAATTCAGTTATTTGAAAATCTTTGAGCTGGGTGAGTAGTTTTCATTTTTTATATCAGTCAAACGATACTTGCAACTTGCACGTGGGTTCAATTTGATTTCATAATTTCTGATTTTTGGTCCACGCAAACATGCAATTTGTTCTAAAGTAATATCATCACAATTATTAGAAATTTGAGAGGAAACGTGCAAACAAATTTGCGATGACCCTGAACCAAAATCATCATTTAAGTTGGTACTCGTAGCAGGTAAATTCGTGCCTTGTAAATATGAAATAGCCGAATTCTCTTCATCATCAATTTCTGATAAATTATCGATAGATAAAGTTGTTAGCAATGAATCATTGTCAGAATCTTGGTTGATATCGTTGCGATTTATATTTAAACATGGTAAATTTATTGTGGGAACCGCATATTTTTTTATACCAGTTTTCGTAAACCATTTCCCTTCAAAGTGTTTTCACATATCTGTATATTTTTTACCGCCAAATTTTTTAAATTATAATTTGAAATTCACTCATTATATTTTTTATGATGTTTCTGCAACTTAAATAGTCGAATGTTTTGTCGTCTGGATGAATTACAGCTTTTACTGCACACTTAATTCCACTTTTACAAAAACTCATTTTTAAATTCTAAAACTTTTGAAAATTAATAAAATTTAAGAGAAACTAAAAAATGTCACAAAATCTAATTAGATCCTTTATCAAGAACAAGAGTCACTAAAACTCCTAATAATAAAGAACGTAAACTTAATATGATATCCATATAATCACCATCGTTTGTATATTTCTCTAAACGTAACGGCATGGCATACTTTTTTTTTACACCGTCCCATCCAATAATAATTTACCCAAGTGGATTTTTAAAATCTCATCATATTAAAGGGAACGTATTTTTAGTGAAGAGTGAAAAGATGAATGTATCGTTGTTTTTTCTGTACAGAATAAATATGTATGTACAGTATGTTTATTAGGGGCAACTATTGTCTTTTATACTGCGGTTTGGTGTATTTTGGCTATTTTAAAATAGATGATGCTGTTTTGGGTGACAGGAATGAGCTTAGAAAAAATATTCAGTACATGAAAATAGAACCACTGTCGCGGACCACACATTTGCTCTGAATAATTTATCTCTTTTATCTCTGGTTGTAGTAAGCTACGAGAATTTGTCTGTAAATTTTTTTTTCCTGTTGTAAACTTTATATTATGCTATGTTTGAAACAATATAACAAGAAAATTCACAAAAACTTATTATGGTGGATGTGGTAGTAGTAGTAACGTATTGGACTAGGGCGGCTGAGGTTCGATTGTGCTTAAGGCATTTTAGTTTTGTTTTTCCAATTTATATTTTTTTGAAGTGATAACGTCTTAAGCCGGCTTCAGATGATTAATATCTATTGCGAATGTTTTAGTATTGGCAATACTATTGAACATGTGAGGACACTAATTTAAAGATGGTCAATATACAAAATATTGTGGTAATGGTTTGATGAAAATTAAAATATTTTTAATGTTGATAAAATATTTACAATACCTACTATTGATCTTCTGAGTTACTTTATTGCCAAAATATCAATGCGAAGATCCGTCAAAATTTGAGCTTGGTATTAAAAACTAAGAAAACGTAACAGTTACCTATATTTAGCGTTGCATTTATGCAAATATAAATATAATATTGAATTTATATAGTATTTGGATTTGCATATTTAATATATTATAGTGATTAGAGTGGGACTATATTATATCGAAATTGGGTTATAAAATACACTACATATTATATATGTATGTATATCGAAATAAATTTGGTGCGACTAAAAATAACTTGGTAAATATATACATATACTACAAGGTGCGGTACATAGGTATACTAAAAACAGCGATACACCAGAATCCCCTGATAATCAGGAATAGTTACTTAGCTTTATTTCTACATATAGAGAACTTCCAGTATTGTGGGATGTTACATCGAAACCGAAATCTGGCATATGATAAATTGTCACAAATTTACAAAACAATAAAAAAAGGTTCAAATAGAGATGATATAAAAAAAAGTTTACTCGTTGAGGACCAACAATAGAAACTTATATCTTTTTAATTCACTTCCTAGACCATATTCTTTTCTTTTGTTTTTGGATTTTTTTTCATTTACAAATAATGATGATTAATAATGATAACAAAATAAGATATTTTTTATTTGAAAAAGCTTAAAAATAGAGTACATATATGTAAACAAGAGACAGACATATAAAGGGAAAGGCATGGCATTCACAATATGTACTAAACATAACAAACAATATGGAAACATGGTTAATATACGGAAAATGAAGCAAACCTATAATATGAAGCATTTTATCAGATGCAGTAAATAAAAATAAAATAAAAAGTATGAAAACAAATATTGTTGATTTAAAATTTTCAAAATATATATTTAATTGTTACATATTTATTTGTACATTAAAATATTTTTGTCAAATTATTATTATTGACGATTTCCAGCCAGGAATAATGAAATAAAATATCTTGTTATGTATCTGAAAAAGCTTAAAAATGAGTACACAAATATAAAAAAGAGATAAACATATTATGAATAATAAAATGGCGCCCGCACGGCATTTACAAATAAACACTAATGAAGTATGTATGATGAGAAGATGACAAACAAAAAAACAACAACAAATTATGAAAATAAAATTTTTATTTAAATTTTTTTTCAATTTATAATTTTAAAATACATAATAATTAACGATTAGGCATCGTTTTTTGTTGAATTAGTTATGATAACGATTTCCAGTTTTCCGTATTTTATATCTTCAATGTACCAAAACAAAAATTAATATTTTTTTACTGGTAAGTAGTGTTTGGATTGTGAGTGAAATAAAAACTAATAAAATATTTATATTTGTGATTTGTGCAAACTGGATATTGGATAATCCTAATGCCAGGACGTTCCTATATGTATATCTCATGATATATTTAGAAGATTATTGTGTTTTATGGTGTAATTAAGTGAAAAAAAGTGCAAAACAACATTTAGTTTTCTTTTTCTTAAAGAAAATAAAATCTGTACCTTGGTAGAAAAATTGACCCTTTTGTGTCCAAAATCTGATCATATTTGGTATTTTTGGCAGTTTAACAAATAATTATGGGCATACATAAGACATTTGTTCTCTTCCTACCAAGGCACATAAAGAAATATTTAATCGATTCATAATATAATGTGATTCACCAAAATACGCATATAATCTTCTTCAAATATGTACAAAAACAAAATTTCTCTAAACAGCTGTTTTTGTTTTGATTCTTAATTTTATTTTTAATTGCCAAACCAACACTATTTAGGTACATTGAAGATATAAAATACGGAAAACTGGAAATCGTTATCATAACTAATTCAACAAAAAACGATGCCTAATCGTTAATTATGTATTTTAAAATTATAAATTGAAAAACATTTTAAATACAAATTTTATTTTCATAATTTGTTGTTGTCTTTTGTTTGTCATCTTCTCATCATACTTCATTAGTGTTTACATATTTTCCATTATGTGTGTTGACCTTGTTCCTATGCATTTTGTTCTTTTAATAATGGAAATGCCGTGCGGGCGCCATTTTATTTTTCATAATATAATTATCTGTTTTTTTATATTTGTGTACTCATTTTTAAGCTTTTTCAGATATGTACATAACAAAATATTTTATTTCATTATTCCTGGCTGGAAATCGTCAATAATAATAATTTGACAAAAATATTTTAATGTACAAATAAATATGTAACATAAATATGTAATATATTTTGAAAATTTTAAATCAACAATATTTGTTTTCATACTTTTTATTTTATTTTTATTTACTGCATCTGATAAAATACTTCATATTATAGGTTTGCTTCATTTTCCGTATATTAACCGTGTTTCCATATTGTTTGTTATGTTTAGTCTTGTAAATGTCATGCCTTTCCCTTTATATGTCTGCCTCTTTTTTACATATATGTACTCTATTTTTAAGCTTTTTCAAATAAAAAATATCTTATTTTGTTATCATTATTATCGTAAATTGGAAAAGCTCACGGAAAAATCCTCCAAGTCAGGTGGAAACGGTAGTTTAGAGATGCAATTGAATTAAAATAAAATTAATTCCGAGTCAATTTTCATTAATATATTTTGAATAAACTGAGGTCATGTCTCTCCATACAAAAACTATGAAATAAACATTTTATTTTGGATTTTTTGTTACCATAAAAAAAGCTTTGAAAAAAATATCGATATCATGGAGGCTTTATTTATTAAGTAGGCTTTGCAATTATTCATCAATTGTAAGCATTACCTTTAATTTAAATGTATGATTTATGATACAACTGTAGCGAGAGAATGGCTCATCCGACCCGAGCAATTCTGAAGTCAATTTTTGCGTAAAGAAACTGGTGGTTAATTTTACATTAATTTTAAATTGAATGAAATCTATAAAATAGCGATTTACAGGGCTTGGCGGCACTATACCGAGAGAACGCCTTATATGATCGGAACAATTCTGGTGTCAATTTATGCGTAAGGAATCGATGGCAAATAATTTATTGTGAATTAAAATAATTAACCTCCACATAAATTTTAATTAAAATTAAAATCGGCACGATAGCGATTTACAATAGTTGAGAATAGGGCTTGCATTACCGGTAAACGGTTTTACCGTCCAAATTTCTTTACCGAATTACCGGTAAAAAATCAAATATTTACCGATAAATTTCGGTTAAACAATTTTAGAAAAAATAAAGTCAAATAGTTAAATTTTTTTTTTCAACTTTATAATAGTTTTAAGATTATGTAATAAATCATGCATTAAAAATAATATGGATATTTAAATTCTCTTTTTCTCTGCGCAAAACAAAATCAGGATAAAACAGAAAAAGTTAAACGCTACATCGAGCGACTGCATCTGTATTCTAAAATTTCTCGTATATCGTTTTCAATGAGTGTTCTTAACACTAGAATTACTGACCCGTCAAAATGACGTTAAAACTGTTCTAAGTAGTGTTCGAAGTGCGTGTGCATAATCGTGATACAATAATATATTTTTATTGTTTTCTTTGTGTGATGTGTTAGGCCTAGCAGTATAAATTGTCATAACGGTATTCTTTAATAACGGTACATACCTATTTACGTGTGTTCAGGGTATTTATAACCAAAATAAAAATTAGTACTAAGGCCCTTTTCCAATTACCGACTTATTTGTTTTCACCGACTTATTTAAATAAGTCTGCTGATGAGGTGACTTATTTTCTATCTCTTTCTTTCATAAAAAACTTATTTGGTTTCATATAAACTATACAGTTCTGTTACATGTAAACATTAAAATTCTGTCATCATAATATTTTGTCTTATCTTTCATACGTGAATTTTAAAATGAAAAGAAATACGCGATGTAATGAAGCAATATTTCAACCCCTGATATAAGTAGGTAAAAGTAATATTTTAAATTAAAGACATAAACACAGACACAAATTTTTGTCATCATCAGCTGTCAAAATAAGTCAGCAAAATGAATTGGAATGACTTTATCGACTTATTCAAGATGGCGTCAAATAAGTCAATAAGTTTGAAATAAGTCGGTAATTGGAAAAGGGCCTAAGGCTGTTTTCTAAAAGGATACTTATTTGTGGAACCTGTCTAATTCAAATAAGTAACCTGGCGAGGTGACTTATTTTTTTTTCTGTTTCTTACCAAAAAATCTATTTTGTAATGCCAAAAAAAATTTTTCAGGTGTTGGTTTATATTTATGTTTTAATTAATATTTATAAAAACCACAAATACAAATAACATAAAATTAAATTACAGATAATTAAATAAAAATTATCCCAAGAATAATAAATTTAATAATATTAAATTAAAAAAAAAATCGCTGTGCAATAAATATTGCGCATTTTCGTTCTTTTGATGCAGCTGTCGAAATAAGTAAGCTAACTCAATTGGAATGACTCTACTTACTTATTTATAATGGCGGCCAAATAAGTCAATAAGTATCGTTTGGAAAACAGTTTTAGTACATATTCAACTGTTTGATGAATAAGGAATCATAGGTATGCATTTTAATTTTCGTACTTATGAATAAGATAACTGAAAAATGAATTCCAATGGAAACTATGTTAAATATGCATTTAAAAGCTATTGATTTACCGGTAAATTACCGGTAAATCGGTAAATCGAGCGAACTTTTATCATTTACCGGTAAATGAAAAATTCGGTAAATTTGCAACCCCTAGTTGAGAACACTGTAGAGAGAGAATCCCTAATTTCTTTACGTGTACACAGAGACTGTGGCAGATAATTTATATTAAATTAAAATAATTAATTTCAACATCTCATAATCATTGTCACACCTAAGCCGTGTAGACCACACAGCCCACAACGAATATTTTTTTGATGAACAGTTCGTGCTGTTTGTTGGCCTGCAAGGTTTCTTGTGTGATGCCCCAACATATGTAAAATAATCCTTAAAAACCTTTACTCTTTGGTTTAAGGTTTATTTAAGGTACAATAATTCTGAAATGCCTTTAATCTCGGGCTATTCCTACTCGGCCAAAAGCTAACGGCTAAAAAAATATAAAATGGTGAATGTGGCAGCTGCCGCTGGACATCACCATTATATATAAATTGTATCCGTCCTAGGATGGGCTGTACTCCCCCCCCCCCCCCCTCACGTTTAATTAATAATTTAACATTTATTAGAAATATTTTACTTACTTTGTTCATATTAAAATGTCATTCATTTAAATTCGGTCTTACCTTAAGTAAATAATTAAAATTTTGTAATTCACAAATATGTACATACACACAAAAAAATATTGCGGTGTGAATGGTATTTTATCCGAAAAAAAACTTTATTTTTTATCCAATAGTACCATATTAACTCCGCAAGATCGGGTACAAATTTTAAAATATCTAAAAGGATCGAACAGTATACTTCTGCACCGTTTGGAGTAAATGCAAAAGTTGTCAACAGCGGATTTTTTTAAAAGGTACTTCCCAGAGATTATTTTCGTTCTATCGGAGTAAATATTTACACCGTTTGGAGTTTTCGTGAAAAAGTAAAATTGTAAGAGAATTTGGCTGTATTAGTTAAATTCGCTAAAGCAACTTGCATATTCCTTCTGTATAATAGAATTTAAATTGTGATACAATCAGTCTAGTCGCAGGGGCCTGCTGAGAAGATTCAATTCTCTTACAATCTTCGGAATATATTAAAATCATATATGTACATTAAAATAAAATACCAATGGGGTAAAACCATACGCTCAAAAAATGTGCGGTGTTAATTGGTTTTTTATCCGAAAAAGTATTTTATTTTTCTCCAACTGAATATAGTTTTATAAAATTAAATACGCATCAACGGATAAATATTTTTACCTATCCGAAAAGATACATTTTTATAAAAACTCCTTTTGGATTTAATAAAATGCACCTCTAGGTGTTTTCCTAAAGATGAATGTTCGTGTTTGGTTTTTATGCGGTGTAAAAATTTTTATCCAAATGTATTTTATGCCATTTTTATTATAATATCCGATTGGATTCAAACTATAAATATCCGATCGGTGGGACACTATGTAACACCGATTCGGTGTTGTGGTGACCTTTTTTTTTTTGTGTGTACATAGTAAATATAAAACTTTCAATGCTTTACCAATCTAGTTGTTAGGAGATGGCAGCTATGGTGTAAAGGAGATTCAAAACTGTAACGATATTTAGCGAAACAATTTGGTATAATTTTTTCAATTGCGAATAAATAATTGAAGAGAAAAGACAAAAAAATAAATTGAATTTTTTGTTATTTGAGAAATAAACTGATATGGAATTCATCTTTTTTTATTTATTCTGAGAACAAGCAAATCAACGTTGAAGGTTCTGGGCTTAAAAAATTCGAAGAAAGCCCAGTAAATTACATATCAAGCAATTGTATAGCATAGTTAGGACTTCGGGATTATGATATTCTCTTCCATTGCGAAACGAATTTTCATTTAAAATGTGTATCTTTCAAAAGTCGACTTTAAACTTTTCGAAACGGATAATGAACATGGCCGTAATTCTATTTAAGCTTTTATTTTTAGTTGTACTTTTTTGCAATATTTTATGGAACTGGTTGGACTTATAAACTTAACATTCGTAAGCATGTTTTTTACAAAAATTGTTACACCAATGAACTGATATTTAAACTTTCATAATAAATCCAAGAACATAAAACCCTGTACTAATTATTACTATCGTTGTAACAGGCATATAACTTATATTTCTTTACTTTAAAAAATTAAAATAAACCAGACAAATAATTTTTCCTAATGTGAGGTAATTAAAATATTAGAGTCGTAATTAAAAAAAAATATCGAAAACTTAAAACTTTCAAATAAAGTAAAAAGATAAATTCTTATAAGTTTTTATAACAACAGGCACCCCACTTATAAATTAAAATTTTGAGATAAATATATTTGCCAATAATATTATTTGTTATAAACTTTTAATATTTTTTTTATTTTTTTCGTTACCATTATGGATTTTTCATTAAAGTTATTTAAGCGGAAATCAATGTCGTCGTTCTGTGAAAGGAAATAACCCCAAAAATCGTATTTAGATATCAGTAGCACTTTCTTTTATTTACTTTAGTTTCGACAATGCAAATTAATTAAACGGTTTATTATTATTTTTTTTTATTGTAAGTCTGAAAAGAAAATTTTGATTTAGCCAATTAACTGAACACTTATTATACATATTTTAAGATCGATAATATTACCATTTTGGCAATTTCCAGTAGTCCATTAAAATTATCATTTCCGGTTTGCTTAACAAGGTTATAGAAATAACTTGTTTTTTGTTGCAAAAGTTTATATGGATAGTCATATTCTACCAATTTTCCGCCATCCATAACTAAAATTTTGTCGTAGTCAATAACAGTGTGTAATCGATGGGCTATTGTTAATATAGTGCAATCTGTAAATCGTTCCTTAATGGTGTATTGAATTAACTTGTCAGTTCTAAACAAAAACGAATTAGTGTTAAATCTAATTTATAATTCTAGATATTAAAAATACAGTTGTCAAACTCACTCTGGATCAACATTAGCTGTTGCTTCATCAAGTAATAAAATTTTATTGTTGCGTAGAATAGCACGTGCCAGACATATTAATTGCCGTTCACCCATACTAAAATTACTACCGCCGTCTGAAACTTTCGTGTCTAATCCATCAGCCAATGTCCTTATCATATCGCTTAATTCCACCTGTTAGTAGAAAAAACAAAATGTAAATATAATAATTGATCAACCAACATTTTTTATTTTTCGTGTAGTCTTCTGTGGATCAATAATAAAGGAATTAATTCTATACCACCTAATATACACACACATACAAACTACAAACATACATAATATGTATACCATAAGCACTATTAACAACTATGGTGCCAACACAATGTCAACTTTTCGTTGTCATGAATTAAATATTAAATTATTGTAGTATTATAAACTTAATTGGATTCTAGGTTTCACATTTTCAGGTTGGGTTTTCACAATTTTTTTGTTTTGTTCGTTCTTATCTGATTAAATAAAATTCTCATGATAATTCAAATTATCAGAAATTTTAAAGTAATAATTTTAAATTTGCGTGGTTAGTTAATTACGATTTTATTCTATAGCGTATTTTATAAAATTATACAAAAAATATGTTACCTGTTCCAAAACATTCCATAATTTAGTTTCGTTTTCTAACTTTAACGGATCTACATTGTAACGTAATGTACCGGAAAATAATATTGGATCTTGTGGAATAATTGATATTTTACTTCGTAAATCATTCAAACTAATTGTACTCGTGTCAATATTATCGATTAATATTTGTCCATGTAAATTAGCTAGACGAAATAGTGCTTGAATTATGGATGACTTACCGGCACCCGTTCTGCCTACGATTCCAACTTTTTCCTGATTGAAACATGTTATGTTATTTAAAAGTAATTGCTGATTACAAAAATTGTAAAGGTTTTACCTTTGAATTAACAATAAAGTTTAAATTTTTTAAAACCATTTCACTTTCGGTAACATAAAATAATGACAGGTTTTTGAAAATAATTTCCCCATTTTTAGGCCATTCTTGTAACGGCAAAACCGAATCTAAATGCGATTTGTGTTCCATTTCTGTAGGTAATTCAATATATTCTAAAATTCTTTCAACCGATGTCATTTGATTTTCTAGCTCAGCTGTTTGCCGTAAACCCCAATTACACATTCCAATCATAGACAATACTTGAGTTACAGCCAAACCAACGTTACCGCCCATCACATCTAAATTAAAAAAAAAAAAAAATGTAAAATATTTAAAACTTTATAAGGACCCTTGGGAATTTAGAAAAAATATAAAATAAAATTAAAAATATTCTTACTATTCCCCAAACTGAAAAAGCTTAATATAACAACAGAGATGTACAATAAACAAACTGTATCTAACCAAAACGCAAACCCCCGTGTCGTTGCTAAAAATAAAAATGATGCGGTTGTATTTAAATCTAAACTAGTGTAGAACTCATTTTGTAAAAAATGTTCTGCTTTCATTGAACGAATTGTTGATAATCCTTGTAATGTGGCTGTTACATGTGAAAATATTGGGCTACGTGCTGTAATAAAAATACTTCTGGAAAATTATAAGATTTATACAACAAAATTTAATTGGTGTACTTATTGCTTCAACACGTTTGATATTTCGTGCAGTGCTAAGAAAAATATAACGCAGTACATAAAATATTATGAACATTATAGCAGTTGGTATTAAAAGCCAATAATTTAAAATCGATACGACTATTAGTATGCCAATCAGTTCCAAGAAAAACTGAAACGAAATATAACAAAAAAAAATGTATTTTTTGTGTAAAAATGTGTTGAGATGCTTTTGAGAGGTGAGGATAAAATACGTGATGGAATTTCATTTCTATGTTGTTTATGTTCCATGATTTTTCTGGATTGTCATCGACCAAATAATACAATATATGTATTCTAAATATATGATATGTATTCTAAATTTTTCTTTTGGCCTGGCGATACCAGGCAAAACATAGTTTAGTTTTCTTGAAATACAAAATTCTAGCGGTTGATATATTTATTAATTAGGGTGTAAATTGGACTGCTTTCGATATAGTCGCATCTCAAATTTATATAAAGTTTAGTAGGCGAAAGGTCTGAAGTAAACAACAGATTTCGAGACTATACATAGTATATACGCGCATAGCAATACGTTAGAACGATGGACAGAATTTAACCGTTTAACTCATGGTGCTTGGTAGCATACCGAACTATTGAATAATTTATGTCATATGAGGTATGTATTTAATTAAAAATGAACTGAATATTAAACCTAAAACTAAAAAGTTAACAATAGATAATAAAAAGTTTCATAGAAGTACTCACAATAATACAGTCAACTAACACAGTCGGCAATGACGTATCAACTGAACCAATATCCTTTGAGAATCGATTTAAAATACGACCTGATGTATTTTGATTGAAGAATAACATTTTTGTTTTTATTATGCCAAAGAATAGTTGATTATGCAAATTTTTCGATGCTCTCAAACATATCCGATAAAATGAAAATGAACGATTTAATGTTGCATAAATTAGTATAGCCATAAGCGTCGTATATACATAAATATAATTTTCTCTTATATTCCAGAATGAATAATTATTATTGTTATTTTCACTGTCTGTAAATAAAATAAAATTGAAAATGTTTTAGTTGCATTTTAAAATATGTATCTAGCAATAAACTAAATCAATATTAATTGTTTTTCATGGTAAATGCTTATTTATATGAAAGGTATGCGTTTCATGAATTAATTATGATATTATGCGGCAAAACGAACATTGAATGAAATATAGGCGTGTTCAATTGATGTGAACTAAATGAACTGCTCTTTAAAATTTAAATAGCAAAAAGCGAACCATAAAAGCATTTTCGACACGTCAATAAAATGTGTGTTCGGATATATATTATTTACACATATGTACGTATGTATGTATTTAAAGGAGATATGTGTATCGAAAACACTGAAAATTTTGCGACTCAGCGTATCAGGCGAAGCGATGAAGGCTGCATTGAGAACGACATTAAATAAATTTTTTATTTTAAATTAAAGTTTATTGAAATGTTCTATACACCACTAGGTTTCATGCCCTGGGTTGGTAATAAGGCATTTAATGCTATTTTACACGCTCTAATTGAATCCTACTATATATTCGAAACTCAAAAATATTTCAACATCTAAATCAATCATTATTCCTGCCTCCTCAATTAAGCTATTTTATTGGTTTTTTATTTTAGGGATCCGCTTTAGAAAAATGTAATTCTGTAATGTGTATTCGCTCTATAGCTATGTATAAACAAATACAAAAAATGTTTATCGCAATCTTGGATTATGTACAAACGAGAATTTTATGTTTTTAAAATATTGAATAACAAAACCATAAACCGAATCTTTATCAAAAGAAAAAATTTTACAAACAAAATAATTTTTATTATAAATATTTCATGTTTCTCATAAACCTAAAATTGTACGAACTTACGAACTATGTTATATTTATATACATATGTAGGTTATAAACTATGAACATTACAAGTATTTACAATATACATACATATTATGTACATACATAAACAGCTTCACACAAAACATAAACGGCAAATACTTAACAGCATATTAAAAAGGAAACTTTAAAATGGAAAATTCACAAAAAGCTTCAAACCTTCAATAATAATCGTTGCTGGCGGTATCTCTCTTTTAAACTCTTCTCTTTCTTCCCAGTTTACCCTTTTAAATATAAAACATAATTGAGACAAAAATCAATTTCTTTTCAATTTTTAGATCCAACATTATTTTTTTTTTCTTCTCGATACTTTATCATGTTGAATTTGAACGAAAGGTAAATTTTAAGTTTAAAGTTTTAAAAGTTTGTTTTTGGTATATTTTAATATGTAGATATATTCCTCTTTAAAGGGATACACAAAAACATATACATACAAGTATTTATACATACCAGATTGAAACAAAAAAGTCAACACCGCTCTTCATCATTTGGGTTAATATGAACAAGAATATAATAAATCCTACAATACATTTGCTCTTTGTTGAATTGATGTAAGATTGATAAACTTTTCGTTTAACCGATCCGATTTGAATATGTTCTACATTCTCCTTCATACTGATATGAGCTTCAACACTAATTCGGTTGACCTAAAAATATTGAAAAAATTAAAAAAAAACTTTGTTTTTTTATTTTGCTGAAAATGATTAAACTAAATCAAATGAGGGTACATTTTGAAATTGAAGCTCTCTCGATCTGATGGTAATCATTTTTGATTTTGTTTTGTTTAATCCAAATAAATTATAATACTATAAGGAAAATTAGGTTATATTTCCTTAGTAAAGCTGCGTCGTAACATACAATATTTTCTTTAACAAGTCGATTAGTTTAGTTTTAATAAAATTTGGCTACTTTTATAATTTATTTTATATTTTGACAGGCAATAACGCAAACAGGTTAACACTGTCTTTACCTCTCTATTAATCTCTCTATTATCTAAATCTCCAGCTCAACCTCCAACTTTGTCTCCAACTCAACCTCCAACTCAATCGCAACGCAATCACTAAATCAACTCCTAATCAAACAATCAACTCAATCAACAATTCAAACCCAAATCAATTTTAAATCAACTTTTAACTTACTCCCAAACTCAACTACTATAATTTACCCATCTGAACCCTTGCTCGTCCTCAATGCAAGTTATAAAAAACTACAAGCGTTAATTAACACAGCTCCAATACACTCAAATTAAACCCCAACTGAACGTCATCGCTCGACAATACCCTACTTCACAAAAACTCAACCATCAGCGCAATCCTTAAATCAATACTACACGTGTAAATGAACTCAACTCAAAACAACTCATGCTAATTTCTAACTCAAATCTCAATTCAACCCCCAATAACGATCTACCGACTGAACGGCTGAAGTAACCCCAACATAAAACCCTCAAAGGTAAAGTTTCGGAAACCTCAAGATAAGGAAAAACATCGACAGGGGTAGTTGTGAGTGTGACAGATAATGTTGTATATAGTGAAGTGTTCCAGTAGAATTTGTGTTTGTTGAAAGTTTTAAAATATGTACTCAAAAAAAAAAAAAAAAGAAAAAAATGAAATTGTAATTGAATTTTTGTGCCATATAAATAATCAAAAATACCGACCCAACGGCTCAGTGGAAGAACCCGGTACATCCGAATCCCGATAGGGAAGAGATATTCTGATTATTTGATTAGGATTAGTGATGGCAAGGAACACATCTTTGATCTTTTGTTGGAGTGCAGAATTCATGGGCCGATGTACCATTGATGCCAGTACTATTGACTAAATAAATGTACGACTACATAAAACGGACATATAGCCGTCTTCGATTAGGCTACTGCGTAAGGCAGGACGTCAAAAGTAAATTGCGAATGAGTTAGGAGTGCTTAGAGCGCCAGAAAGATTTCATAGAAATAAATAAACATACAAATAATAAAATTGTGCAATTGCACAGAGGCCCTTTAAATAAAATTTGTTAACTAATACTAATCCAAAACCAACTCAACGCGCAAATTGACCTTCAACCCAACCTTCAACTCAACCACAAACTCAACGCCCAACTTTATTTTTCAAACCACCATATAAAAAATCGGTAATTATCTACATAAACAGTTGGTTTTTTTTAAATTCATAATATAGGTACCCGACCTACTTTACATACATCCAGATTGGAGAAAACATTCCAATTCGGACAAGTCGAAACCTTTAAAACACCGAGAGAAGTGATTTTGGATATATAACATTTTTGGTCAATTTTAGCACGATTTCAGTAGCTTTGGTCTTGCCAAAATTAATACAGACGTCTTAATTATTAGGCAATTAACTGTAGAAACCGTGGGTACATGGTGAAAAATCATAACTAATGATAACCCGATTTAATTTTTAGTTATTTTCAAAAACTTTTTAATTTAGTTTTTATTTTTACATTAAAAATTGAGGCTATTACCGGCTTACCGCTTTCGTCAAAAAGACATTATCAGATACACGTCATGATGTCTATCTGATGATATTTTTTTGGACGAAAGCGCTTATAGCCTCGATTTTTGATGTAAAATTAAAACTAAATTAAAAAGTTTTTGAAAATAACTAAAAATTAAATCGTATTATCTTAATTATTATGAAATAAATTAAACTTGAGACGATTATCACCACCAAATTTGTTTCACAAAAATAAGAAAAATCAAATAAAACTTTTAGAAATATTTTATTTATTTTTTGTGCATATGTAGGTGCAGAATCCATTTTTTTAAGTTTCGTTCATTAAGTTTCGTTTGCAAAAACAAAACAACAATATTTTTTGACAGATAAAACCGATAAAAATCTTAGTTTGTTTTGTGATAAATCAACATTTTCCCATAATTATTAATACGCAACGGCAACTCTTAATATGAAAAGAAGTATCAGCACTATTAACTTAATAATAAATGTTTCTGTTCAGCATTGTTACATAGTACGTTTACATACGGTTCATTACGGACCAATACCTTCTATCATCCATTTTCGAAATTGGTTTGAGATAGCTATTACGTGTATGTTTTAACAATATTTTAACGATGTTTTGATCAAATATTTTTTTGAAACTTTAGTCAAAAGTACTATGTTTCAAAATTGCTTGGAAAAATGTTTTCATTTAAATAGCTTAAAAGTTATTAATTTTTAGCAGCTTCTGCAAAATTCGTATTTTGGATAATAGGATGTATTGGGCCTTAATGAACGTTAATGTAATATACAAAAAAAGTCTCGCGACCTAGTTTTACGCTGGTAGTAACAAGTACATTTTATACAATATACACATTAATACTCTTCGATAGATGGACAAAAAAATATTAGAATTATTGTTTTTTAAAGTCTGAAAAAAGAGAAAAATTGAAAAGGTTAATGACTAAAGCCGAATTTTGTTACATTCTGTGCGAGTTTATGTAAATATTCTGCTGCTAATTAGCACAAATTCCTTTCTAATGGTTTGAAAAGTACCACTCTTAAATTTGAAAGTATCTCTGCTGCAGTGTATTTCTTAAATTTTTGGAAGATTTCAACCATTTAAACACTTCTGCTTCGAAAGAGTTGAGCAATTCACCGTCAGTTGCTTTTTGGTAGTTATAAAATGATAAATACCAATATCAAGCTCGCTTTCTTATCTTGTCCATTATGGCATAATGGGATATATACACGATAGTCTAGCTAGCAGATAAGCAATCAATGTTTGCTAGATTGCGGCAAATGGTATACTCGTTAGCTAGCAAACAAGCAAATAGTTAAAATTTTGCAAACGATTTAATTTATCGAAAAATTATTGTTTAATGTCAATCATTGAGTTTAAACCATATTTCATTTGGGCAATACTTAGAAACGAAGCTAAATATTGTATTCGAAATAGTTGTATTTCATATTTTTAGAAAAAATTTAATTAATCTAGGCAAAACTATGTAATAAAAATTGAATAGTTATTTTATAATCTTAACTTTTTAATTAAAATTTTTGTAATTTCTTAGTTTATATATTTGATTCAAAACAGAACAAAAATCTTTCAATTATTCACGTTTTGAGGTTATATTTTTTATTCAGTGTAATGACATTTGCATGCTTATTAAAAAAATTGGGTCTATCCGACTCTCGGACGACACTTTTCCCAGAAACATCCGTTAAAGATCGCCAAACCAACTATTTATATTTTACAATTTCCGTTATTTTGGGCAGGCGTTATTTTAGGTTCGCACAATATGTCACGGCTTTTCTTAAATTTGGAGACCTCTTCCCCAATATCACAATTGATTTATAAACCTTCTACTCTCATACCGCCAAATCACAGATCCACAAATAATGTTAGATTATTTAGAACTGACACGTGTTGAGCAGTAATCAAAGTCATATTCGCCATTTTTCATCTTTGACCTTTAACAATTAGATCCAGTTTTACATCAGTATACCGTTGAAAGTCTTTAAGAATTTAATTTACTCCATTCTGAGAGCATCCACAATGTTCAAAAAATTATTTTCTGAAAATTTGTGCCGTTTGTTCAGATCACAATATTATGTTAGTAACGTGAGCATTGGCCGATATAATTCTTTACTCAGTGCTTCATTCAGTGCTTGGCATCACTGTGGACCATTCGAAAATACAAAATAATAAAACACAAACAATACAAAATCAGTATTAACGTTAATTATCATTTGTTACCGAATCCCACCTCCTTGTTATATAGCATTTCATTGTATATATTTCCCAGCCCTCCTAAACCTGCGCCACACTAGTGGCGTGATTTTATTTTAAAGCCTCTCATATTAATTTGCTATTAGGAGTTATATACGACTTTAAATACCAAGAGAATTTATTACTCAGAAATAATACGTATGGCGGATTTGTATACATCAAAATTTCTTGCGTAAAATCCTATATACTCGATCGTTTTCGCAATGCAATATATTTTTACTTTTCCCGCTATAACGAAGTTATATTGGGTAAGTATTGTAATCGCGAAAAAAATTTTGTTCCAGATTTGCACATTTCTCGACGAATTAGGTTACCAGGACCCCGAAACACCGATCAGAAAAATGTCGTGTCCGTCCTTCCAGTCGCACATTTTTTTAATTTTTGGTTTGCCTTCCATTCTCACAAATATTGATAGTTTTGGTCGAAATTTTGTTTACCGAGGTAATGTCGCACTTTCCGAAGATATATTTTTCTACAGTTAATACACCTTGCAAATTCCAACAATTGTTCCCTAGTTGTCTTTAAGATAAAATAAATAGATTACCGTGTAATATGAAATTTAAACTTCTAAATTTACCTAAAATACTTTGCTGGTGGCAAGTAATATCGTCAACATTTAAAAATAATACTATCTAGTGACCTTTTAAATATAGCACGATATTCCCGTTTCTATGGCATTAACATTTCTGACATTTAAATTTTTGTGACGTTTTTGATATGACATTTTAATGATTGAAATTGCAACGACATGTTGATCGATACATTATTTGTGAATTGCTTTAATAAAATCGCCTTTAAAGGTATTATTTCTGAGTAATAAATTCTCTTGGTATTTAAAGTCGTATATAACTCCTAATACCAAATTAATATGAGAGGCTTTAAAATAAAATCACGCCACTAGTGTGGCGCAGGTTTAGGAGGGCTGGGAGATATATAAAATGAAATGCTATATGACAAGGAGGTAGGATTCGGTAACTTAACGTTAATTCTGATTTTGTAATGTTTGTGTATTATTTTGTATTTTCGAATGGTCCCGTACAGGCTGCAGTACTGAGTAAAGAATTATATTGACCAATTTCACGTTGCTCAGATAATATTGTGATCGGAACAAACGGCACAAATTTTCAGAAAATAAATTTTTGAACATTGTGGATGCTCTCAGAATGGAGTAAATTAAATTCTTAAGGACTTTCAACGGTATACTGATGTATAACTGGATCTAATTGTTAAAGGTCAAAGATGAAAAGTGGCGAATACGACTTTGATTACTGCTCAACACGTGTAAGTTCTATATAATCTAACATTATTTTATAACGGAAATTGTAAAATATAAATGGTTGGTTTGGTGATCTTTAACGGATGCTTTCTGGGAAAAGTGTCGCCCGAGAGTCGTATAGACAAAATTTTTTTTATAAAAAATTCACGGTGCGCCGTGAATCAACCGTCTTACGTTCGTAATCGTAATGGTTTAAAGGAGGACGCACGTATGTGTGTGGATTTAACCAAATTACACAATCTAATTTTTTAAATACTGTTTAATTTATATCAATGTTATAAGCGACTGCTTTAAAACATTCTAATGCTGGCCTTTTATTAAAATTATTTAGGATACGATTAATCCTGCGGTTGTAGTCAAAGTAGCTACGTATGCGTTGTGACCCTTGATCACCTGCAAGCATTTAGGTGCGTATGATATAAGGTTTTGAATTTTAGGCTTTCAATAAAACGGAAAATATTGGGGTGGTCAATTCCTACCGCAGAGCAAGATTTGCGATTCACTTGTGTTAGCATCGTATTGTAATGATTCCATTTTAAAATCTCAAATCATGCAAATCTTGGAGCTTTATCGACTATAAATCGTCCCACAAAGTGTTCCTTAAAATAGCTTAACAACCCTTTCAGATTAAGGTTTTCAGCTACAACAACGTTAAAATATTCAACGACTTCATCGTGATGAACGATCACTAGTGTTAGTATTTAGACTTTAATCCATGAGAACATATTTATTTCTATAAAATGCCTGGCGAAAATGGAAATAACATAGCTTTACATAAGCTGCCATTTCAAAATACTTAAGTATAATTTCTGGCGCTATTGAAGGCTTCAATATTTTCAAATGGCTTATTAGTATTTTAAAAACTGTTTACAAGTATGCCAGTAGCAATGCGTATACACACAACGAGTGATCTTATTTTTGTAAATACTATGCGTGAATGACATAGAGTTGCGCAAAATGAGCAGGGTAAATGCTGAAGGTACCATCAGAAAACCATATAGCTGAATTGGAAAGAATCTTCAAATTATGAGATGTTTCCAAAATTAACAATCGTTGTTCATCATTTGATCCACAGTCAAATAACAAAAATAATGTACCATCTGCTATATATTTTTAACGGCCAGGTATCTTGAAACTTCGATGTGTTGGCATTAACTGTATTCCTTCATTATGTTGTTGGTTTCGGTATTATGTTGATGTTGCTTCGGTATTATGTTAATTATGTTGTTCATCAGTATTCTTGTAGCTACAGCAGACGTAACACTAACGGCCTACTTTGAAGTAAGCTGTTGAGTACAAGCAAAATAAATCTGAGCAGAATTCTAGATGTTTTCTAAATTTTGTTGAGCTTCAGCTTTTGCTGCCTCTGCTGGGTGGTTGTGTTCCTCATTACTCCATATACATAATAGAATTAAATCTTACATATAAATGAGCCTGTCAGCAAGAACCATGCCATTTTAATTTTTTCAATTCGTCGCCTGAAAGAACAGAATTCGAAGTTCATTCTACAGAGGAAAAGCTTATTTTTGAAATAAATATTTAATTCACGTATGACGGTTGATTTACGGCACACAATTCACTTTTCTACTTCACACTACTGGCTTTTATGAAAACTAGTAGTACTATAAGGTATCATTTGAAAAAAATGCATTTCTTCGAAAGCAACTGATTCGAAGGCAATTATTAAAATGTATGGTAAGTTTTTATTTTATTTTCCCAATTAACAATTGGAAATTGTTTTGCGTATTTTGTGCGTTTATTTTTACACGTATTTAATTTTAATATATAATTTTTCTCAATAAATTTTACAGCATTTTGTCAGAAACGAATTTAATTTGTATCTTCCATTATGGCAATTGTCAACAAACACAAAAAATTGCCCTGAAAAAATGGAAATGTAGAAAAATTGTACTACACAACTTGCGGAGAAACGCCTATTGTGCGGAATACTTGTATTTCAATTCATTTAAAGTAGTGTGTTCTAATTTAAACGCAAGCGTTTATCCGCACGTGTGTTTCCACCATTAAAGCAAATCAGAAATGATTTACTGTGAATTGTGAATTATTAATTGTGCATGCCGTGAATTGTGAATTATTAACTGTACATTCTGTGAATTGTGCTTGCCGGTATTTGTGTGATGTGAATTGTTCGACGTAAATTGCGAAAAGTGAATTGTGTGCCGTGAATCAACCGTAACCCGTATTTCAAAATCTCTTAGAATGAATTTTTTTCGGGATTACGGGATTAATCAAATTAAAAAACAATTTTTAATTTTATGTAACTATTTTTTATAATTTTTTTTAAATTAATAGTTTTAAAAATAATATTATTTAATTTAAAACTAAAAATAGTCGTCATTCTTTTATAAAAATCGATTTTATTTTTTATTGGAGTAAACTTTCTGTTTTTTTCTGTTCCCAGCTACTGCCCCATGTAATTTCTTGCTAAACACACACCCACACACATACCTACACGCATGCACACACTCATACACACAGCCATATACACCCAAATACATAAATGAACACACATCTTGTATTTTGAGACTTTTAACCTAACCTAAGCCGATGTATCATGATAGAATACGGGATTTTGCAAACGGTATTTTGTCATACGGGCAACTGTACCCAACCCAACAAAGCGCAAAGGCAAACTAACATGTTACTGAAATGAATTTATTTGTGTTGCTTTGACATAAATATATTGAGAGAATGTTTATTTCTAGATGGTTGCTCAGTTTATACCAATTTAGTAAAGAAAAAAATCAATGGTATTCGGCTAACTTCATTCCAAAGTGCGGAGTAATATTTCGGAGTCTTACAGCATATAAGGTAACTAAATTCAGCTTAAAGCTCGGTTCTTTATGCATGATGCATGTATGACGTCTATGTTGTACAATAAAATACTAAAATTTTGAATAAACATTGTGCAATGTATTGACGTCACACAAGTGCATTGCTCAATTTACTCGTGCGTTAATGACGGCCTTAACATAATAAAATAAAATGCTTTTCTAATGTAGTGACCATACACAAAAAAAGAAGAATAAGGGAATTTAATAAGAGCATTTGTTTCACTCCGATTCGAAACAAGTGACATCTCTTTGAGATTAGTTTGCAAATAATTGAATAAAATGCATTGTCCCTGTGATAATTGAGTGCGTTTTATGCTAGATATTTGACACACAAATTAACTATAGACATATAGTATTTTGATTATTGCTCAAAACGCTTAATTTATTTGACAACGAACTATAATTTCCCGGTGAAAACTTTCAGTGAGCCACTTTTATGTAACGGCTCTCGATAGCCTGCTCCCAATAGCAAATAAAAAAAACGCCCTTAATCAATGTTGTTGAATCAATCTGGATAACCGAATAGTTTAGTCTGTTCAAAATTTTACCGGTTAAACATTTCTATTCAATATTGTTGGTCTGCTTTTCATTTACCGATTAAATTTCATGCTTATGTTTCTTAATTAATGCACCACGACTGTTATATTTTTTCTCATTAATCAATCTGCTTGCGGTTACTTCCCTTAAGAATAGAATTACGTTCAACGATTTACTATTTATTACAATATCAAAATATAATGGATTTGCTGTACAAAAATAGATAAATCTCCATTCGAATTCGATTTTCTAAACGGTTCTTTTTTATTGATTTTCTTTTCGCTCCAATTCTATCTAATTTATTTCAATTAGTATTATATTTTATTGGTTGCAAAGAAGTTGAAATCGTATAAAAGAAAATCAATACGGATAATAATTTCGGAACAATAAAAGTAATAAATTTCATTAAGCTCTCTTACCTTATCACCGTTTTTCAATGTATTATTATTATTTGGATCATTATTTTCATTATCGTGAGCAACGTCATCAATCGCTGTATTGCTATTATTGCCAGTTGGCTTAACATTATTACTGTTTTCGTTAAAATCAATTTGAGACAAAAATTCCGTATTATTTTTAATCAAAAACAGCTGATCGAATGAACCAAATTTCGATATCTTTCCATTGTCCAATAAAATTATATTTTCCTCGAGTCGTAAATATTGAACTTGATGTGTCACTAAAACGGTTGTTTTGTCTCGTAGAAATTCTTTAATACACTGATTAAAAAGATGCTTGGATACATGTGAATCGACAGCTGACAATGGATCATCCAATAAATATATATCGGCTTGAAAATAAATTGCACGTGCTAAATTGATTCGTGCTTTTTGTCCACCACTCAAGCTTATACCGCGTTCCCCAACAATTGTTTGATCACCGTCAGGGAGTATATTAAAATCTTGTTCAAGTGCACAACATTTTACTACGGCCTTATATCTGAAAATGCATCATTTGTATACGTGTAAATATGCCGCATATCAAATTAAATTACAAACCTTTCACAATCAAAACTTTGCACAAAAATTATATTATCCCGGATAGTCCCCTCAAAAAGCCATGGATCTTGAGAAGCATAACTTACTGAACCGTTTACTATCAAAATACCACTGTCACGTTCCAGTTCTTGTAAAATGACTTGTAAAAAACTTGTTTTCCCACAACCAACACTTCCAATAACACAATACAAATTGGCCGGATGCATCTCCAAATTCAATGAATATAAACCATTTCGACTACTAGTATTCTCAGGATTCCAACGTGCTGTAACATTTTGCATAATAATTGACCCAACCCGTAAATTAGACGTGCTTTCAAATATGCTGGTGTATTTTTCATCGATTAACCTTGGTTTACGTTCACTTTTCATTAAAAAAATTTCCACACGCCGAAATGATGTAAAACCTTCAGCCACACAAGTTAACGCTAGAGGCCAGTATTTAACCATTGAATTATTTAATACATTAAAGAAGGAGGTAACTATAAATATTTTACTAGGCGTTACATCATTTCCAAGGGTTACATAAAATATTAAGCATAAGAATATTGAAAACCGGGTTATAATTTCGAAAGATAAGAGTGTTGCTTGAATATTACAACTTTTTCGAATGGCTGCTATTTCAGTTCTGTAAAAAGATGAATTTTTTTCATTGTTGTTTAAAGGAATTATCTAACGAAACCAAACCTTCTTAGACTTTTGATCAGTTTAGCAAAATACGACTCCCATGTATACATCTTGATCACTTGAATGCCATGAATCACTTCGCTCATATTATGTACTCTGGCATCAGTTGTTTGAGCAACTTTATATCTAACCGATGCTGACTTTTTCCCCAACCAAGCTGAAATATTGCAACTTTTACGATATTTTAGTTTTTAATCAAAATTTAATTTCCTATACCTTGTAATGGAATGAAACAAAGCAATGATGCCATTCCAATTAGGGCAGAATACCCAGCCTCTTCATACAATAAATATCCAACAATAACAACTATTATCGGACCGGTCCATAATTCATGGAAAAAACTTAGTGCCCATTCGAATGTGTATATATCACTAGACATCAAATTAATTATATGACCGCTTAATCCATCTCCCATTGATGATTCTTTCATACGGAGAATCTATAAAATAAATTACTACAGTGTGTCATTAATCCAATTAAACAACTCCAAATTTTAAAAATAATTGCTTAGTCAGACATTATTACAGAACTATAGCACACAAAATGAATAAAATATAAATCAATTTTGATATTTGATACCTTTAAAAGATTTTCTTATCAAAAACGCGGATAGTAAATCAAAATTTCACCCAATTGACAAAAACACTGCACGACACGGTTATCGTAGTTGCCAAATCAAACAATTTGTAAATAACTGTCTAAAAAAAATTAGTTGATAAGAAATCACTTAAAATGTATAACTATAGCTACACCAAATAAATTGGTCAACTAATCTAGTTTTTATAAACATGATTTTGTAAATAACCACTTACCTTCGCATAAATGAGAGAGCAACAACCTAGCCTCAATTTATAAGCCATTTGAAATAAATACATCATTAGTGGATGAAAAAGTGCTGTTGGTATTATAGAGCACAAAATAATGCCAGCAGCATAAAGATACCCTTCTTGTTTTGTGTACTCCGTTTGATCTGGAGTAAAATATTTTATTAAACCACCCAAACACAATGGTTGAAGTATTCTGTTAAACAAAAGTAAATTTAGGAAAATCAAAACCAAATCTAACACTTTTTAAAATTACTTTGCCACTGTATCAATTATTGAAAATGCTATACCAAACGCAAAAATACGCCAGCCATAGAGTTTCATAAAAATTTTAAACAATTTAGGTTTTTTGCCATCGGCAACATTATCCATCCACATGCTATTAAATAAATTGGAAATATTTTTACATTTATGACTTTCAAGTGGCCGATATAAGTCATAATCAGTTATTGGTCGTTTGCTACCGATTTTAAAAAAATCCCACATCCAGATATAAAAATATTTGGATAATATATTAGTTTTTTCGTATGGATTGTCCTTCCGGTAAAGATCGTTTTGGATTTCTTGGCGATTCATTTTTTCACTATATAGATTTTTTTAATGTTCTAACACGCACAAAACTTACTTATATTAAGAGAAATTAATTGGTTTGGAAACACTTTTCTGTTGTACTATTTGTTCACGTACCGGCGGATTTCATTCAACTGAACTTAATTCCAGTTTTACTGCAATCGAAAAAATTCACAACTGCGGTGTGATAAGATAAAATTATCATGTATAAATTGGGCATATCAAATTATGATTACATACTTTTATTAATTGATACTTAAATAGATATTATTATAGAGTCTACAGTAATAATTTTTCAAATTTATGTTAATTAATTGAGTGGCTAGTTCCTCACGCGAAAATCTACAATCGGACTTAATACTCTCCACAATTTTAAAACTGTCGCTATTATATTCATTAGTTTTTTTCAACTTTTATGGCCAACTTTTAATATTGCTGTCTACTGTGATTTGTGAAACTTAGTTTGAGTGAGGATTTACCAATTATAGTAAAACTGGTTGTTAGATGCTATCTAGTTAAAATGTTTGATTTTATAAAAGTTGCCAAAGTTTCAAATAATATAAAACCAGTTATTCTAGAGAGTACTATCAGAGCCTACTGTATAAACAAGAGCCTTCGTTTTAGTTTATTAGAAATGTGAGCTTTTGTTTTGTTTTTATACGAAAATGTTCATGAAACATATACATTTATTTGATTGAAAAATCGAGTCTTGAAAATGTTTATTTCTTAATGAAAATCGTCATGAAAATAAGATATTTTTGAAATTTACAATATTGTTGTTTTTGTAATATACATACATACGTCATAAACATAACTCGAAATTTATAAACAATACAATAATCATCTCTTTCATTGCCTCCATTCAAATTTGAATTCGAATTTCTATGGTTATTTTGAATTTGCAAAGCATGCTAGATTGTTTTGATTTTTTGTTTCCTTCGTACTTATTTTTTTTTAATAAGATTCTTTCGGCTTTTTATAGACACAATATATTAATAATAATGGCATTCACAACATTTTCGACTTGTCAATCAGAAAAAATGAAGAGGCCAGTCATTTATAATATATCTACCAAAAAAAAGTAGAAATATCAAAATCCCCCCCGTACTTTAACCCCAGAGTTAATACAAAATGTATTTTGACTCTAAAAAAAGAAAACCTTTCCTTGCGTTTTCGTGGGTAGTTTGGTTTCGTACTGATAATCTCAAAACAAAAAGTTCGATCTACTCATCAGGTAGCTACGACTAGTTTGGTATTTTGATATTTTGATATTTTGATATTTCTACTTTTTTTTGGTAGATATATTATAAATGACTGGCCTCTTCATTTTTTCTGATTGACAAGTCGAAAATGTTGTGAATGCCATTATTATTAATATATTGTGTCTATAAAAAGCCGAAAGAATCTTATTGATTTAATACAGACAACTAAACTTCTCTTTCTATTATTTTTTTTTCCGCTGGCGCTACATCCCATAGAGGGATTTGGCCGCTTCATAGTGAAGTTTCGTAATCATTTTTTTAACGGATAATGACTGATTAATTCATTGATCCAACATTAACCAGCCGTGATTTTTTCATCACCCGCCGGGAATCGAACCCGGGACATCCGGAGCTTAAAGCAAGCATGCTAACAACTGTGCCACGGGGCGGCTTCGTACTCATTGTATTGATTTAATTTTTTCTGTTTGGCTCTTTTTGAGTTATGTTAATTTTGATTATTGAACGTAGAAGGGTTGTCTTTTTTCTTACCATTGGTTTTAGATGTATACGTATGATGACGTCGTTAAATCAAATGTTCTCTATTTAATACACATTAAGTGTATTGCTTTGGTAAATTTACAAAAAATTACAACAACAATTGCATTAAATAAATCCAAGAAAGATTCAGCTAAATCTAATTATTTTTTGAATTTACTTAAATCAAATCCGATTTTTAGTTTCAATACCTACCACTGATTCGAGTACAAAAGTGCCAATTCAAAAGTGCCAGAACAAAAGTGCCAAACTGAAAGTGCCAAAGACCACAAGTGCCAAAAGCCTTAAATACCAAAATTATTAAATGCTAAAGTTATTAAATGCCAAATTATTTTTTGGCATCGAAATAAACATTTTGGGCGACAAAAATAATTAACTGGCAACAAATTTATAAATAAATAAATTAAAAATTAAAAAAATTAAATTAGTTTTAAAATATTCTGGAAATGGAGACCCCTAATTTAACTTAGGAGCCAGGATAAGCAAACATGTCGCACTGCGTGCCGCACTTAGGAGCGGATTATAGAGAATCTATTAATGACACTGCAATATTTTATATCGATCCCCCATCAAACATTGGTATTTAATAACTTTGGCATTTAATAACTTTGGCATTTAATAATTCTGGCACTTTTATGATTGGCACTTTTGAATTGGCACTTTTGTCAGCACACCCCTACCACTATAATTTGTTTGAAGAATTGAAAGCAATACACTTATAGTTATTGTTGTAGAACGTTTTTTAATTTAATTTCCCTTATTTTCGTTTCATTATTACTGACAAATAGGGAAAGTTTAGAATCTGTCTTTCATTTTATTGTCAATCGAAATCGATGCAATAATTGCAATAATTTTTTTTATGTAGTTACAATCTATTTAATGTCCTGGACTACTGAGCACTTTGTTTCTGACTTAATTTACTAAATTATATTAATCTATCTATCGCATAGGAGCTGAGTTGCCTCAATGATCGCCTCAATGTTGCCGGAGCCTTTCTTCATGTATCCACGCTTTTTCCTGAATTTCATTTACGATGAGGTTCACTTTAAGGTCCCTATGGAGATCATTGTTCCTGACATAGAAAGGTGCATTAACGATGTTCCTTAATACCATATTCTGAAATCTTTGGATGATATTTACGTTGATCTTTTTGGTACAACCCCAAAATTGAATACCATAAGTCCAAACCGGTTTCCATATTTGCTTATAAAGTACAAGCTTGTTGTATGTTGATAAAGAAGAGTTCCTTTCCATCAGTCATCTTTCTGTATTTAATTCCTACTTCTTCATTTTTCTTCCTGATATGTGCTTTCCATCGTACTTTAGTTGGGTCATGTCGATTTATGGTAATCGGGATATTATTATCGACATTTTTAGTCAGTTTTCTCACACTTTATGTATCACACTTTTAAATAAATATTTTTCAAAAATAGAGTTTTTAAAAAATCTTTCTCCCTTTCCGACCGAGAGATTTTTTTTATCCCAAAATTAAAAATGGATGATATATGAGTTCATTAGTATTGGTTTTCTAACAAAAAAATTTTTCCCTTAAAACTGCATACATAATTGTGTAATCTAGGTCACAATAGCTATCGATACAATTAAAAAACTTGGAATTTAAATTTTTTGATATGTTTTTATTTAATTCATTTTAGGTAAAAAAATAAATTTAAAATTAAAATATTATAATATTTAACAAAAATAACTATTTTGTGTGAAATTCTTCAAAACAATTGTTTTGTTTTGTTATGCATAGGTAAACATTACACTTTTTGCAACGAAGCCTGATTCGACTTTTACAACCTTCGAGTCCGCATTTTCTGGCACTTTCCAAATCATTGGAAACAGGCCAGTGGTTTATCCGATCATATTATTTATCATTTACAAGCGAGTAAAAGTTTGATCGTGTTGGATGTTCCTTAACTTCATCGTCTGGTTCTCGATTGGAGAGACCTGCTTCCATAGCTAAAGGCATTGCCCCATGCACAAACCGCAAACCGGCATTTCAAACCGTCAAAACCAATTATTGACAAAATTGTTTGTTTTTCAACATGAAAATTATTAAAAAATAGTTTGATTCTATAAGTTCTACCTTATTCGTAAAAAATTTTATTAAAATTGATTTAATTTCATTCAAAAAACTCCAATTTTATATTTTGACGGACGGATTTTTGCTTGACGGACGGCAAAACATAAAATTGGGACTTTTTGAATGAAATTAAATCAATTTTAATAAAATTTTCTTAGAATAAGATGGAACTTATAGAATAGAACTATTTGTTAATAGTTTTCATATTGCAAAGTTAAGCAACTTAGCCAAAAATTGGGTTTGACGGTTTCAAATTCCGGTTTTCCGTTTTGCATGGGGCAATGCCTTAATAATGCCTCAGCGACTTCCAAGCGAAATTGGAGTAAATCTTTAACCCGATTTTTTGGGACTTTTGTCGTAATACAGTCTTGGCGGTACTCCTGCCAAGAATTCGCTATTTCTAAATCCAGGAAATGAAGTGACACATCTTTTCCAATTGATGTTGACAACATTAATACGGATTTTGTATCGCGCCCGTAGACGATTCGCCATTATGGTTCCAGTACCGTAATATCCTAGTAACCTAAATTTTACCAAAAGAGGAACTATCGTAAAGTACCTGTCGAAAAATAGAAACGACCCCGTAGACAAAGTTTCAGTTAACCGAATAATTACTGCTGGTCCTAATCACAGTGATCTATCAGAAAATGGAGTAGTGAGGCCCTGGTAAATTTCGAAGTCTATTACTATTTCTCCCGAAGTAGCAACAACAAAATTGTTTAATCCGACTGGACGCGGTTTTCCATTGACATATTGTCGAAGAGAGCATCGACCTGTGAATGGTATCATCTGCTCATCGATTGAATACATCTTCACAGTTCTTCTAATCGCTTTGCATTGGTTTCTGACAGAATCAATAATAGGTTGAACCTTCCACAATTTGTTATTTTCGTCGTTAGAAAGAGAAGCATCAACATAATGCAAGTAATTTCTAACTAAAATTAAGCGGTCCCTTATAAAGGGTGATGTTAACATTTCGAGGCGAAATCTATTTCTCCAATACATTCTCATTCTTGGAAATGGAATACAGCTCATTAACAAATGCGCGCCGTATAAACGTTTAATTTCAACACTGCCTATTCCTAATTCCTTTCCACGTTTATATACCTTGCAGCTAACTCAAAGTGCTTAGAAGTAAAATATGTAATAAGATATGACATCGGAGCACTTGGTGTGCAACCATCAACATTTGCTTCTTCATGTAATGGTATACCAGTAAAATTTGAAGTCTTCCAAATCAACCGTCTTTCTATCGTAGCATTCTGTATTAATTACGGTTTCACTTCCAGATGTGTCTTCTGGTTCAACATCTTCTGCTAGTTCTGGGATAGTTTCCACAATTTGTAAATCTATGTGGGATCATTCACATCATCATCATTACTAAAATGAACCAATTCAGATTTTTCCAAAAGTTCTAAAATAGCTTGCTGATCTTCTAAACATCCCAAATTAAAATCTGAAAATTTTGAAAAATAATTATTTTTACGGTAAAAATGACCTGGCCTATACACAATTGAAAACGAATTTAAAGTTCTTAAGCCAAAGAAGGTCCTCATACGCTCCTGCATCCATGAAATTGTATTATTCAGTTGCTTGTTAATATTGTTGGCTTCAACTAATGCATTATAAGCTTTACACAGTTCACTGTAAAGCATTTCTTCGTTTTGTAGAACGAATGTTCTTGCTGCTAGCATCAAAGGAGGAACTTCCGCCTCTTATCGGAGAATACGATAATTTCTTTCTCCTCTGTAAGGGATGTGAAATATAATTTTTTGGACGATAGTGCAGTAACCTATACTTTCGATGATGATTTTTGAATTTAAATTATATAAGAAAAGGAGCCTTTGCGTCTTATACTAAAATCGTGTGGAAATATTCTCATTACACAACGATTTCTTAATATTGCTACACGATTTGTAAAAACCCAAATGTTTTAATGGTTTAATAAATTTGTGTTGATCCGTACAAGTTTGTAATTTTTTATGTTTCTACTTATTTATAAATGTTGCAGGGCTATTGTATCGTAGAAAAAATAGCGTGTATAACCAGAGCCTTCTAGAGTATAGAGCCATAATCATTATGACGTATTTTTTAGAAGCTTTTTTAGTGGTATAACTTTTCACTAATTTCCATAGGAATCCATAGTAAAAATGGTGTTTTTTAGCTTCAAGTTTTTCATTGAAAAAAGTAAAAATGTTACAAAATTTTTATACAAAAGTGTTCTACATATCTTTAGCAACAATATACAAGAAGGGTTTATTGGTATTAAGTAAATATTAATTGCAGAAATATTAAAATTAAATTATTTCTAAAATATATTTTTCGAACTTTCATTTTGAAAAATACATCAAAGTTGGCTCTGACGAATTAAAATAATACTTGCTACATTTATCTTTAGTTTTACTAGTGTACGTTAGATGTCTCAGATTTATACAGAAAAATACAAAAAAAATTGTTTAATCACAAAATTATGACACGTTCTTAATATTTTGAGAATTTGTTTTGCTTTTCCTACAATTTTTGAACTTAAATTTCCCCAAGTGGCGATTTTTGGTACGGTTTTTCAAAATGTTTACTGCCCACTGCCATCTATGTATATTGGCTTAATGCACACGATTTGTAGTAAGCTTTTCTTTTTAATTTGACCAGAATGATGTTGTTATGAGCTTTTTTTTATATTTTGGTTTAAATAAACCAATTATTACAAGAAAATGAGAACGATTTACTTAAACGAGATTTATATATGTTGAAATTCAAACATTTATGAAAATTTTTCAGAAATCATAATTGAGAATTTGCAACGTTTTCATTTACAAATTTGTCTTCGGAGAAAAAGTGATTTCCCATATATTTTGTGTGTTTTACTATGAAAAGTTTGGTTTTTTCCGCGTTTCTAATTCCCTTATAAAAGCTTCGTTTTTTAGATTATGGCTTGTATAATCAAGGTTGCTTTGGTATAACTCGTGTGAAAATGAGTCATTGCAATACTCAAGTGATTGAAAAGAAAAAGAAATTTCACTTTCGTATTGCAATGACTCGTTTTCTTCACTTATTATACAATATACTATTCTGTTTCGCTAAAATTTATTTGATATTTTACGAATTATCTGTCAATCACTAAAGATTGATCTTACTGGAGCCAACATAAATAGTATTTATCGTGAAAAATCAAGATCTACTATTAAGGCTATCGTTGTTGTATGGAATAATCAAGTTCAAAAGCGGCATTTTAGAACGTTAGCAACCCAGAATAAAAATTTAATAAAATTGTTTAAAATCAATGAGCATAACTACAATATTATAATAACTGATTATCTGCCTAAATATAAGCGAGCGTTACTCCATGAGACCAAAAATTTATTAAAATCCGCACGATTTAATTTTAAATTTATTTGGGCATCGAATGGAATGATTTTTGCGAAGAAGGATGAAAATAACGAGACTATTGAAATTACCTCATCAGTGGATTTAGATATGTTACAAAATTCCTTGTGATTAATATACATATAATTCGTTTTGTTGTTTTTTCCTTATATTTTTACTTATTGTACTGTTGTGATGAATGTTAGGGTTTCTGAAAACCCGGGTTTTTAAAACCCGACGATTCCAGGTCCAATATTTTGGAAACCCGACGGATCCGGGTCGGGTCCGGGTTCAAAATAAAAAAAAATATTTAAAACATCCGAATTTTCGAGTATTTATCACATTTCATTTATTGTTTATCACATTAGGTCAATTCACATTTCAAATTTTCAAAGGAATTACTATTAAATAATAATTGTACAAGCTATTTTATTTTACTAGCTCTAATATAATAATATTTAAGGAACACCAAAGCATTAAGAGACTTATCCTCCAATGCCCATCTAAGTAGGTTTCACTGTGCATAGCCAAAGCAACCTTGATTATACAAGCCATAATCTAAAAAACGAAGCTTTTATAAGGGAATTAGAAACGAGGAAAAAACCAAAATTTCCATAGTAAAACACATGAAACATATGGGAAATCACTTTTTTTCCGAAGGCAAATTTGTAAATGAAAACGTTGCAAATTCTTAATTATGATTTCTGAAATATTTTCATAAATGTTTGAATTTCAACATATATAAATCTCGTTTAAGTACCTAAATCGTTTTCATTTTCTTGTAATAATTGGTTTATTTAAACCAAAATATGAAAAAAAGTTCATAACAACAGCATTCTGGTCAAATTATAAAGAAAAGCTTACTACAAATCGTGTCCATTAAGCCAATATACATAGATGGCTGCAATCTGAAACATCTAACGTACACTAGTAAAACTACAGATAAATGTAGCAACTAGCAAGTATTATTTTAATTCGTCAGAGCCAACTTTGATGTATGTATTTTTCAAAATGAAAGTTCGAAAAATATATTTTAGAAATAATTTAATTTTAATATTTCTGCAATTAATATTTACTTAATACCAATGAACCCTTCTTGTATATTGTTGCTAAAGATATGTAGAACACTTTTGTATACACATTTTGTAACATTTTTGCTTTTTTCAATGAAAAATTTGAAGCTAAAAAACACCATTTTTACTATGGATTTCTATGGAAATTAGTGAAAAGTTATACCACTAAAAAAGCTTCGAAAAAATACGTCATAATGATTATGGCTCTATACTCTAGAAGGCTCTGGCATAGCGCGTCATAGAGCTTTTCAAGATTGATAGTTCGTTTTTGTGTGTTTTTGCAAAGTGTAAACTCCTGTTCAGCTTTCCAAAATCATCAGCTTCGATTGCATCAGGTCTTTCTGCATTCTGTAGAATTAAATTTAATTCTTCCTCCATTGATAATACTATTTCATCCTCGTCGATTAATAATGGTTCTTGCAAATTGTCCATGGAATTGACTTCCGAGTTCGAGTTTTGGAAAAGTCTATTCATTAGCTGTGTAGCTAAACTTAAGGCTGGTTTTGAAGGAATAAAATTAGGTTCTTTAAGCGATTTCAACAAATTGATCAAATTCGAGTTCATTCTATCATTAATCCGTTTCTCGATGTTTCGCAGTAATCCACTCGAAATTTGATTTTTGCAATCTACAATCCTTTCCTTCATGAATTCAGTGGGATGTCGGCTGAATAGAGAGTTGTATCGTTACGACTTAGAATTTCAACCGCCAATTTAGCAGGTTCAAATATTTTCACTAGATTTTTAAGCACTTCGAAATCTATTAAATCCAACATTTGTGGCAGTTTAGCTCTGACAAAGCCTGTTCGATGAATTGATGATGTTTCACGAAAACATTGATTATATTCGCCAAAGAACTCGGCCTTGATTTTTCCTTTAGGATTCCATTTCTAGTAGAAGAAGATTTAAATACTTTACCACCTTTCGAACATCACCGATAATCTACAAAGTTTTCTTCTTCAGTCCCGAATATTTCAACATCCAATCTATTAAAGTAATCGTTATTTTCTATGCATCATTTATTTCTGCTTCGCATTCCTTATCTATCATCACAGTCGCTTTTTTTACGGTTTTAAAGTATCACACACTCCGAGGTGAATACCGTGATTGAGACAAAGTTGGTAAAATGTCGGACATTCTGTACCAAATTTGAGTGACACAAAGTTGGTAAAATGTAGGACATTCTGTACCAAATTTGAAAAAATTGCGTACGTGTATGTTTATACTTTTGCGTATGTACAAAATATTTGTTTTCATTTTTTTTCGTTGGTCGTATATATGAAGTTATTTATACCCTATTTTTTGCCGACATATTGTTAGTAGAAATAACAGACAATAATTATTATAATTTTTACAAAAACTATTTAAATAACTTGAAATTCTCATTACCCGAACCCGTCGGGTTTTAAAACCCGGATCCCGAACCGGGGTTTAAGGTCTTTACTCGGCGGGTCCGGATCCGGGTCGAGTCGGGTTCAGAAATCCTACATGTGTTACACGACTTTGTTCACATGATTTTTTTTAAAGATATTTGAACTGCAGCTAAACGTTGTTTTTCTCCAAAAACTATTAATTGTATGATCGAGATTCTCTCACTTATATTTATACAGGGTGAGGAAAAAGTATGGAAACCTTATATTCTTAGTTATTGTTATTCTTAGATCATTTTCAATAAGGAATGTAATGGTGGGCTTGGTTGTGACCTTGACCTTAATTTTCAAGGTCATTTTGAGGTCAAGGTAATTTTGAGGCCAAGGTAATTTTTTTTAAAGGGGAACCCCTGTTTTCGACATCGGATTTGAAAAGAGCAATCAATTGGACGTTCGAATATGTATTTTCCATGACCTCGCAAGGTCACCTGAAGGAATAATGATTTGCTATGAATTAAAAAAAAATAAAAAATTAATTCTTCATTTTACAATTTAATTTTTTTGTTTTTTTATAATTTTCATAGTAACACAAGCATTATAACATTGTTCTGTATTTATGATTTTTTAAATTTTTTTTCTAAATTTTTATAGCAAATCATTATTCCTTCAGGTGACTTTGGGAGGTCATGGAAAATACATATTCGGGAGTAAAATTGATTGCTCTTTTCAAATCCGTTGTCAAAAACAGGGGTTTCCCTATAAAAAAATGACCTTGAGCTCAAAATGACCTTGACGATGGCGGCCAAGGTCACAACCAAGCTCACTATTAAATTCCTTGTTGAAAATTACCAAAGAATAAACCTTGTTCATTTTTTTTGGACTGAAATCCGCGTGATTTTTAAGGGTTTTTATACTTTTTCCTCACCCTGTATAATTTAGTCACGTGGATAAAATCGTGCTTTCACATTGGTCAATATGTAGAGATAAACTAACATGATTTATTTATTTTGGTCTCATTTAAAGTCGGAGATTGAACAAATTTGGCAATATAATTTAAATGCTTCGTATTCATGGTATTTTGTTCAATCACGTACATAAAGTAAGTATCCTGGCAGTTACACCAAAATATTTATTGTTTTTTGGTTGATACACCAAAATCACCACTCAGTATTTTCAAACCGAATGGAGATACATCAATTTTGATGACATATTCGGAAAGAGCAGACTTTGTTTAGTAATAATCAATGTATACCTCAAAAGTGACGATTTTGGAGATACAACAAGATAGCACTGGCATGAGGATATGTATGTGTTTAAAAAAGTATACATTTGGGCGAATTAAAAAAAAATGTTTTTCTATAATAATATGCGATTGAAATATATGTATTTCATGCCTAAGAAAATCAATATTTCGAGGTTTTCATCGATCGGCAAACATGTCGTCGGTAGACCCATGTGTGTACTTTAACCATGCCAATCCGTTTGAAAAGTTATTGGGGTTTATCTAGTTAATCTTAGATTATACGAAAATTTGAAAAATGTTGCCTTATGCATGTCTAAGAAAATCAATATCTCAAGATTTTTCCCGACCAGTAAACATCTCACTATGATATTTGGGTAGGCCTAAGTGTCTACTCTACTCATGCCAACCCGTTTGAAAAGTTATTGGGGTTTACCTAGTTAAACCTAGATTACTATGTAGGTAAACCCCAATAGCTATTCAAACGGGTTGGTATGAATAAAGTAGACACATAGGCCTACCTAAATATCATAGTGAGATGTTTGCCGATCGGGAAAAATCTTGGGATATCGATTTTCTTAGACATGCATAAGACAAAATTTTTCACATTTTCGTATAATCTAGGATTAACTAGGTAAACCCCAATAACTTTTGAAACGGGTTGGCATGAATAAAGTAGACACATAGGCCTACCCAAATATCATAGTGAGATGTTTGCCGATCGGGAACAATCTCGAGATATGGATTTTCTTAGACATGCATAAGGCAACATTTTTCAAATTTTCGTATAATCTAAGATTAACTAGATAAACCCCAATAACTTTTCAAACGGATTGGCATGGTTAAAGTACACACATGGGTCTACCGACGACATGTTTGCCGATCGATGAAAATCTCGAAATATTGATTTTCTTTGGCATGAAATACATATACATATATATTTCAATCGCATATTATTATAGAAAACATTTTTTTTTAATTCGCCTGAATGTATACTTTTTTAAACACATACATATACAATTTTGTTGTTGTTGTTTAATCTAGTTTTATTTTAAGAAAAACTTCATTCGCATGTAAAATGGAAATATATCAGATATCGTGTTTTGAGTTATCTGAATTTAAATTCATATAGTCAATATCTGCAGATAACTAGTTTTATTAACAAACAAGAGGCTCTTTATAAATATGTATTTAAGTAAAGATAACTATGTAGTTTTAAGAAAACGAAATTTTTTCCATAAATTAAAAAGTTTGGATGAAAATCAAAAATTATTGTGTAAAATAGTTACTATTCATTCAATGTTTAGAAATAATAGATAACATTTAGGCGAATTTAAAAATAAAAATTTGTTGAAAAATTAAAAATGATGCCATCTAACACTTCACCAACCAATTTTAAAACATTTTATATCGGCATTAGTTTAAATCAATTATTCCATGTTGTCCAATTAGGAAATTATTGAACGAATATGTATGTATATAATATGTCTTGGATGATTCGATGTAGAGCCATTTAGGAGTATTGGTTGATTTTCATTTTCCATTGTTTTTTGAATGCAAATTATGGAAATTTATATTTTTGTGGAAAGCACCAACTTGTTCACGAAAATATACAGTTAACTTATTTTAGTAAAATCAGGTTTGATTTATGTATTTTCCACCTCTTTCAGGCGAAAGAGAATCTTCATTCTTAAATTCGATATTGTCTCCTACCAAGCCCATATTTTTTCAATGAAATATGTTGTATCCGGCGCATACAGAGACTTATAGACTATACGAGTAGAGTCTACGTATTTTCGGTGGACTCAGCATGTGGTGAATGCATAAAACATTTAATATTGAACTTATAATATGGCACAATGGCGTTTATAAATATTTCGCCCACTATAATTTAGTCATGTTTACATTTCCCGACTACGCGACGCCATATACATACATACATTAATTATAGTTAAATAGTAGTGTCATTTATTAAATCGATTTTTTCTTTACAAGAACCTAACAATCACGATATCAATTTTATTAAAAGATGAATTCTTTACGTGCTAATAGTGTTTTGACTTTTTGGATGGTTTGGTTTTCTCTGAATAATTTTCAGCACTAAATTGCTTAGTGCTGTGAGACATGAAAGGGGCAAATTAAATTGAAGATATGATAAATTTAATTAGTTTCGGTCATTATTTATGGGAAGTCTTAAGATAAAGAAAGTAAATTGTCTTTTTGTTTTATCAATGAATGCAAACTATCATTTCTTTCTTCACATGAAACTAGCAAAGGTCTAACTTTTGTAAATAATGGTTCAAGGTTTCATTTAATTATTCTTTATTTCTGTTTAAATATAGGTTCCAGAAGTTTGTTCTGTCGGCTATGCAGCTACTACTGTAACAGAGCATTCACAATGCAACAACTTTTTACCTTTTACTTACAGGTTTGTATGAATTTTCAACTTGACGAACACAAATTTTTGCTCATTACGTTGGAAATTCATACAAACGAGTAAGTCAAAAGTAAAAAGTTTTTTTATTGTGAAAGCTCTAGATTTTCATTCATAACATTATATTTAAAATACTTATTTAAAAAAGTATTTTTCCAGGTACTTTAAAACAAATGAAATAAAAGTTGGTTTACCTACCATTTTACCATGTGCAATTTTGCAAATTATTACTCAACAATACCGCTCTAGTAGGGTAGATAGTGTATGACTTAAAGCAACCACTTAAAAGGTATCCTTTGAGTTGCTTTTAACAACAGAATTGCAAATAGAGAGAAGAGCCTCCCCCCAATTTTGTAAAACAAAAAAAATTGACAAATTTTCGCTGCATCTGAATTGAAATTTTCACAACACTTATTGTTGCGTAAGTGATGTAGTCCAAATTAGCGTCTGGAAACGGTAAATGATTTGTGCAACGAGGTGTTATACCTCAAAAATTCACGCAAATTCTTTCATCATATAAGCGTACGAAACTCTATAAAAATTTTAAAGTGATGCAAGTCTCGCTTGACTAAAGTTGTCCTGGGGGACACGAAGCATAAATAAGTGTCTGTTTCGGAAAAAGAAGTGTAACTTTTTGCAGATACAATTTTTTGTATATTTTTTAACTATTTTTAATAATGTTCTTTCTAACTAATATTTGGTAATATTAAACAGAAGCTAGATCATCAAAAAATAATTAATGATTTATTATATTAAATGTATTTAAAAATAAGTTTTAATTATAAAATGACGGGATGTTATCAAGAATCAATAAAACAATTCCAATTTGTAAAAAAAATGTAATATTTGTATAACTTAAAACTATACCTTAAAATAAATTTAAGTTTTAACTAACTTAATATCCCAGAATTATTCACAGCCTTGTAATAATTAAGCCTGTTCTATTATAATAATTTTCTTCTGCTATTTGACTTAACCTATTTGCCATAGAGCTGCCGGTTTGATCAACAAAATTTTTAAATTTACTATTTGAATTTTGTAATAACAGATGTGGGTGGTCAAATTCAACGCATTGACCTGCATCCATAACTAAAACTCTATCACTATCCATTACGGTATGTAATCGGTGTGCTATAGTTAATACCGTTGATTTATCAAATTTTGTACGTATCGTATTTTGAATTAGTTTATCAGTTTCGGGATCTACATTGGCGGTCGCCTCATCCAATATTAAAATTTTATTATTACGTAAAATTGCTCGAGCGAGACAAACTAATTGTCTTTGTCCCATGCTAAAATTACTTCCGCAATTCGATAGTTTTGTATGAATTCCTTCTGGTAATGTTGCTACAGTTTTCTTTAATTCAACTGTATTGAGTACATTCCAAATTTCTTCGTCCGTTTTTATTTCAAATGGATCTAAATTAGTACGCAGCGTACCAGTGAATAATATTGGATCTTGAGGAATTATCGAAATGTTATTCCTTAACTTATCTAGATCGATATCTTTTGTGTTTATTCCATCAATTTCGATTATACCATCATTAATTGCTAATCGGAATAACGCTTGAATAATTGATGATTTTCCTGCACCTGTTCGTCCCACAATTCCAATTTTTTCCTTTGAATTAATTACGAAATTTACATTTTTCAATATATAATCGTCGTTTTCGGAATATTTCAGTGATAAATTATCGAACTTTATTGTACCCTCACTGGGCCAATTTTTGAACGGGTCATCTGGCTCGGTTTTATCTGATGAAACAACATTTTTATCTATTTCGGGGATTATACTTTCGGGTTTTAGATCTGTATACTCTAGAATTCTTTCGACAGATGTCATATGAGTTTCCAGTTCGGCAGTTTGTCTCATGCCCCACTGTGACATATAAACCAAATTTATTACTTGGGTTAATGCTAAACCAACATTACCGCTCAAAACACCTATAATAGTAATACAAATATTAGAATGATAATTTAAATATAAAATAATAATTCGTTTACCATTTTCAAATATGAGAAAACTGAACGTGACACAAGCGACATAAATCACGCATAAAAACTCTAACCAAAGCCCAAACGCCCTTGTTGTTGCCATGAACATAAAACAAGCAGATGAATTTAAATTTTGATGTTGGTCGAATTCTTGCACTAAAATTGTTTGTGCTTTTAGAGCTCGTATCGTTGATAATCCCTGTAAAGTTGCATTTGCATGGCTAAATATAGGGCTTCTAGCTGTTGAATATAAAATTACCTTAAAAATGAATCAAAAAAGCGTACTTATTGAACTTACTTAGAGATTCGACTCGTTTGATGTTCCGTGCAGCTCTAACATATACATATCGTATTAAGTAAAGGAACACAGACAATATAAGCGTAGGAACTAGCAGCCAATAATTCACAATTGATATAACCACTATTGTTGCTCCAAATTCTAAGAAATACTAGATACAAAACAAACGATTATTAATATCTAAATATATTATTTTATTCTGCTCTCATACTTACATTAATACATTCAACCAATGTAATGCAAAGTTTAGTATCGATTAAACCAATATCCTGTGAAAATCTATTCAAGATTCTTCCTGAAGTATTACTATTAAAAAAATACATAGTAGCGTTTGTCACGCTACGAAACAATTTACTATGTAGATTTCGTGAGATTATCAAACACATTCTAAAAAAGCTAAATGACCGTTGCAATGTTAACAGCAACAACATACCCATTAACGATGAATATAAAATAACATGGCTGTGACGTAACTGTTCCGCTTTCATTTTTATTTCCTCATGTTTCGTACTTGATAAAGACGTATTTGATAGAATCATTGAAAATTTATCTTCTTGGTTCACCCATCGTGACACTATTATATCAAGTCCACTGATAGCAGCCTGGGTGCATACGAACAATACGATTACCCAGATTAAAAATATATTACTTTGTACTGCCTTAAAATATGAAATAAATATTTTAAAACTTATCGCACCCGTGACTTGAGATTCTCTCGATTTTTCAATTAAATTCGTGTCATCATGTATATCCAAATAAGTGTTAATGGGTTCAACACTTTTCGCCGCTTCATCTTCATCATATGGTGTATTCTTTTCATCATCTTCATCTCCTACAGTTATGGGTAAATAGTTTTGATTGCGTTTTAAACTATTATATGTACCCTGAGATTCTATCAAGCCTAAATTCAGTAAAACCACATGTTCTACGTTCTTCAGATATTGCAGCTGATGAGTTACTAATACACAAACTTTATCTTTTAAGTAACTGCTTATGCAATTTTCGAATATATGTTTGCCAACATGTGTATCGACCGCCGAGAGTGGATCATCTAAAAGATAAATATCAGCATTTCGATATATAGCACGAGCCAAATTGATCCGCGCTCTTTGACCACCGCTCAAACTTACACCACGCTCGCCAACAATTGTCATGTCACCGTTTGGGAATAGTTCCAAATCACGTTGCAATGCACACACTTCAATTACTCGTGTGTACCTAAAATTTAATAAAAATTATGCTAGATGCTCAAACGATGTTCAAAGCTACCATGTTATGGTAATACGTTTATTTACCTGTTCTCATCAAATTCTTCTGTGAACAAAATGTTGCTTCTGACGCTGCCCTCGAAAAGCCAAGGCTCCTGAGATGCATAGCTAACAGTTCCGTTGATTAAAACAAAACCTTCGTCAATTTCAAGTTCACCCAATACCACCTGCAACAAGGTTGATTTGCCAGAACCAACAGGACCGACGATTGCACACAATTGTCCGCTATTTATTTTTAAATTTATCGATTTAATTCCCGTAAATATTGCTTTACCATTTTCCGTATAATAAGCCGATGTATTCTTGAAATATAAACCTTTTGTGTCTGTATTTAAGACGACACGTCGTTTTTCGGTTGACATCGATCGTCTTAGATTAATATTTTTTCTACCCATATTACGGATCAACATAGGATTTTCGTCACTATTATTCAAATTCGTATTTTCTATTTTATTATTAAAGTTTAATAAAAAGTCATTATTTAGTAAATTTTTATTTTTGATCAAATTATCAATCCCTTCGAAATTCGTTTTATTCGTATTGTTTTTATTAAAATCAATTTTTGGCTTGTGTTCCGGATACAATAAAAATGTTTGTAATCGTTTTATCGATATTAAAATTTCGGCTATCGATATGAGCGCGACAGGCCAAAACAGTAACATGGATGAGTATAACATATTAAAATATGATGTTATGATAAATACTTTTCGGGCTGTAAAAATGTTACCAAAATAGAGATACGATATTAAGCTGACAAATATCGAAAACCGTGATACAATTGTGAAGATAAAAAGTGCGCCGCGTATAAATAGCGTGCCTTTAATCTGTTGAAGCTCCTCGCTACGAATATTTCCGATTATTTTGGCAAATGTTTTTTCCCACGCATACATTTTTATAACCTGTATTCCTTGTATAATTTCATTCATGATTCGCACACGAACATCAGTTTTTTGTGCTGTTTTCATACGATATGTGCCTGAAGTTTTGCCCATCCATATTTGTAATGGTACCACACATAACATAAATCCAATGCCAATGATACCCGCAATACCAATTTGTTTATAAATGAAATAGCCTAAAACGAGTATTTCAACTGGTCCCACATACAAATATTGAATGAAAACGATCGCTGTGTCAAATTTGGAAGCATCATTTGACATTAGATTTATAACTTTGCCAGCCAAGCCATTCACGATAACCGACTTTGATATTTTTAAGGTCTGCAAATAGAAAAATGAGAAAACATTATAAAATTACATTAATTTACTGAAATTTATGACTGTATGAAACTGATTAAGGTAAAAAATTCGTTTTTGTAAGAGTGAAGGTATTATAACACTGGCTATTTTTGCAACTTTTTAAGCGTAGGGAAAGTATCGTGAAAAAGGTATCATAAAGTTGGTGTAACAGTTTTAACGGTGTTGATTTCTATTTTAACCAACATATATTTACTGATACAACAACAGCCAAACAGGCCAAGAGCTTCGGTAACATGAGTATAGGCATCCAATTTAACACGAAAAATCGTATTCCAGAACTTTATACCGAAAGTAGTATACAAAATTATAATGATATTTACTCATTTACAACACACATGTCAAATTTTATGACACCTGCTTAAGAAATAGCCAAGTTGCATCCTGCTTAGCCATATTACACACATATCAAATATTCCCATTTCCATACACATATCAAATTTCATTATAATCGGTTATGGAACAGCCAAGTTCCATCATACTTGGCCATATTCTAGGGGTTGATCCAAAAATTATTTTAGAATTCCATTCCCAACACTAATGTCATATTTGATGACACCTGCTTAAGGTATAGCCAAGTTTCATCCTACTTGGCCATATTATACAAATATCAAATATTTCCATTTCCATACACATATCAAATTTCATTATGATCGGTTATGGAATAGCCAATTTCCATCATACTTGGCCATATTCCAGAACTTTATCCAAAAATCATTTTAGATTTCCATTTCCGACACACAGGCAAGTTCCATCATATAAAAAATTCGTTAACTACTCACTACATCCTAATCCAACTCCAACTCAACTCCAACTCAACTCCAACTCAACTTCAACTCAACCAGCAAATTGACCTCTAACTTAACCTTCAAATCAATCCCCAATTCAATGCCCAATTCAATAATTAAACCAGCATATTATATAAAAAGCTCGTAAATATAAAACCAGGTATTTTGGATCAATTCGTATGGCAGGTACCCCACCCTCTTGACGAACAGTCTCCAAAAGCATCTCCAAATCTCCGCATTGACCATAGAACCAGATTGGCGAAAATAATTCAAAATAGGACAAGCCGTTCTCGAGATACCACTGGTACGGACATCCAGACAGGCGGACGGACATTTTTTTTTGTTTTGCTTTTTCAGACTCAGGGACTTTCAAAACGTCGAGAAAAGTGGTTTAAGGCCAACCAAATTTCTCGTCGTTTTTGACAGGATTTCAATACTTTGGTCTTTTTAGACCGATGTAATAATCGAACGAATGCCACAGAATATTTCATCGCTTGTTGTATACTTTTTGATGAAAGATCAATAATCCAATAGTTTGTTTATTTTTTTTTTTTATCAGTCGGAGATTTTATTCGAAAAACATGTCTAATTCCACGCGGATTACATACAAAATCATTTAATTGGGCTTTTTCGATTATAAAAAATATAATTTCGTCACTCCAATTGTGTATTTTGTAATTAGTTTTCGTAGTTCGTTTAATCACTGCAAACCAAAAATTAATATTATTTGACATTCATAAATAAAACAATGCTGTATCTTTCTACCCCAGTATTTCTATTCTAGTCATCCAACCATTGCATTTTTTTCAAGATGCAGATAATTGATGCAAGATATGCATCGGTGCCTATACCATCTTCGGCAAACCATTTTTATCGGCTTTTTTCCTGTTGCAAGTTCCGGTGGCAAGTATGGCTTTGCCGAAATTAAATAATATTTCACTGTCTGATTAGGGTAGCATTTTATCTGGCAGGTATCACAGCACTTGTCACAAAAAGTGTTTATGGTTGAGTGAAAATCTACCATATCAGTTACCCGTTGAGCATAGTTCTCATGTTGACATTAAAGTCTTGCTTCACGTTCCTGATTTGTCTCTCTAGCTCTTAATTGAACGTGTCTCAATCGATCTGATTCCAGTCGAGAGATATACGCTGCTTATCAATCGCTCTTGATTGAGCATGACGGAGTGAATCACTAGCAAGGCGATAGATATGTTCATTAGCTGTCTCGATCGCTCTCGATGCAGCTTGTCGTGCCCTTTGTCTTTCGAGGCGAGAGATATGCTCAGATGCTGTTTCATTCAAGTCGAGGCGAATGTAGTATCCGGTATTCTGCGATCTGGAAGTATTATTTTATAATCGCTTATTTCGTGGTATTCATTTATGAACTTAAAATATTGTTTCTTATATCTGGATTATTACAAAGCTTTTGTTCTGAGTTGGCTTTTAATGGTATCGGATCGGTATAGCCTCCTGTTTCATCTCTGGAATGAATTTCTGTGAAATGCAATTCACAAAATGATTCGTCTTTTGACGAATTTTCTTACCCGACATGGATTACAACTCCCAAAACATTTTATAACCTGATTTAAACTATTTAACTCACGTATTTCTTGACTAGATTTAAGAAAGCTGAACACATTTGGTTCCATACAACTTCCGTTATATATTGAACCAAAAACAGTTTCCTGGAAAACCGGAAGACTGACATTTAATTGGATTCGATTGAAAGTTAAAATTTTTAAAAATAATTCTGTACCTATAATTACATCAACTGGCCTTGATATGTCTATGGATAACCTAGAAAAACATTATTTGGTACTCCAACGTGAAATATCGATATCATCTTGAGGTAATGCTGTCGAAATGCTCGGCACCTGCCGGTGATTAAATTTTCCCGACGTTCTATCTTTTTTCAGTAGAAAAAAAGTAGTTTTTTTCACAACTTTCGAGCCACTTCTGGAAGTACTTCTACATTTGCAGGGCAGTATCATAGTAGTATCTTTCCAATCGTGATGACTTAAAATTTTAAAATTTTATCGTAGAGTGCTAAGTTTACAAGATAAAAAAATTTACTTGCTACCGTTTATATGCTTTTTGATACGTTTTCTCTAAAACTTCAATAACTCGATAAGGAGTGGCCGCACATATCGAGCTCGCTTACAGTCTCAACTAGCAGCATATTTTTTTTCCTTTTAGCCAATTTTTGTTTTACTCAGAAAATTCATAAAAAAACAAAATAAAATAAAACGGATTCCAGTATCGGAGAGAACATAAAATTTCCTTCGACTAAAAACAACATTTTTTTTGAAAGGTGTTATTTCATCAAGATACAAACGTTCAAATCTGGGTATTTTTTCTAAGAAAATGTCTGTTTCGTTTTTTAATTGGCGCAGTGTATTTACTTGAATTAAAATAATAAATAGTTAAAGGTTATCTGATAATTTTTTTTATTAATTCCAATTTTTCCTTATCAATTTTTAAAAATTCATCTTCCCTCTTTCCTTCCTTTCCAATATTTCCTAATTTAACTTATAAAGAAATTCAAAAAAGAAAAGCAAATAACTCATCTGAAATAACTAGACGAGTAAAATATCCCTTCAGTTAATTAAGTTGCTCAATTTTTAACTGAAGTGAAGAGTTGTCAACCGAACAGTCTCTTCACGTCTGTTACTTCAGATACAGCTAATACTTCAGTTAATTCAGTCTAAACGAACACCCTTAATACAATCTGTTCAAATATAACCCGGAATTTTTGATTCAAACCGACCGCGCTGAACATTTTGCTGAATTATTTTTTATGCCTACGGTTGGTAATACTGTCAGTAGCCTTCATGTCAAATGTGAGCGCGATCAGTCACTTAGTTTGTTTACAGCTAGCGTCTAAACAAGTCTATGTCTATACCTTTTGTGTGTGTTGCGACAATGTCGAATTTAGTTGAACAAAGATCTTGTCTGAAATTTTGTCTTAAAAACGAAATTTCTTGTGCAAACGCGTTAAAAATGTTACAAAAAACCTATGGGGACTCGTATATGGGGAGCTTAAAATTTAAAGTTCTTTTGACTGTTTTCTTCGATTCTCCAGGTATTGTACATAAAGAATTCCTTCAATAGGGACAAACAGTCAATGCACAGTATTATTTGGGCGCATTGCAGCGTTTGAGGGAGAATATTCGTCGAAAAAGGCCAGAATTGTGGCAAAGCAACTCTAGGTTTCTTCACCACGATAATGCACCTGCTCACACATTCCGTCTTGTCCTTGATTATTTGACCAAAAACAACGTCAACATCATTCCTCAAGCCCCGTATTCACCTGATATGGCACCGTTTGATTTTTTTCTCTTCCCCAGACTTAAATTACCCCTTCGAGGAAAACGTTTTGAGTCGATTGAGTTCATAAAAGAGAATTCGCTGAGGGAGCTAAAGGCCATACCTTTGCCGGCCTATGAAAAGTGTTTTTAAAACTGGAAAAAACGTTGGCATATGTGTATCACCTCCGATGGTGATTATTGTGAAAGGGATAAAATAAATATTAAAGAATAACTTAGCCCTTGTTGTTTTATTTTTAAATTGCGGGTTATATTTGAACAGATAGTACATATATGGGTAGTTTAGACAAATATAAAGCAAAACTCAATTGACGATTGTAAAAGTATGCTGAACGCCTCTCATGGAAAAAAATTTTATTTAAAAGAACCATCCATTTAAAGTTTGTGTTGCATTCGAAATTAAGTTTACTGTGACTGTGTGTTACGTGAAATATTTAAATAAAATACCAACCTATTACTTCGATGAAATTAGATAATTATTATTTTGTATTGATTAAAACGAACTAAAATTTTAAATGTCAATGGATAGATAGTTTTAGTATAGAAAAATTCCGCTACGTGGAATCCGTGATGCTCCAATCGTCAATATCTCATTTTAACAGCACTTATTCTAGACACAATTCTAATAAAAAAGAATCATGGCACAGTATTTTTCAGTGCTTGTTGTATACCTTTTGCTGACATATCAACAATTCAATAATTTGTTTTATTTTTATTTTATCAGTGGGCCGTTTTACAAATGTCTAATTATGTATTTGACTTTTGTAAATAAAACAATGTTCTCTCTTTCTACTTCACTATTTCTGTCCTAGTCATACATTGCATACTTTTATTGTATTTTTTTTAAGCCAATGTCATAATATCATAAGCCTAGCTTCAATTACTGCATATTCTACTAATTTCATATTAGTAAGAGAATGCAGTCTAATTGCTCTAAACCTATATGGTTGAATATTAATGTTAAGAATTTATTTGGATAACTTGCAGTTTATGTTTATTCGTCTTTGCACAATCCCACCATAGAGGTGCACAGTACAATATAACGTTCAAGACCATGCTTTTGTATATACTAGTAATTTATCTGTAAGGCCCTTTTCCAATTACCGACTTATTTCAAACTTATTGGCTTATTTGACGCCATCTTGAATAAATCGGTAAAGTCATTCCAATTCATTTTGCTGACTTATTTTGACAGCCAATAAAATGTTATTATTTTATAACATTAATGATGTAAATAATAAATAAAATGGACAAAAAAAACAATTTTTGTTGTTAAATTATTTAACAAATAAAAATATAAAACTGAGCATCAAATTAATGGATGGCGATATAGATTTGTTGTTGTTTGGAAAAACGCAAGATGAGATGTGGGAGGTATAAAGTTGTTTTTTAAGAAAAATTGTAACATAATTAAAACATAAATATAAAATATTACTTTTACATATGTATATATTTATATCAGGGGTTGAAATATTGCTCCATTACATCGCGAATTATTCTGCTTTCGTTTCATTTTAAAATTTACGTATGAAATTCAAAACAAAACATTTTGAATGACAGAATTTTAATGTTTACATGTAACAGAACTGTATAGTTTACATGAAACCAAATAAGTTTTTTTATGAAAGAAAGAGATAGAAAATAAGTCACCTCATCAGCAGACTTATTTAAATAAGTCGGTGAAAACAAATAAGTCTGTAATTGGAAAAGGGCCTAAGACTTAATTTACTTTTCCTGTTTAACAAAGGGTAATACATTTTGAGCAGTTTGTTTCATTTCATAATTGTTTGTTGATATGCTCTTTTAACATAACTCTTTTGTCTAAATACATTCCGGGATATTTAACGGATACTGCCTATTGTGTAAGGGCCTACTTTCGATGTTTATCGGAGTTTGAGGAATTTAACTACAGCTCTACAGCAAGTACAATAAGTGCTTTACATTTACTAACATTCAATCTAAGATTCCAATTTTTAAAATAACTTGATAAGAGAATTAAGTATTAGTTAAGCTTATTGAAAATCGGGTCTGAAAAGGGATTGCTTGTGAATATTGCAGCGTCATCGGCAAAAAGCGCAATTTTACAATTATTTGAATTGGGGATATCGTTCAGAAAAATATTAAACTGAAGTAGACTAAGGATTCCACCTTGTGGCACTCCAGCTGGTTAAGAAATTACGTGGGAGAGAAACTACTTCAATATTATTGCTAGGTACAACGGAAAATTATAATTATAAATTTTGTGCAGAAGACTTTCAATCCAAACTGTATCGAAGATCCACTCTAACTCTAACAGAACCATTCCTGAAGATTTCTGTAGAGTGAGAGGGAGAGCCCCTAAATCCGAACTGCTCATGTATTAAAATATTATTTTCTTCCAAGTGAATTTCCAGTCTAGTCTTAATGGCATACTCCTACAGCTTCCCCAGAGAGCATAACAGACTATTAGGACGGTAACTTTGGGTATAGATGCAGGATCTTTTCCAGGTTTTAGAATAGGTATAATTTTCACCAGTTTCCACGTTTTTGGAAAATATGTGGGATGCAAGCAGTTTATGAATAAGAATCGCAAAAATTGTCTTCCCCTCTCAGGATTAGTAAACTATTTTGTGCAGTATCTGCCCCCGGGGCCTTCAGCGGTCGAATGGATTTTAATAAACTATTTAACTCATTTTCTGATATATCGTACTGCAAATTATTGTAAATTATTCCGGCAGAATTTATGGGGTTATTACTATTTTCTACATCTAATGAAGGAATGGGATCTCTTAATATATGGGCTGAGTAGAAAGTTTTAGCAAGTTCTTAAACCTTTTCCTCATTTAAAAATAGCTTTTGTCCCTGGACAGCGATAGATCATTTTAGCGGTGAAATAGCAGGTTTCTTATTATTTAGATTTTTTGTGGTGTTCCAAAATTTTCTAGACTGTTTTTCTAGTAGTTCTAGCAAATGTTGCCATTTAACAATATCAAATATTTTTTGAGTAATAATTTTATTAAGAACATTATAACAATCGTTTTTATTAAAGGCCATCTTGATCTCAGCCATTGCCGCCGCTTTTAGTTGCGGATTCTTATTAATAGTAAAATTTCATCTGATAAAGTTAATCGCTCTGCTTGGTGTAGTTTGACTTTCAGGGTTGATTTCTCACTTGCATTAACTTTGATTGTGTGAAGGGCAACGGATCTATCGACATTTTGAACAGAATGTAATTCGGTAAATATAAATTGCAGAAAGAGTTTGACTTCTTTCGGTTTGATATAATTCCCAATTAGTAGCTTAATAATTATAAGTTAGGCCATCGCAATCATGCGTCAGGTTTAAGGTACATAATACTGGGAAATGATCTCAATTTAAATCGGATAAGGTTCTGACATCAACTACCAGATTTGGATTGTTGGTAATAAAAATATCTAATACACTTGGTGCACCAACAGGGCTATAATGTGTTGGTCGTTCGGGTGCTAAGGTTATGCAGTTATCGTTATTAATTGAATAATTGTAAAATGTTCTACCACCTTTGTTATTACGTTTACATTTCCAAAAGTTATGTCTATAATTAAAGTCTCCTACAGCAATATAAGATTAATTTCGATTGGTCAGTTTAATTAGATCATTTCTCAATGTATTTTGATTAGATTTTGGGCAATAACATGAAAAGAGCTTAAAAGTTTGGTCATTTTCACATATGTATTACACATAATCCGATACATACAATCAATACAGTTAAATGTCAAATTTTGAATTTGATAATGTGCGATGCCTTTTTTAATTAATATACCAACACCACCGCCAATTAGGTCATCTCTATCGTCATATGTTTGAATTTCCTTGCGCAGTTCAACGTTTTTATTCGAAGAATTTCAGACACCGTCGGTATTCGTCTCGCAACTCGTGAAAAAATTCAATTACTTTAACATCAAATAAACATCGATCATCAGTTATTGGATTTACCTTTATACCACCCAGAAAATTTGTTTTTTTTCTTTTTTTTCTTTAAATTTATACAACACAGTTGATCATATCATAAATCATTTTTTTTATTAATCGGAAATCCCAGTATGAGGGAATTCCACAGTATTTAAAAAAAAGTTCGATCTTGACTGTAATTGTATGTCAAATATTTTAAAATTATTTTACTTATTAGAAAACGTATAGAGACTGGACAACCATGCCTTCGTATTGGATGTGTGAATTTATTTTTAGACTTTTTTTATAAAACAGAAATGTTTATTAAAAGATAACGATACAGTATATTTTATCCAATATATTCACCATCGTTAGCTATGACTTCCTGCCATCTCCTGGGAAGTTTGTGGATTCCTCGTTTGAAGAAGCCATCAACTTTCCCAGCTATCCAGCCATCGATCCAATTTCGCACTTCTCCGGTGTTTCGGAAGCGTACGTCAGCCAGGCCTACTTGCATTGATCGAAACAAATGGTAGTCGGAAGGTGGAAGGTCTGGAGAATACGCAGGTTGTTTAAGCCGATCCAAACCGAGTTGCTCTACCTTGTTTTGAGCGGTTTTTGCACGATGTGGTCTGGCATTGTCATCATGAAACAAAACTTTATAGCTTTTGTTCGCTATTGCTGGCCATTTTTCGTCTAATGCACGTGCCAAATTATCCAGTTGGCGTCGGTAGCAATCACCTGTAACCGTTTCATTTGGATTTAACAGCTCATAATACACCACAACAATTCGATGCAAGAAACTATGTTTTTTGTACTCAGCAAGATTTTTTTTGCTTGCTTCAATTCGTGCTCTCAATTGATTTTCAGACAGTTGATGTGGGACCCATCTTCCTAGCTTTCGAATCTTTCCCATTGCGTGCAAACGATGAGAAATGGTTGATCGGTCAATGTTTAACTGCATTGCAAGTTCTTTTTGCGGTTGACATGCATTTTCATCCAATAATGTTTGTAATTCGGCATCTTCAAACTTTGTTTACTGACCTGGCCGTTCTTTATCTGTCAAGTCAAAATTACCACTTTGGAATCGATGAAACCAATTGAAACAGCTTGCTCTCGATGGAGCTTGATTACCATAAGTATCAGAAAGCAATCGGTGAGCTTCAGCGGCAGTTTTCTTGGAATCACAAAAGAAAAGAAGAACCCCTCGAAAAAATAACTTATCACAATCCATTTTAAATAGATTACAAAAAAATGACGTAATATGAAAAATAACACTTTCTGCTCTGAATTAGATTGACAATTGTGACAGCTATAAAATGCAATTGGAGTTGCTTGTCAAACTATACGCAATCTCACGTAGCGACATCTAAATGTCGAGTCTAAGAATTAATTCACACACCCAATACAATCTAATATTTTGAAGAATGATTTATACAATAGTAGATACGTCCCTAACTAATTTCTAATGATTAAAAAAAAATGCCAGTCTGGCCCAAAAATCGTACCCATGTGGAGTTAATACATATATTTATAGGTAGTCAGGGATTCGTGCTAACCACAAAAAATATAACGACTTACATAACAGGTTAGATTTTTTGGTTAGATAAGATGTTTGGGTCAGATTAACAAGCAATTAGTAGGATAACTAGTATTAATCTAGGACAAACTACACAGTCATATTTGAATCAATTCCTCAACAATCGTTCTTCTAATCGTTTTTATTCGTTTGGACTTTTTTTATACCAAATCGAATTGTTTAATTGTATTAACCAAATGTTAAATTATTAAAAATTACGCCTTAACAAACTCTTGCCATTTTGAAGAGGTAGTTTACTGATTTTTTTTTCCTAACGTGATCATTTACATCTAACTTACAAAACAAAATTTAAACGCGTACCTCTTAATTTTTATTTCATAAACGAAATTTTTCCCTAATCGTAAACGATATGAAATATAGTCGAGCTGTAACAATTTTTTAATTTCGTTATTCCGAATCAGACTAAAACGTTGATTTTGAGAAACCATAATATAGCCAAGAACCTCTTCGTTAGATTTTCTTACTCCACGGCTCCCGGTCCATCAGATAAATGTCAAATACAAATTATTCATATAAGATAATTAAAAGCGTTTTCAAACATAATTTTGCAGTTTTCAATAGCTTAAGAAAATTGAGCTTTGTCATGCCGAATTTTGCTTTAGTAATTTAAGAAGGGAACATTTTATAATGTTGTCCTACGGGATGTAATCAAATCATCTATTTTATTAAAAAATTGATACCAAAAATACTAGTTTTCCTTATAAAATTATTAATTCTAACATAAAAAAATGTGCCTAAAAAAATGTGTCTGTGCGATTCTCCCGAAAAACGATAATTGCACACGAAATAGTAATTAAATACCAAACAAAATAACAAAAAATATCCCTCTGAATTAACAACAAAACTAAATTTCCTATTCATTAATAATGTTTTAATAGGCAGGGAGCTAGTGACAGAATTCTATATGATATGATTACGAGGATTGCATTGTTGTCATTATGACATGTAAACTATATCTGCCTCTAGGCTAAATGATATGCCTCCTAGGCAGATGTTTTCGATATTGTATTAATTAATGGATAATGGATATTTATACAAATACTATGTATACGCAATACCTATATCCTTAATTAATAACAACTTAAAAAAGATAAAATTATGGTATTAAACAAGATTTACAAAATGAACACACGGCAGAGCATAATAATTTTGTTAGTTTTATTGCAAGTACGTAATCTTTGCTAAATTTCATTTTTGAAACTATCAAATAACTTGATTAACATATACGCACACATAACATATAATACATACTTTTATGTAGCATGATCGTTAAATTTGTGACGCAAATATTTGCATTGAATTTATAATTCAACCCAGGATTAATGGTGACTTTACGTACATTTTCCACAGAAAAATATGCTGCACAATATCGTGAAATTAGCCGTTCATTAATAGAATAATTTTTAATTTTTGCTCAGTTATTGTCGAATTTTTTTGGGGGAAAAAAATCAATCTGAATCAAAAAATTGATCTGGATTGATAATTTGACATTACATATTCTTTCGAAAGACATAAATTGATTTTTTTTTTGATCCGAATCATTTGTAACAAATCCGGATTTTTTGGTAGATTTCATCAAAATTTCACAAATCCATAGAAATGTAAACGTCAAAATTAATATAAAAAAATGATGCAATTTTCATAAAACGTTTGTGGTCATATATTGATGCGAGCAGTTGGGTTTTTCATACAAGCTAAAATAATAATAATAAAATTAAATTTTACATCTTTGGAAACGCTATTGGTTACTTCATTTTTCAAATTTCAATATGTCAAATGAGTAAACAAAACCTCGCTTTTTTATTCGTTTTTTTTTTGCGTCAAGCCACCTACAGACGGATCAATTTTTTTTTTCATATTTTTTGGCAAATAAAAAAATTTTTTTTTTTTTTGGAAATCGAAAGAATTTAGCAAAAGTATGTCAAACAAATAATCAATTTTATTTCAACTTTGCTGACGGGGATACAAAATATCAAATTGTTGGACATAATAAATAAGCAATCGAGGAGAAAATGGATAATAATTTATTATTGATTCATTTTAATTTTACAATAAAATCCACCGCTCATTCAATAAATTGTCGTACTTTTTGTAGAAAAATGCGTACAATTTTTTTGTGTTTTAAGTTTACTCAACCCCTATAAAATTCAGTTTTGTTTGGCCGGTATACTTAATATTGAGAATATTTGTATTCATATTTATTTTTGTTTATTAAAAATCACAATTAATCACAAAAAGATCGACTATTTAACAGCTAAAATATGTCAGATTTGACTGAGTGTATACCAGTTTTTTGAAACTATCTTAAATAAATCTAAAGAATAACGTCAAACGACAAAAGATCTAACCTGAAGGTTACGAATTTTTCTTTTATTTACGGTTTTATTTTGGTACTTGATTTTCACAAAACAATTTATAGGCTAAATTGTATCTGCGGCTTTATACAAAATATTTGAACAATATTTCGATATTTAGGGTATTTGAGACAGTTAAAATTTGCAACACAAAAAAAATTGGTAATTTTTGACGTGTAGTGTAGAACAAGATGATACTAACTCGAGGCAAAAATACTTCATTAAAATTCGTTCTTTGGTAATATTGCATCTGAAAAAGGCTATAGTTTATCGAATTTCGGAAAAATATACATAGTTCACCAGTCAAAAAGTACAATTCAAAAATTTTTTTGTGAGATATTATCAAGAAAGATTAGAAACATTGCATAAATTGAATTAACAAGATTCTGTATGAGTTTAGTAGTATAAAGGTAGAGGTAGTGATGTTGGTATATTAATTAAAAAAGGCATCGCACGTTATCAAATTGAAATGAAACAAAAAAATCCGAGAGTAATGATTAATGATGACAAATGCTGCTGCTTTTTGTCGATTGTATGAATGTTGCTAAATAAAAATTTAGCCTCTCTTTTATTGCAGTTTTATAGCAGTTTTTTGTATGATTGGCAATACTTTTTCTATGATGTTTACTTTGTTGATGTTTATTAAAAATTGTCTTTGTTTATTTAGAGGAAATTTTTTTGCTAAAATAGCAAGCCTGTTAAATCAGTCTATTTTGAGTCACGTGTATGAAATAAACCAATCAAAATAACATTACACTGATAATTTCCCTAGGGATGTTATCAGTGTAATGTTATTTTGATTGGTATATTTTGTACACGTGTCTCGAAATTGACCGATTTAATAGGCTTGCTATTTTAGAAAAACATACTCTGGCTACTAGATGAAAAGAATTTATAGTTTTATTTTACAATAAATACTGTTTCAAAATGACACTTTCATAGAACAATTTACAATCTAGCACCCTTACTACTAGCAGAGCCTACTGTATAAATAAGAGCCTCCAGTATCGACTGTATTTTTTACTAAGCTTAAAATAAGATACATAAAATTTTTTCTTTACTATGAACTTATATGGGAAAACGGTTATTTTCATTTACAGTTTTAGTTTATTAGAAATATGAGCTTTTGTTTTGTTTTTATATGAAAATGTTCATGAAACATGTAATATTATTTGATTGAAAAATCGAGTCTTGAAAATGTTTATTTCTAAGTGAAAACCGTCATGAAAAATAAGGTACATTTGAAATTTAAAATATTGTTGTTTTTGTAATATATACGTCACCAAAATTTATAAACAAAACAATAATCATCTCTTTCATTGCCTCCATTCCAATTTGAATTCGAATATGTTTCTATAGTTATTTTGAATTTGCAAAGCATGCTAGATTGTTTTGATGTTTTGTTTTTTTCGCACTCATTGTATTGATTACATTTATTCTGTTTGGCTCTTTTTGATTTTTTTTAAATTGTTTGATTGTTGAGCAGAGACGTGTTGTCTTTTTTCTTACCATTGGGTTTAGATTTGGACAAATGATGACGACATTAAACTAAAGTTTCTTTTTTTAATACACATTGTTGTTGTTGTAGAATGTTTTTTAATTTAATTTCACTTATTTTCTTTTGATTATTGCTGGAAAATAGGGAAATTTGAGAATCTGTGTTTTAAATGAGTAAGACATTGAGTTGTTTATTAGCGATTTCTTAAAAAATTATTTAACTGGGTTTAACTTTTAATTCATATTTTATCGTCAATCAAAATCGCGTTTTTTTCATATAAACACTATGAAAATAAATGAATTTTTAGTGTTTCTATATCCCTTATTTTAAGTTTATTTTTCACATGCCGGCTCTATTCACATCAAAATGGTTCTGCTACTAGAATAAAATAAAATTGCAAAAAATTTTCTCGTCGAATACCCCGAACGTGCTTTCGAAAAATATAATAGAATTATTTCGGGAAATTATCAATGCTCTTGGGATATTACTGCTGAAAATGAAATTTCAATTTCCGAATTTGACATTTTCTTCCATGTTGAGTCCATTTTTAATAATTACGTTCTTTTATAAAAATATCTCGTTTGTTTGATACACTACATTTGAAATGTCAAAAAAACAAAAACTAATTTTTTAGCCTCTGATTCAGTTACCAAAAAGAGAGGATAAAACGGATGGTAAAAAAAAAATCATCGATTAATTTTCTGATTTAACATCGTTCATACAATGCAAATTACGCTAAATCAGAGGATTAATCATTTATCCTCGTTCATACAATCGGGCCTTATACCCCGACAGACACAAACTAGCTAATTGTGAATTCGAGATTATGTTGTTATTTTTTTCAGTCTGTCACAACACGATTTTAATTCTCTCAAGATTACCGCGCTTCATAATTTGATTATCGTAATCTAGTTGTATAAACTCGATAAACATGAAATACAAAAAAAGAAACAGAAAGTATAAGTGAAATAGAAAAATTTTATTTTGATGTCATTTTTAAAATGAAAGCGAGATCGCGATCTGAGATTATCGCAATAATTTTTGTGTCTGTCAATGGTATTAGATTGTTTTCAAAAAAGCGTAGGTAATTTGTCTAGTATTCAATTTTCAATCTATAATGCATGAATTACATACTGAAAAACATTCTTACGAAAATAAGTAGCCTGTGAGCGTTTTTATTGTTTTTAGTTTTTAAGGCATTGCCACAGCTACATATTTTTCGTGCGATGCGATTTTTTTTCTATTTTCAAATTTTACTGTAATTAAAACAAATTTGATTATAAATGTTTGAAGATACTGTTAAATTCAATTTCAATCTATAACATCTTTTAATAATTTTTTGGAAAATAATAATTTTTATTGAAAAATAATAATTATTCAAAATTCGCGTGCGAAATTTTAATATTCGCGCGACAAAATTTAAAATTTATATCATAATTTATCAATAAAAATTATTAAGTTCCTAAAACATTAATAAGACGTTTTATAGAATGCAATTTAATTTGATTGTTTCTTCAAACATTTAGAATCAAATTTGGTTTAATTCCGGTAAAATTTGAAAATAGAAAAAAAATCGCATCGCACGAAAAATAGCTGTGGCAATGTCTTTAGGGTATATCATTTATGCTGGAAACAGATGTGCGGAATTTTTGCCTGTAGTAACGCTCGCTTTTCCGCGCCCAAAACACATGAGCCGCTTAAAACTGCGTATTTTTTGACGTTTATTTTACACGTATTTAATTTTAATATACAATTTTTCTTAATAAATTTTACCGTATTTTGTCACAAACGAATTAATTTGTATCTTCCATTTTGGCAATTGTCAACAAACGTTTGTTTTCAGTCAACAAACAAAGAAAATTGCCCTGAAAAAATAAAAATGTAGAAAAATCGTACTAGATTTGGTAGTGCAGCCTACCAATTCGCAGCTAAATTAGAAATAGAGACAACTTGCGGAAAAACGCCTACTATGCGGAATACATCTATTTCATTTCATTTAAAGTAGTGTTTTCTAATTTAAACGCAAGCGTTTTTCCGCACGTCTGTTTCCACCATTAAGCATTGGCCAGTCAGTCGTTAAGAAATGTAAGTAAGAATGCGGCCATAGGAACATACATGTTACTGACCAGCGAAACTTTAAGAACTTTTCGATCAGTTTCGTTAAATTTGTATTGTCATTTAACATTCTTTACTAAGAGCGAAAATTACCGCCCAAACTGAAGGAAGAAACGTCAAACAGTGAAACATTGGTTATTTATGTTCTATTAATTAAAATAATATTTTTTATATAATTTAAATATGAATATAATGTATTATGTAGTGTAATGTGATAAAACAATGATTGCATATATGTATTGAAAATAATAAAATGCAAATATTCTTTGTTTTTTCTTGTCAAACCGTGTTACGGATTCGCTGGGCGATCTGTCAAAATTTCCTTAACAATACATTTTCGTTAAATTCTGTAAGGTTTTATTACAAATGCTTAAGACTGACTGGTCAATGCTTTAAACCAATCTGAAAAGACGTCAAATTTACGAAATTACGAAATAGTCAAATACAGTAGTCTCGATTATCCGATGTGGTCGGGACCGAAGACAATTCGGATAAGCGGATTTTCGGATAATCCGGGAATGCTCTGTATGCACTGTAAAATGCTCTTGCATTTTATGGTGGTTAAAATAAACATGATATTTTGAATTTAAATTATTATTTTGAGTAATTTCAATGTTTTATTCATTCATATTTCACTAAACATACATATGTGTAATGTGTAAATAACAAAATAATTAAAAAAAAAAAAAAATTTATGTATTTTTTGTGTTCGAATAAATCGGAGTTCGGATAAACAGTATTCGGATAATCGAGACTCTACTGTACACAAAATACAAATATGAAAATGCTCGTGACGCTCTTATTATTAAAAATTTCGTAAAACCAAAAGAAAGTTTTTCTCCAAACGTTTTAAACGTAGCTTGTTCAGATACTAAGGGCATATCTTTTTTTATGTCGAAGTAACCAGAGAAGTAATTTAACTGTCAAAATACAGATATGCGTTTTTGTTTAGTATCCGAGACAAAATTTATTTCTCTATGTCGTTTTTTTCACGCTCGGATAATTTTCTAATACAATCTTTTTTCTCTGAAATTCTCAGATTATTGTTTAACCGCAGTGCGCCTTTGATAAACTCAAATATCACAATCCTCCTTGTTCCTGATCTGGTGTGCATTTAGGTAAAATATCAAATTTTTGTATTAAATAAAACGACATTTCTACGACACTAAAAAAACTATCATTTATTCTTTTTCCGATATATCACAGAAAATATTTATCGGATTTCTTCGATATATAGGGCCCGATTCCCTTAGTCGTATCGCTTGTCACGCCAAATAACAGTCAACTTTTTATATTCCTTCTATAAACTCAGTATGGCTGCTATGAAAAACATCGTATTGCCTTGACTTTTTACGACAATAGTAATTTCAAGTGACGACTAGCAGAGCTATTCATCACTTGAAAATATATCATGACAAGGAAAGTCATTTGTAATGACTTCAATCGTAAAAGTCAGTGCAATATGATGTTTTTCATAGCAGCCATACAGAGTTTATAAAAAGAATATGATAACTTGACTATTATTTGGCGTAACAAGTGATACGACTAAGGGAATCGAGCTGATTATCTATCTGTCCTCTCTTATTTCTCCGACATTAAAAAAAACACGCCCATATTATCGGGTATTTTAGGTGTTCCTAGGCTAAATTTTTAATCCTAAGTAGGAGTAAAAGTAAATAGTTTTAATACTATTTTCAGTATTAAAACTGACACGTGTTGCTTGATAATATATACAAACTAAAAATAGTCAACATTAGCTCTAGAAAATATTTCAATAAAATTTTTAAAATGGAAATTTTAAATGCTTGTAATTTGTACTTTTAATTAGTGTATAAAATAAATTTTCTTCGTCGGGGAATACATAGTATGTGTTGTTCGGATTAAAAGTGACTTTGTTTGAATCGCAGTCTTCGGCTAACCGCTACGCTACACTTCGCCTCAGATGCAAACATAATTGCTCGTCAAACAAACTATCACTTTTAAGCCTAATGGCACAATGTACCTACTACTTTTCATTATACAAAATTAATTAGTTACATACAAAATCAGCTGTTCATAAAAATAACAACATTAAATTGACTTGGTCAACGACACTTTGTAAATAAGTGTTTTTCATTAGTCTAGACAAACAAAAAGTTGTGTTGTTGTTGTAAAAAAAAATAGTTTTGTAAATACAAATTGATATGTAAATATTTGATTACATCATACATTTATATGTTTAATTTATATTGATAATTTGAATTGTTTTTGTATTTTTTTTAGTTTTCAGATAATACTTTACAATACTTTTTTAGCTATTTTACTGATACGACTAAGGGAATAGGGCTGAAAAATATTGTAATTGGGAGGAGAAATTTGTTTTTGAAATGTTGCACTTTTTTTCTGCTTGAACATTTGTATTCAGAAACATTTTTTTTATTTATTAACTTTATTTAGTATCAAATATTAGATAACATTTTTTTAAGCAAATTCTTGAATTATTACACTAAGCAATTTTCTTTAGGATAATTAATAGTATTTTAAAAATTTTTAAACTTGTTTCATTTTTTAACTTATTGGGATGATTATTAAAAAGTCATGCCATTCATGGTTTTTGATTTTTTGTAATTGAAAACATTTAGTGTAAAATCTGTTTCTTAGAAAAATGTACACTGAACACGAATTTGCTCAATCTTTTTACCGACCGGATTTCATAATACTGCTTCTTTTCCGGTCGGTTTTGCTAGCGGCGACTTTTTATTAACGACCGGCATTCCCGACCGGATTTCATGATCCCGCCACTAAGAACACAAAATTTTCTTCAATTAGAAACAAAAAAAATTTTTTGAAAGGTATTATTTCACTAAGATACAAGCGTTCAATAAATCTGGGTACTTTTTGGAAGAAAATTTCTGTTGGAAGAAAATAACCACACAACCGCACAACAAAATATTCCCCTTTGTAAAAATTACAACGAGATTTTCGGTCAAAACCAAGACAAAATCTTAAGTTTTAGAATCCGAGACATATTATTGAAATTAAAAAAATAACCAAAAGTAAAAACCACCCTAGTTTCACCACACAAACTTTTGTTCGTTAAGTTTTATTAGCTGATTTTTTACTTTATTTTCCAAAAATTTGGACCAGGTCCATTTTTTTTTTTTTTGGTAAATTTCAAGAATACGGTCCCAGTCCCAGCTCCAATAAACTGTACGAATTATTTTGATTTTAAATTTTTTGTTTATTGTATGTATTACATCTAGCATCTAGTTACCATTGTTGTTTTTTTCCGCTCATTTTTAATTTATTTTGCTCTTGTTTTTATTCGCAAAAAATTTGTGAGTGTAAAAATCAAAATTCAGGTTTTATAGTGAAACGGTTGTGCTTAAATTGATGATCACTTCAATAATTTTAGCATCTTTTTTTTAAGAAGCAATTCTCAATATATCTTGTGAATTACTATTTACGATTGGAGGGTCGCTCTCGTTTTCCATATTCTGCTAAAGACATTTATCCTACTTGTAAAATTCCCAACCCAAGCTGGCCAAAGTTGGCAATATTTTTGATGTAAGTATTCTTAGGTTTGAAAATCTTTTTTGATAATAGTATTAATTTGGTTGGACTTATGAATTCTCAGATTGCTTGCTGATTAGTTCTTATGGTGCCCAGAATAATCATATATAGATTTTCCAGGTCAAATTCACTCTTTTAACAAATGATATTATATATTTAATAGATCACTCACAATTTTCTCCAACTCGTCCACAATATTTTCCAAAGTATATTCGAGTTTTGTCAAAGTATGTAAATCCACTTAAATATAAGTAAAATAAATTCTAATATTTTTAAAAGAAATTCAATTTTTAATATTTCAAGTTTGTTGATGTTTACAATTCAAAATTAATTTTTTGCAAAACAAATGCAATTCTCGATTTTATACTCGTAATTAAATAATTTCTGCATTTCGAATGCAGCACTTGGTTAATAGAACAGGTATTCGTTTTTTGATAACCGTTATTATATTTTATTATTTTGGTCGGTACACTAAACAATTCATTTTACATCTGAAGAAGTGAAAAATAACATGAATGTTAAAAGTCCCCATGGTATGACTTGATTACTTGCCAAATTATCAAAGCTCTGCCTGACAAAGGATTTCGTAAGCTACTACACATAATCAATGCAACCCTTCGATTAAAATATGTTCCGCATCAATGGAAAGTAGCAGAAGTAATCATGATACCAAAACCTGATAAACCACCTAACGATAAAAATCATACAGGCCAAGTTCTCTGCTGTCAATTATGTCAAAACTCTTTGAAAAATTATTACTAAAGAGACTTAAACCAATAATAGAGGACCGATAACTAATTCCTCAACATCAATTTGGATTCAGAGAAAAGCATTCCACAATTGAACAGGTCCATAGAATCACCAACATAATTGAAAGAACGTTAGAACGTAAAAAGTATGTTCAAGCATATTCCTGGACGTCGTGCAAGCTTTCGTTAAAGCTTGGCACAGTGGTCTGGAATATAAGCTGAATAGAGATCTGCCGATGCAATTATATGCCACACTAAGATCTTATTTATCCAATAGATATTTTCGGGTGAAATATGAGGATGAATACTCTGAGCTAAAGAAAATCTCTGCCTGTGTCTAGCAAGGGAGTGTCTTAGGACCAATCCTGTATTTACTATATACAAGGGACATATCAACCACAAATGAAGGAACCATAGCCACCTTTGCAGATGACACAGTAATTATGGCAATTGGGTTTAATGTCGCTGATGCAACGGTCAAACCCAAGAGGAGGACCAATGCGGTTTGTAACTGGACAAAGCATTGGCGAATCAAGCTTAATGAGACAAAATCAACTCATATTAACTTTACATATCAAAAGGCTTACCATCTATCTATAGAAATCAACTCACTTACCACAAATTAACTCTCTGACCATCTACCTATAGAAAACCCTCGATGCCAAGCTCAAGTGGAGAGAGCATATCAAAAATAACAAATAAAAACTTAGCATAAAATTCAGAAAAATGTATTAGCTCATCGGTAGAGGCTCTGAGCTTACAATTCACAATAAACTGCTGCTACATACATATATCGGCAAATTCTGAAGCCTTATATACTGTATATAACTCTGGGGATGTACCAAGCAAACAAACGCCAAAATGATATAGACGTTTCAAAACAAGGTTCTTCGTAGCATCGTCAATGCTCCGTGGTTCACAAAACATGAAGGCCTTCACAGAGACCTACGAACGGAATATGTACATCAATGATGAAATAAAAATGCATGCCGCAAAGCACGAAATAAGGCTCCAGGAACATAGAAACCCCTATATACGCCATATGATAGATAACTCTGTCGTTGAAAGAAGATTTCAAAGAACGAGGCCACTTGACTTCGTGAACTTACCAAATTAAAATTAGTAAATAGGTTCAATTAATTTTGGGACTAACCAGTGGGTTATACCAAAGATAATCACATATTAAAGATAATTCATTCGGTACTAAAATATGAGGCAAAAATAGGATCCCCCCGATGCAATATTTAGGGTTCCTTTGATAGATACGTAAATACTTATGTATATCCCAACAAAAGAGAATTTTACTAGAAATATAAAAATTTGTATTTGAAAGAAAACTTGCTAGATGAGCGCAGTCTCAGTCGTAATAAAAAAAAAAAAAATTGTACATCTGATCATCCTTTAGGAAGTATTATATCGATTTATCAGTAAAAGGTTTTATATGGTGTTTCATTTTTTTAATATACTTAGTTTAATATGAAAAATTCATCGGAAAATGAAAATCGCAGCTGTGCAAATAAAATCGGCGGGACTGTCAGGTATAAATAAAAATACCGCTAATTCAATTATCCAAAAATATTTTTAAAAAGGTGAGGAAATCATTGTGGAAAAATGTGATGCAAAAGATTCTGTACAATTACAGAGAACTTTTTAAATAAAATTGAGTAAATCGTGGCGGAAAAGCCAGCAATAACTCTAAAAAATTATAAAAAAAAAACTGAGGGAATCGGCTGACATAATGCTAAGCATTTCTTCGATTCAAAACTGCTTAAATAAGCTTATAATCAGATTAAAACTGGAGCAACTTGAAGTTAATCATCTAAATTAGGAATGAATTATCGATCTATGGAATTACATTTGTCACAAAATGCGCCTTGAAAATGAAAGTGTCTTTAACTACCATCTAAGGCGGTCAAAAGCTCGATCAAAAATAAATACAAGTGCCCGCCTAAAATTGCCAGCACTTTGATCAGAAATGCATCGCCGATTGCCGCTGTGTATTGTCAGTTAATTGTGCATACAAATGTAATATCCAATTCTAATGTCAACACTGCAATTTTTACGAAATTTATTACGAAAGTTTTTTCCAAGTTGGACGAAATCAATAGGATAGTACTCGATAATGCTGCTATTCATAAGATGACAAACATACATTAGTGTTTTGTCGCCATAGTCACCAATGTTAAACCCTACTGAAAAGGTTTTTTCAAAAGTAAAAACTTAGATTAAACACAACAACGTCATTATATGTATACCTCAAAAAAACATTACTTTAATAACGCGATACAAAATTTTGAATAACAACCATTCAACACTCCTAATTTACAACAAAAAAATTGGTTTATAATTTTTGTAAAGCTGTAGATACGACTTTCTATAACTATAAAAAGACATATAAATTGTATTCAACCAAAATTTCTTTTTTTTTTTTCAGTTATACGTTGTTGTATTTAATGAGCGATATTTCCGGGTAATCTGATTAACTTATTTCCTGTTATCAAAAAACGAATACCAGTTCTATTAAGCAAGGGCTGCATTCGAGCTATCTAATTACGAGTATAATAACGAGAATTGGATTTGATTTTCAAAAAATTGGTTTTTAATTGAATCGGGCTGAGCAAAAAGGTCACATCTAATATCGTTTTCAGAAATACAGCTTTTCTTTCTACTATACTCTAAATGAATAGACTGACGAATTAATAAGAATTATTAAGATCGATATTACAGATCGATTCTAAGGGCAAAATTGAAGAATCTTTTAAAAAGACAGATTGGTGACGACGTCATTTAAACATAGGTAATCTCAACAAATCTCTCGAATACAAAATTAACTGCTGATAAAAGTTACCTTTTCCGGTAAAGGTACTACATTTAAGAGAGAAGTTTTCTCTTATTTCGCAGTGAATAATAACTTACAAGCATTTACTGGAAAAAAGTTAAGTGATACTTATAATAAGTAAGTATTCACTTATTCTTAAGGTAGTATTTCTGATAATTTAATTCTCTAAATAATTTGGTGTTATTAGCGCCAAATCAGTAAAGATTTTTTGCTGCTCATCTCTATTCTCGGTTTCCCTATCGAAGACCTAAACGTGATTTTTAATCGTGATTATCTGTATCCTCCTCGATTACATAAAGATCGTTTAAATGCTTTCCCCAGTTATGTAGAACTGCGCAACAAATAACTGCCTTGAAGCTTTTGCGGTAACCACAGAGCAATGTCTTGTAGACTTCTTTATGAAGTTACAAACATATCCACTGTTTTCAAGAAGAGAAACTGGACCAGTAAACAGTGCTAATTTTGCTTGTATATTTAGGGTTGGGTACACTTCTCTGTTAATAAAATTGTCAATAATTTCACGTGGGAATGATCCAAAGCATTAAATGAAATGTTTTACAAACGGTAGTTCTGTATATTCCCATATCCTTAGCACGACCACGTTTTATTACTCTTCCAGTATATTTGATTTTCTTTGAAGTAATTTATTTATTTATTTTTTACACCCCAGTTATTTTATGACGATGCCATTATTATTGTGGGCTTGTGGTGGATTCACACCCTCAAAGGTGGTAAATTTTAATCCTAAGAATGCAGCACTTATTCAGAATACCTTAGACCATAGAATAGAATGGACCACCAGCAATGGCTTTTAACTATCTCCATCATCTGCAGCGCAAGGTAGCCTTGTAGCCGATCCGATAACTAGAGCAATCATCAGTTACTATAGTTACCAGATCGGTCACGTGGCTGCTTTACACTGTAGATATTGGAGAGCAGCTATTTCACAATTTTATATGGAAACACCATGTCGCTGGCGGTCCAGTCTATTCTATGGTCTAACGAGAATACAGCTTTGGTGGTTGTCAAATTCCAAATTTAATATAAAGTTAAATATTTTGCAAAATTCGATAAATCCGTTTAAAAGCTTCTTCCTGGCTGAATACTGAATCCAGCCTCTTTGGTAAAATCATGATTTTTCTTACTTTTACGAAAAATGTCGGTTAATTTTTAGTTTTAATCATTAATCATAAACAACACAAATAAATTTCAAAATAAATAAAACACTTCACAAACATAAAAAATCACAAATAATTATCTTACACACAAAAGCTGTATTGGCCCACAGATATTTTAACAATTGATTTTATCTGTCAATTTTTTTCTTTTATAGAAAACTATTTTGTTGTTGATGTTACATTTTTAAAAAAAAATGGATTTAAATATCAGTAAGGTAAATATCAATGCTATCCCTTCATTATATGTCCAATCTTTTGTCACATTTTCAATTTAATTTTATTCATCGCCTTTACTATAATCATGCCTGTGGTATCACAACGGGCCATTGCTGGCCTAAGTGTGCGATAGCAGCCACTTCAACCTAACCTAACCTACTATAATCAACAACTATTCAAAAGATAAAACAAAAACTAAACAGAAGGCTATATTTTACTTGTTAACTTAATTTCTGGTTCCATTGGGTAAACTACTCACAAGTACGTCCAAGTAGCAAATTTTTTGGGTTTAAATTATCTTTCATTCTGTGAATCAGATAGCCGTTTAGGCCTATCTAGTCCATAGATATTGATATTCAAACTTGGAAATTACCGGCTCGAACGGCTTTTCTTTAACACTCTGTATCCCGCTGGATATTGAAAATAAACCAAATTGACGGAAAGTTTTTGTTGTTAATTTTTTTAGTTTTTTTTAAATTTCTAGTTGAGCCATAAAAACATGTTCTCGAATTCGGTTTTAAATCTCATTCGCATTAGTTGCATTTTTACTTTTATGGTTTGAATATACCCCTACAAAGTTACAATTAATTTATAAAAAAATAATCATCCGACTTACCTTTTTATAGACTAGTGAACAACAAGCTATACGCATTTTCATGCCAATTTGCACAATATACAGTGTAAATGGACTGTACATTAGCACCGGAATCAGACAACATAGTATTAGCCCTCCAGCATAAAAATAAGCTTGATTTTTTGTTATATCAGTTTGTCCTCGTTCAAAAAATGAAACTAAACCACCCAAACATAATGGCTGACATATTCTGTAATAAAAAAAAATAAATATAAAACAAGGAAACTATATTATATAAGCAACGCAATCTGTATTATTAAATAATAAATTATATTAATTGTACATATATTGATTTAAATTTTACTTCATATTAAAAAAACCTAATGGCATTTTATGTATATTCCTTAATTTTCTGCAATATGGATATTACGCATCAGGAATATAAATTATAAAATATTTATAATATGATATGAAACCATATTATTCTATTCTATACACATTATATTTCACACACCAAAATCGCCATGTCATACCGTCCCATATTAGTTACAAAACATGCATCGTGTCTTGTGCTATTTTATTCGCTACAAATAGAATTTAATATTTGGTTTGTATGTGTATTTGAAGGGAGAAAATACTAACACACTACATTGCTGTTGTCCTGCTGTTTGCTATTTTTGAATATCTTCAAGAGTTTTTGATCATTCAAATTTTCGTGTTAATTAATTATTTTTAAGTTGTTTGACTAGGGCTACCCAAAACCTATTAAGATTTTCTCACTTATTTAAATTCTTTAAATCTCTATTTATTTTGATTACGCTAATAGTTTTGCTAATTATTGTATTGTCTGAACGTTTCTCATTGTCCCCCTTTTTTAAAAGATGTGATCGGATTGCAAGGTGCCACAGCTCGGGGAAAGGGCACTTTTTAATAATGTCGTTTTCGATTCAATCAGAAAAAGCACTTTGAAGGAGAAAATTTTGCTTTTTTTGCTTCTAGTGTATTGAAACGATGTTCTGAGGGTCAAATATTTTTGCTCGAGAACACTTTTCAGAAATCTCGATTTTTTCGTAGATTTACCCCTATTTTGCATAAATATGTTTGTAGGTATATATTCTGGTTCTGCCATTTGGCTGATTGGCTGCAATTTTTAATTTGAAAACTTATTATGGCTATTGTTTGTTTAGATGTGTCATTAAATTAATCTCAACATTGCATCGAAAATGAATTTTTTAGATTTTATATTTGCAATTTTCTAGTTTTTTATATTTTGACATATCACCCACAAACATAAAAAAGGAATGAGATATTCTTGTTCGATTGATGCCGAAATTGAGATTGCTTTTCATAGAGGGGGAAAAAATCAATCGAAAACGACATAAATAAATTCAGAGAACGAAAACCTCCTAAAATTGTTAAGGATCACAGATTTAAAAAAGTGTAAATTCTCCCAATTTTTTTACTACATACATACTTTGCTCTGCGTCAAATAATTTTGGTGCATTTTATGTATTATATTTAAAATTCTAATTAAATAATATTTGCTATTAATTTTTCTAATAATAAATATTTTTTATTTTGAAATACTAGTTAGACACCCTTTTGTCTGATGTATAATCAGCATGGTTCATAAGCAAATCTAGAGATATTTTTAAACTTACAAAACCTAACCATTTCAAAACCACTTCAATCTGTAATATATTCGTTTGGCCGTTGAGATTCCTGTGAACGTTTGTTTCTGCAACTGAGCATTGAAAAGTATATTTTAAAATAGTCAAATTAAATGCGTAATTCAATATGTTGCATTTTATTTTCAAATAACATGAAGCAAAAATGGTAGCTATACAATTTTCTGTTTTTAATGATCTTTTAGCACGATAAATTTACGGATATGCGCATTGAATTAATTTCTTTTTGTTTTATAGAAAAAATGTGTTAATACATACTCTTTTACTATATTATGTATAATAACAAATAAAACATGTGTATTCATATGTACAATATAGAAAATGAAAAACAAATTAGAACTAAACAAGAAATGAAATAAAAAAAGGTTGGCGACAACAAAATACTGCAGTGTTCAAACAATTAAATATGTATATTCCTCGAAAGTCTAAATTTAAGCTATTATAGGGCATTGAACAATTACACCCCAATGCAATATACTCCAAAATAATAATGAAAAATGCCCATCAAATTTGGGGTGCTTTAAAAAATTGAAACCTAAATATAAATAAAACATGAAGGTATGGATACACAAAACATTCTTTTACGAACGGGACCGGAATTTACAGAACTTAATATATTTCACAATATTAATACGAGTTCTTATTTTGGAAGATTTAGGTGAAAGTGCAGCATTGGTCAATGTCATAAAGCCAAATAATATTTTTAACATTGTCACAACAAATTTTTTTTTTCTACTGTCTTGATGACTATCATGGGCCTAAAAGTTTCCTATATTGAAAATAAAACTCAGCTTTTTTGGCAATGTTTCTATTTAATCTTCAACATAATCTCCTTTTAACTGAATACACTTTACACAAACAGGAGCTGCTTAATACAAACATATTAAAATTAAAAGAAATATAAAAATAAGTCAAAAAAGTAAAATGGAATAAGATTGAAAATAAAGAACAACAAAATAAAAGTGAAAATAAAAGTCCTTTAGTCATAGTGTTAAACCTATACCGTTTAGGTAGAATAAATTCTTTTAAAGCGAACTTGCTAATATTGCGCGTTCATTTTGCCCATAATCAGTTCTGTGAGATGTAATTCTGAAAGCAGGTATCGTGAAAGCATTTACATTTAAATTAATTTTTTCGAGTAAAGCATCAGAAGAGATTCAAAGCAACCTAGTTTATACAAAGTCACAGTCTAAAAAACCGAAGCTTTTCTAAGGGAATTAGAAACCAGGGAAAAACCAAACTTTCCATAGTAAAACACACAAAACACATGGGAAATCACTTTTTTCCTAAGACATATTTTTAAATTAAAACTATAAATTCTTAATTATGATCTCTGAAATATTTTCATTAATGTTTGAATTTCAACATACACTGTCTCAAAAAATTGTCTGTTCAACACTCGGTTAAGGAAATATTGATGAAAAACCATTATAAATGTCAGCGACCCTCGAATCGTCCCTCTATAATCCGAAATATGTTGGTGGAATCATTCACCCTCTTCTTCACTCGTGTCAACGAGATTTTTCGGAAATTGATCTAAATGGCTATGAATTAAGTGTACCTTAATGCTCATGTTGCAACCAAGTTGCTGGAAGTGAGACAACATCTCTCCAACGCGCTCAACATAATCATCACCCTTTATATTACCTAAGAAATTTTGAATACTCAAATGCGTTAATAACATGCGTTCTTCTCAATTTCTGACATTGAACTGTGAAAATTAGGGTCGTTCAACAATTTGCGAATTTGTGGGCCGTCAAATATGCCTGCTTTGAGTTTTTCTGAACTCAGATTCGGAAACTACCTTGGAATAAACTTAAAATATTCACTGTCTTTATTTAGTGCTTTAATATATTGCTTCACTAGACCGAGTTTGATAGCAGAGGTGGCAATATTATACATTTTCATTCCACAAGATGTACGATCATAACATTGTGGCTACCTATAACTAGTGCTTCCCGAGAAGGCCATTCTTTTCTTGTCCAATGTTCAGATTTAGCTCTTTTATTTATAATTGATTGAATTGTAGTTTTGTACATGAATGTGGTTATTGTAGTAACCAATGTTTTTTATTGCATTTAAAATATTTTTGTATTTTTACATGATAGTTTTTATTTGCTGGACACTGAGGCTATTCTTAGAAAGAACCCAGGTTTACTTAAAACTACCTTAAAACTAGGATAACAGTTATATAAATTAATAATAATAATAACAATACTAATAATAAAAATTAGCAAGCGGCCAGGATCTGAGCAGGTCCAAACCTGAAATTATACCAGGGCCATCCCATAAATGCCTGTAATTTGAGCAAGAAGCAATTTCAGCGAGGTCTGTTGTTATAGTTTTCGTAGCAATAAATTCATCCAGAGAGCACAGCTTTGCACGATTGTGCAGGAGGTAAAGTGGTGAGAAGCGATAGTCAGGAGGATGTCGCCAGTCGTTGAAGGTGCAGAGCTCTCTCTGTACCATACCAGGGCGGCGTATGTTACGATCCGTCTGACGTAGAGCTTATAGAGTAGTAATTTATTTTCAGGGCAGAGGTAGCTGTTTGTGTTCAGGAAATAATATAGAATGCTAAAAGCACCAAAAGTCTTCCTTCTGATATTCTGAATGTTGGGGTTTAAACTAAGGTGTCTTTGTCACAGTTTTGGGTTAAACGCCGTTTACTATGATTGGTGCGGCTTCTTTGTATACGTTGGAATACTTGGGGTGCGGGTAAAAGAAAATTACTTGCGACTTTGAGGCATTGATTTTAATTTTCTACTTTGATTAGTATTCTATTAGTATGTTTAGGTAATTTTGAATTATGATCGTGCACTGGTATATGCTGCGGTTGGAACTGTATATGGTAGTATCGTCTGCATATGTATATCAGCAGCTTGATGTCTCCAGCTAGTGGGATAGGGATATCCGCCATAAACAACACGTAGAGCAGAGGACCTAGACTGAACTCTAGGGGACCCCTACCATCGTGTTTAAAACTTTGGAACCTATCATGTTTACGGATACATAGAATTTCCGGTTGTCGAAGTATGAGCTTATGAAGGCTAAAATTTTGTACCTGTTTGTATATTAACCCTTTGTGTCAGACTGTAACATTCTTATACCTTTTGGATTTTCTGATATGGTTGAGGAAACTTGATAGAGCGCCAGTGGTTGATTTTTTTGGATTAAACACGAATTGTTATTCTGGAATAACGACCTCGGCATACTTCCAAAATTTTGTGGCGATTATTCGTTCGGCAACCTTCCTTAATGAGCTTAACAAACTGATAGATCTGGTGTTTTCCAGAGTGTATGGCTTTCCGGGCTTTGGAATGGCTATTACCAAAGAAAACTTCCATCTTTTCGGGAAGTAACTATGCACTAGTATGGCGTTTATGATTTTTGCTAGTAAGTTTACTCCTGAGGGTTGAAAATTTTTGATGTCCTTATTTGCTATGCCGTCTACCTCCGGTGACTTCCTGTTTTTTAATTTTGAAATGACCCCTGAGACCTCCTCAACGCTGGTTTGATGACTAGGAGCATGGTTTTGTAATGAGTGTAGTGAAAGGAAAGCTTCTACCTGTTTCTGAACTTGAGGAAATACTATTTGTTTCTGAAATCTACGGATTTCTTTGTACACATTTGCTTTGTCTGGGGTGATTTCCCTGAGCTTGTTTCTAAAATCGTTCTGGTGTTGTTGATTAATTTTGCTGTGAATATCCCTAGTGTGTCTGTTGATTAGAGTTTTGGTGTATAGAAGTGGCATTTTCCTGTGCAAGTTTCGGAATTGGTTTCGGGGTTTTGATTAGTTGCACGATTGTTATTAGCAGGTTTTTGGGCTTACTCTCCTGGAGTGGGATGGCTTCTCTGGAGGCAAATTTAATGGCATCTGTGAGCTGAGTTGTGAATCCATCAATCTCTGCTGTGCTGTTGATTTGTTTGTTAGTCAGCGGTTTGACCTTCTGGCGAATCAGCTGTTTAAGCACCAACCAATCCACATTTTTGTAATCTAGTCTGTGTACTGGCTGCTGTACGGAATTGTATGAGTATTCGTTCGAGACGTCGAATGCAATTGAGAGATGGTCTGAACAGAACTCGTTCCGGGTTTCTGTTTTGTCGCTTATATCTACGTCTTTGGTGACCGCCAGGCCTATGGTGGCCTGTTGGGGACAGTATCTAGAGGTTATTTTACTCACTGTACAGGAAAAGGTTACTGTCGCTTTGGTTCGTGTGGCGTGCATTGAAATCCCCTGCAATAATGATCCTATTTGCCATTTTGTATATGAAGTCTAGATCTGATGCCAATATTTTTCTGCATCAATTGGAGACGATGGTGAATCTCTTGGTGTCGGTATTACCGTGAATGTCCATAGATGTCTCTGTAAAGTTTTCCCTAGTGTGCTCTCTAGGTTTGGAGTGTCATTTAAGAAATTGAAAGATTAAATTTAGATATATGCTCTTTTACATGTCCCTTTCAGGTATTCAATTTAGTTTTCGATTGAATTGTGTAATGTTGTTTGTAAGGGAGATGAAGTCTAGCCCGAATAAAACGTTGGATTTGTTAAAAAATTCTTACAGGTCGTTTTGCCCCACAAATCACATATAAATATGTGATTTGTGGTTTTGCCCTACTAGTGAGGAAGTATGATATGTTGCTTGACTTATGTGTTTGTTTGCTGGCACCTAGGGTGTGCTCTACTGTATGATTGACCGCGTCAGCGTAACTCACTCGATTGTTTGTATAATTAGAGTTAAAGAAATTTGGGCAGGGACAACTGATTTTGGTATAATATATGATGGTTTGGACTTACCCAGGCTGTATTATCCCCGCCGCAGTTTGCGCATTTCAGTGGTATGACTTTATTTTCGTTCCTAGGCACGCGCCTGGTGAATGTCATCATAGTAGCAATTTGACGCCGGCTGCCCGAAGCCTTGGCAATTGTGGCATTGGAAACTGTTCGTTTTTCTCCTTGGCTGCCATGAGACGCGATAGTGGCAGCATCCTCTGATTGATATTATATCCTCGGTCTTGTTGGTTGGTTCGTAACTCATGAAAAAGCAAGAGAGTAACTCTTTCTTGCCTGGTTATTTGTTGTTGTTGTATACTGGATAGACTTCTCTGATCTTGACCCCGTAGAATTCTTGTTTTTCGCTTTTTAGCTGTTCCTTGATGTTGTTGTACTCATCTTTGGTGCTTGCCATTATGGACACATTGTTGTTTGTGCCTTCAGCATTGCTTCTGGGTTATTTTTAATTATGTTATTTTTAAGGTTGACTACATTTGCCTTGGGGGAAATTTTTGTAAACACCATTAATGGTAGCTTGGGGGTTTTGGTCGTGATTATTTCTGCCGATTGTGATTGCCTCGTGGCAGAATTTTTTGAACTGCTCGGTTTTGGATCTAAGCCGTCTTGTTCCAGGGCGGCTATTAAATCCGTACTTGTGCTGCAGTAATTTTCCGTGGTGGTTTGGTTCTTCATTAAGTTGTCTGCATCCATCTTCTTCCATATCGGAATCGGTAGAATATTCATATTCCTCGGCATTCAGGAGTGTCGTTACTTTGTCACTTATTTCGATGTTTGTAGATGATTCGCTGGTTTTTTCCTTTTTCTTGTTGCGTTTTCGCTTTCGACGTTGTTGTTCATCATTTTACTAATCCCTATCAGTTGTTTAGTAATGCCTTCGGTTGACGTCAATTGATTTTGCAATCAAGTTATTTATTAACTGATGGTTTTCTCGTCTAGGAGTGACTCGCCGCCCGCCTTTTTGCGAGTCATTGCTGACTTGCGTGCAATCCCACGCAGCTTGAAATTTTGAGACCCCAAAAGCCCTATGTCTATTCTTTCCTTCGTTTCATTGTTTATTTGTTGTTATTTTATTCGGTATTATTTTTATTATTACACGCACTAACCTGCTCCGCGAGCGTTCAATATTTAATTTTCTGGTATTTAAAGTTTTTATTGGAATACCCATAAGAACCAAAAGAATTTAAATGCGACACAAAATTGTCAAAATGTTCGCGTAAACTTCGGATGTTCTGGTGAAATATTAAAAACTTTGAGCAGCTAACTGCTGCAGTATTAAAATGGTCAGAAGAACTATTATCTCAATAATCATGACTACAAAAAGTAACACTGCGACCCTGAATAGGAATATTTTGATTAGAAATTATAAGAATAGAAAATAAACAAAAAATTTAAATTACCGAAAAAATTCAAGGTCACATAGAGCATTGATTTTATGTAGATCATTATTATTAGTTTTCACATAAACTGTTCCGTTACTAAACCAAACACTGTTCAACTTTTTTTGTTGTTTTAATCTCCACGCCTCAGAAAAAAATTCTTTTTTTGGAAAAGCACATACTATTGTTAATGTAAATGTTTTTGTTCTTGTCCACAGAATAACCCAAATGTTGAACTGTTAGAGTTGTGCACCCCTTTTTGTGCAAATTGTGCAATATAATTGTGTAACGTCAATATTGCACCATAAAATTCACAAATTTTGAATAAAACCTGTCAGCAATGTGCCAATACCAGCTTTAATAATGTTGCTCCAGAAGTTCTTGGAGTTGGCGATCCTGTCGTATCGCTGCAACCAGTTAATGTGCAAGATCTTGAACATTTATATGTGAGTAAATTAGATCCAAATACTGAAGTAAATGCTTTGGTTGACTATGTATGTACGATCAAACTTGAAGGGGGTAGAAGCCGTTGAGTGTCGTTTATTGTTGCCAAGAGGCCGGGATAAATCTAAATTTCATTTAAGCTAAGCATTGACAGTAAGTTCTCTAGCCGAATTTTATTGCCTACGTTCTAGCCAAGAGGTGTTTTGATTAGGCCTTTTACCAGAAAATTCAGTTCAAATAACGATAATGCAGTTTCGCTACCTCGAACCGATTAAAAGTTGACGACTTGCAGCTGTATACAAAACCACAATATCAACAAAGCAATCAATATCACCAAAACAGTCATTATCAGCCTGCGAACTCACCTATAAACCCTATTACTTATCTGTTGTCATTATATTATTACAACGCAAACGGTATTCATTCTAAATCGAGAGACATATTCCTGAATGCTTCTGATGAGGAATATGACATTATCATCATAACTGAGACTTGGCTGAACCAGTTTTTTAAATCGGAGGAGTATTTTCCAAATTCGTATGAAATTTTTCGTCGTGACAGATACGAAGATGCTAACATTAATCGGTTGGGTGGAGGAAATGTAAATCTGTGTTTTATACGAATGAACCAGGATTATTGGTTTTGAGAATCTAATTCTTCTCTCAACAAATATTATTATGCGTACTATATATTCCATCATCTGCTGCATCCGAGTTATATGATCGTCTCGCCAATGTAATTGTAAACGAGATATAAATATAAATTAGATATAACTTTAAAATTAGAGTAAATTAATTGTTTAAATTAGATATAACTTTTTGTACTTGTTTTAGCGATTCTTTTACCTCTAACAGTTTTAATAGTTTAATGTCTTCTTATTTAGATTTTAGAAATGGAGATTATGTTAATCTGAGGAACTTTCTCGACTGGGACAATTTGCTGTTACCAAACAACGTCGATTGTTGTGCGGATAATTTTTATCGTATCTTAAATGTCGCAATTGATCAATTCATTCCACGTAAATCCACCGGGAAAATTATATGTGAACCGTGGTATAATAGGATCAGTCACAAATTTAAAAAATCGAAAGAATAAATTGCATAAAATATGTTACAAATCTCGCAATATTTAGTAATTATGTTTCAAAAGCTCGTGAGTTAGGTTTCCAAACGGATGTATTGATACAGATTTCAGTAAGTCCTTTGATAAGGTAGATCACGATTTGTTAATTAATAAACTCTATCAATTAGATTCAAATCAAATACCAATGCAATGGATACGATCATATTTGGCTTTTAGAAAGCAGTATGTTAGAATCAACAACTCCATTTCCAGAACGTTTTTAGCATCGTCTGGAGTACCCCAAGTTAGTCACCTGGGACCACTCCTTTTTAATATTTTTGTGAATGACGTGATTGGTTGCCTGCCTAACTCAGAAGTTCTTTTGTACACGGACGATTTAAAAATCTATAAAACCATTAGGGACATTTCTGATGCATTATTATTTCAAATTGATATCAATTATCTCGTTGAATGGTGTAGTACAAACTCCTTATGTCTTAACATTTCCAAATGAAAAAATATGACATTTAGAAGAGGTCGGAATGTTGTCTTAACCGATTATATAATCGACGGAGTACTGGTCGAACGAGTTTCTGTAATTCGAGACTTAGGTGTTCTTTACATACCTAACCTGTCTTTTAATTTTCATATTGACAGCGTCATTGCAAAGACTAACAATATGTTCGGCTTTCAGAAAAGACAATGCCGGGAATTTAGAGATCCATACACACTGCGCATTTTATATATGGCATTTGTTAGATTCCATATCGAGTACGCTGCTGGTATTTGCCCTTCTATCATAACTATTCAGATAGGATCGAAAGCATTTAAAAGCGTTTTCTTAAATATGCGCTTCGCTTCTTGCCTCGTGACGGCCGTGGCCCGGATTACATTTTGCCACTTTTCAATGAGAGATGCCACTTATTAACTCTGGAATCGCTTAGTGTTCGTAAAGACGCAGCGATTGCTATGTTTGCGCGTGACGTGATTCTGGGACACACTGACTGCTCTGAGCTTTTAAAGCTTTTTACCTAATAGAGGTACAAATTACGTGAAGAATGAATTGATCTACAAATCGACACTTCTGTTGAACTCGGTTGAAAATTTGTTCGATTTTGAGACATCGAGAAACTTTTTTCAGAGAAACATTCTCCAATATTTTAAATTTTAATTTTTGTCTTTTTTTCTTTTTATAATGACTTTTATAGTATTTTTTGTTGACGTATGTCGATCAGAGGTATTCTTTTATACTGTTGATCTAAATAAATAAATACAATTTGAATATATTGTGCAATTTTCTGACGTACGTGAATACGTGTTAAGACCGGTATCCACGTACAATTAAATTGTGCAATATAATTGTGTGGCGTCAAAATTGCACGATCAAATTCAAAAATTTTAATATATTGTGCAACTTTCTGGTGTCACACAATTATATTGCGCAATTTAATGTTACGTGAATACGTGTTAGTTAGAATTTCTTTTAAATATCAAATGAAATTCATGTTATCTCATTGCACACTCAAGCCTCAGTGATGATATTTCTTTAAGATTTTTCTTACGCAAATACCCATGAAAAATAATTTCTATATGTTCTTTGGAATCTCAGTCAACGTCACTTTAAAATCGTAAAATTTTCAATCATTTCCGGTATTGTGATCTCTTTTGGATATCAAAACACTTAGGCGAGCACGTTTAAGTTCACCGACTAAAAAAGGATAGTTTCATAGGCTGGTGTATACTCGCCCAAAGTTAGGAACCGTATCAATAATTCAATAATTTCACGAATTCAAATTTATCAGGTATTCACAAAATTTAGAATACGTCAATTTGTTTCATTGTGAAATGAAAACTAAATGACAGTTCGACTATATTTTCGAAATGTAATCATGATAACTCATTGCAGCGCCATACATATATGTGTCAAAACAGGAAATTTTAAAACCTTATAAAGAAAATCTTCATGTGCTTGTCAATCAAAACCAAGTACGAGGGTAGGTCAGATATTGTAATTGCGAGCCAAATAAATCATTGAACGAGTTAAAGAATACAAATATCTCGGTGTCGTCATTGATGAAAACTTAAGTTTTAATCAGCATTTGGATTACTTAGCTAAAAAGATGAATAAAAAATTAGAACTGTTCAGCAGAATTAAAGACAAGCTACCAATGGGGACCAAAATAATATTTTATAAATCAAATTTTAAGGGCTAAAACCTCACGAGTTGATCAGAACTTCGGTCTTTGGTATCTTCAATAGGGATAGCATTCACCTGTGTCACAAATTTGGTGGGACAGTTTTGACAGTATTGATTTCTATTTTAACCAAAGTATATTTACTTATACAACAACAGCCAAACAGGTCAAAAGCTTCAGTAACAAGGGTACAGACATCCAATTTAACACGAAAAATCGTATTCTAGAACTTCATACCCAAAAAGTAGTATACAAAATTATACCGATATTTCTAACCGTGTAACTGACCATATTCCAGAACTTTATCCAAAAATCATTTTAGAATCCCATTTTCACCACACATATCAAATTTCATTATAATCGGTTAAGTAGTAATTAAGTTCCTTCCTACTTGGCCATATTCCAAAACTTCATCCAAAACTCATTTTAGATTCCCATTTCCAATACACATGTCGAACTTTATCATATTCGCTTGAGAAATGGGCAAGTTCCATTATACTAGGCCATATTCCATAACTTCGTCCAAAACTCATTTAGGATCCCATTTCCAATACACATGTCGAACTTCATCAAACTCGGTTGAGAAATGGGCAAGTTCCATCATACTTGGCCATATTCCAGAACTTCATCCAAAACTCATTTTAGAATCCCATTTCCATTACACATGTGAAATTTCATTAAATCGGTTGAGAAATAGCCAAGTTCTATTATACTTGGCCATATTCCAGAACGTCATCCAAGCAACATTTTAGAATCCCATTTCCAACACACATGTCAAATTTCTTAATATCGGTTGAGAAATGGGCAAGTTCCATCATACTTGGCCATATTCCATAACTTTATCCAGAAATCATTTTGGAATACCAGAACTTCATCCAAAAAACATTTTAGAGTCCCATTTCCAATACACATGTCGAATTGACCCTAACTTAACCTTCAATGCCCAATTCAATACAAACCAGCATATTATATAAAAAAAAATCGTAACTATTTGTAAAACCAGATATTTTGGGCCAATTCGTGTGGTAGGTACCCCACCCTCTGGACGTGCAGTCTCCAAAAGCTTTTCAAATCTCCGCCTTGACCATAATAAACAGATTGGCGAAAAAAAATTCAAAATCGGACAAGCCGTTCTCGAGATACCACTGGTAAGGATATCCAGACAACCAGACATATACAGACAGACCGACGGACATTTTTTTTTTTGCTTTTTCAGACTCAGGGGCTTTCAAAACGTCGAGAAAAGTGGTTTTGGACCAACCAAATTTTTCGTCATTTTTGATAGGATTTCAATACTTCGGTCTTTTTCGCTAGGGTCTAATGGCGTGAAGTTATATAATTCTTTCAGCAACTATTGCAATCTTAATGGCCTTCAAGAGCCAGAGTATGGCCAGTTTATTCAACTATTTCACATATTCATTAAAGAAAAAATTAATAATTAGTTATTTATATCGTGTCCGAAACCTCGGATAAATATTTTTTAGTACTAATTTTTGACATTTATTTGAAAAAACTGCACACACCCAAATAATCATAGTCAATTCCTATGATAATTTTTGACAGCTACTGAATTCAATCATTTTGTGATTTACTAGCTGTTATTGGTTTAATGTACCGATTTTACTTAATTGACATAATTATGTCTAAATAAATGTACCATCCAGGACATTTTCTATCCAAACATTTATCCATTTCTCGGAAATTACTCTAATTAAAATGAAGCACCAAAAATGTGGAGCGGGGAAATATATCGCATAATTATTACAATATTCAGACAGCATAATAAAAAATTGTGAATGTAGGGGAATATTTTAAAAACAAATATAAAAATGTATTTAATTAATCAATTAATTTAGATAAAAATAGGTTAAATAAAAATGTCAATAATGATAAATAAATAAATAAATAACCGACAACTATCAAGTGAAACCAAAAAGATATTTTTATTATATTTACGCCTATGTACGCTACCAAATTAGTAAGTACATACAATGATTGATTATTATTCTACCAATGCGTTAAAAAAGGCGGGATTTGCAATAAGTAACAAACTTAAATATTTTGACCCTAATCACATGTTTTTTGGGCTGAAAATATAGCCAAGTTTGCCTATTCTCAGTTGCCCGTATTTCTGAACATTATCAAAAATTAATTTTAATTATTTAGTATTTTAAGAAATAGCCTAAATAATTCCAATCCAGATGGCCACATTTGTTAGATCTTTTTCAAAAAACTGTTTCAGAAATATCGGTTAAAAAGTAGAAATTTTCCTCGTTAATCGATTTCCATCAAAATTTACTAGAACCCCACATTTTTTATAGAACGCTTTTGAAATAAAAAGTCGCAGTAGCTTTTAGTAGTTATACTTAATCATGATAAACCAATTTAAGTAGGTATGATCAGAACCATCTTGATGTGAATAGAGCCGGCATGTGAAAATGAACTTAAAATAAGGGATATAGAAACACTAAAAATTCATTTATTTTCATAGTGTTTATATGAAAAAACGCGATTTCGATTGAAGATAAAATATGAATTAAAAGTTAAACCCAGTTAAATAATTTTTTAAGAAATCGCTAACAAACAACTCAATGTCTTACTCATTTAAAACACAGATTCTCAAATTTCCCTATTTTCCAGCAATAATCAAAAAAAAATAAGTGAAATTAAATTAAAAAACATTCTACAACAACAAATATGTGTATTAAAAAGAGAAAATTCAGTTTAATGACGACATCATATCTCCACATCTAAACCCAATGGCAAGAAAAAAGACAACACGTCTCCGCTCAACAATCAAAATTTAAAAAAATCAAAAAGAGCCAAACAGAATAAATTAAATCAATACAATGAGTACGAAAAAAACAAAACATCAAAACAATCTAGCATGCTTTGAAAATTCAAAATAACTATAGAAACATATTCGAATTCAAATTGGAATGGAGGCAATGAAAGAGATGATTATTGTTTTGTTTATAAATTTCGAGTTATGTTGATGACGTATAGTATTACAAAAACAACAATATTTAAAATTTTAAAAGTACCTTATTTTTCATGGCGATTTTCACTAAGAAATAAACATTGTCAAGACTTGATTTTTCAATCAAATAATATTACATGTTTCATGAACATTTTCATATAAAAACAAAACAAAAGCTCACATTTCTAATAAACTAAAACTGTAAATGAAAATAACTGTTTTCCCATATAAGTTCATAGTAAAGAAAAAATTGTATGTACCTTATTTTAAGCTTAATAAAAAATACAGTCGATACTGGAGGCTCTTATTTATACAGTAGGCTCTGGTATGATCAAGCGCATGTATTGCTATCTCTTTCACTAAAAAATTCTGTCATTTGGTGCTTTTTTCTTGATATACTTTTTTTTATAAACACTAGTTCATAGCAAACAAAAGCAAATCGAATTGTTTTGCGGTGATAGTTTTTGTGAAAATTTTATGAAAACAACGAAGCCTCGTGATTTTATCGCACCGAATGACGATATGCGCAAGAAAAGACGAATTTGAAACAGCTGTCAATCATACCTTATTCAATTGGTTTATCATGGTTATAATTACTTATTTTTATTTAGATTTTTCGGCGAAATGGAGGAAAATATTGAAAAACTGAAATTTGTTTTTCAAACTTTAGAGAATTACTACAAAATCAACAAAATGCAGTTAACTAGTATCTCAAAAACACACAGAATTGGACAGTAGAGAATAAGCAGAATAATAAAAAGAATGACTCAACTTCAAAGAATCACTTTTTCTTGTATGCGTTTAAATCAAAATAAAAAAAATAAAAGTAAAGTCGAAATTTTATGCGATTCCAGTATTTTAATTACTTGACAACAAACAAAATAATAAAAAAAAAATTAAGGTGTGGCCAACACCCAAACTTTCTTTTACGAATGAGGAATTTTGAGAAACATATTAAGCAGATTTTTGGTTGCATAATAAAATTGTTGGAAAAAAATATTTTTTTAGTTTTTAACATAAAACTTTATTTCGGTATGATTAATGAAAGCCCTCCTGCTTAATACATATGGTATATATTTATTAAGTGAGAAAAATTCAAAAATAAAGGAGGACCAATCTTTTGTCGTGTAATGCCTAGAGTTTCAATATTTGTTGCTATTTTGTTACGAAGAGGTATGGGTTATTCCGTATTTACAAATTGCATCTTTGCAGATTATGCAAAGCCATAGTCTCAAAAACGATGCTTTTATAAAGGAATTAGAAACGAGGAAAAAATCAAATTTTCATTGTGAAACACATGAAACATAATATGAGAAATCACTTTTTTTCCTAAGACAAATTTTAAAATGAAATCGTTACAAATTCTTAAGTGTGATAATTTCATAAATGTTTGAATTTTAACATATCCGTTTATTTTGAAAGTGAATTTTTGCAAAAAAATTCAGTTAATGATACAAAAAGTTCAATATTAAATTCGTTTTTCCCTTATGCCGATTAAAGCTACTACGGCTTGTGATCACAGGCTTTAGCCTTTATGGCATTATCACTGAAGTCAAATTTAGTGAAGTTAGAGCAGAGACAAAAACGATTAAGCGATTATGCCTTGTGACCACAGTAGTATAATATTTTTATCGGTAAACAATTTATAGTTAAAATAAAATAAATTGAATCCCTAATACCTACTTATGCAAAAAATAAGAAAATACAAAATACCATGTATTTTTTCATTTATTGAATCTCAATTATTTCATTATCTCATTTCAACAAAATAATTACTTACACCACTTTCAAAATAACCGGTCCATATATGAACATCGTTTAAGAAATTCGTTTTCATTTCCATGCAATATTTAATTTATGTAAACCAAAATTGCTAAAATTTGATTACAGCATTCTGTTTAAATTGAAATAAAAGCTTACTACAAATCGTGCGGTCCCTAAGTTCATAGACATAACAATGATGGCAGTAGAAATTTGATATATGTAATTGAATAAAAATTACCACCTGTGGCACTACTCTGGTTTTCCCAGGGAATTGCGAATTGGGAATTAATTTATTGTCAGTTTTTACTGTATTTTGGTTTTTTTTTTCGAAAGCATACTAAGCGATTGATATTTTGTTCATGGTTTGGGAAAAATAATTCCCAGCCAAATTTTTAGGGAGAAATATAGAACAAAATTGCTATGAAATAGAACTATTTTTCCCAAAAATTTAGTGTGCTTTGGAAAAAAGAAAACCAAAATACACTAAAAACTGACAATAAATCAATTCTCAATTCGCCGCGAAAATCAGGATAGTGCCACTGGGGAAATTTCAAGTTCAAAAATTGTAGGAAAAGCAAAACAAATTCACAAAATATTAAGAACGTATGATAATTTTGTGATTAATAGTTATTTACGTCACAAGGGCGGTAAATTCGTTGTTACAGTACGAGTTCGACGTTTATTAATTTGGACGTTTAGAATTTTGAATGAGTACTGTAACGATCATTTAACGTACAACGTTTTATTTCATACTACATGGGACATTAATTAAATTTTTCCATTTAAAATTAAATTTTAAATGAGTTTGAAATTTAAAGAAAATCAATCCAAATGATTTTCAAATTATTAAGTTACCCTAGTTATTTCTTTTTATTGTTTGGTTTTATATTTTTCTGTACTGTAATAGCTCGTTTTCCGGACACTTTTTTCTGTACCGTAATGAGTCGTTTTCCGGACTGAAATCAATCACGTAAACATTGATTTTCGGTATAGTATGAAATAAATATTTTTTTCGTATTTTTCTGTAAACATCTTAGGCAACTAGGCTCGTATTTTTAAACAAGGATAAATCAACGGATTAATTCACAGTTTTCGAAAATCCACTGATTTAGCCGAAGTTACTTTTGGTAATTTTAAACGTGAATAGATCCGTGGATTTTTTCGGATTTTGAATTTCGAAATCAATTTTCGAATTAATAACTGCTTGCTGGAACATTTGTCAATTTTTTTTGTTTGTTTTCCTCTCAACATTTTTTGTTTTATACCGTTTACAGCCAAAAAAAACTCCTAAATTACCATAATTATGTTACGAAACACAGTAATCCTAAAAGCATTTAAATCGTGTTGTGACATAGACTGAAAAATAACTACAAAATTTCGAATTCGCGACTAGCTAGTTTGAGTTTGTCTTGGGTATTAGTTTTTAGTCAATATCGTGATTTGTGGCATTCGTTTACAAGAAATTAATAAAATGGTGTTGGACGTAATATGCGGCCAAAGCATTCTTATAAATTGTTGTTAAAGATACATTATAGAAAACTTTCATATAAACATTTTATAATATTTTTCGTTTTTCCGAAAAACGCTTGCTTCGGTTTTAGTTGTGTTACACCAACCGAGAAGCAAAATTTATTGAGGCAAAATCTATTATACCCAGCTTAATGTTTTTTTAAAGCAACTTTTATTGGTGAAAATCGGCGCCATTAAAGTGGAGAAACAGGAAAAGTAAAAAATTATGTTTTAGTTTTTGGGCGTTTATATTTATTTGTATTTGGGTAACATTTAAACCGAATTAGGTGGAACAAAAATCTTTACAAAAATATCGTACTTCTATTTGGGAAAATCGAAACTAAAAATGTTGTTGTTTTTTCATATTTTTTAAAATGTTGTTGTTGTTTTTTATAAGTCAACCAGGCCGTTAATGGGAGAAAAATGATTACGCGCTGCTCGACGAGCTTAAGGAAAAGAAAACAGGGAAGAATCGTTTGTTTTTTTCCTTTTATATACTTCAATTTTTAAACTTTTTGTAAAGGAGGTCAATAATGGGTACGATTTCCTAGCCTTAGGAGACTACTTTGCTAATTAATATTATTATTGTTGACATTTAGACATACATATATTTTAATAAATTTGTTGGTTGAAGTTTTATCGTTTCGAGTAATTACGTTGTTCTAAATAAATTGTAAAAATCCCGTTTTTATGGTCTGACTAATTGTGATATTCTCAATTATAAAATATCTCATGCAAGCCTAAAAATATTGTGGAAAAATATTTGTATTTAGCGCTTCTAGAAATATGTAGGTATTTGAGACTTTACGTCTAGTCTTTCGACTGCATTTTAATCCACTTGAATCCACTGATTTGGCGATACAGATGTTATTTGAATTTAGAATAGCACAAATGTTCAAATAAATGTTTCTACAGTTAAAACAAATCGCCTTGAATACAATATATCACTGATTGTTATTCAATATATTAATTTTTTTATACTGAGAAACCGATAAGAAACTTTTAATAATACCGTAAATTAATAAACGATACTAATTTACCGACACTGAAACATACATGAATTAATTGTTGAAAGGTGTTGAATGGTTACATTTTGACGCTATTACACTTTACTGAAATTGTTGGACCGTGACAGATTCTAAGATGCAGAAATTTAAATCTGTCGAGTACGGTGGTCACCGCTCGACTAAAATACAGTTTGGTGCATTCATAAAACAATAAGTTATAAGAACATCGTGATCCCAAAATCTGTTCCTGAAAGATGTGGTGGTTTATTTTACTATTGAAAGGCCTATTTCCTAAGGCTTAATAATAAAATGCAAGATAATGTTAAATTATCGTCAGCGACCTTTATTCATACGTGCGAAGTTTGACAATCATATTAAAACTATACTGTTTTACCTAAACAGATATATGAAAATTGTGTTTTCTGTAAAAACCGGTATGTCTAATCAGTTATTTTGTGACATATATAGATTTGTAAGAAAGTCTAAAATCTAAGGAGGATCCGAATCTAAGAATATTTGCCTATAAAATATTGCCACCAGCTTATAAAGATACATATATGTATCGTATGATGCAAAACCTAACAGCAGAAACAAATTATCGGATAATCATTTGCAGGATTTATTGAAAATGGCTTCTTCAAAATTAGAGCCTATTTTTACTGTATTGTTCTTCAATTCAAGCACACCAATCTGACTATAAAATCTAAATTGAGATTTTTACGTTCTATTATTTTAAAAAAATTTGACTCGTCAAGTATTGTATATTGTATATTTTGTTGGCTCGAGAAAAAATAAGTTTATGTAGCATCGCCGGCCTGTACTATCGATAGTATCGGTTTAAAGAAAAATCCTAAACAAAAGGTAAAGTTAACTAACAAAAACGTCAACGGTTTGTTACCATAAAGCAACCCCAAAAACCGACAACTCAAAAATTGTGAATTCGAGAAAACATAATATCGATTGTTTCAACTCTAAAATTTTACCGAATAGCTATTACTTTCTTTTACTTAGGTAAAATAAAATATAGTAATCATGAAAATGTTAGACCTTGAGATCTTATTTATCTGTTTTGAAGTCCCCTGAGTCCGAAAAAGTGAGTTTCGAGGTTTGGCGTCTGTTGGAGGGGGGGGGGGGGACTAAAGTTGAGTAGATTGAACCTTGTATCAGGCAGCTACGTAATGGAACAATTGTGCAAGGGGTAACCTGATCACATTTCGCAAGTGTAACGTACTGTCTCCTCGCGGCAACCACTGGTAACTGGAACCATTAGGCATAATGTGGCCTTTCGATACAGGCTAAAATTCGGCTAAAGGAGAAAACATTTACAAAAAACCCTAATCTAAGGTGGAACAGTATATGCCGAAAGATGAATGGCTGATAGGTTAATCAGTCCAAATTTACGGACTATGTATACCAGGCACCCTCCAGTTTTATTTAGCATTCCTATAGTAAAGCTGGGTGACCTACAGGCGACTTTTTATTCCCAGCAACTCGCAAGAGTAAAATCAAAACGGGAGTCGAGGCACGGGTAGGAATGTACAGGAGTGGGACTGCCCTCTCGAAGTCCTTGAGTTTCAATGCTACCGCTTTTCTAGTAGAAGTAAATGATATAGTGAACATCTAGGAGGGAGAGCAATGAGCCCAGATAGTATGTACCACGTACCGCCCGGCAGTATTATAAGCTTCATTAAGAGCCTGAATATTGACTGGACGGATAATTAAGCAGGGCGTGGAGCACAAAAGATCGTTTAGGTCACAGTGCGAGGTAGCTAAACGCACACATGGCCCTTCAACACTAATTTTCATTCTAATGTCAGTCTGTGTCCTCCATATAGCCCAGATGATTTAACCAACAAACTGAAACTTCAGATTTAAGGTTTTTTCATAAATTGGAAGGTGAATTTTAGTGCAAATCGGCCAACCGGAAGTAGCCATCCCCTTGGGCCAGAAAATTTATTTTGCAAAAATAAATCACTTCAAACATCTCTGTTATGTTAATTTTCGACCTTAAGATTTTTGGCGTCCTTGAGTCCAAAAAATTGGGTTTCGAAGTAGTGTCTGTTGGTCTATTCTATATGTATGTCAGTTTGTGGCCCATATGTTTATTCAATCAAACTGCAAGTTTATGTTTAAACTTTTTTCATAAATGTTGAAGTCCAAGCTCCCAGCTTCCGTAACCCAGAAAATTTATTTTGCAAATATCTCAAAAATATACAATTTACAGAAAATATGAAAAAATAAAAATCTTAAGTATGCAAGAAATTTGCATAATAATTTCTCAAAATTCGCTGTTCGTAAAAGTTGTGGTTTGGCCACACCTCAATTTTTTTTTCAAAATAAAAAACGAATGGGGTTCAAGCTCCACCTGAACCGCAAATGTTACGTGTAAATATTATGACACAACAAGCTCACGTTCTGAACAGCAATAGTTTAGATGGTTAAGTGTTATAAACACGACCGATGGCAAGCACAGAAAGTTTTTGGTTTATTTTAAATCATTAAATAAAGAAATAAATCTGTTGTCATAGCCCCCACCAGAAGCAAGCGGACAGAATTAAATAGTAAAGCAAAACCAACACAAATGTCTTATACAAGCCATATTATTGACATACAAACACAAAATAAAACCTTCTATTTCTGTAAGTATTAGCGTCATAATACAGTATAATCTTTACAAACTTTGATTTTAAATTGTAGTTTGTATCAAAAACAGTATAAAATACCACTAACACTTACAGAAAATAGTAGGTTTTGGATTTAATAATATGCGTGCGTCACGGAAATAATATGGCTTGTATAAAACATTTGTGTTGGTTTTGAGAAAAATCAAAGCAAATATCAAAGTGTATAAAAGTAGAGTGAAATAAAAAGTACACAGTGTTTTTAATTGCAAAATCCGAACGAACTCAGTAGCCCAATTTTTGTATTTTGAAAATGATGTTCATTGAAAACACAGTACACATATATAAGGTTATTGCGCAGGATGTCAAAAAATTACAACAACAACAATGGCAGAGATCATGACTGAAATGTTGGACAACATTTGATACATTGGGCGCTTTCAGGTCCGCCAACTGTTGGCAAGATGTTGCATAAAATCAACATGTTGAGTTCTGAATGCAATTGATAGATCAACTTTTTTATGGCAACACTGATGTGTTAAATGTCATTTTTGCCATCATTATTTTTTTGTGATACATTCAGCCATCGGTATTTTAGCTTTTTAATTTTTTTTAGGCATATTCAAATGGACTAAGGAGACTACCTTATTAATTATTGAGCAATACAGCGACAAAATACCCAAATTTAGGAATCCAAAAAAAAAAAAAAGATATGGGTCGAAATAAAAAATGAGTTCGAAAAAAGAGGTTATGATATTACAGTAGATTTAGAAAAGAAGAAAAACCTTTACTTTTAAAATACATATACAATATTTTTTTGTTAAAATTCATGTTGAACTACACCAATAAAAAAAAAATGAAATTTGACATAAGTCAAATCAGTTGCATTCAGGTCACAACACTCACAACTACGATGGCAACATGTATCATTAAATTATGATACCGATTGGTATACACAACATGTTGGCGGACCTGAAAGCGCCCATTGTTAATTTATTTTGAATTAAAGTCAGTAGAATTTTTCACACAATTTTAATTATATTCACTCAACACTCAAAATTATTACGCAAAACTAACAAACTCGATTTGTTTGGTCACGATGTCCGCCATATTAAAATATTTTTAACATGGATCCGCAAGAAAGAACGAAAATGAAACATCGGAGTATATTACCTTTATTATGTGTACTCTGCATTGAAAATGTATGAGGGTTTTTCCCAAAATCGATTTTAGTTCATTTGTCCCCACGCTTGGGCAGCGCTGATTACATTTTTTTTTTTCATGCAAAAACTAATAAAATCATGTTTACAAAGAGAAGTTTCTTGTCTAAATTAGTGGATGTCCCCGTACTTTTTTTTATGATTAATAAAATTGAGTATGTTGCGATTAATAATAAATATCAAATTTTAAAATTAATTTAGTCGAAATTAATAATTTAATGAAACATTCAAACACATGTTTACCATATAAAACTACATACGAAATATTTTAGTCGCCAGTCAGCAAGCGTTGGAATTTTATTTGGTTAAATCCCTAATGGTATGCAATTATATAACATTGAGAAAAGTCGGACGCACAGAAATATTTAGCATGTCATGACTTTTTTAACACAGCATACATATAACGTGAACACTGAAAGTACTCTCGCTATGTTTTTGTCTTTTTTGTTTCTATTTTAATGTGATAAATAAAAAAGAGACGAAATATTTTTATTTAATATAACATTTTACATGACACGTAACATTTTAACGCAACATTTAACATAACATTCTAACGCAGCTTGTAACATGAACCCAAAACTAGTACCCTAAATGTTTTACCAAACATAAAAAATAAAAAACTTGAAAATTTAAAATTCAAAAAATACTCTGTTAAAGCGTGGAAAAGAATGGAAATCTCCATTTTCTGAATATTTTAAAATTCTTTAATAATAAAATGGGATTCTTATAATTTTAACGGCGTCATGTCTCAAAACTGTCGAATCTTATTTTTTACAAAACTGAAAAAACTCGAAACAAAAATCGGTTATTAATGCATTTTAATGACCTAATTAATGCCCTAAATATTTATCATATCAACCTTATTGTTTTAATTTATACTCATATAAAAACGAGACGCGGATGGTGCATGAATGCAATGGAAATTCGGATTTTTCAATACAAATTAAATATTCAAATTATGTTTTGTGTGTTTTGTTTATATCCCCATCAATTGTTTGATTGATTATACATTTACCGATCAAACGGCTCAATGGTTAAAACCCGATAGGGGCGGGATTCAAAATGGATATGTCAGTACTATAGGCTGGCATGAAGCAATGCAATGTGCAGATGGTTTCTACAAAACTGGTCTATAGCCGTACGTCCTCGATTTGGCTAAATACTGCGTAAAGTAGGACGGTATAAGCGAACTGCGAAAGAGTTAGGAGTGCCTTGAGTCCCAGTATAGATTGTATAGAATAAAAAAAACATAAAAATAAAACTCTTTGAGTGACCATAACCAATCGGCAATCCGCCGCTCATCTCACAAAAATCTCCAACAACTTTTAACTAACATAAAATTTTCGCTCGCATGCTCATAAGAATCACACTACCATTTGCAAAAACTTATATTCTTCGTTTAATTTAATTTGAGGAAAAAGCAATTTTAATTGTGCATGCAAGCGAGAAAATTATATGAGAGGAAATGACATTATTTGTATTGCTTCGGCCAAAATCATGTTTTAGTAATATTTAAAGTACACAAGCTATCTTTTGTGTTGTCATCGAAGTTTAAAATAATGAAATAGTTAAAAATCAATATTTTTTTAATTTTTTTAAATTATTGCTCCAACAAGGACTACTTTATTTTTTTTGGTTGTGTTTGTTTTTTGACAAATCTAGAGTCGATCAAATTGTTCGTTCGATACAAAACAAAATTTTTCGTTGGATTAAATTGGTTGTAAATGGAATTCATTCTCCAAAAGGGGCTGAAAAAATATTTAAATGAACCAATATATGAACAAAATAATATAAAGTTGTTGAAACACTAATTCTATAGCATCATCACGGTTATTTACCGTGTCCAAATCTTCGAATAAACTTAGGACCCTATAATAATCTTAAAAAGTTAAGAAATCAATAAAAATTTCGAATAATTTCATGCCAGAAATTCTAAAAATCTAGATTAATCCAAAAACCATAAAATCTCGAATTTTGAGAACCTCATCTCTGTAGATGCTTAATTCAAGTCCAAGCTTAACTCGAGTAACATCGCAAACCTCTAATATTCTCAAAAAAAAAATAAAACCTCAAAGAATTTCTAATACCCAACACCAAGGAAACCTGAAAAACCTCGAAAATTCCATGAAACATCGAAAACCTTGATGTATAAATAACTAATAAACTATAAATCTGTAACAAATTGCATTTAATGCACTACAAATTTAGGGTAATATCACAGATAAGAATAGACAGATGGCGATCTTGTATGGGCCATATTTACATTCTAAATTTCAATACCAAATTCTAATCTAATCCTTTTAGAGCAGGACGTATATATTATAAAATAAAATTTTGTTTGAAGTTGGTTTATATTTGCTTTGATATAATGAAAATAGCCATACGTAAAAAAAGATAAAAAGAGACAAAAATGTACGTCCTGCTCTAAAAGGATTGGATTGGAATTTGGTATTGAAATTTTAGAATGTAAATATGGCCCATACAAGATCGCCATCTGTCTATTCTTATCTGTGATAATATCACAGTCATTTGAGTAATTAGTAAAATTTATTTTGGGTAATTCGAGAAAATCGAATAGACTCGAACGAATTCGAAAAGCTGGAACTATTACTAAATCATCTTAGAATTCTAGTATAATCTCGATATTCTCGAAAAATTTCGAATATTTCCGAAAATCTCAAATAAACTTACAGTCGAAGAGTAAATTTCAAAAATCTCACTGCTAATTCAAAAGCCAAAAACATATTTCTCCTAAAAATGACTGAATGTTAATAAATTTGAGTCAAATCTACGGTGTTTAATTAAAAACCCTCGAATTTCGAGAATTACACCTAACTAAATGCTATGCTTAAATCAATAAAAATAAAAAAAACTCGAATAATACGATGACCGTTTTTGTAGCATTACAAGAGTTTCGATTTTTTTTTTTTTCTGAAAATGCGACAAAACACATGTATGTCAGATATTTCTGGTTCAGGTAATGCTTACGACATTGCATTTTGTCGGAATCGCAACTTTGTTAATCATGCACCTTCAAGAGTATACCTTTACAACAACATCATTTTTATAAACTCTGTTATCTTCTGTCAAATAAAAAGAATGATTCTGTGAAGTTTTTTTTGTTTCCCAAAAATTTGACTTGGTTTTTAAGTAATGCTGACGGAAAAACAATATACGTCGAAAGTTGACCAACTATCAGAAAAACTTGCGACACTAATGCAGATTCTAAAATGGTATGACGCATAAGGGTATTCAAAACAAAATATTTTTTCTCAATTTTTTCTACAAAAAGTTGTATTTATTAAAAATTGCACTTAACAAAATTTCGAGGGCCAAAATAGCTATGTACTTTGTCAGAAATAAAACAAAATGATTAAAAAATAACCAGCGAGTTCACTGTAGCGAGTATTATATACCCCATATTTCAAAAACGTAAACAAACGTTTTTGAACATGGAATAAACTAGCGAAAGATTTATGAACTAATTTCACGATCTATAAGCGGCCTTTAAACGGTCAATACTAATTTCGTTACCGATAAAATCATTACCTCGAAAACTCTTGCGTCGTTACTAATTAATTATTTTTATAACGAACACAATAATTTTAAGTCACATTAAAATTACTGCTTGTCTAGTGTTTGATGGGTTTTCGCTCAGAATTTGGACAATAAGTAGAGAATGGGCCAAGCAACAAGTTATGTAGTAGCGAAAAACTCGAAAAATGTTGATTTATCGAAAAAATTTCATAAAACATTTTTTGCTTAGAATTAATCCCTCTACTATCGATTTCTGTGGTTATTTTGAGTGTAATAATTTCCACCCCCTTAGAAGGGGTGGCATCGACTCCAGGGTAAAATCACACATCGGCACTATATAACTTATCTTCCTTGATTCATTCCCTACTTATTGTCCAAATTTCACGTCAATCGGAATTGTCCGTAAGAATTCTAGGGTAACTAATAACCTATTTTTACCGCCAAACACTGGATTATGTGCACGTTTGAAAATAATGAAGTCATTAAGAGTTTTTTAATGATGTACAACATTAGTATTGGTCGTGTAATGGCCGCTATAGGAATTTGTGAGAAATTTGGTGTCAAAGTTCAAATATATTTTTACGGTGATACCTGCGTTAGAATAGAATATGTTAATTAATACTGTAAAGTTTACTACTAAGTAGTGATATCTAGGTTTCGGTATTTTTTTACCATACATTTTTTTTAAAATTAATCTTGTACACACAATTTAAAAATGTAAATAGTGATAATTCTTCTTCTTCCCTACCGAACTATTGAATCTGAAATTTTGTAATCCCAGACGAAACAACCTTCACCTTACACAGAAAATTTTGAAAACGTCTGTCACACGATTAAACATTTGTCGGTTTATAATCATATTTTATTTGATGCTTTAAAATCGAATAAAAATATTCAACAGTTTAGTTTTATTTTAATATGTGGTCTTTATTATCTGAAACATACTTTTATAGGATAATTAATCAACTTAACCTTCCTTAAAAGGTCTAGAATTATCGATGACTAAATTCAGTCGCGCTACATACGATTACTGTTCAACATATACATGAACATATTATGGCTAATGCATACTAGTATACATTTATAATTTTATATGTTGCCTGTGAAGCAAACATTTGCGAGATTATGATTTAGGTAGGTGTAAAATTGGTCGCGGCTATTAATATAAATATTTAACACCAATTTTTTTTTCTACTACCGTGATTTAAAATTCTCTTGTGTTATGTATTATAAATGAGTAGTTTAAGATTAATGCAGTATAAGAAGATTAAGCTGCGACGTTAATATTATGTACTACGGAGATGTAATTAATAAAAGGAAAATAATGGCAAATAAAAGTATAAACATAAACGATTGAATATTTTTATTGCCGTGTGTCTAATGTCAATTTTTTTGAATAAATTGTTGACTTGATGGCATAAGAATCAATAAGGCAATCTGTGCTTGACTTTTTATTATTCTAAATTTCGACTTTTGGAACGTCAACCGAATTATTATTATTATTTGACGGAAATAACTAAGAATACTGCTTGAGTTTTCGTAACTTTTCATTTTGGTTCACGCGCAAGTTGATTTACCATGTTAATTTGTTTTTTTTTTTTTGAAATTTCTCAATATTTCGTACACAAATTTATCAACAAAATATTAAATTAATTTATTGACGCTATAAGAACATCTAAAGACTTGCAAAGTCGTTAATGAGTTCGAAAAAACCGGATAGAATATTTTAGCGCTGGTAAACTAAAGAAGATATCTCGGTTCGACCCAAAAGTTACTACAATCCGTGTTGCCAACAGATGAACTGACTTACCATATAATTCCTAAGAGAAAGTTGAAATTAAAATCTTATTTACAAAAATATATAAACTTCAATTAAATATGACAACAATTTTAATTTTCTTGAATAATTTGATTAATTTTGATAATTTTTGAAAAATTTCGGATTAAACGAATTCTCCAATTTAAGTGAACTATTTCTAAAATGAATGAAAATTATTCCGACCTACCTAGCCGAATAATCGTTATTCCCAGTAGTCATTTGGCGCTTGATACATCGAGTAAGAAACTACTTTACCAAGATAATACGCTTACAATTACAACTCGATTACATTTGGCTAGATGAAGACAGAGTGGAGATACATATTTTAGAAACGTTTTGAAACATGAGGCTGGTTCTGTAATTTTTACAATATTTCCATAAAAGATTTATGTCGTGCTTAAATGGCACTAAATATAATTATCAATAAAAACTGTGAACAAACTGAATTTATTACTCATCAGCGTTAGTATTCTACAAAACACTGTGCAAATTTAAATTTTGCAAAACGTGTATTAATCCAAGCACCCTTTCTATAAATGACAACTAAGGCCCTTTTCCAATTACCGACTTATTTGTTTTCACCGACTTATTTAAATAAGTCTGCTGATGAGGTGACTTATTTTCTATTTTTTTCTTTCATAAAAAACTTACTTGGTTTCATATAAACTATACAGTTCTGTTACATGTAAACATTAAAATTCTGTCATTCATAATATTTTGTCTTGTCTTTCATACGTAAATTTTAAAATGAAAAGAAAGTAGTATAATACGCGATGTAATGGAGCAATATTTCAACCCCTGATATAAGTAGATAAAAGTAATATTTTAAATTAAAGACATAAACACAGACACAAATTTTTGTCATTATCAGCTGTCAAAATAAGTCAGCAAAATGAATTGGAATGACTTTACCGACTTATTCAAGATGGCGTCAAATAAGTCAATAAGTTTGAAATAAGTCGGTAATTGGAAAAGGGCCTAAAAAGAAAAGTAACCTCACCAGGAGACTTTTCCTTGGCCGCCTGGTGGTGAATAGTGTAATGTTGTTTTGAAATGAAAAGTCGAAAATTTATTCAAAAAAAATCGACGTTAGGCACACAGCCTTAGAATTATTATGAAAATACGAATTGAACACAAAATTAGTTTAAATAAATGAGTTAACTAAATTAATTTTTGATAATTTCGTATAAATACCGTTTTATTTATTGAAATTCCTTCAAATTTGAAAATATTTGAAATTTTATAAATTGTCTATTTATTGGAGAAAAAAGATTGATTTTTTTTAAAATTATTCATGCTACCGTGCTTAACTGAAATTGGTTTACGGTACCATAATTGAAAATCATGGTTTTATTAAAATGAAATTCGCACCAGCTAGGACAAATCGTCACTTGAATAATGAATTATTGTATATGCAAAACTATAGTTTTGAGATATTTGTGTTTAAAGTTTCTCTCTCTTATAATTTTCGCAAAAAACGTATTAACTTAAAAACGGATAAAGCTTATTAAATGAAATTTTGCTATCGACTTCTACACTATGATGACGAAATGTCTGTAAAATATTGACTCAGAATGTGCATACTGTTTTATCGAAAATTGAATTCAAACAGGACCATCAAACAGTACAATATTTCAATTCAATTATTGGGTAGAACAATGTCGTATACAATGTTTCATTTGTATGGTGTACAATATTTCATTTCTGAGTTATACAACGTTTCGATGCATAACAAATAATTGTAACCCTGTAGTACAAGTTTTTATTATTTTTCCATTGTGTACAAAAACAATAAAATTTTGATTTATAAAGTACGTACAATTTTTCAAAGTTCTACCGTTTCAGAAAAATTTTCAAAAATGATTGCAATGAGCGGCATACAATTATTTATTGTAAGTTTTACAAAATATACATAACATAATTATGAAATACCTTATTATGCTTGTACGATATTTTATGATTGCGGTAATTACCACTTTCAGTATATACAAGGAAATTTTAGTATCAAATTTAACCCCCAGAATTGCTTGATAACCCCATGGAAAATTTTTTGTACATAGATTAAGGAATGGTGATTCTTAATCAACAAAAAACCAGAAATCTTGTATGCAACATTAACAAGAATTAATTATTCAAGTGACGAAAATATAGCACAAATTAAACCCAAGTGAAAATCCGATCAAGTCAGTCAAAATATTCCTAATTCACTAAAATTTCACTCAAATAAATTAAACAAACTTGATGTATATAAAATCAAAAATTACAACATATGTATATTTATTTGAATTTTATGCAGGATAGGTTTAGGAGATGATTACCTAACTATCATGCAAATTATAAATTTAATTTAAATACCTTAGACAAATTACATAATGACGTTATAATAATTATAAAACAAAAATCCAATGATTTAAAGAAAGTTGTTTCGTTCCTGAATTGGTATTACATTACAATTGGTTTTTCATATTTTTAATACATGTTGTTTGTTTAACAAAAAAAATAAAGAATGTTGCAGTTTCTGGAATATCAATGTTTGTAACTTTGTTCATGGGTCTTTTCGTCATTATATTTCTTCGAAGCTAATAATAATTTACTAAAATTGCTCATTCATGTATTTCTCGCAAATAGCCGGTCTATAACACGATAAACATAGAAAGACACAGTAATTCGGGTATAAATAAAAAAACCTCAAACAATGAATTAATTTTAAAACAACTGTTTTGTAGTTACTTAGTACGTGGTGGATACACAAACACTACACACAAACTCTTATCAAGTACATATTTATAAGAGGTGATTCTACCCAATTGTTTAATCTGTACTTAAAGTCAGAGTAAAATAAATAATAAGTGATAATAAATGTAGCAAAATTGTATACAAATGTTTTATTTAAGACAAAAAATAAAATGAATCTAAAATAAATCGTGTAATAATTAATAGTAATAGTAATATTTACCTTGTTATCAATAATATTAATGCGTACACAAAACTTAAACCAAATATTCTAAAACCATAAATTTTTAATATAATTCGTAACAATGATGGTTCTCTATTACCATTTTTACCATTATTATATTTTTCCTTTTCACTTTCCCACAAATCTTCAAATTCATTGCACAATTTCGTAGCATCATGTGATTTAAGCGTTTCATAAATATTATCCTCATTTATAACGCTATTTAGTCCTAGTTTAAATATATCCTTCAACCACCTAAACGAATTAGAAAATAACTAAATATTAGTTAAATGAATTCGAATTGAAATAATATTCTATTATATTGGCTATTGACTACGAATATTTGCATTTACTAACTGACCATCACAGTTAATCGCCACAGAACATTTTTTCTTATTGAATTATGGCAAGATATTTGACAAATGAAACGTTGGTACTTCACTAATTGAGAATATGGCCTTTTAAATGATAGTTCATTCCGCAACTGCTCAAAAATAGTAACAAGACATTAGAACTAATCAAGTAAACTATAAACTTTATCATCATTTACATAAATTACTAATTAAATTATTTAAATACTGGATTTTATACATTATACCATGTACACAATATTATTAAAGAATGTGGGAAATTAAAACATATGTCAATGAAGATAAGAAATCACGTGCATTGGTTTGTTTTTATATATTATCTAACATTCTAAACGCTAATCAATAAATACAAATCTTGGTTTTTCTTCGTTTAGTTATATTTTAATTCAAATGAATATTTTATCCCTTAATTTACAAGTTGTACGTCAGTAATGTAAACAAACAAAAAAAAAGCTCCGTAAGAAACTGAAGAATAATTTTGAAAACAATTATTAAATTTAGGAAACATTTAATTCGGTGTTACCAATATTCTATAAATGGAAATTGAAAAGATCTCGCAGGCATTGAATTCTAGTTGTAATTTACTCAAATTCAATAAACCGTGTTCAATTAGTCTCGTACAAATAAAACCCCGGCTCTTATTTTCATTATGAGCTGCAATCATTTTTGAATTCATTGCACGCGGCAAGCTTTCCATCAGAATTTTTTCCTATTATTTTACTAAATCGGATTAACTTGCGGGACCATTCATGCGTTTTCAAAACGTTGGTCACATGGGTTTAAATCTGTCTTGAACCATATTTAACGTTTCGGTTGATGAGCTGTATTCTTTTTGGATTCGTACAACAGAAGGTTATACCGTGATCATTAATATCTCAGAACTCTTCTATCGACCCCAGGAAGGCCAATGATCGAAACTGCACAACAACTTTAATTTTTAGCATACTACAGAAGAAAATGTTTGCTTCGGAAAAGAAAAAGAAAATTGTTAACAGTCTGCCATTTAAGACCAATTATATCTAAATGGAAACCTAATAAGCTTGCATAATCGGTTATACTATGTAACAGATAATTTTTCGAGCAACAAATATTATTGAACGTGGTTTATAAAAATTAAATAATATTGCAACGTAGTTCTTAATTTTAAAAAGTTAACACAAGCAAGAGTAAGCCGGTATTATCAGCCATAATATTTTGAAGAATCATTGTTATAATTAGTAAACGTTAGTTCCATTTTAATTTTAATCCAAATATTCACTACAATAGCCAATAGAATAATTACATTTTATAAAAATACTTCGACTTACCAAAAAGAAAACTTTGAAATTAATGATGCTTTTTCATAAGGATTTTCGTCTCTATTAATTCGTTTAGTTCCATAATCCATTGTAATATGTTTAATTATTGTGTATGTAAATCTTTTTGTTAAAAAAAACTTTGTTTATTTATTATGATATTCACACTTAGTCAATTAAAAAAAAATATTTCTCATTATGCAACTTTAGTGATCTAATACAATATTTTACAAATTTAGAATTTTTTTTTTTAAATCACTTCACTAAAAGAGGCGTAATGCACATATTCAAACGTCCATATCCAACTTTAATGTTCACCAATGAAAATATTTCTTACAACTGAAATGAAAAATAAAATTTAATATAATTTTTTTTTTGTTTGTAAATTCATTTATAATTTGTTTTATTTTTATATTATGCAAAAAAAGCTCATAAAAATATTTTTTGATAAGGAACTGTAAGTTTTGTGCTTTACTTGTTCAAGCCTACTCCTGATTGTGAATAGAAATTTACTTTATAATAAGTATGGCAACCATTCACAGTGAAGCGAGTTTTAAGATGACGTCAAGGTCATATCGATGCGATTTTAAAGCGAGTTATAAATAACGTCGTTTCATCATTTTGTAGCTCGCCTCGTTTTAGAACATTCCACTTACACTTCGTCATTTCAATAAAAATTGAATTGGACCAATAATGTTATTGATCTGTTTCACATAATCTGTTTAATTCTCATTAATTTATCAGATGTTTAATTTTTTAATGATAATGAAACACGTATAGGTTTATTGGTGGTTGGGCCAAAATGACACGTTTCAATTATACGTTTTATTATCACTAATTTTTGTTTTATATAATAATATTAAATAAAGGGAAATCCACAAAATAACAAAGGAAGAAATATGGTATTAACACTATTCATTATGATAGAAAAAAAAATGGGCACGTGTTATCTTAAAATTTATAAATTTAGGCCTCAACAAAGATATTGTGAATTCACTTTAAAATAAAAAAATCTAAAATATTATTTTTCCAAATAATAGTAATTATTTTATTTATTTATTTTTAATATTTAAATTTGGTAATAATAAAATTAATTAATAGCGTAAAATGTAAAGTTAACAATTACCGTTTAAATATGAATATCAACTGAAACTTTTTTTTATCATTTCATTATTTTAGAATTACATGATAAGTTAGATTAAAACTAAAAAATTATATTTGAGTTCGAGCAGATAACAGCAAAGGGTAAACATCTAATAACTTGTCAAATTGTCGTATAATATAAATTTGTTGTAGTATGAATTATTAAATTTAACTTTACGTTTCGAGATATGGGGTCGAATTTAATATCAATCATTTCAAGAGCTACAGCTAAATTTAATATTTTTGATTTTTTTTTTGCAAGTTGAGAATTGTACATTTTAGAATTTGAATGTTTTATTTAAATAAATTGTATAAAATATTAATTATTCTGTTATAGATGACATTTCGAACTGAATTTCACTGTTTAAATAGACTGTCCTTGTTGAAGCAATTTGCTACTATATTTGATATTGTACAGAATCGGCATAAATTTCTCCAATATTCAAAATGGGTAATCTTGCAAATTATTAGCTGATAATTATATTCAACTATTTCAGTTTAACGATTTAAGAAAGGCAATAGAATGGGTCTTTAATAGGACAAATCTTTTGACAAATTAAGCATCATTTATACAAAAACTAAACAGCTTTAGAACACAAATTTAAAACCATTTCTAAACTATTTCAAATCCAGAAAACCATTCATGTAGAACGATGTGATCAGAAGCAATAAACAAACAATAAAATCAAGATCTCTTATCGAATTGATTCGGGGAGTTGATCATGTAAGCATTATTTGGTTTACTAAATAATCTTCAATAACTCATGCAAAATGGCACAGCAAAATGAATATAGGTGCAACAAAACATTATTCAGAACCCACATATGGGAAATAATTAATAACTCAGTGGTGTTACCATGAGCACGGCAACACAACAAAACAATAAATATTTGTCAGCATATTTAAAAAAAAAAAATTGAGTTGGGTTTTAGTTTAAAAAAATTTCTACATCTTAAAAATTATTGATGTAGGGCAAAATTAATTTACCAAATAAACCGTAAATCGCGAAGTTTGTTGGGATTTGTAAGTATATTTGTACTGTAACCATTACCATTTTATTTAATTTTCAATACCAGTTATGCTAAATAATTCAATTAAATAATTTTATGCGGATGCAAAAAGATTTTGTAATTGCGAGATGTCAGAAATGTTATGTATTGATATTGAATATACAAAGTAATTACACATGCATTAGAAAATCTGTATTTGTATATTAAATAAATTTATTTGTATATCTTATAAAAATTATCTTACTTCGTAAAATTCTAATTCATATTTATTTAAAATTATTCATTCATATACTAAAATAATTCTCATTCATTCGAGATATTCTTACTGTAAAGTTACGTGTTAATTAAATTCATTCAAACCATTATAATTATTATATTTATAATCAATTCATTAATCAATTTCCTACCATAGAACATAATAGAAGAATTCCCACACAACAAAATGACAGTTGCGGGTTTTTATTTAGTAATTTATTTACACTTTCCTGATTTGATGTTAATTTTAACTGAGCAAAATCATAACCCTTTGAGGTATATTGCCCATTCAGAGGGACATTGAATTTGCCTGAGAATTTAGTACAGAAAAATTTCTGTTTTAGTTATTCTTGAGTAAAAATATATTGGTGCATTTTTTAGTTACTGCAATTAAGTTGACAAGAGGGACTCCTTTTGTATAGTAAGAGAAATATGTAATTTATTTTAAAGTGCCGAAAAATATTTACAGTTATTTAAAATAAATTAAAGAAATGATTTTTACATAAATTAAATAATTTAGTATTTTTTACGTAAATTATAACCGCTCTTCTCGAGAGACAAATCGCTACAAGTGTACTGTAGAGGTGGAAAACTATCGACAATTTCAACTATCGATAGTTTCGATAGTAACATAAAAAACAATCGATAGAAAACTATCGACACAAATTAAAAGACTATCGATATACAATCGATACTATCGGATAATAAATTTATAAACTTTATTCAATTACATATAGGTTGACTACAACCAGAAACTATAAAGTCAAGGGAGGTTATTATAATCGGAAAGTTTCCCAGTTTCCCACTTTGTTTTAAAAGCAGCCAATGGTTTTTATGTAAGAAAATCAGCATCTCAACATTTTTTGGCTTTCAGACCGTTTGGGTTCGTTGATCACCAATAATTTGACTAGCATATAAAAGGAATGACAACAAGAAAAACGTAACTAAAGTTATATCGCATAATAGCAAAACTCTCTTGTACGAATAAAATATAAATATCGACCTATCCAATTAAGACCATGAAAACGTCAGTTATCATAGTTTTAAGGGAATCCGAATTTTGGACTCTACGACGCCGCATTCTTATTATGATAAAATCTTAAAGTATTATCTCTAAAATTGATAAGGTTATGACTGATTTTATATTCTTAAATTAATGCGTTTTTAACTAAAAATCCAGTTAAAAGAATTCAAAGCCACTTTATAATACTCTTCAGTATAAACGATACAATTAAAGTGATCCGCTTATTCCTAGCAGCGAAAAGAACTAATTAAACCTTTATACTGCTCTCCTGAAAAAAACAGTATTTTTCACTTATCATATTCTTACTTGGATAGGTCGATATATCGATAGTATATAAAAAGTATCGATTGTTTTCGATAGTACGAAACTATCGATATATCGATAGTACTATCGATAGATTTCCACCACTAGTGTACTGTATTGTCCCTCTCAGCGGACATAATTATTTTTTTCAGCTGGAATGAATATTTCGTTTCATAGTTGGCATAATAATTATTTGATGATTTTTATTTGAACTACACAGTAAAGTAATTTTCTTATCTGATTAAAACATGAGCCATGAAGAAATGTATGCTTTGTTGAGTTCTGAGAAAGAATAATTAGATGAGTGCGCCGCTAACACAGAATTGTTTAATCCAAAATCAATCCGAAATAACATTAGTCATATAGAGTTAGAACAACGCGAGGATGACGTGCAGGAACTGGGGAATGTTGAACAACATGATGAGTTGATTTGCAATGAAAATACGTAACCAATAAACCAATAAAAATACGTTTGACTAATTTCGTTGCGCCTGCAGCGATTTGCGATGATCTACATTACTACTAGATGGAACTGTAGTATTCGACAATGAAATTGATATTATTCTAGTGTTCGATTTTATGAAAGCCGAAACAAATATAACCTGAACCGATAAAAAATGCTTACATTAGCAATAAAAATCGCAACAGACAGCAACGAAATTTTGTTTATAGATGTAACAGACTTGTCAAAAGTAAAAATTCTTATGAGACCGAGTAATAGGGATGGGCCTTGTCTCCAATGCAACGACGCGTGATCGTTTCTTCCAACTTAAAACTAATTTACGTTACGTGAATGTTCTTAATATCCCACTCAATAAATCCGACATACACTCAACTCCATAACTATATAGGTAACCACTCGTTTTTTTGAATTTTTAAAATAACGGATTAGCCCTTGTGTGTATACCAAAAAAATTTACGTTAGTACACACCCGACCCACCCGTGTAGCCAAGTGTATTTTTTCGGTTTTTTCAACAGATTTTTTGCCGATTCCGCTATGTTGCATTTATTTTATAAATTTTTTATTTTGCACGTTTAAAAATTGGCCTGACACGTCAAAAATTTTTAGAGTAGGTACTCAACAATCGCAACAATCGTACTTTTCCCAAAAAAGAGAGAAGGCTTTTAAAATTTTAATAAAGCCTATAGGTTTTATTAAAATTGTAAAAGCCTTCTCTCTATTTGGAAAAATTACTACGATTGTTGAGTGCTTACTCTAAAATTTTTTGACGTGACAGACCAATTTTTAAACGTGCAAAATAAAAGATGTATAAAATAAATTCAACAACATAGCGGAATCGGCAAAAAACTTTAAAATTTTTTAAACAACTCTTTAAATGCTGGAGAACTAGGGAAACACGAAATCAATTTGGTCATACAAACAACCACCTTTGAAATGAATGTCAAGTATTTTCGACAAATACGAAAAGTTCGAAAGTAAATTACTAGGTGATAACATTTTTACCGATATTATGTACCGATATGTTTCAAATGGGTGAGATTACCGATATTTTATTCGTAAGCCTGTAATTTTAGTTCAGGGTTTATTTAATACTACAAATTACGAAAAACGTTATTAATTTGAATTTAAATATCAGGCATTGAACCAAAAGTTTAAACAAAATTCCAGAGAAATGCGATTAACAGAAAGGTTAACTCTCACTAAAATAATAATAAAATGCATCTTAAAATAGAACTCTGGTGATCCTTAATATTATATTTAAATATTATATTTTGATTTGGCACGCATAAAATCAGTCATTTAAAAACATAATTGTATTGGCACGGTAATAACCAACTACTTGCGAACACTAGTATAAAATAATATATTTTTAAATTTGTATACAAAATTACCATGGCGGAAAGCAATAGGGATATACAATTTAAAATAAATTAAAATAAAATTAAGTCTTTTCTTTATATTTTGTTCTGGCTACCCGGGTGGCCGGGTGTATGGTAGAAGGGTAATGAAAATTATTCACACATAACTCCATCAAGAAATAATGTTTATCCAATTTAGTCCCTAATCAGTAGTTCATCCAATTTAGTCTCTAGTCATTTAATCTCTTTATCCAAGGGTTAAGCAATTTTAAAACTTTTAATGCCAATGTTGAATAAGGACGTAATACAGCAAAATATTTAAAAAAAAAAACGTTACAAAATTCAATTGTTTTAAGCAAAAAAACAATTTTTTCAAAATTGCCTTGTTCCATAACTATATAACCTGTAGCCTTTCTCTCTAAGCCGAATAAATGAATAGATATGTATCTCAGTTTTATTCGGTCTGTTAAATATCCAAGTGCTGTATAAAAATAATGCCCCATGGAAAATATTTATCGGATGAGGAAAAAGGCAAAATTCGAGCCCTTCTTGGAGAAGGTTTTTCTTTTCGGAAAATAGGGAAAAGAATTTTTTCCTTCATGTAACAGTTGCAAATTATTTAAAAAATCTTACAGCTTAGGGACAAGAAAAACCGGAGAACCCATAAAAAGATGACTTGCCGACAAATACGAGGGCTGGTTTAAGCCGCCAGCAATTCCATGAAAACTATTAAGCGCCTGAAAAGCGATTTACAGTTAAATGTGTCCAAAATTACGATCCGTCGGGCTTTAAAAGGTTATGAGCACCTGAACTATACAAAAATGAAACATGCACCAAAATTATTGCCACGGCGCAAAGCTGCACGGCGTAAATTTGTTAAGGCAAATATGAGACAGAATTGGTCAAAGGTAATTGAAAAAATGTAGTCCTATATTTATTATATCTTACCATTATTAATCAATAGGCGATTTTTTCCGATGAAATAAAGTGTAATCTTGATGGGCCAGATGGTATTCAGTACTATTGGAGAGACCTTAGAAAAGAACCATTGTACTTCTCAAAGCGAAATTTTGGTGGTGGAAGTCTATGGGTATGGGCGGCTTTCTCTTCTATGGGTACGCTTACTTTAGCCTTTCCATCAACTAGAATGAATAACAAGGAATACATTGGCGTCTTAGAAGGTCACCTCTTACCTTTCCTGTATATTCATCAAGTGAAAAACTGGATTTTCCAGCAGAATAACGCTCGAATCCATAAAAGCCACCAAACCAAATCTTGGTTTGATAAGCATCACATATCAATTTTAGATTGGTCGGCTTGTTCCCAGACCAAAATCCTATAGAAAATCTTTGGTGATTATTAGTTAGAAAGGTTTACGAGGGTAACAGACAATTCCAGATGACCTGAGTTGAAATTGGCAATTGAAAATGCATGGAACGAATTATCGCCCGAAGTCATTAATTCATTGATTGGAAGTATGCTTAACAGGATTCTGGCGTTGGCCGAGAACAAAGGGGGCCGACCGCATATTAATTTTTTTAATTTTTATTTATTTTATTAAAGTTTGAACGTCTAATAAAAAATGGTTATATAGTTATGGAACAAGGCAATTTTTAAAAAATTGTTTTTTTGTTTAAAACAATTGAATTTTGTAACGGGTTTTTTAATATTTTGCTGTATTACGTCCTTATTCAACTTACGTAAATTCGCACAGCCCTCGACTTACACGAATTCAAACTAACAAAAATTTCTCGAATTTAAGGTTTGTTCGACTTACGCTATTTTTCGATTTACGCGAAAACTTTTGGAACGAATTAATCACGTAAGTCGAGGACTTACTGTACATAAATCTTCAATTAATGAATAATAAAATTCATACACTGCGCCAATTAAAAAACGGAACAGAAATTTTCTTCGAATAAATACCCAGATTTGAACGCTTGTATTTTGGTGAAATAACACCTTTCAATAAAAAATTTTTGTTTTTAGTTGAAGAAAATTTTGTTTTCTTTTCGATACTGGAAATCGTTTTATTTTATTTTGTTTTTTTATGACTTTTTTGAGTAAAACAAAAGGTGTTTAAAAAAAAAATTTCCTGCGGTTTGAAACTATAAACGAACTTGCTCGATATTTCATTCAAAAATTCAAATCGGCTATTTTATAGAGAATTTAGGAACCTTGCAAAATGATACTAGGAAAATTTCTGTGCGGCCACTTCTTGTCGAGTTATTGCAGTTTTAGAGAAGACGTATCAAAAAGCGTAGAAGTAAATTTTTTTTCTTGTAAACTTAGCACTCTACGATAAAATGTCAAGTCACTTTACCACTAAAACTTTAACACACTAAAACTTCAATAACTCAATAAGTAGTGGTCGCACAGAAATTTTCCTAGTATCATTTTGCAAGGTTTCTAAATTCTCTATAAAATGACCGATTTGGATTTTTGAATGAAATATCGAGCAAGTTCGTTTACAGATTCAAACAGCAGCAAATTTTTTTTTTTTTTAAACACCTTTTGTTTTACTCAAAAAAGTCATAAAAAACAAAATAAAATAAAACGGTTCCCAGTATCGAAAAGAAAACAAAATTTTCTTCAACTAGAAACAAACATTTTTTTTTGAAAGGTCTTATTTCACCAAAACACAACCGTTCAAATCTGGGTATTTTTTCGAAGAAAATTTCTGTTCCGTTTTTTAATTGGCGCAGTGTATTTATAGCTAGTAGCTAGTAGAGAATGGAAACAAGCGTAAAATTTCGATCAGAAACAAACAAAAATTTATTATTGCAAGCACAAGCAAAATCAAAACAAAAAAATTCAAAAAATACGAAAAACTATTTTTCGAGTAATTTTGCTCGTTTCGTTTTGTTTCAACAAGCAAAATCAAAATATCAAATTTCATGTAAAACTCGGACTTTGTTCAACTCGGAAAAAATTTGTGGTTTACTTGCAAGCAAGCTTTGATTTTTCTTGAAATTTCGAAATTGTTCGGAATTTGTTTCGTTTTGAATTTTTGTTAGTTTGTACAAAGTCTTTGCCAAGTTTGCGTTCAAAATAGAAGGAAATAATAAAAATTTAGTGTTTAAATAATAAAGTTAGCTGATAATTACGGTAAGTAAAATATAATTGATGCCCTAATAAATCAATGCATAATGTTTATTTAGTACATAGTACACCAATACCTCGATTTGCGACGTTTCGATTTGCGATGTTCCGAATTGCGACTTTACATTTGTTACTACCAAATTTCAGTTTTGCGTCGCTTCAATTATTTGTTGCATCGTTACTTAAATGTTTTCTTTCTGAAAATACGTCAATGTTATTTAATTACGTTACAATTTTATTTACAAGATGCATTTTTATGGAACGAATTACCGTCGCAAAGTGAGGTATGGGTGTATATATTTAATTTGAACTAACATGTAAAGTTGTCATTATTTGTACAACATTTATATTTTTTCGAGTAGTTTGTAAAATTGTGTAAGTAAAATTGTGCCGGGAATAAAATGTGAATCTTGTTAAGATTATTTGTTTTAATACTATTTGTGCATTCATTTTCTGTTTCAAAATAGTTCTAGTAAAAACTGATTAAAGTTATAAAGCACGCCAACCAAATATTTTTAGTACATTTCTCAGGCTGTCCAGAAATAATTCCGCAGAAAAAAATAATTAGTTTCGACATTTTCATCATGAAATTAATTGTTAATCATCAATTTCGCTACACAAAAGTTTCGCGGAATTAATTAAGTTTCTGGTTTTTTCGCAGTTTGTTTTAATTTTATGTAATCTGGTGTAAGAAAATCGCACTAAACATTAAATTAAAGATCGGTTAATTTCACACACTAAAAACGTTTAACAACGTTGCAATTTATAAAGCTCCATATCGTTATAAATTGCTCTCCCGAATTTTGAAAGGAAGCAACTCTCACACCTCCACACGACAACAGCCCTGATCAACATCTATATATACAATATCAGCTTGTTGGAATTTGCAAGCAGTGAACGTAGATGTCACAAAGCACAGCCGCCAACGGTAGGACATCCCAAGTATGTAGTTACCACTGCTAAAGTAAATTGCGTCATGGCTTCTAAAATCAGAGATCACATTAAAGAGTATCGGCGCACAGTATTTCAGTAGATATTGAAAATGGATCAACAGTTTGTTCAAAATTAATCAAGGAAACATCCCTGAACATATTTACAGTGAAGTGCTTAACAACCGGCATAATCAATTTTGTGGCCTATTGTTGCTTACCGACGACGGCGACGTTGAATTATTAAACCAGGCTAAATTAAGAAAAAAATGGAATTTCGGATTCCTTTTACGCATCAAATGAACGAAAGTGAAGTTTTTTTTTAAAAATGTTTACTAACATTTTAAACTGTCTATGGATTATTAAAAATCAACTCCTGCGTTAAACGGAAAATGAACTATATACATGTTTATTCATTTAAAAAGTTTACTAAGCATAGTACTTATTTAAGCTCGACAGAAATTTAAAATAATTTAATCAATAAATAGCAAACTGATTGGTTTGTTTGCCAAATTGTTACGCTAATCTACTATCAAATGATTAATATTTCTTTTCGCCACAATTAGCAAATAAGAATATATCTACAAAGTAAATACATAAATTACAAAAATAAAGATAATAAATGAAGTAACAAACATAGAAGTGAAATTACATTCAAGGTTAATATGTATTTATTATGAGCAATTAACAACACAAAAAAAATTATTAGCCATAAGTCATTGCCAACAAATATCTATAGGTGAAACAAAAATATACCGAGATCCTAGAGATTTTGACAATCATCGGTATGTAACATATCGTTCTAAACAACAATTATTTAAATAAAAAATTCTGCGGTATTAATCCTAGAGATTTTGCCAATTTGCCACAATTTGTAAGCCCCTGACGTTCCGCAAAAATCAGAAAGGTGTTTTTTGATATTGGGATGGTTTCTAGTTACTTCTTGATGTATGTGGCCAATTGGTAAAATCTCAAGGATCAGATCCACAGAATTTTTTGTTTAACCAATTGTTGTTTAGAACGATATGGTACCAATTAAAATTGCAAGCCCTGACGATCCGCAAAAATAAGGGAGGTGTTTTTTTATATTGGGATAGGTTCTAATTACTTCAAGGTGTGGCCAATTGACAAAATCTCTAGGATCAGATCCCCAGATTTTTATCTTAAATTAAGTTTAGTTGGGAACGATATGGCTTCAAACGAAATTGCAAGCCCCTGACGATCTATAAAAATAAGCGAGGTGTTTTTCATGCTCGAGTAGCTTCTGTTTGTGACATTATATTGACATTTTATATATTGCGACACGTAAAATCTCTTGAATAACCTCCTGACATAATAGTTTTCGTTTTACACAGGTAGTTCACTAATAATTCATCTACCATAAAATATGTTTTGTAAATTCATTAGTAAAGTTTTCTTGTTGCCCTACCGTAACGTGAAATTTTTGCGAAATGTTTTGCTAAATATTTTTGTAAGAAAATAAATAAGTACTTCCGGATATATCAAATGACTGCGTGAGAGCCGAGAAGAATTCGTTATAGTTTTGCAGATAGTGGTGTACGTTGCAATTCAGTTTAATTTGTTAATCTGTAATAACTTTAAAAATGATCTGGAACTGCCTGATTGTCCGAGCTTTCATTGGTGTAGTAAATGTGTCATCTGCAGAATGCATTTTGCTTAGGAGTCAGAAAGATTGGCCGTCATAAGATAATGTTTACATTTCTTTGTTAAACACGAAACAAATTCCATATTAATTTATTAACAAAGGTTTCTTATAAGCTATTGGATCAGTTTCTGGAATGACAACGAATTTGTAGTAAAAACGTAAATATAAAAATATTAAAACATACAATTTTAGAAGTTAGAATCGACCAAATAGATTTAAACATCTTTTTGCTTATTACATAACCGTAATACCATAAAGCTTTAACCAAAATGCCGTTTCATTGTTTACATTGTTCAATTATTAGTATGACGCAGAAAATCACTAAATGTTACCTTAAAACCTTAAAGCAAAATCAAAAATTTAATTTTATATAAAAACTAGCTGACCCGGCGAACTTCGTATCACCTCAGGATCAATAAATGTTGTGTTAACTTATTAGCTGAATTAAATTCAGTTTTTTAGTAAGATAAAATGAATACTCAAAATAATTTAAGTTCAATAAATGTACAAAAATCAAAATGAAATGTATTTTAATTACATTGAAATAAATGTAATTCACGTGACGGCAAGGCATTTGCTTTATTGAAGTGAATCGAAATGATTCGCGTGACATTTTTGCACTACTTTCTGTTAAACTATTTGCTGGATGGGTTGCGCTCGAGTCGATTCCCTTCATTAAATCACCTTGTGATATACGACTATTTTCATTTTGTTGTCAGGTGCGAGAACGAACAAAGCAGATGGTTTGCCGACACGTGAACATTCTACGTACAATTGACCGTGAGAGAAAAATTCATTTTCTAGATTCAGACCTCAAACACTCAAGGATTGGCATTATGATTTGTTGATCATCATGGTGAATGCAATACGAATCGGAAATTAAATTCGTTTAAACTCGAATGGCATATCGGTTGGGATCATCGAAATTCTCGGAATGAGAACTTCTTCACCTTTGAACTTTCCTTTGAGTATCGTCGCGTGAATCACATTGCCCAAAGATTTTCTCACCACCAAACGCGTACCATTACATAGTTTTGATTGGTTCATTCAGTTGTAAATTGTGCGGTGGCAAGCCAAGCAGATCCAGTGAGTTTAAAAATTCAGTTGGATAGTTGGTTGCTTCGTCTTCGTAACAACCGCAAGTAGAAGCGTTCGTCATTCTTCGGATGAACTGTGTAAATGCTGTAACATTCACAGTCTCAGGTTTTTATCAAACTGAGAATATCACTGCTGCAGACTTCCTCTCAGTTGTTCGCGTGCAGTGACTGGGAAGGTTCTTTGCTGGCCCAAGAGGAAGCTAGTAAATGCTGCTATCTACAGGGTTACGCCGAATTGGACTTATAATATACTTAAGGACTTATAATAACCTACTTAGCCAGACATACTAATGGTCAGACGGATGACATACGGATGATCAGGAACCGCATCACATTACTTCCGACGTTGTAATTTCTTCGATGAAGCGCTCCAAGTGTAATAACGTGGCATCTCAGGGTAGAGCAAACTGATCAATGTTGATGCTGGAGGTGTTTCAGCACGTTGAGCAACATTCGATGCGTTGAAATAAACTCGTTTACCATTCTCCAGATGCCCCGCCAAATGTACAAAAGTTTGATGATATTCATGAATGTGGAATGAGGATATACGCAAAATCGCCTCTTTGCAGCTCACGCATATCGACCAACTTTATAGTGCGTGATTTCATCGTTGGTATTGGGAGTTTGAACGCCAGAAACCGCCATATTGCTGCCTTTTCGTGACATATTTGCAGATGTATTTGATGGACTTCACTGGATTGAAATAATCCACGTTGCAATGCGACTTGAATGTTTTGGAAAGAAGTGGCAAATACGGAACAATCTAAGTTTTGTCGACTACGAAATCGTTTCCTCTCACTTTCTTTGTGTTAGTTCTACCGTTATCATCGGGTGATCGAAGCCGATACAGTGGATAACCATCGTTGCCAGTGATAGTCTCGGCCGTCAAATTTCGTGGATAACGGTTGACACACTTGCCGTCGATCATGCACGGTGATTGGGGGTTGATGGCGCCACACGGACCGTGAAGCATGTTCGTAATTACAACATCATGCAGGGCTGGATCGGTTTCGGGATTAGGAATTTTGGCACGTATGATATTATCTATTTGGTACAAACTATATAACCTTTTACATGTGCAATTCATCAAAGTGAACTCGGTGAAATCACTTTTCACTAATGAATTTCAGAAAAAATTGTTTGGAGAGAATTAATTGAATCGAATTCAAATGAATAACCGTCGAAAACTGAATGAAAATTGGTGAAAACTCGAAAAAATGCTGATAAATTGCGGCGTAGGGTAAAGTGGGGTAGTTTCGTCATCGGGGCACTTTCGTCAAGCTATGTTTAGCTACCTTCCCAGCGTTTAAAAAATCTGAAAAAATTACTGAATCATGCCATTATTATTTCAAATGTTTCTCTGTACTTTGACAGTCATCATTGAAAACGCAACTAGAATACACGTATAATCGTGTTTTTCACCAGTATTGTGTAATATTTGGTATGTATAACGTAAGATTTTTTATTAAGCATTTTTTTAGTTTTGTTGAGTGTTTCATTGAATATAGTTAGATAAATTAATTATCTTTATAGTGTTAGTGTGTGAATTAATCAATAAAAAATAATTAATTAAATTTCTTTATTTAATATTTTTTTTGCTACTTGGGGCACATTCGCCAAGTTGTTACGGGGCAGTTTCGTCTTTGACAAATGCCCTTAATACTATCGACCGTGCCACATTTATAAAATAAACGTGGGTAAAATAACCGAAGTGGAAGCTAATAACTCCTACATCGAAAGCCTCTTGCGCAGAAATGCTACAAGTCAACTATTTGTTGAACCAAGCAAAGAAGACATTTCATTAATTTATGGAAATTATGCTTATATGAAGCTGCCAATACCAGAGCATCCTTCTATACGTTTAAGTTTAAATTTAATATTTTATTGAATAAATATATTTTTATTTTATTTATTTAAAAAAATTATTTTATTTATAATGTGTATTACTAATGATTCTACTAAAATAGTTATGTAGACGAAAGTGCCCCTTCATTTGGCGAAAGTACCCCGGGCCGGGGCACTTTCATCTTTCTATGTAGTTCCAGCAGAAATTAAAAAACAATGTTTTGTAATAATAAGGAAAAATCCTTACATTCACAATTGGTTCAGAAAATATGGAAGTATTTATTACCGTTAACTGATTTAAAAAAAAAATCAATAGTAATTTTTCTACCGAGGTTTTAATAAAAAGTGGCGAATCTGCCCCACATTACCCTACGTGCTTTATGGTATGCAAAAGAGACATGAAATACTTAGACCAGAAACAAACGAAAACAACAACAAAATCCCATGTAACATCTTCTTTCTCAAGTGTGGTCAGTTGCAGAGATGAATATAGACAAATAATATATGGTTGGTCTTTCTTCTGTAAACAAATCATTTATTTTGTATTTTTTTTTTAAAAGTTTAAATTTTCGTGAAAATTGAAAATTAATAAAAAAAAAAAAAATTTACCGAAATCAGTTAATCCGTTCTCGAGATATCATCAAAAATGCCGTTCCATACAAAATATATGAGAAAATGAATTTTCTTCATAAATTTTGTTTTCGTGAATTTTTCCGATGTTTTAATAGTTATTCTGCTATTCGGGGCGGAGACAAATCCAACAAATCAAAGATCATAAAAATCGGTTCAGCCGTTCTTGAGTTATAAATGGTGCAACTAACCCGACTTTGTTTTATATATGTATGTATATAGATTTACAAGTAAGATCGAGTTTGCTTGATATTTTGCAAGCAAATTTTTCGGAAAACATTTACAAGCAAGCAGTACAAAAACAAAATGAAACGAATAAATTCAAAAACGAGCAAAATCAAACAAAAACAAAAAACTTATTATGGTTTATCGATTAGACTCGATTTCGCTTGTTTCGTTCTCTGGTAGCTACATAGTAGCTAGATAATCAGAGAAGTTCTTCCTGTAGGAAAAAGGCTCATAAAAACACAAAACGTTTAGGCTTTGATGAAAATTCACTTAACTCAGGTTATGTAGGATCGACTTCTACCGTATCATTGTTTTGAATACGCTCTTCATCACATATGCTTTCGACCAATTCTACTATTACTTTTAATGTTGCACCTCGGGTTATTTTATTAAATACTGAATTAGTTATTTCTGATGACTCTAACTGCAAATACCTGGATTATTAAAATAATAACGTAAATCCGAATACGTAGTACTTCTTGCACTAATGTGCTTTATCAATTCAGATTTAAAAATGGAACTTAAAACGAGTTTTGGGCCGATAATTTATCTAATAAAAATTTAATGACAATATCTACTGTAAATAAATCTGTGTCTTGGCAGCAGAGTTTCTCTACTGCTACTTTTAAAGAATCCAAACAATAATTAGAATTCTTCGTCTGAAAAATTAATTACTTGTTTTATATCAGTAACAATTTTTCGAACGCTCTTTGACTAATTGAAACCTTTTAAGCATATGGAACAAACTATTCCATCTTATTTTGGAGTTTAATGTCAATTAAACTGTTCTTTAATTTAATTTTGTAGTACACTGTCATTTTTTCTTGGCGATCGATAAAAATGTTAACTACCTTGGGAGTTTTATCTACAAACGGGTACATTTTCGGAATTCGCTGCATGCCTTTGTCGATTTCATTACCCTCCAACTGTTCTGTAAATTCATTTTGCGGATTTATTGTTTGGTAGAGAACTTTGATTACAGCGAGTTCAATACCGTGTGCCAGACAAAGCTGGTGAACTACACCGATCAACTTTCCCACTTTGGCCTCACTTATAATACCTCCAGAATAAAAAAATTATTCTACATGTTGTAGTCAAAGAAAAAATTTGAGAATATTGAATTCAAACCGTATTGCACGACTGAAATTTGGCTTATCCATATCCACTGCATTTGAATAAAATCCACACTTCCACGCATCTTTCTTCAGTTCTGAAACAAATAACTGCCAAAATAACTGCCAGAAAACAGCAACAAATTAATTTTACTTTTTTAAGTTTTAAAATATAGTGAACAAATTATGAAAGAACCTAGAGGAAATAATGTAAGGAAAAAGTTAGTTATCTCCCGGACTATAAGAAATTCTTTAATTTATGTTATAGAAACAATTTTGTTTTTTTTTATTTAAAGCTCTTTATTTTACTAATTTAATATTAATTTTGTAATATCATTTAGCTATAGGTAAAACTAGCTAAAAATTAATAAGTTCGATTAGGATTTCGCTGATCTCTTCTCGAATCGAAAAATTTAAAAATCTCAAAACAATACATACTCTAACAATATCTGTGATTTCGTGCAGAGATGTGGAACCCGCGTTAAAAATGTATTTAGCTCGAGCAGAGCTTAACGCTTTAATCGTAAATTAGATAAAGAACCTTAAACCAAAAACCAAAACAGTTTTGTTTTAATATTTAAATTTGGTACAAAAGCTAAAAACAGTTTTAGTGTAATTTACTCAACCGTAATTAATACAAAGCACCAACAATTATTTATGTATTTGGTCTAATTAATACAGGTAATTCGTAAGTACGCCCTTTGGACTAGAAATCTCTCCTATACATTTAAAATGTACTTTGTTTAAAAATTCAGAGAGCAGCACTGATGCACATACATATATGTACTAGTAGGTAGCAAATTTTGTTTGATAAGGTTGAACTAAATATTTTTATCGGATTTATCGGTAAAAATTCCGTAAATTATCGATAAATTAAAATACGATTTTCGGCCGATTTATCAGTTAATCGATTAACCGATTATCGAAATTGCAGTCCCCATAGTTATATAGTTATGGAGTTGAGTGTAGTTATTGAGTTGAGTGTATAGGTATTACAAACGTAGGGACATACGATACGGTCGAGATGTCTGCAAGTAAAGTTGAAAGAAAATCTGTGTGTGAACGCCAAACAATATATGCAAAACAAACCGAAGTCGAATTTATTTTGTACCAGGGTGTAAATACTGGTTTATCTGAGTACAAAATTTGAAAAAATTTCGTTTCGGTCCATCAGTAATGTTGTATCTTGCAGCACGAATAAGGTCACAAATTATACTTTGATAATTATTTTAGTAGCTTACATTTATTCGAGATTTTAAAATAATTGGGCATCAATGATGCTGGTACCTTCAGAATCAACCGATTTTTGATTATAACCAATTAAAAAAGCCAGGAAGAGGTTACTAAGAGGAACTAAACCCCAGAAATAAAAGTATTTATATTGTAAATTGATTAAACAACAAGCCGAGGTACATTGCATCCAATTTTATTGAAATTGGGACGCCAGGAACTTATTTACGGTACGGAAAAAAATAAAAAAATACATGGAAGTACGCCAACCGCAGGTGATTAAACTACACAAAGAATCTATGGATAGAGTCGATCTTCTTGATCAGGTCATAGAATATTCATAAAATCTAAAAATGTCCCTTACGAATAATTACGCATTTTTAAACTTTGCTTGTTCCGCTATCTGGATCGAATACAAAATTAACTGTGCTAATTGAGGAATTCCAAGCAGTAAAATTAAATCTCCTTTGGAATTTAAGTTCAGTGTGGCCAATTTAATAATGAATAATCAAATGAATCATCCAAAGAAACGTGGCCGACCCAAAAATATCGAATTAAATGATATAACAACAATGCCTTCTATGAAGAGAAATCGCATTGAAGTAGGCTACCGGTACGATTGCCAAAATCACTTGCGATTATTTGAACGCAAGAAGTAATACGCGCGCTGCAAGTATGAAAAATGTACCCAGAAAATACATGTGATTTGCAGTAAGTGCAAAGTATATTTGTGTTTTTTAAAAGAACATAATTGTTTTTTTTTTTTATCTTCACAATCAATAATGTGATATTGTATAACTATGTAAATATAAACAACGAAATTGAAATAATTATGACTTTTATACAAATTAAGTTTCGTAATTTTTTAGGGCATAACTATAAGTTTATTGTTAATATTTATTATATTGGACTGAAATTAATTATATTTATTTTAAAATAGCTACATATTAGTTGAATTAATTTGTTCACTAAACATTAGCATTTTCATTTTTTTTTTTTTTGCAACACTTCAGTAAGTAAGTCCTACTGTATCCACATATCTGGTCTTCCAGAATGGTCTAATTTGACTTTTTTTATGTGTGTTTTCTGTGCTTGCTATGTTTTCCGTCCTGTATTTTCCTCAGTAAATAAAGTTTTGGCAACTTGATTTGGAACCGTTTGGAGATTGCACATATGAATAAGTGAAATTCCATTAATAGCCGCATTTCTTGACGTTTGATCTGACCCGGATCAGATCATGTCTCATGAAACGGCACCAAAATGCGTAAAACAAACAAACATCAAATTTCAATTTTCTGTCTCGTTTTGTTTTGAATCTTCCTCTTCATACTCGTACTGTATTCATATTATTCTTTATCGCTTTACTAAATACTGCTCAACTACATTTTAATAGCTGAACTAATTTTTAGATCACCATTTGTGATCCAAAATGAATGTTGGATCTTGTGTTGTTGTTGCTTCACATATAAATTTTGATCTGATCCGGATCACTATGCGTCAAGAAATGCAGCTAATATTACTTAGAATTGCTTTTGTCCGGCCAAATAACGTCAATTTATACATAAAAGCTACCTCCCTTTCGATTGAAAACCGGTACCAAAATTTTAATATAAACGTTGTAACTAATATTTCACAAGTAATTCTCCAAATTCCGATAAGATCTCACTACATTGAATTATATTAAATAATAAGTGTGACATAATTGCCATGAAAACAACCGTATAGTATGTAATATATTTCGTTAAAAAATGGAATTATTTACGAGTGATGATTATTTAGTATACTCTTTTAATATTTTTGTCACAAAAATGAAATTAATTGAATAAATATCGTGATTTGAAGTATGAGATAAAGATACGTTTAATTAAAATTCAAACCATCAGGTAATTTTCAATTAGTTCAACTATCTTGAACTGAAAATATAACTATATGTATTCATAAAAATATACTCGACAATGCCAGAATAATTACTAATGGTATTGCTACCATTATACAAGTTTATAGAATCAAATATTTATATAAATCATTCCCAAGATAAAAATGATTAGTTGAAAAAACTTTCTTTTTAAACGTATCCGCCAATTATCTATAGGCAAGGGATTGAATCGTTCAACATCACAGCTAATTCTCGACTTGGGTCGATTAACCTTGCATGTAATAAGTTATGTCTTTTAAATTTCAGTGCTTAATGTAGTTTGTTGAAATATTAAATTATTCCGAAACAAAATGTTTCCAACTAGAACAAACAATAAACAAAATAACATAAGACAAGTTTTATATTTACAAAATTAAACAAAAAACAAAAACAGAACAATAAATTATGAGTCCCATAAAATTGTAAAACGTCTGCATTCTGTTGAGTTATCACAACATTAGGTTAGGAGTGTTTTAGCAGAGACAACGTATTTATCATAGATTTCTCATATTGCTAAAAATACGAAAAAAAATAAACTTCTGATATTTTCAATGTTATCGTTATATTGCGTATACGTAATATATACGCAACACATTTAAAATTCATTTCCGTATAAAATACACCAATCCAACGTTAAAATTGGAAATATCAGAAGTTTACCTTTTCTCGTGTTTTTAGTCAAATTCATGAAAAATACGCCGTCTCTGGTTTTAGTATTCGTGTCTGCTCTAGATTGCGATAACATATATCCGAATTTAGTTAAATCAAATTTTGTCAAATTTTTTAATTAAATGGCAAATCGAAATTATTACAATATTTAACAGAAAAAAAATCCACACACAATATTAATTCGATATTTTGTTACACTCTTGTTCTGGATAAAACCTATATTTCGAGAGATTTTGTAGAACTAGCATATTGCATAAAGACTAAATATTTTTTCGAGTAGATTTGTTTTGTTAGATCTATGTATAACACGTTTAGATTTACAAAATTTGATTTCAAATTAATCAAATTCAAATAATTGCTCTCGTGATCTGGAGCAGGCACGAATATTAAACACGTTATAATCAGTTTACAAACGGGTTTTTAAAGAAATGTTTATGACCTTTTAATAACACTGTCTGTGATAAATCAGTAAAAGATATTCAACTTAAAATTATTGATTCGGGTATTTTTGTATTCTGGTCTGATATAGAACGCGATTGCAATTATTTGAATTTAGTTTTAAAATAAATAAGTTAGATCTTAATTTCTAAAATGTTTTAACAAAAAAAAAACCCTTAGTTTAGATCTACATTATTTAGTTCTGAAGTTTGACAAAATTTCATTTTAAATTAACCAAATTCGAATAATTCCTATCGCGAATCGCTATCTAGAGTATACACGAATAGTAAAAGTCGCCTAATGAAACAAGTGCAGTTTTATTTTGCAACGGAAATGATTATACACTCTCATTGGAAACGTATTCTTATCGTAATTATAATTTCCATAAATCCATTGTTTCTTGTTAATATTTACAGAAATCAAAACGTAAAATATATTATATTACTTACACGATCTTACTTAAAATTAATTTGGTCATATCACACAAAAAAACTAACACTAATTGACACCAATGTAGCCGCATGTAATAAGCCAAATAATTAAAAAATAGAATCTACTAAATTACTTGACTAAATTTTTAAACTCACTACATTTGTTTTCAGTTTTTACAAATAAAATCACGAATTTTCTTCTTGTATTTTAAAACAAACAGAAACATCAACAATTCAAATTTAATGCACCATATTTTAATACCATAATAACCTTCACATAATGAGTTTTTATTTAAACAATTAAAAAAATTAAAATAAATAAACACAAAATTATGCATACATACAAAGAAAGATACTTATGTTTTGTGGTAGAACTTATAATTCATAAAACTAGGTATTAACATCATATTTTTTAAAAAAAAATTTGCAATTTATTCATATTTGTTTTTTTAAAAATTAAGATTTTATTAATTATTGTTAATGAGTCAAATATTGGATGCGAACTAAATTTTACTTTGGTTCTTGATTTTTTTCTTTTTTAAACAACAAAGTTTTTGTTTGCGCAACGAAAATTGTTATTAATACGCAAGTGTTGTTTTTGGATCTGCGTTTTTATTTGTTTAAATGCGATTAACTTTGAAAGGCATTTCGTTAACATTCAAAATGTAGTGGTAAGACGCCATAAAGTAGAAAGTGTTGATATTTATGATAAAAACTAGTATGCAAAAAAGCATCATTAAAAGTTATTTCAAATGTCAATTTAGGATTGTTGCTTTCTACAACCAATGACTAACTCGTTGTTACCAAAAATAATTTTTACTTGTGATAATAACTTTAAGGAAACTAGTCGATTTTTATCTACTTTATTGCCAAGATGGAGATAAAGTAGACAAATGTAACTTTCTGAGATTATAAAATAGACAATTATTTATTAGACTAAAACCATGCCACATACAAACTAAACTGGATTGAAACTTCAGAGGCTTATTGCTTTTAATGAGCGGCTATAAAATCTGAACAGAAAGACGATTTTTGATTGGTTTTGAGTGTACGATCAAGCATTAAGCAAGATCTTCCGGTGTTGAATTTGACGCCGGACCCACCGTACACCATACTTTACATTTACTTGGAAGGATTGGCTACGATTGTTAGTACAGGATTGAGATCGATCCGGCTACAAACAACTGGGCGGCCAATTGTTAGTATTTACATTTTTTCTACAAATTACTTTACTACATTTTTTCCAAAAAGCTGCTTTCAACCCTTGGCATCCTGAAGTCAATATTAAGTAGTTATCAATGCCCCTTACATATATCTCCCACCACCTTACTTCTTCCGGCCGTTTTTAATTTATTGATTGATTTTTAAATTCAAATGATTTGCGACAAACTGGTCAATATCACTGCTATAATAAATGAAGCATATCGTTGGACCTGCCACTAAGATTATAGGCGTTTGATCTGTGTTGGATGATGTCCTGTAATAAATTATAATTAACGCCACGAGTATTCTAAATTAAAGTGATAAGAGACTAATTAGTTTCTAAAGTACGAGCTCTGACCTGGAGTTCCTGTGAATTAAGATGACAAAAATCAATTCAACATAATTTCTAAGCTGGGTGATTAAATTTTTGCGAAATCTGCATTTGGTTCCTCCGATATTCTGAAAATCCGGATCAAATTTTTTAATTACCATTAGGTAACTACTACTTTAAAATAAACTAAAAATTATTAAACTCTAAAATCCTCATGGTTTAGTTTGTTTTAAAGCATCTACATACACAATAAAATTAAATTATAAATAAACAAAATAAAAGAAAATAAATTAAATAACCAATTAAATAAGTTGCACTGACAATTTAATTAATTAACAGTGTTTAGTACTTAATAATCTTATTTGTCAACAATGTACTAATATTAATCGAATTTAACTAACATTTGCACCAGAATAACCTCGCAAAGAAATTACAATTGGCGGCCAACTTCGTCTATAACTAAATTGACAATCACCCATCATGACAAAGTAAGCAAAATTGTCGGCGTCCCTCCACTGGGACAACCACTCTTATAACATTTAACCAAAATACATATCACACAATGTATACAACACACCTTCCGTTCACGACACATTCCTCACTAAATCCATTCGAAGCCTTTAAACATTATTGTTTCAATCCGACTACAAATTCTTAACCAGCATTATGTGAACAAAGAAACGACACAACGTATACTCACTCCCTTCGGGGCCCGATCCGCAATTTGTTCAAAACCTTTGGACATGTTTTTTTGTGCTTTTTTTGCCATGCAAAGTTATACCAAAATGAATTTCAGAGGTCCAAACATAAACTACAAAAAACCTCCATGTTACGTCTACCATGCTTTAAAATGAAGAATCGAGACCGAGTCCAGGCCAACCATAAATGTACACCCTTCTTTTAACATTTGTAATTTTTAAAATACAGCAAAAAAAAAATCCGGCAAATTCAATTTAATTCCGGCTTCACAGCAAAAGCACGTCTATACGCCGACCAATCAACAATAAATTGTTAAATTAACAATAAATTAAGTATTTTTAATAAAATACATTTTTAAGGAAAATTTAAAAAACAAAAAAACACAACCGTTTGACTCGAAAGTCATGGCCAACCTCCATAAAATCTGAACAGACAGACGATATACTAAAAGTGCGTTCGTTTGTGGTGAATTAACTGAAGGGATTTGTCCGTTCGTTTGGTATGCTTCACTTCAGTTAAAAATATTATTGAGCTACTGATTTACCTGAATAATAATTTTGCTTGTGTAGCTAATTCAGATAATTGTTTTTGTTGTTTTTTGACATTATTTTGTTTTACGCATCGAAGAAACCAGGATATTTTAGAGAATTTTAAATTATTTTTCTGTTATAGAGGATGACGATTTGTTCGAATATGTGAGTTTCGCAATTCATGAAGAATTAGCAAATGTGAAAATGCAATGTGACACCCAAAAATAATTGATCCAAGAAAATGGTTAATTAACTTTAAATTTTAATTATTTTATAACACAAGCCAATTACTTTTTAACAGCTTGACATCTATCTGAATTGTAGCAAACGAACGACCAATTCATTTCTATAGCTTAATTATCTGAATAATAACTCAATTATCGGAATAGTAACTCAATATCAATTCAGTTAATTCACGACAAACGAACGAGCTATAAAACTATTATAAAGATGTGTCAGACCTAGGGCATCCAAATAATCGGCTTTTGATTTAACCGATTAATCGCTATTTTTTTTCTAAATTAATCGATTAACCGATTAATCGAAGAATTAATCGACTTTAATGTAGAATTACTACAGTTGAGGTTTGTCAAACATATTTCGTTGCAACGTTTAAAACATTTATACACAAATTAAACTATCTATTTAAGACTTCAGAATTTTATTATACATGAACATATAATATCAAAAATTCTATCTTCTATTTCTAACGTTTTATTTGTAAAGATTTTATTTATTACTTAAAAAATAATATTTTAAAAAGAAAAGTGCATTTAGAGATGAAGATTGAAGGCTTGACTTAATTTTTGTTACAAAGTTCCCTGCAACCGAAAATGTGCATTCGCTAGAAGTGGATATAGGTCGAATTGTCAACAATGCCTTATACAAATCTTCTAAAACCTTTGATCTCTTTCCTGTTGATTCAAATAATTTGAAGTAATTTTTTATACCTACGTTCGGGCGAATGCTTGGCAGAGCAATTGTTGAAATAGCAGACTAGTTGCTTATTTAAACCCATGTCATCATCGCTAATCTGAATTTCGTCAACTTCGCTGCATGAAATCCCATCACTACGAAGTGATTGATGGTTGCTATCTGATAAAAGGTTTATCGATTTATTAATCGTTCGGCGTACATTAAAACTTGAAATTTAGATGCAAACTCAAATTCTTCTGTAGTTTTTGGTATTTTACCAGTTTGGAAATAAATTAAAAGCATTACTAATACTTTGTTGCGTCTCTGAGACATTCCTAAATTCAGGTTTCGCAGTAATTCTAAGCTTAATTCTGTATTTAAATCGCGTAGTTTGGTGAAAATAAATTTATAAACACGATCTCATATCAATACTGAGGAATCATTGCTACTTAGTTTTACTATAGTTAATTCTGCTGGATTAAGTACATTTAAAATTTGCTGCCAAGATGCGACATTTATATTGGTTTCATATAATTTCATATTCAATTCATCCGCCCAAAATCATCCACCCCCAAAATTGTACATTGTGCATTCCCGATACTTTTAATTTTTAAATAAAATTTTTTATAATTTGTTTACAATTTTAAGATAAGAAATATACACTATTGTGATTAATCGATTAATGTAATATCGATTAATCGTAAACTCGATTAATAAAATTAATCGATTAACCGGTTAACCGTAATCGATTTTGGATGCCCTAGTCAGACCCATGCCATTTATTAACGGATGTCATATTTTCCAAGCATTATTTCAAACTTGAAACTGGTTCTCGTTCTCGATTTCCTGGGTATTTGAACGGGTTCTGGTAACAATGGGCGCTTGCAGCTCCACCAACTGTTGGCAACATGTCGATCAAAATCAACATGTTGTTTTCTGAATGCAACCGATTTATCGAAAATTTCATGACAATGTGATAGATCGAATGTCATTTTTTGTATTAGTAAATTGTTTGTATTAGTAAATCCTGCATTTACTATATACAAAGCACATAGCACATACCAATCACAAATGAAGGAACCATAGCCACTTTTTCAGATGACGCTGATCGCTGATGCAACGAGTAAACTCAAAAGGATGACCAATGCGTTTTGTAACTGGACAAAGCTTTGGCGAATCAAGCTTAATGAGAGAAAATCCACGCATATTAACTTTACATATCAAAAGGCTTACCATCTACCTATAGAAATTAACTCACGACACGTGACTCTCGATGCCAAACTCAAGTGGAGAGAGCATGTCAAAAAGTAAAAAGAAGAACTTAACATAAAGTTCAGAAAAATGTATAACAAAAAAAAAAAAAGTAAAATATCAAAGTCAACATGTTGCCGAGACCTGAAATCACCCAATGATTCAATCTCTATAACCGATTTACTTGTGATATATCATCTTTATAAGGAGAAACAAATTTTTCTTTATATTTTTCCAAAACTTACATACCAAAATCATTTTGATTGTGAACAACTCTGATTTGGCCAATGAAATGAACACTTTTTTTTTATTCTGTGCCAATTTGACGAGAACATAGTCTCTGATTTGTAAAACATCGGTATCCAAAAGATTATTTGGGAAATTAAATTGTTCAAAAATCTGAAAAGAAAAATCGGATTCGAGATCCGACGATGTATTGTTGTTATTTGAAAATATTTTTTGTGTTTTCCGTGCTACATTTGGAGATTGTTTTCGAGATATAGATTTAGTTTTCTTTAAACTCACTCGATTTCCCAACCGTTCTTTTTCCAGACTATCCGTATACACACGTGATTTCCTTGCTTGGCAATTTGTTATCCGACGTTTCTTGTGTGGAGCAACTCGTGATAAATCCAAATTTTCTACTTCTTGATTTGCTGACCTATCTGTTACATAATTTATATCAAAATCGTAGTCAGTGTAAACTAATCCATTTATTTTCAGTATTACATTTTTTTAACACACTAAATGAATTATTTTATTCGAACTTTTGGCATATGAAAGAACAACAAACAACATTACAACAAAATTTCATAACATTTTCAGCAACAAATATTAAAAATTCAGCCGTTGAGAGCTGGTTTCTGGAGACCCCTTATTAAGAAGAATCCTCGCGGTTGTCAGGATAACTCGTGATAACTTTATGAAATAAGAAAAGATACTTTTTACACTTTCTGCCGTAGGCACTTGGCGAAACATACTTAATAAGCAAAAAATGAAACAAACATTACAAATAAAAAATGTGGGAGTGGTAAACAATTAAATTGGAGAGAGCAATAAACATTAAAAATTAAAAGGGGGTGAGTTAAACACAGGTATATTGATTAGTCAACGGTCGAATAACAAAATTCCAGATGTTGATTTTTTTTTTTTTTCCTTCTTTATTTTATTATAACCTGATGTGTTAGTAATTTTATGGAATGGTTTGAGTATGTGAATAAAACAATGCGGGGTCGGTAATTGGTGAGAAACGGATTTCTCTCTGTTCGTTGAGGATATTTTGGTTAAGAAATATAGCTTTTCGGATTTTGTAAGATTCTAATTTGTCTAAACGTCTGCTTTTTGGTTGTACATGTAATATTTCTAAATTGTTTAAACTGGATGTGGGATTTTCTAACGTTAAATGATTATAAAGGGATGATTCGTGGCTACCAGATAATTGTTCTTTAACTCTAACTTCAAAATTGTGCGCAGTCTGCCCGATATAAGAGGAACTACAATCATTGCAATTGATCTTATAAACGCCAGACTTGGAAAGGCCATCAATTCTTGGTTTGTTGTTAAAAATCATTTTCTTAATTGTATTATTGTTATAAAAAGCAAAGCTAATATCTGTATATTGTGTCACGATGTTACTAATCCGTTGGCTAGTTTTTCCTATATACTCTAAGCGGCGCCAATTTGTCGGCATTGGCCTATCAGGTGGATAAATGTTAGCTAAAGCTTTATGTTTCAGTTTTCTGTTTAATAGCTTTAATATAGTCTTAGTTGCATAACCGTTATTCGCTGCTATTTCTAAAGTTATATTAAGCTCTTTGTTATAATTGGATTTGGTCAAAGGAATGTTTATTAATCTATCTAAGAATGAGTGGAAAGCTGACATTTTAATATTATGGGGATGGTTTGAAGAGTTAGGTATAATGGCGTCTGTATACGTGGACTTTCGATAAATTTTGAACTCTAATGAAGAATTAATTCTGGTTATTGTTATATCTAGAAAGTTAATAGATTTGTTTTCTTTTTTTTCTACCGTAAAATTAATGGTGGGATATTGAGAATTTAACCAAGTGAGAAAAGAGGTTAATAGCCTATCAGTTCCATTCCATAGACATAGTATGTCATCAACATATCTGTACCAAAAGATTACATGACGGAAATAAGGATTATTGCTTGATACAATCGTTTGTTCGAAGAAATTCATTAAAATTTCTACTAACAAAGATGACAGAGGGGAGCCCATCGGTAGACCATCAGTGAATCTGAAATACTTATTATCAAAGCAAAAATAATTTTGTTTAACACAAGTTTCAAATATCAGCTTCAGTTAATTGCGTAGGCTCCCATCTACAACATCCCTATCTAAGTAAGTATAAACTATCTGAGACAAAATGTTAATTGGAATAGAAGTGAAAAGACTAGCAACGTCAAACGAAACTAGTTTTGAGTGAAGTGGAATATCAACATCTTGAATTTTGCTAATCAATTCTACCGGATAGGTTTTAAATAGAAATTACCAAATAATTATAGTGACTCATTTACTATATAATTTTATCGGTTCAATTTATCAAATAACGAACTCTTTAATTTAACCCTAATCCAACCAAACAATTTTTGTTACGTTAGTAAATTCCAATTTTAGTCAAATAATTTTACTAAATTTTTGCAAAGCAAACCAAGTACTAGGTAGTTTATGGTGTATAGAAATGCTTCAAAATAAAATACATACAAGTTCACAACAAAATTACATTGGTTTAATTAAATGTGCCAAAAAAGCACGCCTTGTTAGGATTAGGGTTAAAAATAAAGATTTTTTTTCCCTATACGGGATGACCCAACAAAACCATGAAATCGCTTATCAAAACATACAATTTTGGATTTGTATGTATATTTTGTTGTAAATGTTAATGTCAAAGCGTAAATAGTGGTAAACTACAATTATTCTGTAATTTCTATTAAAAATTTAATACTTTATTTGATAATTTACTCAAAAAAGGCAAAAATTGTTTTCACGAAATTTTCGTTTCGCTTGTCATATCTTCACTCTAAAAAGCAACCTTGGGAACAATTGCAGTGCTTTGTTTATTAACAACACGCTTTCTAAACTCTAACGATATTTGTAAATTGTATTACGGTTATTAGCTTACCATTTTAAGGTTGGTACGCAGCTCGAGCTAAGCTAAATTTTAACGTGGTCTCCAAAAATATACAGATAAAAAACGAGCTAAATAACATGTGTAGAGATAAATTTTGGCACTTCTCAAATTTGTTATTTTTCTTAATGGCGCCTACTTAGTTTTTGAATAATATCAAATAATTTTTTGTAAAATGTTGGTGTTTGTTTTTAATTAATGAAGAGTTTTGTGTTTTTGTGTGTTAATTTGAGAGTTTTGTGTTATTTTTGTATTTTGGGCACTTGATGAATGTCAAAATTTAGCGTACAATTAATGTTCCGTACATTTAATTTGGTGCGAAAAATTGTGGAGAATTTATAGTGGTGACATCTATGTTACAATGCACAAGACATTATTTTAAAGAATCTTTACGCGTGAACTCCGTACCGGTTAGCGAAATCGTGAGCGAAATTTTTTATTTTCATTTTAGCTAGCTAAATTTTACGTCAAATTTATATGGAAATTTTAGCTTAACTAGAGCTGCGTACCGGCCTTTATAAATAAATTTAGTCACAATTTTGATCACCTTAGGCTCTAGTAAAATCGTCCGTTAGATGTCAGGTATTTTGCGTTAAAACTCGAATAATCTGTTGAATGTTGCTTTTCAATACAATCTCCAATTCTCGGTAGGTATGTATAAAGATGTATTCTGAATTAAAGGAATTCTGATCAATAAAACCACCAGTCATCTTTATTATTATTTTCATTTTGACATTTCAATCAAAGGCTGCCATGGTTCTTGTGGCGGTGAATTCATTATATATTTTGTGATTGTCATTTTGTTAATACCAAGTTTTAGTACTCTGGAACTTTATAGAATTTCTATATTGTTGTGAACAGTGCCATTAGTTTATTTATTTATTTATTACCAGCACTAAAGAATAGCGTAGGTTAATAAGTAGCATAGAATTTTGTATATAAAAAAATGATCATTATTTCGAATACGACTCTTAAAAAGATATTTTGAAATGTTAAAATCAAAAAATTCTGAATATTGGTTAAAATATTTGTTGGTACGCGCGACCGGTTCGTCAATTCTATATTTCGTACAATGAAAATCAATACTCAACATCAACGTCAAGGAACGTAAAATGAATATAAGTCAAGCAACACCGGGCAATCAATCTTAGCACAAATTACAACCCAAGCAAATACTGCATGAATCACCTCCCTTCTGAATTCAAGACTACGAAGGTTCCAAAGTATACAACGACCAACATAAGGAGGTAACCTAAATCCGGCAGTTGACTCCGGAAGTCTTCGGAGTTCAAATCATAAGAACGTTTTTTGAATCCGTTCAATACGATCGCTACCGATTTTATAACTTGAACTCCAGATAACTACAGTATATGTATTCCAAAATAGGCCTATCAAAAGAAATATATAATGTCTTGAGAGTGATGGGTCAGAAAATTGACGAGCATGTCTCTTTACGAAACCAAGCATCGAACCAGTCCTAGCTACAATCATTTCTCTATGTTTAGTAAAACTTAGGTTACCTGTAAATAAAACACCTAAATCAATAAACTGAGTAACTCTATCTATTTCCACATCTTGTAAACTGTAAGGAGCTACAATTAAATTCTTAATTTTTGCAAATGACATAGTTTTACATTTGAAAATATTGAGAGCTAAACGATTTTCGACAGTCCAATCAGTAAACCGATTAAGGTCCTGTTGTACCAATAAAATGTCAGCACCATTTCGGATATTACCGTAAATTTTTAGGTCATCTGCATATAACAAGCGTTTAAGCTAGAGGGGGGCAAAATGATACAAAAAAAATTGTTTTTTTTCCAATACTCTTTATTATTTATTTAATTCAAATTCAAGCAACGCTGTACTTTAAATAAATTAATAAAATACATATAATGAAAATTAAAAAATATTACCTCTGTATCATTTTACCTCAGTGCTGAATGATCCAATCTATCGGAGAAAATACCACCATTCGTTACAACAACAAGAGTAACAAGAGGAACAACCAATGCACATAGGTTTACGGTGAAGCTTCCGAAACCTCGAACTGAAGAAATCAAGCGCGAATTTATATACAGAACATCAAAAAAGTGGAATTCGCTAATACATTTCAAATTTCCGAAGGAATATAAAATGAATAAATTTAAGGTAGCTATTAATCTTTACATGCAGGATCGCGCATTGGGTGCAGAAGCTCTGACAGTTACAAGGAGCTAGGACCGTTAATAAGTCCGCTCTGCACCCAATTAAAAAATTGATAAAAAAAAAAAAAAAAAAAAAAAAAAAACGGGGCAATATAATCCATCACCTCTTTTATTTGCAATTATTGCATTTAAACCCTCGAGAAGTCGATTGCTGCTTTGTACACCGGTAATTAACGCACGAATTGGCGGGCGGTGGCACAGTGGTTAGCATGCTTGCTTTAAGCCCCGGAGGTCCCGGGTTCGATTCCCGGCGGGTAATGAAAAAATCGCTGCTGGTTAATGTTGGATCAATGAATTAATCACTCATTATCGGTTAAAAAATTATTATGAAACTTCATCATAAAGCGGCCAAATCCCTCAATGGGATGCAACGCCAGCGCATAAAAAAGAATGAACCCATAACGGACATTTTTAACAAAATGTTTAGGGAATTCTAGAAAGATGATATCGGTAATCCAACCGTTATCGGATACACACTGTATTGTTCCAGAAGGAGCAACATACGTAAGCGAAACCTTTATATTTTTACAAGGATATATGTACCATGAATGGTGGAACCATTTGGCCAGCGGTAACTACCGTTACCGTTTTGCCTCTTTCTCCGCTTGTAACAGCAAGAACTGACGACCGTCATTCTGTCAGGGCGAGTACTTTAGCAGATCTATGAATATTTTGCGTCCCGGTTTCATCCATATTAGTACCAATTTAAGGGAGAACACCACTGTGACCTACCATTTTTAAGTGCTTAGTTTGGTATTTTTTTTTGAGGAATGGGTTGGGTTTAGAGAAAAAAAAAACGTTTAGGCTTTATTTGGCATATATTTAAATAAACAAAACAATTTTTTTATGTAAAAAAAATACAAAATGGCGGCGCAAGAGTAGCTTTAGTAGAACTGATTTTGACTCGAGTCGCTCCACTGCACGCAGTAGAAGTGTCTTAAATTTGTTCCTGGAACAAAAAATAAAATATTTTCATGAAATATATTAGTTTTAGCATCGAAGTACATGAGGAAATTAAAAAATTCGAAAAAACAAAAAATTGAGACACGTTTGAAGAAAAAGTTTCATTTTTCGACTATAATTTTCGTATAAAAAATTGTATATTTTTTTTAATTTTTAATGAATCAAAAAAAAAATCAGGTACTTCGATTTTAAATCTATTTAAGAAGCTACAGTTAAAATTTCAAGTCGATTGAACAAAAATTGATTGAGTTCTGCTGCGTGCAGATTTCTAAAATACGGTTTCGAGAAAAACGCGTTTAAAGTTTTTGGTATCAATAACTTCTCAATAAGAGCTCTCAGGAAAATGATTGAAAACCTTCTAAAAAAAAATTTTTTAGCTATTAACGGATTTGCATCATATTTTTGAGGGTCTAAAGGAGATTTTAAAGGCAAAAAAAAATCGATTTTTTGAAAATCTCACAGTGGTGTTCTCCCTTATTTCTGTATCATTTTGTCCCCTTGAACACTTACACATTATATTTAGTTTTTGATAAATACAATCATTTTCGGTATAATTCTTCACCGAAATTGACTTATTTTTTCCAAAAAATTTACCACAGAACAACAAAACCAATACACTATGTTATAAACCGTTCGTCTTTTAAATAACATTTTTCGGATTTTTTTTTTGGTAGATAATTGATTTACGTTTTGTACACTACCTTTGGAAAACTGCAATAAATCGTATTTACAGCAAAGTTAGCGACACTTGTTCGTTAAAGAAACTATCGCAGTTTGCTGGTTCCATCTGCTGGAGAAAAACTAAACCAAATAACATTATTTTTAAAAGTGTAATTAAATGTCTTCGTGTAGTTGTATCATTTTGCCCCGCCTTTACAAAAACATGTAACAATATCATTAACAAACAGAATAAATAATAATGGATCTAAATGACTACCCTGATCAACACCAGATGAGACTGTGAACTTCTCAGCATAAATTTGACCAATACGTACAAGTTAACACCTTTGCGACAAATAAAATGTTATCCATTTTATAGTAATAAAATTAGAATTCACCTTAATAAATTTATCAATTAATAACTTGTGATTAATTTTGTCAAAGGCCTTGCTGAAATCTGTATAGATACTGTCAACTTGGGTACGTTTTTCTAAACAAGATATCGTATCATTAACAAATACCGTCAGATTGGTTGTCGTTGATCTACCAGAAAAAATACCGTATTGTAGGGGAACAATTATGTTTTTGATATTAAAATAAATACAATCTTTAACCAGTTTTTCAAAAAGTTTACGGATAACAAATAAAATAGCTATTCCTCTATAATTCTCAATTAAATTGTTTGGTCCAGATTTAAATATTGGGATTATATACGAGGGTTTCCAACACTGGGGAAAAATATCATGGCTAAGGCTGTAATTAAATAAATGAGCTAAATGGCCACTTAAGGCTTCGGAACAATTATATAAAAGTAATGAGGGAATACCATCAGGGCCCATAGACATTTTAGTATTGAAATCATCTTAAGCCGTTTTAATTTATTCCCACGTAAAAGAAGAAATACCGTGAATATAATTATTGACAATTTCATGGTCACAGACAGATGTCCAAAACATTATCAACTGAATAAACGGAATTGAAAAATTTTGCAAATAATTCTCAAACAGAATTTAGATCATGAGCTTCCTTATCCTTATAACTTATATGTAAAGGATAACCAACAGGCTTCCTTTTAGAGTTTATATAATGCCAAAAGCACGATGGATTTGACTTGATACCAGATTCAATTTCTAACAAGTAATTACCATAGATAAATTGATTCAAAACTTTAAACTCATACCGAAGTTGAGAATACAAAGCATAATCACGTTCGTCCTTTTTGTCACGTTTGTGTTACTTGGTTTTACGGTTATATAAATTAACAAGTTTTTTGTTGAACCACTTTTCATGATACGAATTACGTTTGTTGACAATTTTTCCAATAAATAGATCCATCCACGACCGCATACAAAATTTCGTAAAACCGATTATTCCTAATTTCGATATCATTCTCATTATAAAGGAAATCGGAGGAAATATTTTCAAGATATCCATTTAGAGAGTCATAATCACCATTACTAAAATCAAAGATTAAAATATTATCATTTAGATAGAATAAAATCGTCAAAATATTGAAAACTTAATTAAATTAACAACGGTGTATATGATGAACGCTTGATGAGCGAGCCAAGTTGCACAGATGGATGTAAATTTTCGCCAGTAAAAACCAGATCCAGAAGTGAGCCATTATGATTGTGCACTTCATTATGTTGCCTTAGACCCATATCAAAAAATTAATCAATCACCAAGTAGGTATTGGTAGTGTTACCAAACGGTCTGAGTATTCCGTCAATTCGTTTCAAATTTAAGTTTGGAAAGTTAAAATCTCCCACGATGCACAAACTATCATTGTCTACCATTTAGGGCTGAATCTTATTTCAAATATTTCAATAAATTCATGAAGGAATTCACAAGTAGATTTCCCCGGGAACATACCAAACGAGAAGATTTCGTTTAGCCATATTTAGATTTACTAAAAGGATTTCAATATCGTGGGACACAATATTAATTTGTTGACATTTATACTGGTTGATTACAGCTATTAATAGACCAACACCAAAATCCAGACACTCACCAGCTTTGTGACGATCTCTGCGGAGAAAACTATCTAATATGAAGGAAAGAATTTCTCATTCTCATGAGGAGCTACATATACATTTTTATTAATTATTTATTTTGTACAGTGTTTTGTTGTACATAACGTATGAGGAATAAAATATGGGCAAACAAAAAAAAGTAAAAAAAAAATTATTTACTAATCAAACCATTTTAATCCATAATTTATTTAAAACTTTAATTCTTAGATAAAATTTACAGAAAAATTTGCGCTCCATATCGATTCGCTTTCCTGATCCTTTCTGGCACTCTTTTCATTGCCGCCTGCGTTCCTGATGTATCAATCTTCTTTAAATCTCTTTTTATCTTTCTAATCAGACATTCAACATTTTTGGCACGATATCCATTGCTGTATACCATTCTCTTCAGATTTGCCCAAAAAGTTTCAATGGGCCTTAGTTGTGGAACATTTGGTGGGTTATAGTCTTTAGGGATAAATTCGATTCTGCGTTGACGTAAATCAGATAACGTTGCGTTGGCATAATGTGAGAATGCCAAATCAGGCCAAAAAATCGTTTTATCATTTTTATGATATTTATTTATAAATTTCTGAAGCACAGGTAAACATTTGTTTGTGTATGTTTGCGCATTAACCGCCAAACCACTTTTGAAAAATACTGGGTCACTGACACCTCGTTCGCTAATAGCCAACCACAACATAACTTTACCTGGAAACTTGGTCTTATGAATAAACTTCTCCTTTTCTGGTGCTTTGTGATACTCGTAGTAGTATTTTGGCTGCCATTCATTACCTTCAACAGTGAAATAACTTTCATCATCCATCACACATTTATAAGCTGAAGAAGCAGCGAAATATGTTTGGGAAAGCACTCTTAATCTAGATTTGATTGTAGCTAATTGTTTGTCTGTAGTTGCTGGTGCCGATTTTTTGGGTTTGCGTTGAATATTCATACTTTGTAAATATTTCTTGATAGTTTTTGGGGCAACTCGATATTTTTTACCCAGTTGTCTGTACGATTTTGCAGTTCGACCCACTGTTTCACCTTTCAATTTCATTCGAACTTTGCTACCTTGTAGTTGGCATTTTTTACCAGAGTCGGGTTTTCTTTCCACAGGTTCATTATTCTCAAACAGTTTAATTGTTTTGTAGATACAGGATTTTTTGAATCCAAGATCCTTAAAGTAGTGAAAAATCTCGTTCTTTTTTTTGTCTGGATTTTCCTGACAAAATTTATAAATTAATTTACGACGATCTACTTGTAACAACGACATTTTTGTAACTAATCGAAAAATGACGCAGTTGTAATGTATTTTTTATAAAATATACGGGAACCACCTTATTTAAAAACAAGGAAATTTTTATTTTTGGTTGTACAATACAAATGCAAATACATTTTACATTTGTCCATATTTCATTCCTCATACGTTATTTTATGTTTGTAATATATTGTATTGTATAGTTAAAATTATATCTCGTTGAAAATTCCTATTCCTTCATTCTCGAGTAAAACAACAACAAAAAATGAATTTGTTGTTGTATTTACTCGGGAATGAAAGAATAGGAATTTTCAGCGAGATATTATTTTGACTATACATATGTACATTATGTTACCCAAGAAAGTATCACATAAAAACATTAAAAACATTAATTGATATTTATTTCTCGTAATAGACATTAGAACTAATTTCGCAATTTTCTCAGTATGTAGTCTAGTCGCCATTGTTGTCTGTTGTATACTGACATCTCCTAGTGCCACTCTGTCTTAATTTGACCGCGCATAAACTGGAGTAAAGTCTTTCCAAACATTTTTGAGAACGAGAACAATCTGCTGTGTGGTTGTTATTCTTTTACCCCTAAGTTTAACAAGGCATTTTAGATGAATCAAAATTCTTTAAAAAAAATTTTGGAAAAGGGGCAATATTCTGCTCTTTTTATCAATATGCATATTCTATAAAATAGCCATGTCATAGTCTGGAAAAAACGGTGGAAAATTCTAAAAAATTATTTGAATTTGAATTATGTACATAAGTATATAAGATTTACATTTTTTTAAGTAAGTACAAAGATTTATTTAAGTAAGGGCCACCCCCCTTGCACATTTCATTTTTTGAGAAAAATAAACTTTTTGGGGCTTAAAATTTTGCTTAGAATGTCTACTTTCAAACGCCGTATGGCGTTTTTATGGCGTCCTTGAATTTTCAAAATGGCGGACCATATCTGCTCAAATTTACTCAAAAGTGTTTTTGGTGTCATAGATTACACATTTTTTATTATTTTTTTATAATTTCAAGATGGCCGCCAAAATTGGCAAATTTTTTGAAGTTCATAAAGATCGTTAGAAACATGTCCTATAAGGTTTTCGGGGTCGCTGATCACGAACTCGTGGTAAGAATTTTAATATTCAAGATGGCGGACTGAAGATGGTGGTTGAATATGGCCGAAAAAAGGCTAATTTTTCGACATTCGTAGCATAGCAATCAATAAAAACTCTGTGTAAGGGGATTTCGGGGTCGGTGTTCATTAATTTAGGGTCAGAGTTTGAAAATTCAAGACGGCGGACCCAAGATGGCCGCCACAAATATAAATTTTTCAACATTTATGAAAATCGATAAAAAACTGATCTACATCTAGGGGGTTTTTCGGGGTCGCTGATCACGAATCAGAGGTCAAAATTTAAAAATTCTCTCAAAAAAGTAACAGATTCTCAATAAAAAGTATTATTTTTAAATATTTTTTTTCCCAAAAAATGTCTAAAAATAACACTTTTTATCGAAAATCTCGTACATTTTTGAGAGAATTTTTAAATTTTGACCTCTGATTCGTGATCAGCGACCCCGAAAACCCCTAGATCCTGTTTTATCGATTTTCATAAACGTTGAAAAATTGACCTTTATAGCGGCCATCTTGGGCCGCCGTCTTGAATTTTCAAATTCTGACCTTAAATTAACGATCACCGAACCCGAAAATCCCCAACATCGAGTTTTTATTAACTCTAACTAAGTTTTTATTTCTATAACCGTCGAAAAATTGGCCTTGTGACCTTGTGTCCGCCATCTTGAATATTAGGGGGATGGCCGATTTGACAGAGAATGATATGTATTGTTTTCTTGATTTTTCTTACTTACTTTTCTGATTTTTTTTTGTATACATACATAGTTACTAAATATAACGCATTACATTACGTAAATAATCATATTATTGTTAATAAATTATCTTGTAGTTGGCATCTTGATTTATATTGTTTTGCAGTTTGAATAATAACCACTTCATTCAAAATGGAGCAATTTTCTAGTTATTAAAATGTATGTTCGATACAAAAAATAGCGCCACTGTCGCCGTTTTTAGCCGATACAAAGTGCCGATACTGCATCGTAGCCAAAATTTCATCGTTCGATTTTTTGTCATTTTACTTTATGAAAGTCGTCATTTTGTCAGAAATCGTGGTAAATTATTATTCGTTTCTATGTGAAATTCCATATCTGATTCAAATGTCATTCAATAGAAATTTATAAAATTAAATTGAAACCCTGGATCATTTCGTTTCATTTAAACAAATTAATGGCTTCAGAAATATTTTCTTAGACTGTGCCAAAAAAGTTCATGCCAACATAATTTCTGATAAATTTACATACTATCACAACTAATGTTAACGGTATAGTAAAGATATGTAGTAAAAATATGTTGTTAACCAAGTTTTAAGCATTGGTTTTGGTAATCCTGTTGATAAAATTGTGTCAATTGCAGGGGCGGCTGCTAAGTTAAATTTTCACGTAACCAATTTTAACTTATACAGGGAGACAATAAAATAAGGAGACTGATTAAATTCGACGCAAAACGAATCGACGCAAATCGAAATAAACTTTTCCATAGCATTTATATAGAAAATTATTTAATACAAAATATAAAATAAACAATTTAACTATGTAACTTTGAAATTTATCGATGCAAATCGAAATCTCGGTCAAAATACTTAGTGATGCATAATGACGCAACTTCGAAATGATGTAAATCGAGGTATAGGTGCTCTAAATAAATTGAATCAAATAACTTGAATATTTTATAGACTAAATACGTTTATTTAATAGAATATAAACACGTTTATTTAATAGAATAAACACGTGTATTATATAAACACGTTTGTTTAATATAAAATTTCAAAATAGCCTCCATGAGCATCATACATTATGCTTAAACGTTTACTAAAATTATCAGCAGAAGTTCGAAGCAAGAAAAAAAATAAAATAATTGAAAAACGTTCCACGTGGCACGGAAATCAAAATTGGTATCCAGTAATTTAAATTTTTCGGTTAATCAGTCCGATATTAACCGGCTTTTACCAAGACTGTGTCCGAAACCTATGATAAATATTTCTGAAATGTATTTAAACAATTTTTATTATTTATTTTTATTTGTTATCTTTTATTTAAAAAAATGTTCCCCTACATTCACAATTTCTTCTCATATATTTGTTATCTCATTTTAAATACATACAATAACCTCCGAGAAATGGGGAGATTTTTGGACAGAGAGTAACGTTATGGTACCCCTTAGCCAGAAGTAAACTTGATAACTTATCTAAAGATTTGAATGTGATAATTTGGCTGAATGCTATTTTTTCAAATAAATATGAAAAATTAGACTAAAAAATATTTATACAGATTTCGAACATACTTCAATTAGAAAGTTTATTATTCATTAAATTTTGTGGAAAAATTATTTCACGAAATAACAATAAGCTTACTAGAATTATGTTATTTACGTGTTATTTTGCTTGCGGAGGATCACTAGGCTCGTGGGTCGATGCAGAACGCAACAAACTGCGTGAAGTTATGTGAACTGCAGGACACATGAACTCTGTTCAGAGCTTCTGCACCCAATGCGCGATCCTGCAAGTAAAGATTAATAGCTACCTTAAATTTATTCATTTTATATTCCTTCGGAAATTTGAAATGTATTAGCGAATTCCACTTAAAGGGTACTTGGATTTTTTGTCAGCCCTATTTAGAAAATCCATTAATTTTTATGTGTAAAGTGTAACTCAATTTTTATGCCTGCAATCTAAAATGTTTAATTGTTCCTCAAGCATCAAGTACTTCGATCCTAGATTTCTCAAAAAATAAAATAAGACAAAAAGGTAAAATTATTAAAACAAAAATTTAAAGCAAATTTTTTTGTTAACTTTTTTAAGTTTTATTATTTAATAAAAATTATATTTATTTGGTTTAAAACTGTTTTTTATTTTTTAAATCTCCGACGTTTCGGTGGTATTTTCCACCATTCTCAAGGAGCAATCGAAACCAACAATAAAAATTATTTTCAAAAATTTGAAAGCTATTTACAAAGCATTCCAGCGTAGCTTGATTTGAAAGCTATTTTTTCAAAAATTATGTATAGCTTGATTCAAAAATATTTTTTATATAAAATAAAGTGAAGAACTTTTTAATAATTATATAAAAAAAATGAATTAAAAAAAAAAAAGAACAACTTATAATTGACTTCAATTAAATAATATATGATCATAATAATTTAACAAAAATTTGGAAACTTCCTGGACGTTTATTAAATTTTGCGAGTTTTGTTGAATTTGTTTTATGTGTATACTTTCCGTCCTCTAGTATCGGATCACTCACCGGTTATCATGACAGTCAGTGAAACTGTAATTCAAAGGGAAAGTGCGCCCAGATTAACAAATTCAAAAACAAACTGGGATCTCTTTCGTGAAATAATGGAGGACAAAATCAATCTCCAGGTACCGATAAGAAATTCTCGACAGTTGGAAGACGAATTGGAGCAACTCAATGAAATAATTCACTATGCTGCATTGGCAAGCACTCCCATTTTACAAAATAAGAAGACGCTTAACATATCCTACCCAATGGAAGTTAGAGAGTTGGTAAGAGAAAAACGACGAGCTCGTAAAACCTGGCAAATTAATCGAACACCGGAGAACAAAACAATTCTTAACAATTTATGTAACAGCCTCAAATCCCTTCTTAAAGAAGTTAAAAATGAATCAATCAACAGATATCTAGTTAGCCTAACTGATGAAAAAAATTCTGATTACTCACTGTGGAAGGCGACGAAGGGACTCAAAAGACCCAAAATGCAAGTGCCTCCACTTAAAAAGGATGATGGAACCTGGGCAAGAGGCCACAAAGAGAAGGCTGATCTATTTGCGGAGTATCTCCAGGAAACCTTCCAACCACTACCAAGACAAACTACAAATGAAAATATAATATCTATTCACAAGCTGGATGAGTTTGAAATACGGCCAGTAACTCTCAAAGAATTAAAAGAAGAAGTGAAAAGTAACATGAATGTTAAAAAAGCCCCAGGGTATGATTTGATTACTTGCCAAATTATCAAAGCTCTACCTAACAAAGGATTTCGTAAGCTACTACACATAATCAATGCGAGCTCTCGGTTAAAATATGTTCCGAATCAATGGAAAGTAGCAGAAGTAATCATGATACCTAAACCTGATAAACCACCTAACGATAAAAAATCATACAGGCCAATTTCCCTGCTGCCAATTATGTCAAAACTCTTTGAAAAATTATTACTAAAGAGACTTAAACCAATAATTGAGGACCGACAACTAATTCCTCCACATCAATTTGGATTCAGAGAAAAGCATTCTACAATTGAACAGGTCCATAGAATCACCAACATAATTGAAAGAACGTTAGAACGTAAAAAAGTATGGTCAAGCATATTCCTGGACGTCGCGCAAGCATTCAATAAAGTCTGGCACAGTGGTCTGGAATACAAGCTGCATAGAGATCTACCGAGACAATTCTATGCCATACTAAGATCTTATTTATCCAATAGACACTTTCGAGTGAAATATGAGGATGAATACTCTGAGCTAAAGAAAATCTCTGCCGGTGTCCTGCAGGGGAGTGTCTTAGGACCAATCCTGTATTTACTATATACAAGGGACATACCAACCACAAATGAAGGAACCATAGCCACCTTTGCAGATGACACAGCAATTATGGCAGTTGGAAATAATGTCGCTGATGCAACGAGCAAACTCCAGAGGATGACCAATGCGGTTTGTAACTGGACAAAGCGTTGGCGAATCAAACTTAATGAGACAAAATCCACGCATATTAACTTTACTTATCAAAAGACTTACCACCTACCTATATGCAAATACAGCTAAATACCTTGGCATGACCCTCGATGCCAAGCTTAAGTGGAGAGAGCATGTCAAAAAGAAAAAAGAAGAACTTAACATAAAGTTCAGAAAAATGTATTGGCTCATAGGTAGAGGCTCTGAGCTTACAATTCACAATAAGCTGCTGCTATATCGGCAAATTTTGAAGCCGATATGGACCTACGGTATACAACTCTGGGGATGTACCAAGCAAACAAACGCCAAAATGATACAGACGTTTCAAAACAAGGTTCTTCGTAGCATCGTCAATGCTCCGTGGTACGCAAGAAATGAAGACCTTCACAGGGACCTACGGATGGAATACATCAAAGAGGAAATAAAAATGCATGCCGCAAAACACGAAATAAGGCTCCAGGAACATGGAAACCCCTATTTGCCATATGATAGTTAACCCTGTCGTTGAAAGAAGACTCCAAAGAACGAGGCCACTTGACCTAGTGAACTTACCAAACTAAAATTAGTAAATAGGTTTAATTGATTATGGGGCTAACCAGTGGGTTACACCCCAACAAACGTGAATTTTACTAGATATATAAAAATTTGTATTTGAAAGAAAAATTGCTAGATGAGCTGTCTCAGTCGTAATAAAATAAAATGAAAAAAAAAAAAAAAAAAAAAACTTTCCAAAATTAACCTTTTTGTGAGATTTGGTTCCCTATCTAGTATATCAATATCGTCAGAGAAGATTGGGCAAACCAAACAAATTTTAAAAAAGAGGGTTTACCAACATGTTTACGTTTCGACAAGTTATTTTAAATTATCACACAGTGCAATATCGAATCACTTTCGTGAAAGTAGATATTTATTGTCTGACGATAGTCGTAGTTGGTTTCGATTGCTCCTTGAGAATGGTGGAAAATACCACCGAAACGTCGGAGATTTAAAAAATTAAAAATAAGTTTAAAACCAAATAAATATAATTTTTATTAAAACAAATTTTAAAAAATCTTGGTTTCTTATTACTTGATCAATTTAAACCTCGGTTTTTGGTTTAAATATTGATTTTTTCTGTTTTTATATAAAGTCACAGTCACAAAAGAAAGATTGAGCAAACCTAAATATTACTAAAGCAAGGTAACACTGTTCCTAGTATTCCCGCTTGCATGCCCATCTCAAATTGCTTTTTTCCATTTTGCTTGTGGTAATGTGATGTATGAAAATACAAATGAAAAATGTTCATTGAATAAAAGTTGTTGAGGATTAAAATAGATTTTATATAATAAAAACAATTACTTTGATGTTGTCACTTCCTTATTGTGATATTTATTTGTATTTGAAAATTGAAATTACGAACGTTTCGGATGTTCGGACACAGGTGTGTATGTGTTTATTAGAAATTTGATAAATACTCCCAAATAAAACATTCGAGCTTTGCGTGTTTATTTTTGTATTGAAGGATCTGAATTTCTTTACGTATGCTTTGTTGGGGTGGGGTTCATATGAATACACTGGAACCGTTATAAATTTTGCAAGAATATATAGTTTGTATTATGTTTTTTAAGAGTCATCATGATCATTCTAGGTCAGTTTTTGTATCTTGTATTTTACAATTGCAAATTCTAAACATATTTAAAGTTTTATATCATCTAATCAAATTTGACCCGGACTGGTCCAAATAAACCGCGCGCGTAAACCGAATGGATTTTTCCCTATAGAAAAAAAAATTGAACTACTGGTTTGCTTGAAATTTTGAGTTTCCAATGGAATTACGGCTACGGAATCATTGAAAATGTTGCAGAAGTGTTTTGGATAGTTTACTCTATCGAGAACGCAAGTATTTGTGTGGCATAAAGCATTCAGTGAGGGTCGTGAGGTCGTAGAAAACTTGCCTCATGCGAGTCGTCCATCCATCTCTGTTAACGACGATAACATCGAAAAAGTGAAGAAAATTGTGCTGGAAAATCATAGTGTTGGTATTAGAGAGATATCAGGGGCTCTCAAAATCTCTTGTGGATCGACTCAAATTATTTTGGTTGATGTTTTAGTGCCGAAACACCTGAATTTTTGGCAAAAATAAACGTCGAGTACAGCTCGCAAAAGAGATGTTTGCCAACGTAGCCTACATTCATACGAATTATTACTGGTGACGAGACGTCGGTTTATGAATATAACGTCGAAACTGTCCAACAACCCAGTAAATGGCGCAAATCTAGAAAAAACACGTCAAGGTCGGTCGAAAATCAAGGTAATGCTCATCGTTTTCTTTTTAGTTTTGAGGCGTCTCCGTGAAGCAATTCGTCGTAAACGGTCGGATTTGTGAGCAAACAATTCATGAATTTTTCACCACGATAATGCGCGGTCACATCCGAGCCTAATTGTGATTGTGACTGAATTGTTGGCCAAACATGAAACATAAGTCATCGCTCAGCTACAGTACTCGCCAGATTTGGCTCCCTGCGATATCCGCTCCGGGGAACGCGCCATGAGTTGATTGAAGCCATAAAAAGAAATTGGCTGAAAGATAAAAAGGCCATTCCGGCCGAGGCCTATAAGATGTGTATGGAAAAATGGATTAACCGTTGGCATGCTTGTATTGGCTCAAAAGGAGCCTATTTTAAAGGCGATAATTAGTATTAAAAATATACATAAAAATGTTGTTCGTTTTACCAGGCCGGATCAAATTTGATCAGTTGGCATATTTTTCTCCAGAAGTGAGTACCGAATACTGAGTTTAAGTATACTGTTTATGACATTCTTAATAATTATAGAAATATTTTTTGTTGTTTTTTTTGTTTTGTACATATTTTTAATTGTAATTATTTTAAATAGATATTTTTTATGTTCATTATTTGAATATTTTTTCATAATTTTAAATTATTGCAGCTGGCCAAATGGTTCCACCCTTCATGATATATCCTAGTAAAAATATAAAGGCCTTGCTTACCGAAGACGCTCCTGCTGGGACGCTACAGTATGTATCCGATAACGATCTTTCTAGGATTCCGTAAACATTTTGTTAAAAATATCCGTTGTTCATTATGTTTTGTTAAAAATGCACGTTGTGGGTTCATTATCGTTGTACAAACTAGCAATCGACTTCTCGAGGGTTTAAATGCAATAATTGCAAATAAAACAAGTGGATTATATTGCCCCATTGCTTGTATCATTTTGCCCCAGCACTGGGGCATACTTTTTAATTTTCATTATATTTTATTAATTTATTTAAAGTACAGCATCGTAATTTGAATTAAAAAGAAAAATAATTAAATTATGTGAAGACTTATTTTGTTTCGTTTATTTTATTAAAAAAGTATTGGAAAAAAACTATTTTTTTTTTGTATCATTTTGCCCCGCTCTACCCTAATAGGAATTCAGTTGGAGTTTTTCCAGCTTTTCAACACGACTAGTAATTCGCAGTTGTAATTTTTTATTGTTCAGAAGCCTCTAAGCCCAACATAGTTGTCTTGTGTATTACAAAAAAAAAACGCTACTCACACATTGCCTTAAGGGGACGTACCACCTTCAAAATTGAAAAACAAAAAGTTTTTCAAAGATTTTTTTTAATGGAATAAAAAGAGATATCTTAATGAAACTTTCCATTGACATTTTATTTAACTGAAAGTATAAAAAAAAAATTTTTTTAGATTTTTTTAGCCCACTGTCGTTTGCTATAACGGTTTTCCAAAAACACTGAAAATTCGCGGTGTGCATCATAACTGCTCTCAGAAACGTTTGAAAAAAAAAAAAAATAACGGGGTTTTATTCAGAATTAAATCGCCCTTGGACTGAACTAAAAAAAAAATGGTTGAAAAATAAAAAAATGGCGGCATTTTTTCGAAAATGCAGCGTTTTTGTCCCCCTCAATTAGTTGTAACTCAAAAACTTGAAAGCCGATTATTCCTTCCGTAGTTCATTCTGAGCAGAAATATATGTAGATCAACGTGTTAAAATTTTAGAACGATTGGATAAGTAGTTTTTTCTCAATCTTGCACGCCAACTTGAAAAACGTCATTTCGAGATAATCGCGTTTAAAGTTAAAATTTTTTTTTTTTTTTTTGTAATAAACCTTACCAAAATTTAATCTGCGATGCCTGCACCGTGCAATATACCTTCCTCTCAAAAATTTCCCCTCTACTTTTACAGCTGTTATGTGAGAGAATAACGTATTATATTATATACTAGCTGACCCGCCGAACTTCGTCCCGGCCCAAATTACTTCGTTTCGAGCAAATACTTTTGTCCTTCACGAAAATTGATTTTGATGATAGAAAAAATCAAACAACTCAACTCTATTCTCAATAGATGATTGAGTTGAGTGGACATTCCATTCCATTTTCATCGAATTCAACACTAATCTATACGAGTTTCCGAGTTTTCCACTTCGTTTCCCAATTTTTCTCTTCTAAAAGATAATCTGGTTTGGTTGCCCGCCAAATCTCGTACAAAAATATAATTTTTTAATTTTCCGAGTTTTCCGACTTTTCCAAAGGATTTTTCAAAAATTTTCTTTTGTAAGAATCATCTCCTGGCAATTTCAAACACAATAAAAAGATTAAACCAAATCGGTCATCAAAACATACAAAAAATTCATAATTTCATTGAAAAAAAAAAATTCAATTTTCTTCGGGTTTTTCCGGAAGTTTCCGAGTTTTCCACTCAGATTTTCCAATTTTTCTCTTCTAAAAGACCATCTGGTTTGGATACGCGCCAAATCCCGTACAAAAACATATTTTTTCGATTTTCCGACTTTTCCGAAGGATTTTCCCAAAATTTTCTTTCGTAAAAACCATCTCCTGGCAATTTCAAACACAATAGAAAAAGATTGGGCCTAATTGAGCCTAATCCGTCATCAAAACATACAAAAAATTCAAAATTTCATTGAAAAAAAATTCAATTTTCTTCGGGTTTTTCCGGAAGTTTCCGAGTTTTCCACTTCGATTTTCCAATTTTGTTTTTCTAAAAGACAATCTGGTTTGGATGCGCGCCAAATCTCGTATAAAAACATAATTTTTTGATTTGCCGAATTTTCCGACTTTTCCAAAGGATTTTCCAAAAATTTTCTTTTGTAAGAACCATCTCCTGGCAATTTCAAACACAATAGAAAAAGATTAAGCCCAATCGGTTATCAAAACATACAGAAAATTCAAAATTTCATTGAAAAAAAAAATTCAATTTTCTTCGGGTTTCTCCGGAAGTTTCCGAGTTTTCCACTTCTTTTCCCAATTTTTCTCTTCTAAAAGACAATCTGGTTTGGTTGCGCGCCAAATCTCGTACAAAAACATAATTTTTCGATTTGCCGAATTTTCCGACTTTTCCAAAGGAGTTTCCAAAAATTTTCTTTTGTAAGAACCATCTCCTGGCAATTTCAAATACAATTAAAAAAGATTAAGCCTAATCGGTCATCAAAACATACAAAATATTCAAAATTTCATTGAAAAAAAAAATTCAATTTTCTTCGGGTTTTTCCGGAAGTTTCCGAGTTTTCCACTCAGATTTTCCAATTTTTCTCTTCTAAAAGACCATCTGGTTTGGATACGCGCCAAATCCCGTACAAAAACATGTTTTTTCGATTTTCCGAATTTTCCGACTTTTCCGAAGGATTTTCCCAAAATTTTCTTTCGTAAAAACCATCTCCTGGCAATTTCAAACACAATAGAAAAAGATTGAGCCTAATTGAGCCTAATCCGTCATCAAAACATACAAAAAATTCAAAATTTCATTGAAAAAAAATTCAATTTTCTTCGGGTTTTTCCGGAAGTTTCCGAGTTTTCCACTTCGATTTTCCAATTTTGTTTTTCTAAAAGACAATCTGGTTTGGATGCGCGCCAAATCTCGTACAAAAACATAATTTTTTGATTTGCTGAATTTTCCGACTTTTCCAAAGGATTTTCCAAAAATTTTCTTTTGTAAGAACCATCTCCTGGCAATTTCAAACACAATAAAAAAAGATTAAGCCCAATCGGTCATCAAAACATACAAAAAATTCAAAATTTCATTGAAAAAAAAAATTCAATTTTCTTCGGGTTTTTCCGGAAGTTTCCGAGTTCTCCACTCAGATTTTCCAATTTTTTTCTTCTACAAAACATCTGGTTTTTACCATCTGGTTAGCTACGCACCAAATCCTATACAAAAACATAATTTTTCGATTTTCCGAATTTTCCGACTTTTCCGAAGGATTTTCCCAAAATTTTCTTTCGTAAGAACCATCTCCTGGCAATTTTAAACATAATAGAAAAAGATTGAGCCAAATCGGTTCAGCCGTTCTCAACTGATGTGCGCACATACATTTTTTACACCATTTTTATATATGTATAGATATAGAGATTATATAGAAAAATTTTTATTTTTTGATTTTTTAAGCTGAACTTGGGGGTTTTTCAAATTTTTTTTTTCTAAACCATCCCTGAACTATAGCAAACAAAACAAAAAAAAAATTTTGAAAATCGGTCCAGCCGTTTTTGAGTTTTAGCGAGACTAACGCACAGCAATTCTTCATTTTTATATATAGAGATATGCATGTATTATATATAAGCAGGTGTTACTAAGAGAAATTCGGTGTAGCGATACAGAAAAAAACGACTTTGGCGCCCTTTGCAATAAATAAAATAAAAATATAAATAATTTTTTTTTTGAGATTTTCATGTTAAAATCATGTTCTTAAACGTTCATTCTAACATATTCTATCATAAAAAAAATTTCGATTTTTTGAAAATTTGAACGGTCCCCTTAATTTTAAAACTTACCGTCAACTGGTAGTGTGAAAGCTGAGATCATTTATTATTTATTTATTTTATTTTTTTTTTTATTTTTTTTTTCTGGTTTTTTAAGCTATTTGAGAAAAGCAAAAAAAAACAAAAAAAAAACAAAAAAATTGGTAGAAAAAATAAATATTTTTAAATTGCTGAAAGATAGTAATATTAGTCAGTTAAATACAATAAGTATACCAATTAAAATAAATAACAAATCGAATTGCAGCCGTGTTACACAACAATACGATACAGAAAAAAAATGTCTGAGTTTTCAAGTAACCATTTTTTAACTTCTTAAAAATGGCTTAGTACCTATAGATAAGTCTTCTAACGAAATCCGGCAAAGCATTGAAAAATGCAGGTGCTGCAACAAGAACATAGCGGCGGAAGTGATTAAATCTCGGAATATTGTGAAATAGTTGATGGTTCCCACGGAGGTTATAGCTATCATCGAACCTTATGCTACAACGGCCACTCCGCTTATTAAAAATTTGTGAAACCTTGTAAATATACAAGTGTTGCAACGGCAAGATATTGTTAAACTTAAATATAGGCCAAAAAGGTCCGCGTCTTTGGTTCTTCAGTATGGTTCGCAAAATCATTTTCTGCTGAACATACAACGGCTTTAAAGTACTTGTATGGCAGCCACCCCAACATGATAAACCATATCCCAGTTTAGACATTACCAGCGCGTGATACAGCATTATCAAAACAGAGACTGGACATAAATCACGAGGGAGATAAAAAATTCTGGGGGCGGAATTCGTGTATAATAATAAGTTGGTCACATGAGTTTACCAAGTTACTAGGCAAAATTTGGATAACGCAGATTTTAAAAAACATAAATTTTGTCTTTTCACTCAGAATTAAGCAATGTTTATTGAACCATAAATGTAATATCTTAAGATCTGAGTTAATCATTGAGACTACCTCAGACGGATATTAAGCAACATACGCCAGAGCTAAGTCGTCAGCAAACCCAGTGCAGTTCCGTACAGTTTTAATCTAAAGATATAATTAGTATAAATTAAAAACAACAAAGCGCCCAACACAGAACCTTGCGGAACACCAACGTTCAAGGTCCTAGGGTCACTAAACGCTCCATTTATGTTAACTCTCACCATTCGGTTTTCGAGATAAGAAGCAAACAATTTGTTCGAAACACCTCTAAACTCGATGTCAAAGAGAATCGATAGGAGTCGTTTATGGTCGACCATGACAAAGGCTTTCGTAGCATCAACAAACAAACTCGCACAAACTTACCACCATTTAGTCCTTTGTAAATATTATTCAAGAACTCCAATAAAGCTGTCTCAGTACTCATATCTTGACGAAATCCGTGTTGATGAGTACTAAGAATAGCAAACCAATCTAAAAATATGGTAACTCTTTTTTTGACTACTTTTTCAAGCACTTTCAGAATCACTGGCTGGAGAGCAATAGGCCTATAGTTTTCTTTACGGTTGTGGTACCATTTTTGCATATCGGAATTATCGTAGCCGATTTGAGTCTCACAGGTACAATTCCCTGGATGAAAGACAGATTGAAAATTTGGGCAATGGCGGGACAAACAAATTTAGAAATCGCTTTCAAAATAAAATTACTTAATCCATCATTATCAAGGCCTGTTTTGGTTCCAACGATTCAATAATGGATAAAATCTCAAAATTAGAAACAGGGGTCATAAAAAATGTTTCTGGACAACTATCATAGTTAACTGGCATGACATTCGTAAAATGTTTAATTCTTAAATTATCAGCAACGCTTGTAAAATAGCAATTAGGCTCATTAGAAATGTCTGACCTAGATGTTAGAAGAGTTCCATTATCCGACAGAATATTTATAATCGAGCAAGCTTTAGGTTTTTTAGCTAAAATTTCATTGACGAGATTCAAGTTTTTTTTAACATCACCGCGGTTGACTGAAAAAAGATTTGTGTAATACGATTCTTTTTCTTTTTTGATATCCTCGATAATTTGTTTGCATTTACTATTGTAGATTGCTTGAAGATTCGAAATAACCGGTTGTTTTTTCAATTTTTTGTACAATACATGTCTTTTATTAATTCGATAGGCAATCATCACAGTCAAGAATAAAATTCCAATCCATATGCTCAAATATAGCGCATAAAACTCCCAAGTTGATCTTGGTACAGCGATCAGATCGAAAATAAGTCTGAGATTGTAAATTTTTAGGAATCTTAAATAAAACCTCAATAAAATGGTGATCCGAGATCTTAAGATCGATTACCGAAGTTCGTAAACATGAGAGATCATTTGACCTAAGACGGGCAAAGAACTGATCGATACATGTAGATAAAGAGTTACTCACATGAGTAGGAACATTAATGAGCGATTCAAGTCCGAAGGAAGACATCAAAGACATATAATTAACAGAATCAGATGGGAAATTAAAAATATCGATATTGATGTCGCCAAGAATAAGAAGATCTTTTGATTTAATATTACGAATAAAATCATTGAATTCTTGTAAAAATATGTCAAAGGACATCGCATGAAGCCTATAGATACTCAGAATTACATAAACATCATTATCCGAACTCCATTCAATCTTAGCAATATCCGCCGAAGTTAAGTTATAAGCAGAAGGCGAACAACACATTCTAGAATCATAATAAACGGCCACTCCACCGGATATATAGCTGTCATTACAAGCACCATACAGCGTAAAACCATTTAAATTGTATAAATCTAACTCATTCTTTGTAGTCTTACTTTGGCAATTTTACAACAACAATGCCGTGTATTTTCATTCCGGAATGAAGAGATTCATTCCGCTGAGAAGTAGGAATAGCAAAATTCTCTTCTTCTCGTAGTTGTAGTGTTTACTACTAGAGTAAAACTATTACATATATTTAGTTTTATGAGTTGGTATTAAATAAAAATTTTCAATTTTTCGATAAATCAGAATTTTAAATTTAGTTAATTACTATTTAGAATTATTATACTTTATTCAATAATTTGTCATCACTATTTTATATTTGTTAAAATTCTAAATAATAAATTATATTTTAGAGCTTGGTACCAACTGTTGAAAGTAAAACAAAAAATTATTCTGAAGAAGAATTGCTCTTACTTTGGGCAAAATTTCATTCCTATCCGGATAGGAATAACTTTTACCAAAGTAAGACGGCACTTGTTTATCCAAACTTCACCTAAAAATATAAAGGACGGTTTATTTCTGTATGCATTAATGTTTGCTACGAACACATTAAAATTTTTACGGATACTACGGGTATTCTGATGCACAATTAAAACATCAGAATTCTCAAAAGGAGTACTATTAATACTTTTCAAAAATACCTGATTAATATTATCACTACAATTATTCAATAACATAAACTAAAAATAAAAATAACTAAATGTACGTATGTATATGATTAAATGGTCTCAACACAAATTAAATAGTGTTAAAAATGTATAATAATGTATAACAGTGTTAATTACGAGACTGTATTCTGACTCTGAGCAATATTCATTCATGCGTACTGCATTATTTCAAAGGTACCTTTAAAAGCACTGTACACTGTACTGTAGTATGTATAAATGTAATTAGAATAAATTATATACCAAAAACATCACTATACATAATTATTAACAGTACATATTATAATAAAAAATAATAATAATAATAATAATTTAAGAAATATGATGCAATACATAATCAATTTTATGACACAAAAAGCACTAGATCAAAATTTTTTTACAAAAATACAATAACCAAAAAATAAATAGAAAATCCTTTATAAGCATTAATGACCGCAAACGGTCAATGAAGAAAATAGCATGACTTAGTTGGAACTGCTTTTTTTCTAGTTATCCTTTGGGATGCTTCTTCTATTGGCGAGGGTATATTTAACAAGCAAGTTGGTTCCGAAGTCAGGGTATGTTGAAAATACACCAATCCCGATTTAATAAAAGTTTTGAAAAGCTTACCAGTGCACTGTAATTTTTTGACCTCAATAAATAAATGGTTGGATTTAGCCGTTAAACCTCGATTGATGTATATTCCTGCTGCTGAATTAATACCAATATCATTGAGTGATAATGTATACCTTTGGTTTTATACAAATTAAAAAACTCGATTGCCGACGTTTTTAAGGCAAATTTTATGATGATAGGTGGTGCACCACTTAATGTTGAGTTTTTAGGTTTAATGCGAAAAGCCGAAAAGTGGTGATTATCACAATTGAAGTTGAGTGCATTTCCAATCTGTTTGATAATGTCAGGAAAAATTTCTTGATTATTAGATGGAATATTTGAGACAGTTACATCACATAATCGTTGTGTGATCTCGAGGTTGTCAATTTTTTTATTGAGTTTCACAATTTTATTATAAGTGTGATTCATTCGAGCAACAAGAGCATTCAATTGATTTTTAAACTCATTAAAATGACCATTAATACATGAATATAAATCCTCTTTCATTTTCATTGCAAAACTGTCGAATTGTTGTTCAACATTTGTTGTGTTACCAACAGATTTAGCGTTATCAAGCGGCATAATGTAGTGTTATGTTATCGCTATACAGTGATAAGTATGTAAATACTATATAAGCACTATGTTCACTAATCACGCCGCCCCGGTAGCACAGTGGTTAGCAATACTTGCTTTAAGCTCCGGAGGTTCCGGGTTCGATTCCCGGCGGGTGATGAAAAAATCACGGCTGGTTAATGTGTAGGATCAATGAATTAATCATTCATTATCTGTTAAAAAAAAAAATGATTACGTAACTTCATAATGAAGCGGACAAATCCCTCTATGGGATATAGCGCCAGCGAAAAAAAAAACAGATTTAGCGTTATCAAGCGGCATAATGTAGTGTTATGTTTATCGCTATACAATGATAAGTATGTAAATACTATATTAGCACTATTTTCACTAATCACAAATTAGATACACCGCAAATATTCAATGAAACTAAATGACAGGCAACACGTCCATAAAATAACTTGTAGACAATTCAAATTAATGTTTACAGGCGTCTTGTATGCGCCACAAAATTGTTAATGAATAGAAAAAAATGCCGTAATATTAAAATTGGAATGCACCGGCACGTATATTAAATTAAGATTTAATTAATCCGTTTGGCACTTTAAAAAGTCAATAACTTAAAAAAAACACACACTGCACAATATAGAGTAACTTTAGAGGCACTTAATATTATATAAACCACATGTTAGAGTTACTTAAAAATAATTTAATTTAAAGAAAAAGGCAAGAGACCAATTTAATACGTCTACTCAGTTTCCGCCCATATTTGGTTATACTGTTTATTTACAACCAAACTAAAATAAGTAAATAAGTATTTAGGTGGGCCAAATTAAATGGGTTGGATATAAACATAACAATTTCAAAGTTACGAAATAACCGTTTGAGATTTATTTACTTTTAAGGCTTTAATTACCCCCCCCCCAGGCCCCCTTCCCCAACTAGAGGCTTTAGACAGCACAGTAGAGAAATTCTGCCAATTTATTCCACACTTTCAAATGAGATACCACTTTAATTTTTAAAAAATTGTTTTTCATAACCCTCGATAATACTGATTTACCCATAAATATTTTTTTGGGCTTGAGAGGGTTCGAACCAACGAATCACTTACATCAGGGGGCTATTATGAAATTTTCGATTTCGAATTTTTACGATATCGAAAAAATTCGATCCGCCGCGGATTTACCCCATTATGGAACCTGGTTTATCGAATTTGTAATATTATTCATATAAATTAATAATAATAATTCTACATACATTTAAATATTATTTAATTTATTTAAAATTAAATTTATCATTTACCAAAAAAAACTCAAAATACAAACTCAATTTCTTTTTTCATTTCATAATAGGGCGGTTGTTTTCGATATCGTAAAAATCCGAAATCGAAAAATTTCATAATAGGCCCCCAGTTACAAGTAAATTGTCGATTTTTGTTCGTTTTTACTTTGTTAAAGGTTTATATGACTGAAATTTTCATAAAATACAAAAGCAGTTTGAACTAACTTCCTGTTACATTTTCTAACTTACCAAAACTTTTCTGAAAATACATACCTTATCGTTGCCGGTCTTATAACAAAAAAAAATATAAATTAAAACCAATTTTATCTAAATGTTATAATAATTTATAATTTCTCTTTGCAATATTGATTAACTTGGTCCTTTGATTTTCATCATAATTTCCTAATAATACATTAAAAAGTTTATTTGATTTTTCAATTAGTTTATACGGATGATCATATTCAACTAAACGTTCCTCATCCAGTATCATTATTCTATCGCAATTCATTATATGGTTTAATCGATTTGCTAGTATCACAACGGTGCTATCAGCACAAAGTTTCTCTATTGCCCGGTGTATTATTTTACTAAAACTGTTATCAGTTTCAATATTTGATTCATCTACAATTACGATTTTATTTTGTCGTAAAAGCGCGCGTGTCAAACATATTAGTTGTTTTTGAGTGCTAGTTAAATTTTCTGTAATGGTATTTAAATTTGAAATGACGTCATCTAAATCAGTTTCGGGCACAATTTGGTATAATAATTTCCTAATTTCGGAATCTGATCTTTCATTTAACGGATCCAAATTAAAACGCACTGTTCCGGTAAATATAGTAGAATCTTGAAGAATTATCGATACATTTCTGCGTAAATTGTACAAGCTAATTTTTTGGATATCAAACCCATCGATTTTAATACTTCCGCATTTTGGTTCATAAAATCGAAATAGCGCGTTGATTATGAGCGATTTTTTAGTTCCTAGAATAGCAATTTTCTCCTTTGATTTTATTTCAAAATTTAGTCCATTATTTAATACATTGCCTGAATTTTTAAAATTAATATTTTTATATACTATTTGACCATGCTTTGGCCATGTACTTGTCGTTGGAAGTACATCTTGAGTTATTGCGCTGGGTTCACATTCACAGTTATAGTATTTTAAAATATTTGTTACACTTGACAATCGCATTTCAAAGTCAACCGATTTTCGCATTCCTCTTTGAATTATGCCGTTTAAAATAATTGTGTGCGTAATAGCTAGACCAATGCTACTGCCAGTTATTTCGGTTTGAGACATAAACAAATGGCTGATGGGAACCAAAATAATATATAAAAAACAAACAATATCCAAGGCATACGTGAAGAAAGTCAATTCATTGCATAAAAATGTTACTGCCAAACTATTATCCTGATATTTATTAAATTCATTAATAAAATGTGATTCTGTACTATTTGCACGAATGATCGATCCACCTTGTATAGAGGAATGGAGATATGCTGTAAAGGCATTTAAATTATTTTTTTCAATGCTAGCTTTATGTTCTGCTGACTTGAGAAAAACCTTCCGGATACCGTAGAACATCAAAATTACTGCTAATGTCGGTATAATTAATATTCGATTAGCGTTTAGAATAAAAATTATGATGAACAAAACTTCTGCTGTAAACTAAAAAACGAATAACTTTTTAATTTATGTGAACGAGTTTTTTTGTTTTACTTACAGTTAGACAATCTAGCAAGTCCATTGGTAGATTCAAATCGATATTCTTCATATCATGGGAAAAACTTTGTTTTACTTTCTTTGGTGTTGAGTTGCCTTCAAAAAATTGTAAAGGTGCGTTGGTTATTACTTGACACAATTTGTTGTGTAGAGTTCTAGATATATCCAATGACAACCCAAACATAGTTAAAGTTCGTTGAAATATTAAATACCCAAGAGTTACCATTAAAATACTATAAATGTACACAAATGGTTTTGTTTTTAGTGAGTCATTTTCGGACTGAGTATCAGTGTCAAATTCGAGCCCATTTGTGGTATTGTCTTGTACCTCAGCCCTAAATTAAATATTTCTGCTTCAGATAGTGCATAAACTAAATATATCATATTAACTTACCATTTAGAAACAAAAATATCTATTCCGCTCATTGTAACTTGAGTGAAAAAAACCAAACAAACTACAGCCCCAAGTAATTTGTTACTTTTTAGTGTACGAAAATCGGTTTGCAAAATTGATAATAGCCCAAGTTGAGTTTCGTTTAAAACATTATCTGCTGAATCATGTACAATCTCCTCTTGTATATTGGTACAATTAATTGGAACGTAATTTTTGTGGTGCTCGGTAACATTAGACGGTTTTTCAAAGAATGACCCTTCAAACTTATCAATTTTTTTAATTCGACCATTTTCAATCGTAATGGTTTGATCAACTGATTGTAAATATTTTGTTTCATTTGTAATTAATATAACACATTTTCCTTTCAAGAATTTCTGAATACAATTTTCAAACATAAAAGGTCCGACATGAGCATTACTTAGACAAAGTTGATCGTCTATTAAGTAAATATCAGCTTCCCGATAAATTGCTCGCGCAAGATTAATTTTCGATGTTTGTTCATCACTCAAACTATGACCCTTTTCATTGAGTTTTGTTTCTTCGCCGTATTTTAATGTTTGAAAATCCCGATCTAAAGCACATACTCGACAAACAGTTATATACCGACTTTCATCAAATTTGCTACCAAATATAATATTTTGCTTAATAGTTTCGTTAAATAACCATGGTTCTTGTGACGCATAGCTTATTGTGCCGTTTATTTCGATCTTGCCTTTATTAGGTTCTAATTCCCCAATAATTGAATTGAAAAGGGACGATTTGCCACTTCCTCTTTTACCAGTAATTCCATAAATTCGATCCGACTGAAAATTCAAATCAATAGAATAAATTCCAGTATCATTGTCTTTCCAAGTAGCTGTTACATTATCTAAACTAATTCCTTTTCTCGTTGAATTGGCATTATGTATTCGGTTCTTTAACAAATCAATGATCTGAACATTATTACTATCGTTGTTGCTCAATAAAAAACGTTCTATTCGATAAATCGAGTTTACTGCTTCAACGAACTCTGCTAAGGCCGTTGGAAATGATTGTAAAATTGATATATTTAAAAATTGATAAATTAAAGAAACCATAAATACTTGTTTTGACATTAACACGTTGCCACTCAAAATAAACGTTAAAAATGTTACAAATGCGGCAGATCTTGGAATTATATTCAGTGAGCATAAAACGGAATGTAAATACGAGTGTTGTGAGATTACATTGATTTCTCTTCTAAAAATAAAAATATATTATTATAGTATTTTTGAAAATATTTAAAATTAAATTCGAGTAACTTACTCTCTTAGTTTTTGAGCCATATTGACGAATAATTTTTCCCAAGCATACATTTTTATCACCTTAATCCCATTTATCATTTCTTTAACGAAATTAACTCGTTTATCAGAAGCGCGGTCCAAATGCATTTCACAATCAATAATGAGCCTTGTTAGTACAGTTCGTATTGGTATTGTAGTTAGCATTACAAACATCCCAAGAATTGCCGGTACTTCCACTTCCCGATACAAGACGTATACTAGCATAAATGCTTCCAATGGCGTTTTCCAAATATTATGAATTCCAATTAAAAATGTATCCAAACAATGAACATCCTTCGTTAGTAAACGTAAAACTAATCCACTAGCTTTATAGTCCCTTAAGTTAAGCGATTTTTGATAAACCAGCGATGAGCAAGCCACTCTCATTTTCGTACCTATTTCATATGCATAAATTTTCATTGGACTATGTAGAACTGTAACCAAGAATGAAAAAATCACAAATCCAGCTATAGATCGATGCATTTCTAACGAAGAAACTGGTTTTATACCGGACGCATAATATGATACGATACAACCAACATAAAGTGGTATTTGTATGCGCGAAATCATTTCAATGGCCGAATAAACCGCTCCAACTATCAGTGGCCATATTCCAAATGTTTTAAATAATATTTTAAGCAGATTAGGATTATTACGTTTTTCAATTTCTAAATCCCAATTTTGCTGTAGCTGTTTACTTACTAAATAGGTGTAGCCATCGAATTTACAGGAATGCCCGTCTATCTTACGTGAATGTCGTAAAACTTTCTTAAAAATATTATAAAGCCAATAAATTGTGATCGATTCGCATTTAGTCATTTCTGCTGTTTAAAATGTATTTCTGAAACGTAAAAAAATTACTGTCAATCTCACATTTATTTAAACAATTAAAAATAAACAAGATAATTTGTAAAATCTCCGGAATTAACTTGACTTTCAAAGCTGAAAAAATTTTACAGTTAGAAATTCGAGTTACTGTCAGGAGTTGGGTTTGACAATTCAAAAAATTCCATTTTATTATATATTTTGATACTGATCGGTACAATTAATTCATTTATGGACAACGACTAATGCTCGGTAAACTACTCTAATCAGAAAGAAAATGAAACTAAACAGAAATTTATTTTTTAAATACTAAATTAAATTGCATTGACAAAAACGGTCTGTCAAACACCATAACGTTTACAAATTTTTAGTCAAGTGATAAATCCATTTCGTTTTCTGTAAGGTTTCCTTAATTACAATAGTAAAACAAAACACTAAATTTATCAAAATTGTTCATAATTACTGAAAATAAATATTTTAAAACCATTAATCGAAATATCGTTGACAGACTTGGGTTTAAAATTAACACATTGTCTTGTAGCCGCTAATTTAATTCTATAAGGCCGTTTTTCTGTGGAAAATGCAACAAAGCGAAAAAAGTGATGGTTAGAACATATCGGCACTTTAAAACAATCTATAAACCACGCACACCGCCTAAAATGAGATAACGTGATGTCATAACGCGATTAACTAAAGAAGTGTAAAAGAAAATAAATTATCTGCCAAAGTATCTTTACGCACAAATTAACACCAGAATTAGTCCGATCAGATGTGGTGTTCTCTCACTACAGTGCTCTCAATAATTGAAAATCGCTATTTTGCAGATATTAATTTTAATTACAATTTATGTGGAGATTAATTATTTTTATTTATAATAAATTATCTACCATAGATACTTTGCGCATAAATTGACACCAGAATTGTTCGATCAGATGAGGCGTTCTCTCGCTAGTGATTTTTTTTTAAATCAATTAATTGAGTGCAAACTAACATGTTATTGGTGAGATAATTGCACTCTTAGTTTCAAAGAAACATGTGTCAGGTACAATAGTTCTCTCTAATAATATTACAATAATTTAACATCTAAAAGTCAAAGTTAACACAATAACAATTTCCAAAACTTTTTTTTTTTTATAAACTTCATTAACTCCCAAATATCTAATTTCATTAACCGAACTTATGGAAGCAACCATTAGAGATACAAATTTGACTCTTATTACAACCAAATGCATGATAGATAATCAGTATTTGGGATCTCTGGCTTTCCCAGAAATGCATAACTTTAGTCTTGTCGCTCAAAATCAAATTATGGGCTCCCAACCAAATCGCTAACATAACCAAGTCACTCTGACTTACCACAAAACTGTTACCTGCAGTTACCACAAAACTGCTGGTTCAAAATTTCATCTATGTAACCCAGAAAGAGTAACGGCCCCAACACCGAACATTGAGGAACTCCAACCCTAAATATAACGTTCCTTGCTTAGTAGATTATTGACGCGGACCACTTGAGCTCGGTCACTTAGATAATTACAAAGCCACTTGTGTATCATTCCACGAAAACCGTAACGATAAAGTATTAACCGGATTATTGTATGGTCAACTCTATCAAAGGCTTTGGTTAAGCCAACAAACATTGCTGAAGCCTTAAGTCTTCGATCAATACCATCACTTATCTGGTCCAGAAATTCTAAAATCGCTTGTTCAGTATTTTTATTTTTACGAAATCCAAATTGTTTCAGAGAGAGAAATTCATTTTTATCCAAGAAATCAGCAATCATGTTCTTCATACCCTTTTCAAATATTTTACAGAAAATGGAGAGAAGAGATATTGGTTGATAGTTATTTACCCAAGTTTCATCATTTTTCTTAAATATGGGGACAACAACAACTATTTTCAAGGCTCCAGGAACAACTCCTGTTTCTACATTTAAGTTAAAGGCAAAAGACAAGGCGTCCACATGGAAGCAAGCCATCTTTTTAACAACACTATTTGAAATTCCATCTATCCAGGAGACGATTTATTTTTTAGGGTACTAGTACAGCTTCCCTGGAGAAACAGTTGAGAAATAACAACTATTCGTAACATCATAATTCTCAGTCGGACCATTGTAGTTCCCTATAGACAAAAAGAAATCATTAAATTCATTTGCAATAGCTACGAATCCGAAATAGCAACATCATTAAGACCATTAATTTCTTTGATTTCAGGATTACCAATTATATTATTAACAGTCTGCTAGTTTTTAGGAGCATCATTGCCATTTTTTTCAAACTATTTTGAATAGAAGTGTTTTTTAGTCTGCTCAATTTAAAGGTTTACCATGTCACACGCAGGTTGCGGATGTAGTTAACTATAGTCTATTATTATTGGGAAGCTTTTTCGCTAGGTAGAATATTCTATTTCTTTTATTAAATTAATTTAGAAGACCAACGAACAAGAGTAATAATTCTATTTCTTTTGTATGTCTCTTAATAAATTATCAGAAATCCATGGCTTAACCTTGACTATTTTATTGACTGAGAATAATCTAGTACATTTAGCCAGAACACCTTTAAAAATAATTATGACATTGTCATAAGCTACAAACGCATTAGACCTATTATAAACATTGATCCATTTTTCATTTATAAGCAATTCTTCTAAACAATCATAATCTTATCGAGACATTTGCCTCACCTTTATCTTGGTATGTCCTTTATTCGAGCTCTGTACAGTATGTCCGAAGAATTTGGCATCAATTAGACAGTGGTCTGAGATATTCAAATTATGGACCTTGTATGAAATATTTTGAAAATATTTGTGGTAAAAATATATTGTCAATACAGGTAACCGAGGTTTTAAGAATCCTGGTAGGTTCATCAACTTATATCTCAAGACCAAAACTAGACGAAATTACTAAGAGATTATATACATGCGTAGTTTTCCGAATGAAATCAATATTAAAATCCCCGATAGTTAAAAGGTTTGGATAAGGCAAGTTTTGTAGAAGCCTAGTGAAATAATCAATGAAATCTGGAATATCAGCGTTATGCAGTCTGTAAATACACACAGCACATAACATTTTCGAACACCAAGGAAAAGTTATAAAAACACCATCAAAGACCTAAAGTCAAGATTGAACTGCTTACAGTTTAACATTTTACTAGCGTAAATTGCAACACCACCGGATCTATAATCCTTATTACATTTAGCAAACAGGTTATAACCATGCAGACCGAAGTAGTTAATTTCAACAATAAAGATCCATGTTTCAGACAAACCAATCAATAAGTGCAGACTCAATTTAAGCCAGCAGCTTATCCGAATTCCTCATGCTTCTTATATTCTGCGATACACATAATTAAAATCACTCATAACGCAAGAACACAATAAAATAATAATCTACAAATAACAAAAACTCTCCGAAACATATAAGATAGCCTTGCAATATAACCATTCTCCTGATTGGGAATGGGGTACACCTCCGGCCATTTGCTGAAATAATATATTACATATTACTAGCACATATTTATTGCCGCTCTCGATGGTGGGAAATAGCAACATTCTATCACCGACTGTCTATACATCCTGCCCAGTAGAATCGTTGGAGTATTTTGGCTAGTGCTTTGTTAATTCCTAGGTGGCCCCCACTTGCTCCTTCATAATACTATTTCATGATTTCCGCAATCCGGCACTTTGATATAACCAGCAACAATTGCTTTTTACCATCCGTGCTCTCCCACATTCGTTTTAACCACAAATTCTCTTTACACAGGCTTCCCCATTGAGCCCAATAAGCCATGATAATGGGAGTTTTATCTGCGATCTCACTCCAAGTGGGCCGGTATTCCTTTTCCTTAAATTCCATGATAACCGATAAATCCGGGTCATGTAATTGCTCTTCCCTGATCATTTCGTCAGCCCACTCCTCGTCAGGCAGCACTTGCAATAGCCTAACGTTGATAATGCCTTCCTTTCCTTCAACATGCTCACAATATTTGCATTCTACTGAACATGGTCCTCTTATAATTGCGCCGGCTTTTCCGATTGTGCTTCCCTTCCGACGTTCCATCTGGAAATCGTAGCTTTGAAGACGTTCGATCCAACGTGCTATTTGTCCTATGGGTTTTTTAACTGCAACAGCCACCATAAATCTCCGTGATCCATCCGTAAATGGATTTTTTGGTCATAGAGGCAAAGAGTAAGTTGTCCAAATGAGACGCACGAAAATAAAAAATAATTTTGCAAGGACGCCATGTTTGTTTTCTGTTATTTCATATCATTTTGTTAGTTGAATGTTTACCATCTATTGCTATGCAGTCGTCTTGACCATCGGATCGATATCATTTTTCATACATAAATGGCACCGATAAACCTTCAAAATAAGGTACCCAACTGGATTCAAAAACAATCGTACGATCAAGAATTCAGCCACTGCGCATTTTATGCAGCAAGTCGGTCAACAATTAAGATTTGAAGCCAAGCTGCGGATTCTGTCGGATTCTATCCGTCATTGCTTGCATCGGAGTCCAAAATTGATTGCACGTTGGGTATGGGGTATGCGAGGATTGGCCCCACACGTAATCGTTTCGTTAGTTCCACAAATGCTTCTTCCTGGTCATCCTTTTACTCGAATGCCTTGTTCTTAATTCTTCTGTCGAATGGATTGACCTAACTTCAATCCGGCCGCCTGTATCTCATTCAAAACCTCTGCCATGTTCGTTTATTATATTTATTTATTAAAGTAAAGAAATCGATTTCGTCATTAACATTTATGATGTCAGATAAAAAAAAATATTCACCAGTTATTAAACTAAAATTAATATAAAAAAACAAGAAATTTAAAACATAATAAAATTAAATTAATATTATTATATTATTAAAAAATTATTAAAAAATTAATTAAATTTAAAAAATAAGCCTTCAAATTTTTTTTTGAACTAGTTTTTTGATAGATTTAAATCGAATTGATCCACTACGTTATTGAATGATTTTGCTAATCTATTGATTGGGTTGTTATCGCCACAATTGGTGGAATGATGTTCTAGCACCAAAAATCAGTTATTATGCAATGTCCTGCTTGGAATATTTATTTATTAAGACGTCGGTGCAATTTTTGCATCTAGTCGAATATGGTGGTAAGCGAGCCATATTTTGAGAAAAGGGTACGTTAAAGCCATATTCCCAGCCAATTTTTTCAATAGAAATATCAAAAACTTTTTTTTATGCTTTCAATTCTTTTGATGTGCATAACTGCATATCATAATAAGGATTCCAGACGATTACAGCATAATCCACTTGAGATCTTATATAATAAGCGAAATATAGTGTAAATAAAGTTTGTGTGTCCATGAATTTCCCAGTCCATCGTTTGACAAGCCAAACATAGAGTTTACTTTAGCAATACAGTTATCGATGTGCCTGTTAAAACTGACATTTTCGACGAATGTCACTCCTAGATCAGTAATCTTTGAACTACATTATAATTGATGTTATATGTAGTTATTATCGGATTCCTTTTACGAAGAAAAGGCATAATTTTGCACTTTTTGTTCCTTAGATGCTCGTCGAAATCCTTGGCCATGACGATGATGTCGTCCAAATATATTAGGCACGTCTTCCAATGTAATCCCTTTAGCACGCGCCCCATTAATCCTTCAAAAGTCACAGGGGTATTACATAATCCGAACGGTATAACATTAAATTGCCAAAGTTCGTTACCCACACTGAACACCGTTTTCACGCGATCTTGCGGTAGTTTTTAATTCCTATATACTTTGTTGGCAAAACTGGTATATATATTATGTAGATGTATATGTTTCTTTTATACAAGAACATGTTTTGGTTCTATGCAAAATCAACACTAATGTACTACAAGCCTGATTCAGTGATGAGGTACACAGATACCCTCTTACATTTAATAGCTTATAGTTGAAAGTTATGGTGCGAAAATAGAATAAAATTACTGAAGCAGCAATACACTAATGTGGTTTTCCAGCTGCAACAAATTTGACAGATAAAAAAAAACCCGGGCGAAAACGAGGCGACAGCAGCTGTCATTCGTCGCCCGGCAAAATTTTTCGGGGCGATTCCTAACACAATTACATTTCGAACGTCATTTAAATAAAAACTAAATATAATTAAATAAATTAACACGAAAAAAATCTTTCATTGCAAAATTGACGTTGAATTGTCAAAATAATTTGACAATTAATACGTATACACATGCAAAAAACAATTAATGACGGAAACCGCATTTTTCGCTGTTCCAGTTGAAACGTCATAAAACTGTCATTTTTCAACCCGGTTTCGCCCCGGTATTTTTTTTTTGTGTAACTGGAAACCACATAATAGTACCAATGGATATAAAATATAATCTGTGATTTAGAGGAGAATATTAATTTTTTTCATTAATATCTATACCAAATTTTTTCTACATAATTCGTTTGTTTTGTTTTAACTACAATTTATATGTTATTCTCACTCATTTATTTATGTCGTTTTCGATTGATTTTTTTACCCCTCTTTGAAAGTGCAGCCTCGATTTCAGCGTCAATCGAACAACACCAACGAATTAAACTTTTTATGCGAGTATTATGTATTTCAGTTTTCTGTCAAAATAGTGTATTGATGAAAACTTGATGTATTAAAATTAGAATATTTTTGCCTGTTAGGCCCATATTACACTATTACATTTCTACGTCGTTGAAATACTTTATTACTTTTATATGATAGTGTAATATGGAAATATAATAATATTTTTCAGACGTTGTATTTTTCTAATGATATTTAGCTTCATGAAGCTAAATACTATAATATAGATGGAAAAGTATGCCTGGAGTATGCTGATTACCAATAACTATAATATCTAGTTTGACAGCTGCTCAAAATGGCGGAAAAGTATGACTGGAGTATGCGAAAGCACATTAGTGTGTTAACTCTCGACCGTCAATCACCAATATTTTCATGTATAAGCGCAAAATAAATTCATAATATTGGTGACAGTCAGGCCCGTTGTACATTTCAGCTAAGCTAAGCTAAGCGATGTGAGCTAAATTCTTTTCCCCCGGTTGAAAATACAAAATTTTAATGGGAAGATTTAAAAAGAACAATTTATGTGTGTATACGGCTAGTTATCAGCTGGAAAGTGCAAAGGGGTGAGCCAGGCGAGCTAGCTAAGCTAATGAAAGCTACATTTCTCACTTAGCTTAGCTGAAATGTGCAACGGGCCTTAGGCTTGTAGTACATTATTGTTGGTTTTGTTCTATGTTCTTATTATTATTTTTAAAAGTATGTATGTGGGTGAAGTAAGTGATTCATGTCAAAAAAAAACTTCCGAATACCAATTGGATTGGTCATGAAAAAGATGATCATCTGCACTAATCTCTTTTTGTTATTCTATACAGGTGTACAAAAAAATTTTTTGAAAGGAAAGAGATAACATCACAAAATGATAATAAAAAATAAGAAATATTGCGTAAGGAAGAAGAGAGGAAAAATTCAGGTGAATAAACCTATTAAAAATATTAAAAAACAAACAAACACATACATACATGACATTGACATATGATTAATACCGTCGCGTCGGTTGAAAAAACAAAATATTGGAAATGAAGAAAATAATCAAAACAATAACAAAAAACATATGATCCATCTTCTATTATTATGAAATTGGGGAAAGTAAAGTCAAAAATAAAATTTATGTTGTGAGTTGTGTTGAATTTTGTCATGTTTAATGTTAAGTGTGCTAATTTTTTGTTAAAGTTATTATTGTTAATTTGTAACCCAGACAGAAATTATTCCCAAATACCAGCTAAAACTGCCTCTTATGGTCTATCAATAAGATCAGATAAATGAATGTTATTTAAAATTTGATCTAACACTTTGGGATTGTGTCTGAGTTAGTAATTTCGGAACTAATAAAAAAATCTTGATAATATGAGGCAGGATTCACTAGTAATTATTTTATGTTAATTATTGTGAATTTTATTGTTTAAAAAAACTGCTGTGAAATTATGATGTATTTTTCAAGTGCAGTGAAAAAAAATGATACAACTGTGGTGGAAACAACTGATAAATTTTGTTAAAACAATTCTGACTATTCTAAAAAAATACAACTACCAACTACATAAATTGATTCTTGTATGTTAAAACTAAGATCAGATAGTTGAGACTTGAGACGTTTAATAAGAATTTTGAGCAGTAAATCGGACTTGTGTCAGTGTACGGTTATAAGAACTAAAAGAATCTTAATGATGTGAATTAAGATTCAGTAATAATTGTTCTGTAATGTTTGAAAGAAAAAAAAAATATACCAAATCTAAGATTTAACATAAAATACGAAAAAAAAATATTTGTATATTAATGAAGATGGCGAGGAATTCAATGATTTTCGGGTTACCAAATTGTGTATAAAAAGAGCCGAAAACCACCGAAGAGAGAGAGTTAGAAATTAGAAACCAAAGTGGTTCAATAATGAAATACACTGTCGAACTAAATAATTTTTTTTTTTTTTTATTGGAAAAATACAATATCAGAGTGGTAAGTAAAGCAGTCCAATTAGTGACGGGTCTGCCAGCTATCTCTTTAGAGAAAGATGAGAATATTACCGTAACGCATTCTCGCATTATTATTTTTTTGTAAAGTAGTTATGGCTAGGGTTTGCAAAAACCCGGAAATTTTAAAACCCGGGTTTTCGGGTTTGGAAAATACTTAAACCCGGGTACCCGGGTTAAACCCGGGTTTTGTATAATTTCATTAAAATGACAAAAATATTTAAAATAAGAAGTCAGAAATCTAATTTTATTCATGAAGTACCAACAGTAACAGTTCAATCGTAAATTAAATTAAAAAAAATATGTTAAATTTGTTTAAATTAAATAAGTCCTGTATGCAAAATTTTAATCGTAAAAAATGTTTTAAAAATACTAAAGCGTGTATTACATTATCACCTAAGTGCGTTCTGGTTTTAGCACAAATATTACCTGTACTTAAGAATACAAGTTCTGCCTCAGTCGAAGTTGGCGATTTTGATATTAAAGCTCTATATAGAGCATCTAAGTTGTTGGTCCTTTCACCTAAAAACTCGAAAATAGCGCACTCTTTTTAAATAAATTAGAACTTTGAAGGGTTTGTTTTAATTGCTACAAAGATGCCTAATTCAATTCCTCGGCCATTGATAGTTTGACAGAGACATCGCAACATACATTTGGTAAAGCATATAGGCGGTTGCTGATGTTTAACATTAAATAATCTTTTAAAAAGTGTTCCTCCGTACTCCAATACATGTGATTTTGTACTTAACGAGCTGCGTGTATGTTCCAAACTTCCAACTACATAGACAGATAATTTATCAACACGTTAAACTGACATTTTTACGTTCCATAATTATTAGTTTGAGCGCATCTAGCAGTTTTAGTCCATATTTAAATTCAAATTTTCTTAAAGAAAAAGTGGAATCCTCCCACATATGTATTAGGACATATGTACTTCAATCCAGGGCATTGGAGCTGGCTCCGGACTGGAGTCGGAGCTGCCCGGAGCTAGTGTTTTTACTTGGAGCGGAGCGGAGCTGGAGCGAAATATTTGCTGACATATTTGGCTCCAGCTCCATAGCAAATTTTCTATTTCAACTACGAATGTTATTATGTGCTCTTTAAATTAATTTCTCTTTTGATAATTTAAATGCGTGATGATCTTTCTAGTTAACAGTACAAAAAATTACCACCAAAAATTGGACACAAAATTACATTATAAAAATGAAAGAAGGAGAAATAAGAAGGATAAATTCTCATCCAAATTCTCTTTTTTCTCGATAATTTTTTTCTGATCCTGCCCATGCACATTTCTCCAACAGTTGTAAATGGCAAAAAAATAATGCCATCTCATATTTAGAATATGTTTGACCAACATAAAATTAATTTCACCGTCACAAGTAAAGATTCTTTTAACCAAAGTTTCATAGATGTCTGTAAAGAAATGGATGAAAATCAAATCAGCTTTCGAAGGAATTGAACAGTACCCAAAAAATATTCAAGAGGCGTGCAGAATAGTCATTTGTTTGACAGTTTAGCAAGCAAGCATAGAGAGACTATTTTCTGCACTTAAGTGTATAGCAAGCGATTTGGGTTCTTCGCTTAAACCAGATATTTTGGAAAATATTTTATTTTTGAGGATGAATCAATTTGCTGATTAATAAAGTTATACCAGCTTTATTATACTTAATTAAGTTGTTTTCCTTTAAATATAATAACAAATGTTTTACTATGTTATATGTACATAGTACATTTATTTTGATTTGTTTTATTATTCGGAGCCGCTCCGGAGTCGGAGCTGGAGCCGGAGCCGGAAATATTAATGGAGCCGGAGCTTGGAGTCGGAGCCAATTTTTAAACTGCTGCTCCAATGCCCTGCTTCAATCGTTAATTTAATTAGGATAGTAAATTTCGAAAATCGTTCAATATACCTATGTTAATTTGTAAGAGTTCTTTAAGTTGATTAAGGCCCGAATTTATAGTCGTAACTATTGCTATTGCTATAGCAACGATTTTCGAAAATCATTTTAAAATCATGTATAAAATTCGATACGAATTTTGAATTTATTTTTTTGTCTTGGATATATTGTAGCAACGTTTATTGTGATGGATTTTGATCTCTATAACCATTGTTACATTACAAATAAATCTTATAGTGAGGTTTATAAATACGAAAACTGTTACTATAACAGTAGTTATAGTTGTAGCAACGACTATAAAGTCGGGCCTAAGATCTTTATAATGTATTTTAAACAGAATTTATTTTGAAAAATAAATCCGGGTTTTAAGTAAAAAACCCGGGTTTTCGGGTTCATCACATTTGATAAAAACCCGGGTTTTTGAGACCGGCTAAACCCGGTTTGCAAACCCTAGTTATGGCCCAGCCTTTAATTTGCCGTCTGACTACGGTCTCCGGAAGTACCCAGGGAATCCTCATTGTAGGTCCGAAAAATGTTCTTTTTATTTTTTTTAAATCATCTTAACCAATTTCATTGGGCAAAAGTTTTTACTTTTGTTCTCCAATCCCTATTGTAAATGCGGTAATAACCGGTTTTCAGCCGTGTCTCCCTGACAACCACGACCAATGAACCTTTACCGGCCTTGAGATCAGGAAATGCTGCACGGGGTGTCTCAACGCGGCTGGAGACAATTGCTGAGGAAACTCAGCTCAAATGTTACAAAGTTCATTCCCAAAATGAATTCATCCACAATATCTTCAATTAGCATTTCTTGTTGGAAAAGAGTTCTCCACATCCCTTATATTCACGATCTTTTTTCCTTTCAATGAATGCACTGTCTCCTGTTGCCGTTTGTAACTTCAACCCGTTAGACGGTTAAACACTTCCACAGATCAAATTTTTACGGACAATCGTGTGATTTACTCCCGTATGCTAGGTGATGATGCAGTCTGTGCCATCAATGTCGTTTTTTTATTGTTAAGCTGTCACTGCCTCTTGCTACTCTCGAAATGCGGATGGAGGTTATGCTGAAATCAATTGTGGAATTCAGCTTCTGCCCTTTAAACTGATCTTTTTAATATAAAGGCTCTGTCGCCATTTGGCGCTCCCGTTTGGCCTCCTTAGCGCCGTCGCTGCATAGCAGAAGTGATCTCCCCAGTTTAATTCTTGTTTCTCAGCAGCCTCGCGAGATGTTGCCGACTTTACCACATGTCCAACAGCTGATTTTGCTGCTTCCATCTCAGTATCTTGGACAGTCTCGTTCGGCAACGCATAAGCGATGGTTTCCACGAAGCTTGCTTTAAGTGACATTACCGGCTCGCTTGCCTTTGATTTTGATTGGCCGTAGTTTTATTGGTGGCTTTAATTTAATCAAGTGAACGATGCTTTGACGTTAGTAAACTGTTTCTCGAGACGTTAAAACTCTGTTTGAAATTCAGCTTGTAATCTACGCTCTCTACGAGAAGTTTCTCGTCTATTCTCTTTTGACCATCAGTAATGCGGTCTTTAATTTCCTGGATTGGTTGTTCAATTTTCTCCATTTATTAACTGTTTTAACTGTTATTTCATCAGTTGGTTCATAAAAGCCATTAGCTACCTTTCAGCGGATATACTCCGTTTCTCAAGTTCCATTTTTAATTTTGGAACTCTTAATTCCAAGTAGAATCATTTTCCTTGTTTTATTGAACACAAAAAAATTGAATTCAACACAAATATTAACAATAATTTACAAAATCGCTTACTATAACGTCCCTCTAGTAATGAAACAGCGTATAAGAAAAATAGCAGTTTTAAAATAATTCGCATTTAAATGTTTTTTGAAAAAACTTTTTAAAATAAAATCGTTTACTTCATAGAAAATTAAATTTTCTATAAAATAAAAAATTTTATTTCAAAAAGATTTTCAATAAACATTTAAATGCGAATTATTTTAAAACTGCTATTTTTCTTATACGCTGTTTCATTACTAGAGGGACGATAATATTCGCACTGTTTTATTGTCACTTATAATTTTTATAACGCACAAAATCACTTTTTAAATCACTCGGTTTAATCTTTACACTATCGCGTTCCAAATACGAATAATCCAATTTGGTTTCATTCGCCTTATTATATACTCAAAACAAACTTCTAGAACTTTCATGATTTTTCCAGTAAGAATAATGTCGAAAGTTGTAGCACGGAAACGTTGCGCTATTAGTTAACTTATTTTATTCTACCCTAGGTGTCACCGTAACAATATGGTTTTTTACATTTTTGTGCTACTTATTGTATCTCTAATAATTACTTATTATGTCCTTCATAAGAGTATCGAGCGTCATATAAAACATCCATAATACGGTTTTCAATTGCTTCAATTATAAACCAACTATTGCTCTAAAAGTAGCTACAATGAACCTGTATAATATTATGCTTTAGTAGCACTTCTAAAGCAAAACAAGAAGCGACCTATTCTGTATCAAAGTTTTTTTCTTAGTTACTTGGGTAAATGTACATACCAGTACGTACAAAAATGTTTGATTTCTGTTAACCTGACTATTTTTTAACAATTTGTTTAACTACCATCGTGTGTATGTCTGATCGTTTCAAAGTCTACGATACCATTTGATCGAAATAAAGTTTAGTTCGAATTGGAAATTTATTACAATAACGCAAATAAATGACTTAAAACAATCCAATGGTACCTACTTTCACATCAGATTTTAGCATGAGGTCTTAAGTTGCGATTAACGATATTAATAAAGAAATAAAATAAATAATTTCTTGTCAGCCTAATTTCAGTTGTCTGCAAAAGTTTATATTCTCTAATTATGAATGATTAATGACAATATGTACTAATATTGGGTTACATTTTACAATTTTTATGATTTGATAAGCAGTCGTATTTTTTGTTATATCGGCTAATCTAATATCACAATTCACTAATAAATATTATAATTTATTTCTGCACGTTAAACTTCCAACACATTATTTTGTTTCTAAATAAATAAAATACTTGCTCCAATCTTCTTCTCCAATTTTACCTTTGTGCTTTGTTTGATTATTTTATAATTGTTAAGTTAGCATTAAACTACATACTTACATAATATACAATATTTTAAATGTTTAAAATCACTATTTTGAACCGGAAAGAAACCAAAACATAACAAAAATCGCAAATTAAAAAAAAAAATTGAAATGTATGACTACCACCTTCACTTAATATTTCAATACTAAATCCGTAAATATGCTCCGCATATTAAACTATCCAGAATAGTAAATTAGTTCACATGATAAATGCACTAACAAAACGGTAAAATAACTGATGTTGGGGAAATTGAGGGGAATTTTCAATACCAATGTGTTTACCATGATTTCCCCAACTACGTTTTATTTTACAGTAGAACCTCTTCATATGTAATAAATGTTTTGTTTTCGGCAGTCGAAAGCTTGGAGGAATTTTAGTGTAATTTTGAAGGTTTTTCCCAAAACTCCCCCTGTATATGTGGCATGTGCTGTACTATTATGGAAAGGTCAGTAACTTATGTCATCATTTTCTATCCATTTTTTTTTTAACTCTATTGATTTGATTTTGAGGGATAGCCATAGAAAGCGAAAACCAGATTTATTTTGTTATTTTTGGTTATTTTTGGTTTGTGATTAAAGTGTGTTTGCTTATTGCTTAGGCATATTGTACATTATATTTATTCTCTTTAATAATGTTTACGTTTTTTACAGGTAGACTATTAAATGATGATAATATGGCGCTAAATAGTGATTCTAAGAAAACAAATAATAATCATTTCATTACTTTACAACTTTATATAAAAATTGTTTAATCTCACTATTATAGTTTGTTGATTTATCAATGCGGCTCGATTTATTTCACCATTACACTAGACTAGACCCCTATGTAACTGTGCTGTGCAATATCTCAATGACAAATTCAAACGAAAGGCTTACATTTAAATTAGAAAATTTTACCTGCACCGAACAAAATTTTACAAATTTTTAGATGTTTTCATAATTTCGAATAATTAATTTTGTTATTTTGAAAATTTCCTAAACAAAAAAAATGATTCGTGCGCTTTAAAAATCACTTCCAGGAAAGAATTTTTAAAATGTTTTTGAGAGACAGAACTAAGCAATAATTGAATTCACACATAAATACCGATGCGGAACGACATTATAGCAGGATGAACCATAACTTAGATTTTTTACTTACTTACCTACTTTCAGTTGCTATAACTGTTGTTTGCCCTATGGTAAAAAATAAACTATAAACACGGCAATTTCTTCAATATTTACAATACAGAGTAAATATTATCTATTATAAAATATACCAGGATTTTTGATTGCGTTTTTAATATTTTTAGAAACATTAGTTCTCATCAAAAAATAAATAAAATTAGTGAACAGACAAATTGTATTTCGATAGTAATAATGATATTAAAATATATAGGTAACATTTAATTTAGCCTGGGGTCGAATTCTCAAGTAAATTCGCTGAATACGGTAAATGCATTTAGATTTTTTTATGGAGGGTAAACGAAATAAAAAAAAGGTAAATGTTTCACTTTATTGATATAAGAATTGAACGAATGAAAAATAAAAGAACTGAAAAAATGTACACTAAAAATCAACATTTACCGTTGTAAATGTTTTACTCGAGAATTCGACCGCAGCCTTAATATTTAAAATAAGTGAATTCTAAGCAAAAATATTACATATACATTACCCACATTACATATACAGAAATAAAATGTCTAATAAATCAATGATCGCACTCTGAAGACCTGAATCAGTCGCAATATATATCTTGAAGAGTGAACATCTTTATTGAGCTGGTGGTCCCGGGTACTGCGTATTATACGTAAAAGGCCCGTTATATCGTGTACAAAAGCGAGGGTATCACAAATATCAGCTCAATAAAATAGATAGTGGTGCTGGGTACTGCATTTTTTAATGTCTAAGGCCCATATATCCGTGCTAGTCGGTGGTATCACAAAGTGCGATTCAGTGTAAGATATATATCTATTTAGGGTGTCCATTTCTTCTAGAAGTTTTGGATTAACCCGCGTGAAAGTAAAATATTGGGTCATATACAGCTATTTATTGCTAGTCGACCTGAGCAAATGAAAAAAACAACAACAACAACAACAACAACGACCTGAATTCGCATGTTGACTTTAAAAACTAAAGTTATTTTATGTTTTTATAAATTCATAGAATAATGTTCAAAATAGATATGAGATCTCAATCAAATCAAATTGTCCAGTTAAAAAAAAAAGATTGTTTTTGTTGTTAGAGATCGACACTCGACCCGACTCTGTATTGCGTTTTCATTTTTTCATTTGATAAAAACAATACGGAAAAGGAAAAGGCAACACACTGTTGTCTGTCGTGTCGATTATCGATCGACTCGACAATTATAATAGGGCTGATTATGATTAAATGTATGTGGGCTAAAAGTATGGTGTATGTAACGTTTGGCCCGCATTATGTCACTTAGGTTCTATTTTATTTCCGAAAGAAGATGTCTCCTGCACTAGAGGTTAGTGTACTGCATAATAAATAGTATTGCTACAAATTTTATGTTGTATAATTGGATTTTATTATTTTTACATTATATCACAATTGTCTAGCTATTTGCTTCTTAATTAACATAATTTTATCACGGCAATCGTCCTTACTAAATTTTTGAAATAAACAAAATACATTGTATAGTATTGTACTATTGCATAACCTCTCGTTAAAAAGCCAAAATTGCAATTTTATAAAGTTATTGCGAAACAGATGTCAATTGTTAGGAAATATTTTTGTCTGATTGATTATCTAAAATTTAAAGACAAAGTAATTTTTTTTTTTAGTCTGGCAAGCAATTAATTCATGACTTGTTATTTAAAACACACCTTATCCGTAGTTATCGTGTGGTGTCGTCTGAAGTACTACTTTTAAATAATCAGCTTCTTTTTTCATGAATTTTTTTTAATGGTCCTATTTTCGGTCAATTTTTTTTTTTATTTATTTTTTTTCTATCAAAATAAATATTGATTTCGTACTTGTACGCAAAAAACATACTTTTTTATATTTTATACAATAAAATAATAAATACATTTAAAAAAAAATAAAATTAAGTATCTTTGTATTTAAGAAATTGACTTTTCATGAGTAAAACTGTAAATCTTTAACTAAATGTGGCCGAAGGTTTGAATACACTAGATAAATCTCTATTCTCGAAACTCTGAAATTTATAAAACATAATTAGTACTTTTATAATATTAATATTTTTTACTCTACTTACTTGTTTCGCGATTTGATGCAATGCATTTGCAGTGGCAGCCCCTGTTTGATCTACTAAGTTTCTTAAATGCCCTCCTGGCCTTTGTAATAATTCATAGGGTGTTGAGTATTCAACAACTTGACCTGAATCCATAACTAATACGCGATCGCTATCCATTACAGTATGTAACCTATGCGCTATTGTTAATACTGAACATTCGGAAAATTTGGTTCTTATTGTGGTTTGAATTAATTTATCTGTTTCTGGATCAACATTTGCTGTTGCTTCATCTAATATTAAAATTTTATTGTTTCGTAAAATTGCTCTAGCTAGACAAACAAGTTGTCTCTGTCCCATACTAAAATTGTTACCGCCATCAGACATTTTACAATCTAGTCCACCAGCTAATGCTGAAACCGATTGTTTTAATTCAACTTCTTCCAGAGCATTCCACATTTCTTCGTCTGTTTTTTCTTTAAATGGATCCAAATTATTTCGCATCGTGCCGGAAAATAAAATAGGATCTTGCGGTATAATTGCAATTTTATTACGTAAATCGTGGAGACCTAATGTTTTAGTGTCTATTCCATCGATTTCAATTTTACCATCTAACTCTGCTAATCTGAACAGAGCTTGAATTATGGATGATTTACCAGCTCCCGTTCGACCTACAATACCAATTTTTTCACCTGGTTTGACATTGAAAGTTAAATTTTTCAAAACAAAATGTCCATCCGGTGAATAACGTAAACTGAGATTATTAAAATTAATTGCACCATATTCCGGCCATCCACGAGGTGGCCGATATTTTGGCAATGTTTCTAAAGGTGGTTCTGAAGGTAAATCACTGTATTCGGAGATACGTTCCACTGAAACCATTTTATTCTCCAATTCTGCGGATTGCCGCATACCCCACTGAGACATACCAATCAACAATATAACTTGTGATATAATAAGGCCTACATCTCCACCACTGCTATTCATTGAAATAACCAAAAAGCTGAATGTTACAACTCCAATGTAAATAGCACATATTATGTCCAGCCAAATAGCGAATCCTCGGGAAGTCGCCAAAAATAAGTAAAGCGGTCCAGTATTATTATTTTGATGCCTATTGAATTCGTCGTTAAGTACGCTCTCAGCTTTAAATGCGCGTATTGTAGATAATCCCTGTATAGTGGCGTTTGTATGAGCGAAAATAGGACTTCGGGTAAGCGACTCAATCCGATTTATGGCTCGTGACGTTTTAACATAAACTGCGCGGAATAGATAAAGAAAACCACTTAAAATTAAAGTTGGTATCAAAAGCCACGGATTTATAAATGACACCAGTATTCCAATTCCGAACATTTCAAGGAAACACTGTTTAAAAAAAAGGAACACTTTAGCGTTTTGTCACAAATTATGTATATGTGTATGCATTGGAACTTACCGATAGTGTGTCCATTAAGGCCGGCGGTAAAAATGAATCAATTGCACCAATATCTTTGGAGAAACGATTTAATATTCTGCCTGATGGATTATTATTGAAAAATAGCATAGGTGCACGAGTAATACCGCGAAATAAATTATCATGTAAATGAATTGAAGCTCTAAGGCACAGTTTAAAAAAGGCAAAATTACGATTAATTATCAAATAAATTAATAGTACTGTAAGTACTGAATAGACTATCACATATTGGTGACGCACTACGTCCGCAGTAGTGGGTTCACCGCTGTTTGGGAAAAATATAGCTAATGGACTGGTTATATTATCAATCGGGGACGTATTAAAAGTTTGATTCAGTTGTGTTAAATTATTAACACTCGGCAAACCAATGTATATGCTTGTCATGTTATCAATTAATGTTTTGTTAATTGCCTCTTGCTGTAAAGTGGCATTTAATGCACCGATTTTTTCCTCCCAATTTACCCTGTTTAAAAAAAAAAAATTGTTAAAATTGATAGATGTACACCAAATATTAGTGTTTATATTACCATTGAGCGACAAAGAAATCTAATCCACTTATAATCAATTGACTTAACACAAATAATATTCCAACAAAAAGAACAATTGGCGCGCTTTTCACGGCTTTCACATAATCTTTGTAAACGGCAAGTGATACAGAACCTTCGACTAATTCCTCCTTTTCTTCTTCTTCCGCTATTTCGCTTATTTTTGCTGGTTTGGCTTTTTCTTTCTCCTCTGTAGCCTTTTTTTCTCCTTCTTCACCCGCTTCGTCATGCATTGTCAATTCTAATAAAGAATTGGCTCGTTTCCTTTTTATTTCGTCGAAGGATCCTTGGGCATCCACGCGTCCATTTTGTATTAACACGATATTCTTAACATGTTTTAAGAACTGCAGCTGATGTGTAACTAAAACTACACATTTCGATCTTAAATAATTTTGAATGCATTCCGTGAATATATGTTTCCCCACTCTTGTATCAACCGCTGAAAGTGGATCGTCTAGTAAATAGATATCTGCTTTCTTATAAATGGCACGGGCTAAACTCACGCGAGCCTTTTGACCACCGCTCAACGACATACCACGTTCACCGACAATTGTTAAATCACCAAAAGGTAATAATTCAAAGTCTCGTTCTAGAGAACAAACTTGACATACTTCACGATATCTTTGTTCATCATATTCTTCTATAAAAATAATATTTTGCCGAATGCTTCCCTCAAATAGCCATGGCTCTTGAGCGGCATAACTTACTATTCCATTGATACTAATTGCACCACTATCAAGCTCAAGTTCTCCAATAATGACATTCAACAAAGTTGTTTTTCCTGATCCAACTAGGCCAATGACTGCACACAAACTATTCGGTAAAACTTCTAAATTTATCGAAAACAATCCGACATTTTTTTCTTTATGCGTCCAGACAGCTGTGGCTGATTTTAATATAATACCCTTTGTATTGGAATCAATATTTTCTAAGCGTGTCTTTGGTAATAATTCAACATATTCGTCATTATTGGTATCATTTGATTTAAATTTTTTTGATTCTGTAACGTCCAAATTACCATTAGACTGTTTTTCGTTATTTTTTGATTTTTTCACCTTAACGTCATCGTTGAAATCTGGATCGTCAATTGATTCTTTAACTTCACGATGCAGCAAAAATCTTTCGATACGCTTCAGTGAAATATAACCCTCGGTCACCGATGTAATTGCCATCGGCCAATAGAACACCATCGATAAATTTAGCACCATGAAATATGAAGAGACGATAAACACTTTACGAGCGGTAATAATGTTGCCGAAATATACATATGAAATCAGGCTTAAAAATATGGAAACACGTGAAATCACAAAAAATGAAAATAGTCCAGCACGAATGTAAGACGAGCCTTTTATTGCGTTAATCTCCTTTCGTCGAATTTTATCGACCATTGCGGCAAACGATTTCTCCCATGTATACATTTTTATGACTTGGATTCCTTGAATAATTTCGTTCATAAATCGTACACGAATATCGGTACGTTTGGCTGTTTGTAAACGATAAGTTGCGGTTTTTTTACCAATCCATGCTTGAAGCGGAATAAAACTTAAAAGAAATACCATTCCAATTATAGCTGAAATTCCTATTTCGTAATATATAAGATAGCCAACTATTACAACTTCCATTGGACCTTTCCACAAATCGTGTAAAAATATTAGGCCAATATCGAATTTTGTCACATCATTTGTCATTAAATTAATGACTTGTCCATTCATGCCATCAAAGGTTGTTGACTTGGATAGCCTTAATATTTTTTGATACAATAACGAACAGCAAGCCACTTTTAGTTTCAATCCGGCCTGAGTAATGTAAAATATAAATGGATGAAATGATAACGCTTGGTACAGTGCAATTCCAGCAATCCCAGATGCGTATAGAATAGCTTCTCGCCGCGAGATTTCAGTTTGGCCTTGTGCAAAATATGATACCAGGCCACCCAAACATATTGGTTGGAATATCCTAATAAAATAAAAAAAATTCAAAAAAATTAAATAAATCTCATATACTTTTGTTTAACAATCGAAGTTCAATTTACCTTGTTATTGTTTCGGAAAATGAGAATAGAATACCGACCACCATAACAGGCGTACCATATGATTTCATAAATATTCGTGTAACACTCGGTTTTTTTCGTTTCAACTCATCGTTCCATAATCCTGAAAATAAGTTTGATATATTTTCACTTTCATGTTCCGGGAGCGGGGCATAAATATCTTCTTCTTCAATTGATCTTTTCATCCCAATAACAAAAATGTCTTTCAGATATCTAAAAAAAAAAAACAAAAAAATATTTTTAGAAGAATTGATTATTTAGATCAAGATTAAACAATAAAATATTCCAGTAAATCATAATTGGAAGCAACTAATATTTATTTTATTGTATGGTCGAGCAAGTGAACTTATTTAGGTATTTAATCGTCATTATATTATGAATAAAAGGTTAAAAAAAAATTTCTTACAACAAATATTTCGATTTGCAGACAGACTGGCGCCAAGTATAGTAAGTCGTTAATTATGAATGATATGATGTTCTTTATTTTAATTTAATTTAATAAGAAAGCCTACCACATATAGCTACCTGTACACATTATTATTTGTGGGGGGGATTTTTAAAACTGATTACAGATACCACTTGATATCGTTTTCAATATCGTCGTTATATAATTGATTAAAGTTTATATAGTTACTCGCCTTTCGGCTGTGTAGAATAATTTAATAATTTTTGCTCAACGCTGGAATACTTACAAAAACAATAGCCGTGACACTATCCATGATTTAATAATTGGATTTTGTGGCTTCGGGTTGCTCTCATCCACTCGATACATTTTTAATTAATAATTTTACAATTATTTTTTCTTACACTTAAAATGCAAATAAAAAAAATTATTAATTTATAATAAGAGCTAAAACAAATTAAAATAAATAATATTTGATATTGCTAATTTGTTCAGTAAATTGTTAAAGATTGTAAATTAAGACAATAATGGCAAACACAACGTTAATGTCATTTCTTTTTTCTTTGTTGAGTAATCTAGTTCAACTATCTTTGTTAAAGTTGAAACCGGCGACAAAATAGTTAGTTTAACTAAAAAAAAAATTAAAAAAATTTTAAATTACCTAAGTGGATTTATAATTTTGGTTTAGGAATAAGTTCTTAAAATCCCTCACTACTGAAAATAGAAGTATCAATAAACATGCGTACTCAAAGATACAAAACATTTTCGTTGATTAAATGTTTTTATTTTAGCTCCCCAATTAATAGGGTTTCAAATTGATAAACAATTCGAACGTTTATTATATACTTGCTCTTGACTATTATTGTTTCAGAACACTATTTAGACGAAAAATAAAACATAATAAATTACTAAAATATGATACGCATATGATAACAAAATTGTACAAATATTGGAGGTTTACTATATTTATTTTTAGTTATGTAGGGAAAAGAGATAATGATTGCTAATCACACATCGGAATTATTTAACCCGCAATCCATGAACCGTAGAGTCGTTTTCGTCCTGGCCAAAATTATTTTTTGTTATTTTTTCCGAAGGTTGCTCCATATGCAATTTAAAAAAAAAAATATTAGTTGTTTTGCGCGCAAAAAACTATTGTTTTTTGAATAAGGATGCCTAAAGATAATCCGTGAATTATTTAAGATTTTTGTATTGATAATTGTTAATTTTACAGCCCATAAACAAAAACGACCTCGGTTCATGGAATTAAGGTGCCTAAAATACCTTCATGGATTGAGGCATAGTTTTGTCAAAGACTTTTAATTTTAGAATCTCAACCAAACAGGTATTGAAAATATATTATATTTGAGTATGCAAAATTACTGATACATCCTATTGTATAAACATAAAACAAAATTAATTATCGATTTACATACATATGCCCGGAATTGTGATATACTATACTATTATGCTATAAATGTTGACCTATTATGTTATAACAATAACAACAATGTACACAATAGTTGAGAAGTAATTGCAGGTCATATATCTGCTTTTATAACATTAAACCAATTAGAATAAACAAACTGAACGAATCCACCTATACTGTTGAAATATATTAGCAATTGATTAATTAAATCAAATGAGTTAGCCAAAAAATTGATTATGTAGGCTAAAAATAAATTTATCGTTTTTAAAGATAGAATATTGACGTCATAAACTAACCCAAACTAGTAAAATTATTTTCCTTAGCATAACATGTGTTTTCTAATTCCTAGCTATAAAATGTTTGCTGATAAGAGATGTCAAACCAACCCACAAACATAAATTATAAAACCACTCTTGTTTCAATAATTACGAATCAGTGCATTACTAACAAATTATCAAACCAAACAAAATCCGCTATATAATTACATTTTAGATGTGTATTCGCAAAATAAGAGAAACCGACACAACACATTTAAGATTTATGATTTTCTTTATGACGTTAACAGACAAAATTAATAGGAATTATGTAGATTCAAGTTCGAAAAATTTTCTTTGTAGTTAATCAAAAAACACAATTTTTGCAATATAATTCACTGATTTTTATTTTTTCTTATATAAATGTATACCAAAAACGTAACGGATACACGTAACGTAATTCGGATGTAGGTATAACTTTTCACAAACGATTTTCATAGCAAAACACTTTAAATAAATACCAAATCACTTTAAATTGATCAATTAAATTTGATTCACAATTTAAATTCTGATAAAAAAAAATAAAAAAAATAATAATTTTTTTTTTCACCACGTTCGTAATCCTCTAACTTGTTTGCGACGAACGTTGAATCATTACTACTTTCGCTCAAATAAAATTTTAATAGTGAAACCGAATAAATCTACTATAGACAAGTTTTAGTTTTTTTTTTTTTTTGTTCATTAACTCCAAGCATGACTTCACAGCTGTTTTCAACCCAACCAATACACACAATATTCAAACAAAAAATATTCGATATTTGTGTACATGTAAAATAATCTATTTTTGCCTTGACGACACAAACATTTTTACAGAAAATTTTCAATGTATTACACGACGGTACCGGTAAGATAAGAATCCGAACGAACCAACTTCGATTCATTTTATTAAGAATATAATATGGTGGGGGTTTGTAGTAATGGTAACTAAAATTCATTATTCGTTAGGTGCGCGATGATTTATTCAAGAATAAAAAAAAACAACCAAAAAAATGGGGTTCACTGCGCAGACTCTTTCTTAGGTTGATACGAATGTTATGACTTACAAAAAAAAAAACAATAATGCGGCATTTTATGAGACATGTAAAAGCGAAAACCCCAAAAAATATTTGAGTTTTTTATCATACAGAAAGTACAAATCGGTTTGATGATCTCAAATTCAAATCTAATTTCAGCAATGTAAGTTTAGTAAAAAATATTTCTGACCAAATTATATATCATAAAATTCTGCACAATTGCTAATTAACGAAAATCTCGGTTTTGAAAATAAAAAGAAGAAATGTAAAGTTCAATTTTTAATGTTAACACAAATTCCCAAGAATAACTAGTTTTTCTTAGCTATACGCCAAGTTTTTCATGGGCTTGGCATTTTATTTTAGTTGGAGATGTAGGCGACTATGATTATAATGACAAATTTGTCATGACACGGAAAGATGGATATACTAAAACATAAAACAAAAATGCTGACAATATTTTATATCCTGTTGTAGTATTATGCAATATATTACATAAACTTTGAAAGCACTTTTTTAAATAAGTCTAAAAAAAAGGGAACTTAAACCATCTTTCTCTTTAAGATACAACCAAATAAAATTCCATGTCATTACATATTTAAGACATTCACTGATTATTGTTTTAAATTAGCGTGGAAGCAGTTGCTCTTCTTCAATTTAATTATCCACCTTCATGTATTATGCGTTTAACAATTCTCATTTAGAAAAGATTTCAGTAGATAAATAAATTTTAATCAGAAAATTTCATGGTTGTCCTTAAGAGCGGATCTAAGCTCTGCCTAACTACCTAAACATATTTTTAAATTATATAAGTTACATAATCGAAATAAAACTATCCTGTCCAGAAATCAAAGTATCATGGAAAACTACTATTGATTTCCACGTAATTTATATTTATGTTTCCCATTTTTTTATGTGTAGTTTTCGATCCGCGGTTGATTCGCTCCCGCGGATTCCACTCGTATAATCGATAATTTATTATTGTACGAAATATTTATGATTTGGCTCAAAAAAACATTTTGTACACATTATATTTACGATGTGCGCCTACAAAACACGAAGTGAAATACGATTAAGGGGCACATTCTCGATTCGGTCGCAATGAACGTGTTAGGTAGGTAAGTTAACACTGCTTGTTTACGAAGGTAATGTGGACTATATTTTTAAACGAAGTTTTCTCATCGATGTTTGAAATGGAAATTTATTCTCGACGATAATGTTTAATAAAAAACACTTTTACAAAAACGTTTATTTTCATTAACTTTTTATTAATTTTTATTTAATTTTTAATTTACATAAATTTTCTTTATGACTTGTTTCGTTCGACTTTGGTCCAGAACAAGAAGAACACATACTTCAAACCAATAAAAAAAGAGAACTGAAAGGTAAAAAAAAACAAAGGCATTTTTTTGACGATCCACTGAGCTCAACTTTTCTACTATATGAACTCAACTGTTCTACTTCATATACATTGACGTCTTGATACAGTTTATATTTGTAATCCGAGCCATTGGCCATTTTATTGGAGGGACGTTATCTTCCTTTAAGATTACGAGATCACCAATTTTTAGTGATTCACATGGCTTAGTCCATTTTTGACGATGCTGTAGAATTAACAAGTACTCATTTAACCATCGCTTCCAAAATGTTTGGAATGTAAATTGAATCCGTTGAAAATGATTTAAACGATTAAATTTCAAATGTAATAATGATGGATCAAGGATGGAATTTATCGGTTGGTCGATTAAAAAATGACCAGGAGTCAGACTTTTAAAATCATTTCGATTATCTGACATAGGGCCAATAGGAGGTGAGTTTAGACATCCTTCAATTTGAACAACGATCCTGTGAAGTTGCTCGATTGAAAATGACGAATAGGTGAGGACGCGTTTTATGTGATATTTCCACTTTTAACTGCGGCTTCCCACAAGCCTCCAAAATGGGGCGACCTTGGGGGAATGTTGTGCCATTGTATATGAGAATCAATACAAAATTTTAATACTTCTCTTTGATGAAATTCTGACAAGAATAAGCTGCGAAGATCTTTTAAATGAGATTTTAAGCCAATAAAATTGGTAGCATTATCTGAATAGATATGTGAGCAAAGCCCACGATGCGATACGAATCGCCGAAGAGATGCTAAGAAAGCTGAAGTAGAGAGGTCAAACAGCACTTCCATGTGGACTGCCTTTGTAACGAAACAAATAAAAATTGCAATGTAAACTTTCAATTGCACTCTAGATTTTACTTGGCTAATCGCAAGAAATGGACAATAAAAATCTATTCCTACATTTTGGAATGGTCTAGAGGGTAGGACACGTTTTTCGGGTAATTGACCCAAGATTTGCGCACACATTATGCACTCGCATACTACCGCGAATATCAGCGTTTTTTAATCGTCCGCCAACCCGAACCATGCCATCGTTATGGAGAAATGGCGTCAGTGATAATAATTTACTTCCACGAGACACCGATTGATTTTTACGAAGATTACGAATTTCTTCTGAATAATGGGATTGCTACATGCGTTTTATAATAAAGTTTAAAGCACCATCAATTTCATTGATTTCGAATGATTTAATAGTTGGTGGTTTTGACAATTTATTTAAAGTTCGAAGTTTATTAAGACCAAGCCTTTGTAAATTGATAAATATGTATGTATATGCGAAAGTACGCAATACTTTTAGATAATTCGAATACTTTATGACAGGCATCCATTCTTCTAGTTTTATTAAAGATCCAACTAACACATCTGGATATTTCGTTTACGAGGTTTCATTGTTTATTGTAGTAGGTTGCTTAGGTATTATTAAACGAAGTTGGTTAATGTACGATGGACCTGACCACCAATGTTTTGATTTCCAAAATTCCTGCGGCATAAGCCCTCAAGACACTAGATCTGCAGGATTCTCTGTGGTTGGAGCATATTGAAGATGATCCTTTATAAGAAGCGCACAACTCCAGCCGAGGTATAGTTTGAGTTTTAAGTGGACCTACTCGGCTTTTTGAACACAGCAATTTAACTAAAACGTTGTTTTCATGATCGATGGTGCGTAGGTAAACCACACATCCGTATCCTTTTTCAGATGCGTCTCCAAACTCATGAGAAGCTCGATCGATATTGCGTTTGGAACTATGACACAACATTCTTGAATTTGAGGTGGTAACAAATCATCCCATCCAAGTTCAGTTGTCGATAATGTCTGCCTAAATGATTTTGCCAAAAACACTATTGGTGCACATAAACCTAACGAATCGAACATTTCAGCGATTTTGGATAATGTTTTTCGTTTTATACACTGATCAGTAATTGCATATTTTTTTAATGTAAAATTAAATTTATCGGTGTTTGTGTTCCAATTTATTCCTAACACCTTAATTAATTTGGATTGATCATTAGGATCTGAAGATGCTACAACCGAATGATTCGACGTGATTTTTCGAAGTTCGAATTCTCCCTTTACAATAAATTAGCAATAAAATTTGTTTATACATTTTAGTTATACATATCTCCAGAAATACCGATTGTATGTTTCCGAAATCTCATGATAATGGAACATAAGTCCTGCTGAATTGTATGACCCACTATTAAACAATCGTTCAGTGATATATTCGAAAAAGTTTTCGAGGAAGCGTTGAATACGACGCGATGAACCTGATAATACTGCCGGCCGGTACGTGATACATACTGTCTGGGCTCACTGCTCTCCCTCCTAGTTGTTTATTGTAGGAAGTACTTCTACTGGAAAGACTGTAGTATTGGTTCCCAAGGACTTCGAAAGGGCATTCCCACTCCCGTATATTTCTAGCCCAGCCCCGACTTCCGTTTCGATTTTACTCTTACGAGTTGCTGGGAATGAAAAATCGCTTGTAGGTCACCCAGATTTATTAAAGGGAGGCTAAATGAAACTGGAGGGTGCGTGGTATTTAAAGTCCGAATAATTTGTACTGCTTAACCTATCAGCCATTCTTCCTTCGGCATATGCTGTTCCATCTTAGATTAGGGTTTTTGTCAAGGTTTTCTCCTTTAGCGCCATACTTTAGCCTGTCCCAAAAGGCCACATTCTGCCTAAGGGCCCGACGAGGCAGCACGTACACTTGCAAATTGTGATCAGGTTACCCCTTACACAATTGTACCCATCATGCAGCTGCCTAATACATTACCAGAACAGCTCACGTGATGCGTACCCTGTTGGAAGGTTACGGAGCTGGTCGATTATTCTACTTAACTTTGGTCCCCACCCTCCAATTGACACCAAACCACCAATTTCTTAGGTAACATGTCTTACGATTGTCTTCACTGTGTTATTAAAGTCAGGTAAGGTATGTAACCTAAAGTGCTCCTACCGCTTGAAAATGGAAGGAAGGTAACAAGTCTTGATATTGTCTTGCACAGTTGAAAATTTTTGTGATATGCGATGCTATTAGCATCGCATATTGATCCAACTTAAGTTTACATCATTTTTTGATACAAGTCTTGCTTCGAAATCTGTTTAAACATTATTTGCATCGAAAACAAAATTTAGATGCAACCATTGTAACGAATAAAATTTAGTTACTAATTAGATCGAAAAAGTAATTTCAATGCAAGTTTTGCATCAAACAAAATTGCGACACTATTAGTATCGAATACAATGGCAATCAGCGTTGTTTTTAATTATGGTGCAATTGCATCAAATTAAGTTACTGTGTGTATCGCAAATTCTTTAATTAAACATAAAAATAAAATTTAAAAACAATTGTATTTCTTTCTGGTTAGATACACATATTTCAAGTAATAAGTAATACTAAAGGTCGATCATAAACTCTTGAGAAATCTTCTAGGAAGGCATAGTTTATGTTTAATTTTTGCTCCTTTTCCTTTCCTGTAACAACTAAGGAAAATACGGTAATATGCTTCTTGCTACTTTGTGGAAATGCATTACCAGATGTTGCATCTTCCTTCTTCAGGTGTATTCCGGTCTCCGGCAGAATCTGTGAAATAATCAATTTCATTTGTGTTTTAATTGTTGTTTTTTGTAGAAAATTGATTACATTGTAAATGATAACAGTATAATACGTATCAAAAATATCTTTGATAAAAATGATCGTCATAACTGCAAGTAACGAAGTGTAAATACTCTTAATGTGCGCGCTTGCTCGTGTCAGATACGGGCATGCGAATTAAGTGGGTAATCATTTCAAAAATACCTTAACATCAAAATGATTCTCAATTCGATGACAATAACTTCAAATTTAAAATTTTGATGGAGAATTTAAAAATATATAAATTTTAAAATTAAAGTATACATGTCTAGACTCTAGAGTATTCTTTCCATGGTCTCTGTGTCAGATTTTTAAATGCTTATTATCAAACAAACTTTTACAATAGAGAAAGAAATATAATTTTTTTAATTCGCATTATTAGTGAAACTGCTTCATTCTTTAAAAATATTTAGGAATGGTAAAAAAAAATGAAATTTTCTTAATCGTCATTCTGAAGATTTTTTTAAAACTAGCATTCCACTTCGGCACGCAGAGGGCTTCCTATATTTAGGAATGATAAAAAAAAATGAAATTTTCTTAATCGTCATTCTGAAGATTTTTTTAAAACTAGCATTCCACTTCGGAACGCAGAGGGCTTCAGAAATTGATGATTTTTATTTTTTAACGATTTTCACCTGTAATATTTACGATTGTACGCAATAAAAATTTGAGACATTAGTTTTTGAAGTTTTTTCAAAATAACTTTAAAAAAAGCTTTCAGCGGAGTAATGTTTTAACATTAATCTAGAATTCATCACGAAGAGATTAAAAACATTATAAAAATTAGATGATAAGCACCGAGTTCTTTAAGAATACAGTTTTGAATGCTAATTTTACTCCACTAAGTACAGTAAATTTCAATTTTAGCATGCATTTACCTTAATTGGCGTACCAATTCTCCAGAAGTAAAAATTATTTGGAGGACACAAATTATGGTTTAGACTAGAGGGTTGAAATAGCTGGCTATTAGGTGCAAAAGGAAACGTCAAATATTTTTTTTTGTTTTTCTTTTGTAACATAAAAATACAATTTATTTTATTACCTATGATATAAGGTGGGAAAGATACAAGTATGTACATATTTTTCTACAAAAAAAAAAATACAAAACATTTAATTTTTTTGACTTAAATTAACTAATTATTAATAATGAAAAAAATATTGATTCTTTTGTTTAGTATTTTTAATATTAAATTTAATTTTAAATACTGCCTTTATTATATTTGAAGTTTATAGTATAATCCACTGCGGCTTCTTATCTTATAATAGTTTGCAATATGTATACAACTTGAAGAGAAAATTTCATCTAGAGCGCACTGAAATCTAAAATGTTAATTTTCTAAATTGCCTTTTCGATATACCAAACATTCTCTCTATATACATATAAACACCCTTACCAAAGACAGTTCGGAATTAAGGTTAGTTTGGCCTGATATTAAATTTCCATTATCAGGACAAGCTGTTAGTAAATTTGGCAGAAGGGGGTGAGCATAACCCCAAATTGCATGTTCCTCTGGAGTTAATAATGCATTATCCATTACAGTAATTATCACAAAGCTAAAATATATGCACGTTAATTTATGGTGTTTTTATTATTCAAGTTATAAATACCTTTTAACACAAACAATCATTTAAAATCCTTTTATGTTGTAATAATCATTGCAATTACCAACTGATTATTTTATTTCAATATGCGAGCCAAGCAAGAAACAATGGCATATTCCCTTGTAAATGTTGAAACGATCCCTAAAACGTTCACTAAAAGTTTCTGACAATAATTTCTACAAATAATATTCAATTAATTTTATGTTAATTTACATATAATTTGTTTTTACCGTAAGACGGGTTCGTCTCATTCTAAAAAAATTCATCTCACGAGTACGACTGCATTAATTTTTCTAAATATTCTTAAAAAACACTGACACTTCCACTTACGGCTCTCATTCTTTGCCCCATATTTAAGGATCCAAACACATTCAATATCATGGAAATAATTCGCCTTTAAGTTAAAATTCAATCCTACACATTTAAAGAGATTTGCAACAAATATATTTGCTATAAATAAACGCGCAAGCGTGAAATTTTGCATCGCTACGCTGTACTAAACGCGGCCAATAATTTAAATCATTTGATTTATAGGAGGAATTTTTACTTAGAGTGTTTGCTGTATGGTGCGTCGTTGTCCTGGGACAAAATCTCAAATGTCAAACATTTACATAGGAATTCCTATGTAACACAAGTGTAAATAAATTGTTATTTATGAATGATATTTCTTGATTTATTGGAATTTTATAAGAGATTTTTATTTATAAAGTGGTAAAGAATACATTTTAACTTTAATTGGAAGATATTTTTCTATTTTGTTTAAAATAAATTTAGAGGTGTATTTCTAAGTAAAACATGTCAAGATACGAATATTGTTATTTTATAAAGATAATTTATTAGTTTTTGTGATGAGACGTTTGTATCTGCAGTATTTCAAATTAGTTCTATTAATATTTACTTAATTTTTTTAATACTAAATCACAGGCACACCATCTATATGCGAACTCTCTTACTAATTGAAAAATCCTCCTATAGTACTCAAATACAAAATAACCACATATTTCGACCAATACTGTGATTTGAGTTCTAACACCTCTCAAGGGTTCCATTATTTTTGTGAACCAATTAAATTGTTATAGAAATAATTTCTGGATATATCTTTCCAAAACGAATTTTAGTATAAGATGCAAGTTGCATCATTTAACAAAAATTTCACAATCTACATCAAAATAACTAATTTACATACATACCTACAATTGAAAACCAAATAGCACCAAGATTATGTCTAGTAAATCCATGATTTACTTTTCTTACCTACAATACCGATTTACTAATATCCGATATTTATATTACTGAATTGACGCCGAATCCCTAAATATATACGACTTTTCAAGGTTTTGTTTTTTTCTTCAGGAAAACAATATTCTTGCGCATGTGCATTTATTTTCGTTACAAGCTTTGCACCAAATATCGCAGTAATTTGAATCAAATTTTGTTTGAATGCCTATCTTACATCAAAATAAGACTTAAGTTGCATCGTAAATGCCACGATGAAGGGTTATTGCGCATGCGCGTTATTTAGTTGCAGCTTTACATCGCATTTGGTAGTAATTATATCAAATATATTTTTAATGTAAGTCTTACATCAGAATTAGATGTAAGGTAAAATCGCATACGCCTCGATGCAAAGCTTGCGTCGAAAATCGTCGCAAGATTTTCAACTGTGTGGCATTGTTCTTAAAAACTGTTTCGTTAGTCATTTTAGTTGTATCTCTACTTTTAATAAATCGCGCCACCAATACACAACATACATAACTACAGTCGTTGGCCAAAAAACTTGCGCAACTATTGAATCAACAGAAGTATTATTTTTATAAGTCAATTACAGTGTTTAAATTTTTAAAATATGCCCAGTTTTCTGGCTATGGTATTATAAGATTGTTGCCCAGTTTCAATGACAGCGGTTGCAACAGATTTTTCTTTGTCACTGATGTACTTTTCACTAGTACTAAACACCACTGTACGTGAGATAAAAATTTTAAACATACCTCAAAATGACGAAATATCACGTAAACAAAACACATAAAAAATATGTTTTTTTTATATAGTCGGATTTTTAATGGTTCAACACTTACTGTCTACAAAAAAAAACACTTTTAAATAACGACTAACAAAACACTAAACCTAACAAACGAGTCATACCCTGTTCAATGTTCAATGTAAAAAAACGCACACAGACATGCTCAAGCGATTTTTTTTTTAACTTTGTTCCCATAAAAAAAATTGTTTGACTATAAAATATACTCGACCCGAGTATGTTTTATGGAAACAAAAATAATCAAAATGGCGATTTGTGAAATTTTTATAGCGCTTTATTTTTATTTTTTAAAAATTTTTATTCATAATTAAAATTTACGTTTGAAAAGTTTTCATTTCAGCCAAAAAACTGGCAATTTTGATAAATAAAGCGGAATTCGTCAAAAATTACATTGTCAATTTTATACCGCCAAAAAATTATAGCACGTCCGACATTTTGTTTTATACTTTTCTCTTTTTATCGCATGGATAATTTTTCTATTGCGTGTAGCTCTAAGTCTCCAATAAAACAATTCGGAGTAGGCTGTGTCTTCTACACAGCCGTAGGTGTTTTCCGTGGTAACTGTTTATAAGCGGTCCGAGATATAGACGATTTTTGGGTTTGTTAAAATAAATGTATTTAGTATTAGCATCATGAAATGAGAGTACAGGGGTTGTTTGCAAACGATTAAGTACTGTGCGATGGTACGACAAGTACGACATGATATGAAGCGCAGGATCTCAGCGGTGATGTGCCTTACGAATGTGAGACCCAGACAAGTGCCTCCCAAAATCGTCGAGGCTAGTGTGTTGGAGACGCAGTCTATGTCGAAGGTGTTCTTCATGAAGCGCACGAATTCGGGTTTTGCGATGACCTCATTGTTGAAATCGCCGCAGAGCACAAGAGGTATATCGGAGTCTACACTGACATATGGCGGTACGTACTGGCTCCGAGAGAATGCCTCACCTACTCCTATCAGATGAGGCATTCTCCCTTTACAGTGCTCTCCAGCATTTGTAGTTTGAATTTTTAATTAAAATTTATATGGAGATTACTTAATTTAATGTAACATAAATTAACCACTACTAGTTTTTTACGCAAAAATTGAAACAATCGGATCTCCGATCGGATGAGCCATTCTTATCTCAATACACTGGTTCAATCATTTAAATCGGTTGAAATCAGAGGTTCGCGGCGCAGGTTCCTTCGCCGCCTGATAACGTCATTGCGATAATATTATGCATGCCACATAAAGCCGAAAGAGCAATCTAAGCAATCATATCTTTAAATTAAAGGTAATGCTTATAGTTGATGAGTAATTGCTTACGACCAAGGGCTAAATTTCGGGTCAGTTTTCTGAACATGCGGTGTAAAACGTTATCATGTCAAAAAACAATTCCAAGATATTATCAGCAATAGCAATGTGGAAGCCAATCGCCGGTGTTACGATGTGAATACTATTTGATAGGTTCTGAAAACTTTGGCTGTTAGTGCTGCCCAGTGGACTCTAGGCGTACTAAAAAACAAATCCAAAAATGATTGGTGCCGTCTTGCTATCGAGCAACAAAATATTGCCCATAGAGAAGCTTAAACTGTTTTACAGTCGCACGAAACGAAGAAAGCGGTTCTTGCTAGGAGGACCACTAAGCGATTTTGTAAGTAATCGCAATTTTGAAAGCAAACTGCAACTCAGTAATGAACACAATTCGCTTCATTTCTTTAAAGGAATTAAAGATTGGGACCATACTTCCAGAACTAGGTCAACTGCCCTTCGGGATGGAAACCACCATGTTAATATCGGTGCGGTAGTAGCCACATTGCGACCTAACTCTAAATAGGGAGATATGAAGTATCAGAACTGGTATAGCTCTCCTTTGCTTACAATTTACTGTCTTACATAGTATTGGAAAGGATAACTCTCACTCCGTTAGCGGAGGAAATTATCGGTGGCTCCCATGGAAGCTTTCGTGCGAATCGGTCAGTTACTGATCAAATTTTTGCGCTGTGGTTAATTCTTTTTAAATATTAAGAGACATCTCGGAAAATGCGGGACGAAAATCATCTTTGTCAAACCACAACCACCGACGCAGAAACATCTGGCAAAATATTTTAACACAAAGGTTGGACTTTACCGACTACTGAAAGGGGATAAATGGAAAACATATATCACAGTCGATGAAGCTTGCCTTTATTTAACAAATGTCGATGGCCAAAGAAGTGTGCAATATTTGAGTCGCGAGCAAACTAAGCCGGAATTATTACCCCTTCACAAAACCGTTTCATCCGAAAGGGTTCATGCTATTCTTAGGAATATCTAAGTTTGGCACAATAGTATCCATTTTCGTTCAGCCAGGTGCTAAAATAAATCCAGATTACTACAAAAGCAACTGTTTAAAACCACTTAACAAAGATTCAAAACGCTTATATCCAAATGGTAACTGGATATTACACCAAGACTCAGCTCCGTCACATACGGTATAGAAAAAACTTGCATTCCTCCAACAAAACAACGTATCATTTGTTCATCCTAATTTATGGACTCCCTCATCATCCGACTTAGCGCCATGTGATTATTTTCTGCGGGGCTACTTAAAGCCACAATTGGCAAGATCTAAAGTTGATAATATTGCGCAACTAAAAATATTGACAAACCAAGAGTTTAGGAACATCTCTCTCGCAATGATTCAACGGGCACTTAAATTTTGGCCAAGTCGGTGTTTGACTATTTATAAAAACAAAGATTTACATACAAAATAAAATTATATTAAAAACGTAACTGTAGATATAATGAACCATTTATTATTCCAATTCAAAATGGTTCATTTTCATTTTTGATGTATGGACCTGTAAATACAATAAAAGGAACACAATACACATACAATAACAAACACAAAATTCATGATAAGACGGCGCGGCGTCGGTGAGTAAACCAAATATGTATTTTTAAATTACGCACAAGAAATAAAGCAAAAATTCAAAATAATGTACATACGAGTATCTTCAATTTTGTTTGTGTATGGTATGTTCGCAATTATGCCTAATGGAAAAATACTATATTGGATATTTTAGGATCATTATTTATGTATATTGATCAACGAAGAAAACATAAATAAGTTTCGTTTTTTTCTCCTACCGCAAGTAAGATTCGATTCGAAACCAAATTAAATTATTTTTAAAACGAAGACATCTATTCAATACAATCACTTGAATATTTGTATATAAGAATGAAAGCAAAGGGACATTTTGTAGTACATGCACAGTATCTACCTATGTATATAATATATTCGACATAAGTGGAAAATGATAAACAAATGTTGTTTTTACGGTTGATACTTGTTAAAGTGGGTTATATAAATAGTAAATTTGTAAATAACTTAAGTTTTTTTTGTTAAGAATTTACTGTTTAATAAATACCGGGTGGATCAATAGATGTGATAAAATTTTAAAACGTCATAACTTTTTCTTTTTCAAATATACAAAAATATCCAAAAGTTTAGTGTCATTGTACATTGTAACATTCATATTCAACCAGTTAAGTACACCATGGTGTTTATATGATGGCGCGAAGACTTTTGTGTAAAGTGTAGCCTAAGTGTAGCTTTCTTGTGTCAAGTCACGTAGTCACTCGATATTCGTTCTAATGGCCTAGAACGCGGAATGCCTTCACTCAGACTCGATAATTTTGCTTATTGCCATTTATTGATTAATTCTAAAAGTTTTCTATTCAGAGAATATGTGCGAAATTGGGCAATTTTGGTTAAACGAAAGTTTTAATTTTATTAGCTTCTTCGCTCTGTCCGGTTGGTTTTTTTCAGTTCTTAGTGGTTAAAGTTTTTCAATTCATGCACGGTGTATCTTAAGGTTTGTTTCCCCTTCTACATGGAGAGCAACTGCCGTATGCATCGTTCATCCACAGCATTAAATAATAATTGCAACACAATATAAAAAAGAGTATTAAAAATGAATTTTAAAATCCCCAGAATTTTAGTTCGCCAGTTTATATACAGAGTGAGGAAAAAGTATGGAAACCCCTAAAAATCTCGCGAAGTTCGGTCAAAAAAAAAATGAGCAAGGTTTATTCTTAGGTAATTTTCAGCAAGGAATTTAGTGGTGAGGGTGGTTGTGATCTTGACTTTCGTCTTCAAGGTCATTTGGAGGTCAATGTCATCTTTTTAAATTAAAACCCCTATCAGAATCAAAAAGAGCGATCAATTTGTCCGAGTATGTATTTTCCATGACCTCTTAAGATCATCTGAAGCAATTTACATTGCGAGGTGGAAGTTTGGAAACCTCTAGAAATCTCGCAGAGTATGTCAAACAAAAAAAATAAACAAGGTTTAGTCTTAGGTAGTTTTCAACAAGAAATTTAATGGTGAATTTGGTTGTGACCTTGATCTTCATCTTCAAGGTCGTATTGAGATCAAAGTCCGTTTTTAAAGGGAAACTCCTGTTTTTGACATCGGATTCGGAAAGAGCGATCAATCCAATCCAACGTTTTTCCATGACCTCCCAAGGTCACCTGGAGTAAAAAATATATTTTAATTGTAAAGTTTATGATTTGCTATGAAAATTAAAAACTAAAATCATGAATAACAGAACATCGTAATAATGCTTGTGTTGCTATGAAAATTATAATAAAAAATAAAATAATATAAATTTTAAGAATAAATTTTAATTATATTATTTTATATTTTAGTTATAAGCATTATAACTAAATATTCCTTCAGGTAACCTTGGAAGGTCATCGAAAATCCATATTCAGACATACAATTGATCGCTCTTTTCGAATGCGATGTAAAAAACAAGGGTTTCCCTATAAAAAAATACCATTGACCTTAATATGACCTCAAAAATGAAGGTCAAGGTCGCAACCAAGCTCACCATTAAATTCCTTGTTGAAAATTACCTAAGACTAAACCTTGCTAATTTTTATTTTTTTGAAATACTCCGCGAGATTTCTAGGGGTTGCCATATTTTGACCTCGCATTGTAAATTCCTTCAGATGATTTTGGAGGTCATGGAAAATACATAATCGGGCGTAAAATTAATCGCTCTTTTCGATTCTGTGATCAAAAATAGGGGTTCTAATTTTAAAAAAAATCACTTTGAGCTCCAAATGACCTTGAAGATAAAGGTCAAGGTCACAACCAAGTTCACCATTAAATTCCTTGTTGAAAATTATCCAACAATAAACCTTGTTCATTTTTGTTGACCGAACTTTGCGAGATTTTTAGGGGTTTCCATATTTTTTGTAAATAGTGTATATAAATGAGAATAATAAGCAAAATATGTTAGATTACGTTAAGCTGGTGGTCCAGTAAGACCGGCATAGATACAAACTAGTCCGTATTCATACAACGTTTGATTATTTATCCACCTACTCAATGAAATCATTGCATGTTAACAAAGCGCTGGATACGGGTCAGGTTATTTAAAAGGGGTAACCTAGAAATTTTCCAGACGAGAACAGGTGCAAAGAAGATGAAGTACTCTCTCTTCCTCCTCTTCGTCTTCCCAACTACGACAGTAGTCTTGTGAAAAGAATCCAAGTCTACTCGCATGCCTGCCTTTATAATGACCTGACACCGCTGAAGTGAGGTGTGTTGTCCAGGCTTGCCGAGCTATTACACATGATATATAGTTACAATAGTTTACATACATAACGCAAGATGCATTTAAATATTACTTTTGCTTTTTGTAATATGCCCCATGGTGGCGTCGAGCCAGCTCATCGGTTTTTATACTTCCTGTACTATTGAAATGCCCTGTGTTGCATGTTGTATACCCCTGACTTATTAAATATTTAAACATAAGTTATATTTATGTAAACTGTATTTTTATGATATACTATAAGCTTTAAAAAATTATTAAGTAAAACGAGTACTGATGATATCATTGTTTTTGAAGACAGATTGATACCGCACTCAAAGGAGAATAGATACCACCGATCGGATGGTAATTTCATAAATAATTTTAATATATATTAATAAATTTACGTATGTTCAATAAATAATTAAATAATAAAATTATAATAAAATAAGTGTTATCTTAAATGTGATAGTGACGATGATGTGTTTCAATTATTTAACATATACAAGATTGGTGGACTAAACCTATAACACCTGGCACTCATATCACCGAGCACCCCAACCCCGACGTTCTCATTTTTTTTTGACCCATCATTGAAGAAGTTTATAACCCTTGGATTCAGAACCGCATCCATCACATACTTCTCTCTAGAGGGGATCATAGTCCGGAATTTTAAGTCAAAAGATAGTGGCGGGACAGTATATAGTCGGTAGTCATAGGAATCCCTTTGTTACACAATATAGATGAGTGCCTGGCATTATAACAGATCCACATTGAGATGGATTTCAGTTGTATGGCAGTTGAAGCTGCCAATTGTTTTCCCAAGATATCTAGAGGAGTCTCCACTGCCTTACTGGATGTGCTCCTCACTGAACCACTGATCCACAGGAAGACTGTTTTCTGAACTTCCATCAACAGCTTTTGTTTGGCATTTTTGTACAGAGCAGGCCACTAAACTGTTACCGCATACAAAAGAATAGGTCTAAGTACAGCGTTGTAGCATAACACTACCGTAGCTTTCTTCACCCTTTCCAAAATATTAGCTTTCCAATTTAATTTACAATCCAAAACGAGACTTTGCTTCTACTATAAAAGTCAAGCTGAACCCATTTAAAGAGGGAGGTTTAATATAAGCAAGTTTGTATTTCCTAGAAAAGAGAACCAATTCAGTTTTGTGAAGGGTCACATTCAACCCACAACCATCGGTCCATACGAATTGCTCCATCTTGAAGCCGCTATCCTCTAGTTTTAGCAACAAGTAATTAATGACCAAATTCAAAAGTAAGGGGGCTGTACGCCACCCTGTGGTGTGCGCCTGCTTACATATCTTCTGATAAGAAACATTTGATATATCCAGTCCTTGAGTAATTCATCCACTCGCGGATTCAAAAGTGCCCGAGTTATAGGAAGTACGTTACAAAAGGCCTCCTCAATATCCAAAAAGGTTACCATTGCGTAGTCTTTATACTCGAAAGATATTTCAATGAAACATATAAAAGAAAAAGTCAACGCAGCCGGTATGAAAAGCACTTAAGAATCGATTGATATAACTAATAATTCTTATATTCTTTAGTAACTGATTAAATAGCATAGGGGCAGTATGTATATGACTCATTCCACGGTAATTCAAATGGGGCCCAACCTTGACCTCTCCGATTTCAATTTTTTTGTTGTAATCGTGTTCCTTATTGAAAATAAGAAGACCGTTTCTTTTCCTTTTTTTTGGCCTTTGGTTGGCCCGTTATTTGATTTTTTAATTTTGACAGTTTTCAAATTCTAATTTTTGACTTCTACATAAATGGTTGTATCTTTGGTTCTAAGAGGAGTAGATTTTGGATACCATTTTGGAACGGTATTAATTTATCCTAAATTCTATAATAATTTATTTTTCAAAAGTACCGTTATCTAAGGAGTTATGAGCAGATAAATCTGTGTTTATATTTTTGCCGCTAGAGGGCACAGCTACCAAAATATCGAAAAACGTATTATAGCATTTGATAGATAATAGTTCAACCTTTCAAACAAGTGGTGAATTGTTTTTGGGGGAGGGGGTAATTTAGCCGCTAGGTAACTCCAAAGTTGAAAAAATGTAATTTTGATCATTTTTTTTACATTACAATTTGTGTTAAATGAGTAGATAACGCTACCAGTAGAATTTTCAGTTCTGAATTTGACAGACTACATATCTCTGGTAAGAATACTGCAAACGTAGGTCTTATTTTTCCGTTAGTTGGCTTAAAAATTATAATAAATTTATTTTTACGTGTGTTTAAGCTAAGACCAGAAATTGCTGCCTGTCTTTAATAGATAATGATCTGAAATCTTTAGCTAGTATAGCAGCTTAAATTTTTAATTCATATTTAGGTTACTAGGTAGATTCAAATTTGGAATAAACATTATTTTTTGGCAGTAATGCTATTTCTAGTAAAGATTTTAATAAACAACTATTATTTAAAAGCAATAGTTTGACTCCTAAATTGCTATTCAAAGTTCAAATAAATTTAGTTTGCCAATTTTTTGATACTTACACCAACCAAAAAACTCTTTAGAATTATTAAAAAGGCTCTCACTACGCTTCTCAAAGAAGCTGCTCTAGCTAACCTCTTAATGGTACCGCCAATTCCATCTGACGGCCCCCTTGCCGAGGCTTGTAGAGAAGAAGTTCTATTCGCAGTCAACTTTAAAATCCATTTCATGATGATTGATGTTGGCAAAAATTTTTTTATTCTTGAACTGTGATACAGCACCATCCGAAAAATAATAAATTTTCTTGGAGCTGGATATACCTACAGGCTTTTTGCTTTCTAGAATTTCAATAAATTTCTTTTGAAAACCATTTACAGCTACAGTATCATGTGTTTCTTCTTGTGATATTATGGCATAAGAAATTATATTTTGTTTATCTAGTGCTGATTTGTAGTAAGCAATGATTGGAAATAATGTAGATTGTTGTATATAGTAGTGTGCTGCTTGTATTTCATTTTGTGTGAGTGTGACAAACTTACAGTTCTCCGAAAAATCCAAAATCAATTCCCAATCTTGAAGATTACTTTTTACTATATGTATATAGTTTGATTATTGTCAATCGGTAGATTTGGTAAAATTTCCATTTCTTTCAAATAACAAAGTTTTCGGCTGCACTTCTCACAAACTCTTTCGCGGTTTACGAAATGTTTAGCATTTTCGGCTAACTTAACACTATAACAGCTCTAGATTTATTTTGCAGGTTTTTGCGATTTTTTAAGTTAAAAGTATTACAACACTGCGGATTGACCATATTGTATTTTCTCTTTAATATTATTCGGAACTCGCATCACTCAACAACAACTTTCACTTTCAATAACACTTTCAAATTGTGACTAACGAGTGGTAAAATGTGTACTGCTATTTATATGACAAGTACACAAAACTGACAGTAATACAACCATACAGTCAAATTTATTTATTTGATTTTTGTGGGTAGACAGGTTAATAAACTTTACAATTCAGATCATAAAACACGTACAGGTACTCTTTAAAACTTTAGTATAAAAATAACCTTTATAACGCAGGTCATAGAGGTACTCGATGAATCATCCTAGTTAGACATTAGATGAATCACTAAAACAAGTACCGGGTCATTAAGTACCGGGTCATTATGTTTAGTAAAAACCCTGACCAGTTATGTAAGGGGCATAGCTACACTGTTGCACACCTGATCATTTCCAGTAATTTAAACAATTTCTAATATTTTCTTGCTTTACTATGAACAACTACTAAAAATCTATTTATTTGAATTTTGAAAAAACTCAACAATATTCTCATTTTTGTATCATAAAATGATAAAAATATCAGTTCATTGTCTACTAAAGCCAGTACCAAAAATTGCACTGATTTTAATGCACCGAAAATGCATTTCCAACTTTAGAATTCAAGCGCAAATATAAAAAATCAAAATCAAATAACAGGCCAACCAAAGGTCAAAAAAAAAAGGAAAAGAAACGGTCGTCTTATTTTCAATAAGGAACACGATTACAACAAAAAAATTGAAATCGGAGAGGTCAAGATTGAAAACTTCAAAAAATTTAGTGAAATACCGTGGAATGAGTCATATACATAAAATCGTCTGCAATATTCTTTCTTCGAAGAGGAAACCACACAATTTTTATTTCATAATGGATATAATGACTCCTTGATGTCTACGATTCCCGCTTCGAAAGTAAAACATTTTCAACACTTTAAAAATATATAAATTCCTTACAGTGGGAATATTTGCTTTTTAAAAATAGATTTAACATACTTGACGCATTATATAAATTTCGCAAAACAAATTTTTGTGTTATAATGAGTCGCTTCATGTTACTGTAATACGTTCTATCCCAACTAGTATTCCATAGCTAAGCTTAAATTGAATTAAGGAGTAATATAATTTTCTAAGAAGAACGGTGTGCAAAGTGGCTTTAATTTGAACAGACCCCGATTAGTAAGACATAAATGATTTTGTAAAACGTTAATATGGCATTTGAAATTTAAATTGTTGTCCAAAATAACTACCAAATATTTGAAAATTTCATTATATTAAATTTGTATGCACGACTCTGAACAGTTGTTATCTACAAACAATAGATTAGGCTTATTTGGACAATTTACTGCATGTCAGTATATAAAAGAATTCTCCATGATATTATAATTTTTGTTTAACATTTTGGAACTGCATTATTTTGGATTTATCACTCATAACGATGAAATGATGATCAAACCAGTCCCTCAAAAATTTTAAATCATGAGTTATTTTATCGTATACCTCTGATCGATCAGATCCATTATACAATAGTTCCAAATCATGTGCAAATGCTATTTTGTCTACATAAAGGTTAAGTTCTAAGAGTGAGTTACTGTAAATGAGGAATAGAAAGGGACCCAGGACGGAACCTTGAGGAACACCTCATTTAACCTGCTCAATATTACTCCAAAATCCATTAACACATCTTATTTGAGTCCTCTTTTCCAAATAAGACCGAAACCAAGTATTAGCCGTTCCACGAATCACGATTTATCAAAAAATGAAAGAATGCGAACTTTTACACATTTCTCTAAAATCTTAGAAAAAATTGATAACAAAGGTATTGGGCGATAATTTGTCACTAAACTGGAATCACCACTTTTATACAATGAAATTACAACAGTTTGTTTAAGCGCTGCTGGAAATTGGAGAACGAGGAGAAACTTTTATATATGACACAATGGGAGTGACAAAATATCTGCAAATTTCTTGACTACACATGGGACTTATTCCATCATGACCTGAAAAGGATTTATTTTTGAACGTGGAAATAATATAGGAGAAATTTCATAACAATCTGTTGGAAAAAAGAAAAAAATTAGCATTGTTACTTTGTAGAAAATTTAAATGATGGGAGCCGGTATATCGATGTCTTTAAAACATTACCGATATTCGCGAAATATTAATTAAAATGGTTTGCAATAGTACCGATGTCACTAAGACTATCCCCTAGAGGCCTAGAATATGATGAATTTTAGTATTTTTTCGTCGTGTCCCAAGTATGTCATTAATCAACACCGATTGTTCTTTTAGAATTAAATTTTAAATTATAAAACCGTCTTCTAGCATTTTCGCAATCTAATTTAATTTGTCTTGAAAGAATTTTAACTTTAGTTCTAAGTTTAGTGTTACACGGGTGTTTTTTACTTATTTTAGCTAAAGCATTTTTCTGATGAATTCTACCAATTAGCTAGATTGCTATTGATCTAAGTTTTTATGTTATTTGAAACGTTACTTATCGTAATTAATGTTGAGCAGTTTTTGATGTGTTCAGACAAGATTGACGAAACAAATTTAAAAGATTTAGACGGATCATTTTCCGTTCTAATTCTTTGAAATTAATCCTTTGTTGAGACCTATTAAATTCAGGAGGAAGTTCACAATACGATGTTAACTTTAGGGAAGTCATGTAATGATCTGATAATTCTAAATTAACGGTTTCAGCTAAATATTGAATATTACTACCAATTTTCCTCCTACTAAAAATGTGATCTATACACGTCATAGTAGTGGCTGTGACTCTGGTGGGCTCGTTAATTACCGATTCCAATCCCAATGACGACATGAAGGACTGAGCTGATTTGTGTGTAAGATAAGGCAGAGATACTTAAATTTCAGATTAAGTTTAAGATTTTTGGCTTCATAAAACAGTTCCAGTTTACTAAGAGTCAGGCTTCCATTAATGTAAATCTTGCTGCTTTCGTTAATGTAAATATGAGCCTTTATTTGTCTTTCCAGTGTTTTAAAGAGAAAGGAAAAGAAGCTAATTAGTCTCAATTCTTTGAGACTGCAGTATGAGCGTTTTCCCGCTTTAGGTATGAATACAATCTTCACTTCTGTCCATTTGCTAGCGATGTGACATAGTTCCAGGCTGTCTTTAAAAATTACCTCTAAGCTCTAACTCTAATCAGGGCATGATTAGGTCCGTAGTCTGTTGAATATCCGCAGGGTTAATACCATCAGGTCCTGGCGACTTATATGGTTTAAAACTACTTATCGCCTCCAGTATCTTTCTTCTGCTAATAATTTGGCCTACCAGGCTTCTTGCCCTATTTCCTACTGACATAGTAGGCACAGTTTCGGGACAACCCGGAAAGTGAGCCTCCAGCAGAAGCTCCAACGATTTCGCAATAATAGTTGTCCATTTTCCATCCGACCGTTGAAGATAACTAGGGAGGCCAGTGGATAGTACTTTGCGCAGCCTTGCCATCTCCGAAGACTCCTGGATTTTACCACAGTATAGTCTCCAAGATCTGTTTTTGGTACTTCTTAATTCATATTTATAAGTTTTGAGAATTTCCTTATAGGAGTCCCAGTGTACAGCGGCTCTTGTTACCCGTGCTTTTTTAAAGAGTCTCTTGCATTTTCAACGTATTTTATGGATCTCGTTGGACCACCAGGGTGGTCGAGATTTACCTCTAAGCCCAATAAGAGGACTAGAGTCCAGTATTGCTTCATTAAAATCTTTACAGAACTCGTCCACTCGGCTATCAATTTATTGCATGGTTTTTGGAGGTTTTGGCACCGGAACTGGTAGTGAATTGCCCAGAATAGTACAAAAGGTATCCCAGTTGGTTTTCCTCCTATTCCTGTAGACTGGACTTTTGGGAATTGCCATGTTCAATTCGAACTGAAGATAACAATGATCAGAGAAGGAGTGATACAAGTGTGATATCTAATGCCTCCTGTCTATTTTTAGTTATAAAAGTCGGCTTAAGTACTATGTACTTTTATGGCACTTGACTTAACTTTATTTCACTTTACTTTTAAACACTTTGATATTTGCTTTGGCTTCACAGTTTCAATCTGTCCGCTTGCCACTGGTGGGGGCTATGACAACAGATTTATTTCCTTATTTAACGATTTAAATTAAATCAAAGAGTGCTCTCTGCTTGCCATCGGTCGTGTTTATATACCAGCAAAAAATATTTACATATAGAAATGACACCGGGTAATTTCGCCGCTACGAGTTCAGTATGTCGCTGCAATCGCATTTTTTGGTTTGTTACTTTACTACTTTTTTTACAAAAAAGTGGGGCGTGTTTACGCATTGTTGTTTATTGATTTTCTATTTTGCTTATTTTATACACTAAATACCGTAATTCTTTAATGTTCAATTCATTCATATTTCATACACAATGAAAAAAGGATAAATTTCGTTTTTGTTTATGAATTTGTAATTAGTTGTATGCTAATTTAAATGTGGTTTACAAGTTTTGTACCAAATTTTCTTAATTTTTTTTTTATTTTTCGCCGAAGCATTTATAATTTTGAGTTTTGCACGAATGAGCACTCGCATTGTATGCATAATAAAATGGTTCGTGGGTTCCAAAATTACACAAGGTGTTTTACTTTTAATTTCCTTTTCATATAAATTAAATATATTTTTTAACACGTTGTAAACAAAATTCGTCTTCTCGAAACAGTTAATGATGTTTTGAACTACACCGACAAATGCCGTTGTTTGAACTAATAAACCCCCTTTTACAGTATTTTTACAACTGGCGATTTTTTATTAGGCTTTCTGATTTCTCGTAATTGTTATCCAAATTTTCTTTGCACATAAAAGATTTGCAATTTCTACAGTTGTGTATTTTGGATACGACGTATCCTGCAAAATAAGTTGTTGCATCAGAATCATCAAACTCTACTCCATTTTTGCTGCATTGTTCTTTGAAAACCGAAAAAAAAGAAACCAACATACATATTTGAATACTGTTAAAGTTAACCGAAAATTACCAGCCGAAAGTAAAAAATTAAGTCGTAAACAGTCGATAGTGTTTAGCCGAAAATTACTATGGATGCATGGATAGCATTGAAAATGTTTGTCAATATTCTTAAATGACAAAACCTGCTCCTCGGGGAAAATTGTAGAAAACTCGCGAAACCCACAAAAATATTTAGAATTGGTACAAAATCAGCCTCTAGCTAGAGTGTTATGTCAATAGCTATCGCAAGAAAAAAATTCAATAAAAATTTCTCGTAGGAAATTTAGGAAAATTCGATTTTCCAAAAATCATTAGAAACTTTGTATAAAATCAGCTTCTAGAGTGTTATATCTTGAGGTGGATTGTTTTCATGTGATTTTTGAATCGAAAGCAATATTCAAAAACGTCTTGGCTCCACTTAGTTTACAAAAAGTAAACCATGATTTGGATGATGCCAACTTTATTACTGTTTTTACTGATGCTTCGAACCACAAAGACATTAAACTATTCCCAGTTCTTATGCGATATTTTAATGCCAGTAATGGGATTCAAGTTAAATTACTTGAACTTGCGTCACTCCCAGGAGAAACTTCCGAATTAATTACGGAATTGCTTGTAAAGGTTCTCGAAGAACATCAACTTTCAAAAAGCTAGTGGCATGATTTTTCTAGAATCAGAGGTTCAAGGAATTTCATTACATTTCGCAAGAATAAAAATCTAAACTTATTTCAGATAAATTGCAAAACGATAACATCATTGGATTTGAGTGTGCGGCCCACGTTGCACGTGGTGAACAATGCGTTACAATTTGATGCTGATTTATTGAGTTATGACATTATCAACAAAATTTGTGGTAATGAGCCCCAAATGCGACAATTTTGCTTGTTGAATAGCCTCCGAGGTGAAAATGAGCTTCGTCGGAAAAGAGCATTTTTCGGTAAAAATGCTCATTTTCTTCCAAGCGTTCCACCATTTAATTAGCGAACCAAAAACTTTGCTGGTGGCCATTTTGTTTCAGCTCCTGTACTAGCTGAACTTTGTACTCCTTTATACCGAGGACTTTATGCAAAATTCTCATCAAAGAACTTCGTGAAATGTTCAATCCTTGAGCACGATGTTGATGGATGCTCAGACACATTCTGAGCAACAGCTGCAATGTTCTCGGCTGTATGTGCTGTAAAGGCACGTGCACGTGTTGGTTTCTCCAGTTTCACAAATTGATAAACAAATTGCCTTGTAGGCATTTATACAATTTATAGTTAAAATAAAAAAATTGAAATCCCAAATATGTATCTACAGGGCTGCCACCTTTTAAAAATGCCCCCCGAGGACACTACTTAAATATTGGTTATGTACTGTACAAAATACACATAAATTTGAAGTGAAATAAGCCCTGCGCCATTGAAATGTTCGGTTTTGATTATTTACTATTTTTTGCAGTTCTCTCATAGATTTTACCTCATTCACTATTTTTTTTTTGTTGTTTTCTTTTGTTTTTTACTTATCCTTTATACTTCACGTCTTATGACACATTTAAAACCAAAATAAGGATGACTTATTCGTTTTGTTTCAATTAAGTAGTCAAAGAGTTAATTTTAAAATGGGTCGCTCTAGAACAAATGCTGACGAAAAAAAAACTAAAGGAACTTGGTCTCTATGCTTGTCTAAACTAAAGGAACTTGGTCTCTATGCTTGTCGACCTGCGAGAAAATAATTACTGACAGCAAAAATGGGAGCAGCCAGCCTCAATTTCGCAATAGAATAAGAAAACTGGCGACTGGCGTTGGTTCATGTTCTCGGATGAATCCAAGATCAATATCTTTGGACCCTATATGTAAGGATACCCGACGACTGGCGTTGGTTCATGTTCTCGGATGAATCCAAGATCAATATCTTTGGACCCTATATGTAAGGATAAGTGTTCGGCGAGTAAAAGGCAAAATGTATTTCGCAGGTAGTAAAACTTTCACCATATGTTATGGCCTGGGGAGCCATAACAACCTTTGTTTGATCACTACGCCTTCTGGATAATTCAGTAAATGGAGAAAAATATAAAAAAATTATCGAAACCTGCGTCGTCACTATTGAGGGCCTGACTCAATACATCGGTATTCCACTCTTCCACGACGATTCAGCTCCGTATGTTACAGGGCGCGCATTGTGAGTTATTGACGTTATTTATGACGTAAGAATCCTTAATTTTAACGTCTAATTTTTGTAGGTAGCCGAATTTAAAAATAGCTTGGGATTGAGTCGTTATCCTGAACAGGAAATAGTCCTGACCTCAATATTGTTGAAAATATTTTGCCTTTCATGGGAAAGAAGATCAAAAAATACAAGCTGGAAAGTGTCAAAGAGCGGAAAAAACTTATAGAAAAAGTCTGGTTTGAAGAAATAACAATATATTATTTAACCAAACTTTACAATTCAATGCCGATCCGGATTAAGGCCATCATAAAAGCCAAGGGCGGCATCATTAATTATTGATTTTAAAAAGTGGAATTTCTCTTAAATTATTTTGGTTGAGATTGAGATGAATTATTTTATTTCTGTTAATCCTTATTTTGAATAAAAATTACCATTGACAAGAACAAACTCTTTTTCAATTGAAATAACTTTGTTAAAACACTGTAAATACTAAAGACCTACCAAATTGTTACGAGGTAGGGCGGAAATATTCCTTATCCGAAGTTATAGCTCTAAAATATCGGACCGCCGTTCTTTTTTATTTGAATATATTTGGAATGGTGTAAAAATTGTGTTGATAATCAGGATCCATCATTTCTGCCATCTACTTTTGAATCAAATGACGGTATTTCCAAAATTTACTTTAAAAATTCAAACTGCACATTTCAATGGCGCAGGGTGTATATGTATTTTTAAAGCTAGAAGTTAAGAAACCCATTTAATAGGGTAGTGTTTGATTAGCTCCTTAAACTCAAGATTACAATAACTCTGAAAAAATTAGCTTTACCCGTCCGTTTGCTGATTTAGTGAAAGAAATTAAAACAATTTTGCATACAATTATCGAAACCAAAGGACAGCATATTTAAACAACGTTTAAAAGAATTATGCGGACTACATTGCTATAACAATTCGCTTTTAAGACATACGGATTCAACAATTTCGAGTTTTGATACAGATAATTGTTTTTCCGAAATTAGAATTGTATTACTCGTGCTGAAAGCTGAAATTTTCTCTAGAGATAAACATAAGGAATTGAACGATTCATGAGAAATTTATATTTAAAAACCATTTTGTTCTAGCTTTTTTGCGATTTGATTAGCTGAGTGAGTTGTTTTTTTTTTAAATAAACTACACAATTTGTTACTTTTTTTACCTAACCAATAATATTGACGGGATAAATCTATTTTATTAAATAAATAAACAAACATAAGAACACAATTTTTTAAATGACGAGGATTTTTCAGTATCGACGAGGACGCGGGGACAAAATACTCAAACGAGGATGAGTGGCAACTCTTGTATGTACTTATGCAAAAAACAAGAAAATTGAAAATCCCATTTAATTTTTCATTTACTGATTCTCAATTCTTTCCTTATTTCATTTCAACGAAATATGAACTTACTTTAAAATAAACGGCCCATATTGTAAATCGTTTTATGTTTTCATTTCATTAGATTTGTTGTTGGTTTTGTCATTGTGATGAAAACAGATGTTGAAGATGAAACAAAAAAAAAAACACAAAAAAGACGGTAAACATTTTTATGAATGAAAATATATTCTTGGACACAATAACCAAAGACTCAATCCATTTGAGATTTTTGGTACTATTTTTAGACACTTCGGCTGGTATGTCGCTTTGAAATTTGCGGTGTCATACTCTATATATGTTTACTCAATGATACCAGTTTGATACTGGTCTCGAAATTTCCTTTATTGCGTATCATAAATCATCTTCATTCTTGAGTATTCTGTTTATGACCCATAATCATCTAGAAATATCGTTTATGGCTTGTCATAATCATCATTATTCGGACGTCCTTGTTTTTATAGGATCATTATGAATTTGTGCGTTGGTGTATAAACATGTTTCGATAATAAATAATTGTAATAAAAACATTGGCTTCCATGAGCATCGCACCATAGGTGTTCATAACATGAATTCGTTATATGATGGCCGTAATCGTTACAATATTTATAATGTAATCGAGGAGTAATTCACCTCGTTCATTTGTGTTCGTACTTCTCCAGATTGTGTGATAATAATTTGCAGGATGACTCGAGCCTTACGCTTCTGAGCCTCACTAGATTGGCTGGTAGAATGTTCACTTCATCGTATTCTAGGTAAGCTGGTATTAGCCAGAGATTTCGTTTCCCGACCCCAATGGTAACCGCTTCTACATCTGCATTGATCAAATTTGATATTATTTTTAACTAGAATGCACGACAGAACACTACCTTATTTTTCCGCGTGCATTAATCTATAATAGGGAATCTTGAGCTCAAGTACTCGGTCTTAAGCAACCCAAGACTCTGGGATCAAGATAATGCTTGTCCCTTCTTTCCCAATTTTTATTAGGAAAGCAGCTGATGATACATTAGAGTGATGGAGGTTGATTGGAAGAAATATCAACATTGCTAAACCTTTACCTCCATCACAATATCATCAGAGTCCTCCTCTGATGTAACGTCTTCTGAGAGCCTCTTCAGTAATTTCAAGGACATTGTGATCTCCGTATCCGTGAAGAGAGTTTCTACTTAGCTGTCCGCTTCCTTAGGGCACCCAGATAAGCACCGTGGTAGTGTCTCCATCCGGCTTGTCTTGACTTCTTTACCGCCGTGTTTTGGCCTAGAAGCCAATAAATCAGCAATCTAGCCACCAGCGGTCACCACGTGGAGGTAACACGAGCACTTGCGGAAGCTGCATGTTATGGTGCTAACAACAAGTGCCAACTTGTATCCCCCAAACAACTTCACAACTAACCCAGTATGCAAAACAATAATTAAACCAATTTAAAAATTAAAATTTTCTCTTTCAACGGAATGATTTGGTTTCGCGAAAATTTTTTTTATTCTCATTAAATTTTTTTTAATTTATAGAATTGCTTAGAAGTTAAAATATTTTTGTAACAATAAATATTAAAGTTTAGTCAGGTTAAGTCGAATTTGACTAAACCGAATTCAATTTAAGCAAAGAATATAGAATATTATAAAAGTGCCGAAGTCGGGATTTTTTTTAAGTTAAGCCAATGCATCGGTCAATTAGCTTGTTAATTAAGCTTCAATTTAATTTCTATTTAATCTCTCTACGCCAATTTTTTGCTAAGATATCTAAATCTCAGCAACCAATCATTGCACAGTAAATTAACCTTCGTATGGGCAGCAATTTTTTTTACGCCCGTGGACCAGATTTACAAATGTAAAGATAATTTTTCTGTGTATGTTTTGTATGAAAATTTTTTGAGATTGTTTTGTATTTCTATATAAAATGCATTTCTTATTACGTGTAGGTAAATTTTGCGATCCAATTTTGTTTTATTACCTGTAGCCAGATGTTCTTTTTAATTATTACATAAACAAAAAACAAACAGTTCTGTTATTTCTATGGGGCATGCTTATACTAACAATAATCGCCGCTGTTTTTAAAGGCAGCAACCTCGGTAAAGGTTGAATGTCAAATGGTATTAGTGTTTTGTATCGAAACTGTATTGTGAATAACACAAAAGAATTTTTATATTCTTTTCTAAATTTTTATAATTCGCTTAGCGACGCGTTCGAACTTCGTAGCCATAAAATTAAACGTTAAACATTATTGTAACCTTTATCACGACGGTAATGACATCTGATGTGCGGAAACAAAAACAAACTCGTTTTGCATGCCCCATTGTGTTTTGTCACTTGTCGACTTGTCGTCAGTATTGTGTAGATTTTTATAAAACTAAATCGTGTGTTTGTTGTGTTCTCGTGAATATTTTAACTTATAAAATAAATAAGCGATTTTAAGTATTTGTCTGCCTCCCAACTATCTAAGTAAGTGATTTCTATTCAATTTTTTGGAAAATTGTTGTAGATAATCAGCGTTATATTTCATGCCAATTATTTTATTATTCAGATTAAGCTATGAAGAATACAAGACTTATTTAAACCAGGTTTTGCACATCAGCGAAACAGACGAAGGGTAAGACAACAGACTCAGGTGGCTGTGAATGAGATGGCGAAATTGAAGCGACAGAAGTTGAAATTGGTGATGGTGGTGATTGCGATGACGATAGTCACAACGATGATGAAAGTGACAATTATGTAACGGGATCGAGTAAATATGGGAAAGAAGAAGTGTCCCACGGGTACTTTATTGGGACGGATGGTACGAGACGGAGAAAGAAAACTCCGTCATTTCAATGTAATAGCAAACAAAACGTGTTCCGCGATCGTCACTTTAAAGGTCCCAATCCCGCTACAAAAAATCTGAGCGATGTTGAAACGTTCTGCACAATCTTAGATTCTTCAATTACCACGACGACATGCCGCCACACAAATCGATAGGCAGATTTTGAATTACGAAATTGTAATGAAAGAATCCCGGGCAAGGCAGAACTTTTATGGAGAGAAGTAAACGAAGAAGACATTTTGGCCAATTTCGGAATCCTTTTATTCATGGGAAGCCAACGATCAAATTACGAACGGGTAGAATCCTGCTTAATCGATCCAAAAAAACAACAACTTGCTCTAAAAACTGTAAAAAAATATTGTTTTTTACAACTTTTTTTGCATTATTCAAAAACAAAATCAAAAACTATTCACTGACTAGGCAACATTTCCAGATAGATAGAAAAACGTCGGAGTTATTCAAAAAGAAAAATTGAAATCTTAACATTTGTAAATCCTGCCCATGCGAAGGTTAATATCTTGAGTAAATTTCCTACAAGACCCTTTAATGATTATTTGAGAAAGAAAAATGTTTTACCCTCAACACTAATTTGAAAAATGTACAAAAAATGACTTTTATGGTTGTTTAGTAAATGTACCGTTACTTTACAAATATTGATGAGAAGACTAAGTTCCAAGGTTTTTTTACAGCTTAATGTACCCCATAGTAGACTTGTACATTATCAAATTGTACCATCTAACAGTTTTTCTGGAATGTTCAAAGTTTTAGCAAAACATTTAAACGAACAAGTGTATTGTTCCTAAACCTTGTGTACATTTTTGCAATTTTTTGAACTTTTACCCCATTTTGCATTAGTTACCTGTGAACCCTTAACGATCAAAAGATTTTGTGTAATACTACTGAAGTTCTGAAATGTGACCAACTAGGATGGAACTTGGCTATTCTTTGACCGATTTTAGTGAAATTTGGTATGCGCGATGTAAATGGGATTCTAGCCTCACAGCAGATAAACCTAACCTTTTTTCAAATAACCATTAAATTGTCTTGTAGGATAAGAATCATTTTATATTCAAAGTTAGATATCTCAGCAAAATATTGATGTAGAGACCAAATTTAACCAGCTAACTGACCGATGCATCGGTTTAACTAAAAAAAAATTTCCCGAGTCCGTGGATCCTTAAAAAAGAAATTGGAAAATTTTTGTCTCGCGCTATTTCTTATGATTGTGTAATAATGGTATCTCACAAAAATTTTCTGCTAAAAATTCTCGAAACTAAAAACTTGAAGCTTTAAAAGTAGTGTATTTCGCCAATAATAGAAGTTGACACCCTCAGAAGGAATTTTTGCAAAACTATCACAATTCAAAATGTGAAATGTGGAAATAATCAGAAAGTCATATGTTTTCTAAAACGTAAATTGCATTAGACTGCGTAACAGAAACTGCAAAAACAGTTTTATCGTTGAGTGATTTTTAGAGCTGCCAACTCGATAAATAATTTCACAGTGTTCAAAATTTGCAGGCCATTTACAGCTATAACTTTGATGACATTCCTATTTCCTTTATAATGATATGAATTATCATTAAGTTTGCAGTTGAAAGTTGGTAACGGCATTTTATTAGCCGAAGCGAGAATTTCAAAAGGAAATATACCTGCAAAATTCGTAGCACAGTTTAACGAGGGGGTTTTAATAAGCTGGACATCATATACCAAAGCTTAAAAGGCTCAATAGTTTATCAATAAACCCGATTTCTTTGCCAGCCTTCGCCTTTTCAATTTTTGTGGCAAGTCCATTAAGGGCCGATACTGTAGATTTATCGGCTTGGTAGACAAACTTATTCCGATGAAGCGGATTTCCTATAAAGGCCTCACTCGCCTTATTTGGTGAACCAAAATTGACAGACTGTTACTCATCAGCCTGGTATCAACAAATTACGGTCTTTCTGAAACCAATTTTAAGGGCTTCGCGAGTATTTAATTCAGTGTTTGTTGTTTTTGATTACGTATATTGAGAGTCTCATTTAAAAAAGATTTATTTAAATTTGAATGTTATAAATAAGAATTAAATAGTCGGCCGTGTTTTTGATTATCTTTTAATCCTTTTTGATTTTTTTTTAAATTAATTTACAACATGTTTGTATTACCTACTGTGGTAACTGTAGGCGATACATAATAAAAATAAATACACAAATAACTTTTTACAAAAGACTCGAATCTACATTATTAATAATCAAATATGTACCCCTAAAAATACTCTCACCTCTGTTGTTAATGTCACTGCTGACCCACTGCGTAAGTTGCACATTTGCATCGTATCGTATAAGGCAGCGCAGCCCCTTCCGTTTGCAATCGGCTACGATCAGTTTATCTCCATCTGGAGGCGGTCTTTCTGGCACACCAGACAGTAGGCCTCCTTCTCTAACCACCAGTAACCCGTCAGGCCATAACAACCTCTTGTTTGCCCGCTTTCTCCCAGCACCTATACCATAACTGTTACCAAATCCCTGATTTATTTGCGAGCTTGTGCCAAAACACCCACTTGTTTTGTTAATCCCTAAACTTGATTTTGTCCATGGTTCCTGAATAAAAGCCATTCCAATGTGCTCCCAGAAAAACTTGTGACTAAAGACGCCTGATGCCGTCTTAGCATGATGCAGGTTTACTGTAAATATTTAATTTGTGTCCTCACGAATTACGGACTTATATAAATGCAGAAAAATTTGCGTTGCTAGGTTTTCCAAGCGTGTTTTGAGATAGGTAGGCTGACTTATATCCTCTATCGATCCACGACCCTTTGATGATGCACCCACCGGCCCCTCTTCGTCCTATCATTTTTTCTGTTTTGCGGGCTCTTGGATAAGACCGATATCGCAGGAGTCTTTTCTACTGGTACCGTGACCGTGGTGGCTGCGCGGGTGGAGCTAAACAAGACCAAACTTATATTAGACTGAGTGATTCACTGAAACGGTGCGCAGAAGACTGAGCTGCAGTGGCGGATTTAACGGCGGGCGCACCGGGCGCGCGCCCGGGCCCCGACTTCTGGGGGGCCCCGCAAAACTTCAACTTTCCAGTTTTTCTAATGGCTAAGCTAAGTATCTAAAGTAATTTTCGTGTTTATATTGTGTGTAGAAGAAAAGAAAAATGGGTTAATAATTTAATATACATAAATGTTTAAAGATATATGTTCTTTAATACTGTTTTCAATATTAAAAGTGTTTGACACGGTAAAATGCCCAAACGAAAAAAAGTTAAGACCTCTAACTAAATTTTCAATCTACAGATTTAAAATGCGTGTAATTTGTACTTATACCTAATTAGGGTACGCAATGCATTTTCTTCGGTGGGGAAAAAATAGTACGAGCGTTATTCGAATTAAAAGCGGCTTTGTTTCTTGACTCGCATTCTTGGCACGTGCTCGGCTACGCTGCGCTTCGCCCCGCATGCAAATATAAAGTGCTTTTCGTACCGGCTGCGTTGACTTTGGACTTTAAAAATGTAAAGTCGTTTTGTAATTTTGTTTTATTTGATTTACAGTATCACTTTTTAGAGAAATGTTTTCAAATTGATATAAAATAAATTATTTTTAAGTGATAATTATTAAAAATAAAACGTATATTTTTTGAAGTCCGAAGTCAACGCAGCCGGTATGAAAAGCACTTAATTGCTACTATTTTTCAGTTTTGTTACCAAAATATGACTTATCAAAATCGTAGTAGGTTGTGAAATGGCATATTTTTCATAACTAGTTAGGAAATGGGGAATATTTCATTTCAATAGATCGATAATTTGACAGCCAAAATATGTCAGATTTTTTTGAGTGTTAAGGAAAACAAACAGCAGTTTATATGAAGCTAACTTAAAATGTTTGAAAATAACTTAATTTTAATAAAAATAACCATAGAAAAAACTCAAACGACACAAGATTAAATCTAAAGAATACGAATTTGCCTTCTTTTTATGTTTTAATTTTTCACACCCTTTTCACAAAAAAATTTACTTGCTTAGCTTTAACTGACATAAAATGAATACATTTCAATTAAATTTTTATTAAAAATATATGTCTGTAATAGTAGAAATAAAATTGTATCTGTGCCACTTCATACAAAAAGATATGAACAATATTTTGACGTTTATATTTGTTTTCCTTAACACAAAAAATCACAATGAAGTTGTCTACCATTCAATCTATACCAGTTTGTGCCTACTTGATTTCCAAAAAATTTTAAAATTCATTTGGAATTTAACCATCCAAAGACTTTCTCAAAATTCAATAATTTACTGTTTATAATAAAACTAGCTGTACGGGGGCGCTTCGCTTCACTCGTTTCGCAAATCGTCACACAAAATGAGGAATTTCCTAACTGTGCCCTGATTCTCTAAAGATAATGTGTAAATGTGAAAACTTGTAAAAAGCAAAGCTTTCTTAATCCTCTCGAAAAATTTCAAACTGATAAAAGTAAGCTTTGCCTTTTACAAGTTTTCACGTTTACACATCGCACATGACTTAGAAAAGTGACACAACTCAAAAAGTTAGTTTTTGAGATAATTCGTCAGAAAGATGCGCAAAGATCGATTTCATAACCTGACATAGTGGCGTTTTCATATTTATTTTACAAAGCGAGCGACGGCTTGATTTTCTGATCTTCTTTTTTTGACGCACATGGGCAATATCTTATGATAGTAGGTAAAATCGAAATTAACATTTTTTTCTTTTGCTCTCCTGAAAAATTTGAAATTTTGAGTTGCGTCACTATTCTTTGTCATGTGCGACCTTATCTTTTAGGGAATCAACACCCAGGATGCTTAAATACGTGAACCTGTATTTTTATTTTCCTGCCTCTCTCTATTTTTTTAAGGGACCTAATTTTTTCTTCTGCGCCCGGGGCCCCAACCGACCTTAATCCGCCACTGCTGAGCTGCATATCGTTTTCATTTTATCGTTTTCATAGCGTCATTCTGTAGGTAATTCGGTTCGAGTTTTTCACCGGGACATTGTTTTCCTCGTAGGCTTTTTTGTGCCGGTGGTGAATAATTCTCAAAGCGATTCCTCTTGGCTGCGACCACCTCTGAAGGAGTACTAGTTTCTTTCAGTGGCCGCAATGCCAAAAGTTCAGAAGGTTTGCCCTGCTCTAAAAGGACTTTTGAGCAATAAGGATTAAAGAGTATTGCGAACATTCTCTCAATAGTGATAGATAATTTTCTATTTTTTTCCAACGGTAAAATGCGAGACACGGTTAGGTATTGGTTTAGGGTTGTATACTTGCAATAAATATTTTTCAGCACGACAATAATTTCAAGAATATAGCACGCTCGCTTCTGGTTTATCGTGCAATAGATAAAAACAGTTACATTTACCACACCAATCACCAGACTCCACCCGACAGAGAATTCATGGGAAAAGTTCGGCTTAATAGATGTTACAAAACTGCAACCAATAATTTTGTTGATCAAAACTATAATTTCTTAAACGATTTATTCATGTTTCATACCAATACGCTATGTACATATATGTTTTAATACGCTATGAGTACCTTTAAAGCTGTAAAAAAAGAATTAAAATTACTCTTCAATAAAATAGTTTTTATTACAATTTGTTTTTTTTTTTAAACATTTTCGCAGTTTTGAAACCACTGTTTGCATTTACTAAATCTGAGTTACAATACATGTATTTATTAATACATACATATAATATGAGTTTTGGATTTACAGTTTTGATTGCCAAACTACAATTTTTATATACAACCAAATAATGTAGAAAATAAAAAATACTTTTTGAATAATAAAACAGTGTATGTATGCTAGTTTAAAACAAAAGAGGAGGGGAAATTTATGGAAGCCGAGGTAAAACAAAATTTCCAAAAAAAAATTTTAAAATACCTTTACGTCTATAAAAAGCATTTTATTAATATTTTTTAAAAACTTACATTTTCCGCCGATATTAATCATTCCATTGCTTATCCAATTACACTGAAATATGTATGTAGCAGATTATTAAAATAACTAAAAACGTGCGATAATTACCGGAAAATTCCTATTTCAAATATTTTTCAATATTCAAAACGTATTATCCACACAAATATACAATATTGTAAAAAAAAATATAACATAAGTGCTGATTACCCACAATCTCAATATGCTAGACGAGTATTGTTCATAAATTATGACTTTGACCCATTTACAGCCCCAAATACATCAAAAATGATACTCATACAAATTAATTGGGGAAAAAATGCATTGTCGCTTGATTATTCCAGAATAATTTTTTGCAATTTGCAGAGTAGCCAAATGCCAATTTACAATATCTTTCTTAAATAATTGTAGTTTGTGGTTTAAACAACTTTTATCATAAACTATAAATGCTCCTAAAATCTTATATATGTATACACATAATGGATTTTATTCTGTTTGTCGTAATACTATTGTTTCTAACCTAACAAAATAACCGGTTAAAACTAAATGCTTTTTTTTTCGAAATTAAAAACAAATTGCGATAATTCTGAGAAATAAGTCACTGAATACACAAACGAGTTTATATACATATGTATATATTTTGATTACGTCTGAAAAACATAATATACATACTGTACACATACACAAATATTTTGTATAACGCTGTACAACTTATTTAACATTTAAACGTGACGACATTACATCATCAAATTGCTAAAGTGACGTGTTATATCGTATCGACCATGTCAATTTATGTTTATATAATAACTGTCTAAATCAAACCCGCTTCCCCACGCGGTTACACTTTTTGTTTTTTTTTTTTAATTTTTTTAAAGAAACGTGATTTTTTCGTTTCAGAAGAGAATAAGAAAATATTTTAGAGAATATAATTTAAAATAAAAATTAAAATGAGAATTCAATTCAATATTTTTCTATTCAACATTGTTTCTGATGTCAAGGTATCAGTTTGCCTAGACAGACTATGGTTTAATAAATCTGATTTAATGAATTTTCGAGATTAGCCGTAGTTAAATTTACGGTATTTATGTTTTATTTTGAGTTTAGTGACAAAAACGTTGTAATCAGAGTGTATTGGTTGGCAACAAATATATGGCAGTACTTTTGTTGCAAGAAATATTTAGTCATATATTATGTTCATCATCATGTGTGATCGCATGCTACTATCATCGCAAACAAAAAAATCCCACTGTAAAAATACCACAAACAAATATTTCGCCACAAATTTAATCTATTTACGTTGTGAGCAATAATTTGACTTGTAATTAGGATACAACAGGAAGAATTTATACAATTCTTCCTGGAAAAGCGGGGGTTTGGGGCGGCAGCCCCCATCTTCTAAGGCAGTGCTTCTCAAATTGTGGGCCGCGGCCCCCTAGGGAGCCGTGGAGCTGTTGCCTCGTCTTAATATCTCTAATAAACCGCACAATTTCCTCGCATACAAATTTCTGAAGCTGCCTATTATCAATGATCGCTGTAGATATGTGATATGTATATGATTTCCACAATCACTAGGATTTTGATCGGCAATTTCTTATTCTACAATGAACAGTAATTTCAGTTCTCAAACTTTGATCTGCAGGACAAAAAAATCATGGTTAAAATTGAGGTCTTTTATGAAGTAACAACATTTTTAAATCAGACATCGATACCCGAAGTAAATTCTCGGAAATTTAGGAGCTACATTTAAAGTAAAAACTATAGGAACTTAGGTCTTTGAAAATTTGCGAAATTGGATGTTGATAATGTACGTACGTACATAAAACACAAATTATTAATAAGTTTTATAATTTTAATTGGTCGAAACCTTTACCTTATGGCTGGAACAGGGAGTCAGTAAGAACTTAACGTAAGAATACGATATATGGACTTTGCATAAAACCGACCACCGAAACTTTAAGAACTTTTCGTTAAGTTTCGTTAAATTTAGTTGTCACTTTACCCCAACTTAACAGAGCGAAATTTTTCGCTCAAACTTAAGGTAATGTCTAAAAACCTAGCACCGGATAAGATATTAGTTCAATTTGGCCATATTATAGTATAACAATATATTTTTTAATATTAATTTGTTAAATAAATGGAAATAAAAATGGAAAATAACAAATTAAATATGTATAGGTAAATGGACATCATCAGTTTAACGTATGAGGAATGAAATATGGACAAATGTAAAATGTATTTGTATTTGTATTGTACAACCAAAAATAAAAATTTCCTTGTTTTTAAATAAGGTGGTTCCCGTATATTTTATAAAAAATACATTACAACTGCGTCATTTTTCGATTAGTTACAAAAATGTCGTTGTTACAAGTAGATCGTCGTAAATTAATTTGTAAATTTTGTCAGGAAAATCCAGACAAAAAAAAGAACGAGATTTTTCACTACTTCAAGGATCTTGGATTCAAAAAATTCTTTATCTACAAAACAATTAAACTGTTTGAGAATAATGAACCTGTGGAAAGAAAACCCGACTCTGGTAAAAAATGTCAACTACAAGGTAGCAAAGTTCGAATGAAATTGAAAGGTGAAACAGTGGGTCGAACTGCAAAATCGTACAGAAAACTGGGTAAAAAATATCAAGTTGCCCCAAAAACTATCAAGAAATATTTACAAAATATGAATATTCAACGCAAACCCAAAAAATCGGCACCAGCAACTACAGACAAACAATTAGCTACAATCAAATCTAGATTAAGAGTGCTTTCCCAAACATATTTCGCTGCTTCTTCAGCTTATAAATGTGTGATGGATGATGAAAGTTATTTCACTGTTGAAGGTAATGAATGGCAGCCAAAATACTACTACGAGTCTCCCGATCACAATGCACCAGAAAAGGAGAAGTTTATTCATAAGACCAAGTTTCCAGGTAAAGTTATGTTGTGGGTGGCTATTAGCGAACGAGGTGTCAGTGACCCAGTATTTTTCAAAAGTGGTTTGGCGGTTAATGCGCAAACATACACAAACAAATGTTTACCTGTGCTTCAGAAATTTATTGATTGATTGATTGATTGATTGAAGTGTTCGACCAAGCTTTAAGCAAGATCTCCCGGAGTTATTAATGGCCGGGCCTCACCGAACACCTTGTTACATAAAACATAAAGAGGATTTGGATAGGTTTAGTTAGTTAGATAGAAATTGACCCGGTTACAGACACCTAAGTATAGCCAATAGTTAGTAACACAATGACAGCACATTTCGAATCTACTTAAAACTGCACTCTGAAATAAAATTTATTAGTATACTGAATCAGATTCCTGCGCCCTTCTGAAATCCTAATCGTAATTAAAAATATATACTTAATAAATATATAATACTCATAAATTAATTTGAAATTGACTTAAAACTAATAAATATAATCGAAATCGACTGATCATTCACATGATTTCCTCCATACTGGTCCCTGTCGCTACTTATAAATATACTTAAGTTCACGCTATAATACATAAGGAGTTTCAGCAAGATTATTCACTAAATTCTATGAGTTTGAAAATTATAAGGCGCTGTTACTAGATATGATTGATGGATTAGGTTGTACGGCCCATCATTATAGCAGGATTCCCAAACTCCAGGGTCCCATTCCGTAAACCCGTATACATGTAACAAAACCTAAGGCTAAGATAGGATTCTTAGTTGGGAGAGACTCGACCCGGATACAGCCACTCAGCGAAACGGTATTTAGTAAAAATTGTTAGTAATTATATAATCGAATTATAATCGAATAGTTAGTACAGAACAACACACTTTCTAAACTACAAGTTATTCACTAGTTTTTGATCCTGTAGGGTTGATCCAATTTAAAATTAAATTCTGAAAATCAGGATTAATTTTAATCTCTATAATAATGATTAATACTGTAACTATATTATAATCTGAAAAATTAATTAACCATACAATTAACCTAATCAACAATAGCCCACCTATCTTAGAAAGAAAATTAATATAATTCTAATCTACTTTTATGTTTTATTAAAATTACAATTAAAACTGCACTCTAAAATGATCTTTATTAGTTTGCTGGATCAGGTTCCTGGGCCCTTCTGCAAATCATAATCATAATTAATTTAGAATTGACTTAAAGCTAATAAATACAATCGAAATCAGCTGTTTATTTACATGATTCCCTCAATATGTTTGATCTGAAATGGGCGCTATCCTGTAATGAACTATAATTAATGTTACCAGTAACCAAAATTAATTATAAGGCGCTAATAAACCCTGATGCTTTAATGTGTACGACCAAGCCCCCAGCAAGTTTCCCGGAATACGCCGGGTCCACCGTACACCCTTTTACGGATAACAAGACGAGGGACAAGAAAAGTATGTTAGTAATAAAGCATCAACCCGGCACCAGACACCCAAGAAGTTGATAGTTAGTAAATAAAACAACAACATTTCTAAACTACATGAATATTAACTGCTTGATTCCTGGAGCTTTGAGTTGGGCCTTAACTTTATTCCTGAAAATTAGGATTAAAATGGTTAATTCTGGAACAATCTTAGATTCTGAAACAAGTTAAATTATTTGTCAGTATCCTTAAAATAAAGCCTCTAACCACCTATGATCTTATTAATCTAAGTCTACTTAATGTTATATCTGCATCAATCCTATAAATAAATAATTTAAAAAAGTCCTCTTGGTGACACTCCTTCAATATTAACAATTTATTAACTATTTTATTGTTTTATCAAAAAGCTTGCAAAATTATTGCTAACTTAGCTTCCTTCTGGAACTCCTCCAATCGTCACCAAAAACGTAAACACCCACTTATACACACTCAGAAAGTCCCTCTATAGCATAGTTTTAGAACATAGGTAATACATTTTACCCAGATTCAATTAATGATAAAATTCCAAATTAATTCGATACAAAGTTTCTCGAAATTTGCATTGGCTTACTCCGAATATTTCTGAAAATCAAGATCTATGTAAATTTGTTAATTGTTCCCAACTACTACTTCTAAAATAAACTAAAAGTTATTAAACTCTGAAATCCTCATGGTTTAGTTGTTAAAATGGAAATAGTAAAAGTAATTAATTAATTAAATTTCTCATCACGCTTATTAATCCCTCAGAAACTTTAAATCAAAAACCAATTAGTAGGACAATATAAAATTAACTTGTTTAAAATATAAAATTAGCCAAACGTAATTAAAAGAATTAATTAATTACAAACAAATTATTTTTCATTAAAATTGTTAAATACAATATATTGTTATACAATATATAGCAGAGTTATTTATTTAATTAACATAAATTCTAAATATAAGGATATAAACATCTCTTATATTACAAACTAGTGTATAACCAATATAAGTAGAACAAAACTATCTACCTTACACGAAGGAAACTTTGAGAACTTGAAACTTGAGTACTCAAGAAGCAACACACAACTTTTTTTGGCGAAAAAGAACGGAAAAACCTGAAAAAGATGAACTCATAAATTGACATCAAACAGATGTATTAAAAATGCACATAAAACTACATTGCATGTAGTTTTTATTATTTTATTTTATAATGTGTCTTCGCTAAAATGCACATTTCAATTCCAAATGCAAAACCTTACAAATGTGTATTGAATTTATGTCGCTCATGTTAATAACGACACTATAAATATAAATTGGTAATGAAAATTGAACATAATATAACACATCAAAAAACCAGAAAAAGATAATAGAAACATACACTAAAATCCACATAAACAAAATAAATAAATATTTCCATACACTCTTCCTCTGCGCATTCAATATTTATGCATATGCACATGCGCAACAAATCTTTTCATATACATAATCCTTAGTACGCAATTACGCATACTTCTACATGTTTTCATTATATGCCATGCACAATATTAAAATATTAAAATTACACCAAAAATTATAAAAATTCCACTACAAACCCATTCTACAGTGACTCACAGCCTATTTGATCCAGTTGCATTTCATTAATAAATTGTAAATATCTCGCGATGTCTTATTTTGTTTGAGAGAAATAGAGAAATGGATCAAACAAGCCGTGGATCACTGATGTATTTAATCTGCCATTAAAACTACATGTACGATGTACCAAAATATAAAACTTTTACCAATAAGCCCGTTCTACGTATTAATCTTCGATATGTTTGTTCAATTGTATTTAAAATTAAAATAAAATATGTATACGTATTTGAACTAGACGAAACAAGAACAGACATGCGTATTAAATTTAACCGCGTTTATTAAATTGGAACAATTTAATTTTTGATATAAAATCAATCAAAAGAAGCTTTATGCACTAGAATTTTATATACAATTAAACAGACATTAATGCCTAAATCATGCAATTAATTTAGAAATCATGAAATTTGATTTCCTTCATTTATAAGTACAAAAAACATTGCCTGATAAATGCATCCCGATGGATTACATTTTCCAAATTCACATTTAATTATTTCACTATACCACTTATTTCTTCACTCAAAAATTGAAAAATTAAATTAAATTAAAATTAATTGATTTTACACTTCACTAAAAATTTGATTACATAATTTAAAATAATCAAAACAATAAATTACACTAAAAACTTTTACTTTATGGAGCAGACAAAAACACGACTGTCTCCTTTGAACGTTTATCGCCGACCTGTGCTTCAGAAATTTATAAATAAATATCATAAAAATGATAAAACGATTTTTTGGCCTGATTTGGCATCCTCACATTATGCCAACGCAACGTTATCTGATTTACGTCAACGCAGAATCGAATTTATACCTAAAGACTATAACCCACCAAATGTTCCACAACTAAGGCCCATTGAAACTTTTTGGGCAAATCTGAAGAGAATGGTATACAGCAATGGATATCGTGCCAAAAATGTTGAATGTCTGATTAGAAAGATAAAAAGAGATTTCAAGAAGATTGATACATCAGGAACGCAGGCGGCAATGAAAAGAGTGCCAGAAAGGATCAGGAAAGCGAATCGATATGGAGCGCAAATTTTTCTGTAAATTTTATCTAAGAATTAAAGTTTTAAATAAATGATGGATTAAAATCATTTGATTAGTAAATAATTTTTTTTTTACTTTTTTTTTTTAGTTTAGTGGAGACATGTATATGACAAGAGTCATACGGATTTATTCTTTAAGCCACATGAAATATGAATGAAATAAAAATGGTTCTTATAATTCTTTATAATTATTGCCATGTTTTTACCCAATTTTCAATTTGTGCATCGCAGCATATGTACAAAATTAGTTATTAGTTCCCAACCGGTCTTACAGATGGCTAGTCGACATGTCAAATTTTCTGTAAGAAAAAACTTTCGTCAAATTCCGTAAGGTTTCTTACTGATTCTTACTGACTCGCTGTTCCAGCCTTTAGTTTTACACATCAAAATGGCATATTAGTTCTTCTAATTCTCAGACTAAAAATCTTTTGATTGATTTGCAAATTTACCCAAATCTACCAAATCTGAATTTATCATGAAAGCTGGCAATTAATGAAAAAGTATAGGCACCATGTTTGGGGCATAAAACCCTTTACTATTCAACGTAACACGCTTAACTAAAATTTAAAGACGAGTAACAGTTTTGTTTAAAGCAAACAATTACGCGACATTTTTTTTAGGTAACCTGGCAACACTTTTTAACTGTAAAACCTAACTTCCGTGGAATTGAAACTGCCTTTTAATGGTATATACATATAATCATAGCTGATAGGGATAAGATAAGCTTTGTTTAAGACTCAAAACGACCATATGTATAAAATTTGAATTGTATGTTTATTTTTATTTTTAGTGCATGAAAACCTCAATAAAATAATGAGGGCAATCCGTTTTCTAAAAATTAGGAACCAAACTTTGTGCGTCAAATTTCTAATACAAATAATGAAAAAATTGAGTATTAATTTATAAGGGAAGGATTAATATTCTTTAATTTTTTTTCTAGAAAAATCAATTTTTCGGTAAATTACGGATATTACAAATTAAAAAATTACCGAGAACAGTTATAGTTCTTTGGAATCAAAGAAAACTGATTTAATTAAAATAACTGAGCTAATATGGCGAGTTCTTTTTCTTTTTTTTTTTTTTGAAGAACTCGTTATAAATACAGGGTCTATTTTTTTATACACCCCGAGAGTACAGACAGTGTCAAATTGTCCAGTGTATCCAGAACGTAAATGTTTCTATAAAAATAAATTTGTTATAATCTGTTTTTATAAAAATATTTGTTTTTAAATATCAAATATGTGTTTTTAAATGTTTTGTTTTTTCTCTACAATACAATGAATGTAGACATTTCAGAGCAAAAATTTACAAACGGAGTAAGCTCAGAGTATGTTCAGTTCACATTAACAAATACAGTGCATAGAGTAAAATTACTCTGGTTGAATAAAAAAATGCAGTGTATAATTTTGACAGCGCATTGCTCGCTCAGGTTCAATTAAAAAATAAACCCACCATTTCAAATATGGGTATAAAACTGCTAGGCAGGTCAAGGTTTTCAAATTGAGACAATACATTGAAAATTGGTATAGTTGAAAAAATCTCAAAAAAACTTTGGATAACTCTGGATTTTGTACAGAAAAATTAATTTTTTTAATGTTTCGTACTTCCAGAATTTTCATAGTTCGATAATTCAGAAGAGTATATTAAATCCAAATTTTGTTTTAAATGCCTAAGTAAAAATAATTTGACACAAAAATTAAAAATAAACCAAATTCGGGTCGGGTTGCGGTCAAATTAGACAAACGTGCCAAAATTGAATTTTAACAAATTTAGAATAGTCGTAATCGTAAGCTCAAAAATGTTAAGCTTTAAATTTAGTCATTTCCAGTCTGTTCTATTTCACTCATATGTCCAGCTAAAATATTTAGTTTACGACCTTTTACAGCTACATCTAACTTTTAATAGTACATTATTATTGAATAATTTTTGGGAGTTATTGATTTTATTTTTTCGATTTCGGGGGCCGCAGTATGGAAAAGTTTGAGAAGCACTGCTCTTCTCTAAGGTATACAACGAATTAAAATTACATTAAAAAATTGTTATATTTAAAAAAGTTGCTCTTTTATCATTTGTGGTACTATCAGAAGAAGCAATAAGGGCGAAAAAATCTCTGTGATCTGTGTCTGCAAGGTTGACGAAGCGATTATTATTAATAAAAATCTTGAAAATATTAATCTTTGCTAGTATAACAAATACGTATGTACTATGTACGCAACATTTTTTTTTGCTATGTTAATCCTTGCGATTTAATGTTCCTTCGAAGAAAAGGCTTTCGAGATTTCTGTCAAGCGTTTATTTTGTTAGCTATATTTTTACTGCGATGTTCTTGTTGGGATATTTTGTTTTCGATAATAAGGTACGGGAGCCGTATTAACCGTAATTTAAAACGAGTTTAGCTAAATCGGATTTAATAAATCGCAGTATGTCAAAGGTTTTACGATGTTTAACTATTAATATTGCTAGTATTTCTGTAACTATAAATAAAAATGTACGCATATGTACAGCGACTCATATAACATAATAACAGAGCTTCTGTCACTAACATACAATTTGCAAAGAAAGTCAAGTTTCATAATTTTTGTACAATTCGCATAAAATTATTTGGTTATTATACGTGTATAATAAAAATTTATGACACGCCTATCAAATACGTTCTATATACAGTCCCGTACTAAATGATAGCCGCACTCCTAATTTACGATTTATTTCATTTTAAATAAATTCTTTTAAAATTCTTCCTTTGCAAAAATAATACTTTTAACTTTACCAATGCGTGGTATAAATAGAAATCATTAGTCTCTGCGGCGTCATGGCAAATTTATGGAAAAACTTCATTTAGTATGGTAATAAAAGATAGCCGCACACATTAAATATAAAACGCACAATTATCAAAATGATTTTTTATTCCATTAATATTTTGTGTTTCCACCATTGTTTTTTATTATTTCGAAAATTCGATTTGGCATACTTTTGTACAAGTTTTCTACATATTAATTTGAAATATTAGCCTATTCACGTTTTACTGATGCCTTTAGTTCATGAACGCGGCTGTACTTTGTTCCTTCAGCATACACAACTCTGCTGAGTTCACCCCACATGTTTTCGATGATGTTAATGCCGAGTGACTTTGCTGGCCATTTCAAAACTGGTATCTGAGCCTCCGAAAACCAGTAATTTACTATCCCGGCTATGTGTACCGCTACATTATCCTTCTGGTAAATAAAGTTTGGGCCGCCAATTTGTGCACCAACAACTGGTAATGATTCGGCTAGCATGAATTTATACCGGTTGCGTTAATACGGCCGGAAATAAACTTCAGATTCGTTCTTCCTCTATGGCCAATTGCACCCCAAACTACCAGGAACCATCCACTTCGTTGACGCCTCGATAGCACAAGAGGTTCTTTTCGAAGTTCATCGGGGCTATCTATATTAAATATTTTTCGTCACTAAATATACCGCGCTGCCACTTTTTCTTCCACGACATATGTTCCTTCGCGAAACGCAATTTGGCGTCTTTATGATTTGGTAACAGTTGCGGTTTCCCTTGTATTTTTTTGATTTGCTTATTATCTGACTCTCTTAACACGCTCCGCACATTGCAAATCTTTGTATTAACACCAGCTTTTAACGCAATTTGTTGCGCGATGCCAATAAAATTAGAGGCGTTTCGTAAAATTGACGGTTTTTCTCTATCAGTAAGTGCCACCGGCCGGCCTGTACTTTTTTGCGAACTGTATAATTGCGGATATTTTAAATAATTTCGCACTACCTTCTCACTCAAACTAATATTTTCTGCTATTAAACGGTTAATCATATTTTTTTTTTTTAAAAACGTCAATTTGTCCTTTTTCAAACACGTTTAACCTACTTTTTCTACCCACATTTAAAAAAATCGGAATAATATTTAACACAATAATATTTGAAGACACAAGAAGATATTTGCACGCCAGCAAGCTCGAATAGATACTGATACAGTGTTCAAAAGAATTTGAAAGTATACCTGCGGCTATCTTTTATTACCATACTAAATGAGGCTTTTCCATAAGTTTTCCATGACCCCGCAGAGAATAATGATTTCTATTTATAGCACGCATTGGTAAAGTGAAAAGTATTATTTTTGCAAAGGAAGAATTTTAAAAGAATTTATTTGAAATGAAATAAATCGTAAATTAGGGGTGCGGCTATCATTTAATACGGGACTGTATATGTTCGAGCACCGTGGTCTATGATTAAAAAAATCGTTATCAAAGCCAGCTAGTGATTTAATTTTTTATTCTAAATATTAAATCGTAACAATAGCATTTTGTCAAATCATTAAATTCATCCAATTGGCTGGACCAAAATTCTTTATGTGAAACAGAAATTTAATAAATAACAAGATATCTTAAAATGAAATGATTCATTACAGCCATAATTCCGAAATGTTCAACAACGATTAGACTAATTTAAATCAATTATTTAATCTCGCCATGTTATCTAATGTACCTATTAGCCTAAATTATTTTTGTGCTAAAATTGAAATGTAATAATAAAATAATTTTTTCACAGAACAGTGCAAGGCATTATCGATTATATTCAATTGGGGTCGAACAATAATTTCGTATTTTGCTGATAAATAAATGGAAATTATTAATTGTTCATTACTTTTCATATTATAGTCGCGTAAAGTATGTATCGCTTCCAATCAACACTACTTTTAATTGCCTGTAAGTATGAGCCTGTACATATACTAATCATAATGTAGTAATACTGATAAAAAGCGATAACTTATCTTTAATATAAACTTAGCAACATAAATAATTACTATCAAAAATGTAATATTTGGCAACATTTCATTAAAACATATTTAAAGGAATGTTTGCGTCATGAGAAAATTAAAATTAACATTTTATTCAGACGTACGGTTAGTACAAAAAGAATATACATATATGTAAGTACTCACATGAAAACATTTAGTAGCAAACTGTATATAAAAATTTATTGAATTTTGCAATATCGTAAATATGCTGTTTAATGTTTACATATACGTACATAATATATTGAGTTGAAATTTAGGTGGTGTATGCAAAATATATTTCGATTTTTTGTTTCTAGATAATCTTTTATAATGCGCTAAACAATTTTTTTATGTACGTCTCGGTCTCTATTTATGTTTCATCGTTTTTTCTCCAATTTATTTAAAAGTCTTCACACCATCCCGTGATTAAACCTTAACATGTGTATATAGAATTAATAATGCGCGAGTGACGCAAATTACAAAACTAATCAATTTAAAATCATAAACATAATACATTATACAGTGTTTCTTAACCTTGTTTTATCCTCATGAATTAAAATTTGAATGAAATTATCCATTGACTCAATATTACTTTCAATTTTCACTTAAATACTTTAGTACACCTTATTAACTAAAGTAATAATGAGTATAATTTGGAATGAACATTAGGGAAATAAATTATTATTATTGAGCGTTATTTTCAATCCTTCAATCAGTCTGTTGCATTACACTCTGTTTAATATCTTTAATAAACTAATTTTGAGTTGTATTGTTTATCATATTTGAAGGCTAAAACTCAATTCATTTTTTGTCGTGTTGCCAAGAATTTTTGACGTTGAACACGTTTAATACTGGAAGTTCATATTTATGTTAATAAGATACCGATACCAAACATGTGTAACAAAATTTTTCAATGCCACTTTCTTTAGTTAACCGATTTTAATTTGACACAAATTTCAAATTACGTATAATTTGTTTACTCTTTCCAACTAAAATATGTGTATAATTTACACAATATGTAATTTGGTAACCTCCCGATAAAATTACTATAATCAATTTGAATCAGAATCAAAGTAAGCAACATTTTTGTTTATACATAGCTATTTGTGTTTGCTAGAGTTTTTGTTCGCACGCGATACAAAAGTGTAGTAGGTTTCATTATGTGAAAGTAGATTTCAAAAATCTATGGGTACGTAAAGTAATTGTATTTTAAATCGTTGAAGAAGGTTAGAAAAAGAAGTGGAACTTCAAATGTTAATGTGGCTTTCAACTAAAAATCGATTTATGGAATTTATTTGCTTATTTGGATACCTACAAACAATTTTTGATGGTTAAAATATTTTTAGCTAAAATGTCTTTATTAGTTATTTTTAATGTTTTTATTTAGATAAGCAACGTATTTTTGATTTATTTTATTAAATCTAATATCACGATTTTGTTATTTGAAGAATAAAGCAATAAGGCATATTGTTTGAAATTTCTATTAATTATGTATTCTACAGCTTATAAATTATCATATACAATGTGGAACGATATATGTAATATTACGATGTGCATAATTGTCAACGGCAGCATGAAGCAAAGTACGAGTAAGAAGTATAGAAAAATAGAATTACAAATAGAGAACTGAGAAACAGACTGAGATGTCGGTGATTAACTTAAAATTAAATTTTACATCTACTCGTAATCCAAGCTGTCAACTACTGGAGGCTGACTCTCAAACTCAATTCAGTAAATAAAACGTTCTTTTTAATGTCTCTCGAATTATGTGTTTAATTCTTAATTTTGTCACTAATTTCATGTATTTTCATTTTCTATATTCCATGTTTAGACTTTAGATCTTTATTATGAAGGTTAACGTATTATGTATGTTCTCCATGCTAAGCTAGTATTTATTTTGAAAAGTTTGAATTACTTTTATGTCAGTGTTCTTGGTACTGTTTAAATATTATGTAAAATTCGCTTAGAGTTTATTCCTATGATCCAATACATTTGTGTAAATTTGTTGTTTTTTCTTTTTAACATGCTCTTTCCACTTGAGTTTAGCATCAATGCATGGTCATGCCTAATTATTTTGCCGTATTTGCTTGTGGAATTGATTGCGAATTAAGTCGAACCGCTAATCAACTATAACTTTTTTGTTGGTGAAGTTTACATGATTGTATAAACTTAACTAGTTTCGTTGAGTTGAAGGCACCTCCATCCGAAATGAGATATGGATTGGATGCAACGAACCGATGGTTTGGCCGCCAAGATCTCCAGATTTAACGCCATTAGATTTGTATGTTTGTGGATTTTTGAATGGGGAGGTATATGGCAAGCAAAAAAAAAACACTCGTGAGGGGTTAATAAAACGTTTCGAAAATGCTTGTGTTACAATTAAAGAAAATCTATTTCAACTTTGTTTCCTACAGAATGGTAACCATTTTGAAAATTATTTATAACCACTTCTGTTAATATACCATTTATTTAAAAAATTATAATTTTATTTTAAACTAGCTGTACCCTGCGCGCTAGCTGTTGCTACGCTACCAGGGCCGTCTTATGAAATTATGCGCCCCTGTGCTAAATTTATAAGGCGCCCTAAAAAAAATGTTTTCAAATCTATTAAATAAATAAGAAAATTTATTCAAAACTGATCCACTCCTTCAATTACGAATGTTTTTTAGGTTAAGTTCTATTTGAATTTGACAATTCGCAGAGTTCGAAAAACAATTAAATCGTCGATATTCGACCTAGGGATGGTCAAATAACCGATAATTGATTTTTCATAAGCAGTAATATAAAACGTTGAAAATATATCACATTAAATGTGAAAAGAGCGCCATTGCAATAGAAATATACAGCTGCGGCAAAAATAATAGTAGTGAATGAATCAAGATTATTCAATACAAACTGCCTGAAAACAAAGCACAGTTTTTAAAAAATGTTGTTTTCCAAATTTACATTATTTATTACATAATAAGAAAATAATATCATAATTTTGTTTAAAAATATGAAAAATTCGAATATGTTGCAATTATGATGTAGCACTACTATTATTTTTGCCGCAACTGTATGTCCAACTATAACTAAAACTAAAAAAATTAAAAACAAAAATGTTTTCGAAATTTTTTTTTTTAGAATTTTTTTACATTGTGCTTTGGAAACGAAAGGCGCTCCTTTTAGCTAGCGCCCCTGTGCTTAGCACAGTTAGCACAATGGTTAAGACGGCCCTATACGCTACCAACTAAAATAAATTTGAAGGAAAGACATTATACAAATATTAAATTCATTTTGAGTCATTTTATTGATTTTGTTCATTTCGAAAAAATTGTGACATTGCAGCGTTTCGTTTCAATTCGATATTTATTGAAGTGCTGTGGGATACACAATATTTCTTGTTTTTCCATTTGGTGCGTAAACGAATAAATCAGAAGGTTTTCCGATGCGTGAGTAGGCCACATAGAGCTGCCCATGTGAGAAGCATCGATTCTCCAAATTTAATCCACACACTTGCAACGATTGTCCTTGTGCTTTGTTGATAGTTATTGCATATCCGTCGGGACCATTGGGTTACGTGGCAACAGTAGTCTTCACCTTTGAATTTTCCAGTCAAAATTGTTGCCTCGATAGCATTGTTCATCATTTTCTTGACTGAGAGTCTGGTTCCGTTGCAAAGTCGTGGTGGATTTATGTTTCGAAGAAGAATGATGGGTATGCCAATTTTCAATGTAAGAACACGCGGTGGTATGCCTGGCAAATCAAGCGAATTCAAGAATTCAGTTGGATAGTTGACAACTTCGTCTTGATTCACCACAGTATCGATGGACTTATATGGTGTCGTTTCGCCGGGTATTCCATTCTGAATAGTGAAGTTGATGGTATTGACATCGATGTTTTTGTCCAATGTTTGGGAAAACTTTTTGCACCAATTCGTCTATGCTTTCTGTGATCTTACAGAAGTTTGCTGGCAAGGTGATACATTGCGTAGATTCATCAATTTGCATTCGCCCATTTCCACTAATATCCATTAATTGTTTTGCAAAATTTCCAGCCGATGCATCCCGTTGTAGTTGTACACGCATGTTGATTTTCAAAGTCAATTTCTGTAAATGACGCCATAAAACTGATGATTTGAGACATGCATTAAGTTCATCAGCGGGTGTTGAACGTGGTATAACCGGCAGTGTTTGTCGAAAATCACCAGAGAATAAAATGAGTGCTACACCGAAGATCCGTGCGTTTCCTCTCAAATCTCGCAGTGTACGATCAAGCGCTTCCAATGCTTTCTTGTGACACATTGTACATTCGTCCCATATGATAATTTGACACGTTTGGAATTTACCCATTCCAAAGTTTTTGCTGATGTTGCATGTTGGTACCTCAGTGTTTTGTAAATTCAACGGCAGTTTCAATGCTGAATGTTCTGTTCGGCCACCATCCAAAAGTGTTGCCGCAATTCCAGATGATGCAATGGCCAGTGCAATATTATTTTGTGATCGTATGGTTGCCAAAATGAGTGAAAGAAGGAAAGCCTTGCCTGTACCACCGGCCGCTTCTATGAAAAACAGTCCACCGCTTTGTTCTGTGATTGCACGCATAATTCTGTCATACGCAATGCGTTGTTCTGGAACCAACTGAGGAAGATTTGTCTGAACAAATGTGTCAAGTTCGTCAGAATCAAAGTGTGTTTCTCGTTGCAAATCACGATCGAAAAGGTCGTTCGCTGGTCGATTCGGAGCAGGCAGCTCAGTTGCACCAGTGCCTTGTTAGCGATTGCCAAACATATGTCTTCAATCAAAATCAATGCCTCATTATACACGTTTGGTGTGAATTGAATGTCCGGATTTTGATTCGCAGCGCACAACCGATGTAGAATATCTTCAATCATGTAGTCCTTGTATTTTTCCCAAAGATCTTTTGGATTATATGGGAAACAGGTTGTCAATATTATGGCAAATAACGTGCGTATTTGCTGTGGTCGAGCAGTATTCGATGCATCAGCGAGTGCAGTGTCCCAATGTGCATCATTCTCAAGAAGATTTAGTTCCTGGCAAGCTTGGCGATAAGTGGCGCATAGCTGACCGTTCACTGTTCTTAAATCTTGGAAAGATGTCGGTCCACGTACATTGATTAACAGCAATCGCAGATAGAAGCATTCTGTATTGTTCGGGTGAACAGTGTACAGACGGCCCAATGCGTCACTGGAATACAAATTGGGATGTCCTTCAACTGCTTTACCTTGTTTGCGACGTTGAAACTTTTTAGCCGATGCATTCCATGTGTAGAATTTCGGTACCTCAGAATAAAGTAGAGTCTTTGCAAAAATATCATCTTGGCACAATGAGTAAAATGCAATTAAAGTTGTTGCCGGTGGAACGGTATGCTCTTGCACGTACATTATTTGCTGTGAAGTACACGCGCTGTCCATTCTCGAGATGCACCGCCAAGTGTACTACTGTCGGATGTCGTTCATGGATTGGAAATGATAAGATGCGCCATACTGCTTCATTGCTGCTAATGTAGCGTCCAATGTGGTATTGGTTGATTTCATCGAGCGGTGCGGCCAGATTCCCTACTCCGAAGACTGCCATGTCGCTTCGTTTGTTGACATATTTGCAAATGTATTTGATCGACTTCACTGAATTGCAATACTCAACATTAATGTGTGCTTTGAAGGTCTTTGAGAGCAACGGTGAATATGGCACAACCCAACGATTATCGACTTCGACATCAACGTTTCGTACTTTCAGAACGATGGATTTGCCGCCATCCTCAACTGATCGTCGACGATACAGTGGGTATCCGTCATTGCCAGTGATGGTATCAGAAACCAAGTTTTTTGGGTATCGTTTCGTGCATTGCCCATCAGACATGCATGGTGAATTATTGTTGAATGCGCCATATGGAACATGAATCGTATTTTTGGTAACGACGTCGAATAAGTCTGGATCAATGTCCTTATCGGCCGCCCCGGTCGCACAGTGGTTAGCATGTTTGCTTTAAGCTCCGGAGGTCCCGGGTTCGATTCCCGGCGGGTGATGAAAAAATCACGGCTGGTTAATGTTGGATCAATGAATTAATCACTCATTATCCGTTAAAAAAATGATTACGAAACTTCAAATGAAGCGGCCAAATTCCTCTATGGGATGTAGCGCCAGCGAAAAAAAAAAAAAAAAAAAAAAATGTCCTTATCTGGTATTTATGCTGAGATGATTTGGTCAATTTGATCTGGCGAAATTTTGTTGATTAACCAAACCAAAATATGTGCATGCGGCAATCCTCTTTTCTGCCATTCAATGGAATACATCCAGCAGCGTGTCTCTCCAAAAACGTGATGCTTGATAATAAAATCCATCAAAGATTTAAATTTTTGTTTAAATACGCGTGCGGTAATGCCATAGCGTTCCGAAAATGATTGTCCAGCTAACAGAAGTTCTTTAATTTCATCCCATGGAGCCGGACATGAATTTCACAATTTACATAAATTCTTATGTCACCCACACATCGAAACGTCATCATTCGTTCCCTGTTTTCGTTTCAATTAAAATCAGCATGAACTGTCACGGCAATATATGAAATTCATTGGAATGACAGTTGCGCCATCTGTCGAAAATTGGTCGTACCAACTCAGAAACCTTCGAGTGCTCATGCACAACAACTTTGCTAAAGATCATCACATGATCAAATGCATAGTTTACGATTCTATAAAGGACATACGGACAAACATTCATTTTTATATTATAGATTCGTTTAAAATTGATGTTTTTATTTTTCATAACTGTGCATTGAAATGATAACATGCATCTCAAAAACTATGCGATGCAGAGACAAAAAATCTTAGGATAATTTTTTAGTAAATTTGCAATAAAAATTTTCCGAGAAAAATTGAGTTTATCACAACTTTTCTAAATTTTCCCAGACATTTTTAAGTTTCATCACGGGTTTCCTTATGGAAAATACTATGCATTTCTCTTTTAACTTTACAACTAAAACGAGGATATCAGTATCGTTAAAAACAGTTAACAACAATTGAGTTCTTTAATTTTTTAAAAACATATTTACATGATTTATGATAAAGTGGCGTACTAAAATTGTTTAAATGCAAATTAAGTATCCGTCATGGACTTTTTTCATAAAAATTGACCTAAGCTATGCACAATATTCGTGTGTAAAATAGGTACTGGGACATCCTCTATAGTCTATAGTGTATAGAGTATTGGCCCCGAGAAGACTTCCTTGTGAAACTCCAGCCGATATCATCTTGTATTCAGAGTAAATCTGTTGATTCTGCATACTTGATCTCTATGGTAGGGTGTCTCTCTATAAAACCAAACCAAATCGCTGAGGAGGAATGAGTTTTCTGACACCTATTACAGATTTTAACCTTTTCAGCGATACTTTTTCAAACAATTTAGAAATTACAGGAAGTAAGGAAATCGGTATTTTTGATGTTTTCTTGTTCGGCGGCTTGTTAGGTTTTAGAATCATTATCACCCCTGCCAGCTTCCACTGGTATGGATAGTATTTAATTTTCGTAAATCTTTCTCTGGTGGTACTTTAATTGTTTGTCCAGTAATTAGGTCGTAACCAGAAAATTTTGTTGCTTAAGTTGTTGTTAATTTCATCTTTTAGCTCTTGTGGTGTTACAAGTTTTATATTTTATAATGATTATCCACTTAGCTTACTGGAATTCTTCTTCTTCAGCTGTTTGCCGCTTGGAAGGGGTTTAAGTATGTCTTCAAGATAGGCCGCAAATAATGCAGCCTAGCACTTCTAGCCCAAGTTTCATCTTCAAGCTTGATTGGAGACATTTGTACTTTCTAAAGGTAATAATTATTGTACTATTGTTATCCCCAGCAATTGTTGATGAAAATAAATCGACTGCGAAGTGAAATTTTCTTCTCGTATTATATTTAAGATGTTCATCCAATTTAATCAATTAATTATGTTTGATTTGATTGTTTACTATTTTTAAAATAAGAACAAGCAGTTTTCTAACAATTAAAAAGTGTAGTGAAGAAATGTGCGCAAACAAATTTTTGGTTGGGAACAAAACTATTACGCGGATAATATATTTTAGGGCTGGTTTTTGCATAGTTTCCATTTTCCATATTCTACATCCTGCACACTCTCTCCAAATTTAAATCAAATACATCAAACGAGGCTGAATATATGCATAATATAACAACAAAAGCCTTTGCTTGGGGAGCACTTGGCCTACGCGGTTTATGGCAAATATAAAGAGTATATTGCTCCTCTTAATTTGTTCGATGTGCTGTAGCTAACTACGCTTACTATAAGCCCAACTAATTAGAATTGTCCACTCGCTCTAAAGAGATATTGTCATATCCTATCATATACTTTTCCTATCAGTGTAAGATAGTTTATATCAAACCATTTTTTAAGAATATGGATGTCTTTTTGAATACTAGAAAACAATAATTGAATTTTTCTTTCCAATTGGAGAAAAGTAATGTCGTTTATATACAATTACGTCCATAATCATAGATCTACGAGCCTACCTCAGTCAAAAGCTGGAAAACTGTGATGAATTCAACTAATCAGTGCTAGATTATTGGAAAGAACAATTGCTTAACAAATGAAAAAATTAAAGTACAAAAACGTTTAAGGATGTCCACATAGTGCTGAGAAGAGGCTCAATGAGAATGATGAGTCAAAGAAAAATTGGTTTTTCAAATTTTCTCTGCTCCGTCCTAAAACCTGTGTGCAACCAGCCAGCAGCGGAACATGTACAGTTTGCATTTGTATAATACATCAAAACGAAAAATTAAGTATTTATGGAACCAAGATGGACACTGTTACAAATAGAAACATTTCATCTGCATTATGTGTCGATCCAACAACATGTTACCTTCTGCAATGCGGTACACTAAATCCTTGTCAGGATTACAATATAAAAATGTTGTGCTAGACATCCCATCAATTGCATAAACACTACTAGTTTTTAGATCACAAACTGCTGACACAATTTCAGCTTCACTAATTGGAAAAAGAAAAAATTACGGTAGTTATACCGAGAAAGCCCCATTTTATTTATTTCAGTTTTTTCAAAAGTAACATTTTCTAGATTTTCAATAAGAATAACATTAGGTATTTTAATAAAATTGTCATTTAACTCATTAGCAATCTCGTAAGAATCTGTTTTAATATTATCACCAATAACGATAGAAGTTATAGTATTACTATTGTATTATTGCCGGTACTATATTGTTCAAAATAGTATTTATAACCTTCCATTTAGATTTCAAATCAATAGCTGAACTAATCATATTTTTATAATATTTGTCTTTTGATTCTAGTTTTTTAATTATTGCTTTTTTTAGCTAAATTATTGTGATAATTATCTTTTATCAAGTGCTTAAGTTTGAAATTACACCTTTTAATTGTAATAGATGATTTACATTTATTTAAATTAAATATAAATATATCAATAAAATTTGAATAAGCAAATTAGGGCCAACCGAACTTAATACAAAGTTCCAGTTGCTGGCAGTTAACGCTTCTGGTAGATTGGGCCAATTAATTTTTGTTTGATATAATTATTTAAATCTTCGATCCCTTTTAATTTTATAAACAAACAAATTTCAATATTAAATGAACCGTGATCTGTCACAAAAAGTTGTAAATTATAATTCTCAAATTGTTGGCGGGAATTCGAACAATGCCTAGTAACACTATTCAGAAAAGACTCAAAACCATACGAAGCGCATAATAAAACATAATCTTCGCTAAACTGTGAATTACTCAATAAATCAAAATTCAAATCACCAAGCAAAATTGTATGTCCAGACTTATCAACATTTTAATAGTCGTTTAGTTATTTTAACACATTATGTGCGGGGCGGGTATTAGTACCCGTTTTACTGTACCTTCGTTAAAAGCGGGGCAATGTTCTAGTGCCTGTCGCATAATGAACATATTGGCGTTAAATAGTGCCGTTAGTGATGTGAAATGGCCGGTAATTTATAAAATGATAATTATTACCAGTAAGTTACCGGTAACTTAAGCAACTAAAGCATTTATGAGAAACCAAAGAGAACAAACATATTTTAAATTAAATTTGAAATAAATTTGGCATTATTGATTTTTGCAAAACTCGCGTCATCCACAATTGACAATTTATTTCCATCATCACAAATTTTGGCAGTAGTTGTAACTTATGGGTGTGAAGTTTATGCTAAAAAAAATAACAAACATTTACACTGTTAAATTATTTAGTTATTTTTCCAATTGGAATTTAGATTATATGAAAATTTAAATTTTGGATTTTTCGTACTATCAAACCCTGCATAGAAAACAGGCTGTTTTCACCATTTTCAGATAGCTGGACATCACTGTGATCGGAGATACAAAAATTTATAAAACCATCAAAACTATTAAAAATTCTAAATTCTGTGAAATATATAGTAAAGTTCGTCACAATTGGATCAGGCTGGCCACGTATATTGGCATATGGTAAAGTTATCCGAAAATATGGGCTATTCGAGAAAGAGGGAGAAACCTCGTGGACATTTGTATGATTGGCGATATAATAACTTTTAAAATCATCCAAAATTATTAAAAATTCCACATTCTGTGAAATATAGTATGTTCATCACAATTGGATCGGCTTGGTGACATACATACATATACAGCTATATGGCCTAGTTATTCTAGAAAACGTGCGAGCTCTTCGGGACATCTCCAGGATGGGCGCTAAACAATTATTTAATTATCATAAATCAGTCAACTTTTAAATTATCTAAAATACAGTAAGGTTCAACAAAAATAAATGCTTTTGCCCAACGAGATACACAGATGGTCCAGCTATCTGAAATGCGAAACCCATCAATATGATTGATTATGATGAACAAACGACTCCTTTGTTTTTCGTCGGTAAATTTTACCATCCTTACACCATAAGAACTGAAATCCAAATGCAGCTTTTAAATGTTTAGCTTCGTTGTACAACCATGATTGGCGAGGTAGTGCGTTAAATATATCTTCCCCAATTCCTGTGATGAAGACGACGTTGCATTCTTTTAATCGTGCTAACATCATCGGTCTTAATATTATTATCGAATTTAAAGTTTGTAAATTAACTGGATTTGATGGATTTCCCGTGTCAGCCTTTCAATAAGTGATTTACGGGATCCACTTCGACATTGAGGGCAGAGCCATGTTACTGAACCATTAGAAATATCACCGAACGAAACATCCGAAATATGGACGTTTACACCATTCGAGCATTTCACTCCAGCAGACCTTCCTTTAGTAAAATATTTTTTACAAACAGCCGACATGATCCGATTATTAGAAATTGTGCAAAACTTGCAAAGTAAACCCAGGTTTAATTTAATTATCTGCCAAAAAAAAAATCTGCCAAAGATTGGGATTAATACGGCCTTAAGATCACGATGATCTATTTAGTTTAAAAAATGGGAAATGTAAAAAAAAATTCATATCATATTAACGACATTTTACTCTTATTCACATGACCGAAACACCAGAAACAACCAAAAAGTGCAAACAAAAGATGAAGAGGGGTAAAATAGTATCAACAACTTTGATATAACTCGTTTTCACTTAAGGGAGAACACCACTGTGAGATTTTCAAAAAATCGATTTTTTTTTTTTGCCTTTAAAAAATCCTTTAGACCCTCAAAAATATGATACAAATTCGTTTATTCGCCTTTTAACGCGGAGTGGCTGACATCTAGCAGCTTATTCGAGAACTAGAGCCAAAGGGGGCCAAACGTCAACAAAAAAAAAATCACATATAGCTCAGTGATTTTATTTCTTTATTTGTGTTTTTAAAATAAGATTTTATTAGTAAAAATGAAATGTATCGTGTATGTATGAGATCCCGCAAAAGTAAAAGAAAATGTGTAGTGTACGATAGTTCAGTACTTATTGTGACAAACTACGCACAGATTATAAACGCACCTTTCCTTTTGAACAAATTTAATTGATCTGAAATAAACAAAATTATATTATTATAATATACATTTGAACGTAAATAAAATAGGTTTTACGTATTAAATTATTGTAAAATAAAAATAGTTTATCAATAATACTTCCATTACACCATTTACCAAAGCATTTTGACATATGACCCCCTTTGGCTCAGAGCTATTGTAGCGCCTCTTGCGGCGCTTTAAAGGCCAATAGCTAAAAAACATTTTTTTTAGAAGGTTTTCAAGCATTTTCCTGAGAGCTCTTATTGAGAAGTTATTGATACCAAAAACTTTAAACGCGTTTTTCTCGAAACCGTGTTTTGGAAATCTGCACGCAGCAGAACTCAATCAATTTTTGTTCAATCGACTTGAAAATTTAACTGTAGCTTCTTAAATAGATTTAAAATCGAAGTACATGAGCTTTTTTTGATTCATTAAAAATTAAAAAAGATATACAACTTTTTATACGAAAATTATAGTCGAAAAATGAAACTTTTTCTTCAAACTTGTCTCAATTTTTTATTTTTTCGAATTTTTTAATTTCCTCATGTACTTCGATGCTAAAACTAATATATTTTATGAAAATATTTTATTTTTTGTTCCAGGAATAAATTTAAGACACTTCTACTGCGTGCAGCGGAGCGACTCTAGGCAAAATCACTTCTACTAAAGCTACTCTAGCGCCGCCATTTTGCATTTTTTTTACATAAAATTTTTTTTTTGTTTACTTAAATATATGCCAAATATAGCCTAAAAGTTTTTGTTTCTCTAAACCCAACCCATTTCTAAAAAAAAAATACCAAACTAAGCACTTGATAATGGTAGGTCAAAGTGGTGTTCTCCCTTAATATTTTTAAAAGATGATCTCCGACAGTTTTTTACTCTTTTAACTACAATTATTGTCAAAATACTTACCTAAAACAGAATCGTAATACAATTTATGACATTTTAACGACCACCAACGCATTCATTTGACACAAGCACAAAGCACTGATTGATACGAGAATTTTATAGATTGGAGTGAACATATTTTGCCTCCCTTTAAAAGTGACAATTGCGCCTTTTTTTAGAGCAATAAAAACTTAAATATGTATATATGTATGGTGTATTTATCTAAAAACAATCAGGGACAGTTGTTTTGAGGATGTGCGACTAGAGTATCCAATCCCGGGATCCCGGTTTTTTGAAGTTATACTTCTTTAGGCGCGGTATGAAAAACTGATGACAGTGAATTTTTACGATGCAACAAAATTTAACAGGATGAAGTTGGTTGCTAAACAATTCACAAGTAATGTATCGATCAACATGTCGTTGAAATTTCAATCATTAAAATGTCATAAAATGTCAATCAAAATGTCACATCAAAAACGTCACAGAAATATCAATGTCATAGAAACGGGAATATTATTGCTACATTTAAAAGCTCACTAGATATAATTATTTTTGAATGTTGATGATATTTTTTGCGACCAGCAAAGTATTTTAGGTAAACTTAGAAATTTAAATTCCATATTACGGTAATCTATTCATTTTATCTTAAAGACACTTAGGCCCGATTTTATGAACGAGGATAAATGATTAATCCTCTGATTTAGCGTAGTTTGCCTTGTATGAAACAATGCAAACTACGCTAAATCAGAGGATTAATCATTTATCCTCGTTCATAAAATCGGGCCCTAGGGAACAATTGTTGAAATTTGCAAGGTGCATTAACTGTAGAAAAACATTTTTTCGGATAGTTTGGCATTACCTCGGTAAACAGATAAACAAATTTATTTTATTCCTTTTTGTCAAAATGACCTCCATGCAATGCTTCAATCGACTTCAAATTTTGTGAACAAGTAGATGATGAATTGTCAATTTATCATCAACATAACAAAAAAAATCGTCGGTTTCATTTTTGAGAAAATCAGTTTCGCAGTTTTCTCTTTCACTGCAACCCTCTTTATTCTATACTAGAATGTATCTGAAAATTAACACAAACTGCTTATTACTAAAACCTATCTTTGTACAAAATTTCGACCAAAACTAGCAATATTTGTGAGAATGGGAGGCAAAACAAAAATAATAAAAATGTGCGACTGGAAGGACGGACACGACAATTTTCTGATCAGTGTTTCGGGATCCTGGTAACCTAATTCGTCGAGAAATGTGAAAATCGGGAACAAGATATTTTTCGCGATTACAATACTTACCCAATATAAGTAAAAATAAAATAAAAGTGCAATAAAACCAAAATAAAAAAAAATGGTGGGTGGAAAAATATAATAAAATATATAATTTGAAAAATTACGGAGCGTTTCAAAATCTCGGTTTTTAAAAAATTCGGTTTTTATCTCGGTTTTTATTTTAAAATTAAATTTTCTATTTTCCAGAATTTATAAGTATTGGTTATTTTCAGTTTAAAGTGGAAATCCCCATTTTCCAGAGTTTATAAAAACCGAGATATTGTAGCACCGAGATTTTGAAAGCGAGATTTTGTAGCCACCCCGGAAAATTATAAAATATATGTACAACAAAATTGAAAATAATTTCGGATAACAATTTTTTAAAATTAAACTTTCGACAACCGCCATATTAAAGAAATTAAAAAAACAAATCAATATACGAGCCGTTTATTTTGAAACTGGGGCAAGTCCACATTTTGTTGAAACGAGAAAATGAAGGAATAGAAAAACAATAAATGCAAAAACATACGGGATTTTGAATTTTCTTATTTTTTGAACAAGTATTAGGGATTAATTTTTTTGAATTTTGACTATAAATTGTTCACCGTTAGAAAGATTATACTTTTATTTGTCTATTGTTATCATTAACTTACATTTTTTGAAAAGTGGACTTGCCCCACTTTCAAAATTAACGGCTCATATATGTAAGTGATCAGTGAATACAAATCAAATAATCTGAAAGTTTTCCATTTTTATATATACAAAAATCTTATTGAGCGTAATGATGAAGGAGAAGTGAACGTTGTATGACTTGATTTTCTAGACTCTCCAAAGATTGGCCAAAAAATAAAGAAAAAAGTTGCTCGACATGTAGCTCCTAATCAAATTAGTAACACTGCTGTACCGATAGGAAGAAGATCAGCAACTATTCCACTTAATAACAACAAAACGATAAATGTTAAGCGATCGCATCTATCTTTAGTTTGTGCTTGTGCAACTACGATTCAAAAATCTCTGGGAATCACATACCCTGAAATCGTTTATGAATATGACAAACAATATAAATTGCCAATAGTGTATGTTATTGTACTTTGACGTGGGTGACTTCAAAGTTTATAAATTACAACAATGACAAAACTTTCTATAATGGTCGAAGAGTGTCCACAGCTATAACTAGTCTCCAAGATGAATTTTGTAGACTTTCGCTTAATCGTTTAGAGACTATCAGCAAAGATCTGTTAGATTTGCCATAGAAAATGATTGATAGTATATAGTTTTAATTGTCAAAGTCTTCGTGCTCACTACATTGATCTCACTGATTCCATTATCCAACAATCGAATGTTTTACTTTTAAATAAAACTTGATTACCCAATGAAGAGTCAAAATCTCTTATTTTAATTGTAGAATTCAGTATAAGGATAAGCTATTAAACGTTCGAACTGGAGGCGTTACCATATATCGACATGCAAACGACACTACCAACATTATTACTCCAAATATCGATATGACTGTGAGACAGTCTGAATTTAAAAGATCCGCAGTGTCATCAGTTGGTGAGTTTTGTATTGCGGATTGCAAAATGGAAGACGACAAAAAATTGTTTTAATAGTATAATTTGCATAACTCCAAATCAAATAATGGACGATATTATTTATTTTTTGAAATGGTTAGTATGGCCATACACAACAGCCAGAGGAGAATTTCTTGGCAGAGCAGAAGATAAGTTACCAATGGTTCTAAGTATTGACTTTCTCCAAAAACATGTAAATTTAACTATCAGTAATGATTCTAAGATTTCAACAACACGACTTGGCACCGTATTGTGCTGTATTTACGCGATACCTTGACGCCGTCAGAACAAAACTCTCTACATCTTTATTTTAGTTACGGTTATTTTTTAGTAGAGGTAATTTAGGAATTAAATGTATTTGTTTCTATTCCTTTAAATTAATAATTGATCAAATAAATTGATCATTAATAAAATAAAATTTATTTAATCGTCTGTATGAGAAAATAAATATTAATTTTTGAAATTTAAATTATTTGATTGAATTTAGACTTTAACAACCATATCTAACATCACATCATACTCTAAACGCCCGTACATAAGTACACACAAAATTTTTTTGTCAATTCCGAAATCCCGGGATCCTGTAATTTACCTTTTATATAATATCGGAATTGGATGTTTTTTGTGCGACATTTAGCTAATGTTAAATTAAATAAATAAGTCGCCAGAAATCAACATTTCCCCACAGGATTCGAAGTGTTCCTATTAATTTGGCAACTCACTATAAATTGTTCTTTAGAATTTAGTGTTTTTAATTTACCCCGACTATTGAAGAAAACAAGAGATAGATGTAATTAATATAGTAATTATTTAAAAAAAATTAATGTGTGTTTCTTGTATTTTTATTTACAGAGCCCGCTGGAGGGAGAATCGTACTATATTCAATACACCAAACCCACGGCTCATGAACGTTTCATTATTACGCGATAATAAATTACTTCATGGTCATGAACGTCGCGGTAGTAAAATGTCGGTGCGAGGACCATCACGTCAACCCAGTATGTCGTCATTACGACCTCATTCACCTAATCCATCATTAGGTAAGAGAGGTTTGTATTAATAAAATTGCACAATTCAAAATTTGTTTATTTAATAATAATTAATCAATTATTTCTTTTTTATTTATTTAATTTTATGGTTTAACTTATAAAAAAAAAAAATATAAATATTTAATTTATTTGTTTAATTTTTTAATCCTGACCGTACATAACGTTTTTATTACTTAAAAATGCAATGTAATCTAATAAATGTGTGACACTGACGTCGTCATAACGATGCAAAATTTTAAACCAAACCAAACATAAAAATTCGTATAGGCAGAAAATTAAATAACAGTACAATAAAAACTAACAATATTTTAATTGATAACAATAATTAAATTTAAAAAATAAATAAAATAACACAATATTAAAAACAAAATGATAAAAAAGGTGAATTTCTTGGAATAATTATTTATTTGTTAGTTTAGTTTGTTTTATTTGGTTGGATTTGTTGTTTTAAATTGCATAATGAAAATTATTAATTTATAGTATATAGTTGAATTTTATTAACTTTTGATTTTCTTTAAAAAAAAAAAAAGAATTTATAAATAAAAGAGACTTCTCACTAATACTATTGTGCCTTCTGAATTTTGCAGTATTTTAGGAAATAACTATCATAGTTTAATGTACGAGTGTCTCTTACGTAAATATTAATTATTATTTAATTTATTTGTTTGTATATGTAACTTTACTGTCTTATTATTCTAATTTGTTGTTAAACATACTCGTATTAACTAGATTCAGTTAAATAAAATTGATATCTATTAGTAGTTATTAAAATCAATTGTAATCTGTTAATTTTGATTGTATTTAAACTGTAGATAGAAAGAATTGTATGTATCACTTCTTATTAATTATAAAATTTGTCTTGTAGTGAATTCATTTGAAGTAAAAATCGAATGTAATATAAACTAAAAATTTAACTAAGAATTTAATTTTCAATGTGAATTGTTTTAATGAAATTGAAACACATCAAAGTGGTTAGATATTGTTAACAATTGGTTATCTTCAATCAAAGTTTAAACGAATTCTTTGTTAAATGCTGGTTTACCCTAGTTATATTTTGACACTTCAACTAATTAATTTGGTTTTATTGAATAGTTGTAGTTTTGTTTTTATTACGAACCTCCACAAATATTAATGCTTTTTAATTTCAATTGATGAGTCATAACTTGTTTACCCCTTTTGTGAAATGCAACAATAACTGTATTACAAGGCAACAAACTTTTTTTGTAACTATAAAATGAGACCACGAATTAGTCATTATAAGTTTTGGCCTGTCTGAATCAACTTTGAAGTCAATGGCTGAATGTCGATAAATAATATTTTTTTTATTAATCTACCAAAACCGAAAAACCAGAAAAATTTTAGTTAAAACTTCAGATAGTAATTACCAGTTCAATTCAACGCTCTAAGTTGCTTAAGGCCAAATTTAGCATCTAAACCAATTTTATTAATTTAAATAAGACGATTATTTTGATTTTAGCTTAATCGTTTTATTAACTTTATAAACGATTTTTGATTTTGCTTAAAAAATTAAATTTTTAGTTATTGATTTGCAACGAATTTGCAAATTTCTGCGAATTTATAATTTTAAATCTTAATTTAGAGACTAGTTGAAATTTTTCGAAAGATTAAAAAAAATACAGACCAATTTTAAAACCTTAACACCACACACAGCTATGTTTTAATATTTTTAAACGGGTTCAGTAAACAGTTTATTTAAGTAATCATCTCTTTTATTTAAAAAAAAAAATCCAAACCACAATTCTTGGATTACATTCTATAAATACTTTTAATTTTATATTTTAATTATTTTATTTTATTTCGATGAATGCACTTTTTATTTTCTTGTAGCAAAAATAAATTTCATGTTGCATGAGAAAATTGTGTAAAAATTTAAATTTATTATTGGATTTTCAGAATCCAATTTTATATGAAAATATGTATCAAAAGGTAGTGCTTTTCTCTATCTTCATGTAACATTGTAACATGTAACATTTAAAAAGAAAATATGGAATCGCAATTTTATCGTAGCCCCCGTAATTAGTTAAATTTTAATTTTTTTTCAGGATCTCGCCGTGGTTCACGTGGTAGTAGCAACGCATCAGCTACATCAATAAGATCTAACCGAAGTTTAAATGGAAACTATCAAAATGGTGGACAAAACGAAGCAACAAAACCAATAAATGTCCATGAAAGTGTTACTGTTGAGATAACAGAACCGAAGGCATGAATATATGAAATAACCCACAAATAACCAAATTATATTTAGTTTGTTCAGTTAATTGTATTTTATTTTTAAAATAATAAAATAAATTTATTTGCACAAAATAAATTTTATTTAAAATATATTATATTAACAATGATAATGAAGCTTAAAAATAATTGATAATTTTATTAGAAATTTATTTATAATTATAACATATATATTATACCAACATATTTTTTCTTTTAAAGAATTATTCAACATAAATATTATAATAATTTATTAAGTAGTAGTTTAGATTTAAAAGTTTAATTTAGCGGTAAAGTGATTGAAAAAAGTAAAAAAAAAAAAAAAAAATATTGTGACTATGTAGGGACCATATTGATTTATCTGAGATATGAGTTCATATAACATTAATTATTAACTATAAAAAGCTTTTATTTAAAAAAGCGTAAATTATATAGAAAAATATAATAATTATTTCCAAATAACGTTGCTTAAGAAAGACTCTTTATTCTTCTAAATTCAAGAATCATAAATACCTATACATACATTTATTCACTTTTTTCGCGCAGTTTGAAAAATAAATAAATAAAAACGATATTTAAGATGTATAGTTACAACTTAATTATAAAAGAAAATAATCGTCCATTATTTTTAACAAGAAAAAAAAAAATAAATAAAATAAAATAGGAAATAATATTGCACAAAAAAAAAATGAATTTACACAACAACCAAAACTAAATACGCATAAATTTTGTTTTGCCTTCGAAAAATGTATTTTACAATTTTTCACGTAATATTATTTAAAGAAAATACACGTATTACAGCAATTGTAACTATGAAAATCAAACATTAAAAATTATTTCCGTAGTTATAAACTACATAATATGATAATACAATAATAAACATAGTTAATATTTATTTCATCCTACAATGAAAAAAAGCCTTTCTAAATATTAAATAATTAAGTAGTGATTTTTTTATCCTATATTATACTAATAAAAATTTAGAGTTTAATAAATTAGGGAAACAGCGTAATCAAATTAAAGAACATAAATTAAAATTTAAATTTCGCCTAATTTTCAGATGCACAATTTTATTTAAACAATAAATCAAATTAATAAAAAATTGTATTCATTTATAGTTAAACTCAAAAATGTATTTATCTTAAAAAATGGGGAAGATTTTGAGATAAATAAATTTTTGATTCTTTTAAATTATAAATAAATTTAATTTTTTCGATTTATTTTAGGCATAACTTTTATGTAAAACTCACAAAATTATTTTTGTTTTAAATTAACTTTAAAACAAGAAACCCCTTCAAGAAAACCCCTCAAATTATATAAAAATTTGAATTATATGAAAAAATAAGTATGTCAACATTTTTTTAAATTTTTTTCGTGTGTTTTTATAACCTTAATTTCATATTTAACATTTTTTAATTTTCTATTTTTAAGTTTGATTTGTGCTTTTTGTGCTCAAACTATTAATAAATAATACATTTAAAACACAAAGAATAAATTTAAAAAAAAAATTTAAATTAAAGCTAAAACTGTGAATAAAATAATAAATAATATTTCTTATTTCTAAAAGTAAATTATAAGATTCAAGAAAATCTATCTTATTAATATTAATATATTCTTTGATTTATATATTTAATATTATACACAAACCGAAATATTTTGCATTTATAATTGAAAAAATCTTTATATAATAAATAATAAAACAAATGAAATTTAGTTTTTAAGGAAATTTACATTTATTTATTTAAACAAATAAAAAATATTAATAAGACGCTTCTGGCAAAATATTAATTAATACAAAAACATAAAATGTATTTTTATTTACGCTCTCCTAATATGTTATTTTAAAAACAAAATAATTTTTATGTAATTAAAAAAGATCAACCATAATAATTTTGAAATTTGGGGAAGAATTTCAAAATTATAAATTAATTAACGAACAATTCATTTTGTTTTTAAAATAGCAGTTTTTTTAATTAAATTTTATTTGAAATATTAGAAAAACAGCTTTCAATTTAAACAATACCCAAAGCAAACCATTAAGTTAATATTGCACAAATTATTTAAATATATAAACTAAGACAAGAAAAAAATTAAAATATTTATAATATTAAATCTTTAAGAAAAATTATATTATAACAAAAATAAAGTTAAATTAAAATACAAAAACAGTATATAAATTAAAAATTAATAAATTTGTAATAATGCTATGAAGCGAATACATAAATTAAAATACTTTACTATATCACTTTATAATTGTATTCAAAAAACTTTTAATAAATATTTACTTTACAAACTTAATTACAAATTGTTTCAATACTCAAAAAAAAATCCTAATAAGATTCATTCTAATTTTCTTCATCTTATCCAAAATTGCCAGGGGACGCAACAAATTTTGAGGATACCATCAAATTCTCAACAACAACAAAAAAATCCCGAAAAACGCAAATTTAATTGCTAGAAGACTCCATTAAGGATGCTACATATTTTCTTGTTATCCTTCCGCAGAGAGGACCAATGCTAAGCGACTTTGAGAAATTTTTGATGTGAAAACATCTTTAGCGGCAGGAGTAAGTTAAAAATTGTATAGAACTCGGGTTACGGAAACAAAAAAGCCGAACAAAAAATATTCCATGTATGTGTATATGTATATCGACAAGAACAATAAATAAATAAAACGTAAAATGAACGCAAAATCTACGCATACACATGCAATATACAACATCATCCGGCATTTTAAAAACATCGTGAGCCGAATAAAAAAAAAAATTAAAAAAATCCGCCTACGCTAATTTATTTTGTTGTAAAAATATTTTCTATATATGGCCGCAGCAGCAAGTGTTTTTGAAAATAAAAATTACAAGCAAAATGGCCACAAATTATGCTTCTGTAGTATAATGCACAAACGGCAAACCGGCATTTCAAACCGTCAAATCAAATAATTGACAAAATTGTTTGTTTTCCAATATGAAAATTATTAAAAAATAGTTCGAATCTAAAGTTCTACCTTATTCGTCAAAAAATTTATTAAAATTAATTTAATTTCATTCAAAAAACTCCAATTTTATATTTTGACGGACGGATTTTTGCTTGACGGACGGCAAAACATAAAATTGAGGCTTTTAGAATGAAATTACATCAATTTTAATAAAATTTTCTTAGAATAAGGTGGAACTTATAGATTAGAACTCTTTGTTAATAATTTTCATTCATATTTCAAAGTGAAACAACTTAGCCAAAAATTGAGTTTGACGGTTTTAAATGCCTGTTTTCCGTTTTGCATGCGGGGCAATGCCTTAAGTGACTCAAAAAAATTAAATGGAAATAGCGAGCTGTGAAAACTGCATATATACCATATATGTACTTACATTCTAATAGAACCGCTTTAGTTAATTTATTTTAAATTGATCAATGACAAAGCGATGGGTATTTGCTTTGTTTAGCGGGTTTGCCGTGACCATTCACTATTATGGACTCATGAACAAGATTGCAGTGTATGAGTAATGATGTATTTTAAAGCGTAGATGGCAGGTTTAGGTGATTAACTTAACAGAACTGTACTTTGCTCATGCTCAATTAATGTCAGTAAGGTTCGTCCTTCAAATTCAAAATCGAATAACTTAATGACTTTTTGAACCAAAAATATAACTAGCTTATACACTGAGCGAACATCAGCCGTCTTTATGCAGGAGTTTCTCGGTATCATCGAAATGGCTTGAAATGATTCAATAAATATTTATACACAAAAGTTTTCACATAAATGCTTTGCGAGTTGAGGGTGAACACGCTCATTGTTTTTTTATTTTAGTATGTGTGTGAAACAGAGCCATAAATAATAATACAGTAGACTCCCGTATAAAATGAGACAAAACCAACACTAATTGAAATTTACAAGCCTGATTCAGTGATGACGGACACAGATATCCTCTAAAATTTAATCGCTTATACTTGAAAGTGTTCGTACGAAAATTCCTTTGTTTTGTTTTATATACAATTATTTTTATCTACAATAGTGTACGGCCAGTAACTCTCAAAGAATTAAAAGAAGAAGTGAAAAGTAACATGAATGTTAAAAAAGCCCCAGGATATGACTTGATTACTTGCCAAATTATCAACGCTCTACCAGACAAAGGATTTCGTAAGCTACTATACACATAATCAATGCGACCTTTCGGTTAAAATATGTTCCGCATCAATGGAAAGTAGCAGAAGTGATCATGATACCAAAACCTGATAAACCAATAATTGAGGACCGACAGCTAATTCCTCCACATCAATTTGGATTCAGAGAAAAGCATTCTATTATTGAACATGTTCATAGAATCACCAACATAATTGAAAGAACGTTAGAACGTAAAAAGTATGCTCAAATGCTCAAGCACATTCCTGGACGTCGCGCAAGTATTCGATAAAGACAGTGGTCTGGAATACAAGCTGAATAGAGATCTACCGAGACAATTCTATGCCATACTAAGATCTTATTGATGTGAAAACGGGTCCCGGTCGATACGGCATATTTCATTACGGAATATGAAAAACCGGCATATTTCAAAACGGCATATTTCAAAACGACATAAGGTACACTACGGCATACGGTACACTACGGCATATTTCAAAATGGCATATTTTAAAACGGCATATGGTACACTACGGCATATGGTACACTATGGCATATTTAAAAACGGCATATTTTAAAATGACATATGGTACGTAACGGCATAGGGTTGGCCACGTATTACCGTTTTTCAAAAGACTGTTTACAAAAGACTGTTTCTAAAATATTTTCTCCAAAATCTTGTTTTACAAAATCTTGTCACCAAAATCTTATTTACTTTTATGTTTACTTTTATATATGGATAATAGTTATTTATGATACGGTAGCGAGATGTTATCCACAAGGGATAAGTTAGTCCCACGAGGCGATAGCCGAGTAAAAATTCATTTATGAGTTTTTTATGAGCTATTCCCAATTGCCTTTTCTCATTCCATTAATTTACTTCCTACAAGAATTATTTCAGATTTCGAAGTAGCTTCAGTTTCTGCACTAAAAAATTTCCTGCCGGATGTAATTTTTAAGGATTGTTTATTTCATTTTACCCAAATTATTTGGCGAAAAGTGCAGAAAGAAAAATTGGCTTCCAGATATGGTAACGACGTAGATTTTAGAATTAAGATTCGAATGCTCGCTGCCCTAGCCTTCGTTCCACCTGATGAAATTTGTTATTATTTATCTAAATTAGAGGATGTTTTGGATGAAGATGGAAAATTTTTTCTATCATGGATAAATACAAATTATATTTCGGGCCGTGCTGTTAAAAACAATAAACCGCCACGATATGGTCCCAATTTTTGGTCTATTGCTGACTCTTTTGAGAATAACTTTCCACGAACTAAAACAATTTAAAGGCTTGGCATAGGAGGCTGCAAGTTGTTGTTGGAAAATTGCATGTTATAAATTAGGCAAAGAACAAATATTTATTAAAAACCGAACCGACAAAATGAGATCTGGTTAACAATTATTTCCAAATAAAATATCATGATAAATCGACGGCCTAAAGAAGAAACGTCTTCCCTTAAAGGCATTGCAAATAATATAGCTCTTTATTGATTTATATCACTAATCCATTAAACTTAGTTTAATTTTTATAATATTTTTTCAAATATATCTCAAGAAGAGAAACTAACTTTTGAAATTATAATTTTAAATAAAATGTGTGTATGCAAATAAATTATTAAAATTTGTTTTTTATTAATTGAATCTGAATCATCTTAATGTACATAAATGCCTGCTTATGTGAAAACTTAACTTAAAATAAGGGACATAGAAAAACTGGATTGGGTATGCAATCTGGCATTACAAAATATTGCATTACAAAATTTCGCATACAAAATTTTGCAATTATACCATATTGCAATATAAAATCTTGCATAACAATTTCCTGTACATTTTTTTTCTCTATTCTGAGGAAAATAGATTGATTGATTGATTGATTTTGAATGTACGACCAAGCATTTAGCAAGATCTCCCGGTTGACGCCGGGCCCACCGTACACCCTTTGTTACATTTATTTGGAAGGATAGGATAGGAATGTTAGTATAGGATTGAGATCGACCCGGTTACAAACACCTTGGCGGTCAATTGTTAGTATTTACATTTTTCCTATTAATTACTTTACTACGTTATTTCTACTAACTGCTTTCCATCGTTGGTATCCTACAGACAATGTTAATTAGTACTTAATTACCCCTTATATATTTCCCACCACCTTAATTATTCTTTCAGTACTACAAACACCATAATTTTATTGTTAGTGTCTATTTCCCTCGGCTGCTTCAGCTTCCAGAACCCGCCTTTGGACATTTGTTGTAGCAATTTGATTAGGAGGTGTTTTTAATTCTTAATATTAACTAGCTGTCTATGTCTGATTTTATAGTAGAAACTGCATTCTGAAATAACATTCTTTAGTTTGCTGGGTCCGATTTCTAGTAATTTCTGTAAATCCTATAAATCTTATTAATTTAAATTCCACTTAAGAGTTATAAAGCAGTAGCTCAGGGACGACCTAGCATAGTGGATGTTTTTAGTCTTCGCTGTTAATTCACATGCTTTCAGCCATACTGGTCAATCTCTCAACTTAGAACTACAATTCAGCTGAATTTCAAGCCTAAGGCTCGTTTCCCGGAATACGCCGAATCCACCGCACCGAAAGAAATGTACATTATTAAAATTGTTAGTAATAATTTATAAAATAAGTTAGCACAAACAACACAACTTCTACACTACATGATTTTTTTTAACTGCTTATTTTTCCTGGAGCTGCGATTTGATTCAGGCTACAATTTCATTCTGAAAATCAGGATTAAATTCAATCCTTATAAAAACTATTAATTCGGAACTGTGTTATATTCTGTAAATTAAGTTATTTATCACTAAACTAGGGAAGGGACTCTACACTAAATGATGAACAAAATAAATAAGACGAATCGTCTGTTCTTCCTTCCGGAATCCCTATGTATCCATCCCCTCCACTCCTGATTCTTATTTAAATTAACTACGGTAATAATGATTAATTCTGGAACTATGTTATATTCTGAAAATTGAATTATTTATTAGTACACTAAGGAAATTCCTTTAAAAATACTTTAAACTAAATCAATAATCAATTAATAGGCATTAATGAACAAAATAAATAAATAAAACACAATATATTAAATATACTAAATATACAAAAAATTGACATTTTATGAAATCGAATATGTAGACTATCGCCATTCTGAGCTAAAAATTCTAAAAAATGTTTAAAAACCTCCAATTACTAAGCTACGATTTAAATTCATCACGCTTGTTTCGTTGATTGCAAGTATCATGTTATGTAGCTAGTTAATTAATTGTGTATAATACTGCAACTAGATTTAAAATAAAAATGAAAATAAAAAGTAAAAAATAAACATGCAGCAATTTCCAAAAAATCTGGAAAAAGGAAATATGGAAGAAAAATGATTATGTTAATAAAATAAAAATTAATAAATATATAATTAATATTTTTAAGAATCAATTCAATAATTAAAATTTAATCTGTAAAGGAACTTATATTAATAAGAACTTCAGTAATAATAAACACTTTTTGAGGTTATAGGATGACCAATGATTTACACATTGTCCTACTACTTCACAGTTCTTTTTACTGTCCCATTCTAATTAACTATGGAGGGATCAACCTCCTATTTATGATTCCGTTTTCAGCTAAAAATTATATCCCTTGCTTTATGGTGAGAATATGTTTCCTAAATTGGAGAAACATTATCAGAGAACTAAATTAACTGCTTAAGTTGCAAATGAAATGGAAAACCAAATCATTTTCAATATAGAGTTCACTTTCGTGTCGTTTTTGTTTTTTGGAGACTCGTGAATAGTTACATGAAATACCACGCATTAAATTTCAATTTTTTTTTTTTACCACTTTTGTATTATTCGGGAGTACCCAAACTTACTGTTTTATCATGATCCATTGCATGTGAAGCTAGTTCGAACATTACTTGTCCATTATCCAACAATTTATTTAAGCACGGTTTACACTTGTTAAGTAATTTTATACAATTAATAGTTTAGCCACGGACATAGTCGACTTCAGGCACACCTAATTTTAACAACTATCACTTTTCGTGAAAACCTACACAGCTCAAGTCACTTGCTTTGCATGGTAAAATATGTTTAATAAATTTGCAAACCATTTTCAGAGGACTAAAATAAAAGTTATTTTCGTCATCTTCAGACTTCTTGGGATAAAGACCATAGTGAATTCTCTACCAAGTCGGACACCACTGCTGAAACCAGTCTATAACTATGAATATATACGATACAACGTATACTCACCTGCCTTTGGCTTTCATTTTTTCGGGGCCCGAAACATAATTTTTTCAATACCATTGCTATATTTTAACTGACATCTTTGTGTTTAAAATATATTTTCTTAGCGGTGGGATATGCTGCCGTACTCATCGCACAGCATGGAAAAAATCCTTGATCCTCCAAAGCACCGTACACGAGATAAACGATTCACAATCACAATCACTCACTCAGGCATTTACAATTCACTTACAACATCAAATTTAATTTTAATTTTAATTCCAAATTTACAGTAAATTAATTATTTTTTTTTTAAATATTAAATTCTTAAGAAAAAAAAAACATAACCGTTTGACTCGAAAGTCATGGCCAACCTCCTCTATTCTGAGGAAAATAAATTGAAGAAAAATGACATCGACTAATTTAACTTAGAATTGTAGGGGCTAACGGCTTCGGTAACTCTCACGGGCACGCGGGAGGTCGCTGCGCTCCCTCCCGCTTAGCCCTCCGAGGGGCTTTAGATTTGAACTTCGGGGGACGTAGGAGCCGGGATCAGCAAACATGTCGCACTGCGTACCGGATGCAGGAGCGGATTATAAAGAATCTATAAATGGCACCTAATAAAAAGCAAAATAATTGCACTATTTTGTTATGCAAGATTTTGTAGTTGCAACATTTTGTAATTGCAACATTTTGTAGTTGCAATATTTTATATCGATCCCAGAAAAACTTTTTACTAAATATTCATTATTTCACTATAAAATAATCAAAATAATTATTTCGGAAAACAAAAGTTTAAAGATTTTGTCCAACAAAATTTTGGTAAACTATTTTTTATACGGTAAGAATTTAAAAAACAACATTTGAATTACAACGAACGCGCACACGTAAAATGCAGAAGATCAATTCGCTTTCGATAATGCACCTAATTACGTTGTAAATGCGTTCTTTGAAAAGTGTACCTATAAAAAACGTTTAACACTCGTTACATTGTGTTTTGTGAATGGTATAAACTACGAAGGCTTACTGAAATTAATCAAATCGACTGATTTTTCAATAAGAGATCGGAGTAAAATTCACAAGCTCTGGTCGGACTGTTTTCGCGAACCGGGCAATTGGCTTGCCTATAACGTTGGCGCCCAACGTTACTATACACACAAAAAAATATTGCGGTGTGAATGGTATTTTATCCGAAAAAAACTTTATTTTTTATCCAATAGTACCATATTAACTCCGCAAGATCGGGTACAAATTTTAAAATATCCAAAAGGATCGAACAGTATACTTTTGCACCGTTCGGAGTAAACGCAAAAGTTGTCAACAGCGGATTTTTTTAAAAGGTACTTCCCAGGGATTATTTTCGTTCTATCGGAGTAAATATTTACACCGTTTGGAGTTTTCGTGAAAAAGTAAAATTGTAAGAGATTTTGGCTGTATTAGTTAAATTCGCTAAAGCAACCTGCATATTCCTTCTGTATAATAGAATTTAAATTGTGATACAATCAGTCTAGTCGCAGCGGCCTGATGAGAAGATTCAATTCTCTTACAATATTCGGAACATATTAAAATCATATACATTAAAATAAAATACCAATGGGATAAAAACCATACAATCAAAAAATGTGCGGTTAATTGGTTTTTTATCCGAAAAAGTATTTTATTTTTCTCCAACTGAATATATTTTATAAAATTACGCATCAACGGATAAATATTTTTATCTATCCGAAAAGATAAATTTTTATAAAAGCTCCTTTTGGATTTAATAAAATGCACCTCTAGGTGTTTTCCTAAAGATGAATGTTCCTGTTTGGGTTTTATGCGGTGTAAAAGTTTTTATCCAAATGTATTTTATGCCATTTTTATTATAATATCCGATTGGATTCAAATTATAAATATCCGATCGGTGGGACACTATGTAACACCGATTCGGTGTTGTGGTGACCTTTTATTTTTTTGTGTGTAGATGAGTTTTTTATTTATATTACAAAAAATATATGTGATTTTTGAAATTTTATTAAGAATGTTTTTTATTTCATTTTTATTGTTTTTTACGTTTACTAAATTATTATGGCTCCAAATACACACAAAAAAATAAGAGGTCACCACAACACCGAATCGGTGTTACATAGTGTCCCACCGATCGGATATTTATAATTTGAATCCAATCGGATATTATAATAAAAATGGCATAAAATACATTTGGATAAAAACTTTTACACCGCATAAAACCCAAACAGGAACATTCATCTTTTGTTGAACACCTAGAGGTGCATTTTATTAAATCCAAAAGGAGTTTTTATAAAAATTTATCTTTTCGGATAGATAAAAATATTTATCCGTTGATGCGTATTTCATTTTATAAAATATATTCAGTTGGAGAAAAATAAAATACTTTTTCGGATAAAAAACCAATTAACACCGCACATTTTTTGAGTGTATGGTTTTTATCCCATTGGTATTTTATTTTAATGAATATGATTTTAATATGTTCCGAAGATTGTAAGAGAATTGAATCTTCTCATCAGGCCGCTGCCGCTGCGACTAGACTGATTGTATCACAATTTAAATTCTATTATACAGAAGGAATATGCAGGTTGCTTTAGCGAATTTAACTAATACAGCCAAATTCTCTTACAATTTTACTTTTTCACAAAAACTCCAAACGGTGTAAATATTTACTCCGATAGAACGAAAATAATCTCTGGGAAGTACCTTTTAAAAAAATCCGCTGTTGACAACTTTTGCGTTTACTCCGAACGGTGCAAAAGTATACTGTTCGATCCTTTTGGATATTTTAAAATTTGTACCCGTTCTTGCGGAGTTAATATGGTACTATTGGATAAAAAATAAAGTTTTTTTCGGATAAAATACCATTCACACCGCAATATTTTTTTGTGTGTATCTCTGTTTAATATTTAAGTAATTTTACAATTGAACAAAAATCAGAATCAAACTTCATTCTTTTTTATAAATTTATAAGATTTCCCTTAAGAGTTATTAATTGAGGGGAAATGCTATGTATTAAGCGACAGAAAATTTTGATAATTGAAGAAAAATTCTAATATATGAAGGAAAATTTAAGTAAATAAAGGATAATTCTACTAACTGAAGGAAAATTCTGTTAAGTGAAGGTTTAAAGGAAAATGCGTTAAGTGAAGGAAAATTCTTTTAAAAGAACGAATTTCGAAATAATCAGTTAAGAAATAGCCACATTCCAGATTAATTTAAATTATTCCAGAACTTCATCTACAAATTATTTTAAGATCCCATTTCCATCGCATTTGTCGAATTTGATCATAATCGGTTAAGAAATACCCTAGTTTCATCCAAATTAACAACATTCTAGAGTTTTATCACAAAGAATTAAGAAGAAAATACATATTAATAAGCACTTCCCGATTATATCTTTATTACCAATATTTTTATCTCCGTTGGGAGAATAAATTTAATTGCATTAAGTGAAGGAAAATTATATTAAGCGAAATAAAATTCCAATACGTAAAGGCTATTTTAGTAAGCATAGGGTAACTTTATAAGTTGATGATTAAAACCATTTCAGAATCCCATTTCCATCGCACTGTTGAGTTTCATCATAATCGGTTAACCCTTTCGGTCATGATTTAATTCTAGCAGTGATAAAAAATCCTACTGTATATTTTTTTGTTGTATTAGACGTCATAAAGCCGATTCTGAAAAAAAAATTTTGGGACATGCACTCAAATGAGAACAAATCCGTTCAAAGGTTACAAAAAAAAAAAGAAAAAATTCTTAAAAAATAAAAAATTTATTTCAATTCAATGAAAGGTACGTAAATAATTCGTTATCACAAATGAAAATAATATTATAAAACTAAAAAATAATTATTATGTAACATTATAAAAGAATAATTATAACAAATAAATTAATAATTTCAATTCAGTCTTTCGGGAATTATTAAGGAATAGGAACTTGGTTTGGCGAAGTTATATTGAATTATATTTTTTCTTCGTCTTTGCTGTGGAAGTTGTAAAAGCAATTGTTGTCTTTACTAAAACAAAGATGCACATTACATTTGCAACAATAAACTCTACTTTTTCCTGCACATTTTGAATATTTACAACGACTTACTGACTCACTCCGCAATGGAAGATGCCGTGTGTCATCGGATTTCATCATAACGGATTTCATCAATAGGCCGAATTTCTGTTCTAGTTTTTTTCGAAGGTTCGCTGTGGCAAAAATCATTGTTAGTTTTAGATAATGGTCTTGCTCTTTTTCGGGTAACGCTCTTATTAATAGTAGTCAAACAGTGTGACAAATAAAGCCGAAAATTAAGTAAATCCATAATATCTTTCGAAGGAGTGCCGATATTTTTATGGGCAATTTTATATTCAATCCAGCTTGATACAACTGCAAAATCAATAAAATGCGCGATTACCCGTAATGTCCATTTTCTTGATTTATGAAAAAAGCGATAGTAGCTCAAAAGTTGATCAAACAAATCGACGCCACCCATTCCCATATTATACATTTTAACGATTTGTGGTTATTTTATTTGAACATATATTGATCGTATCGTCGTACCATTGCTTCTTCTCCGATTCCAACAAAATTTGAAGCCAAATAAACTGCCTTATTGTCTTGCCACTTGATCACACTCACTTTCCCATCTTTGCTTATTATTTGGTCTGAAAATCCACGTCCTTGCCTTTTCAAAGTTTTATCGTCGATGTGAGGCGAGTTCCAATAGCGCTTATCTGAAGTTGAGTCAAACATTCAAATAATTGATAGGTGCTGAAATAGTTATCGAAACATAAGACATGCCCCGTAGTTTTGATCCTCTCAGCTAGTTGTAAAACGATTGCAGCTCCATATCCAAACCGCTGCACATAAACATTTTTTAATTCGGTTGTTGAGCCTTGATAAATTATAAAGTCGTAAGGTAATCCGCTCTTACCGCATAATAAAAATACCTGAAATTGAAATAAAATATTATATTTAAATGATATTTAGGTACAAGTATACCAAATATGATATGCATACCTTAATACCCCAAGGACAGGGTTTCCCTTTAATGTACTGTTTAATACTTAGATGACCTTTGAATGGAATAATTTGTTCATCCACGGAAATATTCTCTTCGACAGTATGCTCTGCGCATCTTTTACGAATACAATTAATTAGCGGTCGAGTTTTGAAAAACTTGTCTTGATTGTCATCGGGTACATCTAACTTATTTACGAAATGAATCGTATTCCGAAGTTGGGAAAACCGCTCGTGTGACATAGCTTGTATAACTGTTTGAATAGATATGTACACTCTAAAAAATTTTAGAAGGAATTCACTACAATTAATGTAGGATACTTGTTGCCAGCAATTATTGTAGTAAAATCGCATTGCAGTGGGATTTAAAAATAATTACACTAAAAATGTGTGAATTATTCGAAGGAATTCACGATTCAAAGGTGGATTATCGCACATTATCAGTTTTACATTTTCATTTTTAATGTTAAAAACACACTATATCGTTACTTATTACTTCTAAAGCTGCTGTAAAAAACACAACTCCAAAGTTATATACCGCTAACATAGGTTGAATTTAATATAAAATGGTTGAGAATTCCCTCATTTTGAAAGATAACCAAAGTATAAGGAAAAACAGCTTCTGCATTACCATTACAAATTTCCAATTTAAATGTTGTAAAAGACACTTTTTTTATAGATTAGTAAGATATCACTGAAGAAGTGTGAAATTCCACATTATTGTTATGAATTCAAAATAAAAAGACATTAAATTTTATTTAAAAATTTTATTTTTAATTACACAATTTTTTAAAAAATAGACAATTCAGATTCTCCATGGTTTGTATAGCATCACCTGAACCAAACATTATTTATTTTTTTCAACAAATATATAAATGTTGAAGGAATTGTTATCCGATCAAAATTCTCTGTAATAAAAATTTACATTAAATAAATTCATGGCTAGTTTTTGTTGTTTTATTTGTGATTAGAGCCTTAAAGTTAAAATCATAAGGTTCAGTCTCAATTACATCACTTTTAAGAGTACATACCTTTAATCAAGTTCTGTGTTGCACGCTGGGAGAAATACTATTTATTGCTTGGTGCTATTTGAACGAAGCGGCATTTTTTTTCTTTAGTCACTTGAACACATTTTACTAATTAACTATGTTCGTATAACTAATCACCCCTATTATGAATGTCGTGTCGATCGACAATCGACACGACTCTATATTGCGTTTTCTTTTTCTCATTTGATAAAAACAATACGAAAAAAGAAAAGGCAACACAGAGTCGTGTCGATGTCGATCGTCGATCGAAATCATAATAGGGGTGAATATCTTTGAAGATGATGAACGAAAAATATACATTTTCTGAGTAAATTCACACACACAATTTTGTAAAACACTTTTGTATTGGAAAATACTAGTTTTCTGTCGGAAATCACGCCGTTTTTAAGTATTTTACACCTAAAACGTTGTAAATTACATCAAATGTGTAAAAACCGACTAATTTTGTTAAATCCCACTTCGTGAGTTTACTTTTACAAGCCGGTGTGTAATTTTAAACTCTTTTTAGTGAAAAATGATATATTTTTCGTGGAATTTTACATTTACTTTTTAGAGTGAAAATACATACGAATTCGTGGCATTTTTAGAGTACCCATTAAAATTTGAATACCAACAAATTTTAATAATTCGTTTGATGTCGTTAGCCGAAAATTAGCTACATTTTGCTGCTGAGCATAAAGATTTGTAAAGAAAGATATACTTGAAAACATCTCTTGAGGAATGTATTTCATAAAAATGACATATGGAGATGTTACCAATTCATCTTCGGAGAGCTCATGTTCAAATAAAAAGCGGGTTGACTCGATGTTCCTTCTCATCCATGCAATTTTTGATTTATCGGTTGTTTGAAATTTTCGACTTTCATCAATAAATTCAAACTGAATATTATCATCAATAACTATTTCAGCGCTTTCGTCGGTCCCCATTGCTAATAGCGTAGCATTTTCCTTTGACAATTCTTCCTCCTCATTGGAACATTCTGCTACAACTGCACCTTGCATCATTATTTCATCGAATAAATCGCTCGGATTTTCTTTATTTACGTTTACTAAATCATTCTCGTCCTTTTCGTTGAGGATATCCTCCAAATAGTTCGTGGTAACTGAAACCTCTTCGTCCTCAGATAAATCAAGTTCAGAATCACTTGCATTTATCAAAAGAGCAGCTTCGTCTATAGTAAGTTTGGCTTTTATATTTTTAGCCAATATTCGCTTTAGTGCTTCTTTATCACTCATTTCTAAGTAATAATAAAATTATGTTAGCATAAAATTACAACAGTTCAGTAGGAATGTCTACAAATAAGAACAAATTTATTAATGTATTTATTTGTACACACAACCTTTGAACCAAAATGTATTCATTTGAGAACACACAATTAAAGCAAGATTTAGTCAATTAAAATAATAAATAAACTTACTTACTACTTGGTTTATGCAAATTAAACACTTTAAATTTATAATAATATTTTTTTTTTAATTATTTTAACCGCTTTTTAGTACTAAAAAACAATATTTTATATGGAGCAAAAACGATATGCAACATTCACCTAACCTCTATGAATACAAACTGTCATTATTACTAATATTAACACAAAGTTCTGTATAAAAACGAGGTAAAATACACTAAAAACAATACTGATCAAAATACATTGAAAAAGCAAACGGTGTTAGGAAAATTCTAAGAACTACACTGTTTGTAAAATGATGTGTACAAATGAGTACATCATGACTGAAATAGCTAATTTTCATTCTTATTGGCCATATTCCAGAAGTTTATCTAAAACTCATTTTAGAATGCTAATTCCATCACATTTGTCAAATTTCATCATAATCAGTTATGAAATATCCAAGTTGCATAAAAATTGCCATATTCTAGAAATTCATTCAAAACTCTTTTTAGAATACCATTTCTAAAGTATATGTTGAATTTCATCATATTCGGTTAATTAATATCTAAGTTTCAACCTAATTGGCCATATTACAGAACTTCGTCTAAAATCCGGTTAAGTATTCCATTTTCATTGCACTTGCCAAATTTCATCATACTCGGCTAAGAAATAACCCAGTTTTAGAAAATGCCATATTATACCATATGCCATACGGAAATATACCGTAGTGTACCTTATGCCATAAGCATCTATATGCCGTTTTAAAATATGCCATAGTCTACCATATGCCATAATGTACCATATGTCGTTTTGAAATATGCCGTTTTTAAATATGCCATAGTGTACCATATGCCATAGCGTACCATATGCCGTTTTGAAATATGCCATTTTGAAATATGCCATAGTGTACCATATGCCTTATTTCCATATTCCATTTTGAAATATTCCGTTTTGAAATATGCCATGTTGAACGGATTCGTGTGAAAACATCTTTAGCGAGGGTAAGTCAAAAATTTCATGTAGAAAAAGGAACGGAAAATCCGGTACGACCGAAATTGCAAATTAAATCAAATAAAGACGAACATAAAATGTACCGAACTTACATACGATATAATTGGAATTTCAATTTCCGTCAGATTAAAATGAAAAGGCACAAAAAGTATGCATGTAGTATAGTGTAAAAGGCTCTACACACGATCCAATTTGGTCGGACGGTTGATCCAATTTGGTTGGAAATTGGTACGTGTGTATGCATGTTGGTTGAAAAAAAATTGTCGGATGTGTTGGATGAAAATTTCCATTCGACCAAATTGGTTGAAGGTCGGCCATATTTTTTTATCGTACGACAAAAATTAAAAATTGAACATTGCTCAATTTTGTATAAGATAAATACGTAACCTTAAAAACTTTGACAGCAGTGAAAACAAAATAACATAAGAGACCAATATTTATTACATATATGCTTTTTGTTAATTTTCGAATTATACATTATTTACTTCTACTAAATTGTATGATATGTTTATTCAAATCAATATGGTTCAAATTTCAAAAAGAACAAAAATAAAAACACTTTTTAGGTTATGCTTTATTAAAATATCAAAAAATGTCCATACGACAAAATTTTATACATGTATCAACAAATAAACAAAGGACCAATACAAATAAATTAGAAATGCTACACAAACTCATACACAACCTTATGGGAGTTGCAAATTTTCTTTTTGTTATTTCTTTGATATGATTTTAAAGTTTCGCAAAGCTAACTAGACCAAAATCAAAAATTATACACGAATGTCTATCTCTTTTAAGCACATTATAAAGTGTAAAGATTTCTCTTTCGTTTTAAAATTGTACTGATTTTTATTTATCAATAGAAAGAGGTGGGTACAAACATTTTTGTAATTTTTTTTTGTTTCATTGATTGCATATAAAATGATTTTTCTATCTTTTCTAAATCAAAATCAGTCGAAAAAGACAATAACGAAAATATTTGTTCACCAGCTTAGGACTAAAGCGCTATAGAAGATATTGTTCTGTTTATATATATTCTGTCGTATAAGACAAAAAAATATTAACCAATCAGAGCGATTATTATTTATGTCTGCCAGACAAAATTTGTACATGAATCATCGCCTTTATCGGTTGACAATTTTCTAGTCTATAGTGAAATTTCATAGATAGCTGAGCTACAAAAAAAAAAAAAATAAATAATGTTGTTATTTTTTGACGTAGTGTTTTGTTTTTCAAACAAACGTCAAAATCGGACCGACTAAATTGGTTCGTCTGTACTCAACATATACCAACCGATTGGATCGTGTGTAGGCAACTCCAATTTGGTTGGACCGACAAACCAATTTGGTTGGACCGACCAAATTGGATCGTGTGTAGGGCCTTTTAGTGATGCAACAAAACTGAAATGGAAGTACGTTAAACAAAGACAAATGCACCCATACTTTAAATATTAAATGTCATACATCTTAGCGAGCTGTGAAAACAAAAACATCTATAATTCCAAGACGAACTATACCAAATTTAAAGGTGCAAAGTGACTACTGGTCATAGTGTTGGTTGCGTACATATACGCCTTCAATAAAAAAATTACCCAACACTAATATAATTTGTTTTGGTTTTAAAAAACAAAAAGTACATTAGAAACAACAATTATTTTTTTATTAAATTCAAAAATGAATTTGAACTAATACAATATTTTTGTCAAGAGTGTAAAAATAAAAAGTAAATATGTGTTATGTCAAATAATATATAACGTTGCCGTCTTCATTTAATTACCAATATCGGACGTGAAACTGATCGCTCTTTTCGATTCTGTCATCAAAAATAGGGGTTCTAATTTAAAAAAATGCCCCTGACCTCCAAATGACCTTGAAGATGAAGGTCAAGGTCATAACTAAGCTCACCATTAAATTCCTTGTTGAAAATTACCTAAGAATAAACCTTGCTCATTTTTTTCTGGCCGAACTCCGCGAGATTTTTAGGGGTTTCCATACTTTTCCTCACCCTTTATGTTACGGTTAATGTACAAAATAGAAGAATGTACACATTGTAACGGCACCGCAAGATTTCGTTTGGCGCACCTTGGTTCAACAATCATGTGTGCGCCAGTTTAACGTCATCCTGCGATGTCGTTAACAGACAAAGAGTAAGCGGTCTGGTGCGTTCTACCTAGCTGGCTAAACTCAGGGATGGCGTGGGGTGTCCAGACATTACTCTATGCTTGAATAACCGCATTTGATAAGAAAAGGGAAAACTCCATCTTAACTATCTTATTTACAGGAACAGGAAAATTGAAAAATAACAAAAATCTGAGGCTAAACCGACCCCACCCCGCTTGGTTGGCAGGGTTGCTGCCACACATAAATTAATTTGCCGACAAACCCCGTTAAATTGCCAAGGTGCGGCTTGACCTTACCCACCGTAAGAATCTCAACAATAACAATAGCAATAAAGATTCATTATACGGTCTGGCCTTTCAAGATTAACCCAACTGCCAGAAGATTATAAAGTGGCTTTGGTTCTAGCACACTATGCAGTAGTTTATTTTTCTTTTTCGACTTTCAAGGATTAGATTTTCTTATACCATATATATGACTCACTTGTCAACATTTTCACTCATAAGTATATTTATTTTACTTTTTTTTCACAGTTTTGTTTTAAGAAGATTTTGTTTTTTTATTTTTTTTATTTTATTTAAACTACACCGGGACACAAAGTCCACACTGTCAAAATCTCGTTAAGATTACACCACTTAACAAAAATTCATGAATCGCGGCACTTCACTTCTCCAAACAATGTTCGTACTCACAACAACAACAAAAGAAAAAAATCGGACTAACTAGCACCAATTACTTTAGATATAAATGAAAAAAAACTCCATCGTCTATATGAATATATTTTTTTATAATTTTATTATTTACAAATAAGGCCACTTTGGCACTAAAACTCAGATTATAAAAACTAATAATCTAACATTTTTTTGTATATGCCACACGGCAAAAATAAAACTTTAACTACCAAACTTTTATTTAATGCACAATTAATATTGGTAGCCTTAGCGGTTCTACTACCCAAAAAAAATCTATACGTGCTGCTAGCTATCTGACTCACAACATCTTATCTGTCTAAAATTTCAGACTTGACTGCCGAAATTTTTCGCCAAAAAAAATTTTCAATTTTTATTTATTTATTTTTTTTTGTTTTACTCGCGATGAGATAATATACACAGATAAAATCTCAAAAACATCCAACCACGACCCGCAAGCTCCCTCGTGGCTTCATAGTGGCTCCACGCCTTTTGTCCACCACCACACCAACAGCAAACCGCATGCCAGGCGCGGATGCAAGAAGGGGGGGTAATTACCCCTCCCAATATGAAACAAACACCTCTAAAAATATTCATTTTAATCATTAAAATCAACGCAAATAATTCAACTATGTACATATTAACTGTCTAAGTGTATATATGCACTTATTAAGTTCAGCGAGATTAAAACTCGATATTTTACAGAAATAATGTAAAAAAAATTTAGTATTTATATACGCATATCTCATATCCTAATTGATAGCAGCAAACTAATAACACTAACCCTCAATCCATGAAGTTTTTTAAGCACTTTAATTCTATGAACCAGGGTCGTTTTCGTCTTTGCGCTATAAAATCAACAATTATGAATAAAAAAATCTAAAATAATTCACGGATTATCTTTAAGCATCCTTATTCTTGAAACAATCGTTTTTTTTGCCCGCAAAAAAACTAATATTTTTTTTTAATTGCATATGAAAAAATTACAAAAAGTAGTTTTGTCCAGGACGAAAGCGACCCTGGTTCATGGATTGAGGGCTAAAGAAGAAATAATCATAAACTTCGTGCGACCATGTCCTTACCTAAATACAATATGTATAATATATTTTATAAAAATTAAAATCGGGTTTTGTAAAAAAAATATATCTGCTTATGTATATAACCCCCCCCCCCCCTCCCCCCCGCATGCAAACAACATGGACCAAAAACAACAAATACCCATCCAGAATTTTCCATACGAACCATCCAATCACAAGAAAAAAACACACAACTCAATCGTACGACAATCATAAAACCAAACTCTCGCACAATCAGCACGGCGCTCTCAATCAAACAACATCCAAAATATCACTCAATTAAAAAATTCAATAATTATGGTTTTTTTGTATATTCGGCATTAAGGCGCAAACAACACCAACCACTGGAAGTGAGCAGCGCTGTCCACACCCATCCACCCGCACCAGACCAATGCGCGACCGCATTGACGTTACGCACATAACAGGTGCCGTAACTACATTCAACGGTAAATGTGCATATTTCCCAAAGTGAGTGGTAAATGTGCGTATAAGTTGAACAAAATACTCATATTTCGTACATTTTCCTGTGAATGTGCACATTTCCCATAGGTCATTGGTGAATGTAATTTTCCTCTAGAAATGGAAATTTGTACACTAAATTTATGCCAGTATACCATTTATTAAATTAGAAAGAATATGAGATTTTTTAAATGGAAATTGGATATTTCTTAACCGATTATGATGAAATTTGATATGAGCGATAGAAATAGAATTCTAAAATGATGTTTGGAAGAAATTCTGGAATATAGCCACATAGGAACGAACTCGGTTATTTCTTAACCGATTATGATGAAATTCGGTAAGTACGATGGAAATGGAATTCTAAACTGATATTTGGAAGAAGTTCTGGAATATGGCCACAAGGCGCGAACTCGGTTACTTCTTAACCGATTATGATGAAATTCGGTAAGTACGATGGAAATGGGATTCTAAATTGATTTTTGGAAGAAATTCTGGAATATGACCACATAGGAACGAACTCGGTTATTTCTTAACCGATTATGATGAAATTCGATAAGTACGATGGAAATGGGATTCTAAAATGATTTTTGGAAGAAATTCTGGAATATGGCCACATAGGAATGAACTCGATTATTTCCTAACCGATTATGATGAAATTCGGCAAGTACGATGGAAATGGGATTCTAAAATGATATTTGGAAGAAGTTCTGGAATATGACCACATAGGAACGAACTCGGTTATTTCTTAACCGATTATGATGAAATTCGACAAGTACGATGTAAATGGGATTCTAAAATGATATTTTAAGAAGTTCTGGAATAAACAGTATTTTTATAATCTATTAAAGTGATACGTGGCCAACCTCTAATTTAACTTAGAATTGTAGAGGCTAACCGCTTCGGTAACTCTCATGGGCCCTCTGAGGGGCTCTAGATTTAAACTTCAGGGGACGTAGGAGCCGGGATCAGCAAACATGTCGCACTGCGTGCGCACGTAGGATCGGCTTATATAGAATCCGCTCCTACGTGCTGCACGCAGTGCGACATGTTTGCTGATCCCGGCTCCTACGTCCCCTGAAGTTTAAATCTAGAGCCCCTCGGAGGGCTAAGCGGGAGGAAGCGCAGCGACCTCCCGCGTGCCCGTGAGAGTTACCGAAGCGGTTAGCCTCTACAATTCTACGTATATTTTAATTTTTGTTGTACTAGTAACTACATTATAAAAATACTGTTTATTTATGTTAATTAAACCACGCCGCGAAGTGAAACTCAATAAATTATTATTAAATTTCATCATAATCGGTTAAAAAACAGCGAAGTTCCACTTTAATTGGCCATTTTCCAGAACTCCTTCCAAATATCAATTTAGAATCTCATGTCCATCATAATCGGTTAAAAAATAACCAAGTTCCTTCCGAATAGGCCATATTCCAGAACTTTTTCCAAATATCATTTTAGAATCCCATTTCCATCGTACTTATCGAATTTCATCATAATCGGTTAAGAAATAACCGAGTTCGTTCCTATGTGGCCATATTCCAGAACTTTGTCCAAAAATCAGTTTAGAATCCCATTCCCATGCCAAATTTCATCATAATCGGTCAATAAACAACGAAGTTTCACCTTAATTGGCCACATTCCAGAACTTCTTCCAAAAATCAATTTATAATCCCATTTCCATCGCTCATGTCAATTTCATCATAATCGATAAGAAAATAGCGAAGTCACACTAGCATAAATAATCTACAAAATTTATCTACATTTACCAACGTTAAGTGGCAAATGAGAACATTATCCAAATTTAGTAGGTAAATGTAGGTTGAACTCACATTACCCAAAGTAACAGGTGAATATGCACATTTACCGGCGAATGTGCACATTCGCCGCTCTACGCACATTAGCCGTAATACTCAAAGGTAACAGTCAGGCTTGTAGTGTTTTATTGTTGGTTTTGCATGAGTTCATACATGACTGTCTCTATTACAGGCACGATTGTATAGTAGCGCAAACACACAATCACACAAAAAAAGTACTTCGAAAATAAAAATGATTCAAGAAATGTTGGGAATATATAGTTTTTTATTAATAAAAATTCAACATTTTTTATACATTATATGTATTACATATAAGAGCCGTTAATTTTGAAAATGGTGCAAGTCCATTTTTCAAAAAATTTAAGTTAATGATAACAATATACAAATAAAAGTATAATCTTTCTAACGGTGAACAATTTATAGTAAAAAAAAAAAAAAATCCCTAATACTTGTTTAAAAAATAAGAAAATGCAAAATACAGTATATTTTTGCATTTTTTGTTTTTATATTCCTTCATTTTCTCGTTTCAACAAAATGTGGACTTGCCCCACTTTCAAAATAAACGGCTCATAAAACAATGCCTGTTGAATGCATCCGGATGGATTGCATTTTATCCATATTCAAATTTTTCTTTTGTCACTAACTTAAATTAAATTAAATATATATGTATACAACCATTATTTGAACACTTTATTACACCACTAAAATAAGTTATATTATTATTATATCTGTGGTAACAAGGCAAAACGTAATAACTCGAGTTATTCCATATTACGTTTTATTTCAAATTTGAAATCTCCATATTCGAATTCATATCATATCAATTTTTTGTAATAATCCAGCAACTTCAAACAACCGTAATAATCATTTAAAAAAGCAAAAATTCAAAAAACTCATACGATTTTGAGTAACTCTTAATTTTATAAAAACGTTTTTCTGAAAAAATCAGAAAAACGAGTTATTAGATTACGTTTTGCCTTGTTACCGTAGATTAAATTAAAATTAAATTCTCGAAGAAGACGACAAAAACACGTCCTTCTTCTTCGAGCGTCAATGACCGACCGGAAAGATTTTCCAATTTTAAATTGTGTAGAAAATATTGGGTTGTCCATCAAGGAATTAAAGCAATCCATTCTAAATGCTTGCTGGAAAAATATTTGGCCTAAAGTAGTTAGTGCAGAAAATCAATTATCTTCAAATTTCATAGACACTGACCGGATTATAACTATAGAAAATTTATTGGGTGGGGAAGGATTAGATGATATGGACGAGGAAGATACATCAGAATTCATTAATAATGACAAAAGTTTAGATTTGTGTCCATCACAATTAAGTTCTAATAATAATAAGTTTCAGGTATCAAATCCTATTCAAAAATTAAACATCATCGGAGCTTTTTACGAACAATTTTCCGAAAAAGTTATAAATGTAGAACATAATGACTTTCCAATTATAGATCTTATTAACAATTGTAATATAGAGTTTGATAACACACCACCAATATTAGATTTCAGTGCGGAAAATTCTATTGAACTTCAAAATACCAATGCTGAATTGAATAACACTAAGATATTTGTGATTGTAGATGAAGTATATGCTATTGTTAGCACTTCAGAAAAAGCTTCCTTTAGTAATAATTATAGAAATTACAAACCTATTCAATCATTTAATAAATAATCATTATTTTCCCCAAAAATGGAAAGTTGCAAAAATATTTCCAATTTTGAAAAAACACAAGGATAAATCAAAACCCTTAAATTACCGACCTATTAGTCTTTTATCAAATCTAGGGAAATTGTTTGAAATTATAATCTATGACAGGTTGTCTTCATTTGTGAATCAAAATTGTATTATACCCGACAATCAATTTGGTTTTCGGTATCAGCACTCTACTGTACATGCAATAACCAAATTCATATCCTATACTACCAGACAACTAAATATCAACAGTTCTACAGGTGCAGTATTGATAGATGTACAGAAAGCTTTTGACTCTATTTGGCTAGATGGTTTGATTTATAAATTAGTAAAATTAAATTTAAATAAAGATTTATTAATGCTCATAAATAATATGGTATATGTGGTAAAAAATTTATTGTAACTGATGGAATCAATACGTCAGATAAAGAGTTCTTCATGACCGATGGATTAATGCAAGGTACTATAACGGCACTGTTACTTTTTAATATTTATATCTCCGACCTTCTGTCAAAAGATATTTTAAATACCATAAATTGTCAAGTATTGGCTTTTGCAGATGATCTATTATTAGCCGCATTTCTTGATGCATTCGTGATCCGGATCAGATCAAAGTTTACATTGAAAATAACAACAAAAATTTAATTTTTGTTGTTGTTTTCAATGTAAACTTTGATCTGATCCGGATCACTAATGCGTCAAGAAATGCAGCTATTATATTCACATGGTAATAAGGTTGTAAATATTAGAAACTCACTACATGAAGGCGTAAACACAATAGAAAATTTCTTTCATAAATGGAAAATCAAATTTAACACAGAAAAATGTGAATGTATTTTATTTAGAAAACCTTTATCTAAGTGCAATAATAATATAAAATGTAACTGGAAAAAGTTAGACATAGTTATTTTATTAATAATGAACCTATCGATAAAAAAAAAAAGTGAAATATCTAGGTATAAATTTAGATCACCTATTATATTATAATGAATGACCATATAAAAATTAAATTAAAGAATGCTCCTGCTGCATTTCATATGTTGGCAAAATTATTTTTCAGTAAGCATGTTGGAAGCAAAATAAAAGTATTATGCTATAAGCAAATAATCAGACCAATAATAACGTACGGCTCCGTGATCTGGTATAATACAAGTCCCACTTACATGGAAAAAGTAAGAATATTTGAAAGAAAATGCTTAAGAACTTGTTTAAATCAGCATCGAAGCAGTAAAAGGAATTACTTACATTTCATTCCAAATAAAAAAATATACAATATGGCCAAAATAATCAGAATTGATAATGTCATTTTAAATAATATTCGGAAACATATTATACATCGATCTACTTTGAACATTGAAAATTCCCACATTTTTGCACCATTTTTGACAGAAAATTACATATTAGATGAAATAGTACAGAACAACATCACTCCACCTGAGGCATTTATATATTTAGATACTAATGGTTATATACAAAATAATGAAGGAATTCGTTTAATCTATCATGTAAAAAGAAGACCAAACGTAAAAAATTTTGAGAAAGATAGTTATTTAGATCAGTCAAACCTTAGATTTCAAACAGATATCTCTGATAAAGATATAAAAAAATATAAACATAGCATTAGACAATTTTGGTGGCATCAATGATTTCGGAAGGAAAAAAAGGGGTGGCTACCTTATCTAGAAAAAAATAATACCGAAACTGAAAATCCCGAAAAAAAAATCCAGAAAAAAAAAATCCAGAAACAAAAAAATTCAGAAAAATAAAAATCCAGAAAACTAAAATCCAGAAACATAATTATCAAAGTGCGGACCAAATTATAACTAAAATTTATCAAATGTCTATCAAATTTGAGGTTTTACGCAAAGTTCCTAATATTTATGATAATGGAAATTGCTTCGTCAACCTTTCAGACACAGATCAAAGGAATCGTATCGCTCATATCGCTTCTGCTGATAGTTCTACCACAAATGTTTCAAGTTATTTTGTGGTTAGCTTAATTCGTTGGGTTAGTATGGTATCGACGGATGTATTCGAGCGACTTATGGATTTAATGCTTCGTAAATGCTTCGTCAACTTTGCAGATATAGATCAAAGGAATTGTATCGCTCGTATCGCTTCTACTGATAGATGTACCACAAATGTTTCAAGTGAGGACATAAGTCTAAAACTGTCAATAAAATTGATTTTTTTTAATTGATTTTAAACAAAAAAAATTTTCTGGATTTTTTCTGGATTGCTTTTCCGGTAATTTCTAGATTTTTTTTTGGGATTTTATTTGTCTGGATTTTTACTTTTCAACTATTCGGGATTTTAAAATTTCTGGATTTTTTTTTTTTAGGCAAATGTAGTGATCCCAAAAAAAAGATATTGTAAATTAAATTATAATAAGATATATAAAAGAATTTCCGTCCCGATGTTCAATACGTTTTTTTTGGTTTTGTAAAGTAGGTTTAGGTTTAGAATTGGATAATAAATAAATTAATTGAAATAATTCTGTGTTTTATAAAAAATTAAAAAAATTTTGTCAAAATAGCTTATTTTTGGTTGGCCAAACTTTTTTGTAAGTAAATTAAAAAAAAAAAAAAAATATTGTTTGTATAATTTAATATATAAACTGTTCAGTAAATAATAATAGAAATATTTGTAAATAATATAGCATTACGAGTATATTATACTTTTACCAAATTGTAAATTAATATTTTGAAACAGATTTTGTAGATTACTATAAAATCTAAATAATACAAAAAAAAATAGTGAATTGTAGTATATTGTTTTGTAAGATTTTATATAATACTGTAAAAATTGAATTAATAATGGCAAATAAAAATCTTATTAAAAAAAAAAAAAAAAAAAAAAGTTTAGATGAATCAGAACTTATGGAATTAGTAGCTGATTTAACTACAAACAGCCGCACCATGAAAACAACATTTCAGAAGAAACAAGAACAAATTTTACATTACAAATAAGGATTCATGCAGAGTTCAAAGCAAACAATAAGAAACTATTGACAAGTAACTTTTCACCAGAAAAATCACTCAAAAGGATACATTTAATACTGTAGTAGATAATATTATTGAAAATGAATCAATCAAGCTAATTGCGCCGATTATACTGAACATTCCGTTGAGAGCTTCAATTATGAATATGTATTTTATATATTATGATTATTAGAAAAAATCTAGCAAATGAAAGGTAATTTCTTATTCATTCCCAGCGAACTGTGCACATATACACACAGGCTTACCAACAGTATACATTTGAAAACCCGTAGATTCTAGGGTTCCATTTACTTTTTTGGGGTCACGGGTTTGGTCGTGATTTTCTGGGGTTAAATCAAAAACCCATAAAACATTTATTTTTTGTGCAAACAACTTTTTTAGCTTTCACAATAAGATACTGATAACTGATACAACGTGCATCAAGGGAAAATTTCTCAATGGGAAATTATGATGTCAAAACATCGGTAAATAAAATTTACTTCGAATTTCCGTCCAGTAAGGGAATTAAAAAAATGTTTTAACTTATTTATTCTAGAATATTCAGTTATGTTAAAAATGTATGTTAATAAGCTTGTCCAAGGCAGTAGCTAGAGTTTTAGCATGTTAGTTGGCAATTAAACAATATATTTTGCAGCAAAGCGAGGGGAGCTGTCACAAAGTCATTTGGAAATTTATACAATCTCAACAATATGAAATGGAAGACGATATAATCTCAATGACAATTCCGGAGATGTATTTATATTTTATTTAATATTTTTTAAGTTTCATGTGTCGTTCGGTTATAATACTGTAAGGGGAACCTATTACGGCCACTTACAGGGAATAATGACTTATCTTAGGGGATAACTAGAATTTAGAATTCACGATACAATTTTTTTTAGCAAAGTGAAAACAGCTTTATTAATTCTTAGCTCTAAAGAGCAAAATAAATTCATTGAACCTGCACTAGATGATAGATTATATTTTGAAATATTACGACGAATAAAACAACCCATTTAAAACCCTTTCAGCTCTTAATTTAAAAAAACTAGATCTGAATTTTATTTTCAATCAGCTTTGAATGTTGATGATTTATTAAATATAAATATTGACGATGATCTGATCTATGACTAAATAATGGCAATTAATAAACTTTGTCAAAATATTGATTCGTATAAAACCCAAAAGACTTGGGTAAATATTTTCAAATCAACTGACAGTATTACCCAAATTAAAATACATAGTTTCAAAGCTCTTAAGCATTCTTGTCAACAATGCCTTTGTAAAGAGGTTTTGTTTCGTTAATGGGGTTAACATGGAGGGATGATCGGAATAAAATGAGTATAGAACTGGTGAAAACCGAGTTATGTATTAGGATTAATTCTGATATAGACTATGAGAAAAAAAATTTGTTGGAGTCAGCGCAAAACAAAAAGCAATTGTGGCAGAAGAAGTTCTGTCGATTTACCCGTTGAAAACGAAATTAGTAACTTGAAGAAATCACCTATGTATCTCAATGACAGTCAAATACATATTTACCGTTGCAATTTGTTGATGTTTTTTTTCTTCTACCAAAGGTCAGTACCTAAATATGTTCCTATTACCACGTCAAAAAAATATTTTTATAATGCGCATCCTCGCTGATCGAATAACTATGTCTAACTGATTTTATTCAAAATCAACCCAAATGTCTTTGTGTTGGTTTTGTTTGATTCCAAAATTACAAACCGCAACAACACACAATTACCGTAAAAAAATATATTTCGCTTAGAAGGCTATGATTTTTTTCTTGTCTGTATTTTGAAAAGGAAAAATCTTTCTTTGTGTATATCATTTCCTTATAAGTATGTATGTTTATTAAATAAAATTGATTGAATGTGTAATACAATTTTATTACAATATAGAACATAAAAAATGCCAATTCCTACATTTTTCAAATTTCTCTGTAGTATCTAAACAGAGTTGACGGTTTTGTGTTTTGTTACATTTTTTGGGTCGGTTTTTTGATCGCTCGCTTTTTCTTTAGAAACCCCAGTACGTTTTCAACGTTAAAAAAAATTAATTTTAAAACTTAATAATTTTATTTATTTTGTAATTAATAATTATTTTAATTTAATTTTCATTTTCTCCTATCATACTATACATATCAGAATGAACCATATATGAATTTTGCGTAATAAGATTAAAAAAAATTAAAATTTTTGGTTATGTTTATTTTCAATTTTTTTTCTGGGGTTTACAAAAAAATTTCTGGAGTTTACTAAAAAAATCTACGGGTCTGATTACCTCAAGAGTTGGCAACCCTGGATACACACACGCCATGTTTACACATCACCCATCTTGAGAGTACTAATTGGACTCAATATTCCTTTTTTTTATTTAGTTTCCGTTATTCAATTATTCAATATTTTTTTCCTAAATTTTTATTAGCACAGATTACTATTACTTACCGTTGTTATTTATCGTCTATATTTGGTTCAATACCTTACCGTTATATTTTCATCCACTTTTGTTTCTAGAAATCATCGATCATATTTTACAAAATCAATTTTACCGTTATTCGTTAGCAATAGGTGTTTTTATCTATTTTGTGGATTTTTTTATTATCACTTTTATGGTTCTCCTTATTTTTGATTGTATTTGTTCCGTTCTTACCATGAGGGAGTAATCCTCGATAGTGTGATAGGACGAGTATTGAAGTAGGATTCAGCTGAGGGTCGGTTCTTCCATATTCTTCCGGTCGTGCAGCTCTCTCATGACTGGCTGTCAGAGAGAACGACAGGACATATGTGTTAATAGTTTCTAATAGGGATGACAGCTTTCACCATATGAGATCGCTGCGTAGTTTGTTGTGAAATTGAAGATTTCTTCAATTTATCATCGGTGATAGTCGCGACCGGAGAGGCAATTCCGGTAAAGTGGCCGATGATAAGGGGGCTTTCTCAGCGGGGTGGAGTTGTCATCTCGACCGATTGCACCCATCTTATTATTTCATTAGCTCCAGAAGATTTGGCAGACATTGTATAGCTTTTCTATTCTTTTGTTTTGATTGTTCTGTTTCCTCATGCGGTGGTTATTCAAGCATGGGATCAAGCCTGGAAACCCGCACGATATACTGTGAGCTCTGGCTAGCTATATAGACCGCACCAGACCTCTGATTCCATGTTCTGTTAACGAAATCTAGCATTTCGTTATAAAGCGGAAGTTTATTTGAACCAAGGCTCGCGCCATCCTATCGTATATATGTTACAGAAGCTTAACGCGGTACAGCACAATTATTCGGTAACCGAATTAGAGTGCTTTGCTGCTAAGCTGGTATATGTCGAGGGATGCCTTAATACCATCACCGTTTACCAATCGTTCTATCGTAATTCAGTAGTTTTTGAGATACTTTAAATTTTAGATAAATCCCAGATTTAACCATTTGAAGCATTTTTAAAAAAACGTACTGTATGAATGGATTAAATTTAAGTTTTTATTATAACTAATGCCATAGCAGATCTCTGTTAATAATGAAAGATCAAAAATACCAAACAGTTTTACAAATATCATAATTATATTAAATAAAATAAATTATATTTTTAATTGTATTTTATTAATTATTAAATTCTTTTATTTAACTTACACGGATGTGATCAAATCTTGCATTGCAAAATTTTAATACTTAGACTTTATCAATCTTGATGAAAATTGGCACGCATGTGTAACTTCGGTGACAATACAAGTTGGTGGTGTTCCCTAAGGGAATCCACCCCTCCCCCATCTCTTATTTTCCACCCACACATCGGTTAAGTCATCGTTTTGTCAATTTTAACATATTTATCAGATACAATGATAAAATTTGATTGTATTTCGACCGGAGCTACCCCCGCACCCCTTATGTTCCACCCACAAATAAAAGAATTTCATAAAAAAAAAAATTTGTTCTTTTTCAAATTATTTTATTTTTAGATTCCTTATTGTGAAATTTGATTTGAGTTTTTCTATCTTGCGACCAAGATCGATTTCGATATTAAAATATCATCGTCAGTTGGTAATTACTTTTTTTATACTACCTAGGTACTAGTATAAAAAAAGTAATTACCAACTGACGATGATATTTTAATATCGAAATCGATCTTGGTCGCAAGATAGAAAAAATCAAATCAAATTTCACAAAAACGAATCTAAAAATAAAATTAATAAAATACAATTAAAACCATAATTTATTTTATTTAATATAATTATAAATAGTGAAATAATCCATAATCAATATGAATACAAATATCACTAATTATACATTTTATTTTTCTTAATTTTTACTTTTAGTTTATAGAAAATGTAGTTTGGTACAACAAAATGTTTATATACAAATTACTAGCCTAAATTTGTAGAATTTACCGTACTATAACGCCCTGCAAGGAATATGTCGAGTTACCAGTAACCCTGTACAAATATACCTGAAACATATGTATTAAAAATTAAAATAAATTTCAACAAGTTAATTAAATGTACGTGTGTTGTTTACTAATTTTGACAAAGAGAATACCATGGTAAATACCGATAGCCAACAAATAAAATTCTCCAACTGAAATTACAAATTAAACTTATGTATGAGCCAAGTCTTGTTACAAAAACAATTTTAAATTAAAATAATTCAGAAGTATTGTATATTTTCAAAATTGAATTATTCATTTATGTGTATTGTTATTGTTTTGTTACAATAGATTGAATGCTAGACAACTTCATTGTGATATTTTGTGTTAACACATTCGCGGTCACACTTTTTTATTGATGACTACTCAGAATGCTACACACTGTAACTCTGGTAATTTTGAAGATAATTTAAATCTGATTGAAATTTTTTGCATTAAATGGTTTGTAGAGAATTTTGCAATAGTTAGTGTATTTATGCAAATACCACTGCAGATGCAGTGGTGACCCCCCATTTTATTTTATTTCATCTATAGGGCAATACTGCATTAGAAGTGATACTGCAATTGCAGTGGTTGGACGAATAAAACTCTCTGTAACTCTTAACGCGCTATTACTGCATTAACAGTATAATGAAAAATTGAAATTAAAAAAGGATGATTAATCAGTTTCATTCTTTTATTAAAAAAACTTTAAATAATAAATAACAAAAAAAAATAATAATTCATCAGTACAAAATAAAATTGTTTTAAATTTAAAAAAAAAGTCTTATATGGTGTTTAGGCTTCAAGAGGCGGGTTATGAATGGCCGAGTTATGCCAAGATTCGCAACAATTCAGACACAAAGGTGGATTACCTGGACATTGCTTACATTGAAACACCGTTTGTTTCCGTTTTTTCGATAGTGTGCAACATCCGCAATCACGAAAGTATGATTTCCTTTTTCATCCGTTGGGTAGCGGACTTTTTTCAAGAAAATGTTGGCTTGATGAGGATGTTGATGCTGCTGATGCCTCTGGAAATATTGGAATGTTTACTGTCCTGTTTGGTGGTATTTTCAGATTGCGTCCATTAGGTATGTCTTGGATATTCAAAAATGAGCAAATGAGGGACTCTAAATTTTAAAAATGTTATCTTAGGAAACTTTCTTTTATAAATAAAGTAAGAATTAAACACAGCGATATCTATAAAATGAAAGATAACTTTTTTATACCATCGAACAGTTTTTCGAGGACATGAATAGTAAGATACCAATTGATCTAGTCTATCAACACCGGACATATTTTGGTTGTATTCCTCTTCTGTTTGTGGCTAAAGCCATTGCTTGGTGATAGGCTGTATTTATACAGAGGACGTCCCTCTTATCTTTCCATTTAGAAACATAGATATTTCCTTTCCGTAACCAGACATGCTCATTTTTCTTAAGTTTTTTCGCAATAAGTTCCTTTGGGTTTTCCTTTCGGTTGCTTCGTAGAGTTCCACAAGTATGGGTTTTATGAGATAATAATACGTTACATAAAGACACACTATTATAGTAATTGTCCATAAAAACTGTGTGCCCTTTTCCCAGGTATGGCTCCATTAATCTTAAGACCAAAGAATTAATTTTTGAGCATGTTTGATCTGTATTTTGTTTCCCGCCATATATTTCCAGATTAAAAACATATCTATTTGGATCACACAGCTCAAAAAATTTTATGCCATACCTAGATTTTTTATTTTTGATGTACATCCTAAAATGTAAGCCACCGCGAAACAACAACAAAGACTCATCCAGTGACAAATGCTTGCTTGGCCTGTTAGATGCTTGGCATCGATCCGTAATAGTTATTTACGTCACAAGGGCGGTAAATGAGTTGTTACAGTACGAGTTCGACGTTTATGGACGAGGCGACGAAGGAGCCGAGTCCAGAATTTTGAACGAGTACTGTAACGATCATTTAACGTACGTGTAACGTACAACGTTTTATTTCATACTACAGGGGAGATTAATTCGATTTTTTCATTTAAAATTGAATTTTAAAGTAAAAACATAAATTTGAAATTTAAAGAAAATCAATCCAAATGATTTTCAAATTATCAAGTTACCCTAGTTATTTTTTTTTTTTTTTTTGGTTTTACAGTCTACTCTACTGTAATAGCTCGTTTTCCGGACACTTTTGTTCTCTGACGTAATGATTCATTTCCCGGACTGAAATCAATCACGTAAACATTGATTTTCGGTATAGTATGAAATAAATAACTTTACAAATGAACTTATTTTGCTTAGATGTTTTTCACCTATCTGGGAATTAACATTGAAGCATCTTCAAATTTGCTTAAAGCGACGTCCCGACATAGTGCTTGGAAAAACTGGATGATAATACAACGGATGCTTGGAAAATAAATATCGCATTTTCGGTGGTTTAATTTGACCTTGTAAAAGGCAAAGACCGATGAATTTTAGCATTTCGGTTAAATTGATTTGTTTGAAATTCGCAGCGCGTGAATATCTCGTTGAGCGTTGGTCACTGCATAGTCTACTTCCGTAAATATTTGTTGAGTCAACTAAAATCTTGAACAGTTCATCACCAAAAAAAACATCAAACACTTCCCTTGGCGAATTTCCGGTAATTTGGCAGCCTGCAGAACACTCATCAAAATTAAAATTTGGTATATCGGCAACTCTTCAATTTCATCGACACTATCTTCAATATGATCGCCTCCATTTTGACCTTCATATCCGCTATTTTCAATATCTTCACTGTCTTCACTATCATCATCACTTTGACCACTATTAATATACTCTGGGTCGACTATACTGTCATCAAAATCAGACGAGAGTTCATTATTTTCAGAACCGCTGTCCATTTCTTCAAAGAGAGCCAGTAGTTTTCTTTGTTTCTCTTCATAACTATCCATGCTACCGTACAACTTTATTCCTATAATTTTAATTGTAAATAAAGTACTGTAATGTAATTTTAAAACAAATCACTATAACACTATAATGCAAACCCCAAATAGATTAATTAAATTACATAATTGCAAACTACAATTTACTTACCAATTTATTTATTTTTTTATAATAACCACATTCAATAAAAACGTCTGGTTAGTACGACACTTTTTTTGATTCTAATGCATTTTATATGGGAATCACCACTGCATTTGCAGTTGTGTCGTTATTTTGTTAAGCTGGGACAAAACTATAAGCAACATTTTAGTCTGCGTCGTTCGCTCCTAAAACAAAAGCGAGACAGTATAGCTGACATATTTTAATAATCTACAAACAATAAACTAAAAAAATGAGAATAGCTAATTCTCATAATACAAACCAAAATATTAAAAAAAGAGCAAAGAAAATTGCACTGCAATAGCAGTGGTGACCTATTGAAAACCTCTGAAAATACTGCAATTGCAGTGGTTGTCCGCGAATGTGTTAAGGAAAACAAATAAACGTCAAAATATTGTTCATATCTTTTTGCATAAAGTGGCACAGAAGCAATTTTATTTCTATAATTACAGACATATTATATTAAATATTTTTTAATAAAAATTTAATTGAAATGTATTCATTTTATGTCATTTTAAGTTAAGCAAGTAAATTTGTTTGTGAAAAGCGTGTGAAAAATTAAAACATAAAAAGAAGGCAAATTCGTATTCTTTAGGTTTAATCCTGTGCAGTTTGAGTGTTTGCTATGGTTATTTTTTATTAAAATTAAGTTATATTCAAACATTTTAAGTTAGCTTCATATAAACTGCTGTTTGTTTTCCTTAACGCTCAAAAAAATTTGACATATGTTGGCTGTCAAATAATCGATCTATTATTATTAATTCTCTATTAAATATTTTTGGCATTAGCACAAATAATTGAGAGTAAAACACAAATGACGCTCACTTCGTCACGACAAAATTCCAAAAAAGATGGATACTGTGATGTTTTGATTCTCTTCGTTACGAGTAATGCGCATGATTACAATCAGTTTTGTTTATGTATTCATACAAATTTTACCCAATAAACAATAATTGGCACAAGCTCGTGCCAATTTTCCTTCGTCGTGGCGAGTGGAGACCGGCCTATATTGAGCGCTACAGACGATCCGATTTGGTCGAGCGGTCGGTCCGATTTGGTTGGTTTGTATGTATAATCCCCCGATCGGCCCGACCAAATCGGATCGTCTGTAGCGCTCTATAGACTATAAAAATCACTCAGTTTCAGGCATTTTATAATTTTTCAGGTACACATTTAGAATAATTTTCTTTATGAATAATTTTTAAATTTCGTAACAAAATAGTGGGTTTTACTACTTGCGGAAGATACCGTTGCAAAACTCGTATGATTGGAGCTCTAGCTGTATTGTTCGTACTTCAATTTTCTTACTCGTTTTGCAAAGATTGGTTATGATAGATCGCTTTTCAGATGCACCCATTATGCCTTCGGCGTTTCGGTTGTACTAAATACCTACGGAATTAAGCAAAATATGATTTATGCAAAAAAATATCGTATTGTACATTTCCAGTTTTTCCAGCCATTCGTTTAATAATTTGAAGCATTATCTAATTAATTTTCCAAAAATTTCATTATATACACCAAACTAGAGATCAAATAGATCGAGCTACCACTGTCCTTTGTGTTTGAAAGTAATTATTCTCCTATATTTACAATAATAGAGTGAAAAAGGATACACCATCTGAAAGATCGTTAAATTGTTTTTGAAATGAGTATAAATAACTGTTAACTCTATCACTTTTTTTAAATTATTGGCTTTAAAATGGAACTTACTCATGAAGCAAATATTCAAAAATGGGTATAATAATGAAAACAAAACATCATAGCAAACAAGATACCAAAAGAATTTATATTTTCAATATTTTCTGTTTCTCCTCTGGCTTTTATACAAGCATCCATACGACTATTCATTGCGCGAATCAATTTTTCTAAGTAATTTTGCGTAATATTGTCCCGAATCCTCCTTTTCAGTTCATCCCACAAGCGTTCTATTGTATTCAAATTAGGGCTGCTTGCTGGACCCTCCACCTGTTGAATCCCAACTTCTCAATAAATTCGGCGTAAGATCCACTTGATCATTAAGAATTTCATTGATATTCCTTGAAAGCTAACAGTTTTACTTATGTAACGCTGGGCAAACCGCTCGCCAGGTCGCCTTTAAACATTGTTGTCTTCCATCGTTGTTATTTAGACCTATTCGGGAGTCGTCAGAAAATAAAACCCCACTACGTTGGTCCAGTGACCAATTCACAGGATCTCAAGTGTATTTTAAGTTGAAAATATTTTTTCTGCACGAAAACTAAATTCTTGGAAGTTTATTGTGCAAAAAGAGTAATTTTTGTAGTATATTTAGTTGAATACACGGAATATGATTCACTATCAAAACATTTATCCGTAATTGTTTAATTCCAATTTCATTTATTTAAAACATACCTATACAAATATACTTAATCAACTTTTACTTAGCTTATTTAACACATTTGAATTAATAGTAAAAGCGTCTTGAACTAATTTAGAAAAATATCCTTCTGGATTCGACAGCAGATTGCTTGGCGTTTCAAATTCAACTGCTTCACCAGCTTCTATGACTAGTATTCTATCACTATCCATTACAGTATTCAATCGATGTGCTATTGTTAATACTGTACATTCAGAAAATTTTGTACGTATTGCAATTTGGATTAATTTATCGGTATCAGGATCAACATTCGCTGTTGCTTCATCTAATACAAGAATTTTATTATTACGCAGTATGGCACGTGCTAAACAAATGAGCTGTCTTTGACCCATACTTAAATTTTTACCACCATCTGAAATTTTACAATCCAATCCACCTTCTAAATATGATACAGCATGCTTCATTTGAACCTGTTCTAATGCGCTCCACATTTCATCGTCAGTTTTTTCTGTGAACGGGTCAAGATTACTTCGCATGGTACCCGAAAACAGTATAGGATCTTGTGGAATTATGGCAATTTTATTTCGTAAATCGTGTAGACCAATTTTTCGAGTATCAACACCATCAATTTCTATTGTACCACTTATTTCTGCCAATCTAAATAGCGCCTGTATAATGGATGATTTTCCGGCACCAGTTCGACCAACAATACCAATTTTTTCTTTTGGTTTAATCTCAAATGTTAAATTTTTCAATACTGGTTTCGCCTTTTCTGAATATCTTAAACTTAGTTTATTGAATAAAATCGCACCATGTTCGGGCCATTCTTGTGATGGTTGATTTTGTGGTAATGTTTCTAGTGATGGCTCGGTTGGTAATTTTGAATATTCTGAAATTCGTTCCACTGATATCATATTAATTTCTAATTCAGCTGATTGCCGTAGTCCCCATTGTAGCAGACCAATTAAAAATATTGATTTTGAAACAATAAGACCAACATCACCACTTAAATTATCAGCTGTAACGGTTAAGCAACTAAATGTTACCACCGCAACATAAATGGCGCACAATGTATCAAGCCAAATTGCAAATGACCTAGTGGAAGCTTTAAACAAATATAATGGACTTGTATTATTATTTTGATGTAAGTTGAATACTAAGCAGAGTACCCTTTGAGCTTTAAATGCTCTTATTGTTGATAATCCTTGAATTGTGGCGTTTGTATGTGCATAAATCGGGCTTCTACTTAAGGCCTGAATTCGATTTATCCCACGAGATGTCTTAATATAAATATATCTAAACCAAAAGAGCAGTAATCCTAATGCGGCCGTTGGTATTAGAAGCCATAAATTAATTGTAGTGATTAAGAATCCGGTTGCAATCATTTCCAAGCAAAACTGAAATACAAAATTAACGTTAGAAGTGAAACAAATAGTCATCCGAAAATAGAAACCAAAAAACTTACCCTGACTGATTCGATTAAAGTAAAAGGCAACTGTGAGTCTATGGTTCCAATATCTTTCGAAAACCTATTTAAAATTCTTCCTGATGGATGGTTATTGAAAAAATACATTTTCGCTCGTGAAATGCTACGAAAAAGTGTATCATGCAATTTTATAGAAGCGTTTAAACACATTTTGTAGAATGCAAAGTTTCGGTGCAAAATGCTATAAATTAATATGCCAATCAGTATAGAGTACACAATTATATAGTGTTTTCGGATCGAAGAGACTGTGTTGCCTAAAATATTAGGCAGTGTAAAATTTAATGGATTTGCGGGATTTTCCATTAGTGATTGGTTATTGGATTGATTAATTAATTGTCCTGAATTGATAATGAAGGATGTATTCACACCATGCGCTCCTACACTCTCTTCCCAATTGACCCTATAAAATATCAAGGTTACATTAGTTTTGAACCATTTTCGAATATAATCTAAGCTTTATGCGAACCACTGTGCCAAAAAATAATCAATTCCGGTAATTGCAAGTTGACTGAAGAAAAACAATGCACCAACAAAAACAATGTTCAATTTATTTTTGATTGCTTTAAAATAATTTATGTACACTGTAAGTGAAACAGAACCTTCAATTAATAATTCTTTTATTTCTTCCTCTTCTTCTTCATTTATTTTTTTATTGGACGATAGTAGTCGTAACTTTTCTTGATCAAAATCATCATCTGGAGACTCTGATTCTTCTTTTGCGGTCAAAGCAACGATTGAATTTCGTCGTTGCATTTTTAATTCATCGAATGGACCCTGAGCATCTATTCGACCATTCTCCATTAAAATAATATTTTTTACATTACTTAAAAACTGTAGTTGATGTGTAACTAATACTACGCACTTTTCTATTAGGAAACCATTGATACATTCCGTGAATATTTGTTTTCCTACACGACTGTCTACGGCAGATAATGGATCATCCAATAAATAAATATCAGCCTTTTTATATACAGCACGGGCTAAACTAATTCGAGCTTTTTGCCCACCGCTTAAGACTACACCACGTTCTCCAACCAATGTTAGATCCCCATAAGGTAATTGCTCAAAATCGCGCTCCAAACAACAAACTCTACAAACCTCTCCATATCTTTTTTCATCGTACGCTTCAATAAAAAGAATATTTTGCCGAATTGTGCCGTCGAAAAGCCAGTGATCTTGTGAAGCGTAACTAAGGCTTCCATTTGTATTAACTGTTCCACTATCTATATCCAACTCGCCAATGATAATATTTAAAATAGTCGATTTTCCACATCCGACTGCACCAATAATTGCCGTTAAACTATTTGGTTTTATGTCCAAATTAATTGCAAAAATTCCAATTTGAGTTTCTTTCATCGACCAAACAGCGGTAACATTTTTAAATGTTACCCCAATTTCTTTACGGCTGACAGTATTTCCGTCAAATTTGTGACTTATTAATTTGTCTAATTCCTCTTGCTTGATTGTACCATTTGAATGTGATTTTTCCGATGGTGCTTCCAACATAATTGGTTGGCCAATTTTAGTTTCAGGGCGTGTCAAAAACTGTTCTATACGTTTTATCGATACTCGAGCCTCCATCACTCCAGCTATTGATATCGGCCAATACATTACCATCGAATCACTTAATGCCATGAACAGTGATGAAACAATATAAACTTTGCGGGCTGTAATTACTTGTCCAAAATAAATATACGATATAAGACTTAGAAATATTGCAATCCGTGCTATAACCATAAATGAAAAAAGACCAGCTTTTAAATAGGCTGAACCTCTAATTGCACTAATTTCTTTGCGTCGAACTTTATCAACCATTCCAGCAAATGACTTCTCCCATGCATACATTTTAATCATTTGTATGCCTTGAATAATTTCATTCATAAATTTAACTCGCATATCAGTGCGTTTAGCTGCCTTCAAATGGTAAGTAGCTGATTTTTTGCCAATCCAAACTTGAAGTGGGATAAAACTTATTATGAAAATTATGCCAACAATTGCCGATATTCCAATTTCTCGATATAAATAATAGCCCATTATTGTTACTTCCATTGGCCCTTTCCATAAATCATGAAAATACGAAAGACCGTTTTCTATTTTTGAAATGTCGGTTGACATCATATTGATTACTTGCCCGTTCATTCCATCAAATACAGTTGATTTTGATAATCTAAGTATCTGAATATAAAGAAAATTTGAATTATATATATTGAATTATTACTTACAAAATAAAATGGCTCACTTTTTGATACATTAAGAAGCAACATCCAATATTCAATTTTAATGCCACTTGAAATATGTAAAATATAAACGGATGAAATATAATTGCTAATATTATGGTTGTTCCAAAAATGCCAAAAGCATATAAATATGCATTTTCTTTAGAGATCTCCGTTTGTTCAGGTGCAAAATACGAAACTAAACCGCCCAAACAAATTGGTTGCAGTAACCTAAATAATAATAAACTCTACAGTTACATAATAATACAATTGGCTTATTAAATATTTTAACCAACATGCTTACTTCATAATTGATTCCGATATTGAAAAAAGAATGCATGATACGAGCACTTGTGGTCCATAAGCTTTAAATAATGAACGCATTAAACTTGGTTTCTTCTTTTTTAATTCTTCTCGCCATAGATTCGCAAAAAAATTTGAAACTTTTGTACTTTCGTGTTCATCCAATGGTGCGTATATATCATTTTCATCTATAGTTCGTTTTAGTCCAACTCGAAATATATCTATCATCCATCTGCGCGGTATAAAAAAAAATATTAGGGTTAGATCGAGGTACAAGGTACTTGGTTGTAGTATAAATCATAAAATATATGCGTTACATAAAAAATAAACGGTTCAGGCAACATGTTTTTGCCACGGGATTAGGTGGTTTTTCAATATATCCTTTTTGAAACATGTTATGTTAATTATAAGCCTATTTATTAACGTTGGTATCTGAAACGAAAAATAAAATGAGATTATAATAGCGTTAAAGCTTCAGAAATATGAATATATATTATTCGTTCGTTCAAAGGGTATACAGAATAATCATTAATAATAATCAAACAACTTAAAACTAAAAATGAATCATTTGTTATCTCCATGTTCTTTGCAAGAGTTATATGTATTAATAGTATCTCAAAGCGAATTAAAATTTTAAGTTTCATATTTGGTTTTCAATTAATTTTTTCCACAGTGTGATTTAAATCCAATATGAAATTAGAAAAAGCAGCGCAGATTATAACAAATCCAAAACAAAAATGTCTTGAATATTTACACTTTTAGAAGAAATGAAAACGAATCAGGACCATACCATACGTTAACACATATTATGTGATTTATTTCTATTTAACGAAACTTGAGATTGCGTATATAGGGAACGTGATATTTCTGCTGATAATAAAATGTTTATTGCTAATCTTAACAACTATATACAGATATGTACGGGATCAGTCACTACAACTCCAAATAATAAATCAAAAATTAATTTAAAACCATGGCTGACCCCAGATCTTTTAAAAAGAATACGATTAAAAAATTGCCTTAGTTCTAAACACTTTCAAAGCATCCAGGCAATGCCAACTTAATTAAGAAATTAGATAAATATAAATATATTCGGAAGGAGTGTGAGCAAGCCAAGAATGCCTAATTTACTCCAAATTCTCTATTAGATTTCGTGATTTAAGATCTGAATGGTGTCTAGTCAATAGTATTTTGGGACGGCAGAATAATAATAGTTCAGTAAAACAAATCATGAATATGTACTAACAATATACTTATTTCAGATTCTGCCTATATTGCTAATGAATTCAGTAAATATTGTATAAACATCGTACCTACTCTTCGATCTGAAAATAATTTTAACCTGCTGAAAGGTAATAGCACATACCTTGAACATCACTATGGCGAAAACAATATGTTCATGTTTCCGGTCCATCCCTGGGAATTTCAAGTTGTAGTGAATGGTTTAAAAAACAAGGCATCTGTATAGGCCACGATGATGTTAGCATAATTACTGTCAAAAATATTGTTCAGAATATTATCACTCCTATGTACTATCTTATGAATAAAAGCTTAGAAGATGCCAAATTCCCGGAAGCATTGAAACTGGCAAAAATTGTGCCTATTCATAAAAAAAGGGACATCAAGCTGTTGGAAAATTACAGACCAATAAGTCTTCTACCCACTTTCTCTAAAATATTCGAGAAATGTGTTAAAAATAGATTAATTAGCTTCTTAACCTACACTCTGTGTATAGCTTTCTATCACGTTGTCTGTGTATAGGGGCAATCTAACCGCATGAATATCTTCATATGTTTCATAGGCAAAGTATTAAAAATTGTTTATTTTCTTATTACATAGCTATTTATATTTTTCTGGAAAGTCACAAAAAAAAAAAAATTCTGTTTTAACCAGATGTGTCATCTGATACCACTTAATCTTAATCCGAAACCATTTCCTATTTTTTGACGCATGCTATACATAGGATTTTGGTGTGGTTTGGACAAGATGGCTCATCACAAAAATGACATCTTGTTCTGATTTTCGTATCAGATGATAGAGGGCGTAAGTAACATATTGGTTGTTTGCTAACGGTCTTAGCCGTCACTTTTTCGCCTGTTGATTCCCGTCTTATTAACTTATTTTTAACACCATTTTATAACCTATTTCTGTTTTTACATTTATTTTAACTTTCGAGTGTGAGCTGGCTTGGACCAGTTCCATAAAAAAATATTTTTCAAACGATTTTCTTTAGGATAAAACTCTCAAGTGTTAGATTGCTATCAAAACAAAACTTTGAAGATTTTAGTTCTCCTTTTTTTAATTCCACCTTACCTACTAGTAATCTCTATGGATAAATCGGGTTTATTTTGTCTAATTGTTCCAATTAGTGTAGTTTTGACGTAGGACTACGTCTTCGTTTTCATTATATATGGGGGGTAAACCAAAATTTCAGTTTGATGACGCGCGTCACCAAAGCAACCTTGATTATACAAGCCATAATCTAAAAATCGAAGCTTTTATAAAGGAATTAGAAACGAGGAAAAATAGTACATTGTGTCATTAGGATTAAAAGTGATACTTTGTTTGACGAGCAATTATATTTGCATGCGAGGCGAAGCGCAGCGTAGCCGAGCAAAAGCAAATATAATTGCGAGTCAAACAAAGTCACTTTTAATCCGAATAACACATACTATTTTTTCTCCAACGAAGAGTTTATGTCTTGTCGGTTTTACATTACTAATTATACGAGTAAGTACAAATTATGTAATTAAAACTTCAAAATTGAAACTAATTTTGTTGAAATATTTTGTAAAACTAAGGAGGTCATGACTTTCAAAATTGAAACTAATTTTGTTGAAATATTTTGTGAAACTAAGGAGGTCATGATATGAACGAAAAATAAAAAAAAATAAAATAATTATTTCATATACATACATACATTATACATATTATTGGATTTTCACTATAATATTTTTCTCCTAGTATTAAAAGTGCCTACTTTTACACCTAGGATTAAAAGTGTAGCTTAGCAACACACACATTTTTAAAATAGTAAGAAAAAGGCCAACTTTAATACCCAAAAACAGTATTAAAACTAGAGGCTTTTAAGACGTTGGGAGAAAAACCAAATTTTCCATAGTAAAACACATAAAACATATGGGAAATCACTTTTATTCCTAAGACAAATTTGTAAATGAAAACGTTGCAAATTCTTAATTATGATTTCTGAAATATTTTCATAAATGTTTGAATTTCAACATAATATAAATCTCGTTTAAGTAAATCGTTCTGATTTTCTTGTAATAATTGATTTATTTAAACCAAAATATAAAAAAAAGTTCGTAACAACAGCATTCTGGTCAAATTAAAAAGAAAAGCTTACTATAAATCGTGTGCATTAAGTCAATATACATTACATAGATGGCAGTGATGGCAAAATAAATTTTGTAAAATCGTACCAAAAATTGCCACCTGGAGAAATTTCAAGTGCAAAAATTGTAGGAAAAGCAAAATAAATTCTCAAAATAATAAGAATGTGTCATAACTTTGTGATTAAACAATTTTTTCATTTGTTCTGTATAAATCTGAGACATCTAACGTACACTAGTAAAACTATAGATACATTTAGCAAGTATTGTTTTAATTCGTGAGAGCCAACTTTGATGTATTTTTCAAAATGAAAGTTCGAAAAATATATTTTAGAAATAATTTAATTTTAAAATTTCTGCAACTAATATTTACTTAATACCAATATACTCTTCTTGTATATTGCTGCTAAAGATATGTAGAACACTTTTGGATAAACATTTTGTAATATTTTTGCTTTTTTCATTGTGAAATTTGAAGCTAAAAACACCATTTTTACTATGGATTCCTATGGAAATCAGTGAAAAGTTATACCACTAAAAAAGCTTAAAAAAATACGTCATAATGATTATGAAATGATATCAAAGGGCCGAATGTCGAAGGGCCGAATTTCAATGGGCCGAATGGTCGAAGGGCCGAATGTCAAACGGCCGAATAAGTCGAAGGGCCGAATGTCGAAGAGCCGAATGTCGAAATGCCGAAAGGGTCGAAGGGCCGAATGGGTCAAAGGGCCGAATGGGTCGAAGGGCCGAATTATTTTGTTTATTTTTGTGTTTAGAAATATAATTTTTTAAATTTCTTGTTTTAAGGAATATTTTGTAAATGTACTGAATTTGATATTAAGAACTATAAATTTTATTTATTTATGAACAACAATATTAATTTTCCAGATATCAATGAAAGGTTGAAATATTGTTTGTCTAAATGACCCATATCAAAATAGGTAATACATTTCAGGTTGAAACAATATTCAAAACAACACATGAGACAATAATATACTTTAAAATAAACCGTGTCGCTTAATTTAAGTAGACATTTTGGAAATTTTGCCTTAAACTGTAATTTGTCTTTATAATTATGTAGTAAATTGTTAGGAGTATATTCACTATATTCACATCACTAAATCACGGAGAAATTATTTTATTCGTCCAAATAGAATTTGCCTTCACCCAAACGAATAAAAAAAAGAATGGTCTGATTTTTATGACATTTTATCTTTTTTGGTTTTGGTGAAATACCTATTATGTACAAATATTTTTCCACTTGATAATTACAAAAAGAACACAAAATATAAACAACAAAATTATTGCAATATTTTTGCCGTTTGAATATCCAAAAATTAAACATAATAAAATATGTATAAACTCAAAAGAAATTAATTTATATTTGATAAAAAAATTTACAAAATATTCCTTAAAACGAGAAATTTAAAAAATTATATTTCTAAAAACAAAAACAAAAAAATTCGGCCCTTCGACCCATTCGGCCCATTCGGCCCTTCGACCCATTCGGCCGTTCGCCATTCGGCCCTTTGACCCATTCGGCCCTTCGACCCTTTCGGCAATTTGACATTCGGCCCTTCGACATTCGACCCATTCGGCCCTTCGACATTCGGCCCTTTGAAATTCGGCCCTTCGTCCTCATTCCATGATTATGGCTCTATACTCTAGAAGGCTCTGCTTTTACTCCACTTTTTTTGTTAAATCAAATTGGAAATTATTTCTCATGAAAAGTACAACTAATTCATAGTAAATTAGATTATAAGGGTTGCATCTCTATTTTTGTAGGGGATGAAATTACCTTTTTTCGCACATTAAGAGGTGGTTTTAATTTTAATGCGTGAAAAGGGCTTGGTTGCCGATAAAAATATGGTTTCGTTATTATCTCACAGTACTGCAACTTAAAATAGTTTTTACAAAATATTGAATTTGACAGTATAAAAGGTTCCCTTGTAAGAGTATGTATAAGTTTATGATTTGGTGGCATCAGAGTAGAAGGTTTATATTGTTGTGACCAATTATGATATTGAGGAAGAGGTCTCCAAATTTAAGAAAATACCTGCCCATCATAATATAAAATATTTGTAAAATATAAATGTTGGTTTGGTGATCTTTAATGGATGCTTTGTCGGAAAGTGTTGTCCGAGGAGCTGGATAGACCCAATGTTTTATTTTTATAAATATATAATAAAATAATAAATATATAAAATAACAAAAATTATGTACAACAGGTAATCAACGTTTAGGCTGATACAGCCTACCGCATAAAGATGGCAGCATTAGACAATTAACGTTTTTTTTTTAAATTTGTAATTTCTTCAGTTTCACTTAAATTGTCCAAGTAGGTTAGAATATGTACTGGCGTACTGCGGTCTTATTTCTTTTAAGTCAATTCGTAACCCTTCTTGGCCATTATTTTTGAGTCTGAAAGTTTTACCTTTGCAATATCTTTATGTTTAATATAATTATGGCGATATTGAGTCAATATCGCCATAATTTTAGAAATAATGATAATTCCATATTCGATGTTCCGGTCTTCTATTTCGAATTTTCGAGAAAATATTTTTTAGTTACCGCTCCGACATTCTTTATAATCAACTTCCTCATATTATTAGGCAGCAGATTGATTCTAAATCGTTTTTAAAAGAAGTTAAGTTTGTGGCTTATTGAACACCCGGGAATAAATTTTCTCTTTAATGTTTTATTATAACTTCAATATCTCGTAATTTTGTAAATTTCATTTACATATTTTTAATTAATTATATATGTATATGTAGATATTTTTTGATTTTTGGCCCCACACCAAACTTTTTCTTATAATTTTAAACAGGTTGATCAACACTGCCCTACTTTGGCGAGAATTGCCTAAATTGATTTATTTCTTGTTAATGTCCTTTTTAGATAAATTGAAATAAATAAAATTTTCTTAATTGTACGTAGTCCTACGTTAATAGGTCGTGTCTCGGATACAAGCTCGTCGGTTTTTTTTTCCTGTAAAAATTGATCAGCTAAAATTCAAATAGTGAAAAAATTGTCCATGCTAATTGTTCTTTCTTTGTTGATGTACGGTGCGGATATCCGATTTACTAAATTCAAGGTGTAATCAACCGAATGAGGCCTCCTTGGTTGCCCATCAACATACGCTTCTACGTTCAATGATTAAGAGTTCTTTGCGTCGCGTGGCCAGAATATTTTAATTCCATACTTCCCTGGTTGGTATGTACAGTCGGGAAGACTATCTCCCGCGAATTAGAACCAATTGTTCATCAATGGTTAAATTTGATGATATAAGGTTCTCATAGCTGAATATCATAGCTCGATGAAATGGACGGTCGTATAGACTGCATGATTCATAAAATCGCTCGTCCCAGTTCTTATGAGCGCCAGCGTAAACTAAAGTGCCAATCAGAGCAAACATTTTCACCGAATTAGTATCATACGAAGCACGGTGTTTTTCTGTTATTTTACTATTCATTTTATAAAACTGCCGCGCTTTTTTATTGGTCTTAGCCATGAAATATTCACCAATGTTTCTGGGATGATTTTTTGGAAAGCTAGTAACTGAGTGGTTAGATTTTTTGATGTTTGCACCATCAAGCCTTCTATTTCTCGTAGTAGTAGAACGCGTGTTCCAACATTTTCTTGTTCATTTCCTCGACGATCGTCAGCGCCAGGCTCAAACGTTTCATCAACATCAACATTTATCGGCCTAATATGATCATCCTCATCGGAATCACAAACGTTTATCGGCTCAGCTTGTTCACCCTCGTTGCAATCGGAAAAATCCACATCAATATTGTCGTTCGCTATTTCCTCTTCATCTGACACCTCAGGAATAGAAACTCTATCGAAAAGTTTACGGAGCTCTTGGCTGCTCTGTCTTTTTCGCGCTATAAGAACTATATTTACAACCACGACTAACTATTTTTACTGGTAAGCACCTTGAATTACAAACACAAACTAAACCGGAAATATCGTTCATTGATTGTTCGGAGCAGTTTCTCTCTATGTCTCACTTACTAATTAGCAGAGAAATTGCACAAAACATCACAGACAAATACAATACATTTGCATAAACATAGAAAGTAAGTCATTTTTTTATTTATAGAAAATAGCACATGAAAATAAATTGGGGTCATTTTGACCCCAGTACACAGAAATGTGCTTGGTTTATTTCAGACTATCGTAATTACCAAATTTACAAGTAATTTGGGCCCGCTTTTCATTGTATTGCGTGTATAAGATATTAGTTGAGGCTATCTTATAGGGCCTGGGCCATTTAAATAATAAGAAACGTTTTTATTTTATTTTAAAATCAATTGGGATCAATTTGACCCCAATACACAGAGAGAAGGTTAAATAAGTGTAACTTTTTTTCCGATCAGCAGTTTGGTTTTAGAGGAGGGAAGAGTACGGAACAAGCATTACTGGAATTTTTAAACAGTGGTCACTTAAATATAAATGATGACAAATGTGTAGCAGGGCTCTTTATTGATATTACTAGAGCGTTCGGTATGGCAGACATCAATTTGTTGTTAGCAAAAATGTCGAGGATTGGTATTCGTGGAAAATGTAACGATTGCTCCCGGTCGTTTTTAAGTAACAGGAGATAATTTATTACTGTTAACGGTGCGATTAGTGACACAGCTGATTTAGAATTTGGTGTACCTCAGGGACCCGTTCTTGGCCCAATTCTTTTCCTTATCTATATAAATTCACTCTTTAATTGCTCGTTCATTAGGAAATCTGTAGCATTTGCGGATGATACTGCGTTTGTCTATGGAGCGACTAGTAATGAACAGCTGGCCGTACCTATTAATAATGACTTAATGATATTGAGGAAATGGTTTGATGACCACTTTATGATTCTAAGCCCTAAAATCAAGTTCATGATATTTAGCTTGCGAAACACTCCTAAAAATAATGATTTTTTTGTTACCTACCATTCTGCAAACTGCACCAATATTATTCATAATCGCTATTTAATATTTAATTGTTCTACTGACTGCATAAATATTGAAGAGGTGGAAGCTTTTAAATACTTGGGAATCGTATCGGACTCTAGATTAAACTTTAAGGACCATGTTGCTAACTTTAATAAATACTGCACGTTTGCATTGAGAAAGATATACTAACTAAGATATCTACGTCCCCTTCAGGTTCTGAGAGTAGCATATTTTTCTTTAATACAGTCTAAATTACAATATGGTCTGTGTTGTTGGGGAGGCATTTACGTCAGCACTATAAACTAGAGTTCTTTCTCAGGAGTGCCAATCGTCAATTCAAACAGCTCAACAGATGGTTTTTTCCAGTTCTGGGAAAGAACATTTTAGAAGGTATTACTTGACCCTAGCACCATATATATAATATATATATATATATATATATATATATATATATATATATATATATATATATATATATATATATATATATATATACATATATATATATATATATATATATATATATATATATATGTATATATATATATATCATCAACTACCAGCAAATATCAAGTCCATTACATGCACCAGTCTTTTTTTAAATTCTTTGAAACAATGGATCCTTTTAAAAACAGGCTAATATTTTCAATCAAAATTTATTTCTCTGAAATGAGTGAGGCCCACCGTAATAGTTACTCCATCTAGCGTCTTGCGGCTTGCGGGCCGCTTGTCTCAAGTTCGAATAACTATTCCGGTGGCTCTCATACTCATTCCAGAGTGATATGAAAACCTCGCTTAGTTAAGTAGACACTTTATTAGAGCAGGAATCATATTGGCCATATTCCAGAACCTCTTCCAAAAATAATTATATCGGAAAGATCGTGACGATATTTTATTTATTTGCTGATCTATATTAAGGTGGTGGTTTGCAATTAAAAAATTATTTATTATCAATAAACTTGCTAATTTTAGTAATATTTTCGATGATATCTGCAAAGATTACCTTGTCTAATGACAAAAATGAAGATATTAATTTTCTGCTTATTATACTTCCCTTCGAATAGAGTTTCTTATGACACTTATACAATTTTTTATGATCATCTAACTAATTTTTTCTTAAATTCACCTAATAATTATTGTTGTTTAGTTCTAGGTGATTTCAATTTTCGAATCTGGTCGCATAATACTGATGGTTTTCATTCGTCTTGTATTAAAGGTTGTGCTGCCCGTTATCTTGTCGACACAATTTATCCAACATAATTACATAACTAACTGTACAAATAACCCACCCATTACTGTTAATTAACTGAGCTTTTCTAAAAGAAAGTTATCTTCCAATTACTTTCCGTACATTGATATAAAAATTTGGATTTTGCTAGTATTGGAGATCTCTTGTGATTGGGAGTATGTTAATGAATATTGTCAAGTGGATAGTGCAATAAATGTATTATAAAACGTGCTTAATAATTTTCTACAGGCTAAATTGTGTATTGATAAATCATCTTCAAAATAGCCAACCTGGTATTCTTTAAAGCTAAAACATCTAATAAGGCAAAAATTCAAATATCATTTACTCTTCCGGACTTATAAAAAGCAGATAAGAAACAGCTCAAACTGGAAATTCGTTACTGTTGTTCTAAATATTTAAAGTTTGTCGAAGACATTCGAAAATTTAACCTTATGCAATTTTGGAGTTTTTGTCATTCTCTTACATCTAAGTCGGATTATCCATCTTCTATGAGATTTGGTACCATTGAATCTCATAGAGGTGGTGAAATTTGCAATTTAGTCAGTCTATAATTCGAACTTAACTTCTACGAGATATTTAGGTAAAACATTAATTCCTGATAAGTGCGCGCACCTATTTTACTATGGACGATGTTCTAACTGTTCTCAATTCGCTGAATATAAAGAAGAGACCGGGCCCAGATAACAAAACAAACTACTTTATATTCAATTAAATGAACAATTAGCTAAATCACTAGCAATTATTTTTAATAAATCTTTAAACTCTGGTGTATTTCCCTCTAGAAGTAAAACCGGGTTTCTTGTACATATTTTTAAAAGGCAAAGATAGCAGATGCAGCATCTCGTCGGAGATCTAAACGTTGTAGTTTTAATAAATTACAACGATTATTATAAGGTGGGAGAAAATATTGAAGCTTTCGCTCAGTGATTAATTCCCGAAGGGGCTACAAAACAAATTGCTTTTGAACACTCTTAATTCTATCTGAATGGCACTTATAAAATGGGGACCCGATCTGAGAAGTGTATTCTAGAACGAAACGAACATAGGATTTATACAGGATTTTCATTGTGGGTGGGTCACAGAAGTGTTTACAATTGCGCTTAATGAAACCTAGCATAACGTAATCTTTTGTAATAATAAAATCAATGTGTTTAGTAAAAGTTAGATCACAAGAAAAGTTTATGCATAAGTCAGACATAAACTCAACTCTATCAACAGCCATGTTATAAAAAAAATATTGCTGTAATATTGGTGAGTGCATTTAAAACACTCAACCACATCATTTACAAATAATGAGAATAAAAGCGGACCAATGTGACTTCCTTGAGGAACTCATGCGGTAACACGAAATGAACGAGAGCTAAAATCGTTAATTTTAACAAATGTGTGTCACTGTGTCGATCAGAAAGGTATAAATGCAATCACTTAATATGAACAACATTTACACAATAACAGACTAGATTAGTCGCCGTAGACATACCCGGATAAAATCCCTGTTGAGCAGGAGAAATAAACCTTTTTACGTAAAAAACAAGAAGTTGGTAGAAATAATAGCGATTCCGCGATAGTTGCTGACTCCACTTCTTTTGCCAGATTTGAAAATCGGACGGATGAAAGATAATTTCCATTATTAACGATAATATTCAATGGAGGGACTAGAATCTCTGCGCAATTCTTAATAAGGATTAAAGAGTAAACTTTAAAAAGATAAAATCAAAGCGACCGCGGTTAGTTAAAGAGCTGTTACATGATACCGCAAGTTTTTCATAGACACACTCCAAAAAATTGGCAAACAAATTGGATATATCATAGGGCTGACTGGCGAGAGAGTTCTGAAAAGTCCTTGAGGTAGGAAATCCAACAACCTTTCTTTTATCATTTATGAAGTTCCAGAATTGCTTTGGATAGGAAGTTAATTCATCTTCGATTTTCAAAATGTAGTTATTGTAAAGGAACCAGTTTAAAGTTTTAAACTCCCGCAGTGTTGAAGCTAGGATAAAACTTAATAACGTCTAACTTATATAAAGAATGTAACTTATTAGGCGTTTTTCAGTACGAATTAGTTGCTTATTGTATGTACCATGGCTCCTTATACAGAGGTTCATTTTTCATTGATGGAACATTTCTTTCAATACCAGACTTGAGAAGCTCATTGAACAAAAAATACCACCGATCAAATCTCCTCTTCGTTCTAGAAATACCCAGGCCGAATCGACAAGAAACTTGTTTAAAGAAACGTAAATTAAAAGAATTACTAGAAGAACACTTAATATTACAATTCTCTTGGAAAATGTATATCGCAATTGGAGTATGATATATGCTCGTACATTCAGTGAAGTCCTCACACGGCAAAAGCTCCAAATACATATGTGCTAGCAAAATAATCAGTGACTGCTAATCCTTTTTGGCCGAGGGAAGGAGCCGTGAGAACTCCATCAACATCAATCCGAAGATTGAAGTCACCAGTAACAATCAGTTGTCCACCAACACGAACCAATGGCGCAACAATAGAATATATCAGAAAGACGACAATATATTTTGTTTCAACAATGTCAAATTCAAAATTTCTGTAAAATTTTAACTATTGACACAGCAAAGTGCATAAAAAGTTAAAAATGTAGATACCACAATACAATCACCACAGTTAAAAATTTAATTTTTTATCTCGTTTGGCACGAGTTTGGCTATTACATTTTAAATTCTATTATCTTAATTTATGTATAATGGTGGCATGTAATTGGACGTTTCTCTGTGTGTCACCCTTTTGGGAATGAATAAAAAGAAATGAAAGAACTTATATAACAATTTCGATAATTTTTTGTTGAACTATGTATAACGTAAAAACCGTTTTCTTATCGCTTGCGTGTCATGATTTAGGAATTCGGCGCTTTTGAATTGGCGCTTATGCCAATGGCTTAGAAAAAATGTCGCTTGTGTTTTTGGAAGATTAAACAAAAATAGGTTTTATCGTTTAATTTTCTTTCATAGAAAAAAACAACTTTCCATCAGCTTTATCTTCAGCAGTTTCATTCAATACATATCGAATAGAGTTTGTCTAGATTGCACACTTTGAAGTCATTATGGTACATTTCCGGTATAATGGGTTTTGAGCACAGAGTATTTAAATCTCTGTATCCCTTTATATTAATAGGAAGTTCAAAATTATAGGCTATACGAGCAAAATTTGGGCTCATTTTCATTTCTTTACTTACGCCGCTTTTTGTGTATGTCTCCGCAACAATTTCAGATTTGAATTTTTTTTTTTTTTTTGTATCCTTTAATTTTATTTCCTTATAAGGTTTAAGAGTACATTTAATTTTTAAGTTCTCCACCACTATTGAGATGCAATCATAAGAATCATTGAATTTCATGTTTTCAACATCAAATGGCTTTAGATTTCTTCTTGAATTTCTAAGCAATGTAGGGTATTCGTTCTTTGACAAAACTGTTTTATTTTTTAGATGGATTTCAATAACAGTGTTTTATCCGAAAATAATATTATTTTGATTTGCATAATTATCAAAATAAAACGAAATTTTAATAACCGTTTGCCGATTATCAATTAAATTTAAAGAGGTTGCTACATGTATATTTCGGTTGCTCTGCGTTTCGATTTTCATTACATAAATAGTAGTGACTATTTCTTGTGGCTGATTCGTACTGTTTACTTTTGGTACATTAAGTACCTTTTTGCAAGTCAACGCAACAGACCAAAAGAGATAGACCTGCTATAACTTCTGACGGCTCGTTTCAAAATGCATATGCTTTAACTCTTCCTTGAGTTTAATGCGAGTAAAGTGATTCGCACTTCTCGCACTTGTCCTTTCTCGGTTTGTGTATTCCAACGTTGTAGTTTTTATTTTATTTTTTAAACGGTACGAAACACATCATATTCTAGAAAGCTCAATCCTGAAGAAACAGCAGCCAAACTTGAAATAAACTGATCCAAATGGATTTGTGCAGATTAAAAAATACTGCGTTAACTGCTTGTACTTTTAGGGGTTTTAAAGATGACATCAATATTTTTGAAGTTGTTTGCGATAGTTCGAACTCTGGCAGCGGTTATCCAGAGTACTCATCAAAAGAAAGGGAAGTTCCGATTTTCACAGACATTCCTTCAAAGGAAGGCTACTTAAAATTTAAGAAATATTCAAATAGTGAAGAACATAAAATTTTAATTGTAATTGCAAATATTTTTAAATTTTTGTCTTAATTTTGTGATCAAATATTTTATGGAAACGAAACAAGATGTTGCGCTGATTGTTTAAGTAGTGTGTCCAAAAGAACTAAATGAGAAAAAGATAAAACAAATTAATAAAGCAAGCACACCGGAGAAAATTAAAAAAACAAGATTCCGGTGACCATTTTGAAAAGGATGAAATAAAAGATGGTAGCATTTGTAAAATTTGACACCCTATATCTTAAAAACACAACAACAAAAAATCATGTTCCATACAATTTTTCTTTACTGAGTATTACACATTCAAAATTAAAACATGACCTCCGGTCCCATATAAAGAATTTGTGATTTGACATATTTTCCTAAAACGTTATGACATGAAAAAATAAAAAATAAAAAAAAATAAAAAAAAATAAATTTAAAAAAAAAATTATAATAAATTATTTTAATTAATAACATAACGTTATAATGTGTAACGTTACACAAATAACGTTTTTCATCACTAAATACAAATCTTGACTTTGTATTTCGAATGTACCCATAATATTTAGGTAGGGTGTCCCTAATAATTTGGCAAACTACTGTTTCTACCAGAGACCAGACAAAAAGCCTCACTTCTAATCAAATCATGAAGCAATTGAGAAATTAAAAGTTAGCTGGAAGAATCAGTCCACCAGTGTAAGAATCGTCTCCAATGCGTGTATCAATAAATTTAAAATTATTGTTTAAATTAAATTGTTATACATACATATTGTTCATTTGCTGTTATATTGTGTTTTTGATTGTCAAATATGTATATAAAATTTATTCACATATAAGTACATTTGAGGGTGATTTATTAACGCAATAAATATTACTCCAACAACTCGAGTTGCATCAAGTTCAATGATCGAAGTGAAAAAATATATAATATGTACATAAGATATTCTTTAATTATTAATATTGTCAAAATTTTGCAATTCTAACTAAAGGGTAGCGTTCACAGATTGTATAAATTAACTGTCCAAGGTCAGTGTACTTATGTATAAATAATACGTTTACAATTTACATACATACATAAATTCGTAATACAAACAAAGCGCACGTGCTTTAAAAATCTAAGAATTAGAATACTGCACCACTACATACATACATATGTATATGACTATTGCCAAACAATTATTACTCAAATATACAGTTTAAATTCTCATTTCAATCTCTCTCTCGTTAAAAATAAACTTGCATCGAAAATATAGAATTGTATTGATTTGTACTACATACCATATGATTTTGGCGTGATCGTAAATGTTTATGTTTTTTATGGGTCAAGTGTAAACCCAGTTTTTTCACTTGTGTTTTGAGTCAAATACAGTAAAGTTTCACGAAACTATAAACTTTATCGATATAATTCCGATTATGTTTTATTTTAATAATGTTTATAAGTATGTATTACTTTATTATAAATTTATCAAAAAATAAATTAGCTATCAATTAGTAGTAATTTATTTTCTAGTTTTATTTCCGCTTCGAAATATTTTAAGATGAACTAAGCGGACATGTTCATACTTGTAAACATTTTTTATTTTTTTATTTTAATGACATTTTAAGTAAATTATCCGATAACAACGCACAGGCACAGTGTAAATATTTAAAATGTAATTTATGGCTGACTTAAGCATTATTATTTTTTATCTTAACCCTTTGCTTATTCGTCATAAAATTAATACTTAATAATTAAGATAAAAAAAAGAATATACAGATAAAATGTATAATTGTGGTTCTTAAATCCGAAATTCATTTCAGTTTTGATAACAAAGAATAGATTAGTCGAAATGAGCAATTTCAGATATTTAAATATTATGTATTTTGTTTTAAAACAAAAAAATTCTTAAAATAAAATGACATTCATGTATGTGACATCTACAACAATATTTTGATAAATATTTCCGAGTTTAAGGTGAACCGAATTTTAAACTACAAATTTATAAACTTTTCACGGTACTTAAAATTTTTTAATGCATACGCAAATATACATACATACATTTAACTAATAATCCAATATGGTACGAAAATCAGATGGAATGTATACCAATTTTAAAATAGTTTACCTGAACAAAACTTATGCACTTATTATCAACTATCAACTAATATTATATAACAAATTTAAAATTTTTAAGGATTACTAACTTTTCACGAATATGCAATTGAATATTTTTTTTTTAGAAAAATCTCATGATAATTCAGTTACAATTTTCTTTCATTCATTTACTGCACAAACTATAGGTGAAATTTTAAATTTATTTTTATCACACAGCAATTCTATCACTAAGGCGGTTAAAAAATTACTGAGATTTATTTACAAGACTCAAATAGATTTCTTTTTTTGTTGTTTATTTTTATTTTGAAGAAACGACGACGAATGAAAGCCTAAAAATAACATACGACGCGAAGTTAAAAAAAGTATGATATAGTATGTAGTAGTTTTTTATACTTTTTCTCGTTTTTATTCAAATTTCTACACAAGTTGTGTACATTTCTGTGATCAAAATATATACAATGGTGGTTCACTTGTACTGGTTAGGAAAAATTAAAAATGGGAAACTACCTTCCCAAGTATAACAAAATTGAACTCGTTTGACAGTTCCAGTTTTTTTTTCGGTTTTCAAAGTATTCAATGTAACTTATGGAAGAGAGATAAAGGTTTATACACTACTCTACACTACACCCCAAGTATTTTTACCTCAACCTTTTACCTAAAATTTCCAGTACTCAATCTGAGCTTAGTTCAGAATAAGCTCCACTGGAGTTCCATTTTATTATAAGAAACACTATGAAACTTGTCGCGAGAAGCTGGAACTGGATGGAACTCAATACCATATTTATTGGGCAAAATTGCTCTTGGGCTTGTTGGGTACTGTCAAAATCTCCCATTGAACATTAGTAAGTCTTTTCAATGAAAAATAACATTATACATTAGATTTTTGTTTTATTTTTAATTTTTTATTTATTTATTATGTACATATTAAGAAAAAATCAGCTACAACCTAAAGCTAAAAATTCCATTTATCTTACGTTGTTTTTGATTGACATGAGAATATCGGTGTAGATTTGGAACTTTAGGAACATCAGAGAGCAGCCTAAAATTTATAAAAAAAAATATTTAAACCTTTTATTAAATATTTTATATTATACAATATTACTTTTATAACAATTATTTAATTAATATAACTTATTACTTACACTCTTGATTTAAAACCATAAAAATATTAACGATATAACTAAAATTATAATACGCACTGTGCACATCAAATGTTTATTTCTTATTAAAATAAATATGGCCGACAAAAAAAAAATGATGAATATTTTGCCACTAATTTCCCTATATACAAACAAGTTCTTATATAACTTACCAAAATTGATGGAACTCACAACTGAGTTAAGATTTGTTATACTTGGGACATTATAGTAGTGTAATACATAGTGTTTGTGTGTACATAACATATTATTGTTTTCTAAAGGATCACTCGCTGAATATGTCGCTTGATTCATTTTGTGTTTGTTGTTTAAAAAAGCCACACGCCATTTTGAAATTTAAAGCAAAATAGAAAATTTTTTAACGAAGTGAATTATTTTATTAAAATTTTTGTATTCTTCTTAAAGTGAATTTTGGTTATTGTTGTAATATTTAATTTTTATATTAAATTAATATAATTTTAAAATAAATATTTTCAAAGGTAGGTTGCTTCAAATTCATTTAGAATATATTATATAATTTTTCGTTATAAATTAACTTAATTCATATTATTTGTATAGAATTAAAATGTCTCGTGCTGCAAAATATCGCAAAATACAGCGAGAATTGCAACGGAGGCTCCCTCAACACTTTGATGAAACTGGCGCTGATTATTCAACAGCATCAGACGGATTTGTTAATAATCCCATTTCTGAAATACCAGAAATTCCTAATCCTTCATTAGAATTTGAAAATTATTTTGCATCGAATTTTAGTACTAGTCAGAACGATTTTTTACCGGTACCTCCTACTTCACGTAGTCCATTGCCATCTCATAGTTCCCATTCATTTAGTTCCGAAAATAATATTTTTAAATTAAAAGAAGACTTACACCGTATTTCAGTTGACACAACAATTTGTGGTGTTACTATGACTAAAATTTTAGTAGTACTCCACAAATATTTCCCATGGCTTCCAAATAATGTAAGATGTTTAAAAAATACCCCACGAATAGCGGAAGTTACAGATTTAGGAATAGGCGTCTCTTACTTTTATTTAGGCTTGTCAAAGGCACTTAACTTCTTTCTTAAGAAGTATAGTAATTTACGACAATTTAATACCATAAATATCGATTTAGGTATTGACGGATTACCCATCTCAAAGAGTTCGAATAGTCAAATTTGGCCCTTAATGGTAAATATTGTTGGTTACCCAGATATTTTTGTTATTTCATCTTGTCACGGTAAAAGCAAAAATATGAATTTTGATTCGTTTTTAAAAGATTTCGTTGAAGAAATGGAAATTTTAGAGGCTCTTGGGTTTGATTTTGGTGATACAAATGTAAAGGTTAGGATAAGGTCGTTAATATGTGATTTTGATGCGCGTTGTAAGGTCCTTTCTGTTAAGTCGCATTCCGGTTATTTTTCTTGTACAAAGTGTACAATAAAGGGGGCCAAGGTTAGTCGTGGTCATATAGTGTTCCCTTATTGTCAAACATCGGAAGCCGCCCCAAGAACTGATGAAAGTTTTAAAAATAGAATAGATTTAGAAAACCATAAAAAACTGGAACCAATTTTGATAGAAAATTTAAATTTTGGATGCGTCAGCCAAGTGCCTATAGACTATATGCACTGCGTTATCCTTGATGTTACTAAGCAATTAATTTCTTTTTGGATTAAGAACCGGCAATGTGAATATTCTTTGACTCAAAATCAAATAAAAAGCATTTCGACCCGTTTGTTAAATATAAAATTACCGAAAGAATTCAATAGGCAGCCCAGAAGTCTTAAAGAATTCGAACGTTGGAAAGCAACCGAACTAAGGCATTTCCTTTTATATACAGTACCTGTTGTTTTAAAAGATAAACTCTCTTACCAACATTTCTTAAATATCTCTTGTAGAATTTCCATTCTTCTTAATAAAAGTTATTCCCAAACCAAAAATTCGACGGCGGACACCATTCTGAAAATGTTTGTGGCACAAATGGAGGAATTATACGGGCAATCTAGTGCCACTTTTAATATACATAGTTTATTACATCTCGCAGATCATTGTGTAGAGTTTTCAACTCAATTAGACGATATTAGTGCCTTTAAATTCGAAAATTTTTTGTCGTCTATTAAATTAAAAATTAAATCTGGATTCCTTCCCTTGCAGCAGCTGTATAATCGGCTTTCGGAGAGTTACGAATTGGATCCTAAACCACCAACTTTATCATTTCCAATTGTCTCGGGTTCTCTGGGAAACAACTATTACAAAACAGTTCAGTTGGAAAATTATCAATTATCACTCACACATCCTAATAACTATGTGCTTGTTGTAGATGAAATTTTCAAAATAGATTCAATATTTAAAAAAGAGGGCAATATTTACGTATGTGGTTCTCAAATTCTCAATTTAACCGACTTTTATGTTTCGCCTATTAAATCATCAAGTTTGAATATATATTCAACCACTTTGGAAATAGGTTTCTCCCATTAAAAAATCATTTAGAGTATCTGAAATTAATTGCAAAATATACCAAATTCAAATTATGAATTCCATCGTAGTTTATTTTTCATTAATCCACACCTTCCAAAATATTTTAGAATAGCAGCATTAATAATGGCGACGGATCATCATTACGGGCAGAAACATTTGATGAACTACGATATAAACTCACAAGAGTTTATTGAAAGTATGTACATAATTAGAAATCATATTTTTCTAATAAAAACTTTTTTGAAAGTTGTTTTAAAAACAAATGTATTAATATCATTGTATGTTTATCTTTGTGGCGGGTGTGTCCCTACACCACAAGCCAATCATGGTTATCCCAAAATTTAACAAAATTAATCCAAATTGTTTCGCACAGTGTATATCTTTATTATTAGAAACACTTTAGAAATGCGCAAGGTACATTTTTATAGCAACGAAGTATCAGAGTTGCCCAAAAATGTAGTTAGCACTTGCAAAAAATAAAAGGTTTGGAGAAAAGAAAAAATAAGAATAATTTTAAAACCCAAACGAATGGTTGTACATTATAAAATAAAAATATATGATATGTTCATTTAAATTACTTAAATAAATTTAATTAAATTTACAAAAATAAAATTAATATAACTAAGCCTTGGTGAATACAGTGAATTAAATAGTGCTGCGTGGATAGATTGAACGCGAATAACTACACTTCTCTGCGTACGAACACGCTAAAAAGTGGTGACCCCGACGTGATCACGGTACTGCCACTAAGTACCCGTGGTCCTAATTAATGTAATACAGTGTAGTACGCGTTTTAGCCTCAGACCAAGGAAAATCCGGCGTGAAATTGGCGAACAAATTGAGTCGCACTAATTGAGCGCTACATCCAGCTCACACCAACTCGGATATTGAAATTAAACATCCATCAATAGGCCACCGAAAGGCCTCATAAAATATTTGAACATCGTAACGGAATACATCGTGACGGAAGATTGTTGCCATCCCACAGACCGAGAAGACATCACCTCCTGTAGCAGTGTAGCCGCGGACGATATCGCACCCTAAATAAAACTGTAAGTACCTTCGCATTTCTAATTAGTGTTTCGATAATTTAATAAAGTGGTACAAAGTGCGAATTTGCATTTATATTTTGGTTTCTCTCTATCATTTTTTTGCATTTTTGTTTCCTTTTCCGTCGCGTGGCTTCTGGTGTAGAGGTACCCACGTCCCACCCTCCTCTCGACGTGTCAAACGATTCCGCGGTTGAAAATAATGCGGAGGGTACAGTTACCTTAACCCATACGCAATTACGTAACCTGATCGAGGAACAAGTTCGTTCCATCGTAGCGTCCCAAAACCTAAACTTTGGTTCTGCAAGTGCCTCTGGTGCACCTTCTGGTTCTGGTACGACTTAAAGTAGTGCGAAGGCCGCAACAATGCACGATTCAGCTGGGGCGATACAGCCCAGTTTTATCGCGCATGTCGGATTCAAATCACCACAACCGTTATACCACCAAAACCCTGCAGTATGGTTCGAAATATTGGAACAACAATTCAAAGTTGCCAACATCAAAAGCGAGGCAACTATGTATTCTCACGCAGTGGGAGCTCTTGACGCCCGTTTACATGATACGTTCGCCGGTTTGATAACGCGAGATAAAGGTAATTTACCTTACTCAATATTAAAATGTGAAGTGATAAAAGTACTAGGCGAATCCGAAAAGGCAAAATTGCATAACGTACTGCATGGGCTTACCCTAGGCGACAGTAAACCATCGCAATTATTAGCCAGGTTCAGGCTCAACGCCGGTACTAATTTTAACGATGAATCCATAAGGCAACTATGGATGAAGCGGTTACCCAACCAGGTCCAAATGGTGTTAACCCCATTTGAAAGCGATGTGCCATTATCCGTTTTAGCAGATCGAGCAGATAACGTGATGGAAAGCATGTCACAACAGCAGATATACGCATTTAGCGGGTCGCCATCGCAAGTCACAAGTAATAACGATTCGTCGCACGGAAGTCAAGCACTACCACCGAAAAGTGTTAGTCTCGATGACCGTTTCCAAAATTTCGAAAGGCATATAATGTCGGAAATATCAGCCTTAATCAATCAATCTCATATAAGTCGAGAACGCAGTCGTACATCGGATCTACGCCGCACAAGATCCGCATCTCGAGCCAATAAACCCGAAGACGGACATTGTTTCTACCACAGGAAATTCAGAGACAAGGCGCTAAAATGTGTATCTTCCTGCAAACGAGACGAGGAATTTATTAAAAAGGCACAATGTTGTGAAACACTCATTCATTAAATTTAATTTATAATAAGCTAATTTTCACGGTCATACAACTTTGAAGCTGAATTTATAATTAGTAAGTCGCGTTTGCATAATATTAAATTACAAACAATAAGCGCATAATTGTAAATATTTGTCAAGGCCATTTAAAGTTGTAAAATCGTAAAACAAGCATATTCATCAACATAACATTTTTCCATAATTTCCGCGATTCTTTAAAATTGTATTTTCGCGTTAGAAATGTTATGTTCCGCGATGATATGTTTCCGCTTAGCTTGTAAATTTTTCCAGATATATAATGGAAATTCTTACAAGTAAGAGAAAGTAGTTACAAAATATAGTTTTATACATATAGTTTGTGATATAGTCTCATTATTCTATTTGTACAATAGTTTTAGTTATACGAATTTAAGAAGAAGTTTAATTATATGGTCCATAGTAATAAATAGTACCATTTCAAAAATATATCTGTGTTTTATTAAATCAAAAATTATATTTAGTGGGTATTGTGTGAAACTGTGAATTAATTAAGTGCAACCATATCAATCTTCGGTGAGTAATAATTCAGGTATCTATAATTACATATAGATACCCACTTACAAATTTATAAGCTAGTTTTAGTATAGAAAAATATAGATATATAATAACAGGCGAGCCCAAAAAACTAATTTCATCATCCCGCATAGCGACCTGCGACGATGAAACAAAATCTAGTCGCCTATTAATAACAGAAATAAACACCCAACGCAAATTTCTAATAGACACAGGTGCGGATGTTTCCGTGATTCCACCGGACTCCAATAACAAAAAACTAAATCTAGCACCGGAATTCAATTTATTTGCAGCCAACGGTACACGCGTTCGAAATTCATCATCGCCGATATCTCCATGCCAATAATAGGAGCCGATTTCCTAAAAAGTACCGGCATCGTGGTTGATATACAGCGACAACGTATTATAGACCCGATGACCACATTATTCACAATAGGCTCGATAACTACGAATTCGGAACCAGCATTGTCTCACATCGACAAAACTTTTCTGCAACCGGACATAATTCAACTAATTAGTAAGTTTGAAGGAATAACACGCGAAAATCTAAATTTGGCCACCGTGAAACACAGCGTGACGCACAATTTGGAAACTCGCGGGCCTCCGATAGCTTGTAAGTCACGAAGATTAGCCCCGGACAAATTACAAATTGCAAAAACGCACTTCGAAGAGATGATGTCACAAGGGATATGTCGGCCCAGCAAAAGCGCATGGTCCAGCCCACTACATTTGGTGTTGAAAAAGAATGGCGATTGGCGTCCATGTGGCGATTACAGGTCACTGAATAATGTAACCATTCCCGACCGATACCCCGTACCACACCTCCAGGATTTCGCGTTTCAACTAGAAGGTTGTACGGTTTTTTCGACTCTAGATATGATACGTGCCTACCACCAGGTACTTATTGAACCCTGCGACATTCCCAAAACTGCCATAACCACACCTTTCGGATTATTCGAGTTTACCCGGATGACATTCGGTCTCCGAAATGCAGCACAGTCTTTCCAACGACTGATGCATTCAGTTTTAGCCGGGCTAGATTTTTGCTATGTATATCTAGATGATATTTTAATAGCGTCCAAAACATACAACGAACATCTTAAGCACATCGAAATCGTTTTCCAAAGATTGTCAGAACATGGTCTAGTGTTAAATATCGGCAAATGCGTATTCGCCAAACCGGAAATCAATTTTCTAGGACATGCAGTCAACGCACAAGGCATACTACCATCAGCAGAACGAGTGCAAGCTATCGCAAACATAGAAAGGCCGAACAACGTGCAACAGTTGAAAAGATTCCTGGGGGTAATAAATTTCTACAGAAGATTCATACCCAAGGCAGCACAAGATCAAATTGTACTCAACAATTACCTGAGGGGATATAAGAAAAATAGCAAGATAGCAATCCAATGGTCGGAAGAAAGTATCGAGGCATTTGACCAATGCAAGGCAAAGTTATGTACGGCGACAGTGCTAGCCCACCCATCGACAAGCGCAAGGTTGGCGTTAATGGTCGATGCGTCCGATTTGGCAATCGCAGCAGTGGTTCAACAGTGGACCGAGCAAGCTTGGCAACCGTTAAGTTTCTTTTCACTTCGCCTAACTGCCACACAACAAAGGTACAGCACGTACGACAGAGAGTTACTGGCGGCGTACCTTAGTGTCAAACATTTTAAATATATCCTGGAGAGTCGAAATTTTACGTTGTATACGGACCATAAACCACTCACTTATGCGTTCAAACAAAACCCCGAAAAAGCTTCACCACGGCAATTCCGACATTTGGATTATATCGGTCAGTTCACAACGGACATTCAACACGTAGCAGGGGCAGACAACGTAGTAGCAGACGCGCTATCCAGAATCAATGAAATAACCATACCAGAAAATATAGAATACGATGCCATAGCGGATGCACAGATCGAAGACGAAGAATTGAAAGGATTATTAATCAACAATAATACGTCATTGGTATTACAGCAAATCCCAATCACTTTCAACCAGGATATTATGTGTACCGAATGAAATTTGTGATTTGTACATGAAGAATTAAAACTAAACGGCAATATATAATCATTATTTTTCTGTACTTGTTCTATTGCACATATTGTACAGTTTTTAAATAATCGTATTCATTCAAACTTTTTGTTCATTTTTCCAATACTAGTCGGGTTAAGAACAGCATTCCGCGAGGATTTACAGATGACATCAGCAGAACTAGTGTACGGCAGTACCATACGTATACCGGGTCAATTCCTAGACACAAACAAAACCAGCATACCTCAAACGGAATTTATAAAAACACTGAAAGACCACATCAAGGAATTCACACCCAAACCAGCAGCAAGACACAGCCAGGATAAAGTCTTAGTAAGTGAGGAATTACACACCTGCAGTCACGTCTTCGTAAGAACAGACGCGGTACGAAAAGCGTTACAACCACCGTACACTGGGCCATACCAAGTAATACAACGCTATGAAAAATTTTTCGATATCCACATCAACGGAAAGAAGAAAAAGTTTTCAATAGACAGACTGAAACCATGTTATCGGGAAAATTCGGAAGTTCCATTACCAGAGGGTGCATTAAGCGAAAAACACAGTCCAAGCACGAGCAATAACAAATGTACGATTTCACTGGGAGGGGAGTGTGTGGCATGTGTGTCCCACAAGCCAATCATGGTTATCCCAAAATTTAACAAAATTAATTCAAATTGTTTCGCACAGTGTATATCTTTATTATTAGAAACACTTTAGAAATGCGCAAGGTACATTTTTATAGCAACGGAGTATCAGAGTTGCCCAAAAATGTAGTTAGCACTTGCAAAAAATAAAAGGTTTGGAGAAAAGAAAAAATAAGAATAATTTTAAAACCCAAACGAATGGTTGTACATTATAAAATAAAAATATATGTTCATTTAAATTACTTAAATAAATTTAATTAAATTTACAAAAATAAAATTAATATAATTAAGCCTTGGTGAATACAGTGAATTAAATATTGCTGCGTGGATAGATTGAACGCGAATAACTACACTTCTCTGCGTACGAACACGCTAAATCTTCAGCTCAATACGATAGCAACATACCATCAAGATATACAGATTTCTGTAAAGTAAATTTTGGTAAGTTCGTTTTTAAATCTCTTTAATTGATATACAATTATTATATAAACAATTGTTTATTTTCAGGCGAACGAGTTCCATTTACTTCCACACAAAAACAACCAACGGCCCCCATATTAAACGAAATTGAAGGTAATCGAATTTGTCGAAATTATTTTCCCTTATGTAACTAATTTCTTTTTTGATAGATGAATCATTACCACCAACGAAAAAATGAACTTAATGATATTATCCGTTCCATCAAAAATTTCCAAGAAAAACAGGACAAGAAATTTAAAGAGTTGACGGATAACATCAACATTTTAAAATCTGGACAAACAGCTCTAATGACTGAGTTCATTAAGCTGAGAGGCAATCGGCTCAATATCCGGCACTATGTAGATGTCCAAAATAGAAAATTCTTGTGGCCGTTTAATGAATTGGACAATTTCGTTAATTTTGATGAATCGTTAGTTAACGATTTAGAATCATCAACACAATTGGTAATTTGAAACTATTTAAAGACAAATTTCTATTATGTACTTATGTATTTTAATGTTCTTATTCTGCAGAAATCTATTTTTATGAAACAAACTGGGCTCGATTTCAAGAAATTTATGCAGATCAATTTAAAATCTGTTTTCACAGATAACCTGGCGCATCAATTTACTTTTAAAGGACGACAAGGGAATTTTTCGGCAAAAAAATTCAACATTATAAAATGAGGAGTGTCTGATCAAAAGTGGCTATTTACGTTATTCGAAAAATATTTTGTTTTGATCTAAATGTTTTAAACGCACATTTAAGGATTACTTTTTTGTAGTAAATAGCTTATGTTTCGACTGTTTCTGAATTTATGAACATTTTTGATAGAGAAATAACCGCTTTTGGTCCATTCTGATATCGAAAAAAAAATTATAGAAAAAAAATAATTACATGTTAGAAAATGTAAATAGCTACTTTTGATCAGACACTCCTCAAATTATTGAAAGGTAATTCAATATATTTTCGTCAGTTACTTCAAAACATTACTATTTTGAGTTTTTGTTTTTTTTATTTTCAAAATTTAGATTGCGCCTTAAGAAAAATTCCCACAGGTTACTGAGGAAAATTTTAATAGTGCGATGACGAAATATTTTTATTATATAAAGGACAGAATCGCCAAAGCTAAAAAAGAAGACATTGCCGCTGGGCCAAGTAGTTCTCGTAATATTAGGAATTAGTTATTAATTACTATTAGTTATTATTCCTTAGTTTAATTATTTGAATTTTGAAGCTATGAATGCATTATTTTTAATTTTCGCAAATTATTATTTTTATTTATAAGCAACATGAATTTTTGTATTAGTTTAAGTCTTATTTTTTAAGTGCCAGTTTAGTAATGCCATATTAATTTGAAAGAATAATTTACTATTAAAAAAAATTATGAATTCCACCGTATGAATTATAATAATTATTTAAGATTAATTTAAAATCAAGACAAAAATAAATTAAATTGTCCAATTTTTAATATTAAGTTAATATCTTTTTACAAGCAGAATGAAATTCTAATTTTAGTTTAAGATCATTATTTATTCTTTAAGAATTTTTATAGAGAATTAAAAATTTTGTATTAATTTACAAAATAAAAAATAATTGACTGAATTTAGTTATTATCTAAGAGTAATCAAAACTTAAATTATATTAGACACCATCTCTAAAATGAAGCTAAGAATTTTTTACAAATATAGAATGCATTTATTTTAGTAATAATTATTGGAGTTAATTAATTAGGTGGAAAATTTATAAGAATAAACTGCTGTGATATTTATTTTATATTATCAGTTACTTAATTGTTTTCGTTTGTAAAATTATTGTTATGTTTACAAACAGATTATATTTAATTTAATTTCACAAGTAATCCTGCGATATAAATTTACAAATTAATTATTAGCTTCGATGTATATTTTGCCAAAAACAAATTTATGAATTTAATATAATAATTTATGATAATGCCTAAGTAGTTGTAGAAAGCAATGATGTAATCATGTTAAATTATTACCTACTTAGTATAAAACCATAGACATTCATACTAGATTTCTCATTTCATAGTAACAAAAGGAAAAAAACAAAAACTTCTGATAATTCCAATGTATCGTTGTGTTGTGTATTTTATAAGGCAATGATTTTAGAATGCGTTGCAAATATAATACGTATATGCAATACACCGATAATATTTGAATGGAAATTTTTTTTTTTTTTTGTGTTTTTAGCCAAATGAGAGATCTATTATGATTGTCTATGATAAAACTTTAAAAAATTTGAGGCAAAATTTCAATATATTTTTATAATTTTTTAAAATTGGAAAATTAATTTTTTATATTAAGTTTTATATATTTATATATTTAAGTTAATTAATTTTAGAAATGTTGTTGTTGTATTTAAATTAAATTAATATTTATCAATAAATAATTATTGTTATTGAAAGAAATATTCAAATTTCTTCATTTCCCGCTAAATTTACAAATATTGTGGCAACCAATGATATCTATTCCCGCCATTTCTTATTTTGACGTTTACTCACGCACACACCCATAAAAATCTAGTTCCATTAGTTTAGGATTTTTGTCTCTAAGTCTCACGCTTCATATGATTTAAAAATTCCAGAAAATGAGAAATTAATTTGAAGTATTAATACTTGGGTAGTGCAGGAATTTTGTGCAAAAGTAGTAAATAAATTCCAATAGAAATCAAATCTTACAGGGTTGTAATACTACTTGAAGACAGCATTTTAGAAAAAATCCCTACCTCTAAAGGTTGAGCCAACGCTGCAATCAGGGTTGGAATAACCAATTTTAGGTGTTCAGAAAAATAAAAATAACTTCTGAACGGCACACAGCACAAACTCGCAAAACGGCTGAAACGACGGGGAATTTAATAGTGCACAATATTGTGTAACATAATTTTTTTAATTTATTTAAAATTAATTTGAGCTAAATGTTAAAAGCAAGTAAATTTTTGGAGTTTAACTGTAAAAAATAGAACAGCTAGCAGGACTTATTTAAAGAAACATTATTCCATAACATTATGCGAGATTGAATTTGTCGACGTTTGAGCTAATTTGCAGGCAACCTTCAAAAAGTCCATGATAAAAAAATTAACAAAATAGTTAAATGTCAATATTTTATTACTTCAAAGTTCAAACTATCAGTTTTTTTTTATTTCCATTTAAATATTAATTATAAGGGAAAAATTAAAATTGTAGCTCAGTATTTCGTTCAATATCATTAAGATCTTCTTCGCTTGTAGTGTATGGTTGGTGTTGTATACCATGTGCTGGGTGATTGGCCGGAGTGGTTTATCGTAAAATAACAGCTGATGATCGGCATTGAACAACTTGTTTGACTCGTGAATGTATTTGATGAGTGACGGCGGTGGGTATCTGGAATCCTCTACCAATGAGCTATCCGATTCCGAAGTATCGATGCTGCTTTTAATAAGTGGGTTACTGGGTTGTTTATCGAGACAGACCTCTCGAAGAATCTAATGCAGTTTGATATCATATGAACGTCGATTCTTGATATATTTGAATCGGAGTATAGTCTTGCGTTACTAATGTATTCATATCAGTCTGTTTTACGATGGATGCCGGAACATGCTCTTAGTAAGTTTCTTTCAAAACGCCGTAGTTTCTCCATTTGACTGAATGAGATGTCTGCCCACGCCGGAAAACCATAGGCGAGAGTTGGCCGGATTAGTTGTTTATACAGTAACAGTTTAATTTTTTTTTGAAGACTACATTTATAATGAAGTACTAATCTGATTGAGTTGAAAGCTATGATTGCTCTAGTAGGATGCTTCTTACGTGTTGATATTGCTTAAGATTTTCGGTGAGTACAATTCCCAGGTAATTAACCTCCTTTTTGTTCTTCACTGCAACATTATTGATATTAAGCAACAAGTTTTTGCTCTGCTCCCTTTGAATTTTTGTGGTGATTTTGTTACCTTTAAATACTATTGCTTCACATTTTTTAGCGTTTAATTTGATTTTCCATTTCGTGAAGTACTTATAAAGAACTTCAAGATAGTTGTTGATGTCAATCTCTGTTTTTTAATATTTTTTCTTGATGCATACAAGATAATGTCGTCAGCATATGTTAAGATTTTTATGGGATATAGTGAGGGATTAGGTTTAGGTAAATCAGAGGTAAATAGCACATATAAAATTGGCCCCAATATTGACCCCTGAGGCACCCCTGCACTAACATCAAAACTCTCAGACAAAACCCCTTCTACTCGTACTCTGAAGCATCTGTTTGAGAGGAAACTATGAATCACCCTGACTAGATGAATATCAAACCCAAACTCAAGTAATTTAAAGATAATCTCGTCTATCCATGCCGAATCAAAGGCCTTTTCAATATCAAGAAAACATGCGGTGTTTTTTGATTTAATCTAAGTGCAATATCTGTTTTAAGAATCACAGCCGCGTGAACTGTTAAATGCTGCGCTCTGAACCCAAACTGACTGTCTGCGATAAGATTGTGTGCCTCGCAATGATCCAAGATTTTTTCAAGAATGAATTTTTCAAATATCTTGCTTACGCTTGACAATAACGAGATTTGCCTGTACCCGGATGGTAATTCAGGTGATTTTCCTTTTTATCGGATAGGCGTCACGATGGCTGACTTCCAAAGGACAGGGAAATACCCCATATTGTAATAATGATTAATTACAAGTGTCAATAGCTTAACAAGCCTTCCTGACAATTTGTTCAGCATAAAATTAGGTATTTTATCTTCACTGGCCGATTTTTTATTGTTTCTAGTCTTTATATACACTCTAATGATAGATGGGCTAGCTAAGTTCATTACGGAATTGCTATTTTTATAATGCTCCTCCGCCGTAATGCGGTTGACAGCAGATACAGATATTAAAGGTGAGACGGATGCACCCATGACTCCATGTACTTTATCGCTAACCAGTTTAGAAAATAAATCACATCCAACCGTGACATTTTGACTGTGACAACTATTGAAAAATTTACCTAACAGATTCGCCTTGTTTACTGATTGAGTAACTTTTACATTTGTGTGAGGATCGGTGAGAGTCGGAATATTTAGGAAAGATTTACGTTTTGTTATTTTATTGATTTCTTTTAATGTACAGTCAAACCTGTTTTTGTGCGGTAGATAGGGACGGTACAAAAAAAATCGCACAAAAAAAAAATATTCGCCAACTCCATAAATCGCTATAATAAATAATTTTGTACAAAAATTATGATACAAAAAAAATTTTTTTATGCAGTGGATAGAGACCGCATAAAAAAAGTTTCCCTTAGAAAATACATATGTCAAAGTTTTACGAAATAGCGAGAAAGTGCTTTCTAAACAAAATAAATAATTAAATTACACATGGAAACATTTAAAAAAAATTTAATTTCTCATTTTTAAATAAAACGGTAAATTTCCTTTTTTCTTACATGTTGTATATTTTTTTAGTTTAACTATGTGCAAGGTTAACAATCAGTGTGGCTATTACTACGCATTTCATTAGTTGTGAAATAAACATTTCTTTTAACTAAATTATATTCTTTGTGTGCATTATGTATGTTAATTACATATTGAAATTTGCTGGAATATGGAATATATAAGAATATTGAGCATGTCTATGAACTTGGCATGATTAATGAACTTGGCTGATGCATTAGGTATGAAAATGGCTGAACAGAATCCCGATATTCATACACCGCATAAAAAAAAATCGCACAAAAAAAAATCGCACAAAAAAAACGCATAAAAAAAATTCGCATAAAAAAGACCGCACAAAAACAGGTTTGACTGTACTACTATCCAATCGGATACCTGCTAGTTTAGTTTTACAGTGACTTTCGTAATGTATTTGCATGAGCTCACAAATTATTTTGTTAGCGCTTTTTAATTGAGATTTAAGTGTACCAGCCATTGGCAGATTTCTATTTCTGTGCCATTGCTTACGAAGTCTATTTTTTGCTTTAATAAATTTAATTATATTTGCTGGAAGAGGGATCTGTGTACTATAATTTATTGTAGTAAGCGGAACATTATTATTAATGGTTGTTTCTAGCTTTTTCTGGATTAATAGTAGATAATTATCAATCTCAGCCTTCGAAAGTGATCTGTCTTCTGGAATTCCGATACTGTTTAGACTACTGTTCAAATGTTTATTGAATTTGTACCAGTCTACTGCACTGTAGTTTGGTATCTGGGTAGGAGTCTGCCTAGGTATCCTAAAATTCAGTGAGATATTAAGCTCCACAGCAAGATGATCAGACTCAAACTCTATCAAATTCAAATGCGGATGGCAATGAGGATCGTGATGTATTGTTATATTATCCGACATAATAAATAAATCCAAATAGAAGCTCACATTACACTGTTGAAAGGATGGAGACTCAGATCTTAGTAACAAAAGCCTCTCAGAGAGGCAGTTGTCACTAAACCAGTTAAACAGTTTGTATCCACTCTCATTATTCACGGAATTTCTCCATGCACTATATTTGGCATTCAAATCACCACCAATAATTATATAAGATTCTACATTCGATCTAAGACTTAACATTTTGTTTAAGTCTGTGGTGTCTAGAGCTGAGCAATTATTATTTCTGGTAAAGTATGCTGCTACTAAAAGGATTTGGCGACCTGAACACTCAATTTTAATTATTGTTGACTCAATGAAACAAACTCCAGCTGCAGCCTCTACAAGCGCATGAGAGATACCTTGCCTGACCAGAATACCAGTTCCACCACCACCAGTGCGATCATTTCTATGAAAGACATAATTTTTAAAATTCACTATAGTTCTTGGTTTGAGTTTCGTTTCATTCAACAGAACAATATGCGGTCTACATAGTTTTGATCAGAAAATTTTCCATCTCATGTCTTTTTTTCTACTAATTAACGAATTTACGTTCCACTGTATAATTTTTAATTTTGAGTCAAGACAACTCATGCAGGGTATGTTAATTTGGCAAAGAATTCAAAAAGAGCTATTTTCTTTAGAATAGGATCTGAGATTGAATTAAATTTAGGAACAAAATCACTGAAGCTGCGAAGAGTGTCGGAAAATCCGATACCAAAAATATCACTACATGTCTTATCCCAATTGTTGTTACTTGGAGGTGGTGGAACTGATCTAGGATTTGAAAGGGGCTGACGGACCACTCTCGAGTCCTGAGACGCTATTTTTGCATATGAAAACCCAAGTCTGGAGTATCTATTAAACATTTGAGCCGTGGCCAATCTCTGTTCCTCTTGTTTTTGGATAAACTGATTTTTTCTTTCAATTAATTCTTTATATTTTGGGCATTGCCTATAATTGGCCGGATGTCCGACCAAACCACAGTTTACCCCTTCTTGAATCACCAGCTTGCAGTCCTGATTGCAATCCCATCTAAAACCTTTAGAGGGCCTCCCCGAAAAGTTTATGGAAATGAACAGCAAAATAATTCAATTAAAGATTTGAAAAGTGCCATCAGTGAATGTTGGGCCACAATTGATCCAAAAACCCTCAAAAATTTAACAAATTCAATGCCTACTCGAATTTTCGAAGTTATTCAGAAAGGTGGGGGGCCAGACCAAATATTAAATAAAATAATATATGTAAAACTGCCAATTTTGTTTGTTATTTTAGTACATTATCAGAAGTGCATTTAAACGAATGTCTACCCGAAATTTAGATTTTTCAATTTATTAAAGTAAACCATTCACATTTTTACTAATGGTTTATCTTAGCAACAGATTTAAGATGATAGACACAATTTAGACTAATTGGAAAAAATCAAAACACTTTACTCTTATGCTGGAAACACATGAGCAGAATTTCTGCTAGCAACACTGCCGGCAGAAATTTGGTTGAATTACATGAGCGTCTTTTTTGGCAAGCAGAATTTTAATTTGTCGTATTTATTTGATACATATTTAATTTTAATGTACAATTTTTTTAAATGAATGATGCATTATTTTGTCACAAATTAATTTATTTTTATCCTCCATTCTGGCACTTGTCACACAAAACTTATTTTCTGTCAACAAATTAAAAAAATCTCTTGGAAAAAATAAAAAGTATACAAATTGTACTACATGGATTTGTTATCTTTTACGTAATGTAGCCTACTGATTCGCAGCAAAATTAGAAATAGAGACATGAAGCAGAATTCTACATGACAAGCAGAATATGTACATGTATTTCAATTCATTTAAACTTGTGTATTTTAATTTTGCTGCTTACAGAATTCTGCTCATGTGTTTCCAGCATACTATATTCAAAAAACATAGTGCGTTTAAACGAATGTCTAACAATGTAGTACAAATTAAATTTTGAAGTAAAAGTAAAATTTTTAATGAATAATTTTAAAGGAATGTGTATCGCTCTCATCGCTTCTAAATTGTGTTTTGGTTAACTTAATTCATTGGGTTAGTGTAGCATCGACGAATATATTGAAGCGAATTAGATATTAAATTGCAAAATTCTTCGTCAACCTTGCAGGCACAGATCAAAGAAATGTTATCGCTTCTGCTGATAGTTTTCCACAAATGTTTTGAGTTGTGACAAAGATCTAAATATGCTATAAAATAAAATTGATTTTTTTTTATTTATTTTAAACAAAATATTTTTTCTGGATTTTTTTTCCAGTAATTTGTAGATTTTTTTTTTCAGACAAATATGTACATCACACACATATGTGAAGTGATTCCTAAATTAAAATGAATAACACTATATGGCACGATAAACTGATACTATAGGAATGATCGACAGCTGTTTCAAAATCGTCTTTTTCGGTGCAGCACTGTATGACGTATTAAAAAACAAAACAAAATAGAGAAATTTGTACACGAAAACAAAACCTAAAAAACAAATTTAAAGAACAAAGAAGTAAACAATATTTTTCAATTTTCAATTTTTTTTTTTTGCTTTTATTTTTTTTATTCATAAAAAAAAATAAAAGCACCGCTTATATTTTGAGGGTTAAAATATTCTCAAAACAAATTCTACAGTCAATAACTCAGGGGCATAGCCATATTGGTTAGAGAGCATATTGAATATTCTAAACCCAAAACAATTTTGGGGGATAAGTCGTAGCCACTTCTGTGATTATAGGATCTGGTAAAAAATCATCTTTGCTTATCTCCATTTACTTTTGAAAAATAATGTTATTGGATCTTCAAAAGTCTGTGGGGGTTTTAATGCGAGACACCCGTTCTGGAATTACCCAAACGCAAATCAAAATGGCAATGTATGACAAAGATTCCTTGAGATGAGTGTATAGTTTCCCTATGGTATGTACGCGTGAAAACGCCATCATAATTGACCAACAGGTCGTTTCAGAATCTGTCTGACCACCCCTGTCTGGCAGACCATTTTGGATAAGTTTGCTCGGGTGATAGAAATTCGCAATGCTGGATCAAATAGGCAGTGGATAGTTTTGCCTCTCAACAGAATATTCCATTCCAATTGAAACGGGCAGCATTATTTTCTTTATTTTCATGTACCCGTTCCAACAGACCCGTTTTCCAAAAATTTGGTCAATCTGATTCATGAGTATAACATGAATTTATTGTTTCAATTGGGGCAACCTAATTGTAACGTAAAATTGCTTGTACTCTTACAAAATCAAAGAAACAAAAAATTGACGCACTGAAAAGTGTCAAGTTGCATTAACCAAGAAATTATACACAATAATTTCATGACGCATTGATGTAATTTGACATACATAAAGTGTGCCAGTCTTGTTTTTTTCCGGTGGAATTTCTACAACAACAAACGCTATGTTTACTGCTTGTAGAAATTGTACAAAACACCAACCTAAGTTTTTTTGATTTGGCACATTATATAATGTCCCAAATTCCTATGTTTTCATTTTCGGTATTGTATACCAAATTACCAAACAGTTTTATTTGGGACGACCAACCCAAAAAGAAAAATAAAGTGGTGATCGGACAGACAGTCAGTTAGTTGGTGATTTTCGAGACGAGAACTCGAAAAAAAAATTGAGTCGCGATTTTTAGCTCGTAGAAGAGTTGTGAAATAGTTTACGGTAAATTCGGTTTTTTTTTGTTTTGTATTTTGTTGTTACGAAAAAAAAATTTTGCAAACATTTAGTGATTTAAGGGTGTGATATCGATAGTAAAAGTGTTGTGTTTTGGTGTAAAACTATAACAAAGAAATAAAAAAATAAAGAAAAAAAAAACAGAAGTGTTTTTATAAAAAAACAGAAGTGTTTTTATTAGAGGGTGTTTGTGAATCTGCAGACTAAATAGTTAGGTAGGTGTCTGTTTTGTTGAGTTGGGTGTGCATAGCTGCGAGGAGATCAGAATTATCAGGTACGTGAGTTTCTGTTATTGTTTTTTTTATATCAATTTTTTTGTCTTACTACGTTTTTTTGTGATGTTCCGCGTTAGTGCGTTGATCATTTGTTTAGTGTTTAGATGCTGTGGTAATACCAATATGTTAGGCTAGGATCATTTTATTTCCTCCTCTTACCTGATGATACTTTTGTTTTGGTAATATTCCGCTGAATCGCTTGGCTGACTCAGCGGAATAAATTTGCATGTAATTCCCAGTCTGGTTGGTGGTCTGTCGGACCATTTCATGTCTGTCCCGAATTTTGTAACCCAATAGGGTTACACCACCCCCCTCATTAAAATTATACGGCTAAAACAAGGCCACAACATCCCTCACCAAACCCCACGCCACCCTGCTGAGCTAGCAGGAGTATATAGCCGTGGTGAGTGAGATGTTGTGTCAATTTCTATGTAACAGGTAAGGGGCGAGGTATTACCCCTAACCTTACCTTCGTTACACAATCAACTGAGTTTTTAACGAACGTTGATGAGGTTAAGAATCTAGCCTCTAAACTTAAAAATAACAAAGCACCTGGTTTAGATGGAGTATCTAATAGAGCATTAAAATATTTACCGAACGTAGCATTTCTACAGTTAGCCATTATAATTAACGCCATATTTAATTTTACTCATTTTCCGGATTGCTGGAAGATTTCGAAAGTAATAACCATCTCAAAACCCGGGAAACCTTACATTCCGGAGAATATGAGACCGATAAGTCTATTGATTGTGTTGAGTAAGGTAGCCGAGCGTATTATTAATGATAGATTGTGGGATGGAATTCGTCATCTAGTCTCAAAGGAACAATTTGGCTTTGTTTATAAACGTTCGACTACGGATCCCTTGCTGAACTTCACCAATTAAATAAAAAAAGCAAAAAGGTATGGGAAAATTTCAGTGGCTATCTTCCTCGACATTCAAAAAGCTTTTGACATTGTCTGGCATGATGGCCTCGTCCACAAACTAATGATAAAAAATGTCTCACCGAATTTAGTTGCAGTGCTAAAATCATAACTGTCAAATCGTAAATTTTTTGTAAGCGTTCAATTAGAGAAATAACTGCAGGAGTGCCGCAGGGCTCAGCCTTAGGACCTTTGCTCTATGTTTTCTTCCCTCACGACATCCCAATACCATCAAGTCCGGAGACGAATATTCAGATTTATGCTGACGACATTACAGTCATTACTTCCAGTTAGTGTTTCCTCTCGAGAAATATTTCTTGAGAATTTCTCGAGAAAATTATAATGCTAATATTTCTCATTTCTCGCGAAATATATCTAAATTTCTCGAGAACAAAAAACAAAAATTTTCCCGTTTGTAAATAGTACATTTATAATCTTCTTTTCTATTTTACTTCTCTTCACAATTTATCAAAAAACTTGCTGCTAAGGCCAGCATACGACACAGTTATAAAATCTATTAGCGAGATTGTGAAAGTGTTCAGACGATCCCCAATTAAAAACGACATTTTGCAAAAATATGTCGAGTCTATTGAGGGGAAATCTACAGCTGATTCAGGATTGTAAAATCAGGTGGAATACCTTAGAAGGTATGATAGAGCGCTTTTTAAGACTTAAATCACCTATTAAAAAGGCATTGCATGATCTTAATTTGAATCACATGTGGAAAGAAGAATACAAGGCATTAAAGCCGATACGCATCACAGTAGAGAATTTAAGTCGAGAAGATCCGACAAGGTTAACTGCTGAAGAGGCCCTAAAATTTTTATTTAATAGCCTCAAAACAATTAACTCCTTACTAAGTTGTGAGCTTCTTGACGCAATTAAGATAGAAATATTGAAACGAAGAGATAAACCGTTGGTTTCGCTTTTAAAATACCTGAATAATCCACGATCCTTACAAAACGAAAACAATTAATTTTTTAGTCTAGCCTCGAAAACAGAAATGATTAAACTTGCAAGAACTCTTTCATCTCGAAAGTTTGGGCCTATCAACTCAACCGATAACGATGATTCTGATGTACAACAATTGATTTGGAAGTTCAACCACATACGGAAGAATTATCATTGCAGGCGCAACTGCAGCTATCAATCGCAGAAACCGTCAAAGCTTATGATATTGAAGTAGGAGAAAATAAATTTCATGCATTGAGCAAAGAATTTGCGATTCTTGAAAACACAGGCAAGAAAACTGACAATTTACATTTTACAGCAATTATTTGATGCTTTATCTACCAAAAACCTACATCTATATAAAACAAGCGAAATTTCTCAATTGCTAATGATTTTGTCACAAAAAAAAAGGAATCGATTGGCGGATTCTACAATCAGTCCTCTATGTTTTTTGAAGAGTTTCATGAAGAAAAATATTTCAAAATGAGTCAATTAGTTTCCACCGACAATTCCGTTGTATTTTTTACAATGGGAAATATTATTTTTTTGCGGTTGTATCGATGTTTCTTTTGTAAATGTATTTGTAATACAATTATAATTGTAATTGTATTAAACCCCAAAACTTATAAATACATATACAAACGAAATACCGACACAATCGTAAAAATAAAAAAATTTCCCTTTGTAAAATTTACAACGAAATGTTCGGTGGAAACCAGGACTAATTTTGGCTTTTTATTAATTTGTTTTGTGACAAAGTACCTAATTACTTTTATTGCATTTTTTATGTTTATGAAACAGTTATTTTAGTATGGAAAAAATAAATTGAATTTTTATTGAAATGAATTACGAAATATAATTCGATATTTTATTTTTACTAAATAACTTTGGTTTTAATTCAATTCGAGGAAATAGGTATAAAATATCTTTTCTCGAGAAATGAAAAACATCGAGAAATTGGACACACTACTTCCAGTTATAGCGAATACCAGTGCTCAATAAAAATACAGGAAGCTCTAAAGCTCTAAAATCTTTCGATTCTTTTAGATGATTATTTTAAAAAATGGAAAAAGTAAAATAAATAGTGAAAAAACAAGCCTTATATATGTATTTCCATCCAACCAGAAATTAGTGCAATAAATTGAATAAGGCTGTCCCAGTTACACTTAACGGAAAACAGACAGACGTAGTGAAATCAGTGAAATATCTCGGATTCACCTTTTCAAGCGACTTAAATTCTCAATTCATGTTAAAAACATCCGAAAATTGGCATCAATCGCATTTAATCTACTTTACCCAGTACTAAATTCCAAAAATGGTCTAGACAGCAGAACTAAATTACTAGTATATAAATTATACATCCGTTCACTTCTGACTTATGCTGCTCCGGGCATGGTATGACCTAACTACAACGGCTCATAAGAATTCATTACAAGTTCCACAAAATAAGGCGCTAAGATTCGTTTTCAACAAATGGCCTACCCCTCCAGACTTACATCGTACATCAATCAAGCTTTTATACACCATGGGCGGTATTTTACCAATTAGTTGCTTTAATAAAAATTATTGGACAACAGAATAAGCACTCTGCTATCCTCATCTAACGAGTAACTCGTTAATATTGCGCACAACAGTTAATATTGTTGATCAGCTAACACTAGAATGCTGTGTACGGTGTGAATATAGCTTTTGCAAACTTAGATTTAGTTTTATTTTAAGTTAGTATTAAGTTTAGGATAAGTATGTAATATAAAATGATAACAGAAAGAGAAGTTTAGTTGTCTGTATAAATTAAATCAATAAGATTCTTTCGGCTTTTTATAGACACAATATATTAATAATAATGGCATTCACAACATTTTCGACTTGTCAATCAGAAAAATGAAGAGGCCAGCCATTTATAATATATCTACCAAAAAAGTAGAAATATCAAAATCCCCCCCGTACTTTAACCCCAGAGTTAATACAAAATGTATTTTGACTCTAAAAAAGAAAACCTTTCCTTGCGTTTTCATGGGTAGTTTGGTTTCGTACTGATAATCTCAAAACAAAAAGTTCGATCTACTCATCAGGTAGCTACGACCAAACTACAAAAATACAATTCCAACTCCATACTTTAAGTATGAAGCAAGAGTGTAGTTGACTTAGCGAATTATAAATAAATTCACCAAATCAAAAAACACAAGGAAAACTTTTCATTTCTGTGTGTTTTATGCCAACACGAATAATAGAAAGAGAAGTTTAGTTGTCTGTATAAATTAAATCAATAAGATTCTTTCGGCTTTTTATACACACAATATATTAATAATAATGGCATTCACAGTTGGAATTGTATTTTTGTAGTTTGGTACTTTGGTCGTAGCTACCTGATGAATAGATCGAACTTTTTGTTTTGAGATTATCAGTACGAAACCAAACTACCCATGAAAACGCAAGGAAAGGTTTTCTTTTCTAGAGTCAAAATACATTTTGTATTAACTCTGGGGTTAAAGTACGGGGGGGATTTTGATATTTCTACTTTTTTGGTAGATATATTATAAATGACTGGCCTCTTCATTTTTCTGATTGACAAGTCGAAAATGTTGTGAATGCCATTATTATTAATATATTGTGTCTATAAAAAGCCGAAAGAATCTTATTGATTTAAAATGATAACAAAAAATATATATGTAGCTATATACCGAGTTAAACACTCTTTATTAATGTCAGAACCTCAGAACCCAGCGGTTGCTGTTTACTTAAACACTAAAAATTAATGTAAAAATAAGTAAATCTAACAAAAAACCGTAAAGGTTACTGTAGATAAAAGTATATTTAATGTATCTACTAATCGTATTAATCAATAAATAAAACGAATGGGCGCTTTCAGAGCACCAAACAGTTGGCAACATGTTGAATAAATCACGGCCAACGCTATGAAATTTATGAACTTTATTAGTAATTCAAATCAAATTAGCAATGATTTCACTAAACATGATGCCAACAGTTTGCGGATCTGAAAGCGCCCAATGATGTTGTATCAGAACAAAGAATTAAGGCGGATTCATGGTTTCCTTCATTCATTCGTTATTCGTTCTGATTTTTTTAAACCTGAAAAATTTCATTGGTTAAAAGTGACGTTTTTTCTTCTGAATTTGTTTCATCAAGTTGGTTTATCTTCAACTTTTTAAACTGAACGAATGGTGGAAAAGAGAAAAATAGATACAAATAAAAAAGGGACAGAAATTGGATTGTAGATTTGTAGGTTATGTTTTGGTGTTTTACTGTCATTGACACGCGCAAATTTTGTGATATTGAAGAATAAAATATATTTTGTTTATATGTATTGTAAATACATAATTATTTTTTACATATAAGTACATAATCGTACATCATAAATGTCTTCTTCGAATACAGTTGTGTGAAAATAATTTGTTACACTTTTGTTTAATTAAAAAGTTTGCAATTTGTTGTTTCTGTGCTAATAAAATAATTTTCCCTTTTACAATTTAGAGTTCGCTATGGAAATCCAATTAATAGGCATAGTGAAAGAACAAACCGGCTATTTACGATCTTCAAAATCGTTATTATAAAAATAGTTCTGGTAAAAAAAAATGGTGTGGGAGTGCATAGCATCCACATCCACCATGGTTTGGGCAAGTAAGTATGTCAGTTCATAAAATACTAAAATAATTTTTAATCGTAATGAAATTATCTCGTGCATTTTTTTTAAGGTAAAGAGTGCCAAGCGAAATGGTGTAATATAAAGATCAGATACAGTTTCAGGATTTGTTCGATGAAACCACAGTGACTATCGACGATCAAGATATCGAGCCTCCCGATTTTGATCACCCGGATTTTGAGCATAATGATTTTACCGCTTCAACGTCTGCACTGTTATCATCATCAGCCGGTGTGAGAAAAAAACGCTCCAAGACACCACCATGCGATTTTTAACGGATTTATGAAGATTTCTAAAGCAGTATTTGCATTAAATGTTATTTTTAATAAAACTATTAAACATTTTAAACCAACCTGCTCAAATTAAAAATGATACCAAAATAAAATTCGCTAAACAAGCGGACTTCAATGGATGTATATGAAATATGAATTATAAATTCAAGCACGTGTTTTGCATTATTGAAATAAAATTCACTAACTCAAACCGACTTTTATTATGTTACAGGTAAACTTTTCGTTTCTTAAAATATAATTTATTACCTCATAAAGTGATCTAGCCTGCCAAACTGCAAAAAAGTTGGAGTATCTGAGATCTCGACCGTCAAGGCAACAAAAAAAAAACCAACACCATAAAAACCACGCTATCAAGATTTTATTAACAGGAATATAAAACAAAAAATCGTGGCTAAAGCTACAAAACTTTTAATGCAAGATCAAGCTTGCTTTAAAATTTAATACTTCTAAAATATTTTATTAATGCCGTTTTTGATAAATTTTAATTCAGTTGCTTCTTTTACAATTTGCTTTATATTCTAATGGTATGTTGCACTAAAATTTAATGTAATTGCTGTTATACAAATTAAAACCTATTTTAATGCAAGGTTAGCATTATTTTATGATGGAAGCTAGGGCTGGCTTACCTACAAGTAATGCAAATCGTCATCGTCATTTCACGAATTTTTTAAATCAATTGAAAATAATTCACTCGCTTTTTGCACTGATGTTCGTGGGTTGGTTTCTACAATGCACCGATAATGCATTCGAAAATACCCTCAGTGAGCGAGAGCTCGTGACATGGAAATATGTAAAAGAAATTATTAGGAATGTTCTCGGAATTAATCGATCCGATGATTGGTGTAAACATATTGAATTTCGTCAAAGAAAATACATTTTTTGCATTGTCATGTGGAAACATTTTCCGAACAATCACCAGCCGAATCCGATGAGCACGGCGGGCGTTTTCACCAAGTGACGGCAAGGCTCGAACATTGGTACAGCGTCAAAAAGCTACATGCACTCTTGGGTGACATTTGTTCGAATTTATAAGAGGAAGAAGATCCCGAAGGCGATATAAAAGAACCAGAAAATTAAAATTGAAGCAGTTAAGAAAAATGTTAATTTTTTACGAACAAATTATGAAAAATCATCATAAAATCGATTCTATTTTTTTTAAATAGTTTCTGTTGGATCTATATTTGTCGATGCGATGTTTATCGAACGATTTCAATCGATTTAAATTCAATAAATGGTCATAAAGTGATAAAAAAAGTGTTTATCGTCGAAATGAAGAGAAAAAAAAATAACACAGTGAATGTGGTTTTTCGGTCTTGATATGTTCGGCAAAGTTGTTTGTTTTGACTTGCGCAACAACTTTGCTGAAGAAAACATAACGAAAATCTTAATGGTTTAAAAGCTATCAACGTGAACATGACTGTATATTTTGACAAATTTTTGACTCTGAGCCAAAACATATCAAAAGCGTTATCTCAAAAATGGGGACTAACTTTGCAATGGCACTAGCACCATTGGATTCAGCGTACTCGAATTAGGTTTACCCAGATTGTCACAAAAAAACTCAGCGATTCAAGCAGAGTGTAATTGGCACTTGTCTTATATCGATTCAAAACGGTTTTAGTAGAGTTAATATTTATTTCTGAGATCCTTGCTGCGTTTCGATTTTTTATCAAGAGCTATTTTTGATAAATTACGGTTCGCAAGTTGTTCCTTATGGTTGAGGTTCGTAAAGTTGTTCATTAATACAATTATTTTGACAATGTAAGTATATTATTATTTAATATACTATATGTAGAAATCGTAATACACTATGGTTCACTTTTTATTACTTCGCTATGACATTTTACAATGGGTCCAAAAAGGTTTTAATAAAATCACCTACAGAACTTTACTCCACAAGATTTTATTTAATCCCACTTGAATTGGCTCACCGGAATGCGAATATTTTCCGCTTTCATTTAAACTCTCGCAAGTTTAAATCGAAATTCCGTCCTGACGGAGGAATAGCACAGATAATTCGTGGGGTCCTATTCATTTTAAACCGTTTGTCACAGGATAATCTAAAATTTGAGCGAACGGTAATAATTTTAATCGATTGGTTGAAGAATATACTTTTACTACAGTTACCATCAAGTACCTCACATCCTTTCCAGGCTTATCAAACCATAAACAAGCCGATGGTTCAACATTATTAGCTGTTAGCTATACGAGAAGAAAAACAAAATGATGAATGGATAACAACGTATGAATCCCCCGAAAACAACACAATTAATAAAAAGTCTTGTGAAAATGGTGTCTCAAATTTCGTTGAAATCGGTGATGAAACTTTTTCGTTGGTAGAAGTTGACGAAGATCCTAATGATGACGAAATGTAGGTATTCGTTAGTTGAAGTCGAAAATGTCGTGACTACAACCTTAGTAGTATTAATTCACTGGCATCATCTAGATATTTCGTTGAGTAGTTAGTGCATCAAATTGTAAAGAAAGTCATTTGTGTAGCATGCCTATAAACTGTGTAGAGAGTAGTTCTGAACTGCTGATAAAAAATAAAAATTTGTTTGACAAATTGTTTCGATAAACTACGTGACCCATGCCCATCACAATAAAGATCGTATCGATAAGGATTGGAAATACCCATCCGAAGTTCTGGGTGCAGATGTGGTAAACGAAGTCATCTTGGCGAATTCATGAGGTCGAACCGCATCGTGTTGGATTTTAAAAATGGTTTACATATTAACAAAGATAACGCCGAGCTGCTACGTGAATTTATTTGGACGGATGCCACAGTATGGCGCGTAACGGTAAACCATCGGGTGGAGTTGGCATACCGAACTGAAAAACAATTATGGAGGAAACCAACGATTATCAGATCAAACGGATACTAGATGGAAAGTGCCGGGTTGTATACATAAAGAGGAGTACGAGTATCGGGCGATCGGATGATGTATTGTTATGATAAATGAGCCATTGGCGGATGATCTGTGTTGCAAAATGGAATAAGGATTCATCGCCTAAACTGCAGCCTACATAGACGGGGCCCAAGAATGGACAAGGAGGTAAACCCACAGCGGTACATTTGGAGCGGTTGACTTTCTACAGAGGGCGTGATTTGAGTCCTTTTCGGAATGAACCAGCTTAGGTGAGGGGTACTGTTACCTAGCTTAGAATCCAATGAGTTAATTAACAGTGTAAAGTGTATTAGTGACGCCTACGTAGGGTTTAGAGTTAATTGCACTAAATGAAAATGGTGCATGCTAAAGTGTCCTAAATTGTACGTGAATACTGGAAAAATTATGATTGTTCTAGAATTTTGGTTTGATTATATAAAAACTTTCGCCTTTTTATATATGTAGCTAAGATCGAGATCGATGATAGGTAATGGGAACGCAAATAGAATAAGAATACGTAAAATTGTATTTAGTATACGATTAGTAAATTAAACGCGATATAGTGATGATTAAACATTGTGATTTAAAAGTGATATAACGCGGCATAAAGTGTGTAATAAATGGTTTTTCGAATTAATATTACTAATTATGCTGTGTTAATTTTTATGTTGAATAAATGAAGTAGTTTATTTGATAATTGGAATTGCTTTGTTTTATTCACAATCCAGGGCTTCGCATATTGATTGATAAAGCCAAAGCGTAAAATTGTATATTATTAAAAAATTTGGTCCAATTTTGTTTTAAAATTTAGTCAAAAATTTGTTCCAAACATAGTTATGGATAAGTAGTTCTAAGGAGATTTTAGAACAGAGATCAACCAAGGTTTTGATATTTTACTACGCATTTATTATACGTTTAACTATAATTCACGAAGAAGAATGTTATAGTATTCATGAATAATTATTAATATTAATACCCATACCCACTCCAAATTCCAAGGCAATGAGAATGAATTTTTATTTATCTAATGACGTTTACCTATTGCATCTTTACACTCTTTCCTAGTTCGCTTTTAACTTCTTACTAGCCAATCAGTAACAAAATGCAATAGATGCCCATTTTGAAGGTCATCTGCACATCGCATTGTGCCTATCATAATACTGACATGAAAGGTGGATCAACAGATGAATTCTCCACTCCAAACAATGGGCAACGGGGTGCCGTTTGACAGGTATCATTTTATTAAGCAAAATCAATTTTTTCATCAGTTCTCTTGACGAATGAATACCATATCACAATTTTATGGTCCTTCTAAATAAAATGCACAGTTAACAGACGTGTTCAAGTCATATGATAATTTTTGACTAATTTTTAAAATAAATAGATCAATAAAACTTCGATTAAAAAAATTCAACTGGACAATGGAGTAATTCCTTACGTATCCATGCCGCAGACTGATAAATTCTGTGGCTCTGGATAAATAAATAATTAACGCGTTGTTTAGTTGATTTTTTTTAATCGAAGTTTTATTGCTATATGTATTTTGAAAGTTTATCAAAAATACACATTTGGCTTACAATTAGATACGTCCGGTTTATTTGACTGAAACGATGAAACATTTTAAGGACATTTTGATGTATTCAAAATATTAAATACTCATAAAACTTGCTTTATAGAACTAACTTGAAATTAAATCTCCAAACCAACACACAGAAAAATCTAATTTCGTCTTAGCTCAATCTCTGGAATGTTTGTGATGTACAAAAATACTATACAATAAGCAATTTTATGTTTCCGTTCGCAAATTCTAGAGCAATATCCAACAAACAATATAAAGAAACTGATTGTCTGCTTTATTTCAAAAACCGAACTACATATAAGATTAAATTAGAATGATTCCGCATTTTCTTAACCAATGTATACGGATTATAGAAGATATAATGATTACATTTTTGGGTGATGTCAAATTTACAATGAATAATAATTTCCGATTTAACGAATTATGTAAGTGGCAATAATAATTTATTTTGCTTCCGTTTATATGTTTGGACAAATTCTTATGCAATTAATTTAGATTAGAATATCATTGTATAAATTATATTCAGAACCTAAATATTTGGATTACACTACTTAGCTGTAGAGCAATTGATCACTCAAAGCAACTAATATTGATAGATATCTAAATATGTCACGCTGTTATAAAATAGAATTTTTATTGAAGGTAAAGGAACTGTAAATTTAATCTCCTAGTTTTGGCAGTTCATACAAATAACTGCCCCATATATTCATATTTCATTAATGGTATAAATATACTTCGTGTACACATAAAAAGTACAATGCAGGCAAATTTTAAACTATTTTTGGCGAATATGCTGATACGATAAAAATGTGCACGAAAACTTGTATATATGTTATATAGCGTGCGAAGTCTTTCTAATATTTCGTTCATCTTGTGGTAAGGGAATATATCGTATTTACAAAAATTATGTTAATATTGCAAATTATGATTATGAGATACTTTGCAAATTATAAATTTCGCAGCAATGACGTCAATTGAACTCATTATTTATTTATAAAGTGGTAAGCTGAAATAAATCGCTGACATAGATGTATTTAGTTAAATCGACTAATGAATTAAATTATGGAAGAAAATGACAGCGGAATAAAATTGAAGTGCAGGGGAACTAATAAACAAAATGATTTTAAAAATTGTAGATAATGTTAATGAAAACAATATAACGAAACTTAAGGAGAAATAATAATCAAAAATTTAGAAGTATAAAGGTTGGTAGTTCTTTAACTAAACTGTGTTTTTCCTAAAACAAGTTCAACAAGTCGCAATAGCTTCTAGTAGTAACCAGTCCAAGAAATGGGCGAACATATTGGAATACTGAAACCTATTTTTAAAACTTTAGAGAACTGTCGAGTTATTTTCATTCATAACTCAAAATTAACTAAAATGCAGTCCTTGTTTTTCAAAAAAAATCACAGATACTTCTATAATTAATATTAAATTTCCGAAAATTATGCAAATAATTATTGAATGCGGAATCAAGGAAGTTTGTGATGTGTGCATGAATGGAAAAATGACGTGGCTACCGTTTTCAAATAGATCAGCGAGTGAGTCATTGGCGGTATTGAATTTAATACTTACGGACGTTTGCGGACCTATGCGTACATTCAGCAATCAGATCCAGTTAACGGTAGCCGATTATCCACATTTTTTAATCGAAATGGCTCATTGCATGCTCATTGACACGAAGTTACTAAACAGTTTTTGGGGTGAGGCCATTACAACGGCAAATTTCATTCAGAATCGTGTGATAACAAGAATAACAAATATGACACCATATGAACGGTGGAACGGCATAAAACCAGGTATAAACAATTTTCACATATTTAGTTCTATATACTTTGTTCATGTATCATCAGCAAAAACAGGAAAATTGGACCATGTGGCAGCTGAAACTGACTTTTTCTTGGACATGACGAGCATTCAAAAGCTTATCGTTGCTACAATCCTCCAATGAAAAAAGTAGCAGTCAGTCGAGATCTTCGTTTTGGTACGCCAAATACGAAATACAGCGATATTTCAATTGATTTGGGTGAATGACAAAAACATGACAGTATCGGTGAATATGTAAACGCTGAGGAGAAAGTAGTTTCAACAGAAACACAAGTAAATTAACGATAAAATAATCAAATTCAACCAACGGTACGTGTTTCACAAAGAACAACAAAGGGCGTGCCACCGAAGCACTTGATCGATGAAATAAATATGATTAGAGAGATGAAAAGAACCGAAGGATTATGATGAAGCCATCAAAAGCCACGAAAAGATGAACACAACGGTACATGGGAACTTGTAGATTTGCCGCCAAGTGCACAGCAATTGGAAGTAAATGGGTGGTTAAGATTAAAAACTAGTGCGGATGTGCAACGATACAAACCCAGATTCTTGGCACAAGGATTTTCACAGAAGTACAGCGAGGATTTTGACGAGGTGTTTGCGCCAGTGGTGTTTCATACAACATTCAGAACGTTGTTATCAGTAAGTGAAAAAAGGAAAATGTTTGTGCATCACTTCTATGCTATATCTACATGAAGCAGCCACGCGCCACGAAGACAGGTGACAATGAATTTTGCTATGTCATTGTCTACGTAGATTACTTAATTGTGGCAGATTCAACAAAGAAGCAAATTACAGATATTGAGCGCATTTTCAAGCCCTATTTTGTGATACAAGATTTGGGGCCCTACAATTACTATTTGGGCATGGAGGTTACAAAAGATATTGATGAGAATTTTGAATTGAATCAATCAGCATACATTATGAAAATTACATCAGATTTCGGATTAACTGACGCAAAACCGGCGAAAACACCAATGAATTCCAATTAAGGAAAGTCACATTCGACACTACCATTGGAAAGTAACAAGAAAATATAAAGGGCTGAAACCTCACGAGGTGATCAGAACTTCGGACTTTGGTATCTTCAATAATGTCATAAAGTTGGTGAGACGGTTTTGACAGTATTGATTTCTATTTTAACCAACATATATTTACTTATACAACAACAGCCAAACAGGTCAAAAGCTTCAGCAACATGAGTACGGGCATCCAATTTAACACGAAACATCGTATTCTAAAACTTTATACCGAAAGTAGTATACAAAGTTATACTGATATTTCTAACCGTTTAACTGACCATATTCCAGAACTTTATCCAACACTCATTTTAGAATCCCATTTACAACGCAAATGTCAAATTTCATAATAATCGGGTAAGGAATAACCAAGTTCCAATCTAATTGGCCATATTCCAGAGGTTTACCCAAAAATCATTTTAGAATCCCATTTCCAACACACATATCAAATTTCATAATAATCGGTTAAGAAATAGACTAATTCCATCCTACTTGGCCATATTCAGGAGCTTTATCCAAAAATTATTTTAGAATTCCATTCCCAACACCATGTCAAATTTGATGATACCCGGTTAAGGCATAGCCAAGTTCCATCCTACTTGGCCATATTCCCGAACTTCGTCCAAAACTCATTTTAGGTTCCCATTTCCAATACACATGTCGAATTTCTTCATAATCGGTTAAGAAATAGCCAAGTTCCATTAAACCTGGCATATTCCAGAAGGTCATTCAAACAACATTTTAGAATCCCATTTCCAACACAGATGTTAAATTTCATAATAATAGGTTGAGGAATGAGCAAGTTCCATCATATTTCAGAACTTCATCCAAAAAACATGTTAGAATTCCATCTCCAATTCACATGTCGAATTTCATCATAATCGGTTGAGAAATGGGCAAGTTCGATTCTATTTGACCATATTCCAGAACTTCATCAAAAACTCATTTTAGAATCCCTTTTCTAACACACATGTCAAATTTCATAATAATCGGTTGAGAAATAGGCAAGTTCCATCATGCTTGGCCATATTCAAGAATTTCATCCAGAAATCGTTTTGGAATCCCAGAACTACATCCAAAACTCATTTTAGAACCCCATTGAAAATACAAATGTCGAATTTCATTATAATCGGTTAAGAAATGTGCAGGTTCCATCATACTTGGCCATATTCCAGAACTTCATCCAAAACTCATTTTAGAATCCCATTTCCATTACACATGTCGAATTTCATCATAATTGGTTGGAAAATAGACAAATTCCATCATACTTGGCCATATTCCAGAACTTCATCCAGAAATGGTTTAGGAATCCTAGAACTTCATCCAAGAAACATTTTAGATTCCCATTTCTAATACACATGTCGAATTTCATCGTAATTGGTTGAGAAATGGGCAAGTTCCATCATACTTGGCCATATTCCAGAACTTCATCCAAAAATCATTTTAGAATCCAATTTCCAACGCACATGTCAAATTTCATAATAATCGGTTTATAAATAAACAAGTTACATCATATAAAAAATTTGTTAACTATTTACTACATCCAAATCCAACCCCAACTCAACTCAACTCAACTTCAACTCAACCCGCAAATTGACCCCTAACTTAACCTTTAACCCAATTCAATAATCAAACCAGCATATATAAAAGATCGTAAATATTTATAAAACCAGGTATTTTGGGTCAATGCGTATGACAGGAACCCCACCCTCTTGACGTACAGTCTCCAAAAGCTTTTCAAATCTCCGCCTTGACCATACAAACAGCGAAAAAAATTCATAATCGGATAAGCCGTTCTCGAGATACCACTGGTACAGACATCCAGACATAAGGCAGACGGGCGGACATTTTTTTTGTTTTGCTTTTTCAGACTCAAGGACTTTGAAAACGTCGAGAAAAGTGGTTTTGGACCAACCTAATGTTTCGTCATTTTTGACAGGATTTCAATACTTTGGTCTTTTTAGACCGAAGTAACATCGATCACTGATTGGACGATGGTGTATTTATCAGTGAATTCAAGACCTGATATTTCGGCCACTGTTAGTATTTTGGCTCAAAAGGTATCACGGCCCAACATGGAAGATTGGGATCAACTCAAGCGTGTTGTGCAATATTTGAAGGCAACACATCAACTGAGGCTTAAGATGAGCAACATCAAATCGAACGAATTATCATTGTTTGGGTATGCAAATGCAACATGGGCCGACGATAAATGGTGGTCGTATAATATATTTCAACGGCGGGACAATAAGTTGGTCGTGTAACAAGCAAGGAATATTTGCAGCGTTAAAAGAGATCAAATGGTTGCGACAGTTGTTGGAAGAAATGCGCGAACAATTTGACTCGCTAACAGTAATATTCGAGGAGAATCAAGGGTGCTTAATCTGGTACGTGATCACAAATTCTTATACAAGACAGGGCACATTGACACGCGATACAAAATGATTTGTGATCTTGGGAGGAAAAGTGTCATCGAATGTGAATACTGCCCCACAGGAGAAATGGTTGCAGACTTATTGACAAAGCCAAATGATTATTTACGGGATAAATATATAATTTGGGTTAAACGAGGAGGAGTGTTGAATACATAAACGAGACTTCAGACTTAACGAAACGTTTAACATGCATTAATTGTATAGGTATACTAGAAGGCTTTGGTAGTACCGTCATAAATAAATATTTCACATTAAATTACACTTTCTCGTATTTTTTCTTTGCAAATCTCATCAAGATATTCTACATACACCTCAGTCGGTTGTAATGTCAGTAATAGTCGATTTAGTCCACAATAAATATTTTGTATGTGTACGTGTAAATCATGTACGTTTTGGTTCGAAATATTTTAAAAATGTCGGTATCATCTTTCTGCAAAGTTGACGCAGCCAAAGGACAAAGATCTTAGAATTTTATACTGCGAATAATTGTAGGTAATCCTGTACCCAAAATAAATCAATGTATGCCTAGAATGTAGAAATTATCAAATACAGAGGGATATCGAAGGTGCCAAAGGGATCCCTTTTTTGAAATTTCGTTGATTTATGGTTAATTTACTTCCAAATTCCCATTTTAGAGGATGAAAATTCGTTGGGAAACTTCTAAAGTTATACTGAAAATTTCATGTGAAACTTGTGCTCGTTAGGGATTTCACTATATATCATACCAATCAGCCTGTAGGCACTGCTAAAGGCGAAGTGCTGCTTAGTGACATTTCAACAACACAAAACTATTAAATTTGTTTATTAATATTATAATTGTTTAAAGTAAGTGGCAATAAATGTAAATCCCCAGTGTTTCGCATTTCATTGTTCAAGGTGTGTACATGCTCCAAATTCTGGTGAAAAAATGTACACCACGAAGTTAGCTGTATGAGTTGAATTATTTCCAACTAGAACAAAAAAGTTGATCAGGTTACCAATAAAAAAAAAATTCAATATGAAAAATAGTAAACAATTCTAACTTCGTGGTGTACATTTTTTCACCAGAATTAGAGCATGTACACACCTTCAGGGAAAGTCATTTAAATTGTAGAGTAAGACTTCGAAAACGAATAACTTAAAAACGAGGAAATTTTTGAAAAAAATTTCCACAGAAGGTCTGTTTTGTTTTAAGGAGGGAATATGTTGCAAATATCACAACTGTTTACAACACGAAAAGAATAACAACACAAACAGTAATACAAACACAAGCAATGTTTTATGTTCTAAAATTTTTCGAAGACACTTTTCTTTATCTTCAAAGATCCATTATACATTTCAAATTTGAAAATTTGACTGTACAATTCTATACAATATTTGGATTTACTGAAACATACTAAGCTAATATATACAACACAATACACATACAAATTAAATGAATACAAAAAAGTAGATATGCAGTTATTATCATCGACATTTTCCGTCAATTTTCACACACTTTATCACACTATTCAATCAATAGTTGGTGTTACACTAATTTCCTTTCTAGAGGGAAACGAGATATGTGTAAATATACGACTAGCCAATCGAGGAGTTAATCGGGATGGAAGACTGCATATCTAAATATTTTTCAAATTTTATTCAAAAAATCAAAATCAAAAAAGAGTTTTTAGAAAATCTTTCTATAACTGTGATAACGCTCATCATCAAGTACATATTTAAAACTCCTCCTTTAAAATATTGCTTGTGAGTTTTAAATATGTACTTGATGAAATTTAATCGTTATCACAGTTATAGAAAGATTTTCTAAAAACTCTATTTTTGATTTTGAATTTTTTGAATAAAATTTGAAAAATATTTAGATATGCAGTCTTCCATCCCGATTAACTCCTCGATTGGCTAGTCGTATATTTACACATATCTCGTTTCCCTCTATAAAGGAAATTAGTGTAACACCAACTATTGATTGAATAGTATGTACATATTGCAAAATTTGCCACCACTACTCTATTTTCTGTTTTTGTTTAGTCTATTTCTCTAATCAAAAATATAATGAGATTAATCTGTCCTAATTTTGTTGTTATCTGTTTTATTATGGGTTTATTGGATGGTTCCTACCTAGGATTTTCTCAAGAAAATTCGAAAAATCACATATCAGATTTTACAAAATCTTACCCAAAACACAGGCATCATCGTATTCCTGCCATAGGAAAAATCTAAATTTGTTCTGTAACAGTAGATAAACTTAAAAATGAGTTTTATTATTTCAGTATGAATGAAATTACTTCATAACAATGAGACTTTCACACTAACACATTTATAAAAACTTAGAACATAATGAGGTCAACTTAGGACAAATTTCACGTATGTCTCTATGAACGAAAATCGATTCCAAATGTGATTTATTGCGTATGATATATCTGAATTGTTCGTTTTGTGTCCAATCATACTCGTAGATACCGGATTTTTATGATTTCTCGCAAAAATATATCCGTTCTATACGTTACTATCTAAACACTTTCTCTAGTCTTGTAGACATTCCTGGTTAATAAGTGATGTTATGCCTTTTCACTTCCTTCCATTGTGGTATTAATTGTATGAGGTTTGAAAACCTTTATTTTTTGAACTTCTCAACCATTACTGGTTAAAACCAGTTAAATCAGCTCTACCCTTTAACTATTGTTGTCAATTTTGAGTTGCATCGCACCACACTTAACGGAATATAGGTTGATCTGAGCTACATCGAGTTGAAAGCAGATTTTTTATGTTGTTGTGAGTCGGTTTTTTGTAGATATCAAACTCAAATTTTTTATTGTCTCTAATTTTCTAGAAGTCCAAAAAAGGTATTTTATTTATTCCTATACATCCACCTCAGATGTAAATTTAATTGTGTCTACCTTTGTGTTTAATATTTTTTTTACTCTCTTTTTTACTAAATTCTTGAGATTAATTCGTTCGTCATTAATTGTGTTTCAAATTTGAGCATGTAGAAATTTGCTACAAACAGCAATAATTATGCGCTTCCTATTAACGCCCCAAACACTTATTTGTACCATCTTCCATCATACTGGGACGTGTTCCATTTGTTTTTTAATCCTTCCTTATACTATTCACCTCGAACCAATGTTTTAATAAGCTTAACGTTGGGTCACTTGGAATGTTGAGAAACAGCGCATTCACATCAAAGGATAACTTTATTTCATGGTCTTCTATTTTCCGATGTGCTTATCTCATAACCAACTTTTTTTTCATTAGGCTGGTAATATTTGACACTAAGATCCGCATTTCCTCTCTTCTTTATAGATGTTAGGAAAACCATATATGTAAATTTGGTTTAGTTGATTTTGACGCCATCAATTTTCATGTAAGTTAAACAAAGCTCCAATCTGTTTTCTTGCTTCTCTTGTCGGCTTAACCATTACTTCGGTCTAAAAAGATCAAAGTATTGAAAATCTGTTAAAAATGACGAAAAATTTAGTTGATCCAAAACCACTTTTCTCGACGTTTTAAAAGTCCGTGAGTCTGAAAAAGCAACAAAAACAATGTCCGTCGGTCTGTCTGGATGTCTGTACCAGTGGTATCTCGAGAACGGCTTGTCCGATTTTGAATTTTTTTCAAAAATCTGTTTCTATGGTCAAGGCGGAGATTTGAAAAGCTTTCGGAGACATTACGTAAAGACGGTGGGGTACCTGTCATACGAATTGACCCAAAATACCTGGATTTATAAATATTTACGACTTTTTTAATTTAATATGCTGGTTTGATTAAGTTAGGGGTCAATTTTCGGGTTGAGTTTGAGTTGAGTTGGAGTTGAGTTGGGGTTGGGTTAGGAGGTAGTGAGTAGTTAACAAATTTTTTATATGATGGAACTTGCCAAAATATCAACTAACTGATTATTATTAAATTTGACATGTGAAATGTGAATCTAAAATGATTTTTAGATAAACATTTTTATGACCAAGTATGATGGAAGTTGCCTATTTCTCAACCAATTAAGATGAAATTCGACATGTACGTTGGAAATGGGATTCTAAAATGATTTTTGGATGAAGTTCTGAAATATGGCCAAGAATGATGGAACTTGGCTATTTCTCATCACATGTGCGTTGAAAATGAGATTCTAAAATTGTTTTGGATGAAGTTCTGCAATATGGCCAAGTAAGATGGGACTTACCCATTTCTCAACCGATGACGATGAAATTCGACATGTGTATTGGAAATGGGATTCTAAAATGTTTTTTGGATGAAGTTCTGGGATTGCAAAATGATTTCTGGATGAAGGTCTGGAATATGACCAAATATGACAGAACTTGCCTATTTCTTAACCGATTATGATGAAATTTGACATGTGTGATGTGCTTTAGAAATGGGATTCTAAAATGACTATTGGATGAAGTTCTGGAATATGGCCAAGTATGATGGAATTTGCCTATTTCTCAACAGATTATGTTGAAATTTGACATGTGTGTTGGAAATGGGATTCTAAAATGATTTTTGGATGACCTTCTGGAATATGGCTAAGTATGATGGTACTTGCCCTCTTCTCAACCGATTATGATGAAGTTCAAAAGGTGTAAATGAAATGAGATTCTAAAATGAGTTTTAGATGAGGTTCTGCAATTTGACCAAGTATGATGGAACTTGTCCATTTCTCAACCGAATATGATGAAATTCTACAGGTTTATTGGAAATGGGATTTTAAAATGAGTTTTGGATAAGGTTCTGGAATATAGCCAAGTATAATGGATCTTGCCCATTTCTCAACCGATTATGTTGAAATTCGACATGTGTATTGGAAATGGGATTCTAAAATGAGTTTTGGCCGAAGTTTTGGAATATGGCCAAGTAGGATGGAACTTGGCTATTCCTTAACCGGGTATCATCAAATTTGACATGTGTCGGGAATGAAGTTCTAAAATAATTGTTTAATAAAGCTCTGGAATATGGCCAAGTAGGATGGAACTTGGATATTTCTTAACCGATTATTATGAAATTTGATATGTGTGGGAAATAGGATTCTAAAATGATTTTTGGATAAAGTTCTAGAATATGGTCAGTTACAAGGTTAGAAATATCAGTATAATTTTGTAAACAAATTTCGGTATAAATTTCTAGGATACGATTTTTCGTGTTAAATTGGATCTCTGTACCCATGCTACTGAAGCTCTTGACCTGTTTGGCTGTTGATGTATAAGTAAATATATGTTGGTTAAAATATAAATCAATACTGTCAAAACTGTCACACCAACTTTATGACATAGGTGAATGCTATCCCCATTGAAGATACCAATGACCGAAGTTCTGATTAGAGACCTGCAAAATGAAATTTTCTTGGCCCGCCCTGCAATATCCAAGAGGTGAGCCGGCCCAATTTATGGAAATGAAAAAAAGGCCCGGCCCGGCCCAATTTTCCAAATATTAAAAAAGCCCGACCCGGCCCTACTGTAACATTTAAAGAAATTTTTCTCTACCAATTTGGATAAAATGAACAAAATTTTAATGCACGAGAAGGTAAATAATTTATATTATTATTATTAATAATATTAATACTCGAAAAGTCGCGCGAGTTCATTTTTTGTATTACAATTCTAGCTTTTCAGCCCGAAATCGGCATGACAAATGCCCGAGCCCGGTCCGGCAAATTTTTTATTAAAACCAAAAAGCCCGGGCCCGGCCCGATATGGGTTTTACATAAATAAAGCCCGCCGGGCCGGCCCGTGCTGGTTTCTAGTTCTGATCACCTCGTGAGGTTTCAGTCCTTTAAATTTTGGTTTATTGGATTTGTTACTACCCTCTCATCTGAAATTAGCTTGCTCATTCTTTCTGTGTAGTCCGTGACACGCCTTGATAAAAATTTGCTATAACGTAATGTCTTCGCATTTTCTATTTTAAAATTAATAAAATGTATTTTTATAAATGCGTAATATAAAAAAAAATATGGATTTGTAACAAAAGTTAAGAAGTTAGTATAAATTCTCCAAAGTTGATAGTAGAAATTCAAAACTTCATAATTCAAATTTTCATTTAAACAAATAAATTGACCTTGATGCTGTGTTTATGACATAGGAACGTAGGAAGATAGGGAGTGTGACACGACCAACCAAATTATTTAAAATATCACCAGCCCCGCCTACTAGCCTACTTTGATCAAAAGTAAGAAATTTTACAACCAGAGCATGGAACTAATAGGCGGGGCTTGTGATATTTTAAATAATTTGATTGGTCGTGTCACACTCCCTATCTTCCTATGTTCCTATGTCATAAACTCAGCATAAAATAACATCAAAAGCGTCCATCAATTCAAAAATAAATTACATCAACATATTCCTTAAAATCAGAAAAGCCTTCTTTGGAACATTTCTTCGTAAAGTTGCTGGTTTTCTAGTTATTCGGTTGCCTCACTTTACGTCAATTACCATCTATACTATTTTGGTATACCCGGCTGCTATAATTCTGACATATTTACACAAACACGCTCCTACGCCTCCCGCAGTTTACTTTTGATAAAACTTAACAATAAGTTAGGAAATCTTCTGTGAATGTAATTCGCTAAAACACTGTAGCCATATATGAAAAATAGATCCTGAAAATTAAGGTAGAAAATAACTATTCTGAATTGAAGGAACTTAAGGCAGGAGTACCATAGGGCCGTGTATTAAAGTCAGTGAAGTTGGCCCGAAATTTCAGCCCGAAATGTAGGTTCGTTTCTTGACTAAAATTTAGCTATCCAGAAAAAGTGTAAATGCCGTATAAAATGTAGCACCATCCCGAAAATAATGTTAATATAAAATTTAAACGATTCTAGAAAAAATTATGTAGAAAAAATGTTATTTGCCACTGTTTTTATGTTCAAACTAATTTTGTTACATAATTGCAGGTAGGAACAAATCAATTATTTTATATACCAGATTTAAGATACGTAGTTTTATTTCAAAATTCCTCTAAGATAATTTCATGTTTAATGTTGAAGCGTTAACCTGAAAGGAGCGTTTACAAGAGATAAAGCTAAGTAGTGGCATATACGGCCAGATAGGCCATACTAGTACCAAGTTACCCTCAGCACCCCATTTTCATATCATGGGGATAAAATACTTTTTTTGTAATTTCTCTTCAGGCAGTTTCATTCACGTATGTAAATATGTGTTATGGTGAAGTTTAGAATTTTATAGGGCTAATACCAGAGATAAAGCTAAGTAGTGGCATATACGGCCAGATAGGCCATACTAGTACCAAGTTACCCTCAGCACTCCATTTTCATATCATGGGGATAAAATACTTTTTTTGTAATTTACTCGGACAATTTTATTATGTACTTACTATGGTAAGATATAAAATATAAAAATAAAATTTAAAAATATATTTTTGAAGAATACTTAAAGCTACGGGTCGCAGTCTTTGTTTCATTGAAATTCACTTATCGGTTTTCGAGATACAACTAAAAATACACACTTATCATTCATTAAATATTAAATATCTCAAAGTTGTGCGTTTAAAAAAGAAATGAGAAAAATGGAATTTTGCGCGTAGTACATATATAAAGGATTTTTTTTTTCTCTTTTTATCATTACCTATTCAGACATTGTGCTATACGTTTTGTGTTTTTTGTGATTATCGTTAATTTTTTCGTAAAATAAAGTTTTTTTCAAAACTACCGACCTTCGCATTCTCCTGGACAACCATAAACTGCTTTGAATATTTATCGACATTGTACTTTCTCTTGGACTTCCTATAAAACTTTTTAATATTTTGATTTTGTTTGTTTTTTTTTTTGTTGGTTTTTATCTTTATTTTTCGTAGATTTTATTTTTCCGTATCTCATTGATAGTGATATTTTAATAAAATGAGTTCGAAACGATACAACAACAGGAAAAAAAGACATAGTTTTACTAAAAAGACTCTTGAAATTGCTTTGCAATCATTGTCACTTTTACTTTATCGAGTGACAAAAGCTGATACAACGGAAATGAATCTGCTTTGCCAGGAACTCCAAATTAAAAACAACAAGAGCAACCGTAGTTTGATATTCAATATTTGGTATTCGAAACTGCGCCGTACTTTACAGTCAAAACCCTCATCTGTAAAACACGTTACTAGTAATAGGGATTGTAATAACGTTGATACGGGTTTATTTGTAAATAATAATAATTATATAAAAAATAATATTCACAGAAATTTGGCATTACCTGTTGGAATGCAACCATCCGAATCTATAAAAATTCTCTCCGTAGAAATACTCAAACCACCGTACACAATAATTAATTTACCGGTTAGCGATACTTGTGTATTTTCCGATATAATCCATTCTGTGCAAGATAATGAAGAACTATAAAACTTCTACTTATAAATACTTATAAATGTAAATTCAAATTCTGAAATTTTACAAATACATAGGCAATTACTGGATCTTGAAGAACCTATTGATTTAAAGGAAGAATCATTTGTGCAATTTTCGAATGCCGAAAGTGGTGAAGAGTTTCAAGAAGTGTTTCGCAAACCTCCACATATATTGGGCAATTTAAACTTGGTAAAAGAACCAATAACAAAACCCAAAATTTTTCACAGCAAGAATGATAAAAATTACAAATTAATGGATTATCAGGTGCATATTTCTAAAGAAATTTGGAAAAGAATATTTAATATGAGCGAAAGGAAGTTGGACGCTTATCACTATACCTACCACATTTCAACACAATTAATTCGGCTTGCTGGTTGTCTGATAAATATTATAGCTCAAAACCATTTAACAATTAGGGCCTCCTGTGGTCACAAGAATAAAAAACAAGCATGCAGAACGTATAAGCTAATTAATTCGAACCTTTTTTTAGGAACGTTTGATGTTTACAGCTCAAATGAACCGGTATTCCATCCCTTTAAAAAATTTCAGCATACATCTAAACACCAGAGAGATTTGTATAAAGATAAACTGGTCCACAATAATGTTGAGATAGTTTCGGAGAATTTGTTGAACGAAGAGGACCTCAATGCTTTTGACAAAACTAACACGGCAATTTTTTTAAAAGATAGACGAGTCTTAAATAAAATAAGGTCAGAAAAACTGTTGTCTAACGATAATCATCCAGATGATATAGAGGATGTACATTTAGAGAAAGAAAAAACAGACACGAATACTGACGAAACCTTCATTAGGTAAGTAGGAAAAAATCCATTTTGCGTCATGACTTGTTCCAAATGCCAAACTTGTCCCAATGTCTCGTTTTGAAAAAAATAAAGGAACAATGCAAGAATGAAGAGCTAACGGCTTATTTAGATGCCACGGGTGGGCTTGTTCGTAAACCGTACAAAACTTGCAAAATCAGTCATGTATTATGCTCTTATTCTGCCAGTTAAGACACAGAAAATATGCACAGCTACTCCTTTTCCGCTTAGTGATATGATTAGCTCTAATCATAATACGCGCACCATAGGAAATTGGCTTAGAGAATACCGATTACTAGTAGAACAAAATTTAAAGAAATGGCCAATTTTCAACACTATTGTAGTAGACTTTTGTTACGCTGAGATCCATTCTGCTCTAGACGCGTTCAATCGAATGGATTTGGTTGAATATTTAAATTTAACGCACTTGTGGGCAACTAATGGTAATTACGCGAAGTCGCCAGGAGAAGTCGTCAAAATACATTTGTGCTGTTCTCACATGTCGCATACAATTGCAAGAGACATACACAAACATTATGATAAATTCCCACAAATACATAAATTTCTAAAGGAGACTATCGCTTCTATGATTGTTGCAAGTAACTATCAGGAAGTTATACAAATTTGGCGTAAATTTGCAATTTTGTTAACATCAAAGTTTATATCGGTTGAAGTTAAAGAAGCGTTTGATGATTTAATTGCTTTAATTGGTTTAAATAATGCAGAAACAAAGTTAAATTTAGAAATTCACCCGCAAGAAAACAATAATTATAGTGAACTAGACACGAAGGAATTGTCCTGTCCACTTTACATATAGAGTCCATTCTATTGTGATTTGTATGAAATAAGCAATAACCTGGACTTAACTGAATCAAATGGTAATGACGAACGAGCCTTCAATAATGTATTTTTGAAAAAATATGCTACTGTTCTACCACTATTTACGGGAATTCTACGTAACGGAAGTCGATTGAGTAATGGTCATGTGGAAAATTACTTTGCTTTATTAAAACGGAGATTCTCAGTATCGAGTCGCACTCTTGAAATAGGTAAAATGCCATTCAAAGTTGGTCGTTTAGTTCGAGATTTAAATCAACGTAATAAGACAATTTGTAAAGAAGTGTTTTATTCCGTTCCAAAATTTTCAATAAAGCCAGAAGACACGTATGTAAATAAGACATCATCCAATGAATGTAACCACAATCTTATGGACGTGCAAAGAAAGCAGTATTTCGGTTTGGAAAAGGAAGAATTCTTCTACAACACCTACAAGTGGTAAAAAGAAAAAGACCAGTTTTGACTTCGCATTTGTTAAATCTTTTAGGAGTTTAACAAATAGTGAGCAAAACGTTGCTGCAATGTCCACCTTAAGTCAAGTTTCCTCAGAAACGCCTAAAAGGACCAAAGTTGTACAGCCTAAATCTATATTTAAGAGACAGGCGAATAATGCAAGGTTGCCATTAATAAGAAATGCTCTTCAAACATGCAGCTTCTATAAAAACTCTTGTGCAATAGATTCTATTTATCAGGCGATCGCTGTATCTATTAACAAAAACGAATTATTCATTAACAGTTTGGAAAATAATAGAACAAAATTTCTACTGCAGGCATTATTAGGAAACGAAATAAATAAAGTTTATGCAATTCGGAAAGAAATTTTAGTGGAAATATCGGATTTTAAATCAGATTGTACTACGGAAGTTTTTAATGTATGTAAACACATATTTGAAAACTTCCCAAGTTTAGTGGTAACATTGAACTGTTGCAACGAAAACTGTTTACTAACAGAGCAAGAGAAGCGACCAATTCTTTATTTAAACTTAGAGTTATATCAAGAATTAGGTATTTCAAATATTGAAAATTGTTCGGAAGAAATCCCACAAAAGGCATGCAAGGTCTGTTTTCAACCGATGGTTCCCACCGTAAACTCCTATGGACAAATAGTGTGTATAGATTCCGAGTTAATAGAAGCAACTTCTGTAAAGTTATCCGAAATATGTACCGTCAACTATAAAACTTAACAATGAAACATATCAAGTTGCATCAGTAATTAGTTTGGTTCACGATGGTTCAGTTTCTAAGTACCCAAAGTCATCGGAAGGTCACTACATTTGTTACGGCGTAAGAAATGAAAAATGGGAAAAATACGATGACTTGTGCACTTATGTACCAATAATACGCAATCCACATTCTGTGGAAATCAATCCTCAAATAATAATATATAGAATATAAACAGATTATATTATATTACACTAGCCATCAAATAATCGTTTGTATCGGTTATTTTATTATTATGTACTACTAAATGATTTGAAAAGTTCGTGAAGCGGCACCTATGTATATTCTACAGTGAAAATACATCTATAACTACCATGTGACAATAAAATACGGAGACTGTTTTTAAATGTTACCAGAATCATCTTGAAGTAAATAGAGCCGGCATTTGAAAAATTAACTTAAAATAAGCGATATATAAACTCTAAAAATTCATTTATTGAGGGTACAAATAAGTTTTTGATGCGTGTTGATTTTACCCAACATGTGGCCAACAATTAGCTTGCCTGAATGCGCCCATTGAGGAACTCAAATCACTCGTCTAAACAAGTCCAAACAAACAAATTTTTGAAAATTAACAAATCGACGAATTTTGCATGCAAAAAAGGACGTTTTAATTATTATAGCAATTAATAAAAAAAGTATTTTATCCCCATGATATGAAAATGGGGTGCTGAGAGTAACTTGGTACTAGTATGGCCTATCTGGCCGTATATGCCACTACTTAGCTTTATCTCTGGTATTAGCCCTATAAAATTCTAAACTTCACCATAACACATATTTACATACGTGAATGAAACTGCCTGAAGAGAAATTACAAAAAAAGTATTTTATCCCCATGATATGAAAATGGGGTGCTGAGGGTAACTTGTTACTAGTATGGCCTATCTGGCCATATATGCCACTACTTAGCTTTATCTCTGATATTAGCCCTATAAAATTGTAAACTTCACCATAACACATATTTACATACGTGAATGAAACTGCCTGAAGAGAAATTACAAAAAAAGTGTTTTATCCCCATGATATAAAAATGGGGTGCTCAGGGTATCTTGGTACTAGTATGGCCTATCTGGCCGTATATGCCACTACTTAGCTTTATCTCTAGTAAACGCTCCTTTCAGATTAACGCTTCAACATTAGACATGAAATTATTTTAGAGGAATTTTGAAATAAAACTACGTATCTTAAATCTGTTATACAAAATAATTGATTTGTTCCGACCTACAATTATGTAACAAAATTTGTTAGAACATAAAACAGTGGCAAATAACATTTTTTCTACATAATTTTTTCTAGAATCTTTTTAATTTTATATTTATATTTTTTTCGGGATGGTGCTACATCCTTAGAACCGTGTTTAGGGAATAGAGTTCCCCAAGTTTTTTTTGGTGAATAAAAGAACCTCCATCTTCACAAGTCGTTTGATTTTTTTGGCAATATTAGAAAGTTTATTATATTACTTAACATAAACAAACAGAATTCAAATCCATTTTAAAAGTATAACAGGAGCACAGAAGAAAAATAAACACACGATCAATTTCGTGTTATGGGGAACTGTATTCCCCAAAACAATGTTTGATGAAGTTAGTATGCAAATAATATTTTGTTACAAATTTTTCAGATTTTATTTCGTTTTTTCTATTTACTCATAGTACATTATGTTTTTACTATGAGCAGAAGCCAGTGAATCCCCACTATTATTAGTTTATATTTATGTTCATTTTTTTTTTTTTTTTCATTTTTTTGTGCAGTAGATGAATATTTTAGTTTGACCGTTGTGCAATGAGAGTATACAAGTAAATATTAACGATTTTTATTGACAAGCATAAAACGAAGTTGTTTTGAAATTTTTTGAGAATAACTGCTTTTTCGGGGTAAGACAGTAATATCTACTGGTTCGGTCTTAGGTTTAGTTTTTTCTGTTATACTTGATTGATGTTTAGACCCTTCTGAAAATGAATGTAACGGATAGGCTGCTGTATTTGATAAGTCGCGGTGATAGAAAAAAATCAGCCGAGGACAAAGAATTTCATGATCTTCTAGTGGCTAGTGAAAATGGGGATAGCGAAAGCAAGGTAGATGATGTAGAGAATGATGCAAATTATAATCCGGATAGTGATTTATCATACTTAGATCGTGGTCCAAATCTGTCGCTCCAAATCGTGGGCAAAAATACAAAAGACAAAGTAGGCGAGAAAACTGGTCAATGCCCAGATCTGGTGGTCAGTGCCCAGTTCAACAGAGACTACCAGAATGCAGAATTTAGCGTCTAACAGAACCTTGCGTTCTTTAGAAAAATATATGTATGCAGAAAGGGAAGAAGCATTCAAACATATGCATCTATAATTGAACATTTAGTGTTTGGAACGAGTCGAAACGCAAAAAAATGTATGACGAGAATAGTCGATTAAAACATCCACAAAACTTCGGCCTTGGCGTGGCACAAATCCAGACGCATATGCCTTACATTATTTATGCTGATGAGGAGAAGTCAAATTTAGTAGCAGCTAAACATCTTTTCGATAAATCACATATGGCGTTTTATAGAGCAGTAATGCCATTGGAAACATTTGAACATCTCTTGAGATTTTTACGTTTTGACGATGCTAGAATATGACCAGCCAGATAACGGAGTAATAATGGTTATACGATATTTCAAAATAATTTAAATGGACCTTTTTCTCCATCAAAATAGCTAACATTGGGTGAACAATTGGTGTCAACAAGAGGAGGATGCTCTTTCCGGCAGTATATATCAACAAAGCCTGCAAATACGGTATACAAATCTTTTGGCTTATAGATGATAGAGCTAACTATCCTCTATGTGGTGAGATTTACTTAGGTACTTAACCAATTGAAGAAAGATCGACAGGAATTGTGTATCAACTAGTACTACGTCTTTCGGAATGCTTCTTAGATAACTGAAATTAATGATGAAATTTCTTTGATTAGTTTTACATACAACTAGTGTTTCCAATCCGGGATCCCGGGATCCCGAAATCCCGGGATCCCAATCTATTTTATAATCCCGAAATCCCGGGATTAAATAAAAGGAAACCCGGGATTTAAATTCAAAAAATCGGAAGACTGAATTTTACTTTAATACTAAATTTAATACTGAACTTAGATATTGCACTAAATTTGATGTTGGTAAAACTGACGGAGCAGGATTTCAGCATAAGTCGCGAACTTTTTCGGCTCTTGTTTCACGAATAAAGGAAAGAAGAACTAATTTAAGTGGATTGGCACATTATCTCGACAAACGGAGCAACCATACATTGTATGAGCCCTTAGTCTTCATTCCGTCTACAAACTCGATAAATTTGAAAGTCATGTCGAACTTTCTGGAGAGATTAAATTCAACAAAAAATTATCCTTGGATTCCGATGCCGTTAGCGACATTGAAGAATTATTGAGCGAGGAAGAAATGATTACATACCAGCCTTTGGGCATGAGTGATCAATTAAACCAGGCGATGACAGAAGATCCTAAATCTACAAGAAAAGTTTCAAAACCAGAAAGCTTAAGCTTCAAGCTAAAAAAGGAAATGTCATTGTTGGAAAGTGGTGGAAGCAAAGGTGACTATCTGGAAAAAATCTGTAATTTTATTTTGACTGTAAAACCAACTAGTATTGAGTCCGAACGAGCATTTTCTGCTGCAGGGCTTATAACTTCAGAACTTTGAAGCAACCTTAAAGGCGAGATAATCGACACATTAAGCTTCCTAATGGTATATTTTAAGAACAATAGCCAGTAACAAATAAAGAGAAAAGTCCTCATTATATATGGTTTATTCTGTAACAATTATATGTTTTAAGATAATATTTCGTATTGGTGTATGTGAATTTACATTACATTATGCTTCAGATGAACTTTGTGATTTATATAAAAAAACATTTTAATTAAAATCTTAAATTTTACACGGTTACTAGTATTAAACTAATTCTTATTACTAAAATTGAAATCCCGGGGAATCCCGGGATTTCCCGGGATTCAAATTTCGAATCCCGAATCCCGGGATTGATATTTTCCGGGATTTTTGGAAACACTACATACAACAATAACAACGTTACACTTCGAGTGTACGCGCTACTGATAGGATCAATAACTTAACTCAAAACCCGGAAATAATCCGTAATTATAATGAGAACAAAGAAGACTTTGATACCTTCGATAAAATGTGTCATTTTTTTATACATGTAGACGAAAAACTATCATAAAACGCTGAAAATAACGGCGGTCTGTGATTTGTACTCTTAAGAGTCTTGCTCGAAGCATTATATTCGGGTTTGCGAACATTGTTATATAAAGAAACTTACAATATCTAGTTTAGATGAAGAGGCGGATTTGGGTGAACTTTCGGCATTTGATGCCTCAACATTATATGCGCAAAGGTTTGCAACAACCGGGACGCCTACACGAGAACTGTTAAGACCAGAACCTTCTTCATCTATCGTTGGATCACCGTGCAAAAGTGGCCGTTTTACTCGTCGTTCAAATTTTTCATTCAAGTTAGGAGAAATTTAAAATATACATATCGTCGGTTCGCGAGAACAGTGACACATCTCAAAAATGGCCAATTTTGAGATAATAGGAAAAAAATCCTTTAAATGTAACAACCTTTTATCTGGCATAGTGTCACTTCTAAACTACCCATAGTTTTCAATAGATGTGACGTTGAATTTGATGAATTCAACTATTTTACACCAAAAAAAAAAAAAATCAAATCGATTTCCTCAAAAATATGATATTTTGAGATGTGTCACTGTTCTCGCAAACCGACGATATGTACATATATCTATATATGAATAATCTTGTTAACCTATTGCTCATTATATAATTTGTTAAATAAGTTACAGAAAAATATTTAAATAATCCCTTTATTCCTAATTTACAAAGAAAATTAGTATTGGGGAATACTATTCCCCATAACACGGGATTAAGTTGTAAAACTTACACACGGGCCTAAGGTTAAAGAAATTACAACCAGCTCAACTTTACAAATAAACGACTCGAACATATTCCGATTGCCATAAATTGAGCAAAAATACCATATACAAACCCATCTAAGTACCTAAACTACGATAGAAAGCATACATCAATATTAAAAGTGAAGAACTAAGAACTAAATACCGAAAGATGTATTGGCTGTTGAGAAAAAAGTTTTGACGTGAATACGTCTTTAAATTTGCTTTTATCTGGGAGGCAATTCAGAAAACTGATGATAACAAATTCGGGGATACAATTTGATGCTGCAGCTATATATCTATCATCTACATTCAAAATTTAATTACACCACTCGATAGCTAAAGGATCAAAGAATTCGTTACGTTAAGTGAGGACTGTGACGCATCGCTTGTGATGGAGGGGGAAGCACCGCCATTTATATAACTATTTTCTTTATAGTATTACTAGCCGAGATACCTGGCGTTGCCCGGGGTAAATAAAATATTTTTAATCTAGCAATGATGGTACCAAAATCTCATTTTTTTTAAATTAACTTATATCGTTTACCAGTGTAGTCTTCAAAAGGTGGTAAAAGATATTTTAACTCCCGTAAATCATGGAAACCGCCCCTTCGGATATGAGTATACGATTAATTTCATTTAACCATTTATCTAAACTCAGTCGTGTATTTTTTTTTAATTGAAATTTTAGAAAAACTATTGGGGCACCTAGACCAAGGGGCTATACCCTTTCGAAAATACTATGAAAACCTGCTAATTTTCGTGTGAAACCACTACGCAAAGTTTAAACCTGGTGTGATGAATGGCATGGAAACGTGTAAAGAGCACATACATACAGATTTTCATTTTCATTAGTATAGGCAGGCAAATAATTTGTATATTCCTCCCCTATTGCAATAATGTACTATGTATTTGCAAAATTTGCTTTACATGATTTGATATAAAAACGCACAGCTTGCGTGCCCTAGTATAACGCGGTTAAAAAACTTAATTCTATCAATTGCATTGGTGTTAACTTTGAAAATGAAAAAAATTCGTTTCAAATTAGCAGTTAAAAATTTGAATTTCGATTAATTTTCAGAATTGTTATATGTTTTTATTTGATATAGGTATATTTTTTTAAGGACAAAAGTCCAAACAATAGTAGATTGTTCTACACGGAAAAAAATAAACTGGTCCTCAGCTAAGAAAACGGACATTTAATTCAAGAAAATGTACTTTTTCTTGATTTAAGAATTAATTTTCTTATTTCTTTCGAATTTTTCTTCATGTAAGAATTGTGATTCTTGAAATGAAGAAAAACTCGAAAGAAATAAGAAAATTAGTTCTTAAATCAAGAAAAAGTACATTTTCTTGAATTAAAAGTCCGTTCTCTTAGCTGAGGACCAGTATATTTTTTTCCGTGTACAAATAAAGAAAAGTGATAGTTTTCCAGCGAGTAAAATTGTTTAATTTACGAGCGAGCGCTAGCGAGCGAGTAGATTAACAATTTTACGAGCATGGAAAACCACTTTTCTTACGTGTCGGACATGCTATTTTTTCGTGTATTTGACGACAAATTAGTGCTGAGATGTTCTAACATCACTTTTTTCGATGTTCCATAGTATTCATGTCTCTCTTTTCAAGAATAAAATTGTATAGTATTGCGACTTTTGAATTAAGCTTTTTCTATTGCGATCTCAGCATGCTCGCATAAAACATCATTCTATTTCTACTTTCATTCATCACTCTTTATCACAAAAAATTTTGTTTGCGATATTTTATCGATGTGAAGAAAAGGAAAAGTATACAGAAGGCTGAGATCGCATTAGAAAAATTGTAATGAAAGAAGAAAATAGCATACAATTTTGTTCTTGTTACAAGAGACAAAATACTATCGAAAACGAATCGAAAGTGATGTTAGAACATCTCAGCACAGGTAAAACTAAAAAAGGTAGATCCAGTTTGGATCAAAGTATGTATGCATAGCGTGTACATAACAATCGCAGTAAGCAAATAATTAAAAGTCAAAAATCCAAAAATCATTTGAAAAAAAAGCGTTTCTATGAAGAAAAGTGTTTATAGTGAAGAAATGGGTTGCTAAGGAGAAAAGTAGCAGTTTTCTTTACTGTTTTCAGCCAAGAAATGACTCTCTTTGCCATTAAGTACACGAAAAAATATTTTACTATGCATACGTACTTCGATCCAAACTGGTTGTACCTTTTTTATTTTTACCTGATTTGTCGTCAAATACACGAAAAAATAACATGTCCGACACGTAAGAAAACCCCTCGCTATCGTTCAGGCTGCAAATTTCACTTTCGTGTTGCAATGACTCGTTTTCTTCACTTGTTATACAATATACTATTAAGTCTCGAACCATTAATTTTTCACAAATACATTGCCGCACGCTACTCAATTTGCTGCCCCAATATAATAGCGACGAAGCAAAATTGAGCGCTCAAAATTGTTAGTGATTTTAAAGTCACAACTAATCTGCAACTCATCGTGCATTGACATCCGGTACCCATAAGATAAAAGAACTTTTTCATATAAGTAATGCGAGATGCTTAAATTCAGTAGATTAAAAGCAGGGTTAAAATTCAATTGGTGTACTTTCAACAGGTGTTTTTATTTTAAATATAATTAGAAATACAGCAAGGCACATTTGAATACAATTTCTCAAGCGAATTGAATAAAATCAAGACAAAAATAATTTGTTGGGTTCACCGCAATGCTTGCTTGTAAACATACAAATTTTTTGAAATGCCTACTCTAGAAAGGAAGGTGCGTTCTCTGTACCCAATGAGAAGGATCGAGTTCTGCCAATCTGTTGGCTAGAGATCTGCCTACGGTGCCATGTTATCACTGTTAATTGCTAATTATTTGTAAGAGGTTGCGTCTCCAGGAAGTAAAATATTCAATGTGAGGCAGAACTCACATATCATAAGACTCTAATGCTTCAGATAATTGAGTTCTATGCTTATAAAAATGTTCCCCTCAAGTTCTTCATTGTGCTTACATTCTTTCTTTACTTATTCGAAGAAGTTGACACAATACAATTATAACATCATACGAATAGTGCTATTTTACAACCATAACATATTATCATCATACCTTTATACCACAATACCATCATACTATCATACCATCATATCACCATATCATAATACAGTTATATCACCGTGCCATCAAACCATTAGACCGTCTTAACACCACCATACCATAATAATATCGTACTCGCTTACCATCATACATCACACAAATTGTACCATGTTAGAGCGCTGTGGAGTTGTTCCAAGTATTCGGAGCTGGAATACGAGACCTAATTCTTATATCAAGAATGTCCCAAACATGTTCTATAGGACTCAAATCGGGACTCCTTGCAAGACATGTCATCTTCCAAAAATTTCCATCTGCCAAATATTCATTCACGAGTCTGGCAATATGGTCTTTCATTATCGTACATTAGCACGAAATTATCGCCTATAAATGGTGGTTAGGGGACAAGATATTCTTCCAATTTTTCGTTAATATAGCGAACGGTTGGTATATATCCATACCACGACTTTCACTGAAGTTGCATGGAGCGTAACATTCCCTGATCGTCGCCATATTCGTTTTCGCCTTTGGCCTGTGAAATACGTGGTAATATTTTCTAAGACTGTTTTGAATAACCTTGAATTTGCCTTTTGTTTCAAATTTCCAGCTAGTGCGTTTCGAAAGATATTCGCATGAAAAAAAAATTTTGTTAGGGTAGCCCGTTTGCTTTGCGGTGAGTTTATAATGTTCCTGACGGTTTCAGATTAAGAATAGTACCTCCCGTAGACCTTGCGATACCTGTAAATGACCAAAGTGAATTTAGAAAAATTAAACAAATTATTAAAATGGTTTATTATTATTAATTATTTCTGAAATTTTTTGTTTTAATGGAATTGTTTTATGTATATAGCGAATATTAACGTGAATGTGTTTTGAATAGTATAGATAGGAACTTGAAAATTGGCGCAGCTTAGTATTTTAGATGTACTATAGAAGTATTTTCTATTAAAATTTCAAAGTGACTGGACCTGGAGATCAATGGACTCCGATGCAAGTTTTTCGCGAAATTTTTTTTTCATATTATACCTAAAATTAAATTGAGTTATAACAAAAGTTTAACATTTGTGTTTAAGTTTAAGGGATTTTCTTTTAAGGGCTTTTGTTGAGTTCACTTATTTTAAGTGAAAATGCCCAAAAATTAAAACAAAAGTTGTGGTTTACGGTGGAAATACCTAATTCTGGTGTTGAACAAAAAGATGCTCTGGTGCCGATTCTACTTAATCTCGAATTGAAAAAGGTAGATATTTCGTGAAAGTGAAATATATTAGGCAAATATCTTATAGCCACAGAGCAAGTTCTCGTATATTAAGGTGATTTCTGCGTAATTGGCAAGACAGCGAAGGGTTTATGGGTTCAAATTCTCCTCTTATAACATCATTTTTTAATGTACATGCATATCTTTAATTAAAATATTATTGCGTTGCAAATAAAACTCCAAACAGGTAACCAAATTTAGAAAAACTATATCTCATTAAATTAAAACAAATTGATTCCTGTGAGCTCCTTGTATTCATCTCACTCCAAATTAGCCAAATGTTTTATTGGCTTAGTGCTTTACTTAATCTTTGTGTGAAACTGTTTTATCTGATTCAGTGTGATTAGTTTACTTCGCTATATTGTAATTTTGGCCTCAAGGTGCTTCAAGTGAAAAAAAAAACGTTTTGATTAATTTGGTTTGAGTCAAGGCTTATCAAGCCTTAGTGATTGGAGTCGAACTGTACAATATAATACACTTATAAAATTTCCATCCAACGTACCCGACTACTCAACGTAATATATTTACATATTAAATGTAAGTATTATGAATGTAGAATCTGAAGTATTCCGAAAAAAAACTGTGAAAATTATGGTGATTTGATTACACAAAAATCACACTTTTTGTACGAGTTTGAGGATTATAAATGAATTTCGGACATTTTAGTTTGCCAAAACTTAATTTGAATTAATATTTCGCATCAACCGAAAGCACAAAACCCCAGATTACATACGACACATATCTACATTAGCTGTACTCCATTGATCTGAGCAAACTACTCACAAGTAACCGTATCTACTCGTAGTTGCTCTTTCTAAATCAATAGTGCAGATGCTTTTACATGTATTATTAAAATTTCCTTTCCGTTGGGTGTCTACAAGTACTTGCAGGTAGCAAGTTTTATTTTCATTGTATTAAAAGCAACCCAAATGACAATATTTAGAATTATTTTAGGATGACACCTAAATAAAACTATGTATTAAAAATAAACAATTTAAAAAAATATATATTTCATCTATATTTTTAATTTATAACATTATAAATAAAATAACGATTTAAAAATATTGGTATAAATCGATACCCGCTTCATCGAACAATCTTTTAACATGACTATCTGGATTTTGCAATAATACTTGTGGTGAATCAAATTCTACCGCGCACCCATTATCCATTACTAAAATTCTATCATTATCTAGTACAGTGTGCAGTCGATGTGCTATTGTTAATACTGTACAATTGACGAATTTTTTTCTAATAGTAGTCTGAATCAATTTATCTGTGTCGGGGTCAACATTAGCTGTGGCCTCATCTAATATTAAAATTTTATTAAATCGTAAAATAGCGCGTGCTAAACAAATGAGTTGCCTTTGCCCCATACTAAAATTACTTCCACAATCTGACATTTTCGAATCCAAGCCACCTGCTAACTTAGTTACTGTTTGCTTTAATTGCACTTCTTCTAATGCATTCCATAAATCTTCGTCTAATTTTTCATGAAAGGGGTCTAAGTTATTTCTCATGGTTCCAGAGAATAGAACAGGATCTTGCGGAATAATTGAAATTTGTTTGCGTAAATCATGCAAACCAAGAGTTTGAATTTCTACCCCATCGATCTCAATTTTACCTTCAGGTTCTGTCAATCGAAACAAAGCGTGAATAATTGAAGATTTTCCAGCACCGGTACGTCCAACTATACCAACTTTTTCTTTTGGTTTTATTGTCAAGTTCAACCCTTTCAGTATATATGGCTTCTCAGATGAGTATCTTAGACTAACATTATTAAAATATATTACACCCAACGAGGGCCATTCCTGTCCTGGAATATTATCCGGTAATGTTTCTAAACTAGCTTCTGGTGTTAGCTTGGTATATTCTTGGACCCGTTCAACTGATATCATACGGTTTTCCAATTCAGCTGATTGACGTAAGCCCCACTGAAGCATTCCAAGAAATAATAGTCCTTTCGAAATAATTAATCCAACATCACCACCACGTTTATCTTCAGAGAATGTTAGCAGGCAACTAAATGTGATAAATATAACATAAACAGCACTTATTATATCAACCCATTGACCAAATGTTCTAGTAGTAGCTCTAAATAAAAAGAAAGATGCTGTGTTGTTGTTTACATATTCATTAAACTTTTCGGTTAATGCATTTTCGGCCTTGAAAGACTTGATGGTTGTCAATCCTTGTATGGTAGTATTCGTATGAGCGTAAATTGGACTTCTACTTATTGCCTGGAGGCGATTCAATGAACGAGATGTTTTCAAGTAAACTCGTCTAAATCCATACAAGACTGCTCCAATAAAAGCTGTTGGTATTAGAAGCCAAGGATTAATGAAACATACGATTAACCCCATACTAACCATCTCAAAATAGCACTAAAATTAAAAAAATTCAATTATTTTTTTATGTATGTGGATCAAATTTTATAGTTTAGTTACTAGTATGGTATCCAAGAGGGTTTGAGGTAGGATAGAGTCAATCATCCCAATATCTTTTGAAAATCGATTTAATATCCATCCGGATTGATTTGTGTTAAAAAATTGCATCTCTGCTCGTGAGACTCCACGAAATAAGCGATCATGAAGGTTTATTGATATTTTAATACACATTTTGAAAAACGCAAAGTTTCGATGAATCACTAAGTACACCATCATTAGGACCAATATTAAATAGGTCAACATATACTGGTGACGAATGGATGATTCTTCCGTTGCAGTTGAAAATGGATTGTATGATGGTTGAATAATACTAGATGCATTGGTCGTCAGATTTTCATTATTGGCTGTTATGTTGTTGTTCCTTATTGAAGCAATCAGTTCTTCCCAGTTGCACCTGAAAACAAAAATTAGTTTAGTTTGCAACAGAACAAAAACAATTGATATTATTTAATTTAATTACCATTTTGCTATAAAATAATCGACACTAGTGACTAAAAGTGTGCTTAATGTGAATAAAATTAAATTAAACGCAATCGTAAGCTTATTTTCGACAGAATTGAAAAAAAGTTTATATGTGTCTATAGATAATGTCCCTTTAGTTAACATTTCTTTGCTCTCGTCCTCCTGTTTATTCAACGAATTATTTGACGCATTAATTTCCGATTCGAATTTAAACGATTTCTCAGCTTTCTCGTCATCTTGCGGAGAAATTAATTCCATTATCAAATTCTGTTTTTTAGATTTTATAAAATCAAAATTTCCTTGTGCTTCTATACGACCATTGTTAAGTACCACAATATGCTCGGATTTCTTCAAATATTGAATTTGATGTGTTACTAGGACAACACATTTTTCCTTTAAATAGCTTTGAATACATTGATTATAAATTTGTTTGCCAACTTTTACATCAACCGCGGAGAGGGGATCATCCAAAAGATAAATATCAGCTTTTCGATAAACTGATCGAGCTAAATTTATTCTTGCCCTCTGTCCACCACTCAAATTTACCCCTCGTTCCTCAACCATTGTCTTATCTCCAAATTGTAGTAACTCAAAATCTTGTTCTAATGCACATACACGACATACGTCATGATAACGATACGTATCATAGTTTTCCGTAAACACTATATTTTGTCGAATTGTTCCAGTGAAAAGCCATGGCTCTTGAGATGAATAGCTTAAATTTCCTTCAATCGTAATAGAACCAATATCGTGTTCAAGCTCTCCTATAATTACATTTAAAAGTGTAGTCTTGCCGGATCCGACTGGTCCAACGATAGTACATAATTTATTTGGTAGGATATCTAAATCGATTGAAAATACACCTGTATGGCCTTCTTCAACCTTCCAAGCAGCTGTAAGATTGCTTACATTTATTCCTACAGCTTTGCCCTTTTCGTTATGTGTTCGGTTTCTTGATATCAATGAAGTTACTTCACTTATATCATTACGCATTTCTTTATTTGACAGATTTAAATTTGAAGCTTTTATTTCTTTTTCTATGCTGGATTGTTTAACTTCAGGTTGAAGCAAAAAATTTTCAATACGATTTAATGAAATTAATGCATTTAAAACTTCGGTGATTGCCATAGGCCAGTAAAATACCATCGAACTACTAAGCGACATAAAGTAGGATGTTACGATAAATACTTTACGTGCCGTAATTGTTTCTCCAAAATAAATGTATGAACTGAAGCTTAAAAAAATTGCAATCCGTGAAATAACCTGAAAGCTAAATAGTGCAGCACGGCCATAAGCTGCCCCGCGTATAGAGTTCATTTCTTTTCTCCGGATTGTGCCTACTATCGTGGCGAAAGACTTTTCCCAAGCATACATTTTAATAACTTGAATTGCTTGAATAATCTCATTCATAAATTTTATGCGAGAATCTGTACGCTTCGAAGATTTAAGATGATATGTTGCTGATTTTTTTCCCACCCAAACTTGTATTGGAATAAAACTCAATAGAAAAATCATTCCAATGATCCCCGGAAATCCAATTTCTCTGTAAATCAGACAACCCATTATAAGTGCTTCCATTGGCCCTTTCCATAGATCATTATGAAAACACAATCCTAATTCAATTTTTGTCACATCATTTGACATTAAATTTATCACCTGGCCGTTCATTCCATCAAAAGTGGTTGATTTGGAGAACTTTAACACCTATAAAAACAAACAAAACTCATTTTAAAATTTATTCATGGCACGCAATAAACCATAGACTCTCAGCTCAGAATATTCTAACTATTTTTCGTTTAAAAATATTAAAACTCTAAAAGATACTATCTTTTACATCACATAAATATACCCACGTAAGGTGTCAAATAATGGATGAAGTGAATAAAAATACGAAATGGTTGTACTTAAATTTTCTCAAAATATTTCTTGCAACCAGATGGATTGAATCCATTTTTTTAGTATACTAACTTCATATTCAAATGTTTTTTAAATAAACAAGTAAATACTTAAAGACTTTCTTGATTTATAATATCGACCAAAAATACCATAGTAATGTCGATACTTTTTCTCAAAGTAAGAATTTCCCAACTCGATGTTAAGTATGCAGCTTTACTCGCTAACAAATACAATTTTCAAAAAAAATTAAGTAAAAACATTTACTTTTTTCATTCACTTCACCCAAGGAATAACTAGGTGATAACAGGGTTATTTTTAAATGTAGTTCACATTTTAAAATGCCGGAATCTACCTAGTATCCATCTGCTCGTCTTCAAATTATTAACATTCAAATACCTTTTGATACAAAAGAGCATAACATCCAACTTGCAACTTTATGCCACATTGAATTACGTAAAATATGAAGGGATGAAACAGGACAGCAATAAGTACCGTTACTCCGCTAATCGATAAGGCAAACAGAAAAGCGCGGTATCGTGTTATTTCGGTTTGTCCCGGGACAAAGTACGACAGCAAACCTCCCAAACATATTGGCAATAATATTCTGAAATATTGTAAGTAATAATAAAAACATTATTTGGTTTCATTTAATAAGAAATTTGTGTATGTATACCTCAGGGACGCTTCTGTTAGCGAGTAAATGGTACTGAAACTAATTAATCGAAATCCGAATCCTCTAAAAATCGCTCTAATTAATCGAGGTTTTTTTCGCTTTAATTCCTCGTTCCACAATTCCGTGAAAATACCTGTGACTACTTCACTGCTGTGTTCCGGTAGAGGTGAATACACGTCTTTTTCTTGTAAATCTCGTTGTATACCGAGACGGTATATATCAATTGTCCATCTGTAAGTAGATATTTTGTTTATGTGGATGTTATATCAATTGAAGCAGATACCTTTGCATTCGATTTCTCCGCTATGTCAGTTTGAACAGTTTGAAAAAGTTACGTTGGAGGAGAATTTTAACGCTTTGTGATTAAATCGTCCTTGCAACAAAGATTACGCGAGTTGCCTGCCAGTATCTCATGTATTTTATATTATTTTTATTATTTTCAATTCCCGCGAGTGGTGAAAAGCAACATTAACACGATTTAAGGTAATGGTAGAAAGAGAAGAATAATAGTGACAAGCCATACTCTGCAAAATGGTAATTTGGAACGATTCGAAGTAAAGTATATGAATACTAGCTGACCCGGCGAACTTCGTCCCGCCCCAAATTACTTCGTTTCGAGCAAATACTTTTGTCCTTCACGAAAATTGATTTTGAAGATAGAAAAAATCAAACAACTCAACTCTATTCTCAATAGATGATTGAGTTGAGTGGACATTCCATTCCATTTTCATCGAATTCAACACTAATCTATCCGAGTTTCCGAGTTTTCCACTTCGTTTCCCAATTTTTCTCTTCTAAAAGATAATCTGGTTTGGTTGCCCGCCAAATCTCGTACAAAAACATAATTTTTTGATTTGCCGAATTTTCCGACTTTTCCAAAGGATTTTCCCAAAATTTTCTTTCGTAAAAACCATCTCCTGGCAATTTCAAACACAATAGAAAAAGATTGAGCCTAATTGAGCCTAATCCGTCATCAAAACATACAAAAAATTCAAAATTTCATTGAAAAAAAATTCAATTTTCTTCGGGTTTTTCCGGAAGTTTCCGAGTTTTCCACTCAGATTTTCCAATTTTTCTCTTCTAAAAGACCATCTGATTTGGATACGCGCCAAATCCCGTACAAAAACATAATTTTTCGATTTTCCGAATTTTCCGACTTTTCCGAAGGATTTTCCCAAAACTTTCTTTCGTAAGAACCATCTCCTGGCAATTTCAAACACAATAGAAAAAGATTGAGCCTAATTGAGCCTAATCCGTCATCAAAACATACAAAATATTCAAAATTTCATTGAAAAAAAATTCAATTTTCTTCGGGGTTTTCCGGAAGTTTCCGAGTTTTCCACTTCGATTTTCCAATTTTTCTCTTCTAAAAGACAATCTGGTTTGGATGCGCGCCAAATCTCGTACAAAAACATAATTTTTTGATTTGCCGAATTTTCCGACTTTTCCAAAGGATTTTCCAAAAATTTTCTTTTGTAAGAACCATCTCCTGACAATTTCAAACACAATAGAAAAAGATTAAGCCCAATCGGTTATCAAAACATACAAAAAATTCAAAATTTCATTGAAAAAAAAAATTCAATTTTCTCCGGGTTTTTCCGGAAGTTTCCTAGTTTTCCACTCAGATTTTCCAATTTTTCTCTTCTAAAAGACAATCTGGTTTGGATGCGCGCCAAAACTCGTACAAAAACATAATTTTATGATTTGCCGAATTTTCCGACTTTTCCAAAGGATTTTCCAAAAATTTTCTTTTGTAAGAACCATCTCCTGACAATTTCAAACACAATAGAAAAAGATTAAGCCCAATCGGTTATCAAAACATACAAAAAATTCAAAATTTCATTGAAAAAAAAAATTCAATTTTCTCCGGGTTTTTCCGGAAGTTTCCGAGTTTTCCACTCAGATTTTCCAATTTTTCTCTTCTAAAAGACCATCTGATTTGGATACGCGCCAAATCCCGTATAAAAACATAATTTTTCGATTTTCCGAATTTTCCGACTTTTCCGAAGGATTTTCCCAAAACTTTCTTTCGTAAGAACCATCTCCTGGCAATTTCAAACACAATAGAAAAAGATTGAGCCTAATTGAGCCTAATCCGTCATCAAAACATACAAACAATTCAAAATTTCATTGAAAATAAATTCAATTTTCTTCGGGTTTTTCCGAAAGTTTCCGAGTTTTCCACTTCGATTTTCCAATTTTTCTCTTTTAAAAGACATTCTGGGTTGGATGCGCGCCAAATCTCGTACAAAAACATAATTTTTTGATTTGCCGAATTTTCCGACTTTTCCAAATGATTTTCCAAATATTTTCTTTTGTAAGAACCATCTTCTAGCAATTTCAAACACAATAAAAAAAGATTAAGCCCAATCGGTCATCAAAACATACAAAAAATTAAAAATTTCATTGAAAAAAAAATTCAATTTTCTTCGGGTTTTTCCGGAAGTTTCCTAGTTTTCCACTCAGATTTTCCAATTTTTCTCTTCTAAAAGACAACCTGGTTTGGATGCGCGCCAAAACTCGTATAAAAACATAATTTTATGATTTGCCGAATTTTCCGACTTTTCCAAAGGATTTTCCAAAAATTTTCTTTTGTAAGAACCATCTCCTGGCAATTTCAAACACAATAGAAAAAGATTAAGCCCAATCGGTTATCAAAACATACAAAAAATTCAAAATTTCATTGAAAAAAAAATTCAATTTTCTTCGGGTTTTTCCGGAAGTTTCCTAGTTTTCCACTCAGATTTTCCAATTTTTCTCTTCTAAAAGACAATCTGGTTTGGATGCGCGCCAAAACTCGTACAAAAACATAATTTTATGATTTGCCGAATTTTCCGACTTTTCCAAAGGATTTTCCAAAAATTTTCTTTTGTAAGAACCATCTCCTGGCAATTTCAAACACAATAAAAAAAGATTAAGCCCAATCGGTTATCAAAACATACAAAAAATTCAAAATTTCATTGAAAAAAAAATTCAATTTTCTTCGGGTTTTTCCGGAAGTTTCCTAGTTTTCCACTCAGATTTTCCAATTTTTCTCCTCTACAAAACATCTGGTTTTTACCATCTGGTTAGCTACGCGCCAAATCCTATACAAAAACATAATTTTTCGATTTACCGAATTTTCCGACTTTTCCGAAGGATTTTCCCAAAATTTTCTTTCGTAAAAACCATGTCCTGGCAATTTTAAACCCAATAGAAAAAGATTGAGCCTAATTGAGCCTAATCCGTCATCAAAACATACAAACAATTCAAAATTTCATTGAAAAAAAATTCAATTTTCTTCGGGTTTTTCCGGAAGTTTCCGAGTTTTCCACTTCGATTTTCCAATTTTTCACTTCTTAAAGACAATCTGGTTTGGATGCGCGTTAAATCTCGTACAAAAACATAATTTTTTGATTTGCCGAATTTTCCGACTTTTCCAAAGGATTTTCCAAAAATTTTCTTTTGTAAGAACCATCTCCTGGCAATTTCAAACACAATAAAAAAAGATTAAGCCCAATCGGTCATCAAAACATACAAAAAATTCAAAATTTCATTGAAAAAAAAATTCAATTTTCTTCGGGTTTTTCCGGAAGTTTCCGAGTTTTCCACTCAGATTTTCCAATTTTTCTCTTCTACAAAACATCTGGTTTTTACCATCTGATTAGCTACGCGCCAAATCCTATACAAAAACATAATTTTTCGATTTGCTGAATTTTCCGACTTTTCCGAAGGATTTTCCCAAAATTTTCTTTCGTAAGAACCATCTCCTGGCAATTTCAAACATAATAGAAAAAGATTGAGCCAAATCGGTTGAGCCGTTCTCAACTGATGTGCGCACATACATTTTTTACACCATTTTTCGGATCCAATGTAAAACATTCCAAAATCAACAACTACTAATAAATTAAAAATTAATTAAAAAAACATTGTCCAGCGGATAAAATTGTGAATCTAAACCATTCCCAGATCCCCTTGAACACACACAAAAAATTTCATCAAAATCGGTCCAGTCGTTTAAGAGAAGTTCAGTGACATACACACTCACAGAAGAATTATATATATAAAGATGTTCCTTATGAAGTAAGGTTTTCCACTTTATATCACTCAGTTAAAAGTTTACCAAAGCAGTGAAAAAAGTGCTGACACTTGTTTCAGATATACAAATTTAACCTCGGTAAAAAAATATATTTTGGTCATTTTAGGATTTTTTTGTAGTTTTGAATTGTTGCTCGTTAGTTTTGTCTTCAGTTTTGAACAAGGTCGAAGAACAGCCTAAAATAAAATAAAATGTATTGCTGTCATTGGAGACATGTTTTTATAGTATGGTTGCAAGTGGTGGATCAAACTGTGTGAGTTGCAACATGTTAACCCAAAATATGATCCTACGATGGATAAATTAAATCATTTGGTGTGAACAAAAAAGTTGAACAAAAAGTGAACAAAAACAAAATTTTTTTTTAAATAAAATTAGGACCAATAATAGAAAAATAAAATAAAAATTTCCAACAATTGGCATGTTTTTTTATTACATCGGAGAGATCAGACAGATATAAAAAAATCCTTTTGGTTTTTTTAGTTTCTCGGATCGATTCGACATTTTTTTAGGCGTTTTTTTATTATATCTGAACAATCACAGAATGCTGTTTTTCGATCTGAAATTTTAGTCCAGTCATTATAGGGGGTTCACCTCGGAAATCGAGATACCCAGTATATTATTACGTGAAAACTTGTATTTTGGCATCCTAAAACTATTCTTAAAATTCGAAAATAATTGGATGGCCGCAAGTTTTAAAATCAGGGGTCAAAGGTCACAAAAATCGATTGTTTCTACTGTTTTTGCAAATATCTCGGTTTCTATGGGTTTTACGCTAATTGTATTCATTATCAATATTGTAGAGAATTAAATTCTCTACAACTTTTGTATTTAACATTTTTTCATACCTCGAATTGTTTTCGAGATAGAGGGCGGAGAGCGCGCGGTCAAAGAATCATGTTAGGTCAACTGATAGTCCCGAATTCCTGGAACCTATCATGATTATTTTACCACCTGCACCAGATGAATTACTCAATACAATTTTCTGTAACTGCAAGAGTGGCTGTGGCTCAAGATGTGGATGCAGGAAAGCAGGGTTACAGTGGTCTTTAGCTTTCGGGCAGTGTAATGGACAAGCTTGTCTCAATGCTGTACCATATCAGTCCGATATTAATGATGATACAACCTTTGACCCAGAAATCATGAAGGACTTGGAGACAAATGTCGTTGAAGACGATAATGAAGCGGGACTTGAAATTCTGCAGCAGCGGGACGATGACGACGATGATGAAGAAGAAGAAGAAGAAGAAAAAAAAAGATGATGAAGAAGAAGAAGAGGATTGAAATTAGAACTTGTTGTTCTCAGAATTTATATACTTTTTTACTCGTTTTGACAATAATATATGTATCGAATGACACTTTTAATAAAAACATTAATTAAAAATGTCTTTCTTTTCTTCTTTATTTATTTAGAAAATCATTAGCATAAATTAGATTAGAATTAAAATATAATTTAAGTATTCCTCAACAATTTCTTAATTACATGACCAGGTAAGTGCTATTACATAAATTGAAACATAATTAATAATAGCTAAGTAACCGAAAAAAAGATTGAATTTAATAAAAAAGTTAATAAATAATGATAATTATATTTTAACAATAATTTACAACCTTAATATTACAAGTCTTTGATCGGGACTATCAGTTGACCTCACATGATTCTTTGACCGCGCGCTCTCCGCCCTCTATCTCGAAAACAATTCGAGGTATGAAAAAATGTTAAATACAAAAGTTGTAGAGAATTTAATTCTCTACAATATTGATAATGAATACAATTAGCGTAAAACCCATAGAAACCGAGATATTTGCAAAAAAAAGTAGAAAAAATCGATTTTTGTGACTTTTGACCCCTGATTTTAAAACTTGCGGCCATCCAATTATTTTCGAATTTTAAGAATAGTTTTAGGATGCCAAAATACAAGTTTTCACGTAATAATATACTGGGTATCTCGATTTCCGAGATTTTCAACTAATTTGACCTAAGATGACTGGACTATTTATATCAGATAGTACAGAGAATTACATAGTTTGACGTTCAAAATGGTGAACACTATAGACTGAGATAACAACAATGGAAAATTAATTTTTTAAAGTCTATTGTATATAATTTTAACGGTTTCTTGTTCATTAATGTTTAATTTTATTTTTATGTATTAATTGTGCGTAGGTAAATAATTTTCTTGGTCATACTGTGTTACAAAACAGTGGTTAGCCTAGCCAAATTAAATAGTTTAACGTCAATCTTAAAAAGGTCTTTTCAGATTAAAAATAATCGGATATTTCAGATAATTTATCTCTCTGATCTCTCCGATGTAATAAAAAACACTACAAATGAAGGAAAAAGGAATGTTGTGGTTAAAGGAAATGGTGCAACGCTGAAAATCATCATTGAGCGGTTTATACTACAAAAATTATAATTTATAATTCTATTTTTTTATTTAAGTCCAGTGGAAACAAATTGTTTGCTAGTGTGATGGGTCAAAACACCAGTGATCACCCTATATTATATTACTTTTGTTTGGTCCATGCTAAAGTGTGTTTAAGCATACACGTTTATAGTTGCTGGTTTTATAAAGGGGAATTACGGTACCTGGCCAAATTATTAAACGCACATCAATTCTGGGGTGAAATACATAAGTTGCCAGAAGTCAACATTCCCCAACAGAATTGATGTGGGTCTAATAATTTGGCTAGGTGCTGTACCACCGTTAGGGCTGCCTAGCTATTAAGCGTCTTTTTCTATGTACCTATGTATACTTTATACACGGAGAAGAAAGGTAAAATTCGATCCATAATCAGGAAAAAAACGCAATTTTAATCATTTACATTTCTCGACTCATATGGAAAAAGGGCTTAACTTTAAATAAGCCCAACGCGAGATTGTATCTAAATTAAGAACCTTAAACAAAAATTTTCAGTGGGCTCTTACTCTCATTATTCAGGTAAAGTAAAAATTTTGAGAGTAAGAAAAAACTGAAATTTTTTGTTTAGGTACTTAATTTAGATACAATCTATAATCTCGCGTTGGGCTTATTTAAAGTTAAGCCCTTTTTCCATATGAGTCGAGATTTGAAATTTATTTTGCTCTATTTTGACTTTCTTTTACAAGTATAAAGTTAGTAGAATAAAGTTTATTAATCATGAAATTTTTTGGCCTTGCGATTTTTGGAGATTTATCTGTTTTAAGGTTCCCTGAGTCCGAAAAAATTGGGTTTCGGCGTAGTGTCTGTCTGTCTGCGTCCTCTCTACTAAACAGTTGGTTTTGAACAATCGGACTGAAACTTTATTAAGCTTTTTTCAAAATTTCGGAGGAGCAAGTGAACTTTAGTGAAACTCGGCCAACTGGAAGTTGCAACTTCCATAGGCCAGAAATTTTGGTTTGCAAATATCTCCAAAAGTGTAATGTTTACAATTAAATGCAAAATATTTAAAAAATAAAATAAAATAATGTTTTTAAGAAATTTGCTTAATAAGTTTCTCAGAATTCCCTGTTCGTAAAAAAAAGTCGTGCGTTGGCCACACCTCAATTTGTTCTTATATTATAAGAGGGGCTCAGAACCATAATGGCCTAACCCACATTTAAAATTTTAACATTTATTCACTTAATTGGGCATAAATGTTCATTGATATGGAAATTTATTAAAAAACAAATATTATAATAAAATAAGTAACCTGACAATAACTGTTTTTGGAATTGGAGGTCAGTATAATTAGATTCCATTTTCAAGAGTATGGCCGATTAAACGAAAATGTTTAAAAATTTAGGTTAGCATAGGCTACTTTGGTTCTGAACCCCTCATATAGTTTACAGCAGTGGTCGTTGACGCTCGAATATGATAGACGTGATTTTGTCGTTCTCTTCGCAAATTTAATTTATTTTATTAATTTAAAATGTGTAAAGTGCTTATATTTATTAAATATTTTAATATAATACAATTTAACAATAACATGTAATATTTGTCAATTTTCACTGGTAAATTAATTGCTATAATAAAAACTAACTATATCTACAAAAATCTAAAATGTACCTGCAAGTTCTTAAAATGGGCGGTTTTGTTATAATGAATGTTAGATAACGGAATAATTTTAATAGCACCATCTGTTTCTACCTCTTTTTTTAAATAGTCTCTAATTTTATGATGGAAAATGACCAGATGTTTTAATGAGGCGTACTGGTAGCTCACAGGTAGGCTTGCCACCCGTCCTCCTTTGTGGAGGACAGTCCTCCTTTTGAAAGAAGTTTCCTCCATCCTCCCCGGAGACAAAAATTTCCTCCACATTAAAAAATATTTTTAAATTCATTTTTTAAACAATTTTGGAAGGGATTAAAAATTTCAATTGCTTTCGGAAGTTATACTGATTATTTGCGTACATTACAGGAATTAAAATTGTGTCTAGATTTTTATAAAAGAACTATGAAGTATGATGTTTCCGAAACTTAAAGTAGATATGATGATTGTATGTAGAGATTACATACTCAAATAATCAAAATTCATCATGAAATACTTTTTCAATTTGAAATGTCCCGGTTTAAATTATATTTTACGGTGAATATATTATAATTTTAAAACTAAGTTTCGCTACGAAATTCCAGCAATACGAAATTCTAAAATTTGTCAGAACATTCTGTAATTCTAGAAAAGCTGTAGATGATAAAATTTTGTAAACCAGAATTAAAATTTTAAAATTTAGAATTTACGCAGTAGAATTTTGATAGTATATAAATAAACAGTTCCTGACTCCGACTCCGCATTTTATATTTTTCTTTCACTCCTAAAGAATACCTTACCTTAGTTACAAAAAGACTCCAATCCGTATATTTCACCCCCGGCCAATTTTTATTTCAATGGTGAAGCGTAATGTTTCACTTATAGGAAAAAATTCAAATATCTTTGCAACAGAAATAAAACCTTCGTTAGCACATAAAAAAATGTTTCTGCTTGATAACGAGATGTTATTGGCTAGAAATTATCTCGTCTCCAAGGTTAGAGTATTATTAAGGATGAACAACAGTATAGAGGCAAACATCCGCTACGTAATTTGGCAATGGTTTAAAATTATTTTTAGATATTACCGGAAAGCTCACAGTCATAGTGACCAGCCGTAATCTTCATCATTTAGCTACCAAGAAAATCATGTTGAACAACTAGAAGAAAACATGAATCCGAAAAATTTCTAAATAACCATAGTGAATCGAAACAACTTCGAATTACAAAAATTATGGATTAAATTTTTTGATGTCTTGGAGAAAGTGGTCAAAACCAACCGAATTGCTATGTTTAAATTATGTTCTAATGAAAGAATTTAAATACGAGCAGTATTATGAATTTTATAACAATTAGATTGCATGTAGAAGTTGAAATCGGAGTCGGATAGTCAATTTTTAATACATCGGAGTCTGAGTCGAAGAATTATTTTACCGACTCTACAGCCCTGCCGGAGACATTAATTCGTTATGTTATAATTTCTTTGCAATAAATTTATAAAAATGCAAAGTTTTCTTAGTTTACTTCCTTATAAATCATTTGGTTGGGCATATAGTACTGTTCCGTATCAGAATTTGCATTTTACCGAATGAAAATCTCCTTATAGGTAAAGTTTCGTTAAACTAATAATTTGTAACATAGTACAATGAATTTAAAATTAAACAAAATAATTTTTGTTGGATGTCCTCCACTGAACTTTTTAAATGGTGGCAAGCCTACTCACAGGTAATTCTGTGACCTTACTACAATATTGTAGTAGATCTACTACATTTCAATCGTTTTGTAAATTAAGTGCATACTAACTAAATTCTACTCCACTTTCCTCATTTCATTAAACAACATCGCCCATTTTAGAAAAGAGAAAGAAGGCTGAATTCTTAAATTTTGCTACTATTATTTTATTACGGTGTTGAATTCACCAAGTTTTAATTTTGGGTAAAATGAAGGATATAAAATTTAGTATGGAAGGATATAACATTTTGAATTTAAAAGATTGTATGTATTTCAAAATTGTTTTTCTAGTGCCAAGTTGAATTTTTCACAAGATTAAAATGTCATTATTAGCAAGTGATTTACGCTGGAAACACATGAGCAGAATTTCTGCTAGCAGCACTGCCGGCAGAAATTTGGGTGAATTATGCTGGAAACACATGAGTAGAATTTCTGCTAGCAGCACTGCCGGCAGAAATTTGGTTGAATTACATGAGCTTCTTTTTTGACAAGCAGAATTTTAATTTGTAATATTTATTTGAGACATATTTAATTTTAATGTACAATTTTTTTAAATGAATGATGCCTTATTTAGTAACAAATTATTTAATTTGTATCGTCCAATTTGACGCTTGCCACATAAAATTTATTTTCTGTCAACAAATTAAAAAAATTCATTGAAAAAATAAAAAGTATACAAATTGTACTAGATTTTTTATCTTTTACGTAATGTATAGCCTACTGATTCGCTGCAAAAATAGAAATAGAGACACAAAGCCGAATTCATGTATTTTCATGCCGTATAAACCTGTGTACAGTAATCTTCCCTATAACACGGTACTCTTATAACGCGTTTTCATATTACGCTATTTCATGTTCCTCGTATAACACGTGTTTTCCCCCATATAACGCGGGGATTTCCCACATTGATTTTAATATAACGCACATATTTCGTTAATAACATAGTTTTTCCTTAATATTCGATTTAAACCCCCTTTAACGAGAAAAGTTAAATATGAATCATTTGTCCATAATGCGTTATACGGGATCATACGAGCGCGTTGCACGAGCATTCTCGTACAACGCGGAACGCATCTACCCCCTATCGTTATAGGGGGGATTACTGTATTCCAATTTTTCTGCTTGCAGAATTCTGGTCATCTGTTTTCAGCATTAACGTTAATTTAAAAAGTTTAAAAAATATACTTTTTTTGATATCGAAATACTAAGAAATACAGATTCAAAAAATCACCAAAATTCCAAAATTGAAAATTATTAAAAACTAATTATTTCATAATTTTACATATTCTTCTAGCTGTGAAAAACCGTTGAGAAAACCAAAATCGGTCAACCCGATTAGGTATTGTTTGGGGACCTTTTAAGAATCATTTAAGATCAAAATTAAAATAATCCGCTTAGCCGATTTTCAAAAAAGGTGCTTTTCTTTATTAAAAAAAAGAAAAACATTAGAAAACTTCAAAATATTAAAACAAAGAAACAATCTTATAATTTTATTTTATTTAATGTAAATTTATTTACCATTACAGAAGCAACTAATTACGTTCAATATTTTTATATAATTTTGAGGCAATGTTACTTCTTTTGTATTGGAGCGTTATTGCGCTAAATAGCAAATTAAGGGCCGATTGAATATGATAATAAATGTTAATAATCTGTAATGTATAAATTTATATTAAATAAAATAAGATTATAAGATTGTTTTTTTTTTTTGAATATTTTGAAGTTTTCTAATGTTTTTTTTTTAATAAAGAAAAGCACTTTTTTTAAAAATGGCTAAGCGGATTATTTTAATTTTGATCTTAAATAATTCTTGAAAGGTCCCCAAACAATACCCAATTTGAAATTTTCGAGTATGTTAAAGTCGAATTTAAAGTTCATTCAGGAACACCGTGCTGGGTTGTAGAACCCTTCTAAATAATTTAAAAAAAATCCTGTAAATTGTTATCTCTTAATATTAACATTAACCCGACCCCCAAGCCGACGAAAGTTTTACATGGGAAAACACATGAATTTTTTAAAATCAAACTTCCAATTTCTATAACCTTGGTGTGAAATATCATTTTTTGAAAACGTCAAATATTTAAAAACTAGGGGGTACAGCCCGTCCTAGGACGGATACAATTTATATATAATGGTGATGTCCAGTGGTTGCTGCCACAATCACCATTTGAACATTTGATATATTTTTAGCCGAGTAGGAATAGCTCAAGATTTAAGGCTTTTAAGGATTATTGTACCTAAAATAGACCTTAAACCAAAGAGTAGGTGCTTTTAAGAATGATTTTACATGTCTTGGGGCATCCCACAAAAAACCTTACAGACCGACAAACAGCGGGAGCTGTGCTTTTATTCAAAAAAAAAATCGGGTGGCGGGGGGGGGGGGGAGGAGGGGTTGTGTCGTCTACACGGCCATAGGTATTATGCGTGTTAACGTTTTAGGGATGTTGAGATTAATTATTTTAATTCAATATAAATTATAAGCCAAAGTTTCTTTACGCACAAATAAATGAGGGATTATCTCTCTACCCAAGTATAATAAAAATTGAACTCATTCATAAGTTCCAAGTTTTTTTCCATTTATCAAAATTATCGATGGAACTTAGCTAACCCACATATATCAAGTTCCATCGGTTTAGTATTTTTGTTTCACTTTTCATATGAAATCTTATAATATAATGGAACTCAAACTTGTACTCAGTTCCTTAAACATGAATCATTTATTTGAAGTAGTGATACTTGGGTACAGTGTTCTAAAATCTAAACTATATATTGTAAATCGCTATTTTGAAGATATCAATTTCATTTAAAATTTATGTGAAGGGTTATTACTTTAATTTAAAATAAATTATCCACCACAGTTTCTTTACTCACAAATTAAGATTAGAATCGCTTCGATTCAGAAGAGGCGTTTTCTCGCTACACTGCTCACAAGCATTGTAAATCGACATTTTATAGATTTTAATTTTAATGTATGTGGAGGTTAATTATTTTAATTGACAATAAATTATCTGCCATGGATTTTTTACGTATAAATTGACACCATAATTGTTCCGATCAAATGAAGCGTTCTCTCGCTACAGTGCTCTCAATCATTGCAAATAGCTATTTTGTAGTTTATAATTTTAATTAAGATTTATGTGGAGATTAATTATTTTAATTTAAAATAAATAATCTGCCACAGTTTTTTTTATGCACAAATTAGCACCAGAATTACTCCGATCAGAAGAGGCATTCTCTCGCTATAGTGCAGTCAAACCCTGTAAATCTCTATTTTGTAAATTTAATTTAAATTAAAATTAGTTTGGAAACTAATTATTATAATTTAATAAATTAACCACCACTGTTGCTTTACGCAAAAATTGACTTCAGAATTGCTCGAATCGGATGAGCCATTCTTTGGTTCAAGGTATGATTGACAGCTGTTTCAAATTCGTCTTTTCTTGCGCATATCGTCATTCGGTGCGATAAAATCACAAGGCTTCGTTGTTTTCACAAAATGTTCACAAAAACTATCACCGCAAAATAATTCGATTTGTTTTTGTTTGCTATGAACTACTAGTGTTTATAAAAAAAAGTATATCAAGAAAAAGCACCGAATGACAGAATTTTTTAGTGAAAGAGATAGCAATACATGCGCTTGATCATACCTCTTAAATTCGTTTATCATGGGAAAAAAATGTTTACCAAAAAATTCTCATGGCTTACTACAACTCAATATAAAAGTTTTTAAATAACTTTTAGTATATATTTAGGCGCAAAAATAAACTTGTACCACGTATTTTCTTGTATAATTACTGTAATACATAATTATAAAGCGGAATATTTAATTTATAGTAAAATATTTGGTCATTAACACGGGGTCTACACTATGCAAAATTGCTGAGATTTTCTCTCATGGTATTAAATTTATCAATGTATGTGTAAGTATATTATAAAAATTTTCACATTCTCAGCAAATTATCAGGAGGCTATTTCACGAAAAAATTATCATGAAATTTGTACGAAATGTCAAATTAAAATGCACTTTTAAGGTTATGTTTTTAATTTTCTTTCCGATTGTTGAGACGTATGTTCATAGCTGCATAAAAAAAAATATTTCGCAATGGCATTTATTAATACTGAAAATACTATAAAATGAATTCATATGTTGAGAATTAACGAATGTTTATGGAAAATAACCAGTAAATATTTTAAAAGAACCGTAGTGCGATTTTGTTGTGTACATGGGAATTTACTCACAGGTACTTTTGTATACGTACATCATGTAAAGTATAAAATATTGTTACTGTGTGTTGTCATTTATTTTATTTGTGTTCATGTAGTATTTGTACCAGATCAAAATGATTGAATCGGGTAAAATCGGTTCAAATTTTTGGTGCTTATCTTCCCATGGGAATATTTTTTCCCATGCTTTTTATATTGGGAATATGGGAGTATTGACATTTTCAATTGTATGTTTTGTGTTTACAATTGTTTTTGTCAATGTATAATAAAATTTTGTTTTAGATTGAGAATAAATTTAAATTACATTAAATTAATATGGTACCTAAGTAATGAATGTGTGTGTGTAATATATATATTGAGTACAATATAGTGTAGTGCATTTATTTAGAAATAAGTCGGCTGCACTTTAGCTTTTGGCGGCTATTGATTTTTTCCCCATTTAAATTTTAAAAATCTAATATAATTTATAATCTAAGTCCCTAATATATTAAAAACTATGTAGTATGTATTAAAATCTAATATTGTTTTTTGAATATTTGCTTTGAAGTCTGATCATTGCTTGCACGTTACGAATTAAAGAAAACAATTAATAAATCTTAATTAATAATATTTGCCTGTATAAAAAATTTGTAAAGATTTTTTTTTGGTAAACAAATTATATACATAAAAAAAAAAATTTAAAAAAAATATAATTTATAATCTAAAACCCTAATATATTAAAATCAGCATTCTAAGGTTCTCATGATTTCGTACTCGCGTTAAAGCTACATAAAGCTGGCCATAAGCAAAAACAGATTCCGGTAAAAACAACCCAACATCATCGAACGATTGTCCCTGAGCCTTTTTAATCATTATTGCAAAAGCCAAAATGATGGCAAATTGTCGTCGCTTTTTCGAAATTCTAAGCTGCTCTCTCTTGGCGATATATTTTCAATTCGCAATGAAATACCGTTATAAAATAAAAATAATAAAATTAAAAATAATGCAAAACGTCCTTGGTGAGGATCGAACCCGAAAGCTTAATGGAAAAAATTGAATATCGCAAAATAATTTGCAATACCAGCCTAAATGTAGAGTACAGTTCTACAAAGTGTATTTTTACATATTATGTATTATATAATCATTGTTTTACAATATAAAATTGTATTTTTTAAATTCGTATTGAAACCATGAAATGTCGTTATGGGAAAAAATAAAATTAAAATTAATAAGTCTTTGGGTGAGCATCGAACCCGAAACATTTTCTATTCGAAGTTTCTTGTTAACAGGTCAGTCAACATAAACACCTATAATCACTCAGACTACTCAGTAATAAAGTTCAAGCATCTAAATTGGAAATATCAAATAAATAGAAAAACAGAACGCTCACTAACACATCAACATTTGAAAATACTATTGCGTATACGTTCCGGTTATTTACTCCCATGTTCTCATGTACACAACAAAATCGCAGTACTGATTTAAAAAATGATGCGTTCCAAAAAATTTCAAAAGAATTAAACATAGATGTTGAACTGGTAAAAACAAACAATTATCATGAAATTTTTTTGGTAAAATAGCAAGCCTGTTAAATCAGTCTATTTTGAGTCACGTGTACGAAATAAACCAATCAAAATAACATTACACTGATAATTTCCCTAGGGATGTTATCAGTGTAATGTTACTTTGATTGGTATATTTTGTACACGTGACTCGAAATTGACCGATTTTATAGGCTTGCTATTTTAGAAAAACATACTCTGGCTACTAGATGAAAAGAATTTATAGTTTTATTTTACAATAAATACTGTTTCAAAATGACACTTTCATAGAACAATTTACAATCTAGCAGCCTTACTACTAGAATAAAATAAAATTGCAAAAAATTTTCTCGTCGAATACCCCTCGAGCATTGATAAATACCTCATAATTTTATTATATTTTCCTCAAGCACGTTGCTTTTAGGTAACAGCTCTCAGCCTACGGCTTCGGGCTGTTACCAAGCAACGTGCTTTCGAAAAATATAATAAAATTATTTCGGGAAATTATCAATGCTCTTGGGATATTACTGCTGAGAATACAACTTTCACAAAATATGCCATGGGAAATTTTACGAAAAAGCGATTATTACAGCAATAGTATTTAGATTGCCATGCAAAATACAAACAACAACACGTTATTATAGCGATAGTTTTACAATTTTCACCATGGCAACGCGATAGTTTTACAATTTTCACCATAGCAACGCGATAGTTTTACAATTTTCACCATAGCAACAAGAAAATCCTAAACAATTATCTCTAATTTGTAATTGTATTTCAATTTTTTTTATTATGGTTGAATTTTTTATACACACATCAAAGGAAAAGCCATGCAAACAAAAGCTTGTCAAATAATTTGCATACAACATGACACAAATGGATAAATTGTGATTAAATCGCTGACGGGAAAGTTGTATTCTCTTACTAAATACAACACGTGCTGCAACTGCAATAATGATCTATAATTTTTTACTCGTTAAAACCGACGCAGATAATTCAACTCGTGCTGCGCACTCGTTGAATTTTCAGCGCGGTTTTAACTCTTAAAAAATTATCGATAATAATTGAGCACTAGTTGTATTACGAATGAGAGTAAAATGCCCAGTTATGATAATTTTTTAACAAATATTTATCAATACGTTGAAAAAAAGCCACACATACATAAAATTTCATAAGAGAAAATCTCAGCAATTTTGCATAGTGTAGACATAGAATACTAAAAAAAAAAAAAAAAAAAAAGATAAAAATAGAAATGAAATTTGGGCGAACATCGAACACGAGATATTTTCCGTTCGAAATTTGTTGTTAATAGGTCAACACCTCTACCACTTAGGCTACTCAGTTGTAATTTCTTAGTTAGTGTTCCGGAGTTAGTGAATGAATTGGGTAATTATATATTATATATATATTGCATGCATTTGGTATTGCATTTATTGCTTTAGATTTTAGAACAAAAATCAATTATCCGAAAATTATATAATTGAGCTCATTTTAAAGGTACATACTATAAATGAATGAATGGTACCATCTTTCATTTCTTCCTTTTCAAAATGGCCGTCAAAACTTTCGTTTTTCAATTTTCACAAACGCCCAAAGCAAAAATATTTGAGTTATCTAATCCCAACAATAATAATGGTGCGTGGTGGCATGCTAGTTGCTCTGGTGTAGACAATGCCGATATCTACAAGTATGATTTATGAAAAAATTGCAATATTGTCTCTTGGATTATGATATTAAGTTCTCTTTTTTACATTTATTATTTGAATACAATGAAGTTTACTCAAAAGAATCATGGTTTTTGTTTTGATCCGGAATTGAGTTACTTGGTGCACGAAATTATCCACGTGTAATACATTTTTTGTGGACTTTTCGGTTAACCCTCCCACCCTCTTTCGAAGAAACTATATGGGAATCTAAGTATGCAGTTTAGATGCAGAGTGCTCTAAAATAGGATAAAATAACAATAACAGAAATTCTCCATATTTATTAAAATCAAAATTGTCGTCCATGTTTAAATATTATAATTTACAATAATGAAATCTGGTTCAATTTTTATGATGCTCACCTGTAAAATCAAGCAATTTCTATAAAATTATGTTAAAACGACTTAAGAAACTTTTAGAAAATGTAAAATTCAATTTTTCATGGAAATATGAAAATTTGTATTTCCATTAAATATTTATTTTATTATTAAATATTACAAATTTGAGTGGCCCATTGAAAATTAATGAAGTATCGTACTAGATTTCACCTTAAAAATTAAACTGCATAAATATTTTAGTATTTACAATACAAAAGTACTAAATACATATATAATGCATATATTTACTATCGTAATTTAAAGTCGGCATAATTCGTTTCCCCCGAAATTATTCAATATGTTTTCTCTTTATATTTTTTCGACAACTTTTTTCCAAATATAAAGTTATTCTATTTTAAAGCAATTCTCTTTATTTAAAGTTACAGACTTGCAGTTGCTCTTATTTGAGTACTATGTATATAGAGCAAGGTACTTTATAAAAGCTGCAAAATCCATGGTTATGGGGCTTATAAAATAAAAATGTTTGCTCTAAGACCGCTACTTTTTGTTCTATATAAACTTTATAATAGTTCTAGGAGCGCTTCTAGAGCAAAAATTGGAGCTTTCAGCTGTATAAAATAGCTCTAAGAGCGCTCTTATAGCTAAGTTAGAGCAAAATTGTTACTTGGGTATCTACATAACGAACTATCGGAAAACAGTGAAGCTACGAGTATTTCGAAATTAGTTTATAAATTCCTTTTTTATAGGGTTTTCCGTAAGGGCACGCATGCAATTACTCCACTTTCACCAAAAGGGAAAAAATATTTGTTTGCCCATAATTTTTTTTTTCTCTATTTACCGAATTTTTCACATCTGATTTAATAGTTTTTCGTTTTGACCCAACAATTTATTTTTTTTAATCATTGTTTTTTTAGTAATTCTTACATAATTAGAGGTTACATCCATTACTTATGTATATTTTTAGTTGTATTTTGTTTGATGTCTTTTTCTTTGATTACCAATAAATGTAAAAATAAAGTAATTTGAGATTTTCATTGGTTGATGGTATTGTGATGTTCTTGAGGTCCGCTTTTTCAGGTTTTTTCTTACCAACAAAAGGCTTGGTTATGTCTCATTTACAACTCAATGAGGACTGCCCGATTTCAGATGTATTGGTCGATCATAGAGGCAAGTAACAATGTTAGTTGAAAATGGTAAAGGGTCAACTCAATTCTGTAAAATGGCAGAAAGATGGGTTGGAAATTGAACAAACAATGGATAAAAAAGGTACACGACAAGTGGAGTTAAAGTCAGAAAATATAAAACTGAAATTAAACTCGAAAAAATAGTTTCTGAGTGTAATTCCATAATTTTTGCTAGTTTAGTTCCATTTTTGGCGTAATAAACTCAGAAACAATTATGTCCTGCAAACTTAAATTTCCATGATCGTGTGAAATTTTGAAAAAGGCGAAATTTAATATTAAATAAAAGACAATAAACCGTTAAGTAAGCCGCGGAAGAATCCGATCGCGGAATAAACTGCAAAAGTAAAGAAACCGATTTTCCGTGTTTAAATCCAATTTTGCCGATTCTAGTTCCATTGTTTTACGATATTCATTAGTGAGACCTTATTTTCTTGCCCCAAAAAACTGTCTTAGAACGTTCAGAATCAAGACTAAAAAATCGGGTTCCTTTTATTCATATTGGTTTTGAAGTATTCGCATTACGTTGAACAAAATGTCTTCAATGAGCCCAGTCTGCAGTTCTGAATAATGTGCGCTTGTAAGATGCAATTCGCCACCGTATAGAAGATAGGATTGTGAGTATCTGGTTTCCGTTGTAAGGTGCTGATAAAAAGATTTGTTTGTGTATCCTCCGTGTACAATATAAAGGCGTAGGTTTAATAAAAATCGAAGCGGCTTATGGTGTTCCAAATAGTTCCGGTATATCAAATAAAAATATCTGTTTTATTCACTGTATAATTAATTTCGCAGAATGATTTTGTTCACTGTATGTATTTAAATTTGTATTCACAATATTTTATCTACAAATGTTTTATATATGTACTATAATTTTATACATTGATAATTACTTTTGGTCTTAAAGGTTGAAATACCTGATCATAACAAACAAAAATAATAATTAAGTGTCAAAAAGTAATATTGAAATTTAGGATGATAACAAATTTATTTTTAATGATTTAAAGGTAAAGAATCGATTTGCCAGGTTTTAAATGTTGTACCGATCAGCCTTGGTTTCAGATAAGTACAAATCTTATTTAACTGTATCCCGAATGCTTCTTTGTGCAGTTTTTTAGTTTAGGATTCGCCGTAAACATAAATAAATTGAAGGTCGTTGAAGAAAAATAACCCATCTGCTGGTTAATTTGGGTATGTATCATTCAGTTTAAACTATTAATTTGATACTAATTGTTTTTCCTTTTGGTTGTTTAATCTCTGGAATCTCTGGGCTTGAACAGATGTTTAATAATGCAGTAGTGGTAGTAAACAATCTTCAAAGTCCAACAACTAAAAGAACTATTGATGTTTTGACGCAACTGAATTTGATTTTAAATGTCTACACAACTTCATCTTAAAAGCTTTAAAAGAGACAACTGTTAAAACATTTATTGATCGAAATGGATAAATTTTCAAGGACAATTAATCTTTGGAACGGGAATGTTAAACTGATACTGAACTGTGAATTGGGATTAAATCAAGCATAGCAAAAAATAAAATGTTTCGTCGAATGGTTCATTTTTATCAAAAATCCAAACAAACAAGAACAACTTTGTTTTAATTTATATGATTTTAATTCTGAAAATTGTAAGAGAATTTAATACAGTTTCGAACTGATAGTCCTATGATTATGACATTTTTCCACAATTTATGAATGTACCACAATTCAGTACGAAATTGGACTAAATTCTCTTACAATTTTCGGAACATATTAAAATCATATAAATTATACTTCTATACCGTCTTTCGATATATGTACATACTCCTATGTGTTATTTGTAGAACAACCCATATTAAAAATATTCTTAAGACCGGTTGCATATTAGAAATTGCACGAATTATTTAATTAACATTCCAATTAAAATAAACAAGAACAACTTTTAACTTTTATAATTACTTAAACTCGAATTGTAAACAAAATAAATTTGAAGCTTTCGAAAATGACATGTCACTAGAAATAAAACTAGTTCGCTGGATGAGATGTCCAAGAATTTAAGAAACAATATTTCGACCACATCTTTAAATGTAAATAGTAATATTGGTTTTTTGGTTAAAATATAAGCTAAACAATTGCTTACGCTTAAGACAAACGCAAAGTATAAAACCACACATGGGTATTGAATCAGCAAAAGGGCATAATATCTCCTTTACGAATTAAAATGAGGGTTCCAGTTTTTGTACATATATAATGAGGCGTCAAACACTATATCGGCTAAGTATATACACATTATAAAATAAAATAATGACGTATATTGTTACGTAGTAAATTTAGGTATCATCTTTTTACATAATTTTATTTTTTTCAAGGTTTAATTGGCGATTTTTTTTTTTGGTTAGCAAAGTCATCAAGAGATAGACCGAACAACTTGAATGAACAATAAATACACAAAATGTGTCTAAAAATGTTGTTCTATGAAAGATGTTATACACTGTGACCACTTTGCATACAATAAACAATTTTGATTAATTAAATTTAAATAATTGGAGGGGAGCACATGTGTTATTTCAACCAGGAAACCTGTTAAAAAAAATAGTGCCTAACTGGCTACACTACAAATTATGTGTTACATATTTTATCTCAAAACATTGATACGTTATCTGTTGAAATAATCACATGAATACTCACAAGAAAAATATTTTTGTAAGGCACCATGATTTAGTGATTGGATTTTCAGGTCGATTAATTTTTTCACCCCCAAACATATTGGAGTTTTAAAGAAATAAAAATAATTACTATTAATTTGTAATGTTATATCATTTAAGCACATGAACACACAATAATCACACAAATTGAAATCAACAAATCGTTCTATTACACATATTGATAAATAAAATTAAACTTCAATAATATTCACATGGCATTGAAAACCTAATGTCGCCAAAATAACCTTTCTCGTTCACAAAATCACACTCACTGAGTCATTATTATTAGAAAATAAAATACTTCAAAAAATTATCTCTATGTGCTGTCGTTTTCAAACAAGAGTTCGTATCCATAGAAATGTTCACGAAATACTGATTTTTTTTTTTTGATTGGTTTGCGTAGCACGAAGTTATTTCCCCTAATCACCAAAATTATCAACGTTGTACTATATACATACATAACTATCAAGCTTTGAAGATTTTTATCCAACATGAGTAGCTAGATTACATTATTCTCGATTCTAAATATAAAAAAATAAAGTAATCATATTTTGATACTCATATTAAAAAATATTTATATTGATTGTGGATTATTTCACTATTTGTAATTATATTGAATAAAATAAATTATGTTTTTAATCGTATTTTATTTAATATTATTTATAGATTCCATATTGTATCTTGCAAGATAAAAATAAAAATAAAATTTCACAATAAGGAATCTATAAATAAAATTAAATAAAATACGATTAATGATATTTTATTTAGGTAATTTAAAAAATAATTTTAGTAGATTCGTTTTTAGTTTCTTGTTGTGAAGAAATGCCTTAAATGAAATAATCAAGAAAATAGCCCCCCAATTATGGTTAATTAATGTTTCTGATGCAAAGATTTTTTTTAATCTGTTGATATTTTATGTTACTGTAGTCACCCTCCTTATTCACCGTCTTCAAGTAATTTTTGATGGCAACACCTCAAATCCAGAATCTAATGAATAAATGTTAGGATCAGTTAGAATTTATTTGTTGTTTATGTATTTTTTGGTTAATTACCTTTATTTTAAAACTGAATTCGCCCGACGCGACGTCTGGAGATTTAAGCTGTTTGTATTGTGTATAACTGAAACTGATAGTATTATATAATTACTAAGCCCAACAGTAATTTTATTATATTAACGAACTCGATAAAGTGCGAAAATGTTCTCGACCACTTGCACAAAATCAATGCCTCGAGGGCATGTTATACACAATTTATGCAAATTTGATTTTGAACGGTTCTATTTTTATCAGCCCATCACAAAGTCAGTACAGTTCCTCTTAATGAAATCCAACAGAATCTATCGTTTGGCGGCTGTAAAGCAAGCATGTCCGGCACAGATGGAATTATAGTAGAACGGATGACAGAGGATCATGCGTATAAAATAACCGTGAGTTTAAAATTTTATTACGAATATAACCATTCACGTACAATTTCATAACAAAAGAGCCAATCTGCAGTTAAATAATATTGTCTCTTTACTTCTTGTATGAAATTGTTTCATAATTCAAAATCGTTGCAATACATTTGTGTTGGTTTTGAATGGAAATGTGACGAAAAACAGAATATTTTGGTTTATTTCTATTCATATCGCATCGTATCTTTAATCGTCTACTTTAGGGGCCGTTCACATATTACGTAACGCTTCATGGGAAAGGAGGGGCTCTCATGATTTGTTACGATTCGTTATATAGATAAAAGAAAGATGAGAATTTTCAAACACAATTCTAGTTTAATTTACCTACTTCAACTAGGCGCATTTATGTCGATTCAGTCAAAATTTATTCTGAAAAGCGAGAAAAGTGCAAAATATCGTTTTTATTCATTTATCCAATTTGAACGCAGGTTCATCGTTATTCCGGCATTTACTTAAGAGTCACGGAATAAGTGGTATTCAGAGAATAGGTATGACTTTGATAGCCCATTTTCTTAATTGAAAAATTCACTTTTATGTGATTAAAAAAATTTAAAAATGTTTACATATTTATGTTACGTTATAACCCCCCCCCCCCCCCGGGGCGTGCTGCAGCTATCGGGGGGGTCACAGGTGGTGGATAGTGAACGACCTATCGATAGATAGGTTAGCGGTGAATATTAAATAAGCCGCCCCCAACCGCAGCCCTGCTGGGAGGAGAGTCTCAGGAAACTGGGGAGTGGTTAACCTCAGTTTAATAAATTCTGAGTGCCTATGATACCCGGTATGGAATGGCGAACTGATGGCGCCATAAAACCATCAACTAATAACCACAGGCAAACTGAGCGTCACATTTCCGGGGTCTCCAGGTAGTGAGTGAGGGGCCCCTTTAAACGGGTTACCCCCTTGAATGATGAAATGGGTCCTATTGGTTTGGGATATCCATATGGATGGGTGAATGGTTGGGTGAAAGATGAAAAGGGCGGGGGTGCTGGGATGTGATGCTTGGTGAGCCAATGGGCTGGATTAAGGTGTTATGCGACCCGTGCTGATGATCAGCTAGGCTGGGGGCCCATTTAACAAAGCCCAGTCGTTAACGGAGCCCTCTGGATTCCTGGCTACCTCCAGTTGTATTTAGCCTTACCTGCGTATACGGATCTCTGCGCAGGTGGACCAGTATTTCTCCGACACTCGTGGGAGTTTTATGGATCATTTAAATAATAAAAATGAGGGAGCCGGTACCCTTGAAAAACCGGAAACAATGAAGGAAGAAAGTGGCTCTTACCTTAAAGGTGGAGCTACCTCATCAGTGGCAGGGGTAAGTGGCACCATGGCATCAAAGCCAGGAGTCAGCGATACCAATGCCAGGCAAGAGAGCGGGGGATCGGGAAGGATCCCTCCTGCAAAGCGACGATACAGGGAGAAACGGTCGGCGCATAAAATTCTGGATAAACTGGCTGCAACCCCTGAGGGGCAGCTTACAGTAGAACAGAAGCAATCTGTGGCTTGGGCGAGGGAGATTGTCGGCCGCGACAGCTCGGATAGGGTCCTTGTGCCTAAAAGGCCGAGGTCTCAGGATGAGCTCGAAGGGGGCGACAGCAAACGAGCCAAGACCGTCACTGGAGCGATATCGGGAGATCCAAAGGAAAAACCGAAATTGTTCAGTGAAATAGTAAAGGAGAACGTACTGGTGCTAGCGGTAATTGACAGAAGTCAAGAAGATGGGAGCATCACGGCAGGAAAGTGGAGGGAAGTGTATAATGCACTAAACTCCATTTTCATCAAGGTCTTGAGAGAAAATCCAGGACCCCCTCCGTTCTGTAGAGATGCGGGATGGCATCAAGGGCGCGTAAAGTTAACTGCGTGCTCGGATCAAAGATCGGTGGATCTTTATAAAAAGGCCATAGCCGAAGTAGGTGAGGTATGGGAAGGCGCGAGGCTTGAGGCAGTTCGAAAGGAAGAAATTCCGAGTAGACCAAGGGCCCGCGTCTGGTTACCAACCAAACCAGAAAAGCCAGAAGAGATCCTTGAGATTATTCAGGCAAGTAATCCAAATCTTCCAACGAAAGATTGGAAGATTGTCAAACAGGAGGAGGCTAAAGGGGGCTTCAGAATGGCAATCATGCTGCTCAATAAGGAGTCCCTTACTCCCCTGGCAGAGACAAAGGGGGTGATCAGCTTCGGTTTCGGGTCGATCACTCTCAACGTTTTTAAAAAAGATGAGATAGGCATGCGCTCGGAGGACGGGCCGGAGGTGGACGTCGGACGGACCCAGCGGCAGACAGTCGAGCAAGCGCATGGGGTTATAACAGTCGATGACGTGGAGCTGCTATTGGAGAGAGGCGGCCTTCTCTCACTTGGATCCGATGGGGACACCCTGTCGGAATCTGAACGAAGAAAGGCTGGGGACTCTCAAGGCAGCGAAGCATCAATTATGGGGGGTGACACGGCGGATACTAGCGGCCCCCCGGAGGAAGGTAGCATTAGCCTGAAACAGGGAATGCATGAAGAGGTAAGTGAGATAATGCATGGTGATTAATATTGTGCAGATTAATCTTCACCATACGAAGGCTGCTTCGGCGGCTCTCGTTCTCAGACTGACTAGATCAGGAGAGGAGCTAGTGTTAATCCAGGAACCTTGGATTAACAAAAACAGGATCTGTGGCCTTAAGGTGAAAGGGTATACAACTTTGTACTCAAGTAACTCTGAGAAGATAAGATCTTGCATTTTAGTGAAAAATACTTTAAAAATTTTTCTACTTTCTCAATACAGTAGTGGTGACGTTACTGCGATCAGTATGGAGGTTGGCAGAGACAAGTTTTGGCTGGTCTCTGCTTATATGGATCGGGAGAAGGAGATCCCGCCGGATAACCTGGGGGACCTGATCCGAGAAGCAAGGAAAAATAGGATTGGTGTGATACTCGGATGTGATGCAAACGCGCATCACACAATTTGGGGGAGCACTGATATTAATGAGAGGGGTGAGTTATTTTTTGATTACTTATTAAATACTAACCTTTCAGTCTGCAATGTTGGGCAGGAACCGACATTTATCATTAGCAATCGGCAGGAGGTTCTAGATGTGACCCTCGCCTCGGATACTATTTTTCAGTTGATTAGGGGATGGAGAGTGGCGAAGGAGCACTCATTCTCTGATCATCAATATATAACTTATAACCTTAACATTCACCCTGTTACCCAGAAGCCTTTCAGGAATCCTAGAAGGACAAACTGGGAGAAATATGGGGAGGTGTTGGAGGAACTATTGCCGGAGGTCCCCGGACCTCCGGAGACTGTGGAAGAATTGAATTGCATTGTGGATGTTGTCACAAGAGCATGCAATCTTTCCTTTAATGCTTCTTGCCCCCTGATAAAGCCAAGGGGCAGGCAGAAACCGGCATGGTGGTCCATGGAGTTGAAGACCTTTCGGAAGGCGTGTAGGACAGCCTTTAATAAGGCAAAGAGCACGAGGCATGTACGGGACTGGGACTCCTATAAGGAGGACCTAAGAAAGTACAAAAAAGAATTGAGGAAGGCACAGAGGGGATCTTGGAGACTCTTTTGTGGTAGAATGGAAGAAGTCTCTGAGACTTCCCGCCTTAGGAAGATTCTATCTACTAACCCAACTAGTCCTAGTTACTTAATTAGACCAGACGGGTCATGGACAGCTTCAAGTGCGGAATCGTTGGAGCTTCTCATCGATACCCACTTTCCGGGAAGCTTTGATGACTCGATGGAGCCTGGAGCTCATCGAGGAACACCTCCAATAGATATGGAGGGCATATTGGATAGAGAGCGGATCAGGTGGGCGCTGCAGGGTTTTAAGCCTTATAAGTCGGCGGGCCCGGATCGGATTATACCAGCAGAGATCCAAAAGAACTCTGCGGCCATCCTCCCCTGGCTAGAGGTTATCTTCAGGGGATGTCTGAAACTAGTCTATATTCCTAGGAATTGGACAGAGGTCAAAGTAGTCTTTATCCCGAAATCGGGAAAGAGCTCACATGCTCATCCAAAGGACCTGAGGCCTATAACTCTATCATCCTTTCTGCTGAAAACCCTGGAAAGGTTGATAGATGTATTTATTCGATCAAGAATTGAACCCAGGAATTGGGCAATGTCGCAGCATGCGTACTGTAAGGGAAAGTCGGTGGACACAGCTCTGCACGATCTAGTACGCACAATTGAGAAATCAATTTACTTGCAAGAGTTTTGCATGGTAGCATTTCTCGATATTGAGGGTGCTTTTAATAATGTAAAAACGGAGGCGATCATGGAAGGATTGTCTTTTTTGAAAGTGGACTGCTCTATAAGTAGGTTAATAAATCAGATGCTGGTAAGCAGGACTATTACCTCGGAGCTGGGAGCGTCCAAGATTAGAAGACGGGTGGTTAGAGGAACCCCACAAGGAGGTGTAATGTCCCCCATCCTCTGGAGTGCAGTGATTAATGGATTGCTGCTGGAACTAGAGAGAGAGGGGATAGGGGTTGTAGCATATGCTGATGATGTAGCGATAGCTGTCTCAGGCAAATATCTAGATACGATTAGGGATGTTATGCAGAATGCACTCCTGATCGTTACGAAATGGGCCAGCAAGTGTGGATTGGGGATTAACCCGTCCAAAACAGAGCTGGTACTATTTACTAGGAAATATAAAATTCCGGTGGTTAGCCCTCCTATCATAAACGGCAGCGGACTAGTTTTTGCTGACCGAGCGAGATTTCTGGGCATAATCTTTGATAGTAAGCTCAGCTGGAAGCCTAACACTTTGGAAAGAGTGAATAAGGCTATTGTAGCCTTATACTCGTGTAGAAACGCTATAGGTAAGAGATGGGGCTTGAAACCGGAGCTGGTATACTGGCTCTATACCGCCGTGGTAAGACCTGTGCTAATGTACGGGGTGGGCGTTTGGTGGCCAGCTCTAGATAAGGTAACTTATAGAGGTATGATGGAGAAGGTGCAAAGAACGGCCTGTATGCTTATAAGCGGGGCGCTTAGGACAACACCTACACGCGCTTTAGAGGTTATGTTCCACCTTATTCCAATCGACCTTTATGGTAAACAGATGGCAGCCAACGTGGCTACGAGGCTCTTGGCTGTCTCTCAATGGAAGTGTCTTCAGGTGGGACACTCGACGATAGGTAGATTCGCTGGCGAAGAACTGGCGAATCTGGATTATATCACACCAACGTTGTGCTTCGATAAGGGTTTCCGTACCATCTTTCCCTCAAGGGAATCCTGGAGAAACGGATCAATCTTGGAAAACGAGGCAGTGCAATTTTTCACGGACGGCTCGAGGCTAGACGATCAGGTAGGAGCCGGAGTCTTCTGTGATAAACTTAATGTTAATATTTCTGTTCGTCTCCCTGACTACTGCAGCGTGTACCAGGCTGAAGTGGTGGCGATCGGGCAAGTCATGACATGGTTGAAGCATAATGTGGTATCCGGGAGGGATATCGCAATTTATGTGGACAGTCAGGCAGCGATCAAGTCACTTGGGGCAGTTTGTCTGAAGTCGCGGGTGGCGCTGGATTGCCGATCATCTCTTAACGAGATGAGCGAGTATTTCAGAATCCAGATAATCTGGGTCCCGGGTCACTCGGACGTCACGGGGAACTGCAGGGCGGACGAACTAGCTAGGTACGGTACGACTCTCCAGATGCAGCCGGAAATGGTAGGTCTGGGGAGGCCTATGGCAGTGCTAAAATGGGCGCTCAGTAAAAGGGCAATCGCCTTGACAAATGAGAGGTGGATCAACACTCTCACGTGCAGGGTAGCAAAGCAAGTTTGGCCAAAACTGGACTTGCGGCGCTCCAAGGTACTAATATCCCTGGGAAGACAAGAAATAGGATTGGTCGTAGGGATAATGACAGGTCACTGCCTTTTTGGGGAGCATGCGAGAAGGCTGGGGATACAGACGAATGACTTTTGTAGAAGTTGCATGGACGAAGAGGAGGAGGAGACTTTGGAACACTTCCTATGCTCATGTCCGGCGCTATCATACAGAAGGCATAAGTATTTGGGTGTGTACGGTATGGACAGCCTTTCGGAACTCGCGGACTGTGGAGTGCGAGATTTATTACGCTATATAAATAGCTCTGGTTGGTTTCAACGGGAGTAATGGGGAGATGGGATCCTGTGGTATCACAACGGGCCATTGCTGGCCTAAGTGTACGATAGCAGCCACTTCAACCTAACCTAACCTATGTTACGTTAAACCATTGATTAAGTATAATACATGTATTTAATCAATGGTTAAACCTGGCAGAGAGGAGTGGTTCTAGAATATGTTTCTATCTGTTATGAGGCGGGGAGGGGTCAAAAAGGCCAAAAAACCAGGGCTGGCGAGTCGGAGTCGGGAGTCGGAGCCGAGGAGTGAACTATTTTAGCGGAGTTGGAGTCGGAAAAATACTAACCGACTCCGACTCCGCATTTTACATTTTCTTTTGCTCCTAAAATGCGACTTACCTTGGTTACAAAAAAAATTCAACTAGTATGTTTGACCCCCGGTCAATTTTATAAAGAATGGCGCAGCGTAATGTTTCACTTAACAAAAATCTCAATTATCCTCGCAACACAAATAAAATTATCATTAACATTATAGAGAAATTGTTCTGCTTGATAACGAGATATTATTAAGGTTAGAGTATTATTAAGTGATTATCGACAAAATAGAGGCAAACCGGTACTATATATGTATGTAATTTGGCAATCGTTTAAAATGTTTGATATTACCGAAAGCTCACAGTCATACTGGCCAACCGTAATCTTCGTCTAATAATCACCAAGATTATTTATTTTTTGCTGGCTTGGAGGAAGTGGAAAATATTCACAGAAGTACGAGTCTTATTATTTTTGATGCCATACTAATTTTAAGAACAAATTCGTAATTAATTTAAATTCTAGGAATTTTTTCTTTTTATTTTATTTCTTTAATTATTCTTTAATTAGATTTTTAATTTTTGTTATGTTTAAATTGGTATACCATCATATTTCCGAACGGTAAAATCCCCCCAAAAAAAAAAAAAATACCGAAAAATACAAAATCGAAAGGGAAGACCTCTTCTTCCCTATTTTTGATAACTAAAATATGAAAACAAAAGGAATCTACATAATTTCATGTCATCCTTGCGAGGAAAGGACCAACGCTAAGCGGCTTTGAGGAGTTCTTTATTTTACTATGTGAAACACAAATGAAAAATATAAAGGGCTGAAACCTCATGAGGTGATCAGAACTTTGGTCTTTGGTATCTTCAATAATGTCATAAAGTTGGTCTGACAGTTTTGAAAGTATTGATTTTATTTTAACCAACATATATTTACTTATACAACAACAGCCAAACAGGTCAAAAGCTTCAGTAACATGAGTACAGGCATCCAATTTAACACGAAAAATCGTATTCTAGAACTTTATACCGAAAATAGTATACAAAATTATACTGATATTTCTAACCGTTTCACTGACCATATTCCAGAACTTTATACAAAACTCATTTTAGAATCCCATTTACAACGCAAATGTCAAATTTCATCATAATCGGGTAAGTAATAACCAAGTTCCATCCTACTTGGCCATATTCCAGAGCTTTATCTAAAAATCATTTTAGAATCCCATCTCCAACACACATCAAATTTCATCATAATCGGTTAAGAAATAGCCAAGTTCCATTATACTTGGCATATTCCAGAACGTCATCCAAACAACATTTTAAAATTCCATTTCCAACACAGATGTCAAATTTCATAATAATAGGTTGAGAAATGAGCAAGTTTCATCATACCTGGCCGCCATATTCCAGACATTCATCTAAAACTCATTTTAGAATCCCATTTCCAATACACATGTCGAATGTCATTTTTATCGGTTGAGAAATGGGCAAGTTCCATCATACTTGGCCATATTCCAAAACTTCATCTAAAACTCATTTTAGAATCCCATTTCTGACACAGATGTCAAATTTGATAATAATCAAATTATCGTTTCCTATCCGGAAACCATCGATAAGCCATTCGATTCGGCATTGCATTATCTATCTTCCATATATAATATCAAGTTAAGTTGCTTGTTGAGATTGGCGTTATAATTATTCAAATTAGCATAGTACTGAAATTTGATACAAATGGAAGCGATTTGGCCCTGGGATGACCGGGATGTTTCTTATCCGGAAACCATCGATAAGCCATTCGATTCGGCATTGCATTATCTACCTCCATATATAATATCAAGATGATTTGCATGTTGAGATTGGCGTTATAATTATTCAAATTAGCATAGTACTGAAATTTCATACAAATGGAAGCGATTTGGCCCTGTGATGACTGGGATGTTTCTTATCCGGAAACCATCGATAAGCCATTCGATTCGGCAATGCGGAGCCCAGGGCCAAATCGCTTCCATTTGTAAACATCCCAGGGTCAAATTACCGTACTTTTCTAACCTTAAGGCCCTTTTACATGAAAAATACATGATTTAAATTTATTCGATTTTCTTTAATAAAATATGTTATAAAATAACAAAAATTATTTTCTGGGCTAGAGTAAATTATATCGTATGAAATAATGTTGGGCTGGGCTAACGTTGAAATTATAGTGTTGCCTGATGATAATTTTTTTCTGGGATGAAAGTCTGGGCTAACTTCACATACATAATCCAACCCCAACTCAACTCCAACTCAACTTAAACTCAACCCGCAAATTGCCCCTAATTTAACCTTTAAATCAATTCCCAATTCAATAATCAAACCAGCATATTATATAAAAGATCGTAAATATTTATAAAACTAGGTATTTTGGGTCAATTCGTATGGCAGGTACTCCACCCTCTTGACGTACAGTCTCCAAAAGCTTTTCAAATCTCCGCCTTGACCATACAAACAGATTGGCGAAAAAAATTCATAATCGGATAAGCCGCTCTCGAGATGCCACTGGTACAGACATCCAGACAGACGGACGGACATTTTTTTTTGTTTTGCTTTTTCAGACTCAGGGTTCAGGGACTTTCAAAATGTCGAGAAAAGTGGTTTTGGACCAACATAATTTTTCGTCATTTTTGACAGGATTTCAATACTTTGGTCTTTTTAGACCGAAGTAATTTGTTTACAAATGTTAATATTTTTGAAATTTTTCTGACGTTTTCCTGTATCTTTGCGCAAAGGGTCCCATGCTAAGCGGCTTTGGGGAGTTATCTATTTTAGTATGTGAATTATTTTTAAACAATACAAATTAGAATATTAGAATTTCAAAAAACTGTTGGTGCGGGGGTTTGGTGCGGCAGCCCCATCCTCCAAGGTATAAAACGAATTAAAATAATATTTCAAAAATTTGTTTTTTTTTTAAAACATGGTTTTTTGGGATTTTTTTATTTTGGATAACGATACCAACCCGTTTAAATTATATCCTTGTGACGATAAAATTTAAATACGAGTATACATTTTATAATATTTTGATTACATGTGGCAGTTGGATAGTCAATTTTTATACACCGAAGTCGGAGTCGAAGAAGTATTTTACCTACCCCGCAGGCTTGAAAAAAACGTTAAAAATTATATGAACATTAAATGAATGAAAATCATTTTGAAAAGTTTTTAATATACGATTAATCACCAATACTAAAGTTAACGAGACCACACAAATCGTGTATATAAGTATTGCAACATTCGGGCTTATATCTAAATTTGTGTTGGTTTATACAAGGATACATTTGTAATTTAATATGCAGAACCACCGCAAAATCATGTAATTTCTGTAAATCGCTCAAATAACCGTATCAGAAGATCGAGAGTTTGATGAGTTGTGCCCTTTTTGAAGTTTCAAAATGTAGATTATGCACAAATACGAATCTTTGCCATTGTTACTAGTTGTATGCTTTGTTCTAGTTTCGATTCTTAATAAAATTTTTGGAAACCGCGATTATAATCTCTTAGAAAAAACGCTCTTCGAATTTTGGTTAGTTACCTTATTGTTGCACAATCTTAAGACACAGAAAAACATATTTCACATAATAAATTCCTTGCTGTTTCCTAAGTTACGATATGCAGAACATTTTATAATTTCAGGCACAAAATTGTCCAAATTCTTATATTTATGTTAATTAGTTTTGCACTCCAATGGAGTTTTAATTACATCTCTGTGGCATCTCCCAAGCGGTCCGAGCCATAGTTGTTGATATAATAACTGACAATCAAATTCGATACGTTTTTATTAGGACTCCCATAGGACTTCCACTTTCAATTAACAGCCGGCATTTTTAAATCTGTACTCTGCCCTGGTCGAGGCAACTGATTATATTGAAGATTTTTATATAATTTCGTGGCAATAACTCTTCTTGTGCATGAGGGGCATTAACAGCAAATTGAGGGTCAACCAACTTATCGTCAACTAGGCATTTCGCTTCATTCAATAACCCGAAATTGAACATTTTTCATTGGCCCTGAATAGTTATAGCATTTGGAAATATTTATTTACCGTCAGGAGCAAAATGTAGAGGCCGTCATACTCATTAGCTCATTGAATTCTGGAAAAATGTGTTATGCCCAAATTAGTGAGCTTATGCGTCAATTATTTCGGTCCAAAAAGAACAAAGTATTGAAATCCTGTAAAAAATTATAAAAAATTTCGTTGGTCTAAAACTACTTTTCTCGACGTTTAAAACGCCCCCCCCCCCCTCCCCCAGTGTAAAAAACGAAAATAAAAGAATTGTCCATCCGTCTGTAGGATGTCTGGATGTCTGTCTGTACCCATGATATCTCGAGAACCGCTTGTCCGATTTGGAATTGTTGTCACCAATATATTTCTATTGTCCATGGAAAAGCGGAAAATTAAAAAGTTTTTGAAAGCTGTACGTCAACAACACCTGCCAATAGAATTGCCGTGGAGCAAAATGGTAATATTAGTACATTGACCAATTTCTTATAAATGCTGGTTTGAGAATTGAGTTAGGCGTTAAGTTTAAGGTTGAGTTGAGGGTTAAGCTGGGTTCCATTTGTAGGTTGAGTTGGGGTCTAATTCTAGCTGAGTTGCTGTTGGGCTCGGGTTTAGTGAGCAGTTCAACTGGGGATTTATTTGTGGGTTGAATTAGAGTTAATTTGAGTTGAGTTCATCTGTGCATGTACTTTTTAAGACCATGTTAGATAGTAGATTTATGGACTGGGTTGCAGTTCGAGTTAAGGTTGAGTTGGGGTTGAACTTAGGCTACGTTGCGGGTTGAGTTGGAAGCGAGCTTGAATTGTTTTGAGTTGAGTTCTTGAACGAATATAGTTTTTCGAGTTGCGTTGACTTGTGTATTTAGTTGTACGTCGAGTATGGAATTTAATTGAGGGTTGAGATGAGGGTCGAGTTAGATGTGGAGTTAGGACTGAGTAGCAGTAGAGTTCAAAACATATGCAGTATTTGGAGTGTGTTGGTTTAGGAATTGAGTTTGGGGTTGAGTTCGGAGTTGAGTTGGGGTTGAGTTTAGGTTTAGTGAGGGGCTCAGCTGTGGATTTATTTGGTAGACAGTTTTGGGTTGAGTTGATCGTTCAGTTGGTTATTTATTTGAGGGTTGCATCGGGGTTGAGGTGGAGATGAGATAAGTTGAGTTCATGTCCGCGTGTAGTATTCGAACCGTGTAGATTTAGGGTATGAGTTGAACATAGAGTTTAGGGTTGGGTTGAGGGCTTAGTTGAAGCTTGGTTTGGAGTTGAGTTATGATTGAGTTTAAAGTTGGATTGAGGGTTCACTGGAGGTAGAGTTAAGATTCAATAGGATTTGAGTTGAAGTTGATTTGGATTTGAATAAAGATTCGATTGAGGGTTAATTTGGAGGATATGACTTGAGTTCATACACGCTTGCAGCTTTGAGTTTTTTGTGGACTTGAGTAGAGGGTTCAGATTTGGTTCGAGCTAAGTTGAAGTTGAGTTATTGTTGAGTTAGCTTGGTTGGGATTGAGTAAAGCATTGGGGAATTATTTAGGGATTGATTTAATGATTGGATTTAGAATTGCGTTTAAATTGAACTGGACCTTGAGTTCTAAATTGAGGTGAAGGTTGAGCTAATAATCACTTGAGAGGTTCAGTTAGTGATTGATTTGGGAGTTGAGTTAATTTTCAAGACCGAAGTTCAAATATCGTGAAATTTCAGCCCTTTATATTTTAATATTACACTTGTATTGCTAAAATTACAATAAGTAGCAAATAGTGTTAATACCATCTCGATTTTTACCCCTTGTGCAAGAAATAAAACTTTATTCGTAAAAACGTTGTACAAATTACAACTTTTCGATTTCAAAGCCAAGAAAAATTTTAAATTCAATAGATTTACTACTTTGAAAAACTGATGTAGAAAAACTCAATTTTGATTGGAATGTAAAGCAGATTAATTCAGTTAATTAAATTAAAATTAATATTTTCAAAACGTTTATCATTTATATATCAATTGTTAAAGTGGTTTTTATTACATTGCATTAAAATTGTAAGAAGCACAAATATTTTGGTAATGTAATGACTGTATTTCCAAAGGATTGCAAGTAACATTAATTGATAAACGTTTTAAAATCAATAAGATTCTTTCGGCTTCTTATAGACAAAATATATTAACAATAATGGTATTCACAACATTTTTCGATTTGTTAATCGGAAAAAATGAAGAGGCCAATCATATCTACCAAAAAAATGTAGAAATATCAGAACTCAAGGAGCGTTCTCATTTTTTGTTTAGGGGGTCGATACACTTTGTATGACTCTTGGGTGAAAGTACGGGGGGGATTTTGATATTTCTACTTTTTTGGTAGATATATTATTGTATAAATGATTGGCCTCTTCATATTTTCTGATTAACCAATCGAAAAATGTTGTGAATGCCATTATTGTTAATATATTTTGTCTATAAAAAGCCGAAAGAATCTTATTGATTTTAATACACATACAAATTTATCTTTCTATGATAAACGTTTTAAAACAGACCAACCATGAGCAGAAGAGCAAAACAATCCCAATTTTAAAAGTTCATCTTGTGAAATGGAATCGAAATTATGTTTTCTGTATAATTTGAAGTTAAAACGTGAAACTGTTTAACGTGCCAAGTTTAGCACACGTACGGTGTATTTCCAAGCGCCGCAAGTTACAGCTGATTATTGATTAGAATTGTTAAACATCGTTAGTTCTCTCGGTTAGAGTATAGAGACATATTTTCTGTGGAATATTCTCTCAATTTCCCCTTATAATCAGAGTAATAAAATAACACTAATTTGAAAATACGATTGCAAGAGAGAATCGTTCTATCATGATTATGTATATTGCATATGTATGCTTTTGTATGTATGTACATATGAACGATATTTAAAGAATACTATGGACTGATAAAATTGCTTAATAATTGAAATGTTTCAAAAAAAAAAATTAAATTCAATTGGTCTCTGATTGTTGTTTACTTAAACTAAGTGAAATGTTTTATTACATATTATTAATACTGATTAACGTTTTAATGGCATGTGGTGCAGGCAAATTTTAAATTAAGTGCGGCAAGGTCAGTAATGTTTCTATCAACATTTATAATAATAAACCGCTTAAATGGCAGTTGGACAATTAATTCATGAAATACAAAAATTTAAATGTGCAATTTCTTTAATAATAATGTTAAAATATACAAAATATTGGTCTATAAGAAAAATACTATAAATTCTTTATAAGCTAATTATTCACATAAAACATAAGTCTACGATTCAGGTAAAATAGTATCACTATATTCAAATAATCTTCTAAAATGTCCGGATTCCTTATGAACTAAATTAAACGGTGTATCGAATTCAACCAATTTTCCAGAATCAATTACTAGTATTCGATCACTAGTCATTACGGTATTTAAGCGATGAGCAATGGTTAATACCGTACAATTAGAAAATTTATCTCTAATCGTATTTTGTATCAGTTTATCTGTTTCGTGATCTACATTAGCGGTAGCTTCGTCTAATATTAAAATTTTATTATTGCGTAAAATTGCTCTTGCTAGGCAAATTTGTTGTCTTTCACCCATGCTAAAATTATCTCCGCCATCCAATATTTCGTGTTCTAATCCACCAGCAACTGAAGAAATTACTTTTTTTAACTGAACTTCCTCGAGTGCGGACCACATTTTTTCATCTGATGTATCATTGAATGGATCTAAATTACTACGTATTGTTCCCGAAAATAAAACGGGATCTTGCGGTATAATAGAAATACGTTTACGTAAATCATGTAATCCTATAGTTTTGATGTCAATCCCATCAATCTTAATTATACCTTCGAATTCAGTCAACCGAAACAGTGCTTGGATAATAGATGATTTTCCAGCACCCGTTCTGCCAACAATACCAACTTTTTCATTCGGATTTACTTTAAAACAAATATTATTTAATATAAAATCCTGCTCATCTGAATATTTTAGGCGTAATTCATTAAACGAAATAGCTCCAAATTCTGGCCATTCAGTTTTCAGACTCTGATCAGGCAGAGTTTCTAAAGGTGGTTCTTCATCAAGTTTACAATATTCGGTTAAACGTTCTGTAGAAATCATGTTGTTTTCTAATTCAGCTGACTGTCGCAATCCCCACTGTGTCAATTTAATTAAAAGGATGGCTTTTGATATAATAAATCCAATATCTCCAGGTTCACTATTTTTTGATATAGTAATACAGGCTATCGTTATTATTGCAACATATATAGCACATAACGAATCCAGCCACAAAGCAATTGCCCTAGTTGTGGCATGAAATAAATGAATAGATCCAGTATAGTTGTTAAGATGCTCCATAAATCCTTTAATCATTATTGATTCGGATTTAGAAGATTTTATGGTGGCTAATCCCTGAATTGTGCTATTGGTGAAAGAATAAATAGGGCTTCTATTTTTAGATTGTATTCGGTTTACAGCGCGGGAAGTTTTTATATATATATTTCGAAAACAATAAAATATGAATGATAATAAAACGGTTGGAAATATAAGCCAAGGGTTAATGATGTTGATTAAAAGAATCGTCGCTATGATATCGAAAGAGCACTGAAAGTAAATAAACAAAATTTAGTTAAATATAAATCATTCAATTAATATTCAAACTTACTACAATAGTGTCGATGAATGTCATGGGAAGAAGACAGTCAACGGCCTTAATATCTTTGGTGAATCGATTTAAGATTCGACCCGATGGATTTCTATTAAAAAAGGACATTCTCGCCCGAGAAATCCTACAAAATACTTCGTCATGTAAATTGATTGAAGCTTTCAAACAAAGTTTAAAAAATACAAAATTACGCTGGATTATGATATAAATAAGCAATATGATAATTGCTGAATAAGCGACTATATATTTTTGACGAATTGCGGTTGTTGTAATATAGTCTAAATTCAAATTGGTAATTGATTCTTCCCAATTTACCCTACCAAATAGAAATAGTTCACTTTACATTAGTATAAGCTAAATATTTAAAACACTTACCACCGTACCATAAGGTAATCCATGCTCGAGAGTAAAATCTGGCTCAATAAGAATAGCATGCCAATAAAAAATACTAAAGGTTTACTTTTAATTGAATTGAAATAGTTAAGATAAACTTTCATTTTGACTGATCCTTCCATTAGTTCCTCTTCTAATATTTCTTCTTCATCGCAATGCTTATCTGACAAAATTCCAGTGTATTTTGCTTCAGTATTGGTTGCATAATTATCCAGAGTTTTAAGAGTATTTAATTTAGCAATTGTTTCTTTTCGTGACGGATGCAAATTTTCGAAAGGACCCCGGTCAAGAATTCGACCATCCTCTAATAATACTATATAGTCAACACTTTTCAGAAATTGCAATTGATGTGTTACAAGAATAACGCATTTATCACTTAAATATTTTTGGATACATTCGGTGAATATAAATTTTCCAACTTGTGAATCCACGGCCGATAAAGGATCATCAAGCAAATAAATATCGGCGTTCTTGTAAACGGCCCTAGCCAGGCTTATCCGAGCTTTTTGTCCACCGCTCAACGAAGTTCCACTCTCTCCCACTAAACTTAAATCTCGATTTAGCAACAAATCAAAATCCTTTTCAAGTGCGCATACGTGGCATACATCTCGATATCGATTTTCGTCATACATCTGTCCAAAAAGAATATTTTCCCGAATCGATCCACTAAATAACCAAGGTTTTTGTGATGCATAACTTAGTGTTCCGTTAATGTTGACGTAACCCTTATCCGGTTTAAGTTCTCCCAAAATTGTATTTAAGAGAGTTGATTTACCACTTCCAACATTTCCAATAATCGCATATCGCATCTTAGTTCTGAAATACAAATCAATCGAAAATATTCCAGAATAGGTAACGGCATGTGACCAAACAGCTGAAACATTTTTTATAATTATTCCAGTCTCTTTAAAATCAAAATGTTTCATTCGAGTTTCAGAATGAACGATATTCGGCAGTGGTCCTATAATAGAATTTGATTCTTCTTTTTTAAGTTTTTCTTCTAAAATTTGATCATTCGTTGGTTTTTCCTCACTATGTAGTAGAAAATCTTCGATTCGTTTTAAGGATACTAGGCCACCAGTAACCTCAGAAATACCTCTAGGCCAGAAATTTAGCATAGAGGAATGTAATGTTAAAAAATACGATGATATAATAAAAACTTTACGAGCCGTTATCATTTCACCAAAATAGATGTACGAAATTAAACTCAAATAAATCGATATTCGAGAAACAATAGAAAATGAAAAAATTACAGCTCGTACATACGACCAGCCTCGGATCGCCTTCACTTCATATTGCCGAATTGTATCAACAATTGCTGCAAAAGAATTTTCCCACGCGTACATTTTAATCGTTTGAATGCCCTGAATAATTTCATTCATAAATTTGATGCGTTTGTCAGCCCGTTTTGCTGTTTTTAAATGATACGAGGCGGATTTTTTGCCAATCCAAATTTGTAGCGGTATGAAACATAAGAAAAACGATAGTCCTATTATTCCGGATATACCAATTTCACGATAAAGAAAATATCCTATTAAGACCGCTTCTAATGGCCCTTTCCATAAATCATCTATAAATGGTATCATGGACTCAACACTTGTTGCGTCGTTTGACATCAAGTTCAATACGCGTCCATTCAAACCATCAAATACGGTTGATTTTGATAACTTGAGTAACTGTGAAAAGTTGTAGGTAAATAATTATTTTATCGATTAGCATTTATAACTTTTGTATAATTACCTTTCCGTAAATTAGAGTGCAACACGCAATATTTATTTTAAGTCCGGCTTCGGTTAAATAAAAATTAAAAGGATGGAAAAGTATAGCTAAGATTAACGTTGATGCAATAATCGCGCCTGCATATTTAAGTACATCAGTTTGTGAAATAACTATTTGGTCAGGAACAAAGTAAGAAAGTAATTCCCCTAAAAATATGGGTTGTAATACTCTGAAATTAAATTAAACTTTAAATATACGATTCTTGCTAAATTATTTGGGCAACTCACTTTAAAATTGCTTCAAAAATTGAAAAGAATACTTTTAAAATGAGTAATTTTGTTCCGTATGCTCGATAAAATACCCTCAACAGACTTGGCTGTTTTTCCGTTTTCACCTCTTCCTGCCATAATTTCGTGAAGTGGTTTGATAGTTTTTCGCTTTCTAGCTTATTTAATGGTGCATAGATATCTTGCTCTTGTAACGTTCGCTTACGCCCTTGTAAGAATATTTTTATCATCCATCTAATTACATTTAAGAAAAATAATAGTTGTATGTACATTAAATTGACGAATTTTTTGAAAGACGGATGATTAGCTTACAGAAAAAATGTTCGTGATAAAAATGATTTTTCAGCCGGATTTCTTATTTTTTTACATTTTCGTATTTGAAACATAATCGCTGCTCATCCAATCCGATTATAATGATATTTGTTTAGTTGTGTATGTATATAACTATGTGTACATATGTGTATAATTGAGGTATGTATAATTAATTTATATATCATTAAAAAAATAAAATACAATATGTATATATGTATTGTATATAGCTGCGTGTAAATTAAAAATGATTTATAAAATAATATAATAAGTTGAATAATTATTGAATCCTGTAAGTCTAATGACTAATTTTGCCATCGTATGACAATTTTTTAACAAAAAATTTAGGTTGCTTTATACTATTTAAATTCCAAACGATAAAAATGATGGCAAACTTAGCCAATAATTATTACAGTTCCCAAAGTTATTTTTAGTATTTTCAAGTTTATTTTAGAAAACCTACTTTGGTCCAGCTTATCAAATCATCTTTCGTTTTAACAGTTTTATTTAATCGTTTTACCAACAAATGAATACCGATAGTTCAAATAATATTTTGTTCTTAAGAATTTAGTTAAAGTCTTAATGCGATTGTAAACATCTTAGAATATTACAACTTCAATGTTTAAGAATATTCAAATTGCAGATCCTATTAACATAGTTTCATCTTTAATATGTCTTTACGGGCAAACGCAATGATACACAGCGTTACCAAACGGAAGGAAAGAAACAAGTAAGAAATTATAAGGAATTGGGAGTTAAGTCTTCAAGAATACTATTTGCGATATTGAGTTTGCATTTCTGTAAGTTATAAGCCACCGGGAAAGCCGCACCGTCCAATCCATTCCACAACTTATCATTTCCACACCTTCTAATCTATTCCACAACTTATCCACAATTATCGTTTTTGTAAAGTTTAGTCTAATATTGTACCTGTGAACCAAATCTACACTAAATAAGACACAAACAAACCTACACCAAAAAGAGCAAAACAGAAACATTTTTGTACTTGTTTTATTTGATGTATGTAGGTCAGTAAGATTCATACCTGAACTTATTTCGTCTGTAAAACATAAAATGAATTAAAGAAAAATAAAATCCCAAAATAACTTCCAATGTATCTGAAATGACCACCAAGTGAAGAAATTAAATAATTCCCATGCCAACCAAAAGCACCTCATTTTCAAAACATTTACGGTATAACAATTCCTTTGATCTGTATCTGCAAGGTTGTCGAAGCATTTAACAATTTAACCAATGCTCTTATCGTTCCAACTAAATCCTCGAATGCTAGCGGGGTTTGGAGGTAGCCCATGCCCATCATTTAAGGTATAAAATGAATCAAAACAACTTCTTTTCAAAACAACATAACTTTTCTTCGCTAATTCAATGCACCCATAAAAGTATCGCATAACATATTTTTTCCAATGCACGGACTATGAAAAGAGATAAATCTGTCTCACAAATATATACATGAACTATTTCCTAGAAGGTAGTTATTGCTGGCTAGAGAGTGACACTTTCCTAGAGATAGTGATAATTTTACATTTTGAATTGCACAAATCACATCAATTATAAACTCAATGTTCCTTGCAAAAGTTGACAATCTCCAAAACAGCTAATTACTTGACATGTAGGTTTAGGTCGTCTGTATACATTAAACGTTTGGAATCTCTAATAGTATGAACAATATCATCTATAGAAACAGGATAAGAAGCTGCCGACCCAAATGATAGCCTTAATGGACATCAGATAAAGCCTTAATACTTTTGAAAGAAACCTCACCAATCACCACTCTTTGAGTCCTGTCCCTGTGTGACAAATATTAGTCCGACAATTCGCTTAATTTACAAATTATAACGTTGTGCTTCAAAGAATCGAAAGCTTAACTAAAAGCAGAGTAAATTACATCAACGTGATTTCCAGATTCTACTGCATCGCAGGAAAATTTTGTAAACTCAGTGAAATTGGAAACCGTCGATCTACTTTTTAAAAACACAAATAGAGAAATGAAAGTATCGATTTAATTGGTAAGGTCAGCCGATCATAGACAATCGATTCGACTAACTTCGGGATGGAAGATTACAACATAAATTCCCCTATAATTTCGCTCTAAAAAAACCAAAGTATTGAAATCCGGTCAAAAATGACGAACAATTTGGTTGGTCCAAAACCACTTTTCTCGAAGTTTTGAAAGTTACTGAGTCTGAAAAAGCAACAAAAAAAAATGTCCGACCGTCTGTCGGGATGTCCTACCAGTGGTATCTCGAGAACGGCTTGTCCGATTTTGCATTTTTTTTCGCCAATCTGTTTGTATGGTCACGGCGGAGAATTGCAAAGCTTTTGGAGACTGTACGTCAAGAGGGTGGGGTTCCTGCCACACGAATTGACCCAAAATACCTGGTTTTATAAATATTTACGAATTTTTTATATAATATGCTGGTTTGATTATTGAATTGAGGATTAAATTGGGATTTGATTTGAAAGTTAAGTTAGGGGTCAATTTGCGGGTTGAGTTGGAGTTGAGTTGGGGTTGGATTAGGATGTAGTGAGTAGTTAACGAATTTTTTATATGATGGAACTTGCCTATTTATCTACTGATTATTATGAAATTTGACTTGTGTGTCGGAAATGGGAATCTAAAATGATTTTTGGATAAAGTTCTGGAATATGGCCAAGTATGATGGAACTTGCCCATTTCTCAACCGATAAAAATGACATTCGACATGTGTATTGGAAATGGGATTCTAAAATATTTTTTTTTTGGAAGTTCTGGAATGAAATTCTGGAATATGGCCAAGTATGATGGAACTTGCTTATTTCTCAACCTATTATTATGAAATTTGACATGTGTGTTGGAAATGGGATTCTAAAATGTTGTTTGAATGACGTTCTGGAATATGGCCAAGTATGATGGAACCTGCCTATTTCTCAACTGTTGAAATTCAACATGTGTAATGGAAATGGGGTTCTAAAATGATGTTTGGATGAAGTTCTGGAATATGGTCAGTTACACGGTTAGAAATATGAGTATAATTTTGTATACTGCTTTCGGTATAATGTTCTAGAATACGATTTTTCGTGTTAAATTGGATGCCTGTACCCATGTTACTGAAGCTTATACCTGTTTAGCTGTTGTTGTATAAGTAAATATATGTTGGTTAAAATAGAAATCAATACTGTCAAAACTGTCACACCAACTTTATGACACAGGTGAATGCAGATACCATGCATTGAAGATATCAAAGACCGAAGTTCTGATCACCTCGTGAGGTTTCAGCCCTGTATATTTTGTTATTTCAAACTTGTTATCTCATTTAAAAACTGGTGTTAAATTTTACAATTTCCAATTAACGTGAAAATGCAAGACTCAAACGGATAGCTAATGGGATATCTTTCGAACAGCACTCAATCTTAAGTGGAGTTAGTTCAGATGTAACGTCAATCTACGTAATCACAACGAACGTATTTATAAATTTCTCACAGGAAACATGCTGTGTAGAGCGTCACAATTCAATTGTTGAACATAATACACACTCTCAAGAATGTTTTTGGGCATTTTACCCTGCGGACAAAATACCGGAAAAACATTCATTTCCATTCTTCCAAAAATTTAAATTAAATTTATTTTCATCAAATTAAATTCCAAACCCTAAATCAGCCTACACATGAATATTAATGTCACATAAAATCATTACCTTCAAAACTCATTACTCCTTCATTATTTTCAATCGTGCACAATCATTTCAACATCACCTACAATGATTGTGTATCCTTCAAAAATAATGAAGAACTATGTTATTGGTAAAGACATTAATATTGATTGTGTAAAGGCCGCTTATGATGAGTCCAGCTGAATTAGGATATATAGTATAAAAGAAGAAATTGTAGATGAAGAACTCGATTAGTCCAGAGGTCGACCAAATGGGGAAAGGATCGAGAAAACGAGTTTTCATCTCTTTTACGGAGTCGTTGCATTTTGGGAAAAATATTCCAACTTCAAAGTAGTTCTAAGGGAAATTTCGATATAAAGCGTGTTCGATTGGACTGAATTAACTGAAGTAGTAGCTGTATCTGAAGTAATTGAAGTGAAGAGACTGTTCGAATGACAACTCTTCACTTCAGTTAAAAATTGAGCAACTGAATTAACTGAAGAGATATTTTGCTTATGTAGTTACTTCAGATGAGTTAATTGTTTTTCTTTTTTGAATTTATTTGTTTTCGTTTGTTTTTATTCTCGCGTGTAGATTTAAGGAACTGTTTGGTTGGGAATTTGTGACCTAAAAAAATAATTTTTAATAATAAATTTCTAGAAATTAATAGAAAATTAAATTTTGAAACATTTTTTCTAACGCAAGCCAAACTGAAATAAATTGTTTTATTTTTATTTTGACATTTAACTGAAGTGAAGAATACCAATGAACAGTCTCTTCTCTTCAGTAACTCAATTAACTGAAGTGAAGAGTTGTACTCTTCAGTCCAATCGAATACGCTTATACATTATTTAATTATTGTCTGTATTTTTAAATAAAGACTTTAAAATTATTATAATTCCTACCCTTTTAAATTTTCATGACAACTTGAAAATCAGCTCATGTCGCCCCATTTAATATCTTTCCCTCATCGATTTAATTTAAAATAATGAATGATTTTCTGAAAAAATCGAATTTTTTCAAAACGTTCTTGTTCTTGTTACTCGAATTTCTTTGTAAAAAAAATTAAATAAGAAATTACGTATACCGGTAGGAAATTTCCCACAGACCAACTTTACCGTTTCATATTTTTCCAAAACCTCAAAATAGCCGAGTTATTTGTTAAATAGTGACTGCGGCTTTCTAAAAGTGTGGTACCACGCTGTTTTCCACCCTTTCCTTATTCGGCCGACGTCAAGACTGATCGAATTTTTGATCTACATGAAAAAATGCATCGATTGTAAAATCTTTCGGCCAATTTATTTCTTTTGTATGCCCGATTTTTATCTAATTCGGATGAAATTTGCTACATTTAATAAATTTTGATCCATGAAGTCCTATTTCTGAATACGAATACGAATAAAAAATGTACGAATTCGTGTCACTGGTATTTCTGAAAACGAATACGTTTAATTTTTGTACGAATTCGTGTAAGCATGATTCGCGACCAAACTCTCCTTATTTCACAATACGAATTCGAGCAGTTTTCGTATTTTCATGGTCGGATTTTGGGTCGATGACACGTCATCAAAAATAAACAAGCAAAAAATTAATGATGTACACAAAAAATTTATATTTTAGCTGTTTTTTTTATTTTTAAAGAAACTAGAAGGCTCCGCCTTCTGCTCGCTTCGCTCACCAAAGCCTGATGACAGAAATTTCGTGAGCAGTATCAAACTGGTATATAAACGCGACCGATGGCAAGTAGAGATTCAGTTGTTGGTGCGAAATGCGAAATTGCACTTGTTTCATAATAGGGCCTCTAACGTATTCAGAAATACCAAAGCATTTACGGATCGAATTTGATTTTCGTTTCGTGCACATGTTTGTATCGGATTCAGAAATAGGGACCCAGGTGTAGTCATTTTATGTTGCTTTCTTAACAAACGTTTTATTAACAAACCTTTTGTGAAAATACGTCAAATCACAAGTTTTTGGAAGTCATGTTTTAATTTTATGATTTTTATGTTTTGAATGTATAGCAGTAAATTTAAAAAAATTAAAGGAAATGGTTGTTGTGTTGTTTCCTAAGATACAGGGTGTCAAATATTTAGACATTTAAGCTGAATTTATAACATCGGGGTTGACATAGGAAAAATACCATAGTATTTATTTACGAACTCTCAGTCAATCAAATCACTTTAAATAGCATAAGCCGCTCCTACTACTTGTTCGTTTCTCTTTGTTCCTTTTCCTGCTTGTTCCTTACTCGAGTTGAAAAAATTCTTACTGCAATACTATGGTATTTTTTGCTAAGTCGCTCCCGATGTTATGAATTCAGCTTTAGTGCATATGGTTTTATTTTTATTGCTATAGGAAAAATAATAATTATCCAATTATCAAAGATAAATTAATAGGGATTATAAAATACTTATAAAAATGGTATCAATTTTCATTTTTTCTTTCAAAATGGCCGCCGAAATGTTCTTTTTGAATTATCTCCGATGTGCTTATTTTTCTTTTTTAATCTTTTTCTTCATTTAGTTCTATTAGATATACTAAAAAGCCGAGAATAACTTATATTTCGGTTTCTAACAAACTAAGTTTAAGTATTTGTAAAGCATTTGAGATATCTCGAAAATTTTATTATTGGCTCAAAGTACAATAAAAACATTTTTGTATGGAATTCGGCATCGATCATATATCCACCATGGGAACGTTTGCATGTGTCGATTCGTTGAACCCAATTTTCAATGACTCGGCCACACATTTCGATGGAAACGGCCGCTATCTCTCGTTCAATATTGGATCTGAACTCCTCTAACGACGCCGGCTTGTTGGCATGGACTAATGATTTAATGTAGCTTCATAAAAATATATCAAGAGGCGTTAAATAACACGATCTTGGCGGCCAATCGACAGGACCATTTCTGGATATAACACGTTCATCGAATTTAGATTTCAATAAGTCGATTGTTAGACTCGCTGTGTGGCATGTTGCACCGTCTTGTTGAAACTACATATCATTAATATCTATAGCTCATGCAATTGACCAAAGAAAAACCGTTGCAACATGTCTCTGTAGCGATCTCCATTGACTATAACGTGACGGTCATTTTCATCAACGAAAAACCCGGTCCAATGACACCAGCAGCTTGAAAACCACACCAAAACAGTTATTTTTTGTGGATGAAGTGGTGTTTCTTGAAGCACATGAGGGTTTTCATCTGACCAATAATGCCTATTCTGTTTGTTGACGAAGCCATTTAGCCAAAAATGCGCTTCATCACTGAAGGTGATTTTGCGATGAAATTGGTCATCTTTTTCCAACATTTATAGAGCCCAATCCGAGAACGTACGTCGCTTCATATGATCGAGTGGCTTTAGTTCTTGTGTTAACTTTATCTTATAAGGGTGCAAGCCAAGATCCTTTCGCAAAATTCGCCAAAGTATGTGGAATCGACTGTTTTGGTTCGTTTCCGACGGACGCTTGAACGGCAGCAATATTATCGGTACTTCAATCAGCCCGTTGTCTCACTGGCACGGGAACATCCGACAGCGAATATTTAGACTCAAATTTTTTCACTAGAATATGAATTGCTTGTTTACTGGGATGATAATTATGACCAAAAATTTGAAATAACGCTCTTGAAATTGCAATCACCGACTCGGAATTTTTGTAGTAAATTTTAATTATTTGTAAAGGTTGTTTGTTCGTGTATTTCACCATAATGAAAATGTTGTTTTTATTGACAGGTTGGTTTAAAGGTGCGTTAACAGTAGAAGGTCAAAATTGTCAAGTCCCAAATGGAAACTCGATATAATACATCTAAACGTAAAATTAATTATGTATTTATGAAACCAAGATGGTCACTCTAACCAATGGAAAGCTATCGCAATACCAAGTGTCCAAATTATGTGCCGATCCAATATCAACATGTTACCTTTATCAATGTGAGAACTGCTCAGGATTGCATAATTTTGCCTATAAATCGTTTTATTTATTTATTTATTTATAATATTTATACTTGCACAAATAAGGCAAAGCCTTTTTACAATATTATAAAAATATCTTATCATGCGCAATTTGTGTAGCAAGTGATTTAGTACATAAAAAATCAAATATAAAATATAACAATTAAACTAAAACTAAAAATACAAACAAAAAATAATAATAAAAGTAAAAGTAAAAGTATCATGCATAAACCTAACTAATTAAACTATAAATTAAAATTAAACTTATGTATCACTGATATTATCCAAGTATAGCGCTTTAAATTTTCTTACATTAGACGCGGCTTTGACAGATGGGTGAATATTATTCCAAAGATTTACTCCATAAACAAGGAATGATCGTTTTCTTGACTTAGTTTTACATGATTTCGGTAGATTTAGGTTTAATGTCCGCTGTGACTTGCTAAAATGAATATACCAATATAATGTACCATAATACCAAATGAATATATTTGTAAATCGTCTGCAAAAAGATGATACATGATATCATCCGTCCACTGAATGGATTCACATATTTGGTTAATGTAGAGCGAGAATAAGATAGGCCCCAAGATAGAGCCTTGAGGAACACCAGATGTAATTAAAATCGAGTCGCTAATATTTTCATGATATTTCACAGATTGACGCCGCAAATGCAAATAGGAAAATATAAGTTGACAAGCACTTCTGGAAAAATTAAATTCGTAGCATAATTTAGATATCAACATTGAATGGTCAACCTTGTCAAATGCTTTAGAAAAGTCTAAAAGAGCTAGAATGGCTACTCTTCCAACTTCAATGTTAGAGGTAATATCATCGATAATTTTTAGCAGTGCCGTAGTAGTGCTGTGGTTTGCTCGAAAACCCGACTGGTGAGTATTTAGTAAGTTATGACTTGACACATAAGCATTAATCTGTAATTGCATGACCTTTTCAAAATTTTTGGATAAAGTTGGTAATATACTAATTGGACGGAAATCAATCGCAGTAGCCGGAGAACGTATCTTAGGAATCGGTACAATCAAGGCAATTTTCCATGCATTAGGAAATACAGACTTAGTCAAACCAGAGTTCACTAAGTACGTTATGTGAGGCAGTAAGATCGGAAGTATTAGCTTAATGAACCGTAGCGCTATGCCATCAGCTCCAACAGCGAATGATTTTATACTGCTCAATTGGATGAGAATTTCCTCTTCAGAAACATTACGAAAATAAAAACTGTTATGATCCGTACTGTATTGCAATGTATTAGACTAAAATGTTCATCACCATCGACGAAAACTCACAGGAATTGATTTCGCATTTCTGTTCCATAGCTGGTGGATTTATGTAAGTCTTATAATTTTTCCAGAACAATTTACTTGGGACCTGGCTATTGAATTTACCATTGAAAAATTTGCGTTTAGCAGCCCTAATCATACTATTAACTTTGTTTCTAGCTCTGATATACTCTAGTCGACTAGATTCCGTTTGATGCAACTTCCAATTCTCATGTAAAAAATCACGAATATTGCGGAACTTGAGAATATCATAGCTATAGGTCATCTTACATTCTTTGCGTGTAACTACAATCTTTTTGAGTGGTACGTACGCTTCAAAAAGCCCATTCACGTAGGAATTAAATACTGAAAGTTGCTCATTTACATCACACAAACAATACAAGCGTGACCAGCACAACGACTTAGCAGCTTTGATTAATGACTCGCCATCAACATTCCTAAAATCTCTCACGTAACCGTATTGTTTAGTATTGTTGGTACCATAAACAGGAAACGCATATGAACCGTAGATCATATCATGGGTAGTAGCAATACCAGGCGTTGAAATTTGTGTAAAGGTATTGAAGTTACTAGGTTGATTGGCAAACGCTAAATCGATTAAGGTGGCGGAATTACCTGTAAAGTTGGTAGGCTCCCTAGAGGTTAAGTTAAAGCCAAAGGATGACATCAGTGATTTTAGTTTAGTAGCCGACGGTGTCGAAACAAGAACATCAACATTGAAATCTCCGACCACGATAACTTCACTGTACTTAACCATAATACCTCCTAAAACGATTTCCAGTTCATCAATTTGCTCTGGTTGAAGTGGACGGATAGGATTATAGATCAAACCAAAAGCAAGTTTTTTATTATTATGATTAGCTATTTCAATAAACAAGATGTCAAATGGAGCATCAACAGTTTTTTGACATAAATTGCAACTCCACCACCACGCCGACCCTCGCGGTCTTTCTAGATAATTTGAAAAATTTACTTTTGGCAATGATTTCGAGCATGCTGAATTATCGTTCAGTCAGTGGTCCGATCGATGCAACTTGGAAAAGTACTCGAAACCGCAAGATGAATTTCTGGATCATTTCTTAATTAAACTGGAAAATCTGATCCTCATTGCTTCATTTCACTACATTTCCAACAATCCAAAATGGACCACAAGGTCTTCATTGGAACAACAAACAAGCGACTATTCATTCGTTTGTAATTTACAAAAAAATAAGAGAAAAATTTGATCACTAACGGCTTCATTATAATATCAGGTTATTTTCATCATGACATTGTAGCAGTAAACTAAAACTCATGATTTATCTAAAATACGGATGCGGTTAACACATTTTAAAAATAAAAAAATATTATGATTATATTTAAACAGAGAGAGGATTTCGGCATCGATTGTGAGTGGTATTTTCATGCAACAGCTCTTGGAAAGGGACCGTGCGATGGAGTAGAATTTAATATCAAGAAAATGACATCCAGAGTTAGTCACACCAACGAAAATGATGGTATCATAACAATGTGGAAAAATTATTCAAATGGGCAAAAACCTGGAAAACTGACATAATTTTTGAATTTTGTTCAGATGGTGAATATAAATCTAAACATATCCAACAAACTTGTTGATTCGAGAAATTAGAAACAATAAAGGGAACTCACGATTTTCGCGCAGTTATTCCTTCAAGCTGCATCCTAAAAAACTGTGGTCGGTAAATTTTTGGTATACCAATTTCACAACAGAAGAACTTGACGGAATTAATTTTCCCTCATCTCTTTTCAAAAATTAATAAAAGAAAAAATCGCCGTTAAGTTCTTCTGTTGCGGAAATTACCATAAAAGTTACTGACCACAGTTTATGAAGATGAGGCATCTAAGTAATACAATTTTGAAAAGTTAATTTAATTCTTTTTATACCTTAGAGCAGTGCTTCTGAAACTGTGCGCCGCGGCGCTATAGGGAGCCGTGGAGCTGTTGCATGAGGGCCTTAAAACCTTGCCTTAATATCTCTAATAAACCGCACAATTTCCTCGCACACAAATATCTGACACTGCTTACTATCCATGACCGCTACGATTTTCTGGGTTAATGGCTTTTGTAAGATATCTGATGTGTATATGAATTCCACAATCACTAGGATTTTTGTAGGCAAGTTGTTATTCTACAATGAATATAAACAGGAATTTCAGATCGCAACTCTTGATTTTCTGCACAAAAAAAATTCTCGGAAATTTAGCAGCTAAATTTAAAGTAAAAACTATAGGAACTTAGGTCTATGAAAATGCGAAAATGGATATTGAAAATGTACATATTTAGTATGTAATATTAAAAAGTTAATCGTACTTTAACTTAATTTGAAATTTCAAATGGCAGCTTGTCAAATTTGGCTTCAAAAATCTCTATTTGGTTAAATTGTATATATCAGGTTAGTGTTGAGAAATCCAAATCGAAAATTCCAGGATTCTAATGCCGAGTTTTTTGTAGCGAATCCAATATCAATTTTCGGTAAAACGGTTGATTACGAAATGTTGGTAAATTTTTTGAATACTTACCAAACATTTATGTAACTATATTCAGACAAAATGCCTATAAAACACAAATTATTAATAAGTTTTATAAATTTGTCGAAAGCATAAAAATGTCATATTCGTTACTGGTGTCATTCTAATATTTAGACTAAAAATCTTTTGATTGATTTGCAAATCTACCCAAACCCACCAAATTTAGAGAAAATTAAATTAATCAGACCAATTTATCATAAAAGTTAGCAATTAATGAAAAAGCAGGCACTAGGTAGGTTTGAAGAATAAAACCCTTTACTATTCATCGCAACAAAATTACATGTCAACACTTTTTAACAATAAACCTAGCTTCCGTGGAATCGAAAGTGTTTTTCGGCCTTGGGGCACAAAACTGCACTAACTATTGGTAAGTTTTGTTTGAGATCATATGGTCGTTATATGACAAATTTAAATTAAACGTTTATTTTTATTTCTGGCGTATTAATAAAAAAAAGGGGTCGGTCAATTTCAAATCAAAAATTCTGACAATTTTTTAGGAAATTACGGATATTACAACTAAAAAATTACTGAAAACCGGTAATTCTATAGTTCGGTAATTTTCGAATTCCTATGGGACCAAAAAAACAATGAACTACTATCATCTACTGAGAAGAAACTCGTCACAAATAAAATTTCAAATTTTGGATATAAAATTGCTAACCCTAAATTTTGTACAGAAAATCTAATTTTATTTTAATGTTTCAAGTATTTCCACAATTTTCGTATTTCGTTAAAGCAGATAAATTAAATCCAAATTTGGTTTTAAATACCCAAGTAAAAACTATTTGTCGCTAAAATTAAAAACGAAGCAAATTCGGGTCGGGGTATCCAGAATAGTCAGGTCAGAAATGTTTAGCTTTAACCTTACATAGCAATTTCGTTATCTGTTCTGCTCCACACTCATATGTCTTGTTAAAATATTTAGTACCGGAGTTTTTACAGAAGCATTCAATTTTTAATACTCATAGTTCCTTATGCCGAATCTCAAAATGTTTAATAATTTTTTGGAATTTTACAATTTTTGCGTAAATAAATTATTTAATCCTACAAATCGGATGAAGATTAAAGCTGAAGGAATATTTTGAGTTGGTAGAACATTTTTTTAAATTACTAATACGAATATGAATTACAATTGCTAGTGTCCCATGATTCTTGATTAAGATGGCCAAAAAGCTTAGCTGTAAATTCATTATTACTGAATAAAATTTTGATAAGCACTGCCTTAGAGGATGAAGGCAGCGGCGACCAAACCACCGCTTTAACGATTTATTAAACTTCCAACATTAATAGAAATTAGAACGTTTTCAAAATTGGGTATTTTTTAATAATTATTCACGTACTAAAAGAGAGAACTCCCAAAGCCGCTTAGCATTGGAACTTTTGCGCAAGGTTGACAGGAAACATTTTTTATGTTAATTATATTTCACTTTTGTAAATAGACAAAATACACAATATGAAAACAAAGGAATATTTTTTGGAAATTTTTTTTTTTTTGAAGAATCGAGGTGCTCACATAAAGAAGGTTGGTATAAAAAAATAAAAATAAAAAACCCCGATAAAAGTTTTTCTAACAAAACAAATTTTTGAACCGTTACTTAAATTCATTTTATATGGAATACCATCATATTCACACTTATCACTTATTTTTGAAATTTTTCTGTCATCCTGTAATTACTGAGAGTAATTATTTAAAAACATAAATTTGTTAAAAATGTTCAAATTTGTATAAATGTTAGAATTTCAAAAAATCGTCAAAGCGGGGGTTTAGGACGGCAGCTCTATTATCAAAGTATAAAACGAATTAAAATAATATTTTATAAATTTGTTTTATTTAAAAAACTTGATTTTTTAGGATTTTTTGGAAATATTTTATTTTGAATAACGATACCAACCCCTTTTATATATCTTAGAGGTTGGGGACTTTTAGCTTAAATCGAATTCTTAAAGGATTTTGTTCCCTTTTCGCACTTGTTATTTAAATAGTTTTAAAATTTAAAATTAAATTAATATTTCAAAGCAATGTACATATTCACAAATTTAAATATCCAAATCGAACTTGCATTCCGATCATTTCGATTGTTCGGGCAGGATTGATTGTTCTTATTTTTGTGCTGGAGAAGAACATTTTTTTTAAACACTTCCACATTAAAAAAAAATTCATTTATGGCAGGTTCCACTAATTAATTAATAGTTAAATAACTAAACTAGACGAATTTTATGAGTGCAGTTAGCCGTAGAGTTAACCAATTGTATTAATTTTTTGCCTTAAAGGCTTCTATAAATATACAACAAGCACGTACATTTATGTAGATTGTGAAATCGAACTTTAAAGAAATTATTTCTTTTCTATAACCAAATTTCCAAAATGAGTGAACTTTTAAGTTTTAAATATATTTTTAAAGCTTAAGATTACTACACGAAATATTTATAATATTGTATATCTGACTGCTTTACTTTCTGATTATTTTCATTATTTTAAAATTTAAAATGTGTTTTAATTTTTCAGCATGAATATATTAAGTATTTTAACTTCTTATATAAAAAATGTCACATTTCACTTCACAAATATAAATAAAATATTTCAGCAGTAAGAGTTGGTCCAACAAATTAAAATAACCACTTATTAACCACTAATTTAAAAAAAATTTAAATTTACTCCTAAGTTTAAGAGAAACATTAAAAATAAATCCAATAAATTATCCCAACTTCATTACTACGAATCTAAAGTAAAAATAAGATCAGAAATTCAGAAAAACATGATTACCGTCTACTCTAGACTATACGAAATATGAGTACACTTTTCTTTTGACGAATTTGAAAAAAATTACTTCGGTTTTAAAAAATGTAGGCACGAAATCCAACTACAGTTACAGAAATAAATATATTTTGTTATTATTGTTTTATCGCTTTACGCTATCCTTGTAGGTTATGCCTCATCTAATAATTTTCTTGTCTGGGAATTTATCTTCACTAAATTAAGTACCAAATATCCACGCTTTAATAATTAGCTGTTTATTGGGTAAGTATTCCCGGACAAATTAAAAATTTATAAACAATCACATGGTTTTTTTAAGCACATGTGTTTGAGTTGCAATTAAAGAGTATACATATGAATATTCAGTTACTCAATGAACCGATTTGACTTTAGCGTAAAATCTAAATATAGTTATGATTAAAATAAGTGTTGAAAAATACCATCTAATGACATCACATAAGATTAAAAAGTTACACGCTTACAATTATCAATAAAATATTAAGAATTGTTTATTTATTTTGTCTGTACTCGTATAGATAATATTGTATTAATATAGGGTTCTTATTTTTATAATATATGTACTTCTGATGAAAACTAACCACCAAAAAAAGTTTAATTCCTAGGCCTACGCATAATGGAATAGTTTATTATTTGTCAAGGTTGAATGTTAATTAATGTACTCTAGAACTCTTTAAAATGTCAATACAGACTATCATAATTTATAAATTATTTGTAGTTTGATGGAATAGAGGTTATCGCAAAATATTAATAAACAATAATTAAGGCTATTGTTGGCGTTACCGTGTCAACAATCGATAAGACGCCGCCAAAGACCACGGATCATATCAGAAAACCATTCGCCTTTCAGAGAGCACAGTACTATTTATTGGAAAATGTGCTTTCATCGGGTTGGTTTTTGCCTGAAAATACTTTTAATTTAGGTTTTACGATCTTCTAACGCATAAATAGTTATTACTTATTAGTAACAGAATAATTCATACAAAGCATGATTTTTCAGCACCCTCACTCAGAAAGCACACACAAGTTTACAGAAGAGCTGTTACCCGTTATTGTTTTTCTTACATGTAAGATTATACGTATACCCAAAGTTCCTATTAAATTATTGATCGTTCAGAGTGCCCCGACGTAAGCAACGTACAGTTTCCTCTTTACTTTTTAAATAAACATAGCGAAATAATATGTAAGGAATGCAACATTTTGTAGGACACAAGTGTTTTTATAATAGTTTTCTAATTTAAATAGCTTTATGTGCACCGTAGACCTCGTAATAAACTTGATCAACACAGTAGGCCTTGAATACAGTATTTTCATTTTCATGGCAAATTTACGTTGATTTAATAGAAATTACTACAAAATATAGTGGCGTTAGTCATTATTGTAAAAACATACACAGACGACATCAAATTGATTGATTCATCAAATTGAGAACTTCATCAAATTGAGAACTTCCAAAATACACAATCAAAGAATGTGTTAGATTAATTCTTACATTAACTATAGATAGAACAACTTACTTTCTTTGTTGTGAAGCTCTTACATTTTTGATGTGAAAACATCTTTAGCGGCAAGTAAAAAATTGAATAGAAATCGGGTTACGGAAACAAAAATGCCGAACCAAAAAAAATTGCTGGTATGTGTGAGTATCGATAAGAACAAAAAATAAATAAAACGTAAAATCAATGCAAAATCGACGCATACACAAGCAATATACAACATCATCCGGCATTTCAAAAACATCGTGAGCCGAATACAAAAAAAAAAAATCTAAAAAAAAACCGCTTACTTTAATTTATTTTGTTGTGAAAATATCTGCTATATATGCTTGTGAAGTGTAATAGTAATTTACGTCACAAGGGCGGTAAATGAATTGTTACAGCACGAGTTCGATGTTTATTTGAGAATTTTGAACGAGCACTGTAACGATCATTTACGTACGTGTAACCTGATTTTGCTTTGTTCAGTGAGTTTGCCGTGACCATTTACTGCTATGGAGGTTTAGGTGATTAACTTAACAGAACTGTAGTTTGCTCATGCTTAATTATTGTCAGTAAGGGTTGTCCTCCAAATTCAAAATAGAATTATAATTTACTGACTTTTTGAACCAGAAATGTAACTTAGTTTAAATTCTGAGCGAACTACATCCGTCTAATGGAGGGGTTTCTGATCCTTAACGAAATGGCTTGAAATGCTTCAATAGATATTTATACAAAAATGTTTTCACATAAATCTTTTGCGAGTTGAAGGTGAACTCGCTCGTTGTTTTTTTGCTTATGTTTTGAAATTTTTTGAAAAGAGAAAGGTAATGAGAGGACATATTTAAAATTAAGGGAGAGTCTCCGGTTGTGGGCACAGTTTTGTTTTTGACCCATAATTTTCCTTTGAGTCCATATTATGCGGAGATATGAACATCAATGGAAAGCTAGAGGCATTAGCTAACTGTTTGCTAAGTAACTACATACATTGATTCCGTCAACTAGAAAAATATTATGTTCAATTTTTTGAAGTCATCTTTTTTGGCAAAAAAAATCGTAACCGGTTGTGGGCACCCTTCGAAAATTTGCTGAAAATGGGAATATTTTAAGGAAAACGCATCTAATTTGAAAGAATTTCTCGGTTTATTAATTTTAGAGGCCTTCAGTGGCAAACATAATAAAAAAAGTTTGTTAAAAAATTATTAACTTCAGTCAACTTCGATGGTAGAAGCTTCAAACAGATGATGCAAAGTCGATATCATCATCAGATGATGGAGAGTTTTTTTTTAAGCGCTTGGCGGACGGGTTGCCTTCTTTTTTTACTCTTCTTTGGGGGAGGGGAGACGGACGCTTTAAATAAAAAAAGAGGGTGCCTATACAATCGGTTACATTTAAGTGCCCACAACCGGAAATCACGACCATTCTCGGAGTAACCAAAAAAAATGTGATGCGTCATGATTTTGATATAAATTGATGTGGCATCCCAAATCACAACGAAAATACTGTAGACATATCGATAACACTCACCTGTTTGAGATTATTCACTTTGATTTATCGCACTTTTAAAACATTGGCAAATTACAATTGCGTTGATTTTGACGGCCTTTTTTATAAATGTGATCGTAGCAAATGAACAAGCTCGTCCATTCACTTCGATATTAGCTAGAAAACTGCGTACTGTTAAAATACAAGTACGACAAAAGTCAGATCAGCCATATTTGCATTCTGTCAAAAGTTATGTAGGGGTGCCCACAACCGGAAAGTTCCCACAACCGGAGACTCTCCCCTACATTAAACCCGGCAGTGAGGGAAACATTTAATAAATTAGTAAGACAACAGGAAAAATCTGTGGTGTGAAACAAAAAGCGGTTAACTGCAAAATTCAAAATGTTGGGAAATCGTATTTATTGTGTTAGTTAAGTTTTTTTTAAATGTTTTGAATTATGTTTGTTTTGTAGTTTCGGCGTTTTTGTAGTTACTTTGATTCTAGCCACCACCTGGATAAATTTCAAGTTCAAAAATTGTTGGAAAAGCAAAACAAATTCAAAAAATATTAAGAACCGGTGATAATTTTGTGATTAAAGCATATTTTCCACGATGGCGAGGCGAAAAAATTAGTCAAACTGAAAAGAGGAAGGAATAAAAAAAAACAACGAGCGAGTTCACCCTCAACTCGTAAAAGAATTATGTGAAAACTTCTTTGTATAAATCTATGGAATAATTTCAAGCCATTTCAATGAAACCGAGAAACCCCTGCATAAAGACGGCTGATGATCGCTCAGTGTATAAGCTCAGTTACATTTTTGGCTCAAAAAGTCAATAAGTTATTCGATTTTGAATTTGGAGGACGAACCTTACTGACATTAATTGAGCATGAGCATAGTACAGTTCTGTTAAGTTAATCACCTAAACCTGCCATGTACGCTTTAAAATATATCATTACTTATACACGGCACTCTTGTTCAAGAGTCCATAATAGTGAATGGTCACGGCATTGATCAATTTAAAATAAATTAACTAAAACGGTTTTATTAGGGCGCAATGTTGACCATAAATTCACAGCAATTATAAAGGCGGTAGGGCAAAACACTAATAACAAAGCGTATCGATTAAACAATCTAAAAATGATTATTTTATTATGCACAATGTAGGTAGATTATATATGCAGTTTTCACTGTTCGCTATTTCCATTTAATTTTTTTGAGTCAGTTAAGGGCAAGGCATTGCCCCGCATGCAAAACGGAAAACCGGCATTTAAAACCGTCAAACTCAATTTTTGGCTAGGTTGCTTCACTTTGCAATATGAAAATTATTAACAAAGAGTTCTACTCTATAAGTTCCACCTTATTCTAAGAAAATTTTATTACAATAAAATTAATTTAATTTCATTCAAAACCCCCAATTTTATGTTTTGCCGGCTGTCAAGCAAAAATTCGTTTGTCAAAATATAAAATTGGAGTTTTTGAATGAAATTAAATCAATTTTAATAAAAAAGTTTACGAATAAGAGCGAACTTTAGATTAGAACTATTTTTTAATAATTTTCATATTGAAAAACAAACAATTTTGTCAATTATTAGATTTGACGGTTTGAAATGCCATGCCGGTTTGCCGTTTGTGCATTACACTACACAAGCATAATTTGTGGCCCTTTTGCTTGTAATTTTCATTTTCAAAAACACTTGCTGCTGCGGCCATATATAGAAAATATTTTTACAACAAAATAAATTAAAGTAGGCGGATTTTTTTTTATTTTTTTGTTGTATTCGGCTCACGATGTTTTTAAAATGCCGGATGATGTTGTATATTGCATGTGTATGCGTAGATTTTGCATTGATTTTACGTTTTATTTATTTATTGTTCTTGTCGATATATACATATACATGGAATATTTTTTGTTCAGCTTTTTTGTTTCCGTAACCAGAGTTCTATACAATTTTTTACTTACTCCTGTCCTGCCGCTAAAGATGTTTTCACATCAAAAATAACATGAGAGTGAGTGAAACAGCAACAAATCATTACACCGAATTTTTATTCATTTATTTTTGACGTTTCGAGATTTCATCACCTATAATTTTGTTTGTGTTTGGTTTGATATACATTCCCAAGTATCATTACTTCAAATAAATGATTTATTTTTTTGGAACTGAGTACAACTTCGAGTTCCATTATATTATAAGATTTTCTATAAAAAGTGAAACAAAAATACTAAACCAATGGAACTTGATATATGTGGGTTACCTAAGTTCCAGCAATAATTTTGATAAATGGAAAAAACTTGGAACTTATGAATGAGTTCAATTTTTGTTATACAACATCCATTACTGGATTAATACTTTATATTGAATTATTGTCTTTACAAATCAAAATCCAAATTAACGGTTCTATTTTGAAATTTGTTTTATTCCGAAAATTTTCTTCAAATTGGCATATGAATTCCGAAAATCAGCGACTAATCCGTAAAAAGATGATACATTTTATATTTTTTTCGGATTAGACGTCCAATTTCGGAGTGCTGAATTAAAATATTTAAGCTTGTTGTCACTAACCTCAAGTTCCTAACCGTATCCACAATCTCAATGTTCACATCAAATTTATTATTTAAATGCCGAAGGTTGGATAATACTACTTTGATACTCGTTATGACCATGGCTTTAGATTTTACGCGGTTGATTTTAATATGATTGTTGTTGCTCCAATTTAAGATTCAAAAAATTTGTTTGCACACAATTATGAGTCTGGTACTCTCGTCGTAGTATCTACAATATACATATATTCTGTGGTAGTATACTACTCTTTGAAATAACATGAATTTATTAAATGCACAAATCACTTATAATAGATTACGCCTTCGTGGATTTCGTTTTCGTAGTTTACTGCGCATAACGTCAACTGAGAGTTGCTACTAAGATATTACAAAGGAAATGTATGAAAAATAAGGAATTTATCTAATAAATGTATAATATATGGATGTATTATGGTTGAATATGGATGTATTATGGATGAAAATTTCTTTCCTCTTACAAAATAGGATCCATGCTTTCAACAATTTCTTATTTGTTGGAAAAGAATGAAAACTATATGGACAATTATTTATATTGTTATTACAACAATTAAATACGGCGCACTACGTTATTTATTTAATTTAATTGGATTTTTGGATTCATTTACACACAACAATATTGTGAAACAAAACTGTTCACTCTCATTTGACGTCATTATTGCCAGCCGTTTATTTTATGATCCAAATAGGCAAAGTGCGCAAGGCATAATCTATTATAAGTGATTTGTGTATTAAATGTGTATTCTTTTAAAGCCGCGTACACATTGAGCGAACGAACACCGAATTTCAAGCGAACACCGAACGCAAATTCGCTTAATGTGTAGGTGTACTATTATAGTATTATGACGTAACCACGAACCGAATGTTCGATTCGCATTCGCTTGCGTTCGCTCCAAGAGCGGAACATCAAAGGAAATTGATGTTCAGTATGGACGATAAAAACGCAAAAACAATACAATGAACGACGAACACAAATAAGTCTTTTCTTGTACAGAGTGAGGCAAAAGTCAAGAACGATTTTTAAAATTCAATATCTTAAAATTTAATTTTTTTTTAATAATTTTTCATTAAAAAATAATACAATTTTTTATTTTAATAGGTTTTTTACTAAAAATACATCCACACTCTTGTTCACTAATTAATTTTACAAACGAACAGCGAACATGACAGATACGGCAAATTCGCTTTCCGTTCGTTTGATGTGTACGACACTCGAAATCGTTAATGAAAGAATAACAAGCATTCGCTGTTTGGTGTTGACTCGCTGTTCGCTATTCGTTCGCTCAATGTGTACGCGGCTTAAGTGTAACATTTATTTTATTAATTTTCTCACCAGATCTACAACAAATTGTCTCTATTGTAAAAAAGATCGCAGATTCAAAACTTCAAACATCTCTATTTATGTACTTTTATTCATCAATCTTTATCCTTATTTACGTCTATAAGGCTGTACGAGACGTAATACATTTTCCATGTAAAACCTAATGGCCGTGTCCTGAGCACAGCCCTTCTCCTGTTTTGTAGATCACGAAGCATGTATACTTATTTTGTGGGTTTTATTAACCTTCAGTTTCATCGGTTTTATAATAAAACTTTAAAAAAAAAAAAAACCTTTGCTGAATTTGACTCCGTATTCCGGGTTTTCGTTTTAATATCCTCGTGATAATTCTGGTATCTTTGTTCTAATGGTACCAAAGATTGTTGTATGCACAATATCTGTTCTGACTTCTGGGCCAGCGAGACGTAAAATAATTTTTCATAGTTTGTCTTTTTTGACGAGTTCATCAGCTAATCGATGAACTAGATTGAACGTACATCATTGTTTCGAGGCTCCTCCATATATGTTTTTCTTTAACTGCTCATCAAAGATCAAATTTATATATCGTTGTATGGGTATTTCATCAAATTAAATATATTACTTTATTTTTTTTTATTTATTTATTTACAATAATTTTATGTTAAACCATATTTAAACCATCTTAGGTTAAATTAGGTAATTTAATATAACAATAAATTTAAAAAAATTACAGCTTTAGAATTACAGGATGCACCACCCGCAGCCCTGCCATTAAAACTCATTACATTTTCAAAATCCATCAATATAGATATGGCCGCTTGGATCACAATTCATCAGCGCTTCAAATCTCACGGCAATCTCCAGCCCAAATGGGCTTTCAAATAAATGTTCCAATAAATTATAAAAAATGTTTTAAAAAAATATTTATATTATATTATTATGTTATATATTTATTTAAATAAAAAAGTTCGACTGATTCGAAAGTCAAAGCCGACTTTAAGGTGACTTAGTTTGCTGGTTATGCAAAAATAATTAATTCCTTACTAGCGCCTCTGAAACATACGTTTGAACTAATGGTGGTATGAGTAAAAAGCACAAATTACTTATAATAGATTACGCCTTCGTGGATTTCGTTTTCGTAGTTTACTGCGCATTACGTCAACTGAGAGTTGCTAGTAAGATATTGCAAAGGAAATGTATGAAAAATAAGGAATTTGTGTAATAAATGTATAATATATGGATGTATTATGGTTGAGTATGGATGTATTATGGTTGAATATTTCTTTCCTCTTAGAAAATAGGATCCATACTTTTAACAATCTCTTATTTGTTGAAAAATAATGAACACTATATGGACAATTATTTATATTGTTATTACAACAATTAAATACGGCGCACCACATTATTTATTTAATTTAATTTAATTTTTGAATTAAATTACATACAACAATATTGTGAAACAAAACTGTTCACTCTCATTTGACGTCATTATTTTATGCCGTTTATTTTATGATCCAAATAGGCAAAGTGCGCAAGGCGTAATCTATTATAAGTGATTTGTGAGTAAAAAGTACCATTAGCTCCTACTTCCAGCAATTGCCTTAATTGCTCGAGTATGAAACATTTGTTCCCATATGTTGTAAAAAAAAGGCCAAGTAACCTGTAGAATCGGATGATGTAACCAAAAATTGAAATTTTTGACATGTTTTGACGTCGTCGATTTATATGGTGGAGATACAAGTATACTCCAGATAATATCACTATTGAACTCGTGTTTTTGACATTTCTTTGATGTTTATGACACAAAAATCAAAAGTGATTAGATATAATTATAAAATGAATCGAGAAATGAATGAAGATCGAGTATAAAAATTAAGACTGATGAAAAGCTTATAACAAAACTAAAACAAAAATGGGATATTATTTCTTAAAATTTCTGTAAGATGTCACTTTACCACTGAACAACAACAAAAAGTAAAAGTTAAATCAATTTTTTATTTGTTACTTCTGAATCGCGTCGAGTATAATCGCGTCAGTGCAAATTCATATCATTTAACTTTTTTTTTACTTGGTCACAATTCTGAAATTTTCTACTGGGGGGTTTTTAGGGTCGCTGATCACGAATCTCTAGTCATACTTGTAAAATTTCACCCCCTTCATCCCTTATTAACCGCCCTTATTCGTCAAATAACCTAAATTTTATGAAATTTTGATTTCTTTCTCGTTTTGTTCATTTAGTAAAACCAACAATTATTTATTTTAAAATGTCCATAACAAATCGAGGGGCAGCTGATTTTTATTTTATTTTATAGGTAATACTTTTAACTGCAACCTCTTATGCATTTGATGACCGAACACTACAGAACAATATAACTTTTATATTAAAAACTTTTTTTAAATATAAAGTTTAAAAAAACAAACAATCATTGTTTAATTAATATTTATTGTTTAAAATACTAATATTTTAAAACACATTATTATATTCTGCATACCTCCAGGAGTTGATTCCATTTTATTTGATGAAAATTGATTGTATTTTTAAACTTCTGCGTATGTTTTTGTACTAGTTTCTTTTACGACTGCTACGTGAAGCTACGTTGCAACTAAAATTCTAGAGCAAGTAAAGGTATTTGGACTCACTTGTGAGTGTTTTAAGACGTTAGGGTATTACTAAAGCCAACTCAACGTAAACAAAACCTAAATAAACGCAGTTTCTTTTTTTTTAATTTTAGCCAGCTTTTTGGAAATCGGCCCCACTGGGCGTCGGTCGCATCGGTTATTTTAAAATAGAGCAAGTTATCCAAAGAAAATTCCTAATTTTGAATCCGTAGTTTTCGATTTTTACATTTCATTTTTAATTGAAACAATAAGTTATTCTGGTATTTTCCAGATAGATAAATATTTTACAAAGAGGAGAAATTGAGTAGTTTTGTTTTCTTAATGGAATACGTTTGTTTACTTTCTTCTAAAATAGTGCATTTTTCGATTTTTAAAAAGTTCAGCAAAGAGCTTGCATCAAATTGTGCTTCAAAAATGGAATTTTCACTTCCAAAACGTTGGAAATGTTGGGGAAGGCTTTTGGTGATAATGCACTGTCCAGAGTGAGTGTTTTTGACTAGTATAAGTAGTTCAAAGAAGGCGGAGAACGCGATGATGAACGTCCTTGTCGGCATTCGACATCTGCCGATGAACACCACGTCAAGGAAATAAAGGATTTGGTGCTCAAAAATCATCGACTGACAATTAGAAATCTTGTTGACATCATGCAAATATCGTTGGGGTAGAATTTTCAGCAGACAACTCTTGGTTTTTGCATCACTGTAATGCGTCGTCTCACACTGTATTGGCTATACATGACTATTTCGCGAAAAATTCGACCAGAAGCAACCGCCCTTTTCACTTAATTTAGCTCCGTCTAACTTCTGGCTTTTCCCATAGCTCAAAAAACCGCTCCAAGGACATCGTTGTGACTCGATTGAAGAGATACAAGCCGAATCGAAGAAGGTTTTGAAGGCCATTCCGGAAATCGACTTTAACAACTATTTCGAAGACTGGAAAAAACGTTGGTGTAAGTGAATTCTATCCGAGGGCGATTAATTTGTAGGGATGAAATAAATTTGAAAGAATAAAAAGCCGTTTTTGTTTTATTTAAAAAGTCTTACTACTTTCTGATCAAAGTCTTAAGCTATAATTATGAATGGAAATATGTAGTTGGATATTCAATATTTTTGACGGAAGTAGATTAGCGATAATTCTTTACCTTAACCTGAGAAACAAATGGACATGTGAATTTTTCTTTAAATCAAATAAAACTCAAATTCAAATGTTTATTTATTCGAAATCAAAAATGTTTTAATTTAGTTTAGGACTGAGTTCAGCATCCAGGTTGAATAATTTTTTTAAGTGGCCATCTGTTTTTTTAAGTAATTCAGTCGGTGAATCAAATTCAACGATATGCCCCGCATCCATCACTATTATTCGATCACTATCCATCACCGTTTGCAATCGATGAGCTACTGTAATTACAGTACATTGAGAGAATTTATTTTTAATTGTTGTTTGAATTAATTTATCAGTTTCTGAGTCAACATTAGTCGTTGCTTCATCAAGAATTAAAATTTTAGTTTTTCGTAATATAGCACGTGCCAAACACATTAATTGACGTTGACCCACACTAAAGTTGGATCCACCTTCTGATATTCTGTATTCTAAACCATCGGGAAAGGCTGCTACAACTGATTTTAATTGAACATGTTCCAATGAAAACCACAATTCGGCATCAGATTTATTTCGAAACGGATCTAAATTATTTCTGATTGATCCTGAAAAAAGAATTGGATCTTGCGGTAAGATCGCAATATTTTTACGTAAATATTGTAGAGGCAAAGTTGCAATATTAACATGATCGATTTCAATTATGCCTTCAATGAAGCCCAAACGAAATAATGCCTGCGTTAATGATGTTTTACCAGCTCCCGTTCGTCCAACAATTCCAATTTTCTCTTCAGATTTAATGTCTAAGTATAAATTTTTTAAGATATATGGTGCATCGGGTTTGGTATCATATTTCAAACTCAGGTTACTAAATGAAATAGTTCCAAATTGCGGCCAAGCATCTGGTGGATGTTTTTCGAAACAATCGGGTTCTGGGTCTAAATTTGAATACTCCATAATTCTTTCAACTGACACCATACTGTTCTCAAGTTCAGCTGATTGTCTTATTCCCCACTGTGTAGCAGCAACTAAAACAATTACCTTGGTTAAAATAAAACCTATTTCTCCAGCTTGCGTGCTATCCGATAATAAAAGACAGCTCATTGCAATAAAAGCTACATACAGTCCATTTGCAGTATCTAACCATAATGCAAAAGCCATAGTGACAGCTTTATACAAATACATTGGACCAGACTGATTATTTAAATGTTCACTAAATTGATGAACCAACATATCTTGTGCATTGAAAGCTCTTATTGTTGATAGTCCTTGGATCGTGGCGTTTGTATGAGTACAAATCGGGCTTCCCGTTGATGCCTGAATACGACTTAAACTTCGAGACGTTTTAATATAAATCATGCGAAGACCTGTGATAAGTACTCCAAATAATACAGTTGGAAGTAACGCCCAAGGATTTATTATTGAAACGGCTAAACCCGTACAGATTAATTGTAAAATGCTCTAAAATATTAAATGTTTTGATTTAATAATTTATTTGTTTGTAGTACGTTTTCTTACCTGTAGGGTATCGATCAATGTTATGGGTATGTGGATGTCCACCACTCGCATATCTTTAGCAAATCGATTCAATATTCGACCCGAAGGATTACTACTAAAAAACGACAAAGTTGCATAACAAATTCCTTGAAATAAATTATTATGTAATTTTTCGGATGCTCTTAAACATATCCTAAAGTATGCAAAGTTTCTATGAGATATCACATAAACTACCCACAAAGTTAACAGTGCAAATGCTAAGACATAATGGTCTCGCGTGTTATTAATAATTTCAATATTTGTGCTTGAATTCGAATTGGTAATATTTGAAAATATACTTGCAGGTATTGTTGTTTTTGTAACATTTTTGGCATACTTAAGAATAGTTACAGATGAGGCTACTATTGTTGCGGTATTCATGACATTCAAAGATTCTTCCCAATTTACCCTGAAATATATAAGTTTTTAATCTGTACCTATAAAATAAGAGCAGACAAATTTTAATTTTACCATAAAGCCAAAAAATAATCAATTCCCATTAATGATAACTGATATAACACTATTAGAAGCGAAACCATTATCAAGCTTGATTTACTTTTAATGTTTTTTATATAATCGAAATAAATTTTGAACGATATTGAATCTTCCACTAAAATCTCGTCCTGTGATTTTTCTGCTTCCAAGTTTATTATAAGTTTTTTTGTTTCTTGAACATATTGACATCCGACAACATTTTTCAAACTGGTCAATTTATTTTCGCCTGATAGAGGCAATACTGAATTATTATCTAACTGGCTTAGCTGTTTAAATGAGCCTTGCGCTATAATTCGTCCGGTGGACATTAAAACCACATTTTCAACCTCATTTAAATATTGGCTTTGATTCGTTATGAGTATAACACATTTCTCGCTTAAATATTTTTGAATACATTCCGTGAAAATATATTTACCCACATTTGTATCAACAGCAGATAAAGGATCATCTAGCAAATATATATCAGCCTTTCGATAAATGGCCCTTGCTAAACTAATACGAACTTTTTGTCCCCCACTTAAAAATATGCCACGCTCCCCGACACGGGTTAAATCTTTAAAAGGTAATTGCTCAAAATCCGTTTCTAATGCACAAGCCCGACACACTTCCTCGTACCGTTTCCTGTCGTATGGCTCAATAAAAATTATATTCTGGCGGATAGTTTCATCAAACAGCCAAGGTACTTGCGAGCTATAACTCAAGATTCCATTGATATTGACTTTCCCTTTGTTAGGTTTTAACTCCCCAACAATAACACTTAGGAGTGATGATTTACCAGCTCCAGTTCGGCCTGTCACAGCGTATAAATTATTCATCTTTACGTTCAAACTGATAGATTGTAACCTAAAGTTCGAGCCGCTATTCGGCCAAACTGCAAAAACATTTTTAACTTGTATACCTGTGTTTGAATATAAAGCTTGCGAAGTTATTTTTAAATCGTTTGAATCCATTAATTTTGTTGATTCGTTTGGTTCGTCAACACTTTTGGAGATTTTAAAATCATTTTCAGTATTATTTTGGTTTTCGATTATTTTCGACAATTGATTTTCATCACCATGAAGTAAAAAATTATTTATTCGCTTGGTTGCCACATATGTTCCAACAACTTCAGCTATAGCTAGAGGCCAATAATAAATCATTGTTAAATTTATATCCATTAAATATGCCGAAACCATAAACACTTTTCGAGCGGTCAGAGTATCGCCTAAATACACATATGAAATTAAGCATAAAAATATTGAAATTCGGGATATTGCGAACAACATCGAGATTCCAGCTCTTACATTATATAATCCCCGAAGTGCTTTTATTTCTTTCTTTCGGATGCTATTTACAATCCTAGCAAATGATTTTTCCCATGCAAACATTTTAATCAACTGTATGGCTTGTAAAACTTCATTCACAAACTTTAATCGACGATCGGTTCGTTTTGATGCTTCTTGATAGTATGTAGATGATTTTTTACTAAGCCACAATTGAACCGGTATGAATAATGATAAAAATATTACTCCATATATTGCTGATACACCAATTTCTAAATACAAAATATAACCAAAAATGATTGCATCAAATGGTCCTTTCCATATAACATATATCATTGATAATGACAAATCGTATTTAGAAACATCATTGGATATTAGATTAATTGCTTGTCCGTTCATACCATCGAACGTTGTCGAATTTGTTAGTTTTAGAATCTGTTGTAAAACAATTAAAAAAATTACAGTTAAATTTTTAAAAGTTCCAAATCAAAAATTTGTTTTGTTACTCGTACCTTATCATAAATTAATGAGCACAATCCGACACGAATTTTTAAAGATCGTTGAAAATTGTGAAAAATAAATGGATGATAGATCACCGCCATTACGATCGTCGACCCTGAGATACCAACAGCATACATAAATGCATCGTCTTTTGTAATCGCAATTTGGTTAGGTGTAAAGAAGGAGACCAAACCTCCAAGCGAATATAATTGAACTATCCTGAAATTGTAAATTAATAGGGAAGATTTATATAACATAAATAGTTTACTTACCGAAAACCAGTTTCAGCTATTGAGTACCACGTGTTAGAATTAAATATTGAGCAGCCAAACTCATTCAATAAAAGTCGTAATAAACTTGGATTTTTATGAGTTTCAATTTCCTGTTGCCATAATGTTCGAAATCTTTTTGCTACAATTCTGCTGCAATGCTCTTCTAAAGGAACGTATACATCATTTTCGGCCAAAGGGCATTTTAAGCCTAAACGCAATATTGGTATGACCCATCTAAAGTTAAACAAAACATAAAAACAAGGAATTTCATAACTTATTTATTGACAGAGCAAAATTAAGTTTTTATTAGCTTAACTTGTTTACAAAATACAACAATAATTAACAGATTCATACTTCTAGCTTGAACTTGACGTAATATGGATTTTTATATCACATTATCAGATATGTTTTTTTAGTTAAATTTTGAAGGCGAATATAGTTGACCTTCTGCAACTGATAATAACTTTAAAAGGCCGCGTCCACTTATAGTGAAATAGTTTATTTTGATTCTCTCTATAGATAGCCAGTTGATTTAAAAATTAAACAAAATTGAACAAAAAATATATGAAAAAGAGCTATCATCGTAAATAAGACCGTAATTAGAAGAAATGTAGGCCTATTTTATCCAAAAATGCGATAACAGACTAGAACGAAGACTAGATCGAACATTAGGAGCAGCCATCCAGGAAAAACAAGAATTAAAATAACGTTTATAAAATTTGTTATTATTTAAAAACTTGCTTTTCTGAGATTTTACGATTTTTTTTTTGTATTTTCTATTTTTCTGCTAGGAGGAACTAATCCTCTAAAAAATATTGGAGATAAGGAGATAGTATCCGTGCGAACTATGTCACGGCGCCGTAAAATACAGTCGATGGCCAAAAAACTTATACACCTATTAAAACCACATAACATTATTTTTAAAAGGCCAGTTCACTGTTTAAATTTAAAAAACAAATGCCGGTTTTTTGGCTATAGCTCTATAGGATTGTTTCCCAGCTATAATAACAGCAAAACACAAACAAAACACAAAAAAAAACGAATTTTAATTGTTGAATTCACACTTACAGTCGTTGGCCAAAAACTTTGCACGACTACATCATTTCAATAGATCCGCATTATATGCTATTAGCAAATTTGGTGTCATAATTATGATTACAGTTATTAAATTCAAACGCACATACTGGTAAAAAACCCTTGGACTCGGTTTCATATAAAAATAAGGATGCGAAACGTGATGGCAGCTTTAAGAAAGCTTTCACACTTTTGTTTTGCACGATTTAACAAGATTTTAATCTGCAGCGACTTGCAGCTCCGTACACAACAATTCCATAAACATAGCTCGGCACACAAAACGAAAGTTTCTTCAATCCTACTAACGGAGCCATTTTACTACATATGATTTTAGTGTGTTCAGCCCAAGACATTTGTATGCGTGTGAAAAGTTACTCCTAAGTACGTACTAGAAAAAATCAACTATATCAACTATTGTACAATGTTATTTTAGTAAAATATGACAAATTGATAGGACTTTTATGTGGGGAATGAAAGATCATAAATTTCGTTTAATGTAAATTTAATGAGATCACATTAAATTTGAAGTATTCCAGTAGAATGTCCATATCATGCTTCATACTATTATGTATTGTACAAGGGTCCTTTGTTTCATAAAATACTACAATATCATCTCATTAATAAATATCAAAAACAGTAACGGACCTAGCACATTGCCTTGAGACACTCCACGATTCACATATAATTCATCACTGGTGGATCCGTTAATCATGACACATCGTTGACGGTTAGTTAAGTAACTATTAATTAACCTATTGGCTACTCCACGAAATCCATAACAGCACAATTTATCTAGAAGTAATTGGTGATCAACCGTGTCAAAAGCTTTCTTTAAATCAAGAAAGAGAGCTCCAACATATTCCTTTCGATCAAAGGCGTTATAGATCATGTTAGCCATTTCTACAAGTGCCAACTCAGTATCCGCACCTTCCCTAAAACCAGGGCTGTTGAGTCGGAGCCGAGGCATTTATGTTTGAATGAAAAACACAAACGGTGAAAATTTTATTGAAAAGGTTATATTTTAACACACTGTCTTTTTTACAAATTGATGTTGCACTTATAATCGATCTTTTGAGATTGAAAAATAGGTATTTTTGATGGCTTGGATTGGAATAATCAGCCACGTCATAAGTTAGAATATAGCTCAATTAAAATTTAAGCTTATGCGCTAACTTAAGCTCGCTTAGGTTGTACTAAAAATATGGATGTTTTAATGAACGCAACCAACAACTTACGACATTTTTATTATTCTTGACATTTGTTTACATTTCGAAGTGTGTGCAAGAATTATATGAAAAGCTATGTACATATATAAAATATTAATTAATTATAATAAAGAAATATTAATCGATCTTCTTAAATTTCAGTTAATTAATTGTTAAACGTTATACCATAGATATTCATACTAGATTTCTTATTTCATAGTAACTAAAGGAAATAAACAAAAACTTCTGATAATTCCAATGTATCGTTGTGTTGTGTATTTTATAAGGCAATGATTTTAGAATGCGTTGCAAATATAATACGTATATGCAATACATCGATAATATTTGAATGGAAAATTTTTGTTTTTATTTTGTGTTTTTAGTCAAATGAGAGATCTATTATGATTGTCTATGGTTATACAATGCAAATGGTCTTATATTTTAAACATTTATTAGGAATTCTTTAAATTTGTTTTTTTTTGTCTTTTTAGTTTTCAAGTTGTAAATGTGAGGTACAGTTGGTGTTGACAACCAAAGTAATAAAACATTAAACAACAAAATAATTAAAATAGTTTTCTGATTTAAAAATTGCCGTGTCGTATCACAAACATAAACAAAATTTTTTTTTTTAACCCTGATCCAACCAGCATATTTTTGTTTTGTCAGTAAATTCAAATTCTAATCAAATAACTTACTAAATTTTTGCAAAGAATGGAATGTATGGAATGAATGGAATGTATGGAAATGTTTCAAAATAAAATACGTACAAGTTTAAACTAAATTAACATTATTTTGAAAATCGATGCATTTATCAAATGAACCAAAAGGCACACCTTGGTTGGATTAGGGTTAAAAAATGATATTGCACACAAACAAAATTGATATAGAGCCATCTATTAGAATTTTTTAAACTAAAATCCCGCTGCCGTTAATTTTGTGCGTACACACCATCGTTTGAGCATGAGTAGTTGCGAGTAGATACAAGTACTTATGAGTAGTTTACTCAGGCCAATGGAACACTGCTACATAATGAAAAAGAATGTCCCCTCCCAAGTTGGATGCTTGCGGATAAAATTGCTTGACGATACAATTTTTTTAACTTGGGAGAAGAAATTCATTTTCATTTTAGTTATTTTGGTTCGTTGAAATTGCGGATAAATATTTATCCGCAAATTAGCTACATACATGCGGCCGCCTTATAAGTGCATTTAACCGATCGGCATGATATAAGGCATTTACCAGATCGCTTGAGCGTGTCTGTGTGATTTTTTACAGCGAACAGGGAATGTTGTTACGTATAGTGTTTTATTAGTTGTTATTTAAAAGTGTTTTTTTTGTAGACAGTATGTATGAACCATTCAACAATAAGAATTAGTTTTTTTTTTTTGTGTTTTGTTTATGTGATATTTCGTCATATTTTGAGGTATCTCACTTATAGTGGGGTAAAAGTGGAATTTTATGTAGGTAAGATTATCAAATTCTATGTTTTTTGAAAATATGGGTGGAAAGCCACAAAGAAAAATCTGGTGCAACCGCTATCATTGAAACTGGACAACAATCTTGTAGTGCCGACTGGAGGTTTTTTGTTGTTTATGTTTGGACTTCTGAAATTCATTTTGGTACAACTTTTCGTGGTACTTTTCGAAATGCACCTGATCAAAACAAAAAAAAAACAACATGCCCAAAATCCAAGGGTTTTGAACAATTTGTGAATCCGGCCCCGAAAGCGGGTGAGTATACGTTGTGTCGTTTCTCTATTCATATAACGCTGGTTTATAATTTGTAGTCGGATTGAAACAATATTGTTTAAAGTCTTCGGATGGATTTTGTGAGGAATGTGTCGTGAATGGGAGAGGTCTTTTGTATACATGTGTGGTGTCTTTTGGTTAAACGTTATAAGATTGGCTTAGTGGTATTTGATTTGTCCCCGTAGAGGGTTGCTGCAATATCGATTGCTGCTAGTGGAGTCTAAAGCAGAATAATGTTGCATAATATGCTGATGTTTATTAATTTGATTTTGTTTGGATACAATTTTGCTTACTTTGGAATGAAATTTGTATTTTCTTTGCGAGGTTATTCTAGTACAAATGTTAGATAAATTCGATTAATATTAGTACATTGCTGGCAAATAATATTATTAAGTGATAAACACTGTTAATTAATTAAATTATCAGTGCAATTTATTTAATTTGTTATTTAATTTAATTTCTGTTATTTTGTTTATTTATAATTTAATTTTATTGTGTATGTATACTTATGATTTAAAACAAACTAAACCATGAGAATTTCAAAGTTTAGTAATTTTTAGTTTATTTTAAAGTATGTAGTAGGTACCTAGTGGTAATTAACAAAGTTGATCTGGTTTTTCAGAATCTTGCATTCTTTAGAACCTTTATAGAAAATGCGGGGTCCAAATTTGTTAAATGTCCAGGAAATTTCCAAATTCTTGTTAAATTACTACGACAATGTTATTCTAAATTAATTTACACTTTTGACCAACGGGTTTTTTCAAATCAAGTAGTATGTACATTTGTAAGGAATTGTTATTTTGTTTGAAATTTGTATGTTTTTTTATTTGTAAAAAAAATTGTCCTGAGGATGACGGAATAAAGCCGTTGAAACGTCGACAATAAATTAATAAAAAAATAAGCTAAATACCAAATAAATTTGTTTTAATAATTAAAATAAAGCTTAATAAAATATGATATAAACTTTATAATGATATACATAATGCACGACCACATTTCAGTAAAAAAATTGTTTTTCACCACACCGTGGTCAATACATATTTATAAGGGTGGCGAAAAAGTTTAAGATATTATCGCTCTCGCGATCAAGCCATTTACATCAATACCAATTTCTTTGAATTTCATCCACATCTACAAGAGTGAACAAACAGATATGTCTATCAACAGCGCCACAACGGTAATTGTGATAATTAATGTGGTAAAACTAAAATTATTGCATTCTTCAATGTCTTTACAACGACATGCCACACGGTTATATTCGACTGGACAGAATTGTGTTCGCCTTAGCGTGGTGAATATTTATAAGAATAGTGAAAACATTCAATGTTTTTTGCGTCTGTCGATCAAGACGTTTACAACAGTACCACTTTCATGGCAGTACGACATATGCAAGTAACCAAAGAGATCAACAAACTACGTCATAACGGTAAATTTGATAACTAAAATTGTTGCATTCACCTCACAGTTGCGAATTTTGGTTTCTTTACATCAAGACCTTTCCTCGAACTCCCTTTGACGTCTCTGTGAGTACTCCAGGTGACAAAATTATATTTAGCCCATTAGCGCGGAAATTTTAACAACCTTGCTTTAAGTAATATTTTGTATTCTTCAGAACATTGTATAGGTAGGTGGTCGGGGTGAGTTGTATTGCTTGTAGCTTTATACCGGGTGATTTTAACCTGATACACTCAAATGTCTCGGAAAATAAGCACTCTTCGAAAAAAATGGTAAAGATCAAAATTTAATTATTCCGCGGGGGAAATACATTGTAGGTGGGACGGGGGGTAACTTTGAAACTAAAATTTGAACTCTTATTTTTTATTGCAGATTCGGATTCTATGGCGAAAAATACGTAGGATTTGACTGAAACATGTAACGATGCATTTAAAAAATAAAAATATAAGAAAAAAGCAAAAATGCATGTTACAAAGCGTACCCCTAAATGTTGTTTAATTTTGTTTGCGTCGATTTGCAGTGTATAAATAATCAATAACCATCTACCTTATTTTCGATTCTATATTTTTTTTTATTACCATCTACATTTAATTTTTTTTTTTATTAGGTAGTCATACAAGTTTTTATTGTTCGGCGGGAATTTTAGCGCGGGAATTGGTTTTTTTTTATTGCATTGGAAATCATATAAATAGTCGTAAAGCCATTGAATCGGGGAGTTTAATTTTGGCCATTAAGTGGTACACAGAAAGTAACAAAAAAAAAAAAAAATTGTGAAAATAAATTTGTGAAAAAAAAAAGAAGAAAGGAAAATTTATAAAATTTATTATAAATTAACCCTTTCAAACGCCATTTAAAATTGACTTTCTTCCAAAAATAAAATACGTAGCATAATTATGCACTGCTATGATATGGCATTGCTCATAAAACTGTAGTGTGAACATAAATACATAAGAGAACGATCGCACAAGAGAACTGAGACAAAAATTAAAAATTACGGTTGGTCGAAGCGATGAAAGTTGATGTACAATATATTGTACAAGGCGTTTGAGAGGGTTAGCACTAAAGTTTATTATTATTTTGTTAATTTTTTTTTTTGTTATAAAATTTGAAAAAAAAAAAAAAAAGAAGTTCAAATTGTATACAAGTATGTATATACAGACAGATATATTGTTTATATAATTGTAATTATAATTATTATTATTTTTGTTGAGTGATAAGAAAAGTGAGTGATTTTTTTTTTCTTATCAAAAATCGCGGCCAAGTCCACAATAAGAACATATAAGAACCAGTGGACAAGTGGCCAATGAATGTGATATGTTGGAAATGCCATTTTTATTATTTTCAAAAACGTGAAGTTAAAGTTGAGAACATTCACGAACGTTCTAAACTGTGAACAATCTAAGAAGTTTTGTTTGTTCAAAAAGAAAAAAAAAAAATATTCTAGAGTGTTAATACAAATAAACTCAAGTGAAAATACACCGTGATTGTGAAGTTAATCAGACATTTATACAAGACTATTTGTTATTTTTTTTTTTTTTTTTTTGTGTATGAGTGATATTTCGGTGGTCTAAATTAAAAACAATACAAATGACTGAGACACCGTTAAGTTCGATTACGTGACTATTATATTCAAGAATATTCACGAACATTGGAGAATTTTCAGAAGTGTTTATCCAAATTATACAAGACTATGTAGTTGTAAGGGAAAATCCCTTTCTGAAATTAAAATGTGTAATTTTGATCATTAACATAAAATTACATAAATAAAATGAACACAAGTGAAAAAAAAAGAAGTGATTAAGTGAATAAGACAACCGAAAATAACAATTTGAAGATACACCAATCAACATCGGCATCAACATCTTCACTACGGGAAACCTCAGCTGAGTGAAATTTTTTTTTATCATTTTTTTTTTTTTTGATTATTAATTTTTTTTTAAATTTTATATTTACTATTTTAATTTTTATCATATGTAGTATAAATTAATTAGTTAAGGTAAACATATTAGGGGCTTAGGGTTAGCTAGATAGGTTAATATTGTAAATAAGTTTTTCTCAAATCGGATAAAATACGTCAGTTTTCTGGTTTGTTATCTGTCAGCAAAATGAAGTATTCCACGACACTACATCGTTGCTAGGCAACTTACTAAAAACAGTACTGGAAAGTATTCCTTGCCTAGGCAGAGAAAACTTTCTAGTACTGATTATCATCTGTTTTTAAGAAATACATGATATAATGTATAATCGCACGCGATTGTTATAATTCTAAGGTAACTTTGATAGTGAAATCTATTGAAAATATAAATTGGAAAATTTTGCGTATTTTAAAGAATATAATGAATAAAATGGATAATCTGATATACTGCCGATTAGAGAAAAAATCGTATGTGCAACTCGTGGAAAAACTATAATTCCCGGACTCTTATGGTTGCTGGAACTCGGCTGACGCCTCGTCCCAGCAACTTCCATACTCGTCCGGGAATATATCGTTTTTCCTACACGTTACACAATATACTATTCTTTTCTTCTAACGGTTATTCTTTCCTCTTCTCTCATTAGTTTTTTTTTCTTTTTCTTTGTGTAAATTTTTCTGGAGAATATAGAATTGTATTTAAGTTTGTTTTTAAATTAAATTTTGGTGTTTTCTTTTATAAAAATAATGAGATAAGTTAAGAGAGAGTATTTGAGGATGAGTTAGGGTAAGTGTGTCGGATCATGAATAGGTAAGGTATCAGAGTCAATCCTCCCCCGCGGTTATATGTGACCCACATACACTCTAGAAAAACCCACGCCATTACCCTGAAGCTTAGCCAGCAACGACCGCTCTAGAGTCCCTGTGTGGGTCCAAAATACTGATGACACCGAATATGAGTTGGATGAACTAGTTTTTTTCTTTTAGTCATTCAATTTTGATAATGTGTGTCCTCCAGCTCATACCAAGTGTTACAAACATTTGTTTCGATTCATGATAGATGGCGCTGTAATTGACGATATTCAATTTTTTTCGATTTCTCCTACTGAGACCCTACGCAAACGATTCTGCAATACCTCTGCAATAAAAATACCATGGTTTCGTTGTAAATACACGAAGTTAGTCTTAAACAATTTGTATTTCTTTAATTTTCCATTACTGAAAAATGGCTTGTCCTTATCGTAACCCAGGAACATGCGATTAAATCGGCTTTCAAATTAATGAAATTGTTTGTACATATTTTGTTTTAAAAATACCGATTCAGTTCGAAGATTATTTTGAAAACAACAATACCTGTGTAAAGCTATCAATACTACTTCAGAATGGTGTATTTAACTGTACAAGAGAAAATTGAAATGATTCTGGTTTATGGAAAAGCTGGCCGGAGTCTTGATAATGCTGTCACTCTCTACGCTTTGCATTTTCCGGATAGGAGTCGGTCACGTGCGTCATTTCAGCGTACTGTCAAACAATTTATTACTAATGAAAGTGTTCAACCGAAAAAAAGGACTCGTCCAGCAACAGTCACCGAAGAAAATAATGAAATTGATGTATTGGCTGCAGTAGCTCATAAACCTCATATTAGTACACGAGAAATAGCTAGCGATTCCGGATTGTCCCAGACAATCACTGGTTTGTTTTATTTTATAATCACTGTTTTATTTACTGTATAATTGTATTTTACAAAGTATTGTTCACTGTATTTATCGCTGTTGTTATTTTGTTGGAATGGGGACGAACGGCCGAATTTCAAAGGGCCGAATGTCGAAGGGCCGAATGTCGAAGGGCCGAATGTCGAAGGGCCGAATATCGAAGGGCCGAATGGGTCGAACGGCCGAATGGGTCGAAGGGCCGAATGGGTCGAAGGGCCGAATGGGTCGAAGGGCCGAATGTCGAAGGGCCGAATGGGTCGAATGCCAAAGGGCCGAATGGGTCGAAGGGCCGAATGGGTCGAAGGCCCGAATGGGTCAAAGGGCCGAATGGGTGAAAGGGCCGAATGGGTCGAAGGGCCGAATTTTTTTGTTTAATTTTTTTTTTGTTTTAAGAAATATAATTTTTTAAATTTGTTGTTTTAAGGAATATTTTGTAAATTTTTGTATCAAATATGTATAAATAAATTTCTTATGAATTTATGTCTTTTATTATGTTTAATCTTTGGATATTCTATCGACACAACTATGCATTGCATTTATTTTGGTTGTTTATAATTTGTGTTTCACGTATCCAGCAGTGGTGCATTTTGGTGAAGGAAAATTTTATCATACGCTACCTGAGACATTCGGCTCTATAGCAGCCTTTTAATAGTAGGCGTATGTATATAGATAGGTGCATGGTACTTTCATTTTGTTTTTCTTATATATCTTAATCTTATTATTCCTTTTGTTATTATATACAAGTGCAGTACTTTTTTGTCGGTAGAATATCCAAAGATTAAACATAATAAAATACATAAATTTATAAGAAGTTTATTTATACATATTTGATACAAAAATGTACAAAATATTCCTTAAAACAAGAAACTTAAAAAATTATATTTCTAAAAACAAAAAAAAAATAAACAAAAAATTCGGCCCTTCGACCCATTCGGCCCTCTGACCCATTCGGCCCTTCGACCCAATCGGCCCTTCGACCCATTCGGCCCTTCGACCCATTCGGCCTTTCGACATTCGGCCCTTCGACATTCGGCCCATCGACCCATTCGGCCCTTCGACCCATTCGGCCCTTCGACATTCGGCCCTTCGACATTCGGCCCATCGACCAATTCGGCCCTTCGACCCATTCGGTTCTTCGACATTCGGCCCTTTGATATCATACCATTTTGTTTTGTTTATTCACTGTATCAAACGGAAATAAACAGAAGGTTATTAAAGGAAAATGACCCATCAGCTGGTTAATTTGGAGAAGTATAATTCGGCATTAAACTGTTGATTTGATACTAATTATTTTCCCTCTTTCAATTGTTTGACCTCTGGGATGGCCGGCTTGAACATAACCAGTGCTTGGAAAATTTAAAAACGTCATGTCATAAGTATCATCCGTATCATGTGCCTTTACACCAAGATCTTCATGGCGTTGATTTCAAAAATTGGGTAACTTTTTGTCAGTGGGCACGTGAACAAATACAGCAAAACCCAAATTAGTTTCGTTACGTATTGTTCTCCGACGAGTCGTCTTTTACAAACCATGGAACGGTTAATCGCCACAATAGGAGTGTTGAAAATCCGCACTGGCTTCACCAAGTTGAACATCAGCGTCCTTGGACTTTCAATGTGTGGTGTGGAATAATTGGCAACAAACTCGTCGGCCCCCACATTATTGAAGGCAACTTGAATGGTCAAATGTACCGAGATATTTTAGAAAATGAACTGCCAACATTATTTGAAAACTTGAGCTTAGAAGTGAGATGGAACATGTGGTTTCAACATGATGGTTGTCCCGCACATCATTCGTTGGTAGCACGTGTATTACTTGATCGTGATTTCAATGGTCGATGGATCAGGAGAGCTGGTCCAGGAAATTGGTATGCCAGATCACCAGATCATACTTCGCCAGATTTGTTTTTGTGAGGCTATCTCAAAGACCAAGTGAAAAATGTTTCAGTCAAATCCTACTCCTGCGTATTTTTAGCCGTAGAAGCCGAATCTGCAATAAAAAATATTTGGGGTTCCTATTTTAGTTTCAAAGTTACCCCCGCTCCACCTACAAGGAGGAAGGGGGTACTAATTTAAACACTAATGTATTTCCCCCGCGAAATAATTAAATATTGATCTTTGCCATTTTTTTCGTAGAGTGCTTATTTTCCGAGATATTTGATTGTATCAGGTTAAAAAAAAATCACTTGGTATATATACAGGGTGTCCAGGTTTGGGATGCTAATCCGTTAAGAGGTGATTCCCTGGTTCATTCTGAGAAAAAAATCGTATGGGTGGGGGGGGAGTCCATTTTTAATATCCTTTGAGATACAGGGTGTTTAAAAAATTTGGTTCAGAAAAAAAGTACACCCAAATATTTAACTGTAACTTCCAAACTCAAATCGGTAATATTAGGAAAATTTCTGTGCTGTGTTGAAGTTTTAGTTGTTAAAGTTTTAGTGTTAAAGTGACTTAACATTTTATCGTAGATTGCTAAGTTTACAAGATAAAAAAATTTCCTTCTACGCTTTTTGATACGTTTCTACTCTAAAACTGCAATAACTCGACAAGGAGTGGCCGCACAGAAATTCTCCTAGTATCATTGTGCAAGTTTTCTAAATTCTCTATAAAATGGCCGATTTGATTTCAGTTTACAGTTTCAAAAGGAGCAAATTTTTTTTTTCAGACACCTTTTGTTTTACTCAAAAAAGTCATAAAAAACAAAATAAAATAAAACGGTTTCCAGTATCAAAAAGAAAACAAAATTTCCTTCAACTAGAATCAAAAATTTTTTTTTGATAGGTATTATTTCACCAAGATACAAGCGTTCAAATCTGGGTATTTTTTCGAAGAAAATTTTTGTTCCGTTTTTTAATTGGCGCAGTGTATATACTATTGTATAATAAACATATTCTAAACAATCAGTTCGACAATTTCATAATTTATGGAATTGATAGCTGTACTGTCGGAAAATTTCGAGAAAAGTTTGAAATGTATTACAGTTTCATGATGAGGAACGATGCCATCAGTTCAAGTATTTTCACAGGCACAAGTTGATAAATAAATGACGATTTTAATAACGACCAAACAGCGACGATATATTAATGGTACATCCAGTGTCGTCCTGTAATTTTTGGGGGCCCGGATTTTGTGTGGAAACGCTAATTTTGTACACATTTTGTAAAACCTTGATTCCTTTTCATACAACTGCTGTAATCAACCAACGAGTTAATAAACCTTTTTTTTTTTTTTTTTTTTTTTTTCTTCGCTGGCGCTACATCCCATAGAGGGATTTGGCCGCTTCATTTGAAGTTTCGTAATCATTTTTTTTAACGGATAATGAGTGATTAATTCATTGATCCAACATTAACCAGCCGTGATTTTTTCATCACCCGCCGGGAATCGAACCCGGGACCTCCGGAGCTTAAAGCAAGAATGCTAACCACTGTGCCACCGGGGCGGCATAAACCTTTTGCCATTATATTATTTTGTATACTTTTTGCGTAATATTATTTGCTCTTAAAATTGCAAAGGGGTTTTCCGAAACAATCCCTATAACTTTGATTCCAGTTCCTGTTGTTAGCCGCTGATCACGAATAAGAACCACAATTTCAAATACGCAACCGTTCCATGTCACTTTAAATGCCGATCTCATCGAAAGCCAGAACCACATACCTTGAATTTATGTAAGTAATTTACATAACAGTTTAGCATCTATGTATGTAAAGGTCGATCCGCACGATGTGTTTTTAGTTATGTTTTAACAAACTAAAATATGTCAAAAAATACAAGTGTATTTTAAAACATTTCAAAAGTTGAAAATCGCATCCACACGCTCATTAATAACATTTGTGTTTTGTAATATTAATACGGATGTCGATAGATAAATCTATGGCGAGGCGACTTTGATTTTTTTAGATTCATTAATACCTAAAATTAAAAACAAAAAAAAAAAGGAAAAATTACGGTCGAAACCATGTTTGATTTCATTTGCAAATTTTTTTGAGGTTATATCCTATGTAAAAACATACCAAAATGGATAAAAGTCATTTGCGAAAATTACATATGTGCGGACACATATGTAATCACAAAAGCAAAAATACAACATGTGGTCATAAAAAATTGTCACAAATGTTGACACATTTGTGAAAGTACATGTAAAAACACGTCGTGCGGATCTACCTTTAGTCAATTGAAATATGTAAAATGTGCGAACAAATGATTACCTCATTTTTACAAAGCTAACTTTTTAGAATTAGATTTTCTTCGCCACGATGCTCATTGTTCTCAAAGGTAGCATCTGGCTAAAACTAAACGACGGATTTTTCATAAGCCCAAATTATTTCCAACCAAATTTCAAGAGTTAGGTAGTCTGATTCTAAAGTTTCAATTACTGACAGGTTTAAGTACCTAAGGCAGGTGTTTCAAACCTATTTTGTGGGTAACAATTTTATTTTGTTTCACCAAATTATCTTCCGTTCTCAAAAAATTTTCTTTGTGAAAATATAGGTGAGAATTAAGTTTATTGTATAAATGTAATAGTATTTATATAAATTTGAAGAAAACGACTTAACAAAAAGCCGGCTCTTATAAGTAAAAAATACGTAACTAAGAAAATATGTAATTTAGTGTTCAGAAATAATTACTAATTCTGAGTAGTTTTTCAACCACTATTTTACGCAGAGAGATGTATTTTTTAGGTACTTCAAATTAGTGCAGTAACTTACGTGAAGAACAGTTTTCCAACCAAACTAGATCTTAAAATTGGATTCACCGGTTTATTGAATTTTTGATTTTTAAATGTATACATTTATACTTTGTGTAATTGTGTTGTAGTTGCCAATTAGTGGTAAATCTAGTAAAACACATCCGGGTATATTTTGACTCAATTTGTAATTATTATATTTTATTTTAGGCAACCATTTGTATTACTAATAACCATTTTTATAATCTTTTAATGGCATTACTTGACAACCTGTAGAGACTATTTTCACATACACTAGAACACACTATTTTAACTATACAGTCTAAATTTAACTTTTTTTTTTTTTGATAAGATTTTGTTATAAATTATATTGTGTATAAAAGCTTAAAATATCTTAAAATAAAAATCATGTTAAAACTACTAAAGATTAAATTCAAATAAGTAAATAGTATAGAATAGTATTTTCTTATAACCTTGCGGCGGAAGGTTCGATAATAACTACTATTAAAATAACTTATAATCAAATTAAAAAAATTGGTGTGCCTCAATAACAGCTGATAGCGTTATCATGTTTTAATAAATTATCACACAGTAAAATTCAACAATACGTAATAGTTAAAGTACAAAATCTTTTTGCTCATAGAACATTTATTAAAGATAAAATTTAGTATATGTACTTTTGATTAAATTATAGGTATAAAGCATCAGCAAAAACATATTAATTGTTTGGGGTTCAACTGAATTTTCGATTTACCTAAAAAAAAAAAATTGACTTGTACATTTGCAGTTACTCTCATGTATCGCCAATGGCGCGGCTGGCATTTACAGTAAAATGTGCAGTTTTACCGCAGCAAGATTTGAAGAGAAATTCAATTAATCCCTGTAGTGTTATACCATACAAGGACAGAGTAGATACATACGAGTTAGATTATCGCATATTCTACATTAACTAGTTATTTTTATCAATCTGTCACTACATGATCTTGGCATAACACGATTATCACAAGTCGGAACTCGACATAAAATCTAGCTACAGAAACACACCAAACATAAAATCCAGAAGCAGTATAATTTACCATTATTAATATTAAATCAGCACTTTAGCTTGAACATGAAAGTGAAATGGTGATCGTAAATTTTGTATGATATTTAATTTAAAAGTATTAAATTTATTATTTCATTTGCCAACTCTCATTGCACGATCCTCTAAAAACTATACAAATTTAAATCTTTAAAGTTCTTTTTTGTAGCACGTACCCTCTAAACATGGCGAAACGCTAACGTAATGCAAGCGAAGACATTCTTATATGAAACTCTTCGCAAGCGTACCGCCGAGGTGAAGCAAAAACGTAACCTTTTTATCGCATCTGTTATATGAAAATTAAAATGAAGGCGAAGTAATTTAAATGTCTGTATGTATGGGTAGTTCGCATTTATCTTCGCATTCTCTTCAATAAAGTACTGTTTGTGGCACAAAAGCGAAAGATTTTTGTATAAATTTATTACAAAAATAATATAGAAACGAAGTGAAAGCGAAACACTGGACGAAGTAATTTTATTGCGTACTATATTCGTTTAAACGAATATTTTTAAAAATAGTTTTGAAATTAAAATAAAAATTATTAATGTTGATTACTAACATAAAAAATTTTATTAATTTGCTATAAATATTTATAAAAAATTTAAGAATTTATTTTGTTAAACCACCTCTGTGGTTTTGAAGAATCTCTTGACAAAATAAAATTATTTGTTTGTTTTCAGATATCTATCCTCCGCGTTTATGCTTGCAGCTGCAAAACGTTCTAATGTTGTTCCTGGAATAATTAAATAATTTCAAGGATAATCTTAAAATGATTTCAATATCATAATCATAATTACCGTTAAAAAGATTCATTATATAGTGTGTTGGCCTGAATATTATAATTCTTTAAAACTCTCGAAAAGCAACCAGGTATCACCAAATTACGGTGTCTTTTATTTAACCAAATTCCGAATAAAAAGAAAACAATTATCTATAATTGAAACAAACATCAAACATATGTTTAGAACAAAAAAAATAATTAAGAGATTTATATAAAACACCGCCACATAAATACTTACATTACACATATCAATTTAATAAAAAACGAAATTCAAAATGGTACCTCTACAAGATAAATATTTGAAGAATGAAAGTACATATCTTTACACAATGTAGTAGGAATGAAATGAAACGTAAACTAGACTGTGAGAGTGTAGTGGTGCATCTAAGAAAAACTTTACGCTTACGCTTCGCTTTGGTAACGCCTAGGCGAGACTTCGCAAATTTATTTTAAGGGTAGCGGTTGTACGCTTTATTAATTTTTCAATTAGGGTTATTATTTATTGCCCCATTACAATTAACATAATAACCACCTATATCTAACACGACCGTTACGGAATTTCATTTCAATATTCTTTTGTATTTTTAATTTAAATAGAGCCGGCATGTGAAAAATGAACTTAAAATAATTTATTTTCATAGAGTTTGTGTGAAAAAACGCGATTACGATTGACGATAAAACATGAATTAAAAGTTAAACCCAGTTAAATATTTTTTTTTGGAATCGCTAAAAAACAACTCAATATCTTACTCATTTAAAACACAGATTCGCAAATTTCCCTATTTTCCAGCAATAATCAAAAGAAAATAAGGGAAATCAAATTAAAACAACATTCTACAACAATGCCAATCTGTATTAAAAAGAAAAAATTCAATTTATTGACGTCATCATTTATCCCCATATAAAACCAATGGTAAGAAAAGGGACAACGTGTCTTCACTCAACAATCGAAATTAAAATAAAAGAAAAAGAGCAAAACAGAATAAAATTAAATCAATATGAGCGCGAAGAAAACAAAAAATCAAAACAATCTAGCCGGCTTCGCAAATTCAAAATAATAATAGAAAGATATTCGAATTCAAATTTGAATGGAGGCAATGAAAGAGATGATTATTGCATTGTTTATAAATTTTGAGTTATGAGTTTATGACATTTATTACAAAAACAACACTTTTGATTAATCTAAGTTTGAAAGTTTTGTGGATAATTCGAATGTTCGAGATTACTTTCTTGAGACTGATTCGAGATTTTGGTTTCCAATATTATTTCCAATTTATATTCCGAGTTGAGTTTGTTAGCTTTGTGTTGCTTAAAGTTTAGAATAGAATATTACATATTATTCGATATAGAGTTACAATAATACCGATACCACTATTGCAGTTCGCTATCATCAACAATTGATGCAATTGAGCCGAGCATTAAAATAAAAACGGCCAGATTACGTGAAAAGTCGTGACAACGTGATTTTACAATAAAACAATGCTCGACCTCATGTTGCGAAACCGGTGAAGGAAATATTAGCAGATGTCCTGTACACCCATTTCGATTACTATCTGTATCCAATATTATGAGGATACAAAAAAATGTGTCGATTCATGGATAACCATTTAAAGATGTGTCGTAGAAAACCTTAATATTAATGACACTCCCAATATTCGGTAGCATGTACAGACTGTAATTAGAATTCGCAAAACAAAGCGATAATAAACTCTACACATAAAAAGTATGAATTAATACGAAATACGTTCAAAACTGATAAGAGAAGAAGTCGTGTATTTAATACTGGACTGATTATAAAATACATGTACAGGACAAGTAATTATTGTTAGTCGCCAGTTAATCAAAAACATTCGTCGAGTACGAATCTCATAACAAATTTATGTAAAATCACAAACGAATTTGGGCATAAAGACTTAGGAACGATGAACAAACTAGTCGGATGCTTTAGTGTCATCGGTGTTGTAATTAGTTTATTGTATTTTAGTGAATTTGAAATATTTAGTGCATTAGTGGCAAGTGTAAGTCGCATTATTGAATTTACATATACATACATAAGTATTATACGTAAGGCATGCTTATATTGAGTTAATAAAAATATTTGTTTATTATTTGTTTACAGGAAGAATGTCCACAGTTAAGTGATGAATTTGACTTTTCACCTGTATTCGAAACAAATGAACGTTTATTCACGATCGATGATCATAAAATGAGGGAAGCAAATGACATTGTGTACGATCGATTTGTTACAACATACAATAAATATCCTACAGAGCAAATCAAATCATTACTCATTCAGTTTAATTTACATGATAAATCCAGTACAAATCAAGAAGTACGGTATATTCCGTATGTAGAACAATTATATAATAACACGGCGAAATATTTATGTAAATCGAACAAGACCGTCATAATGCCGCAAGCTGCAGAATATGAAGGTCGATGGGTTATTGTTATAAACCAACCTGAATTTGTGCAGACTATTCCGATAGAGGTATGTCTCAATAAAAATGATTTGGATTCAAATTTAAATAACGGGCTACTACAAACAAGCGATTTAAAGATCAAGTGTAGACAAGGCTTCTCAAAAATTACTCTAACTGTGCTGCATAATAATAAATTCTTGACTGTTTCTGATTTTGAGTATTCGAGTGCTTGTGAACCGTATAATAGTTAGGTAATTAGTTTTTTGTTAGAACAAAGTATAGTTTTAAAAGAATAAATTGAAAATTTTTATTTTTATTGATACATTGTAATAATTTTTAGAGATTTTGTAATTCGATTATCATATTTAATTTTGTGGAGTTTATTGTTTCATCGTTAATACACTCGTAAAATTATTTATTGTTAATTTAATATAATGAATTTTCATCAACTGATCATCAACAAATAAAAAAAAACCGTTCAACCAACGGCTTACCGTTGCTGCTTCTTGTAACATAACAAGACTTTAATCGATGTCTCGATGTATGCCTACTTTGGTCACTGGAATCCAAACAAAAACAGAAGCTCATAATTCTAATAAACTAAAATTGCAAATGAAAATAATCGTTTCCCCATACAACATTTTCTTCAAGGAAAATTCAATTTAATAACGAATAATTCACCTACAGTGAATTAACAACGAGATCTGGGAACTAACCATACAGTTTTTCCATATTTTTTTTAAAAGGTTTGCAGAGTAGAATTTTCTTATCTAATTTTGTATTGTTTTATTTTTAATTCTGAAAAATCGGAAACAAGAAGTAAATTTTTATTGAAGCGGAGCGGTTCACCCAGTTCGCCACTCCAATAATATACTCAACCACAGAATACTTTATAGCAATATATTCAGATTCACTCACATATATTCCTCCGGCGCCAACATGAGTTCGCCGCGCATTGGTTGCCTTCTGGCCATTTGCTATAACACGTATATCCATATGATGAGTTCAAACTTTCATTCATTTATTCATTTTTATTGCATTTAAAATTTAATTGAATAATACAAGAGAAAAATATAAAAAATTAAAGTTAATCTCATATTTAATAAAAAAAAAGTGGTTCTTTACTTTAATTTGAGCTGAAAAGAAGTCTTCAAAAATGGTTACAACCAACCTGTTGTGTACCGAAATGCAACAACAAATTTTTAAAAAATTGGGGAATAAAATTTCATCGCTTTCCGAACCAAAGCATTTTTAAAAAAAGGGAATCATAAAACTGCGACTAGGAAAATGTCCGTCAAAATGGTTCCAAATATGTAGTGCTCATTTTGAAGAAAATGATTATAAGTAAGTAATTTTGGTAAGTTTGTTAAAGACAAGAGTGAAAGATGGTAATGATAATTTTTGCAAATATAAAATTTGATTTATTTCTAGGCGAGAATAAAATGCTTCTGGTTCGATACCATCAAAAAATATTCCACTCAGGAAATTTGAAAATAATGTTAGACCCAGTACAAGGGAACGCGAGAAAAGGTACAACCAGAGGATTTCCGGTGTATCCACAAATCAAACAACAGTTGCATCGCAAATATCAAAACAACCGACGTCATCATTGCAGGCAGGTAAAGTAATTACAATTATTGTTATAATATTGTTCATAGAATATTATTTTGGGCAACCTCATCTTCAGAAGCTAATTTACAACAAAATAATAATCTTACAGAAGCGTGAATGGAATAGCCTTCTGCCTTACTGATCACCTTTTACCCTCGTTCCTTAAAATGTAATTCAATAACTATCGGAGTCAACCATTCCACTTCTTTGTTGTTTAACAGTGAGAGGCCTTGATACGGTTCCTTATCAACTGGCTGGGAATGGCTGCTAACAGGCTGCAGGTACAACTTTCATTAGACATCGGCTCCTACTTACTGTTATGTATCTATGTATATATTCTTTATGTAAAAGGTAATACAAACTTCAACGATATTAAATTATAAAACGTAATTGAAGGTTGTATTACTTGTTTTGTATTGTACATTATAAAAATAATAAACATCAGCCGGCCGATAAAGAGATAACCGATCAGAGCAACGGAGCACCGGATGATGAGCATTATATAATGGGACAGCAGTCAGTCAACATTAAAAACAATATTAAATAATTTGATATTATATTATAATAAAATAAATATAAATTAAACAATAAGCTGTCTTGTGATTTATTAAAGAAATATAATAAATTGGCGACGAAGATTAAAGGAATAAGCGTGTCGAATACAACTAAAAGTATTATAAAAAGTGAAATTGTTAAGTGCCAAAACAGTAAAAACAAAAAGTATCAGTGAATTGTGCTCGTGTGCTCGCCCGAACGCCATTTTGGAACATCTGTAGGCGATAGAAAATATTGTACATTTTTGTGTAAATAAATGCCCGATAAACAAATTAAACTGGAACTAAAATATCATCCAGAAATAAAACTAAAGTCGTGAATCCAAAAATGTCGTCGTTAATTGGAAGTATAATGTCGTTTATCCCAGGGGAAGATTTTGAAGCATATGAAGACCGCCTAATGCAATATTTTCTCATAAATGATGTCCAAGAAGAAAAAAAAGTACCGCTTTTCATTACCGTTATGGGTAGTGAATCCTACAAAATTTTAAAAGCTTAGCAGCACCAAAGGCTCCCAGCACACTTAGTTTCGCTGAAATTGTCAACATAATGAAGCGACATTTCAAACCTAAGGTCAATAAATGAGCAGAGCGGTTTAAATTCTCTAAATCGAAACAAGAACAAGGGGAATCTATATCCGAATTTATTGTGAAACTGAAGTCGTTAGCTCAATCTTGTGAATTTGGAACCTTTCTAGATGATGCTTTAACGGATAAGTTTATTGTGGGTTTACGATCCGAAGAAATCCAGCAAGAGCTCTTACAACATCCGGCGGATAAGTTCGATGAATGCTGTGAGAAAGCCTTGAACATTGAAATGTATGTCAAGGAAGTAAAATCAATTAATCCAGCCATAGGGTGCCACTACGTAAGTCAGTCCGATAGAACGAGGTCACGCCATCGCAGCCAATCCAACCACAGTCGTCACAGTCAGGAAAGAAGTGAAAGTGTCAGAAGTCCAAGTCCAAGGTATCGTCAAAATAAAAGTCCAAGTACGAGGTACCGAAACAATCAAAGTCCCAATCCACAAAATGAAAAAGTTCAGCGTAGTAATTGTAACCGATGTGGAAGATACAGTCATCACGAGAGTCAGTGTCCAGCAAAGCATTGGCAATGTTATAGTTGTTACAATTATGGACATACATCAAAGACTTGCCGGAATAAAGCACGTGGCGGAACAGTCAAAATAATTAATAGTATCAACCAAATTAACCAACCTGCAGAGTGTGTAATAATAATCGAAAATCAAGAAATGTCAATGGAAGTGGATACTGGAGCATGCTCGTCTGCCATCAGTTTAGTTAAGTATAGAAATAAGTTTAGTTATAAAAGATTAAATCAAATTAATGAGTCTCTCTCTACCGTTACTGGACAGATAATCAAGGTCGTGGGAAAAATAACAGGTGATGTCGTGTTTCGAGCAAAGACATGCAGGTTGGACTTAATTGTTGTGGATTCGGAGAGTGATTTTAAACCATTGTTGGGAAGATCCTGGTTAGATGTCCTTTTTCCTGAATGGAAAACCATGTTTATAGACATAACTTCATGTTCGGTAAATAGCTTAAATACTAATGATATTTTACAGAAAATTAAAATTGAATTTCCAAACGTTATGGACTGTGTATCGGCTAATCATATGATAGAGGGTTTTAAGGTAGACATACTGATGGAAGATGGTGCCAAGCCTATATTCCATAAGGGCTACACCGTAGCATATCAGATGAGGCCTAAAGTAGAAGCCGAGTTAGCTCGATTGTGTAAACTAGAAATTTTGGAGCCCGTAAAGTTTAGCAATTGGGCCAGTCCCATTGTTTCTGTCCCTAAAACAAACGGCGAAATACGAGTGTGTGTAGACTTTAACGTAACGTAAATATTTTTGTGTGATAGACCTTACCGGCGCTAATGTGTCGCAATTGCAATCCTTTTTGGGATTATTGAACTATTATGGGAAATTCATCCCTAATTTATCAAGCAACTTAATAGATTTGTATTATCTTTTGAGAAAAGACGTTAAATTTGACTGGTCGCCTAGCTGTCAGTCGTCGTTCGAAAAATGCAAAGCATTAATTCTTAAGTACAATTTGTTAGAACTATATGACCCTAGCAAACCCATCGTCATGGCTACAGACGCTAGTCCATATGGAGTTGGTGCAATTTTGTCTCATATAGTGAATGGAGTGGAAAAGCCAGTCTTGTTTGCGTCGAGTACCTTGTCTCCGGCAGAGCGTAACTAATCGCAGCTCCATAGAGAAGCATTAGCGATTGTGTTTGGTCTCAAAAAATTTCACAAATACATTTATGGTCACGAATTTGTAATTGAAACGGATCATCAAGCACTTCTTGAAATATTTAATCCAAATAAATCCACTCCTCCGGTTGCAGCTGCGAGATTGCAACGCTGGGCTGTAATTTTGTCAATGTATAATTACCGTATTGAATACCGCCGAGGATCCCAAATGTCACATGTAGATGCACTGTCTCGATTACCTGTTCAGTCAAAAACAAATATTGATAGTAATTTGTGTATTAAATCTTTTAATTTTACTGATAATTTACCACTAAAATTAGATAATATTGTGACAGAGACAGAGAAGGACATATGCTTGAGCCAAGTAATTGATTTTTGTATGTATGGTTGGCCAGACTCCAATAAATTATCAGAAGAATTAAAAATTTATTTTAATAAACGACATTATTTGTCGTGTGAAGATAAATGTCTTTATTATATGAACCGCATAGTCATCCCAGCAACATTGTCTTCGAAAGTATTGGAGTTATTGCATGAAAATCATGCTGTAGGAATAGTTCGCATGAAAATGATAGCACGGTCTTACGTGTGGTGGTTTAAAATTGACAAGGACATTGAATCCTATGTCAATAGTTGTATCGTTTGCCAACAAAGTCGGAATGTGCCCAAAGAAGTAGTAAACACTAGTTGGCCGGAAGCAATGTATCCTTTTCAAAGAATACATATAGATTTTTTTAAGTTTGAAAATAATAATTTTATGATAATTGTTGATGCCTATTCAAAGTACGTGGAAATTATTTTAATGAAAACTACTACAGCTAGTGCAGTTATAAATGCTTTAGATAAATTGTTTTCAATATTTGGGCTACCAAATGAAATCGTGTCAGACAACGGGCCCCCCCCCCCCCCCCGTTTGAATTTTTAAAATTTGCAGAAACACTGAATATTCAGCTAATTAAGTCACCACCTTACCACCCTGAGTCTAATGGTTTGGCCGAACGTAATGTACAGACGGTAAAGTCAGTTTTAAAGAAATTTCTTTTAGAGGACACCAAACAGCTAACAATACAACAAAGGTTGAATAAGTTTCTAACCCAGCAGCGAAATTCACCTTGCATGTCAACCTCAAAAACTCCGTCAGAACTGATGTTTTCCTACAAACCAAAAATATTACTAGATTTAATAAATCTTAAAAAAAAAGTTCAGTTTAGTTTAGATAATAATAAATATGAAAATACTAAAGATGAAATTGTAATTTCAAATGAAAAATCAAAGAAAAATGAGGGAAAAAGGCAAATAAGTAAAAATTTTGTAAGAGGAGATAAAGTTTTGTTTCAAAACCATTTTAAAAATTATATAAAATGGATCCCGGCAATAGTATTAAAGAAAGTTAGCCCATTAACATTCTTAATAAATGTAAACAATCATGTGAGATTTGTGCATGTAAATCATTTAAGAGCCTCACAACTCGAAGATAAATTTCATCCGAATTTAAAAAATGTCTGCCCAGAAGAACAAGGTCAAAAACTCGATACAGAGAAACAAAAAGAAATGATAATAATAAATAACAACCCAAAAATGATTAAGGAAAGACAAAAAAATGTTGTAGATGATATGGAAATACGAAATTCTGTAAGAGTTAGAAAATCTCCTGATAGGCTAAAATATTAATATGTATTTGTTATAATAAGTGATCTGAGAAACAGTCAAGTTTTTTTTTGTAAAATTACTGTTGTTGTTTAGGTAATTAAGTTAAAATTTTAGATAAAAAGGGGAAAGTGTTATGTATCTATGTATATATTCTTTATGTAAAAGGTAATACAAACTTCAACAATATTAAATTATAAAACGTAATTGAAGGTTGTATTACTTGTTTTGTATTGTACATTATAAAAATAATAAACATCAGCCGGCCGATAAAGAGATAACCGATCAGAGCAACGGAGCACCGGATGATGAGCATTATATAATGGGACAGCAGTCAGTCAACATTAAAAACAATATTAAATAATTTGATATTATATTATAATAAAATAAATATAAATTAAACAATAAGGTGTCTTGTGATTTATTAAAGAAATATAATACTTACGTCAAGACCTTGCCATAAGTTTAATCTGGAAAGTATTTGTTTATAATTTGATTTATGATTAGGTAGAATATCAGAATAAAAATCACCTGTTTAATAAATCTTTTTATTCCCAGTGGTTTTCGCTCCTAAGAGATTTAATTTTTTTTTTTTAATTTCACAACACTTATCATTTTCACTGCTATATACATGTACTCAAATATTCTGAATCTATTTTAAATGATGAACAACACTAAACTACATGTATAAAGAAACGTAATACCATAGACAATGATAATAGATCTCTCATTTGACTAAAAACAGAAAATAAAAACAAAAATTTTCCATTCAAATATTATCGGTGTATTGCATATACGTATTATATTTGCAACGCATTCTAAAATTATTGCCTTATAAAATACACAACACAACGATACATTGGAATTATCAGAAGTTTTTGTTTTTTTCCTTTAGTTACTATGAAATGAGAAATCTAGTATGAATGTCTATGGTAATACTAAGCAAGCAATTAATATGTAACCAAAAATCCAACATGAAACAATTTTTAAATATTTATAAGTCATAGCTTACAGATATTTTTACTAAAAGCATGCCCCATTAAATGCATTTATCGCCTATACTTATCGATAAATCTGCATATCGGCGATGGTGTTGTATTTCAATTGAATTTATGCGCAAGAGTAACAAAGCTTGACATGAAAGCTTTTGTTTTATTTTTTAATCACTTTGAGATTAGCTGTCGCCCACAACACATCAGATTTTTTTTTCCGCTGGTGCTTCATCCCATAGAGGGATTTGGCCGCTTCATTGTGAAGTTTCGTAATCATTTTTTCAACGGATAATGAGTGATTAATTCATTGATCCTTACATTAAACCAGCCGTGATTTTTTCATCAACCGCCGGGAATCGAACCCGGGACCTCCGGAGCTTAAAGCAAGCATGCTAACAACTGTGCCACCGGGGCGGCAAACATCAGATTTGAGTAAGATAAAAATGCGAAAAATAAATTATATTTCTTTATATATTTTTATTATATTTATTTATAAATTAAATCATTTTTATTAATTTTAATAATAAAACGTAACAAATTAAAAAAAAAACTGCTCAAAACCATATCAAAACAACTAAAACAACACTTTCAACATAACGGAAAGTTTTATGCACAAAACGATGGACTATTTATTTATTTACAATTTTGGACACCCTATTTTGAGCATAAGCTCATTCATAATAGAGTGTATGTCTATAGAAATTAATACCAAAGTAATAATTACAAGAAAACTTCTTGTTTTAAGAAAATTATCAGCTAAGCCTTCAAACTCCATCCGGTGATGACGGTATATTGGCGCTCATACCGTGGCTTGGGTCGTTCACTCTCAGTATTCATAAAAATGAGATCATTTTGACGTCATCGTATTTTCTCAATTATTACGGTATTGCTGACCTCAAAGATAGCACGGCTGGGCCCAAATTTGCTTAAAAAAGCAATGTAACACCAGACACAATTAAATTTATATAATTTAAAATAATTTTGGAAAAATAAAAAAAGAGTAACCCATTATCAGGTACCCTTGCTAACATATTCCTAAATAATTTGGAGTAAACGCACATAAAGAGTCACAGTAATAAATTTAACAGCAATATCGTACGACACAAAACATCACAAAATCTACAGAACAAATTGTCATTGCAATACAATCATAACTGTGAAAGCGGTGTTTACAAATTGACGTGGAATGACTGTTCGATGTTTTATTTAGGGCAAACGGGGAGATCATTTGCATAAAGATTTGGAGACACACAAGAGATCAGAAATTCACACAAAAATTCTACATTCAAATCGAATTACGCTCACTACCTAGTCACAAAGCAACACACATACACTGACTTAAATAAAAATTTGTAAGTAATTCATAATCTCAAAAAAGGAAATATGTTGGGCCGATTAGAGGAAATTCAAATCTACACACATCGAAATGTACATGATCAATGCAAAATTGAACACAAAAACAAATAGACTGTACGACTTAATTTTGTACAGTAGATGAAAATAGTGAACATTAAAACGAAAGCCTCTATAAAAGACAGTATTTTTTCACATTATATTTTAGTAGTTAAATTGGGATTGAAGAAGGATGAAATCCGAAACCGGTCTTCCAAAAGTATAGAAAATTAATTCGCTCACTTGCGAGAAGAATGACATACAGTTGCGGCAAAAATAATAGTAGTGCTACATCATAATTGCAACATATTCGAATTTTTCATACTTTTAAACAAAATTATGATATTATTTTCTTATTATGTAATAAATAATGTAAATTTGGAAAACAACATTTTTTAAAAACTAGGCTTTGTTTTCAGGTAGTTTGTATTGAATAATCTTGATTCATTCACTACTATTATTTTTGCCGCAGCTGTAACTGAAAAAAATCGATTTCTGAGTTAAATACATAAATCGAAAGAAAATCTTTCAATCTGTTTACTGTAAAAACGGCATATCTGGTTTTACAAAAATATCAGCTTGAGGAAGTAATGTTGTTTTTGTTTTGTATTTAAAGTTATATTAATTTGAACTTTCAAATGGGAGCGTCTCGAAATATCGGTTTTCAAAATCTCGGTTCTACAAAATCTCGGTTTTTCAAAAATCATAAATTTACAAATCTCGGTTTACAAAATCTCGGTTTTCAAAATCTCGGTTTTCAAAATCTCGGTATTTTAAATCTCGTTTTAAAAATTCCGATTTTAAAAAACTTGGTTTTGCTGAAAAAAAATCCTGTTTTTTTTAAATCTTGGTTTTTATTTTTTCTATTGTAAATATGTCTAAATATTTTGCTAATGATGGTTTTTGAATGGTTTTTAATATTCTTAGTCAATTAAGTTTGGTCGTAATAAACAAAAATGTTTTTTGTTTGTTATTTTTTGTTTTTTATTTTTGTTAAATTATATATGCATGCATTAGAGGGTTAAAGTATTTAAATTTATATTCCACACTTGACTTTTTGAACTCATAATACAAACAAGTAGCGGGACGATCTCATGCTCAATTTTTCCATGAATAGTAAAAAGATGGCGCATAAACGATAGGAACACCTCCAAACGTCATCAGCCAACACTCAGCCTCAGTATGGAGCTGTAAATTCGAAGGTGTTCCGAGAAGGACACACACACACACACACACACACACACACACACACACACACACACACACACACACACACACACACACACACACACACACACACACACACACACACTCACATACACTTACGGATCTCAAAAGCTCGGTTTTGAAAAATAAATTTTTATTAATTCGGGCCGCCCGAATTAATAAAAATTTATTTTTCAAAACCGACCTTTTGGGAACCGAGATTTTGAAAACCGAGATTTTGAAAACCGAGATTTTGAAAACCGAGATTTTGAAAACCGAGATTTTGAAAACCGAGATTTTAAAAACCGGGATTTTAAAACCGAGATTTTAATATCGAGATTTTGAAAACCGAGATTTTGTAGCCAACCCCTTTCAAATAGCTCTACTGAAAAATTATCATTTTTGGATTATGCCGTTCTTTTCGCAAGTGAGCGAATTATAGAACAAAGTTGTATGTTTTGTTTTTGTTTTGTTTTATAATTTATTGTATTAAAAGCCATGGGTTGGCTACAAAATCTCGGTTTTCAAAATCTCGATTTTAAAATCTCGGTTTTAAAATCCCGGATTTCAAAATCTCGGTTTTCAAAATCTCGGTTTTCAAAATCTCGGTTTTCAAAATCTCGGTTTTCAAAATCTCGGTTTTCAAAATCTCGGTTCCTAAAAGCTCGGTTTTGAAAAATAAATTTTTATTAATTCGGGCGGCCCGAATTAATAAAAATTTATTTTTCAAAACCGAGGTTTTGAGATCCGGTTTGCGATTATGCATCTCTCCTCGTATTGGGAGTAAATGAATGTATGTGTAAGTGCATGTGTGTGTGTGTGTGTGTGTGTGTGTGTGTGTGTGTGTGTGTGTGTGTGTGTGTGTGTGTGTGTGTGTGTGTGTGTGTGTGTGTGTGTGTGTGTGTGTGTGTGTGTTTTGTTTGTTTGTTTGTGTGTGTGTGTGTGTGTGTGTGTGTGTGTGTGTGTGTGTGTGTGTGTGTGTGTGTGTGTGTGTGTGTGTGTGTGTGTGTGTGTGTGTGTGTGTGTGTGTGTGTGTGTGTGTGTGTTTGTTTGTTTGTTTGTTTGTGTGTGTGTGTGTCCTTCTCGGAACACCTTCGAATTTACAGCTCCATACTGAGGCTGAGTGTTGGCTGATGGACAGCACGTTTGGAGGTGTTCCTATCGTTTATGCGCCATCTTTTCACTATTCATGGAAAAATTGAGCATGAGATCGCCCCGCTACTTGTTTGTATTAAAAGTTCAAAAAGTCAGGTGTGGAATATAAATTTAAATACTTTAACGCTCTAATGCATATCACGAATTCCATAGAACGTACTATGACAGTGTGCGAATGTTTTTACCAAAATTGAATAACAAATTACTTTTTTTAAAACAATTCTTTCTGATTTATAATGACCAATTTATCTCTTCATTTAGAATATATTAAATATTTAAAAATCGCATTACTAATTACCAAAATATTTAACAAAATACGTGTAACGTACATGTGACAAATTTTTTCCTCTGATTTTGAGTTGTGTACGTTATATAAAATTACTTGCGAATTGGTTTGGACCTGAAAATCAATTTTTTTATCTAAATAGAGGGAGCTATGCTAAAACATTTTAGTGCTGTTTTCATTCAGAATAAACTAATACTGACTGACTTTTTAATTTTTCACTAAATAACGTACTTGTCACATGGATAACGTACGAGTGACACCATACAAACTTTACTATGGCGAAAATTTTTTAATTCTTTATTCAAGTGTAATTCGTTGTGCAAGTGCAAAAACATGAAAAATTATGTCATATTCTAATTTCGAAATATTTCTTTTCTAAACAATATAGCTGTTATTATCATCTATCGATTCCATTTTTCAAGTTTGAGGGTTACCTTTTTGTGGAATTCATGATACATATATAATTTAACAAAGATAAAAAACAAAAAATAACAAACAAAAAACATTTTTATTTATTACCACCAAACTTAATAATTGACTAAAAATATTAAAAACCATTCAAAAACCGTTATTAGCAAAATGTTTAGACATATTTACAATAGAAAAAATAAAAACCAAGATTTAAAAAAAACAGGATTTTTTTTTCAGCAAAACCAAGATTTTTAAAATCGAAATTTTTAAAACGAGATTTAAAATACCGAGATTTTTAAAACCGAGATTTTGAAAACCGAGATTTTGTAAACCGAGATTTGTAAATTTATGATTTTTAAAAAACCGAGATTTTGTAGAACCGAGATTTTGAAAACCGATATTTCGAGACGCTCCCAAAAGCCATAGCACCAAAAGATAAAATATGAATTCATTTCATTTTTATTGTGATTAATTAAGTCGTTATTTCAATTAGTTTTTTTGTTATTTACTTTGTGTACTGTTACGAATTAATATTAACTTAGGTTTAGTTTTTAGTTTTCACTTAGATTTTTTTAACCATATGAGATATGAAGCATTAATTTAATTTATGATTTTCTTATATAGTTTACTTCTATCATTAATTTATGATTACGAATTACCTTCAGACCATGAGAATTAACTGTTCACAATATAATTTAAATCAACACTATTTGTAATTTATTTAGTTTATAAATTCTATTTATTATTAACTCTAAATCTGAGTTATTTATTTACCTTCAAATGCATGATTTGAATCAACACAATTTTCTTAATCATAAAACCGGTCCTAAACTGAAAAATAGACTATCATACATGGTTTCCTTGGTGTTTTCATAATGAAGAGAATGGTACATATATGAGAAATCTAATTTTATTTACATTTAGTTAATCAAAAGCCCATTCAAAGACTGAAAACCGTAAAAAATCACCAAAAAAGCTATGTTTGTGATTCAAAACGTTATGTATAATATATAAATAATAAAATAAAATGATATAAATAAAAATCTAACCTAAAAACTGAAGTACAAATACAACATAAAAATGTAATACTTCTTACACTTTCTGCCGTAGGCACTTGGCGAAACACACTTAATACACACATTTTTAAAAATTTTTTAAAACACTTGTTAAATATTTCGCAAAATTACAAAAGGTTTAAAAAATCACTCGATCGATTTCGGCCTATTAGGCCATCATCAGGAGCATCTACTAAACTGTAAAAACAAAAATGTAGTTAGATATATACATATATATATAGTTGGAAAAAGCAAAAAGTGAAACCAAAATATACCAATAAAAATATGTGGGAGTGGTAAACAATAAAATTGGTGACAGCAATAAACATTAAAAATTAAAAAAGGGGTGAGTTAAACACAGGTAAAATTGGTGAGAGCAATAAACATTCAAAAATAAAAATTAAAAGGGGGGTGAGTTAAACACAGGTATATGATTATTGATTAGTCAACGGTCGAATAACAAAATTCCAGATGTTGATTTTTTTTTTTTTTTTTTTTTTATATTTTTTTTTTTTATTTTTTTTTATTTTTATAACCCGACGAATTAGTAATTTTATGGTATGGAATGAGTATGTGAATAAAACAATGCGGGGTCGGTAATTGGTGAGAAACGGATTTCTCTCTGTTCGTTGAGGATATTTTTGTTAAGAAATATAGCTTTTCGGATTTCGTAAGATTCTAAGTTGTCTAAACGTCTGCTTTTTGGTTGTACATGTAATATTTCTAAATTGTTTAAACTGGATGTGTGATTTTCTAACGTTAAATGATTATAAAGGGATGATTCATGGCTACCAGATAAATGTTCTTTAACTCTAACTTCAAAATTGCGCCCAGTCTGTCCGATATAAGAGGAACTACAATCATTGCAATTGATCTTATAAACGCCAGACTTGGAAAGGCGATCAATTCTTGGTTTATTGTTAAAAATCATTTTCTTAATTGTATTATTGTTATAAAAAGCAAAGCTAATATCTGTATATTGTGTCACGATGTTACTAATCCGTTGACTAGTTTTTCCTATGTACTCTAAGCGGCGCCAATTTTTCGGCATTGGGCTATCAGGTGGATAAATGTTAGCTAAAGCTTTATGTTTCAGTTTTCTGTTTAATAGCTTTAATATAGTCTTAGCTGCATAACCGTTATTCGCTGCTATTTCTAAAATTATATTAAGCTCTTTGTTATAATTGGATATGGTCAAAGGAATGTTTATTAATCTATCTAAGAATGAGTGGAAAGCTGACATTTTAATATTATGGGGATGGTTTGACGAGTTAGGTATAATGGCGTCTGTATACGTGGGTTTTCTATAAATTTTGAACTCTAATGAAGAATTAATTCTGGTTATTGTTATATCTAGAAAGTTAATAGATTTGTTTTCTTCTTTTTCTACCGTAAAATTAATGGTGGGATATTGAGAATTTAACCAAGTGAGAAAAGAGGTTAATAGCCTATCAGTTCCATTCCATAGACATAGTATGTCATCAACATATCTGTACCAAAAGATCATATGACGGAAATAAGGATTATTGCTTGATACAATCGTTTGTTCGAAGAAATTCATGAAAATTTCTGCTAACAAAGGTGACAGAGGGGAGCCCATCGGTAGACCATCAGTGAATTTGAAATACTTATTATCAAAGCAAAAATAATTTTGTTTAATACAAGTTTCAAATATCAGCTTCAGTTCATTCCGAAGGCTTCCATCCGCAACATCCCTATCTAAGTAAGTATAAACTATTTGAGACAAAATGTTAATTGGAATAGAAGTGAAAAGACTAGCAACGTCAAACGAAACTAATTTTGAGTGTAGTGGAATATCAACATCTTGAATTTTGCTAATCAATTCTACCGAGTTCTTAACCGAGAAAGCCGAAACGAAATTGGTATGACTGTTGAAAAAGTTTATGAAACCCTTACATAGCTTGTAGGCAGGTGCATTGCAATACGCTACTATTGGTCTAATTGGAATGCCTTCTTTATGGATTTTAGGTAAACCATAAAGAATTGGGGCAGATGGATTCATAACCGTGTACCTCCAACCAGTGCCATCAAAGACCTTTGGGCATTGGTTGATACACTTACTGACCAAAGTCTTAAATGACCTAGTAGGATCTCTATTGAGCTCTAATGCGTTGCTTTCTGTAATGAAATCAGAAATTTTATTGTAATAATCGATTCTTGTGAGAACAGTGATCGTATTGCCTTTATCCGCTTTACAGGCTATCAGGTCATGATCACGTAACTTTTTCTTAATCGTACCAATCACTTTAAGGTTATTATTAGAAGAAGAAACAGAAGAATGAGAGGAGATAGAGGAGGAAGCGTTACTGAAGCCTTTCTTAATTTGTAACGCACATATTGCTTTCAGTTGGGTTGACTGGCCGGATAAGGCAGTTTCGGCATCTATAGCGAGACTCTCAAATGACTGAACGCCGATTGTATTTGGCACAGGAGCAAAATTTACTCCATTGCTCAGCATTTGAACCTCTACGCCACTGAAGCCAACGGAAGACAAGTTCTTAAAACGTGAATGGAATTGGAAACCAGACATACCACTATTACCTCTATGGTTACGTGGATACGCCTTGTCTCGCAACACATCCAGTGTGAAAGCCAACCCAACTGAAAGCAATATGTGCGTTACAAATTAAGAAAGGCTTCAGTAACGCTTCCTCCTCTATCTCCTCTCATTCTTCTGTTTCTTCTTCTAATAATAACCTTAAAGTGATTGGTACGATTAAGAAAAAGTTACGTGATCATGACCTGATAGCCTGTAAAGCGGATAAAGGCAATACGATCACTGTTCTCACAAGAATCGATTATTACAATAAAATTTCTGATTTCATTACAGAAAGCAACGCATTAGAGCTCAATAGAGATCCTACTAGGTCATTTAAGACTTTGGTCAGTAAGTGTATCAACCAATGCCCAAAGGTCTTTGATGGCACTGGTTGGAGGTACACGGTTATGAATCCATCTGCCCCAATTCTTTATGGTTTACCTAAAATCCATAAAGAAGGCATTCCAATTAGACCAATAGTAGCGTATTGCAATGCACCTGCCTACAAGCTATGTAAGGGTTTCATAAACTTTTTCAACAGTCATACCAATTTCGTTTCGGCTTTCTCGGTTAAGAACTCGGTAGAATTGATTAGCAAAATTCAAGATGTTGATATTCCACTACACTCAAAATTAGTTTCGTTTGACGTTGCTAGTCTTTTCACTTCTATTCCAATTAACATTTTGTCTCAAATAGTTTATACTTACTTAGATAGGGATGTTGCAGATGGAAGCCTTCGGAATGAACTGAAGCTGATATTTGAAACTTGTATTAAACAAAATTATTTTTGCTTTGATAATAAGTATTTCAGATTCACTGATGGTCTACCGATGGGCTCCCCTCTGTCACCTTTGTTAGCAGAAATTTTCATGAATTTCTTCGAACAAACGATTGTATCAAGCAATAATCCTTATTTCCGTCATATGATCTTTTGGTACAGATATGTTGATGACATACTATGTCTATGGAATGGAACTGATAGGCTATTAACCTCTTTTCTCACTTGGTTAAATTCTCAATATCCCACCATTAATTTTACGGTAGAAAAAGAAGAAAACAAATCTATTAACTTTCTAGATATAACAATAACCAGAATTAATTCTTCATTAGAGTTCAAAATTTATAGAAAACCCACGTATACAGACGCCATTATACCTAACTCGTCAAACCATCCCCATAATATTAAAATGTCAGCTTTCCACTCATTCTTAGATAGATTAATAAACATTCCTTTGACCATATCCAATTATAACAAAGAGCTTAATATAATTTTAGAAATAGCAGCGAATAACGGTTATGCAGCTAAGACTATATTAAAGCTATTAAACAGAAAACTGAAACATAAAGCTTTAGCTAACATTTATCCACCTGATAGCCCAATGCCGAAAAATTGGCGCCGCTTAGAGTATATAGGAAAAACTAGTCAACGGATTAGTAACATCGTGACACAATATACAGATATTAGCTTTGCTTTTTATAACAATAATACAATTAAGAAAATGATTTTTAACAATAAACCAAGAATTGATCGCCTTTCCAAGTCTGGCGTTTATAAGATCAATTGCAATGATTGTAGTTCCTCTTATATCGGACAGACTGGGCGCAATTTTGAAGTTAGAGTTAAAGAACATTTATCTGGTAGCCATGAATCATCCCTTTATAATCATTTAACGTTAGAAAATCACACATCCAGTTTAAACAATTTAGAAATATTACATGTACAACCAAAAAGCAGACGTTTAGACAACTTAGAATCTTACGAAATCCGAAAAGCTATATTTCTTAACAAAAATATCCTCAACGAACAGAGAGAAATCCGTTTCTCACCAATTACCGACCCCGCATTGTTTTATTCACATACTCATTCCATACCATAAAATTACTAATTCGTCGGGTTATAAAAATAAAAAAAAATAAAAAAAAAAAAAATATAAAAAAAAAAAAAAAAAAAAAAAATCAACATCTGGAATTTTGTTATTCGACCGTTGACTAATCAATAATCATATACCTGTGTTTAACTCACCCCCCTTTTAATTTTTATTTTTGAATGTTTATTGCTCTCACCAATTTTACCTGTGTTTAACTCACCCCTTTTTTAATTTTTAATGTTTATTGCTGTCACCAATTTTATTGTTTACCACTCCCACATATTTTTATTGGTATATTTTGGTTTCACTTTTTGCTTTTTCCAACTATATATATATATATCTAACTACATTTTTGTTTTTACAGTTTAGTAGATGCTCCTGATGATGGCCTAATAGGCCGAAATCGATCGAGTGATTTTTTAAACCTTTTGTAATTTTGCGAAATATTTAACAAGTGTTTTAAAAAATTTTTAAAAATGTGTGTATAAAAATGTAAACAATTAACCCGAAATAGTACTGTGTATCCGCCATATTTTTTCTGCGCGAGAACTGTCAGAATTCCAGCGAGATTTAAATACTATTATACATCATAAACATAACTCGAAATTTATTCAACTTTAAAGCTCCGCAAGAGGCGCCACGATTTTTACGAGCCAAAGGTGATAACCGGTTATATATGTACCGCATTGATATTTAAATTGAAATATTATTGATAAATTAATTACCTTTCTAAATGAATTTAATTTTTTAATTGCAAAAAACGATAATTTTGAAACAAAATCACAAAGAAACATGTCTTATTATACATTTATTTACCGGTTGATCACCTTTGGCTAAGTTGTAAAACCGTTCACCAGATGTCAAATACTCTGCATGAAAAGGCGAATGAACAATACATTGATCATCTCTTTCATTGCCTCCATTCAAATTTAAATTCGAATATTCTTTCTATAGCTATTTTGAATTTGCAAAGCATGCTAGATTGTTTTGATATTTTTTTCTTCTCACTCATTGTAAAGATTTATTTTTTCTGTCTGGCCTTTCTTAATGTAAATAGAGCCGACATGTGAAAAATGAACTTAAAATAAGGGATTTAGAAACACTAAAAATTATTTTATTTTCATAGAGTTTGTATGAAAAATCGCGATTTCGATTGACGATAAAACACGAATTAAAAGTTAAACCCAATTAAAAATTTTTTGCTAAAATCGCTAAAAAATAATTCAATATCTTACTCACTTAAAACACAGATTCTCAAGTGGCCCTATTTTCCAGCCATAATGAAAAGAAATCAGGGGAAGTTAAATTAAGAAAACATTCTATAACAATAACAATGTGTATTAAAAAGAGAAAATTCAATTTAATGACGTCATCATATATCCACATCTAAAACCTATGGTAAGAAAAAAGATAACACGTCTCCGCTCGGCAATCAAAATTAAAATAAATGAAAAAATACCAAACAGAATAAAATTAAATCAATAAAATGAGCGCAAAGAAAACATAAAATCAAAACAATCTAGCCTGCTTCGCAAATTCAAAATAACGGTAGAAAGATATTCGAACTCAAATTTGAATGAAGGCAAAGAAAGAGATGATTATTGCATTAAGCGTATTGCTTTCAACCATAATGAGTTAGGTATTTTTTTTGGTTAATGGCTAATCAAAGCAACAGCAAAATTAACCAAATTTTGGTTTAATTTTTTTTCGTGTATTTTCTTGTTAATTTCACTCTTGTGGCAGGTATTAAAACTAAAAATTTGGTTAAGATTTGTTTAACGACTAATTTTTTTTGGGTTAGCTAAACTATTTTTTGGTCTATCTAGTACGATTGTTGTTGTAATTTTTTGATTTTTGGTGAAAGCAATACAACTATTGTTTATAAATTTACTTCGGTCTAAAAAGACCAAAGATTGAAATCCTGTCAAAAATAACGAAAAATTTGGTTGGTCCAAAACCACTTTTCTCGACGTTTTGAAAGTCCCTGAGTCTAAAAAAGCAACAAAAAAAAATATCCGTCCGTCTGTCTGGATGTCTACACCCATGTTATCTCGAGAATGGCTTGCCCGATTTGGAATTTTTTTTTCACCAATATGTTTCTATGGTCAGGGCGGAGATTTGAAAAGCTTTTGAAGACTGTACGCAAAGAGGGTGGGGTACCTGCCATACGAATTGACCCAAAATACCAGGTTTTATAAATATTTACGATTTTTTATGCTGGTTTGATTATTGAATTGGGCATTGAATTTGGAATTGATTTGAACGTTAAGTTAGGGGTCAATTTGCGGGTTGAGTTGAAGTTGAGTTGGAGTTGAGTTTGGGTTGCATTATGATGTAGTGAGTAGTTAACCAATTATTTATATGACGCAACTTGCCTATTTATTAATCGATTAAGATGAAATTTGATATATTTGTTGGAAATGGGAATCTAAAATGGGTTTTGGATGAAGTTCTGGAATATGGCCAAGTATGATGAAACATGATTATTTCTCATCACATGTGCGTTGAAAATGGGACTACAATTGTTTTGGATGAAGTTCTGCAAAATGGCCAAATAAGATGGAAATTGCCTATTTCTCAACCGATTATGATGAAATTCGACATGTGTGTTGGAAATGGGCTTCTAATATGTTTTTTGGATGAAGTTCTGGAATATGGCCAAATATGATGGAACTAGCCTATTTCTCAACCGATTATGATGAAATTCGACATTTTATTGGAAATGGGATTCTAAAATGAGTTTTGGATGAAATCCTGGAATATGGCCAAGTAGGGTGGAACTTGGCTAATCCTTAACCGGGTATCATCAAATTTGGCATGTGTGTTGGGAATGGAATTCTAAAATAATTTTTGAATAAAGCTCTGGAATATGGCCAAGTAGAATAGAACTTGGTTCTACCTTACCCGATTATTATGAAATTTGACGTGTGCGTTGTAAATGGGATTCTAAAATAATTTTTGGTTAAAGTTCTGGAATATGGTCAGTTACACGTTTAGAAATATCAGTATAATTTTGTATACTACTTTCGGTATAAAGTTCTATAATACGATTTTTCGTGTTATATTGGATGCCTGTACCCTTGTTACTGAAGCTTTTGGCCTGTTTGGCTGTTGTTGTATAAGTAAATATATGTTGGTTAAACTAGAAATCAGTACTGTCAAAACAGTCACACCAACTTTATGACACAGGTGACAGGTGAATGGTATCCCCATTGAAAACCAAAACACCAAAGACCGAAGTTCTGATCACCTCGTGAGGTTTCAGCCCTTTATATTTCTGAGTTATGAGTTTATGACGTATATTTCAAAAACAATAATATTGTAAATTTCACAAATACCTATTTTTATGACGATTTTCACTAAGAAATAAACATTTCCATCTTAGACCACAGAATAGAATGGCTTTTAACTGTCTCCAACATCTGCAGCGCAAAGTAGCCTTGTGACCAATAGGGTAGCTATAGCAAGTATAATCAAAATTAGTACCCACAGATGTCGCTACCAAATTAAGTAGATTTATTTATTACCAACAGATGTCACTGCAACTTTATCTTATCAATAAAATATTTTTTTGATTTATCGTTTTTTACTTTATTTATATGAAAATTTAAATTTGTAGTGACGTCTGTTGTAACCAAATGTATCTACTGAATTTTGTAGTGGTATCTGTGGGTATTAATGTTGATTATACCTGTTACAGTTACTCTATCGGTCACAAGGCTACGTTGCGCTGTAGATATTGGTGACAAGGTACTGTTACGGTTTTGCCTTGTCAATCAAGGTTCGTATCACTGGATTGTGAATAAAACACAACACTTCAATTTATCATAAACGTTTTTATTTATAACCACACAAATTAATTTAACTCAATTTGTTTACAATAATTCACAAAATCACTTTTTATTATTTTTGCACAATTCTACTGTTCATTTAACACATCAGCTTTCTTTTTTGTGAACCAATGCCTATACCTAAACCCACTCAGAAAAAAGTTATACACACAAATTTAAAACAAAACATTGATATTTTTCGTTTTATGATTTTTATGTTTGGTAAAATATTTAGGGTACTAGCATAGACATTCATACTAGATTTCTCATTTCATAGTAACTAAAGGAAAAAAACAAAAACTTCTGATAATTCCAATGTATCGTTGTGTTGTGTATTTTATAAGGCAATGATTTTAGAATGCGTTGCAAATATAATACGTATATGCAATACATCGATAACATTTGAATGGAAAATTTTTGTTTTTATTTTCTGTTTTTAGTCAAATGAGAGATCTATTATGATTGTCTATGGTACTAGTTTTGGATTCATGTTACAAGCTGCGTTAGAATGTTATGTTAAATGTTGCGTTAAAATGTTACGTGTCATGTAAAACGTTATATTAAATAAAAATATTTTGTCTGTTTTTAGTTATCAGATCACATTAAAATAGAAACAAAAAAGACAAAAAACATAGCGAGAGTACTTTCAGTGTTCACGTTACATGTATGCTGTGTTAAAAATATCATGACGGCATCTTTGAGGCTAAATATTTCTGTGCGTCCGACTTTTCCCAATGTTATATAATTGCATTTTGCATACCATAAATTTTCAATCATCATCATTTTCAAAATACAAAAAATAAAAAAACAAATCATGTATTATAGCAAAACTATTGTTACCGAACTGGGCTACTGAGTTCGTTTGGATTTTGAAATTAAAAACACTGTACTTTTTATTTCACTCTACTTTTATACACTTTGATATTTGTTTTGACTTTACTATTTAATTCTGTCCGCTTGCTACTGGTGGGGGCTATAACAACAGATTTATTTCTTTATTTAACGATTTAAAATAAACCAAAAACTTTCTCTGCTTGCCATCGGTCGTGCTTATAACACTTAACCATCTAAGCTATTGCTGTTCATAACGTGAGCTTGTTGTATGATGGCCAAAATCGTCACAATATTTATCTCTATTTTTGATTTTATGTTTTACCAAACATTTGCGGTTCAGGTGGAGCTTGAACCCCATTCGTTTTTTTTGTTTTAGTTTTGTTGACTTATTTTGTTTAAATAAAAAGTTTTTTGATTTTTTAAAGTGCCATTTCGATAGGAAATTTGATGCTCCTTCAAAAATTAACTTACCAAAGAAAGAAACATTATAACATAATAATGTTTTATTATTTTTTATGAATAAAAAAAATTAAAAGCAAAAAATAATTGAAAATTGAAAAAAATTGTTTACGCGTAACTTTGTTCTTTTTTTTTATTTGTTTTCAAAGATTATCCCAAAAAAGAATAAAACATAATAATGTATATGTATATATACAATATACCTGTGTGCGTTATTCATTTTAATTTACGGATCACTACACATAATATGTATGTGTACAATTGTACACACATATTTGTCTAAAAAAAAAAAAAAGAAATGTGCAAATTACTGGAAAAAATCCCGAAAAAAATTTTTGTTTAAAATAAATAAAAAAAAAAAAATTTTATTTTATAGGTATATTTAGAAATCCCAGTAGAGTGAAAGACGGCTCTTATATGTCCACTTCATAAAAAGGGAGATCGATTGAACTGCAACAACTATCGCGGTATAGCTTTGCTGAACACAGGCTACAAGGTTTTGGCCAACGTAGTCGCAGCAAAGTTATCAACTTATAGCGAGTGGATCTTGGGTGATTATCAATGTGGTTTTCGTCCAAATAGATCAACGACCGATCAAACTTTTACGCTGAGGATTTTGCTGGAGAAATGCTATGAAAAGGACATCCCTGTACACAGTCTATTCATACACTGAAAAAAAAACATACGCATATACAATAAAAAAAATTATTGTGGCAATGATTTTTTTAATAACTTGGATCCTTAAACCTTGTTGATTGATTGAACAAACTCAATGTTATTAGATTAGAATAGCATTTACTAAACGCTAACAAATTAATATATACAATGTAACTATTCATATTTTTTTGTCAAAAAAATTAATAAATTTTTTAATTAATACAACGCAACACAAAATTATCATTTTGTAACTAATTTGGTTGATGTTACAATTTTTTATTGAATCAATGTACAAATTTAATAGAAGTTTATGCTGTGGTTTATATTATTGATGAATTAATTAATTAATTTTTCTAATATTTATGAAACAAAATAATTGATACAACACCTATATTTATTAATTTAAATAACTAATTCATTGGCACAATGTAAACTTTGTGTTTAAATCAACGAATTAATTAATCAAAATTGTAGCAACAATGAATGGGAGGGGGGGAGGGGTATATATATATAATATATATATATATATATATATATATATATATATATATATATATATATATACATATATATATATATATATATATATATATATATTCTTGAATATATGGTTTGAAGGATATAGTTTAAAACGCTTGGTTTTTGGTTTAATGTCCAACATAAATTTTTGTATTTTAACGATATTTCCACTTATTATAATACATAGTTACAAATTTTCAATGAAAATATTCAATATTTTTCAATTCACAAAATAATTAATAATACAATAATAAAAAAAAAACTAATTAAACTTTAATATTTAAATAATAAATAATAATAAAGCAAAATTTGATAATAATATTAAAAGTACTCCATTTTGTAAAATTTAATAAAATATTTAATAAATTAAATAACTAATTCAAATTTATTTACGAAGTATTTCGTTCAAACAAACATTTACTTTGGTATTTTTAAGTTTAGCTGTTTTTATCTCATAAAATAGATCCTGCACGAAACGATAGAAATTCCTACAAGCGATAGGATACTCCAAATTAAAAATATGGAATATTTTAAAATAAATGTCTGTTGCCCGCAAATTCTATTAAATTCGAATCGAATACCATCGAAATATACAAAAGTCTTAGTAATTTCTTCAGCAGAATTTCCCACAGCCAAAATTAAAGGCTGAATAGGCGCTTTTTTAGCACATAAAAACCGGAGATGTTCTTCAATCTCCTGGATTGTTTTCCCTACATATATAAAACACTCTCGTGAGTTTTTGATAATGAATTTGGTAACAGTCTTTCAGCCCGTGTTGGTTTTTGTTACCATTTTCTGTATTGGCACTAAATAGCCATGTAATGCCCATAGCAAGAACGAGTCCAAATTATCTGTAAATATATAACCAATACCAAACATCACATTATGTTATTGTTATTAATGTATTTATGTACCTATGTCGAGTACTTTGGGGCCAAAAACAACTGCTCTAAATCAATTTCTACTAAGGTTTTTTATTTACATCAGTTTTTTTGGTCCTAAAAAACTCGACAGAAATACATTTAAATTTTAATGTAATGTTTACTTACTTTCCGAAATATCATTTTCCCCTAATTTGTATAAAAACGAAATAATACCCCTGTCTTTTACATTTCCTGATTCTGTAAGAAATTGTTTAACTGACATTTAATATTCCTGCCATTTTATTAAAATATCATTCGCCTCTGCAAATAGAACCTTGAAATCCATGTCAATCTGGAAATGAAAAAATATTGTTTATTATTATTTTAATTCTTCTGCAAATTTAAAAACTTACTAAAGGATATCCCGAAGGCTGTTTGTAGGATGGCCATTTTCCAAATACCGCAGCGGTGCTGCCTAACTTTTCAATATCAATGAACCTATAATGGCAGCAAGCTCGTCAAATACGGTTAAATTCTTCGGCGGACAATTTATCATATTTTAATGATTTTTCATAGCACTCTGCGTCTGTTTCAGGTAAGGTAATAAAAGAAATAAAATATTTAGCTTATACGAAAAGTTTGAAAGATATCACAAAAAAAAATTTGAAGGGCAGTCTAACAACTAACTGTATCTAAATATTCATTTGATTTTTAGAATATATTATGGCCTATTTTTATACTGTTTGGGTAAGATTTGTTTTGCGAGTTTTAAGTTAAAAGATGTTCTTAAAATAATTCTGTTTAGTGATATTAAATGAAAGTTGGAAGAAAACTATTTCTTATTCTAATTTAATAGCCCTAGACTCATTTTTGTTTAATCAGCCCAGATCCCAGAGATAATATAGGGTATTTATTCGAATAAAAATTGTTTTTTTCCAACTTTCATCTAAAATATAAATAAGTGAACATACTATAGATACTATTTTTACTAAGACTTAAAAGGGAAAACGGCCATACTGCCGTGCTAACCATATTTTACCCAACTACATTTGTGGCCAAATTGAGTTAGTTATTGATGCCAATCGATAGCTAATAATAAACTTTATCATTAGAATTTTAAAAAAATAATAAAAAAGCGAGAAACGCGTAATATGAAAAATAGTTTTCATTTTTGCTTCAAAATACACTATCAAAACTTTATCATCGATTCAAAACACATTTTCTGTAGTTATTTAAAACATATTTAATACGGCATCATAATACACATCGATTTTTCCTTTCAAAGATCAGAAAACATGCATTATATTTTATATTCAAGCACGTTTAATATTATAATACATACTGGGGTATATCCTCCAACAGGTCGCACATAAACTGTTTGCGCCTCAAAATCTGACTACTCGATTGATTTTAACATGAGTTTTTCAATTGAAATTTCTTTTTTTTTGTATTTTATTTGCGACTGAGTAGTAAAAACATAGAAAACTACCACCGACTTTTTGACGATGCAAATAAAATCACGTAAGTCAAGACAATTAATACTACTCAGTCACAAAAGCAAATGAAACACAAAAAAAAAGAAATTTCAATTAAGAAACTCATGTTAAAATCAATCGAGTAGTCAGATTTTGAGGCGCAAATAGTTTATTTGCGACCTGTTGGAGGATATACCCCACTGTAACAATTTTACGCTTACCTTAATAATTGAATATGTATATTACATTATTTATCTGGAAAATTGAATTTTAGATATTAACTTTTTTATATTAACTTTTTCACAAAAACACCTTTTCAGTAAACACTCAAAATCGAAATGAAGAGGAACGCCAAACGCGGTTATTAGACCAACAAGACAGCGACATAGAAAATCGTTACAATTTTAACACTACAATTCATTAGTTCAATTAAAATTTTAATGTTGTTAACGAAAATATTTATTGACTTTTAATAAGCTTCATTGAATTCATTAAATAATTTATAAAATTCAACAAATAGTTTAAAAATTAATTAAAATTTTATTGTTTGATTAATTTTTCCTTTAATGCCATTAAAAAATTTATTAGTTTATAATTTTGTTTATTATGTGTATCAAGTTAAGCAGGTGCATTTTTTTTATAAAATTTAACAAGAGTATTTTAGCATATAACATTTTTAGCACAATTTTACTGGAGAATGAAATATTTATTCTAGAATAAATGGCCGTCCATTCGTTGAATTGCGACTCTAAAATACTGCAACAAGAGTTAACGCGATCAGAAAGGAGAGAGAAGTAGAACGCTAAGACGAATTCATGGGATGCAAACAAGAAAATACTCAAGCAATATGTTATATGCATATTCTAGAGTATTGTGGTAATTTGCTTATAGTCGCATAGCTTCTCGATTTGCATCGTTTTTCACGTTTACTCTGGTGGCTGCCTACGATAATGAAAGATTTTTTAGGGATTATTAAGTACAAGTTCTAAACCAGGCCAAAACCTAATTTCAATTCTGACTCTGAATTGCGGTCAAGAACACCATTACCACCAGACAATTTATTTGGAAATTGTATATAAATATCAGAATGTTTTTATATAATTTATTACCATCATATAGAGTGTTTATGCCGAATCACGACTGAATAACAGCAATCTTTAAACAATTAAATAGTTTATCGATTCAACGAATTATTCTTTCAGAAAATCATTTAAGTAAGTATATTTAATCCATTAATCATTTCTCAGGTAGAATAAGCTGGTTTTTATTAGTTTTTTTTTTATTAACTTAGTTTATAAAGTTGTTAAAACTTTTATTAATTTCCCTAGATTTCAGAAGATGATGAGAAATCGGTCAATAAATGGCTATTAATTGAATTGACGACGCGATTATTAATTTATAATCGTGTTTATTTCAGAATTAATATGACCAGTTAATAAATTCATTGGTTCAAAGAATTTTTCTTCCGAAAAATTTAATGAAATGGATTCATTGAATTATTTTTTTCAGTGTAGACTTTCAACAGGCGTACGACAGCATTAAGAGGAATACGTTATGGAACGTATTGTCCTACCTGGGCATACCGTCAAAATTGGTTTCAATGTGCCAGCTTTTAATGGATGGCTCAATATGTAAGGTGCTAATAGAAGGTAAAATTTCGGATGCCTTCGAGATAACATCTGGAGTGCGGCAAGGAGACCCAATAGCTCAAACTCTATTCAATCTATCATTAGAGTATGTCATTCGTCAGCTTAATATAGCACAGCGTAGCTGCCTGTATTATAAATCAACCCAGCTATTAGCATACGCTGACGATATCTGCATTTTAGGTCGCAACATCATCTCTCTGAAAGAGGTCCTCCTCCCATTGGAATTAACAGCCCAACAAATAGGCCTTCAGATCAATGAAGCGAAGACCAAATACATGGTGACCGCGAGAAGGCAGACTCGTGGGTACTTCATTTAAGGAGATACTCAATATGAAAAGGTGAATGAGTTTAAATACCTAGGATCACTGATCACTGAGCAAAACTCCGTTTCTGTAGACATTTCATCGAGGATCGCAGCAGGCTACCGAGCATTTTACGCCAATATCAAAATTTTCAAGTCTCCTCATGTATCGCGCAAAATAAAATTGGACATCTACAAGGCGCTGATAAGACCAGTTGTCACCTTTGGTTGCGAGTCTTGGATACTAATAGCGCAAAACATCCAGAAAATCGCTGTAACTGAGCGTAAGATGATAAGAAGAATTCTCGGTCCCATTAAAAAGGGAGCCACGTACAGAATGCGAATGAATCACGAGATCAGAAATGATCTCGATAATGTCGACATCATAGGATTCATAAAATCGTCAAGGCTGAGATGGCTTGGGCACGTACTACGTTCACAAAATCGGACCACTAAACAGGCCTTAGAGTCCGCATCAGTGAAAGTAGCACCTCGTGGGGGACCACCTACCCGATGGATGGACGACGTTGAGAGGGACCTGTACACACTCGGTCACCGTGTCTGGCGTTCTCTTGTGGCGGATCGAAATATTTGGAGCAGCATCGTTGAGGCGGCCAAATCCCTTCATGGGATGTAGCGCCAGCGAAAGAAGAAGAATATATTTAGATCTTAGTCACAATTAATATTTGTGGAAAACTATCAACAGAAGCGATAGGAGCGATAACATTTCTTTGATCTGTGCCTGCAAGGTTGACGAAGCATTTTTCAATTTAATACCCAATTCGCTTCAATATATTCGTCGATGCTATACTAACCCAACGAATTAAGTTAACCAAAACACAATTTAGAAGCGATAAGTGCGATATAATTTCTTTAAAATAATTCATTAAAAAAATTTTACCTTTACTTCAAAATTTAACTAACAGAATGAGAAAATGAGCAAAAAAGATGAGCGGTAAGTTAATTTTTGAAGTAGCCCAAAAAAAAAAAACTTTAAGGTGTCCAAATTTACTCAAATTTACTCAGTTCTCAAAAGTCCAAGCCTAAATTTAATAGCACTTTGTGGATTTATAATTGTTCGGGTACCATCCAACAGTATAGCAATAAAATACCGCTAAAGAATTAATTCCTTATTCAATGACATAGACAATAGCCTATTATACAGGGTGTTCGGCACATGAACCGACACAATTTTTTGGGGGATTGGTTGGGTCATTAGCTAGTTCTCATCCATAGGACTCTACGTCCTAAGTGACACGGTAACTGAGATATGAATTTTTTTCGTTTTTTATTTAAATTACCTGAAATCTCGCCTTTAAATCGTCATATTTTTTTATTTGTGACTGTAATAGCACGAAATAACTTTTATTGTTTTCTGCAAGGTATTTTTAGTCTAAATAAATCAAGAAAATAAATTATATGAGCTTCGAAAGTCTTGAAAATGTGTAAATGTATGAAAAATTTCAACTTCTAAATTCAATATAAAAAAAAAATAAACATAAATTTGAACATAGGTTTATTTTAAAAAGTTGTCTAGTTTATACCCTTTCCAACGGTATGCTACATGTTGGAGGAATTATTTATAGTATGATCAAAATAAGAGATAGAAGTTGTCAGGATCAAGAAAATTCTTTTTAACTTTATTATGTTTTTATTAAATATGAGTTATAATATTTGTCCGAATTGTTCTTCTCTACTCCGTATGCATGCACGACACCTTTTCCTTATTTCAAATGTTGTTGTGCGAAGTCGCATTTCTCTTTCCATTATTTCAAATGCAGCTGTAATTCGCTCCATTAAAATTTCTCGTGGAGAAAACCAATTCCTTTGAACGTCCCCAGACGTAAAAATCGAGGGGTGTCAGTGTGAACACGTGCATTGTCTTGATGAAAAAATATTTTTCTCTTCTATAAAGCGGGTCTTTTTAACGAATTTTTTCATCCAACTAGTCCAAAAGGTTGCAATAATACCCAGAATTAACTGTTTTACCTCTATAATCAATCAACAAAATCCCTTTTGCATCCCAAAAACTTAATGCCATGACGTTTTTTGCCGATCGTTCTGACTTCACCTGTTTTGGAGCTGAACAACCAGCTTCAGTCCACTGTAAACGTTTTTGTTTCAGTTTAGGATCATCACGCACAAAATCGGTTTTATTCTGCTTAAAACGCTTCAAATTACGCTGAGGAATTTGTTTTCGATTCAGTTTTTGTTGAATTGTTAACGAATGAGGTACCAATTTTTCAAGCACCTTTTTCATACATAATTCTTCATGTAAAATAAGGAGTATTCGCTCGTTCAAAATGCCTATGGTATCAGCAATTTTACGCTTAGTCAAACTTGGATCTTTACAAACAATATTATACAATTGCTCAATGATTTCTGGTGTTGTTGCACTTTTGGACGTCCACTACGTAGTTCATCTTCAATGCTTGAACGACCATGTTTAAACTCTAAAACCCATCGATGCACAGTTGGAAATGAAGTAGCAGATTCCTTAAACACTTTTACCATTTTTATAAGAATTTCTGTTGCTGATAAATCTTCCAAAACAAAGAATTTTATCACTGCACGATATTCGTTTTTTTCCATTGTAAACTAATACACTGACACGTTAACTTCTAATGGCTTGTAAACAAAGAATGAATTGCCAGATCAGTATTGCTCTTGTAAATTTACAAAAAAATACAACAACAATTGCATTAAATAAATCCAAATATGATTCAGCTAAATCCAATTATTTTTTGAATTTACTTAAATCAGATCCGATTTTTAGTTGCAATACCAATCACTAGAATTTGCTTCATATGAAACACATCAAACAAAAATTAAATTCAAAAATAAATCTTTGCGGGTTGCTTTCTGAAATTTTAAATCCAAACCTAAATCTAATCCTTTTTTACCAAAGCAATACACTTATTGTCGGTTACCCAAAAGAGACGGTTTCCATTTTTCTTTTCGGGAGTTTCGTTAATAAAAATAAAGGAACAAAATCCTTTGACTTTTTCAATTTGTCCACATTGGTCGGTTAACAGAGACATTCAAGAAATAAAGTTGATCGGCTATTTATGTAGAGGCATTGCATCAGTCGTAAAACCTTAACGCAATGTGATGTTTTTTATAACAGCCTTCTAGGGTAGACGCAGAATGAATAGGATGAATATTAAAACTTGACGACTAAGGCAATTGGGCTGATAAGATAAACAGAAAAAGAGCCATAGCTACAAGCGACGACCTCTTAATGCATTTCTCTGCCGGCGATGTCGCCTTAGTAAAAACAACAAGAGCATCAGATATCGACGACAAAATTATAACATAAGCATAACGTTAAATATCGTCTCACTAGCTCAATTTTTTTTTTTCAAACTTATGTTTATTAAATTTAAAAAATAATAATTTAAATTAAATTTGACAATTGAATTTACGTTGTTTATTGTTGAGGAAGCAAAAACTTTGGCAGCCAAAAATTTGCAACTACCAACAAAATCACTTGGTAACATAGAAGCGCTGGCGACAAAATTAGAAATAGATTCTAAAAAAAGTTCGGCGATAATAGTTGTATCCTTCCACTCTGGAGTGTCCTTCCACTCTTTAAGGCTATAATAATGGGTTCGACATTTTTCTAAAAAATTTTTTTAATTTAGAATTTTTAATAAGTCATTTATTTTGGTTGAAAAATCACTGTTTTAGAATTGGATGACTAAACTTTCAAAATACAAACAAAGATATATAAATGAACTGCTGCAATTTATATTTATCATAAAAAGGTAAGAAAAAATTGTAACAATTAAAATTTTATTTTATTAAATTATTTCCTACTTAGTAATACAAAGACTGATTTTTCATCTTACTTCATACGTTTTGCTTGAGCCTGATTGTTTAGTCAATCTCGTTAAGAATCCATTTTCATTTTTAAGTAATTCCATCGGTGAACCAAATTCAACTACTTGCCCACCATCCATAACTAATATTCGATCACTATCCATCACAGTGTGTAATCGATGTGCTATTGTTATTACAGTACAATCTGAAAATGTGTTTCGAATTGTTGTTTGAATCGTTTTATCCGTTTCGGAATCCACATTCGCTGTTGCTTCGTCCAATACTAATATTCGGTTATTCCTTAAAATTGCACGTGCCAGACATACTAATTGCCTTTGGCCCATGCTAAAATTACTTCCACCATCAGACATTTTGGAATCTAAACCACCAGCTAAAGATGATACAACATGTTTTAATTGAACAAGGTCCAATGCATGCCACAATTCAGTGTCAGATTTTTGTAAGGAAGGATCTAGGTTAGTCCTCATTGATCCGGAGAATAACACTGGATCTTGAGGAATAATTGAAATATTTTTTCGTAAATCGTGTAACCCTAACGATTTGATATTTACACCATCGATTTCAATTTCACCATCAGTTTCTGTTAAACGAAATAGTGAATGAATAAGCGATGATTTACCAGCCCCAGTACGGCCAACAACACCGATCTTTTCTTTTGGTTTTATGTCAAAATTTAAATTCTTCAAAACAAACGGTCCATCGTCAGAATATTTGAGATTAAATGATCGAAATGCTATTGCGCCAAATTCGGGCCACCCAGTTGGTATATGAGTAGATGATGGTGTTTCCAATGGTGGTTCCTGTTTCAACTCAGAATACTCATTAATTCTTTCCACGGATACCATGTTGTTTTCTAATTCAGCCGATTGTCGTACTCCCCACTGTGACATACCAATTAACAGAATTGATTTTGTTATTATTAGTCCAACGTCTCCACCCAAAGCATTGTCAGAAAGTAGCAAGCAACTCATTGTTACTGTAGCGGTGTATACAGCGCACATTGTGTCTAGCCATAAAGCAAATGCTCTGGTTGTTGCATAATACAAATACGTCGATCTTGTTAAATTATTCAAATGCCCGTTAAACTCATTGTTTAAAGCGTTTTGCGCCTTAAAAACACGTATTGTAGATAGCCCTTGGATTGTTGCATTGGCATGAGCGAAAACGGGGCTTCGATTCAATGACTGAATTCGATTTATACTTCTAGACGTTCTTATATATACAGTTCTCAATATATACAAAAATAAACTGAGTGCTCCCGTGGGTAATAAAAGCCACGGGTTGATTGCTGAAACCAGTATACCGATAGAAATCATTTCCATAAAACAGGTAATTGTTTCCATCATGGTTAGTGGTAGTCTTAAATCGACAGCGCCAATATCTTTCGAAAATCGATTTAAAATTCTTCCTGATGGATTGCTATTAAAAAAAGACATTGTCGCTCGTGAAATACCCAAAAACAGCTTATTGTGTAGATTAATTGAAGCTCGAAGGCAGATTTTAAAATAAATTATGTTCCTTTGTATTATTAAATAGACAAATATACCGGTAAAAACCGAATACAAAACTATATAGTTGGTTCGCTTTTCGGAAATTCTATAATTAGCAAATTCAGTCAGATTGCCCATTTTAATACGAGTAAAGTTTGCCCTGACCACGATTTCTTCCCAATTAGCCCATTGAGCTAAACAATAATCGACAGCTGTCAAAGCAACTTGGCTACCGATGAAGAAGATGCCAACCACTAAAACCATAAACGCGCTTTTAATGGATGTAAAATAACTTTTATAGACTTTAAAGGAAACCGACCCTTCTACAAGGGTTTCCTTAATCTGCTCTTCTTCTTCCTCTTCATTACTCGTAATGCTAGTTTGTGATTGTAGTTTCGTTTTGTTTTTAAATTTGTTTTCAGCTGGTTCATCGAGTAACCCTAAAGCTGATATCATATTAGCCCTTTTCTTTTGTAGCTCTTCAAAATTACTCTGAAAGTCAATTTCTCCATTTTCCATTAGGACAATGTGATTTATGTTCCTTAAATATTGTATTTGATGCGTTACCAAAATGACACATTTTTCTTTTAAATAATCCTGTATGCACTCAGTGAAGATTTGTTGGCCCACATGTGCATCTACAGCAGATAACGGATCATCAAGTAAATATATATCTGCTTTACGATAGATAGCTCTAGCCAAACTAACTCTTGCTTTCTGCCCACCACTCAAAGTAATTCCACGTTCCCCAACAATTGTCAAATCGCCAAAAGGCAGCAATTCAAAATCTCGCTCCAATGCACAAACTCGACATATCTCCCTATATCGGGCCTCATCATATTCTTCAATAAACAAAATATTTTGTTTGATCGTTCCATTAAATAGCCAGGAGTCTTGTGACGCATAACTTAAAGTACCATTGACATGGAGAAGGCCGTCATCAATTTCTAATTCTCCAATTATAACGTTAAGAAGCGTAGTTTTTCCTGATCCAACAAGGCCAATGATTGAACAAAGACCTTCCCGTTTTACCTGTAAATTAATTGAAAATATTCCTGCTGAATTTTCATTTTGTGTCCATGTCGCTGATACACCTTCTAAATAAATTCCTTTACTCTTGGTAAGTGTACCTTCATCACAACTAATTTTTTTGTCGCTGCTAAAGAGGTTTTCTATTTGTTGAGCTGTTTGATTTGTAACAGTTTCCTTTCCTTCTGGCATAAGTAAAAACTCTTCAATACGTTTTATCGAAACCCAGGCAGTAGCCCCTTCCGTCAAAGCAACCGGCCAAAAATAAATCATTGATTCGTTTAATATTAGCAGGCAGGATGTCGTAATAAATACTTTACTGGCAGTTATAGCTTCGCCAAAGTAAACATACGACATAAGGCTTAAGAATATTGAAATACGAGATACAGTGAAAAATGAGTTTAAAATGATTTCAATAAAATAAAGCCCTTTTATAATACTTAACTCCTTACGGCGCACAATATCGACCATTTTTGCAAATGATTTTTCCCAAGCATACATCTTGATAACTTGAACACCTTGGATTATCTCATTCATAAATTTAACACGAATATCAGTTCGTTCTGCAGCTCTCCGATTGTAGGACGCATTTTTTTTAGCCATCCAAATTTGCAATGGAATAAAACTTAGTAGGAATATTAAAGCAATTATTGCAGATTTTCCTATTTCATGATAAAGATAATAACCAATAATAATAACTTCGGTAGGCCCTTTCCATAGAGCACGAACAAATACAATAGCATATTCGAGTTTTCCGATATCATTTGACAGCATATTGATTACCCTGCCATTCATACCATCAAATACTGTTGACTTTGATAGTCTTAGAATCTAAGTAAGAGACAATGAATACTAATTTTAATTAAATTAACACGTTAGTGATGGGATTATATCGATAGTATTCCATGGATTCTAGGCCTATTCCACTAGCACAATTCCACTAGACACAATTCCACTGCACACAATTGAACTGGCACAATTCCATTCGGCACAATCCCACTTGGCACAATTCCACTGGGCACAATTCATCTTGCACGCGCGATTTACCACCCTAAATGCGTTTGATTATCAAAAAGTTAAATTGTGCAAGTTGAATTCGTTTAATTTTACAACAAGTTAAAAAGTTACCTTAAAAAAAACTACGAATGTTAAAGTAGTTGAATTGTACTAGAGGAATTTTATACAGTGGAATAGTTGGAATTGTGCTAATGGAATATGCTTAGAATCGTAATAGCCGCAGCAACGGAAATATTGTTTACCATTGCTACCTGCACCTTTTTTTAAGGTATACCCTTCTTTTATTATACATATATTAGCTTCTTTGCCCCTTTCAGTTTTTATTAATTTAAAATCTATAGCTATAATTATCGTCGTAATTAAATTTCAATAACACCAATAAAATATTAAAGTACAAATGTGTTTGCGTTTCCGTGTAACTATGTATATAAGTTACAAGGCAACTTAAATTGTGTAAGTTAAATTATTCCCCAGTCGAATTGTGTCAAGTGAAATTGTCCCAGTGGAATTGTGTCTAGTAGAATTGTGCTAGTGGAATCGCCCGGTTACCATATGCATGTCTATATATATTTTTAAAAAACGAAACATTCGCATTGCGAAACTAAAATTTCACTACCTTATGGTTTTCTTTGTATTTAATATCTTTTAAATAACCGTGCTATTGATACTTTCCCATCACTAAACCTTTAATTTTTCTCACCTTCTTATATATCAACGATGATAATCCATTTCTATATTTTAAGTATGTTTGAAAAATATAAAACATATATGGATGGAACATAATAGCAACCGCCATTGTTGAAATAGATATTCCACTTGCATATAAGTAAGCCATTTTTTTAGATATTACGGTTTGATCTGGTGCAAAATATGAAACTAAGCCACCCAAACAGATGGGTTGTAATAAACTGAAATACAAAGATATGTTTCGATACCATAGATAAAAATTAAGTGTATTTAGCATACTTACCATAGAAATGTTTCAACAATTGAAATTAGAATACTCGTTAAAACTAATCGCAAGCCATATGCTTTAAATAATACTCGGAATAAACTAGGATTTTTCCTATTATTTAATTCATCATTCCATAATTTAGTAAAGTATTCTGCAAGTTTTTGACTTTCATGCTCATCCAATGATTCATAAATATCTTGATCTTCCAGCGTCCGTTTCAGGCCCAATCTGAATATATCTTTCAGCCATCTGTAAAAGCGAATTGTAGAAATTATATTTCTCAGAATTTTAGATGTTAAGAATTGGAATTTCAATTCAAACTGCCGAATTGTGTTTTTGCATTACTTAGGTCTTAGAATGTAAACCAACTTCCAATATATATATAATAGAGATTCGTTTATATTTATTCTTTCTATTAATTTCTAACAACCAATGACGTTAGCCATCCAGTCAAGCCAATCAAACTTCATCAACCAACCAAACCCAAATTTTGGCATTGAATCCTTAATAAGTAAAACTATAATATTCAATAAATGTATCTAATAAATAGTACTTACATAAAAAATAGTTTCGATATAAACATAGAATCGTTAATTGGATTTTTAGGATGTCCTATTTGTTGTTTCCTAAACATACTGATTCTCTCTGGTTGTTAATTAATTATTTTATGATAAACTATTATGAAGCCTGCAACAAAGATAATTCAGAAACAACACAAATAAATTTATTAAAAATATTTAGAAGGTTAAAAAATATTAGGAAATTCTACAAAAAAAATAGAAAAAGTAATGAGTAATTCTCGATATAATAATTGACGATTTTCCGCGAAAGGATTGCCATCTATAATGAACTAACATTAGTGCTATACAATCAAATTTATGTTTGTTTTTTATGTGAATTAAACATTTAAATGATATACAAACGAATTCAAATGACTAATAATTTAATTTTAATAAACAGAATTGTACCTACCAGCCATTTCATACTAAAACATTATAATCCATTAAACGTCAAATTTGATTTTTACATAGCAGTATAGCACTAAACCTACGCGACATCTATATCAGTAAAATCGTCAATAGCAATATGTACAATAATTTTTTATTTTTTATCCAAATTTTGTTGCGACGTTGATTAATCAATTTTCAACAATTTAAAACAAATGTTTTCCTAACATTTCTATACGTAAATAGAATGCTTTTATTTCTATACGTAATAAGAATGCTTTTGTTCGTAGAGAAAAAAAAATAAAACTCACGATAAATGTATTACTCTCGCAAAAACCTATTATCTGAAATATTATCTTAATAAAGTCTAAGATAATATTTGAAAAAATAGGTTTTTCGTGTACTTAATGGCAAAGTGCGTCATTTCTTGGCTGAAAACAGTAAAGAAAACTGCTACTTTTCTCCTTAGCAACACATTTCTTCACTATAATCACTTTTCTTCATAGAAATGCTTTTTCCCAAATGATTTTTGGATTTTTGACTTTTATTTATTTGCTTACTGCGATTGTTATGTACACGCTATGCATAATGTACGTGAAGTTAGCCCGAAATTCAGCCCGAAATATTTTTTTAGGATTGTGTCTCGGCTAAATTTAATACAAGTTTCGGGCTGGCCCGAAATTTTCCTAATATAAACACATTTTTTAGTTTCATCCCGAAAAAAATTAAAATAATCAAAAATGAGCTTGATAATTCAATTAAATCTGAAAAGCATTGAATATAAAATTATTTGATAAGAAATTATTCCCTACCTACCAAAAAACAATTTGTATATTATGTATAATTTTATACCAAAATAACATATAATGTGGAATAATAGTGGCAACAAGGACGTCCAAACACATGTGCTGATGCCAAAAGGTAGTTTTGCCTATCCTGAGTGCAACCTATATATCGCCATTCCAATATGAGTTGGCTACAATGTCTTTAGGAATTATCTAAGAAAGTACGATTCATATAAAATTGTACTGAGATACTTATGGGAATATTTGCTTACGTGGTCGTGGCCACAGGGATTTCCAAACATATGTGCTGATGCCAAAAGGTACTTTTGTCTATCCTGAGTGCAATCTATATATCGCCATTCCAATATGAGCTGGCTACAATGTACTGGGATACGTATGGGAATATTTGCTTACGTGGTCGTGGCCACAGGGATTTCCAAACATATGTGCTGATGCCAAAAGGTAGTTTTGTCTATCCTGAGTGCAACCTATATATCGCCATTCCAATATGGGCTGGCTACAATGTCTTTAGGAATTATTCAAGAAAGTACGATTCATATAAAATTGTACTGAGATACGTATGGGAATATTTGCTTACGTGGTCGTGGCCACAGGGATTTCCAAACATATGTGCTGATGCCAAAAGGTAGTTTTTTCTATCCTGAGTGCAACCTATATATCGCCATTCCAATATGGGCTGGCTACAATGTCTTTAGGAATTATTCAAGAAAGTACGATTCATATAACATTGTACTGAGATACGTATTGGAATATTTGCTTACGTGGTCGTGGCCACAGGGATTTCCAAACATATGTGCTGATGCCAAAAGGTAGTTTTGTCTATCTTGAGTGCAACCTATAGGTATTTTAAGAATTATCTAAGAAAGTACGATTCATATAATTTTATATGAATCGTACTTTCTTAGATAATTCCTAAAGACATTGTAGCCAACTCATATTGGAATGGTGATATATAGGTTGCACTCAGGATAGGCAAAACTACCTTTTGGCATCAGCACATGTGTTTGGACGTCCTTGTTGCCACTATTATTCCACATTATATGTTATTTTGGTATAAAATTATACATAATATACAAATTGTTTTTTGGTAGGTAGGGAATAATTTCTTATCAAATAATTTTATATTCAATGCTTTTCAGATTTAATTGAATTATCAAGCTCATTTTTGATTATTTTAATTTTTTTCGGGATGAAACTAAAAAATGTGTTTATATTAGGAAAATTTCGGGCCAGCCCGAAACTTGTATTAAATTTAGCCGAGACACAATCCTAAAAAAATATTTCGGGCTGAATTTCGGGCTAACTTCACATACATCTATGCATACATACTTTGATCCAAACTGGATCTACCTTTTTTATTTTTAACTGGTTTGTCGTCAAATACACGAAAAAATAGCATGTCCGACACGTAAGAAAAGTAGTTTTCCATGCTCGTTAAATTGTTAATCCACTCGCTCACTAGCGCTCGCTCGTGAATTAAACAATTACACTCGCTGGAAAACTATCACTTTTCTTTACTTGTAGAACAATCTACTATTTACTATCGCTTTTGTAATTTTCTATTTTGAAATAAAGTAAATAAATTCCGTGTGCATAAATAGACAATCGCGGGCTAATTTTCTATTAACTAAAAAAAGTATAGTGAAAGAATATTAAACAAAAAAATATAAACATACTTGCAGGAGTACAAAAAGTATCGTATTCAGGATTTAATGTTATGGTTATTACATAGTCGGATAATTACGACTTTATAATCAAGAGTAATAACTATTATTACACGCTCGCATGAAAACGTGATTTTTTTTTTTTTTTGAGACAGTGGCCCGAAAGGTTAACTTTTTCGGACAGCATTAATGGAAGTGTTCAATCGGGCAAAAATGTTAAAAAATATCATGATATTTTAGACACTCTAACTTTATTCCGTAATACTGTACGTCAAACCCGATTGAACAGCCAAAATGTATAAAAAAATGATAAATTGATTTTAAATGTCAATTTGTTTTGATGCGTTTTCAAACAACAATAAAATCGATATTGTCAATTTTTGAATAAATTGAATTTGCTTATTTTTTATCATTTTAAATATTTATTTCTAATAAAAATTATATTTTAAGATTCCACACAAGTAACTGAAAATATCAAATCAAAATTTATTTCTTCTGACAGCTAGAACTGAAAAAAAGCTTGATTTTTTTTCGTGATAAATGAGTGCGTTTCATGGCAAACGCGATATAAAAAATCATGATATTTTTTATCATTTTTGCCCGATTGAACACAAGGAATATTTGCATCGGTTGCTTGCTAGTTCGTAATAATTTTGTTAGTTAGTAATAATTAATTAATTGCCAGACAATCTCACACGGGTTGCCGAACTCGTCCCACACCATTCACCCCATAATATCTAAGTAGTGTACCTACAGTAATAGCGGTGATATAATAAAAAAGATTGAATAATCGTAATTAAATTTGTGTAAAAACTATGTGTTTGGACAAAATTTTGCGGTATATGAGTGATAAACGGTTTAAAAGCATATGTACAGGAGAGTACAGCGGATCATGGTAAACCTAAAAAGCACAAAATGACCAATACCGAGTGTCAGAAGACTTACCGAGAACGCCTCAAAGTACGGCCCACTTAAAACCAAGTAATCTGCCGCTACTGATGTTTGTTTAGGGTTTCTCAAAATAGGATTCCGGGATCCCGATTGGCCCTACGGCCAATTAGGAAGGAACTTGCCAATTTCTTATCCGATTTTAATGAAATTCAGCATGAAAAATTATTTTCATATAAAGTTCTGGAATATGGCCAATTAGGAAGTAGATTGGCCATCTCCTATCCGGTTTTATGTACGAAGGAAATGGGATTCTAAAATGGTTTTTAATTTTGCGGACCGAATATTTGAAATCAACAGTCCGAATTTTGTTTGCAATGCCGTTGAAACATCGAGACGTTCTCCCACACCGAAACCCGAGCCTAGACAGAGTGAAATTTCACTAGCTAGCCTACGAAAACAATAGACCAATTGACAGCAAAATTCAACCGCGAATTTGCTAGACAATCACCCTCGAGATCACGGTCAAGTAACCGAAATAGATGACGCTCCGGATCTCGCAATAGGTCCCAAGACGGCAATGGGAACTGGATCTGCTACTATCACCGTAGATTTGGAGAGAGGGCAAGAAAATGTGATGGATGTTCATACGTACAAAAGAATCCTCCACAAAATCCGCCCACAAACGAATTCGAGCACAGCAGCGCTGCTTCACCTCTACATTTAGTCCCGAAGGGTGATAGCAACGACTGGCGCCCCTGCGGGGACTACCGCCGATTGAACGCGGTCACGGTACCAGATAGGTACCCACTTCCCCACATTCATAACTTCTCCTTAAACCTAAGAGACTGCACTGTTTTCACAAAAATAAATCTCGTCCACGCGTATCACCAAATTCCGGTCGCGGCGCAAGACATTCACAAAACTGCTATTACCGTTCCTTTTGGACTCTTTGAGTTCAAGAGAATGCCATCAATTCCCTTAGCCATGAAATCACCAAAGATGGCGTTAAGCCTCCTGCGGATAGAATCATGGCAATCCAATCCTTTCCCCAACCCACTTCTGTCAAGCAAGTGCAGCGTTTTGTGGGCATGGTCAATTATTACCATCGCTTCATCGCTTACTTAGCCGAATATCTTGCTCCAATTCATGCTCATCTCAGTCGGATGGGCAAGGTAAGTAAGAAGAATCCATTTACTTGGCCACCTGAATGCGAAGCGGTTTTAAACGCAACTAAAGCTGCCCTCGCTCAAGCTACTCATCTTGCACATCCTATGGATCATGAGACACTGCGCATCAACACTGATGCTTCCGGTGTTGCGGTGGGTGCAGTATTGGAGCAACGAAATGGCAGAAGTTGGGAACCCCTAAGTTTCTTTTTCTAAAAGCTTTCCCCTCCCGAACAAAAGTATTCTGCCTTCGACAGAGAACTGTTAGCCATTTATTGTGCCATTAAGCATTTCCGATGCTTTGTCGAAGGTAGAATATTTTCCGTGAATACCGACCATAAACCATTAACTACCGCGATCGCGTCAAGGTCTGAACGAAGTCCTCGACAGAGCCGACAGCTCGGCTACATTTCGCAATTTACCACCGACATTCGGTATGGTAAGGGCGAAAACAACGTGGAAGCAGATACCTTATCACGCGCTGAAGAAAGTCAAGTGTCTACTATTTGCCATACAGCCATAGATCTAAAAAAATTAGTTTCTCTTCAAAATTCAGACGAAGAGCTCAAAACACTTCCAACTAATTCCGAAAATTCGCGTAGTTCAAAATGTAAGTTGGATCTGGTTCCTGATGGTACCTCAGATTTATCAATCTGGAAAATTTATCAATACCAATCTGGCGAAACATCGACTGGTATTAATCAGGTTCGAACATATCCATATAGACCTGGTCGGACCATTACCTCCATCTAACGGTAACGTATTCATACTAACGATAATCGATAGATTCTCGCGCTGGCCAGAAGCGGTACATTTCGAGATTTGATGTCTCACTCGAAATAACGACTGATCAAGGCAGCCAATTCGACAGCAATCTTTTCAAAGAATTTACAAAATTGTTAGGTTCACACAGAATACGAACGACGACATATCATCCTCAGGCAAATTGCATGGTGGAACGTTTCCATCGCCATTTAAAAGCCTCCTTGTTTGCTAGATCGAACACCCTTAATTGGAGTGAAGAATTCCCATTCATTCTCCTTGGAATACGAACTTCGATCAAGACTGATCTCGGATGCACTCCTGCAGATCTTGTGTACGGACAGTCGCTGAAGGTCCCAGGAGAACTAGTAGTGCATTCAAATCCTGCGCCATCGACAAATCCTACTTCACTGGTCGAATAATTACGTGAGTCGATGCGCAACGTCGTTCCCAAAGAAACGCGGAATAGCCCTCAAAGCAACATTTATATCCCAAAAGACCTGACCAGCTGTGACAAAGTTTTCGTCCGGGTGGATAAAGTTAACACAGAATTAACCCCACCGTATCAGGGCCCATTTTTAGTTCAGCGAAAATTCGCAAATATTTTGAAATTGATTACAATGGAAAGAATGTATCAATTGCCATCGACCAACTAAAACCAGCCTACATGAATAAAGAACTAAAAATAATGGATTCACCTCGGAATCGGTAAAAACAACATGTCAAATTTTAGTCATATAAAATATTTTTTCTAACGCAAGAAAAAATTTCAAATCAATGAGGTTACATCTAAGGGGTGAGTGATATAGCGTTCACGTAAACCTAAAAATAATTTTATATTCGACGTTAACGTTATACACCAATTAAACCCATCTGCACCCTATATTAGTATAATTAATCATCATAGAAGCTAATGTAATCAATGCAGATGATGAGAGTGACTTATTGCATTTGTATTACGTATGTATTGTATACTAAAAATGGTAAAAATGGTGATTTGGCGCAGTGAGAGACTATGGATATTAACCCGAGTTGTGATGCACGTATTGATCGCGGACTCGATCGCTCTCTATATTCATATACTTAAATATATTGTATTCATTATTCGATTAATTCTGGTTTATATGTGGATGACGAGATAAATTAGTGAATGTACTCTCTTTATTTTTACCAAAAATTTGCATTGTATAAAATTTTTTGATTATTACATTTTTAGTCGTCAAATGTTGAACTTGATCATTATACAATTTATTTATATTTAAAATAAAAACAAATAAATTATTATCAAGTGCGTGTGAGTTTTATTTATCATTAAATCTTTTGGAGTCAGATTAATAAATTATAAGTGGTGTATGGGCGTACAATTATTAGCCGTGATAAGGCGCTATCCTGTAAGGCCTACAATCATTCGATTTCTAGACTAAGGCTTACATAAAAACCACATAGTCCACACATCATTTTAGGATCCCATTTCCAACGTGCCAAAAAAAATTCAGAATCGGACAAGCCGTTCTCGAGATACCACTGGTACAGACATCAAGACATCCAGACAGACGGACGGACATTTTTTTTTTTGCTTTTTCAGACTCAGGGACTTTCAAAACGTCGAGAAAAGTGGTTTTGGACCAACTAAATTTTTCGTCATTTTTGACAGGATTTCAATACTTTGGTCTTTTTAGACCGAAGTAAAACTCTCAAAACTTTCATTACGAATAAATGTCTTAGCGGTAAAATTCACATATGTATATTGAAAAAGAGGCCATGACTCCGCCAACCTCGGTTTGTTACTCATTACTCTTATAATATGTTTCTGAGTAAGCACCAAAGATTGAAACCTAGCGTAGTAAGTGCCTCCCCAACAAACTAAACCATACGACAACTTCGAGTCAACCAGTGCAAAATATACCCTCTTCAAAACAGCAACAGGACATACTAAACGAAGTATATACATTTTACGTATTGCCAATACCATATAGTTCCGTAAGTTATCAATGTGGTGCTTCCAACTCATGGTGTTATCTATGGTTAGTCCAAGATATTTAAATTTTTGAATACATTCAATTTTAGTGCAGTTACTCGTACAAACAACTTTATTGCATTGTAAATCATGGTAAATGATATTCGGATCACCAATAGTGTTATCATTGAATTTATAAAACATAGCTTTTGTTTTTGAACTCAAGATCATGGAATGTGTAACACACCATTTCCTAAGTAAAACCAAATCATATTGCATATATTCAATGGATTTAACCCTATCCGGTGCATTATATATAAAGACAAGGTCATCAGCAAAAGCAACTATCTCTGATTTAAATTTAGTGTTAATCAAAGAGTTTAAATAAATTAAAAATAACAAAGGTCCCAAGACAGATCCTTGGGGAACTCCATCATTGATAATTTTTCTCTCACTTTCACAATCCTTGATCTTAACAACTTCTGATCTATCTAACAAATGGGAAGTAAACCATTGCAAACTTTTTTGACGGAATCCCGCAGAAGATAACTTTTGTAACAAAATGTTATGGTTAACCATATCAAAAGCCTTTTTTAAATCAACAAAAATAGATGCAACAGATCTTCTTTCATCGAGACCTTTGTATAAAAGTTTGAGAATTCCAATAACGCATTTTCCGTGCCTTTAAATTTCCTGAAACCAAACTGCATTTTATGTAAAAAATTTGTATGATTCAAGAAACTCGTGATCCTTTAATAAGCTAATATCTCTATGGCGAAGTTCCTTCTTAATTGGCGATGTTCCAGAACTTTATCTAAAAATAAATTCATCGTATATGCTGAATTTTATGAAAAACGAATAAAATTATAACCAATTTCATTCCTAATCGGCCTGAATTTGACTTGAAAATGCTATTAATGCATAAACTTTTATACGGGATATTTAAACTTTCTACATTCGGATCTAAGGTACAATCGGAAATCAGAGACAGGACAATCCCCAATTAGACTATTAAACCGAGGTTTTACTGCAATATATCATTCCTATATGCAGTTTTATAGTTAAATGAGTGTATAAAAGAAATCGAAAACCGAAAAATCCCGGGATTTCCCGGTCACTTTTGATACAGAAAACGAGATCTCAGAATTCCGTTTGAGAATCCCTAAATTTCCTAAGCGGATGTTAGCTAAAAGACTACTAACACTAAAGACGGGATCCCGGAAAATCCCGTTTGAGAAAGTCTGATTTGTATGGATGTGGACGAGGTGGGAAACGTAAAACACTTCGAAAATGACACAGTGGGAGATATGGAAGTAGATACCGAAGTCGATTTGGACGAGGAAGAGCATCAGATCGAATACAGCAAAACGTTGAAATTAGCTGCGAAGCACAACCACAAAACTTTCTTTAATAATGAATTTGGACATATGTGCGATGTTTATGACTGTGGCGCCACATCACTGGAAAAAGTATACACCATAAATCTAGTATAAACACTGGCAATGCTACTGACTCTGAATAAAATCAATCACGGGAGGGAATGTCGGTGAGATTGAATAGAAACGCCCCTGGATAGGATGCTACAATTCTGGAGAAAGAACCAATTCTTGAAAAATAGCAATTCACATTTAAAAAAATCTTCAAACACCAATTTATTAAAGGTCCAATAAGTTTCCAAATTTTTATAAAATTACTACGTCAACATTCTTCTAAAGGCGCATTTTATTTGACCATTTGCAAAAAAATTGCTTGTATCCAATACCATTTTGGTATTCGTGAATACCCACTGTGTACTTGGTTTTCAAAAATCCAATAGTATTTTTTAGCAGGGACGCGATTCCGAAATGAATACCAATTTTGAATTTGGCAAATAAAATAGGCCTTAAATAATTTTCGATAATTTTCGAGATACTTTGTCCACGACAGATAGGTGATATTGTATTTTATAATCCAATCCGTTAAACAATCCTAAAATAATTTCCATCGACATTTAGACGTCGCAATTTAATTATAATATTATTTAATATAATCACTGTGTTCTGTGGCGGTTCACGCATTTTATCTTGCGCCGGAGTTTATGCGTTCGCCACCATAAAATAAAACAATTCGCACGCGAACAATTTAATGCGCAAACAAACACACCCATTACAATTGCATACCAACTGCATAACACAAAAACAAACCAACATAAACAAAATAAATAAATCATTTAAGCAGTCTCGTTCTCGTCTCGGATTTGATACTATGCGCATGCGCGCTCTTCTCGCGACTCACAAAATGGTGGTGAAATTCAAAACATAAAAAAAACTTGTTGATAATTAAAACATTTGTAATGTACATAAATAATATATATATATCATATTTAAAATAAAATAAATTAAATACAATAACAAATTAAAATAAATTGTGTAAAATATAATTGTGTATTCCATATTTGGTGACCACCGACGTCCGTTTTTACGGAACACGAACACGCCACGCACATACATATAAAAATCGGCGCAACCATTCTGGTATATTTTTTTTTTTGGTGTCAACATTTTTTTTTTTTTGTACAAATTACACACACCTGTACCAGAAAATATGGAGTCAGCATCACCGCAGTCAGCATAAATTTAACATATACACATAAAATAGACCACACCAAACAATAACTCACACCATCAACTACCACCACCATCGCATCATGATTGCTAAATGCTAATACACCAGCAGCATGACCAAAACCAACGGGACCAGCAACGGCGACAATAACTCTATCACAGCCATCGCCTATCAACAATAAATGCGACGAAGTCAACGTGAATTTCATCACCGACGGGATCAACTTCAACACCGCCCCATTATTTTACGACGCACACCTTCGTCATCATGCCCATTATCGTGGCCACCAGTGCAGCGTTGTCAACAGCGTTGTCATTAACACCATCATCATCGTTATCACATCATCATCATCACGCAGCGTGATCATCACCACGATCACTGCAGCCGCCATCATTTCACGAGGCACATGTTCCTCGCCTTCATCATTGCGATCATCATCGTGCCATCAACAGCGCCTAACATCTGGCAGATATTGTATCAGTGTTGTTGTACGTTGTATCACTATTGTTGCACGTTATATCACTTTTGTTGTACCAACAAGCAAACGAAACAATAGCAGAAACACAATCCGGATCATATCGTCGCCATCATCGTATAAGCGGCATAATTATATCGGTGTCATCATCGCCATCGTCATCGTCGTCGTCAACATGGCTACCATCGACACCAACAACAATAACAGCAGAAGCACAATATCATCACATCACCTCAACATTTTTTTTTTAATTAATGCTCAATAAATTTGTTTATTTTGTTTTATTTCCATACAAATGTCGCACGACAAAGCGGCCACCCAGACATTCACCGCAACACCTCGGCCCCGCACATTAGACGGCCACAGTCGAGACTCACGTCGACTGCCGCCGTATAAACATTCCATATCACAGGGACACAGCCGAGACTCACTTCGGCTGTCCACCCACACAAGTTGAGACTCACTTCGACTTCCCCGGCCACAGTCGCCCGAGACTGGCCTCAAAGCGGCCATTGCCAACACCTTCATTGGCTGGCCCCAAAGCATAACACAACGTCAGATTGCAGAATTACGTTCTGGTCTCGATGTCACGGCTTTGCATCCCGGCATGGACACACTGGTCGTTGTACCACCCCAAACCCCCAGACGGACACGACACAATGGAAACTGACCTCACAACAGGTTACGTAGATTTCAGAATATCCTTCTGGTCTACGCATGTTTTGAGGCCAGGCAGAGACCAAGAACAAAAACCTACGCAAGAAAACGCCATACATAAAAATGGCAAGCCGCGGTTTTTGTGTATGGTCGACGATACACGCACGAGCATAGACGCACACTCGCATACGCGCACGAGCATAGAAGAACACCCAGCAAACCACAAATCATATAAGGAGAGTATAACTCGATCATACAGAATTTTGTGTGATTTGCTTATATGACATTTCATATAATAAAATCATAAAAACATCATAATTTACCAAATTATGATGTTTGTATGATCGAAATGGACCCACATATACGACTAAAAACCGGTCCAATAAGAATCATATTAACTTTAATATGATTCTATTATATGACCGGTAGCTGTTAGCAATCATGATATGACTACTTTATAAGTTTCTCTGTGACTAACTAATGATCGATATAAGATCAATCACAAAAGTAATATTTCAATGATTGTTGTATGATCAGTCTTAATGTTTTACATTTTGACTTTATTAAGATTGATATATGACTTATAAAAAAAATTAAAAAAACACAATTTTAATTGTGTTATTTATTTGATGGGCGTATCGCGATTTTTTATAGTTTTTTTTATGGATTTATTCAACAGTCTCTGATATTTAATTAATTTTTTATTTAATTTTTTATTTATTAATGTTGTTTTAAATTTTTGCTTACCACTTTTACTAACTTTATCTTACCCACGATTCGAACTCTAGCTTCTTTGCAAACCTCATGTAATGTTAATGCGCCTTTACCATATACGCTACCGACCTTCTTGTAAGGATTGGACTATTTCTGAATATTATCAAACTTGCCTTTACTTTTAAAGTCAAATCTCATAAGGTAGATTTTAAATTAAAATATTTAAAATTTATTGCAAAATAATAAGAAGTTATTTATTATATAAATAGAGTGAGATATACATACTATATACATATTACATATCTCTATTGCAATAGGGTAAGATCTAAAAGATTATTCTCGTTATGATCGATATAATGCTAGATTATGACCAAAATATGACTTAAAAAATAAAAAACAAAAGAATTACCGTTACCGAATACAACCTAATAGAGAGAGAACTATAGATAACTTGACCAAATTAAAATAAAGCCAAACGGAATTTAGTGTAAAATAACACACAAGTAAATAACCAGTGATAAAATTAGAAGTTTAGAAGTGGTTGAGAGTGGTTGGGCCCCATTTATTGATGGTTGTGCCGATGGTATGGCTGCTAAAGCCGATGGCGTTGACGCATTGTATTGGCCACCAGAAAAGGTGCAGGATTTAATACGGCAACCTGACAGTGTGCCCCAACCGACTTGGAAGGTAATTTTATTTATTCTTAATTTTAATTTTTAAAAGTTGTACTTCAACCCAAGTATTTTAAATGTTTCAGATAATGAAATGTAAAATTAAGCGTCGGAATTTAGAATGGGATGAGGCCCACAAAATCCAAGAAAATATGATGGAAATATCCGAAACAGAAGAAGAGACTCATTCTGAGGTTAGGATAAAAAGAAAAATCGATGGAATGAGATTGTCTGTACTAGCCAACTCCACGCTAAAATCACAGCTCAAAGAAATTAATCGTAAGTAACGAATTTGTGTTAAAATATTATTAATTTAACATTCTTAAATTTAAAAATCCTAGGCACTACGGCAACGGTTACCACAGGGAACATCATTCATAAACTGAAATTGAAGAAAAAGTTGGGAAATATCGCAACAGATTTGAGCAAGAAATTAAAACAGCCACATACAGCGCAACCCAAGTTAAATATATCAACAGCAAATTAATCATTTTTGCCAGGCGATACGAAAATAGCTGCTGAACCAATAAATATTATGTTGCAAAGTATTTTAGAATCGGTGACACAACTCAAGGACACTATGAATACAAGAATGTCTGCATTAGAGCTCAGAGTTAGCGCTATAGAAGATCATATTGAAAAACTACCATGTCTAATGAAAGAAGCGGCTAAGTAAGATCAATTACGATTCATTTAAAATATAATTTGTAACTTTTAACTATTTAATTTCTCACAGACCCTTATTGGAAGAGTCCGCTAAAGTTCAGCTAATGGTAGAGCAATTTTATTCTAAAAACGACAGTTCTTCAAATAACCAAATGATAATGGGGCATTTGGTAATTCCAACTACTTTGCCAGGGCTTCAAATAGATTCGTTGCCAAAATTTGAAGAATTAGAAACCAATCTTAAAGATTTAAACTTTTTCAACAATTTGGTAAGTAATATGTATTAGCTAAACCATTCACTTTTAAATTATTTTACATTATGCACCATACCAATTTTTTAGTGTTTTTAGTTTTACTTAAAGAAATTAAATTTGATTTTAGTTTGTGAAATATCTTGTTTTTCTTCTAGTTTAACAAGCTTAAATATTTTAACCATCAATGCAATGGGACTGGACGAACAGTATGCTACGATCTGTTGGACCGAATGTTTTCACGTTCCTTTTTAGCGGAGTGTTCATGGACCGGGATGGGGCGTCAAACAGCCAAACATCGGTTTGACAATAAATATCAGATAATAAAATTATTTTGCGATGTTGTTTTAGCGACGGATTCTACTTTCTCTGTATCTCTTTGCGAAGAATTTTTGAAAAAACAATTGAGAAATTCGGGAGCCCGTTTGAAATCAAAACAACTTTCCAGATCGGCGCAACGCTCGAGAACTGCGACGACAACTACTATCGTTATTTATATTTTCTTCGTCGGCTATACTTTTATTTGGACTAAAATTGAAATCACATTCATTTAAATCTATTGCATCACTATTAATACTCTCACTGTCACATTCATCATCATTTTCACTGACATTAGAAAAATCTGAAACTCCCGCGAATTCGGTATGATTAATGTTCTGTTCGGGATTATTAATTGGCTGATTAAATAAATGATTCAACCCCGATGATGTCGGATCGTCTCCTGGCGATACTTCATTCGCCAAATTAGGTTGTTGTTGACTGATATTTCGAGAAAAATTATTTTCAACCTCTTGGGAATACATAAACATCTTTTCGGTAGCAATTTTCCGAAATCGCTTTCGATATTTTCCACTTTTTTACAATTTTTTCCAACTAAACAAATTGTTTTTTCTATCCATTTTATATAAACAATATTATTAAAAATTCGCGAGTTGTTGTTATTAAACAAAATGTCACAATAACTTTGGGTTACTTTGGTTTTTTATGAGTACTGCATATGCCTTACTATAGTACCTATTATGACTTATCTATTATTTCTTATGAGTTAAAGTTTTATTTCGATCATATTATAAAAGTAAATTACTAAAGAATGACCAACCAATAATATGATTGAATACTGGTCATTTCACTTATCGTTGATATAGTAAAATGATCGATATATGTTTCATTATGTCATTGCATCATGGAAAACCTAATATATGACTTATAATGGCTCGCAAGCCAGTACAATGACCGTTTTATGATATATGTAACTTCATTAGAAAATATACGCCCAAATGCAAGCATTTCATTTTTTAAGAGTCATTGAAATAATTGATTAATGGCTCTTTATGACTTTGTGTCATACAAGAAACTAATTTATGACCTTCTATGGCTATTTAACCACGACAATGACAGATTTGTGATGTCTATGCCACTAAACGACTGACTTATGGCCGATATATGATATAAAAAAAAATATATATATGACTTAAGGTTTACTGGGCACGCACACTCGATACACGTACACACTCGCATACACGCACGAGCATAGACGCATACGCGCACGAGCATAGAAGTCACGCACAATCGATACACGCACACAAGTACACACTCGCATAAGCACACGAGCATACACGCGCACTAGCGCACACACAGACAACAGCACAGTTACAGAGGGGGGAAATTTACTCGTGGGGGCATCGACCGACGACATTATAGGCAATAATCTCCTCCCTGTCACAACACACATCGGCTGACTAATGTTCTGGTAAAATCCAGAACCATTTCAGTCAGTTGATTTAGTCCACCCTATTCTGCACACATTTACAGGGCGGGGAAATTTACTCGTGGGGGAGTAATGTGGCGGTTCACGCATTTTATCCTGCGCCGGAGTTTATGCGTTCGCCACCACAAAATAAAACAATTCGCACGCGAACAATTTAATGCTCAAACAAACACACCATTACAATTGCATACCAACTGCATAACACAAAAACAAACCAACATAAACAAAATAAATAAATCAATTAAGCAGTCTCGTCTCGGATTTGATACTATGCGCATGCGCGCTCTTCTCGCGACTCACAAAATGGTGGTGAAATTCAAAACATAAAAAAAACTTGTTGATAATTAAAACATTTGTACATAAATAATATATATATATTTAAAATAAAATAAATTATATACAAAAACAAATTAAAATAAAATATAATTGTGTATTCCACAGTTCCATTGGAAACAATTTGCTACTGCTAAGTACTTATGTGTAGATGTTCAATGGAACGCAAATTTTCATTACAGTAGTAAAACATAACCTCAATTTAAATAAAACTACTAGATTTTGACAAAAAATACGTTGTTCCATTAATAATAATTAATAATAGTAAGTAATAACACATTAAACAAAAAAATAATTAAAATATTTTTGCGATATAAAAATTGAAGTGTCGCATAACAAACATAAACAAAAATAAGTACTAAAATGGCAAGATATACAGAAAATAAGGTATAATATTGCGCATGCTGTTGCTATCCTTTTTTCACAATTTGACGTCACGTGAAGACAAAAATGCTGATATTTATATGGAGTTTCGTGATATTTTTATTAATTTTTTAAATAAATGGAAAATAAATGAATTTTTTTTTATTTTTTCCATTAATTATTTTTCGACTTTATGTTAAAATTAAACATTTCAATTTTGATTTTAGTTATATACTGCAATACTTTCGGAATTAAATCGCGAAAAGAGGCATGTTTTAATATTCGTGTCTAGAGCAGACTGTTTGAGCACATTGCATAACAAGTTTTGGAATTTATGAGTATAATTTTTCTGTTAAATGCAGAGAATGTTTAGATTTTAATTATTTAATTCAAAAATTTGGGAGTTTTCGATTTTAAATATACTAAATTTGAATAATTCCTATTGCAACAAAACTACCAATTGTTCATATTTCTGATAAGAACACATATAGAACACTAAACAGTGAATGGGTGTTTTGATTTAGTTGTAGCGAAAACCATAAGACAATAAATGAAATAAGCCAGAGATTTAATTTTAATTTATAGTTTTATTTAATTTCCTTTTTTTTCAAATTTATATTTTCTATTAACTGGGCGTTTAATAATTTGTGAACTGAATTTTACATAAGATTTGAATAGGTACGTGGATACCAATAATTTGAAGCCAAACGAAAATAGACAGCAAAAATTTGAGTACATAACGTAAAAAAATAATAGTTTTAATAATTGGTACGTAAATGACCAAAAACATTTAATAATTTAATTGTTTTATGTTATGTATTCATAATTTTGTTTACTTTTTTTCCATTTATCTTAGACATTATACACCCGAAAGAATTATTTCTCAAATATTTGAACCATAAAAAAAATATAAAGCATAAAAAGGGCCTCGGTAAACTATCATTATCAATTATAAATACGGTTTGTTAAAAAAAATTACGATTATTCTTGATTTATTTAAAAAATTTATCAAAAAACCGCCAAACTTCATATAAATGTCTGCTTTTTTGTCTTCACGTGACGTGATGCGCAAAGAAAGACGAAAATGAGACACGGGAATATACTACCTCTGTTTTCTGTATACCTTGCTAAAATGGTATTCATAAAATGTAAGCCTTGGTTTCGACCGCAAATTTTGTTGTAATTTTTACAACGGGAAATATTTTTTTGTATGGTTGTGTGGGTGTTTCGTTTGGATATTATCAAAGATCATAATATATTTCCCACATATGTGATTATCTTTGATATTATGTATTTCTGCTTTTTGATATTTGATACGATTTTGAAACGGTTGGAAATGAATGAATGACAAAGTTACGTACGAATAGCATTGTTGCTTTAAGAATGATTCAGAATCACGAGAAGAATGAAGGTCTATCAAGGACGTGAATTCCGAACATATCAATAATTTATTATTCCAAGAGTTCTTATTAGATTATGTTATACAATCGAGAATAAAAGAAATTAACTTCGAGCCGCCATGTTGGCATATACGCCATTTTGTAATATTTTGGCACACAATTTAAGGATTTAGGTGATTACTATAAATTATGGCTAACAGATTGCCAAAATTCGAATAATGATCATGAATCATTTTTTACTATTAGAGATTGTCATTATGGCAAGCCTCATTCCTAAAATTCCTTAAACCAATTCATAATAGATAAATAATAAGAGAAATGATAATCCCCATGTCGAATTAATCAAAACAATACTACAAATGTCAAAATATATATGTATACAATATAGGGTGGTTCAATAATTTCAAAGAGGAAATTTTATATTGTAGTACTACCCAACTATAACAAATCTTAACTCAGTTGTGAGTTCCATCATTTTTAGTAAGATATGCAGGAACTTGATTGTTTATAGAGAAATTAGTAAAATATTGATTATTTCATTTTTTTGTCAGCCACCCAAGTATAACAAATCTTAACTCGGTCGTGAGTTCCATAATTGTTGGTAAGTTTTATTGGAACTAGTTTGTTTGTAGGGAAAATAGTTTGATGAAAAAGAGAACTAAATAAAGCAAATCTTTGATATGTATTGTATGTATAGTGTTGTTTGCAATACAATATTTTTGTGGTTTTTTCATGTACGTAAGAAAAGGTATGATGGAAGCGATTTAAATTTTTATCGCTTTCTCTTTCGTTAAAAAATGACGTAAGCTGTGGCCCTATTCTGGTAATTCCCGGGGAATAGGGAATATTTTGTTTTTACAGCAGTTATTCCCCAGATACATTTTTCCACCTTTTTATTCCCCATTTCCAAAAGTGCATTCTGGTAATTAGGGAATAAATAAACAGGGGAAATAAATTTAGTTATACGTTATCGCCTTAAAATTATATTAAAATGAATAAAGATCCGCGAATAATCCGTTAATCTTCATTATGTTGATGATAGACAAAGATTTTCGTTAAAAAATCTATTCCCCATCAATTCTTTCATAAAATAGGTATGGAAGAATAAACGTCAAAACTGCTGTAATTGGGAATAATTTTTTCCCAATAAAATTTTTCCCCAAACACCAGAATACACTTTGGGGAAAAGGGAATAAAACTGCTACAAAATTTAAAATTTCTATTCCCCGGGAATTACCAGAATAGGGCCACAGGTTAATAATTATAAATATTTCAGTTTTTAATTCATAATTTAAATTATTTAAATAAATAAAATTACATTTTGTCACCAGGTGTAGAACATTCCAATAACCAAAATTATTAAAAAAATGGAACACAAAATGTCGCACTAATCAAAATAACACATTTTTTTGAATATTTGCATTTGGTGAAATCTGGCCGTATTGGAATGGTTTTTGGCTTTATAAGGCTCACAGTTGGATTACTTGACAATCCAATAGCACCATAGAATGATACAATTAATTCAAATATCGATCATTTAAGCAATTTAATTTATTACATATTATTTACATTCCATGCTGGTGACAAAAGCAATGTTGCCATATATTATTTCTTGATATGAAAAATTTACATAATGTATGTGTATGTTTTTGGTTTTATTGTCATGGCAACATTGCTGTTGTCACTAGCGTAGAGTGAATACGAAATTTAAATCGCTATCCATCATACCTCTTATAGTTAAAGTACCCTGGGCATTAGTACTTTTTGGTATAATTTTGAATTTTTTTTAGTGTAGGTTACAAATTTTATGTCGATACACATTTTTTGTGTGTATGCGTGCTTTCCGTGTGAAGTCCGTTGTAAAAATAACAACGAAGTTTTCTGTCGAAACGTACACTAACTAGACTCTATAACCGTAAATTATGTTCTGTATGTTTGCAATGCCAAATTTGTTGACGTAACGCTACATATCGTGATTTTAATGGCCCACAACACGGCAGATTGACCATTTTTGGACATGATTTTTTCAAGAAGTACTTCACTCGATAGCATCTATTTATATGCAAGAAATCAAGATGAATTAATGTGTAGTTTTTGAGATTGTCACATAACTACGCATTTAATAGTTCAGTTTGAGTCTAAAGTCTAAATATATACCTTACTATGTAATATGCCGACAAGCTGAAGGGATAAAGGGTGTTGTTGATCACCCCATTTAGAGTATTTGGGTGCGAAAGATAAAAACCAAAGATGGCTGATTATTTTCGAGAGAAGAATCTTATGTGATTGCTTAAAAATCGACAAAGGGCGCATTCAGACCTCCCAAAATGTTGGCATCAAAAAACTACCCATCAAAAAAGGTCATTTAAACTATCACATTGCCATGCAATTTTGAATGTATTGTAGCGATTTACACATATTCACATTAATAAATATGAACACTCATATTTATTCTCGCTAATATTACATTCGTTTCACTACATATATCAGCGCTCTCCTACGTATGAACCGCAACAATACAATCGCATCGCGGCGTACTTCATACTAGTATATTTTTCCAGTAAAGTTTTGACATCTCATTTTTCTACACAGTCGGTAATTTACCTTAACAAAAAACGCTATTAATTTTTGGAGCGATTCATCAGCCATTGCAAATAAAAAATAATTTTTTTTTTTACGTGTACACAACCAGCTTTATAAATCCATTAATCGGGAAATTAATTTATAGTAAGAAAATTTAATAATGTAAATTGCTCTGAGGGCAATGGAATGTACCCTTGCTTGAACCATAAGCGTTAAACCAAAAAATCGGGGTAGGCTGTGTCTTCTACACGGCCGTAGGTGTTTTCCGTGATAACGTTTATAAGAGGTGCGAGAAATGGCACGATGTATGGGTTTGTTAAAAGTTTCTTTATTATTAACATCATGAAATGAGAGTACAGTAATTGTTTGCAAACGATTAAGTACTGGGCGATGGTATGAGAAGTTCGATATGAAGCGCAGGGTCTCAGCAGAGTTGTGCCTGATGAATGTGAGTTCCGCAGACAAGTACCTCCCAAAATCGCCGAGGCTAGTGTGGTGGATACGCAGTCTAGGTCAAATATATGTCAGAGTCCACACTGACATATGACCTATCAGATCAGGCATTCCCTTTATAGTGCTCTCTAGCATTGTAAATCGCCACTTTGTAGATCTAAATTTTAATTAAAATTTATGTGAAAATTAATTATTTTAATTTACAATAAGTTATCTGCCACAGTTTCTTTACGCCCAAATTGACACCAGAATTACTCCGGTCAGATAAGTGATTCTCATGGTTGGTTGTAAATTATCTGCCACAGTATTATTAAGCACAATCTCTATAAATCCCTATTTTGTAGTTTGAATTTTTAATTAAAATTTAGGTGGAAATTAATTAATTTAATTTAAAATTAATTAGCTACCACTGGTTTTTACGTAAAAATTGGCACCATCGGATCTCCGATCGGATGAGCCGTTCTCTCACTACACTGTGCCGCCCTATGACGTCATTACGAAAATATTATGCGTGACACATAAACCCGAAGGACCAATCTAAGCAATCATATCTTTAAATTAAAGGTAATGCTTATAGTTGATGAGTAATTGCCCACGACCAAGGGCTAAACTACAATCGCTATTTTCTAGTTTGAATTTTTAATTAAAATTTATGTGATGATTAATTAATTTAATTTAAAATAAATTAACCACCACTGGTTTTTTACGCAAAAATTGACACCATCTGATCTCCAATCGGATGGGCTATTCTCTCGCTACCCTGGTTCAAGCATTTAAATCGGTCGAAATCAGAGGTTCGCGGCGCGGGTTCCTTTGCCGCCGGATGACGTCATTGCAATAATATTATGCGTGACACATAAAGCCGAAGGACCAATCTAAGCAATCATATCTTTAAATTAAAGGTAATGCTTATAGTTGATGAGTAATTGCTCCCGACCAAGGGCTAAATTTCGGGTCAGTTTTCTGAGCATGCGGTGTAAAACGTTATCACGTCAAAACAATTTGTTTTTATTGATAGATAAAATTACGGAAGTTGTAGTCAACATCGGTAAGGGAATTGATCAATGTTAGGGATCTTTTCAAATAATAGATTCAGTTGAATTAAGAACGGAGTTCAAACTAATATTATTATTGATTTTTTTTGGCATTTGCCAGTACCTATTCCTAAAAAGTTCCAGCTTGTTCGTGTACGGCTTGTTTAAGTCAAGCATGTCATATAACTAAAAACTTCATTTTCAGAAAATGTACACAATTTTTTAACGGATTATGTAATAGCAACTAGGATAAAGTTACTCTGTAGTAGTGGTGGAAATCTATCGATAGTACTATCGATATATCGATAGTTTCGTACTATCGAAAACAATCGATACTTTTTATATACTATCGATATATCGACCTATCCAAGTAAGAATATGATAAGTGAAAAATACCGTTTTTTCAGGATAGCAGTATAAAGGTTTAATTAGTTCTTTTCACTGCTAGGGATAAGCGGATCACTTTAATTGTGTCGTTTAAGAAACGTTAATTGCATCGTTTATACTGAAGAGTATTGAATTCTTGAGCTTTGAATTCTTTTAACTGAATTTTTAGTTAAAAACGCATTAATTTAAGAATATAAAATCAGTCATAATCTTATCAATTTTAGAGATAATACTTTAAGATTTTATCATAATAAGAATTCGACATCGTAGATCCAAAAATCGTATTCCCTTAAAACTATGATAACTGGCGTTTTCATGGCCTTAATTGGATAGGTCGATATTGATTCGTACAAGAGCGATTTGCTATTATGCGATGTAACTTTAGTTACGTTTTTCTTTTTGTCATTCCTTTTATATGCTAGTCAAATAATTGGTGATCAACCAACCCAAACGGTCTGAAAGCCAAAAAATGTTGAGATGCTGATTTTCTTACATAAAAACGATTGGCTGCTTTTAAAACAAAGTGTGAAACTGGAAAACTTTCCGATTATAATAACCTCCCTTGACTTTATAGTTTCTGGTTATAGTCAACCTATATGTAATAGAATAAAGTTTATAAATTTATTATCCGATAGTATCGATAGTATATCGATAGTCTTTTAATTTCTGTCGATAGTTTTCTATCGATTGTTTTTTATGTTACTATCGATACTATCGATAGTTGAAATTGTCGATAGTTTTCCACCTCTACTCTGTAGCGGTTCATTCATTCACTCTTGCATTTAATATAAACATCATTCATCCAACGCCACAATACAAAACATATTTCCGTTCCAAATACTCGTAAGTTATGTGAAAATAATATCTCAGCGAAATTCTGACAGATCACGCGCATCTACAAAAACAAAAACAAATGGCGTAAACACAGCGATGTATTTAGGCTAATTTGTTTACATTTTGAGGTTAGAATTCGTCTATTTTGAATTATGTTTATCCTCAAATTTATTCACAATTATTAATGTAATTTTAATTTAGATAACACACTAGCACTAGAACTTTTGATAACATTTAAGATAATTTTAATATCATTAGTTTTCCTCGAACAAATTGAAATTTAAAATCGATTTTTTTTATTGTTTTGCTTTAACTCGAAAAATGACATTTCTTTCTAAATATGCCTAGTTCGTACCTTAAATGGGTATAACGTTACATATCCAGTGGTGTTGTTAGTATTTTTTATATTTTTTTAATTTCACATGTTTTTTTAGAATTTACCTATAAAATAATGGGAATTTTTAATATTTTCTAATATAAATTATGTAATGGAATCAAATTTCACATATCTTTATTTATAATTTTTTTTGTTTTTAAAAATATTACTCAGCCGACCCTTCTCTGAATTTTTAATTTTGTTTAACTACTTCACTGTTGGCTGCGCACAACGATGAAAAAATGAGTTTCGCTGAGATATTATTTTCACTATACATATGTATCACAATAAAAATTTGTCCACGCAACAATAGACAACCATTCGCAATCAAAAGTTGTCATGTCTATTACAAAGAAAATAAAAATGTTCTTAATTTTGAACATTGATTGTAGAAATCGTGGGTTCATGGTGAAAGTTCATAATTACCCTTAGGCCCGGTAGTGTTTCTTCTCGAGAAATATTTCTCGAGACTGTCTCGAGAAATTTAACAAAAATGTAATCTCGATTTCTCGAGAAAATTTTTATTTTTCTGAAGAAAAATATTTAACTTCATTTAAAAAATAAAAGGTCAAATTTACTAAAAACAAATTGAAAATATAAATTTAAAAGTTGTAAACATTTTTCGAATCTCTCCCGTACGGAACAACATCCTTCAAACATTTATGTTTGAACGATTTGTATGACTCAAGGAACCAATCAAGAACGCATTGAGTGATTTAAAGTTGGAGAAAATGATAAATGAAGGTCACATCAAGACCGCAAATTAACGGCGGAAGGGGCTTTTAAATTTTTATTTAATAGTCTTGAAAAACAAAATACTGAGTTGAGTAAAGAAATGATGCTTTCATTAAAAACTGAACTTTCAAAACGGTAAGATGAAGTATTTGTATCTCAAATAAAGTATCTGAATAATCCACAATAATTTTCAATTCGGGAAAAGAATATGTTTTTCAGTACATCTTCTAAATATTAAATGAAATTTAAATATTAGCAAGGAATTTGTTAACTCAACTGAACGAAACGAATGAGGAAGAGTTTATCGATAGCTCCTATAGCTTACTAAATCCGGACTGTTCTGAAAATCATACTTTGTCATTACAGGAGCAGTTGGAATTATCAATTTTGGCATTTAATATTTATAGTTCAAAAATTAGTGTAACGATGCGTTGGTTTTTAACTTGATAAACGAAGAATTCTAAGAAAATATATTTCTCGTTTTCTTTCTAGAGAAATTTAAAAGTTGAGAAATCAGAAACACTAGGCCCGTGTGTATGTTTTATAACTTAACTCCGTGTTATGGGGCAGGGGAATAAAATTCATCAATATTAATTTTCGTTAAAGGTAGGGATAATATCATTTTTTAAATGATTTTGAGTTAAGTGTACTTAGTTTATTTATAAAATGATACAATGAATAACAATTTAACAAAATTATTGATAATATTATAAAAATAAATATTTTTAAATGCTCCTAAATGTAATGCAGTGTTTGATTTTGATTGATTTGATTTAAAGGGGGACTGTATTCCCCAAACACGGTTTTAAGGTGTACATTTGTACATAAAACTGATAATACAATTCATTTTTTTTTTTACTTATTTTCACAAATTTTTTGTTCTTTTACCCTTTTCGGGGGTGGAAATGAGTACACTCAAACTAACTGCAGAAATCGATAGAGCGATTAATTCTCAGCAAAAAATGATCTTTGAAGTTTTTTCTATAAATCAATAATTTTCGATTTATTCGCGATTGAAAATGTTAATGCCACTTTGGGATAAGGAAATTTATGTTTTAATATAAAAGATTAAAAGGCACTTGATTACTTTATCACTAAAATTATAAAAAGAAAAAGTGAAGTTAATCCATTTGTCTTATAAACAGCTCGAATCTGGATCTCAATTATTTTCAACCAGTTCTGAATGTTCCTTTTAGCAAGTAAGAGACTAAATTGGGATTTGGGGCTTATTGAAAATAAGGGATGAAGATTAAAACAGGAAAAGAAGCCCAGTAATTTGTAGCTTATTTATGTATTATAAACACATTATAATGTATTATAATGTGTTTATAACGTACATTATAATTGTATAATTATAATGTATGTTTATATAAATTTATTTAAAAGATCACCGCAAACAAGAATGACAATGCATAATAATACAATGAAGTATAAATTTGGTTGGGAGAATAAAAGATAACCACCTTCCAAGAGGCGATCCAATGAACTTATTATATTATAGCACTAATTCAATATTAGATAATTTAAAAACGAACAAATAATCCATATAATCAAAATAAGTACTTAGCCTAAACTATTTTTGTACTTACAATTTGCACCCACTTTACGTTTTTGTTCGCGACAAATTATTAACTTGCAAAACTTTAAACATCACTTGTTCTTTTAAGACTAACCTATAAGTGTTCTTATTGTGAAATTAAAATATTTCACAACACATGAATGTTTTAAATACACAAGTTAAACGCGAGTGCTAAATATCGGAAACTAAATCAAACCAATTCACAATCGTTCTTCGTAATTTTTCTATTGCAAATTCGTTTTACATTAGTCAAACAATTCATTTTAATTTATTAATTAAGTCACAACAAATTGTGATGGAATAATATTTAACTAAGATAAATAAGTTTTTTCTTGTATTACTGATCTGTGTTGTAATTTCGCAACAAGATAAAAATAGAGATACGTTCTCAATTTGGCTGGAGACTGAAATGATGTACACTGAAAAAATTGTACACTACACAATCCGACTTGAAATACTACATAATCTGTTCACATTTATCCAATAATAATAAACCTATCTTATGTATCTATATGTATGTCTCGCTATAGCGCATGAGGTTAGTTTTTAAATGTAGTAATTTTAGGTTTTGACTTGAATCAGAGTGTGCGATATTTAGAATTTAAAATTGACTGGGGCAATGACGAAATTTCAAACAAACCAAAATTTTAATTATTTGACGTTGGTCCAAATACGCATAGTGATATATATTGATGATTGTGAGGGCGATGATAATCGAATGATGGTGTGATGCCGTTTTTACATGTACTGCCGGTTGTGATGTAATGACTTCTAGTATAACAATAGAAGGTTTGGTCTGAGCGAGCATTACGGTCGTAGGTTGGATCGGTTTGTCTTCATCATAGCACGATTACATATTACTATGATACCATCATGCTATCAAACCATCGATAGTACGATACCATCGTACCATCACTGGTTTGATGGAATGACCAAGCTGGAAATATAGCAGAAAAAGCATCGGATATACTATTCCAATAACTAGGAATAATAGCGTCCCTAATTTACCAGGTAACTCTAGAGGTGCAGGAGCAACATCAAGTCCGGGTTAATCGTTGATGGAAATGCCTGCATTTATACCTGACCCACGGCAGGAAATTATAAACGCATTTGATTCACTCAACAACTACGAATTGCCTAATAATCACCATTCCGAAGTACCTAAATCACAACATGCTGGTCCTTCGAGCACCAGAAATTCATACAGGTATTTAAATAAATATATCCCGCAATGGCCAATTATATGATGGTTCCAATAAACCACATGACATAAACGAGATTATATTTCGAATTGAAAATATGGCTGCTCAACTATGAGTCTCCAATTTAATCAATGTTATTCAGAGGTTTTTAGAAGCCACTGCTGATTGTTGGTTTTGGGTATTTCTACATAGCTATCCCACCGCGAATTGGATACAAGCACACCAAGCAATTTAGTCCAGATTCAGCAAACCTGAAAATGAGGATGAAGTAAGGCTACCCAAAGTAGATTTCAACGCCCAAACGAATCGTTTAATAAATTCTTACTAGCGATTTAATCATTAAATGTGAAACTATTACACTGATTATTATTCATGTTATTGTGAACACGAACAGTCGAATACGACTGAATTACCCAAAATTGAACCATATTATGGGAAATTGTCTCAAACCAATATCAATTGTCAAGCTGGTACGAAGACTGAATGGAATCCGAACACTTCTAGAGCGTCAAATTTGTATCATTACGGAACACCACTGAGTTACTCATTTGATGAATCACAAATGCCACTTATGCCAAATTTAGCAGTAACAGACGGCACGAAATTATTGGTGTCTGAGCCTAATATTTCATCCATAAACAGAACGAATCGTGGACCAATAACTGATAAAGACAATTCTGTGATACTATATGCTGGAATTGCCATGACATTGGGCATAGAGGTCAAGACTGCCTACAGGAATTTTTAAAAGTATTTTGTTTCGGTTGCGGCCGGCCGGGCATTAGAAAACTCAACTGTCTAGCTTGCCAAAAACGAATGTCGGAAAACCTATATCCGAATGCAAGTGCTGGGAGAATGCATTCGTAGAGGGAAATTCCAGACCGATCCACCATTTGATCTCGAGAACCGAACCAAAATAAGTTCTTTAGTAGATATTGCGAACAAAAATTCACACCATGATAAGTCATCGTTTTCTGATTGGATTGTTGACACTCTAGTTAGTATATTCCAAATTATTAATAAAAACGACAAAAACGAATTACAGCATATTTTCGACAACGGAAAACATTACTAAAAGAAATATCAGTGACCTCAATTCGAGACACCAAGGGTAGTAAGTCCGATTCTCGTCCTTACGTAACTATTTTTCTTTGCAGTAAACCTTCCACAGGACTCCTTTATTCTGGAGCGTCAGTTAGTATATTGGGAAAACAATGTTTAAACTTTTTAGAATTTAGTCCCTTCTCTTCAAAAAGACTTATACCTAGGCATAAATTTTTGGAAGCTTTCGGTATATTCCCAACTATACGTAAACAAATTGATAGCATATCAATCAACATTTGCTCACTATTGATCAGGACACGACACTAAATGAAATAAAACTTTTGTCAAATCTCGAAGGCACATAATTGATGTTTGTGATACAGCGCCTATCAAACAATGGCACTACCCAATATCACCAGCTGTACAAAACTTTTGAATCTTCAAATCAGCATATACATATGTATATAGAAATTGGTAAATATTTATAAAACCAGGTGGTTTTGGGTCAATTCGTAGGGCAGATACCTGACCCTCTTAACCTACAGGTTCGAAAAGCTTTTCGATTCTCCCTTGACCATAAAACAGATGGCGAAAAATTCTAAATCGGATGAGCCGCCTCGAGATAACATACAACAGGCATCCAAACAGACGGACGCACAATTTTTGGTCGAAAGACGAAATTATTTATCACCAGCAAAGTACTTTAGGTAAATTTAGAAATTTAAATTCCATATCACACGGTAATATATTCATTTTGTCTTAAAGACACCTAGGGAACAATTGTTGGAATTTGGAAGGTGTGTAAGTGTATTAACCGTAGAAAAATATTTCCTCGAATAGTCGGACATAGCCTTCTGTTTGTTAAAATAACCAATGCTTTAATCGACTTCAACATTTGTGAACAGGTAGATAATGAATTGTCAAATTTATCATCAACGTAACAAGAAAATCGTCGGTTCCGTTTTAGAGAAAATCTGTTTGGCAGTTTTGTCTTCCACTGCAACCCCCCTCTATTCTAGACTCAGATGGACCTAAAAATTAACACAAACTGCTTATTACTAAAATTTATCTTTGTACCAAATTTCGACCAAAACTATCAATATTTTTAATAATTGGAGGTAAAACAAAAATAATAAAAATGGATGACTGGAAGGACGGACTCGACATTTTTCTAATCGAGTTTCGGGGTCCCGGCAACCTAATTTTTCGAGAAATGTGAAAAATGAAAATCTGGAACAAAATTTTTTTCGCGATTACAATACATACCCAATATTACTTCGTTATAGTGGGAAAAGTAAAAATCAACCTTCTGATGACCTTATAAGTAACACTACACATTGTTATATAACAAAAAACAGCTCAATTATTTCAACCCAATAAATCTGCGCAATATAAGTTCGTAGTAATTTAATAAAAAAATCACACGGAAAAGAAAATAATTCTATTTATGTAATTAGTGATTCACTAGAAAGAACACACCTTCACTATTCCACCCACAAACGATTCCCTCCACGATAACTTTTTAACTCATAAAACTTTAACCATCACTTGTCCTTTTAAAACTAAACTAACTATAATACTCGTATGTTCCTATTACGAAATTTATTTGTTTTGATTTGAATTTAATAAAACGAATGTTAAAGATAAAAAAAAATTAACCCGGCGAGTCGCGAGTTCTAAACCGCTACACATCGAAATCAAATTAATTCACACCCAAATTTCGCAATTTTTGTATTGTTTGTAGATATGTACATAAAGTCGACTTACATTGGTTAAACAATTAAAGCACTCATTTTAATTTATTAATTAAGACTGAATTTGTTGTGATGGACTGATATACTATTCAATTAAGATAAACAAATTGTTACTGTGTTACTAATCTGGGTCTGTGTTGTTATTTCAATAAGAACAAACTAATATAATCGTTATTTCAATAGGTAAACCCAATATTTTAGCAGTTCATCATGATTAATGTACACATATAGGCCTAACAGAAAATCATAGTGGCATGTTTGCCGATAGAAGAAAGTTTTGAGATATCGATTTTCTGAGATATTGGTAATATTAAATTTTTAAATTGTCAAACATTGCCTATTAATATGTTGTTAACGCTTTGATCCGTTATTAAGCTAAAGGGGATTGGCTCTGTGAAAGTCCAAATAGTTTAAATCTTAATAAATCTTGTCTATTTGGATATTTTTAAATTTAGCATGAAGTTCAAATATTTGTATATAATAAATTCGCCCGAATGTATGCTTTTTAATCTAATATTAATTTAGGATAAACTTAATTCGCATTATGCTCCTCAAGGTTTGGAATGCGTCCGTCCTCCAAGAAACACAAAGCTGTGTTTGTTCAATGCATGTGTCAAATCAGTACTTGCTGTATGGGTGTGTATCATGGAAACACACACATAAGATCGCAAGAAGACTCCAGGTGTTTGTGAATAAATGCCTTAGAAGGCTGATATAATGCTTCTGGCCAAACACCATCAGCAACATAGAAAGCTTCTACGACAAACTCAACAAACAGACTTTCAGACCGAAATAAATAGTTCGGGCAGAGGGAAACGCCATATTAACGCCATAAGCAAAAAATTAAGATATTTCTAATATTAATCCAGTTTAAAAAAATACTCCAAATTGCTTAAATATTCGTATAGGAACACTTTAAATTTATCAAAAAATATCTAAAATTTCAAATTAATATTTCGTATGACACCCCTTGTTGTTTAATGACTTCAAATATGCGTTCTGGCTTTGACAAGTTTTTTAATGTTTCAACCTCAATTTCTCCCCAACAGCCTTTAATGCACTACTTTAGTTCAGTGGCCTTTTTAAACTGCCGACCATTCGCATAAACCTTCGCTGCAAGTATGCCCCATAAATTCTCCATCGGATTACAATCGGGACTACATGCAGGCCATTCAAGAACATTTATTTGTTTTGACGAAACTACTCCATTGATTGCTTTGATACATAGATGAAAGCATTGTCTTGTTGGAAAATAAAATCAATGTCGTTGTTGTCGTCAAGAAAAGTTGTCAAAACGTCTTCTAACAAATCATTGTATATGTTTGAATTCATTTGGGGGGTAATTAAGCAAATTAGTAGCTTCCCGCCATAGCAAAAAGCTCTCCACACCATTACTGTCGATCCGCCGAAATTTCTTTTAGACCGGAATATATTTGTATCACGGATATCGTGCCAGTAGCAAGAGTAGCAATCTGGGCCGTCCAGGTTAAATTTTTTCTCATCCTTCATCCTTCCAATGCATGTGTCGCTTGACGAACAGTAGCCTATTTTCAATATGTTTATAGGATAAATTAGGCTTACCGTGCAATTTCGCCCATTTAATATTTTTTGTTGTTCTTAACACTCGAGCAATATTTTGTTTTGTAACAGGTAGGCCCAATTTTGCTTTAATTTGATTGGAGGTTTACTTGTTACGAATTGCTTCTTTTCTTATTTTGTCAATTTGAGATTTGGATAACTTACTATTTCCTTTTGTTTACTTTTGTTGACTTTTTAAGACCTTAACTTCGACCTTTTTTTAGGAAGTTGTGGACCACAGTTGATGATCGACCAATTTTAGTACCAATTTGACGTATAGTAAATCCTTGTTCTTTATAAATTCTGATGGATTTTTCTTCATCATTTAAGAACTTTCCCTTTGACGTCACTTTAATAAAATATTATTAAAATAAATAATAATTTTAATAAGATTCCATTTTATAAGCATTGTACTATACTCGTACATACTATACATATACTTACTGAATAAGATCGAATATGAAATATTTAAAACAAATGTGTATATGGGACGCTTCACGTCAACCGGGCCACCTCCATGCCCAAAATTTAAAGCATCCAATAATTGTTTAAGGGCTCTAATATTTTCGTTGAAACGTCTACTTTCGAATGCCGAGTGCCCTTAGTGATCGTGTAACATCTGAACGACTTAACCGATTGAGATTCACACCATATATTTGTTTTGTCGAGGCGATGGTTCCTAGCTATGCTATTATCCGATAGGTGGCGATGTAGTCAAGTTATTAACAAATTCTATTATTATGAACCGTAATGACTCATATTCACAATATATGTTTGTTTAGTGCTATAAAAGAAAATCACAAAATGACCCGATAGGTTGCGCTGTGGTCGAGTTATTAACAAATTCTATAATTATGTACCAAAATGACTCATATTCACAATATACGTTGATTTAGTGCCAAAAAGGAAAGTTACAAAATACGGACCCGATAGGGGGCGCTGTGGTCGAGTTATTAAAGAATTTTATTTTTATAAACCGAAATGATCCATATGTACACAATATGTTCGTGTGGCCTACAAACTACAAAAGTGTTTTAGTATATGCTGCCGTCCAATAGTTCGCACTATTTTTTGGTAGAACTCAATTTTGACATACGAACATCATTTCTTTTTGAATTTCGACATACAAGCATCATTTGTCTGTGTTATTGCGTTCATAAACTCAATATTTTGATTATTTATTGCTAAAAAAAGAAATTTAATATCAATTACTAAAAAAACCAGTGATATTGGGACTTTTCACGTCTACTGAGGCGCTGCCGAGCCCATAATTTAAAGCATCCAAAAAATATATTAAGGGCACCAGTATTTCCGTTTAAACATCTACTTTCGAATGCTTAGTGCAGATTTTAAAAATCAACAAGATGCCTGCTTAATATTGTGGCAAGAATAATAAACTCAGGAATAGATAATAAGGAAATTTAAGTAAAGTTAAAAAAGGTCAAAATTGAGTAAAAATATAATATTGAGTAAATGGTTAGAGTACCAAAGGGAATTTTCACCATCATGGCTAGAGGTATATTTATTAAAAATGCAAAAACAAGTTTGCAGTAACAAGTAGGGGCCGCAGTTTTGAAAAAATTAGATTGTCATCAAAAAACTAACTTATTTTAAATTAACCCCTTAACGGATAATTTTTTGAAAAAAAAACGTCAAGAAAAAATAATTTTTTTTTGTATTTATAATGTTTATTTGAACATATGTATGTATTTTAATTTATATTGAAAAACCAAAACTAACAAAACATAAAATTTTGAAAGGCCGAATCGGACCAAAAAAGCTCTAAACTACAAGCCCTATTCGCCTTTTAACGCAAAGTGGCTGACATCTGTTGGACGATATTGAAACTAGAGTTAAAGGTGAACAGCAATCAAAAAAATATATATTTGGACAATTTTGTTATTGATTTCGGTTCAAAATAATCATTTATTGCACATAAAAGTTATATTTATTTATTCAGCGACAAATTAATTTAAAAATAACACACATAAAAATAAACGCTGAATTGCTGTTCACCTTTAACTAGTGGCGATCGTAGCGTCTCTTGCGGCCCTTTAAAGGTGAATAGTAAAATGTATAACAATGTTTTACTTACCAAAACCAAGCTTAATAAAATAGATTTAAAAATAGTTGCTCGAGTGCATATTTCTGCAAGTAGGTATCACATAGGTTTAGATGGCGGTCCACTAGGACCAGGCATAAACACAGAAAAGGTCCGTAGCCGTTAGGTATCACATGCTCGAATTAGCTCGAGCGTGCGTTTAATTGGTTGAATCGATAAGGGACAAGGTAGAAAATTGAGAAAAATGGACCGATTGTGAAGCTGTTAAGTTAGCAATAAATTATTTTATTTGTTTTTTTAATAATTGATATTAAATTCCTTTTTTTAGCAATAAATAATCAAAATATTGAGTTGATAAACGCATAACGTAGTCAAATGATGCTTCTATGTCGAAATCCAAAGAGAAATGATGTTCATATGTCAAAATTGAGTTCTACCAAAAAATAGTGCCATCTATTTGACGGCAGCATATACTAAAACAATTTTGTTGACAACGCGAACATATTGTGTGCGAATTATAAAAATAACTCGACCATAACGCCACCTATCGGGTCCAAATTTTGTGATTTTCTTTTTTGGCAATAAACCAACATATATTGTGAATATGAGTCGGGCCATAATAATGGAATTTGTTAATGACTTGACTATAGCGCCACCTATCGGATAATAGCATAGCTAGGAACCATCGCCTCGACAAAACAAATATATGGTTTAAATATGACCTCAGTCGGTTAACTAAGAGACGATCCAACGATTATATAGATTTTAGCCACCTTATTGAGCCGCCATCTTGTTTTTTTTCAAAAACGGCACTCGGCATTCGAAAGTAGACGTTTCAACGAAAATATTAGTGACCTTAAAAAGTTTTTTGGATGCTTTAAATTTTGGGCATGGAGGTGGCCCGGTTGACGTGAAACGCCTCAGTGCGTAAAATCACGTTTTTTTAGCGTCCTTATACGAATGTTTAACTATTTATTTATTTATTTTATTTATGTATTTACAATAATTTTGGCTTAGCCAAACCCATACTTCCACAATCTATTTTGAGCTAAAGCTCATTCGTAACACATTGTGTAAGGTAGGGTAGATCAACATCCAAATTTTATTAAATGATTTTTTTTTTTCTAGAAAGTGCCGTTAGGTGATACCTGTTTACGAACATAATATTCGGACACAGGATGACAATACAGTATACGTTTAGTTTTAATAGTAGACATAATTTTTGTCCTAATTCATAAATTTTAAACGAGATTGCGTGTTATACGAATAATTATCACTGTATAAATTGCCAGGTGTCTCGACTAAATTTTTGCGGTGGAGTGACAGTAGATATTTGGACCCCATCAACAGCACCAATTACATCCCTCATTCCATATTTATCGTGAAATCTGTTATTAAATCATTAAGAAAATTCCAAAATTATTAAAATTTTGTAATTTTTTTTCTTACCTAAAATTATTTTTAGTTTTTTCCAAAACAGTTATCGGAAATCGTACACGGTGTGCGGGAAGCCGAAAAAAGTTGGTCTAAAATGCCGAAAAAAACTAGCGTCATATATAAATACAGCATGCCCTACAGTGTCAGAATCCATTAAACAGAAAATCGTACCTGATCATTTAACAAAGAAATCACGAAAAAACGCGATTTTTTTAATTTTAATTGAAAATATAATTTCGGCGGCCAATTTAAAGAGGAAGAAATTAATGATGATACAACTTTTATACTTTTTTCTTAATCTGTATTCCTTTATCTACAAAATGAACCCTATATAAATATTTTGCGATAACTAGTTTTTGTTTTACAACCAAAAATACACTAACATACAATGCCGAAAATCAAAATATTCCGCCTACTTTGCTTGAAACAATACTAACTCAAGGTCACTGTGTACGGAAATGTGAAAGAAATTTGCCTTAACATTTTTGAGTTGGTAACGTGGAGGAAAACTGCCTTCAAGCGGTTTTTGGAGGAATCGATAGACAATCGCCAATCTGCGGAATTATATGCATGGTGCATTGTGGAAACCAAACCATGTATTGTACATATTATATCAGTGCAAAACAGCGAGTAAAATATTCTCAATTGATTTGAAAAAATTCGTAAAATGACAATTTATGGCTTCATATATTCCAACATTTGAAGCCAAAATGTTCACTTGTTTTAAATTCTTTGACAATGGAATAGATTGCCGCTTCGATAGTTTCAGGCATCGTACCACAATATCCAAACGATTTTGCGAGATTTCAATGTAATTGCATGGCGCAGTAACATTTGATAGTTGATACATTGATACAGGTGTTTCTCATCAGATTCAAATGTTAGTGGTAAATATTCTTTAGTTGGGTTTGATCTTTCCGGAACAGGAATATCAACTGAATGCGGCAGCGGTAATTGAGCATATCTCGTTGCATTGTATGTCAAAGTACCAATTTTTTTTCTGTTTGTACCGAGAATATAATTTACGCTTCCATAACATTGAATTGGATCATGTATTTGTAAGTCTATCCATATCATCAGGACACCAAATGGCATTGCGGCTTCAGTGTTCTGTCATTTATGCAGATGGAAAATGCTTGCCGTACAAACAATAGACGGCGCGGCGTCCAATTTACACCACTAGTAACATTTTGTGAAAAGTATAGTCGATATAAATCAGAGGTTTCTTCACTTATTTTGCGGTAATTGGTCATAATTTTACATTTTCCACACACGTAACAAAAGCAATTGAGTTTAAAACGTCTATCCATATTTCACCAGATTTCACAAGCAGATTTCCACGTTAGTTTCTGGGTTCTTTTGTCACTGTATATATTTAAATGAAAAACTTTTTATTTTTAATTTTATATTGTAGTTTTTATTTCTTCCTTATTGTGACAATTTTTTAATTTTTTTAAAAATATCGATTTCGAGGATAATTTCTTCTTCGGTTTCTTTTTTACTATTATTACATAATTTATTTTGAAGCTTTTTATATACTGTTACTGAGTGCTGTTGTTTGGCACCTCCTTTGTTTTTAAGTTATGGATAAAATTAAGTCGTAATTTGTATTGGTTTTGGTGTTGATTCTGTCGTTAAGTAAACTGTTGTTGTTTTGGTTTTGAATATTTCCAGCTCTTCTAACCTGTCTAATTTTGGTCTTTCTTTGATTCTGTGTAAAATGGTTAAATTTTTATTGAATTCAGTATACCTATTTGGCAAATTTGTATGTTAGTGTATTTTTGGTTGTAAAACAAAAACTAGTTATCGCAAAATATTGATATAGAGTTCATTTTGTAGATAAAGGAATACAAATTAAGAAAAAAGTATAAAAGTTGTATCATCTTTAAATTCTTCCTTTATAAATTGGCCGCCAAAATGATATTTTCAATTAAAATTAAAAAAATCGCGTTTTTCGCGATTTCTTTGTTAAATGATCAGGTACGATTTTCTATTTAATGGATTCTGACACTGTAGTGCATGCTGTATTTACATATATATGACGCTAGTTTTTTTCGGCATTTTAGACTAACTTTTTTCGGCTTCCCGCACACCGTGCGTATGTGCTTCGGCACCAAATATTTGATAATTAGGCAAGTTACGTTTTCTATACAGCTAGGCAAAGTAGCTTGTGACAGGTCCAGCACATGATTGCTACCAATGTAAGCCTGATAGCTACCTTGCCCATAAAAATGCAACATAATTTATTTTAAAATAATGTAACGAAACCGCAAGGATTTCGTTAGCAGATCATGAGAGCAGAACTTTGGTGCGGTTTGTGTAGCTGGTTAGAGCTCACGGTGCGGCGTGGTGTTTTCCAAACATACTCTCATGCTTGTATAATCGCATGACATGATTGAATGAGAAACATACAAGAAAACTAACATTATTTTTGCCACGTCCCTAGTAGCTAATGGAATAATGAACCGGGCGTGATCAGCTGAGGCGTCCACCTCAACTACCGGCGATCCACGTCATGACCACCAACAGAACCCACTATTAGTAGAGGTTACCGATGCCGATAAGAGGTGGAAGCATGTTCTGACGGCGGACCTAACGACGACACCCCCGGAGCGGAAGCCGCCACATCAAACGACCAACACATATGTCGTGGAGCCCTCCACCGCAGCCTGCAATGGAGGAACGACCTCCACGATCTGTAGATAGATGGAAGTACCGATCCCTCACGAGATCCACCTAACCATCACTTGATCATAACAGTACTATTTACGCACTCATAGTGAGTAAACAAAAGAGGAAATGTGATGATACGATAGTCATTAAATAAGGTGACCGCCTAAAAGTCACCGCGGAATATAAAACCACGCCACAAAGTAACACAAAGAAAACAGCAATATCAAGAGATCAATATAACGGAATTTATTTTTTATATAAAAAATGGAGGTGTGGCCAACACACGACTTTCTTTTACGAACAGCGAATTTTGAAAAACTTTTATAATTCAAATTTCCCGCAAACTTAATTAAGATTGTTTTTATTATTTCATGTTTTCTGTAAATTGTATATTTTTGAAATATTTGCAAAATAAATTTTCTGTTTTACGGAATCTGGGAGCTGGGAACTGGGACCCCAAAATTTATGTAAAAAGTTTAAACATGAAGTTGCAGTTTGATTGCTTAAACCATTTGGACTACAAATTGACAGTCATATGTATATACCAACAGACACCACTTCAAAACTCAATTTTTTGAACTCATTAGTATACACGTAAAAGAAATAAAAGGTGATATTTATGAATTTAAATTTTTTCTTTTAATTTTTTGGAATTTGTATTAGTGATTTTTTGTAAATCTTATACTTTTTAAAATATGTGCAAAACACATTTTCGGGCCGAGAGTGGCCACTTCCGGTTGACCGATTTGGCAATTTAACATACATGTAGGCTAAATATTTTTATAACATACAGTACGTCACTGAAGTGTGCAAATTAATTATAATTAGCATAATTGGGCTAATACACACAATAATTAAAATGACAAATGCAAGAACTGCTGTAACTCCCTGTAAAAAAGTGTGGGGGGGGGGGCAGGAGTTGCGAAATATTTTTGCAATTATAAAACGATATATATAATTAAGTATTACAAACCCTAATAAGTCGTTAAAAAAGTTAAGAAACATGAAAAAATGATCCACATTCAATTATGTAATATTTGCATTAAAAACCGGAAGTATGTCACTGTAGTGTGCAAATTAATTATAATTAGCATAATTAGGCTATATATACACATATATTTATGTGTTGGCAAAACAATATTTAATTTTTTTTTTATAAAATTTTTAAATTTTTTTTAAATTTTTTTTTTAATTTTTAATTTTAATTTTTTTAATTTTTAATTTGTTTATTTTTATTTTTTTTTGATTTTTGGAAACATTTTGTATTAGTAATTTTTTGTAAACCTTATACTTTTTAAGATATTTGCAAAACAAATTTTCTGGCCCAAGGGAGTGGCCACTTCCGGTGGACCGATTTGAAGTAAAATTCACTGGGACCTCCCAATTTATCCAAAAAGCTTAAATCTGAAGTTTCAGTTCGATTGGTTAAGCCATCTGGGCTGTAGAGAGGACACAGACTGACAGACAGACGGACAGACAGACGGACTGACAGACAGACATCATTTCGAAACCCACTTTTTCGGACTCAGGGGACCTCAAAACAGATAAATCTTCAATAATCTCAAGGTCGAAAATTTTCATGATTACTATACTTTATTTTACTTACGTAAAAGAAAGTAACACAACCCTTATCACTGCGGTAAAGAACCCGTTTGAAAATAAAATTACGCAAGGCAAATTAATACTACCAAGAACAACGAAACTGAATTAATTAAATGAAAAAAAATTAACTTTAATATGAACTCTACAAAAGAAAAGAAAAGAAAACTGATTTGATTTGAGACGGTGGTGGTACAGTTCGTACACCTCAGGAAATCTGAAAAAAATGTTTATGTAATAAAGAAAAAGATGTACAGTAATAAAACACTTAAGAAAAAAACGACGAGCTTGTATCCTAGACATGATCTATTAACGTTGTAGGACTACATACAATTGAGAAAACTTTATTTGTACAGTTGTACAGTTTAAGCATAGCATTCATATTCTCATTTTATTATACTAAAACAAAAAAAAAACTTCTGATATTTCCAATGTTATCGTTGCGTAGGTGTATTTTATAAGACAATGATTTTAAAATGCGTTGCGAATATACCTCGGGCAATGTTTTTAGTAAAATGTGAAATCTATTATGATTTTCTATGGTTTAAGTGAAACCAAAATTTAGAAATTACAAATTAAAAAAAAAAGGTTAATGCTGCCACCTTTATATATTAGACAGTATCAGCCTAAACGTTCATTACCAGTTGTACATAATTTTTATTAATTTTATAATTATTGTTTATACAATACTAAATTTTATATTTCTAAATTCGTTATGCCACAATGAAATGCCGTTTTAACATAAAAATTAAAAAATGTGTCTATTCGGCTCCTCGGAAAACACTTTTCTCACAAAGCGTCCGTTAAAGATTACCAAATCAATCATTTATATTTTACCAACTTTTTCTGTTATTTTGGGCAGGTATTTTCTTAAATTTGGAGACCTCTTCCCTAATATCACAATTGGTCACGACAATATAAATCTTCAACTCTCATGCCGGCAAATCACAGACTCATAAATAATCTTACAAGGAAACCTTTTGTACTGTCAAATTCAAAAAATTATAAAAACTATTCTAAATTGTACCACTATGAGACTATGAGTCCATTAGGACCAGACGCAGACATACAAGCCATAACTGAGAGACAATAATGAAATCATGTTTTTTATCGGCAACCAAGCCCTTTTTAGACGTTAAAACCACCCCTTAATTTGCGAAAAAAGGTAATTGCATCCCCTAAAAAAATATAGAATTGCAACCCTTATAATCTAATTTATTATGGACTAATTGTAGTTTTTATGAGGAATAATTAGTAATTTGTTTTATCAAACAAAGTGAAGTAGAAGACGTGACAAATCGAAGAAAAAATGTTTTTGAGGTTAAACTAAGGGGTGGTTTTAACACGTAAAAAGGGCTTGGTTGCCGATAAAAAAAAACCTTCGTTAATGTCTCACAGAGTAGGTACTACAACTTAGAGTAGTTTTTATATTTTTTTTTAATTTGACAGTTCATACAGTTCCCTTGGTAGATTACTTAGAACTGACACTTGTTTTCATTTTCGACCTTTAACAATAATTACATCCAGTTATACATCTGTAGTATACTGTTGAAAATCTTTAAATATTTAAATTACTTCGTCTAGAGAGCATCCACAATGTGTTGAAGGTATACCAGAAATACTTCACAATTTAAGTTAAAAGTTGACCCGTTTAAAAATGTTGCCAAAATGGGATTTTCGGTTCAAATTAGAATTCATCATTTTTTTAAAGCTATTACAGATTTTCATATTTTCATATTCAAGAGAACATCCTCAAAAAAATGTCCCATTAAAATTATCAAATTTCATAATTTGAAATTTTAAAATTTTTTATGATTTGAAAAACAGAATGTTAGTAATTAAACGAAAGATACAAAAAAATAAGCTGTATTGTTTAAATGGACCTTTTATTTTAATTAAGAAAACTATGTTTGTTAAATTAATACTTTGTAATTTATTTTATTATTTTTTTTAAAGTTTTACAATGATCGATCCTTCATCAATTTCTAAGTTACCTTCGAACCCGATTGTTTCAATAATCTAGTTAAGTAACCATTTTCCTGTTTAAGTAATTCCGCTGGGGAATCAAATTCGACCACTTGCCCCGCGTCCATAACTAATATTCGATCACAATCCATCACTGTATGTAATCGATGCGCTATTGTTATTACTGTACAATCTGAAAATGTATTACGAATAGTTGTTTGAATTAATTTATCTGTTTCGGAATCCACGTTCGCTGTTGCTTCGTCCAATACTAATATTCGATTATTTCTTAAAATTGCGCGTGCCAGACACACTAATTGCCTTTGGCCCATGCTAAAGTTATTCCCATTGTCAGACATTTTGGAATCCAAACCACCGGCTAAAGATGTGACCACATGTTTTAATTGAACTTGTTCCAGGGCATGCCACAATTCGGTGTCAGACTTTTCTAGGAATGGATCTAAATTAGTACGCATTGATCCGGAGAATAATATAGGATCTTGAGGTATAATCGAAATATTTTTACGTAAATCGTGTAACCCTAACGATTTTATATTTAAACCATCGATTTCAATTTCACCATCTGTTTCGGTTAAACGGAATAATGCCTGTACAAGCGATGATTTTCCGGCTCCAGTTCGGCCAACAACGCCAATTTTTTCTTTCGGTTTTATAGTCAGATTTAAATTCTTCAAAACTAACGGTCCATCATCGCAATATTTTAGATTAAATGATCGGAACACTATTGCGCCAGATTCGGGCCATCCAATTGGTATACTAGTGGACGGTTGGGTTTCCAAGGCTGGCTCCTGTTTTAATTCAGCATATTCGTTGATTCTTTCCACGGATACCATATTATTTTCTAATTCAGTTGATTGTCTTATTCCCCAATTTGACATACCAATTAACAGAATTGATTTGGTAACAATAAGACCGACATTGCCACCCAAAGCACTATCAGAAAATAACAAACAACTCATTGTTACCGTAACCGTGTATAATGCACACATTGTGTCCAGCCACAAAGCAAATGCTCTGGTCGTTGCGTAATACATATACGTTGATCCAGTTAAATTATTCAAATGTTTATTAAACTCATCGTTTAAAGCATGTTGAGCCTTAAAAGCGCGTATCGTGGACAGACCTTGAATTGTTGCATTTGTATGAGCGAAAACAGGACTTCGGTTCAAGGACTGAATTCGATTAATACTTCGTGAAGTTTTAATATATATATTTCGAAATACACACAACAATATACTAAGTAAACATGTGGGTATTAAAAGCCACGGGTTAATTGCTGAAACTAGTATACCGGTCGAAATCATTTCCATAAAACAGGTAATTGTATCCATCAATGTTAGTGGAAGTCGTGAATCTATAGCGCCAATATCTTTCGAAAATCGATTTAAAATTCTTCCTGATGGATTGCTATTAAAGAAAGACAAGGCCGCTCTAGAAATACCTAAGAAAAGGTTGTTGTGCAAATTAATTGAAGCTCGAAGGCACATTTTAAAATAAATAATATTTCGATGAATTATGGTATACACAAATATAATAGTAAGAACTACGTAAGCAATGATATAGTTTGTTCGTGTTTCTGAAATTTCGGAACTCATAAATTCAGTTTCATTGGACGTTCCACTAATAGTAAAGTTTGTTTTGATTACAGTTTCTTCCCAATTGGCCCAATAAGCTAAAAAATAATCGACAGCTAACAAACTAATTTCGCTCATTATAAAAAATATGCCAACCGCAAAAACCATAAATCCACTCTTAATTGATTTTATGTAACTTTTGTAAACTTTAAATGAAACTGATCCTTCAACCATGGTTTCTCTAACCTCTTCTTCTTCCTCTTCATTACTGGTTGTGCTAGTTTGTGATTCAAGCCTCGTTTTATTTGTAAGTTTAACATTAGTTGAATCATCGGGTAACTCTAAAGCTGATATTATGTTAGGTCTTATCTTTTGAAGATCTTCAAAATAACCCTGAACGTCGATTTTTCCATTTTCCATCAGAACAATATGATCTACGCTTTTTAAATATTGGATTTGATGCGTTACCAAAATAACACATTTTTCTTTTAAATAATCCTGTATGCACTCAGTGAAGATTTGTTGGCCCACATGTGCATCTACAGCCGATAATGGATCATCTAGTAAATATATATCCGCTTTACGGTAGATGGCTCGTGCCAAGCTTACTCTTGCCTTCTGGCCACCACTCAAAATCACTCCACGTTCTCCAACCAAACTCAAATCGCCAAAAGGCAGCAATTGAAAATCTCGATCCAAAGCACAAACTCGACACACCTCTCTATATCGAATCTCATCATATTCTTCAATAAACAAAATATTTTGTTTGATCGTTCCGTTAAATAGCCACGATTCTTGCGGTGCGTAACTTAAAGATCCATTGACTTGAAGAAATCCATCGTCAATTTTTAATTCGCCAACTATAACGTTGAGAAGTGTACTTTTTCCTGATCCTACAAGACCGATGATCGCACAAAGATTTTTTTGATTTACCTCTAAATTAAATGAAAATATTCCAGTCGAATTTTCGATGCGGTTCCATGCTGCTGATACATTTTCCAAATAAATTCCTTTTCCTTTTGTCAATTTCATTTCATCCAGATTAGACTTTGTGTCTCTGAATTCCAACTTTGGTTTTTGTTGAACAGTTTCATTTGGATAAGATTCTTTTTCTTCTGGCATTTGTAAAAATGTTTCGATTCGCTTTATCGAAACCCACGCTCCAGCTCCTTCAGTAAGAGCAAGCGGCCAAAAATAAATCATCGATGAGTTTAATATCAGCAGACATGATGTCGTAATAAATACTTTGCTTGGAGTTATAGCCTCGCCAAAGTAAACATACGACATTAAACTTAAGAATATAGAAATTCGGGAAACCGTGAAAAACGAATTTAAAATGCCTTCGATAAAATAAATTCCTCGAATAATATTAAGCTCCTTACGACGCACTTTATCGACCATTTTTGCAAATGATTTTTCCCAAGCATACATTTTAATAACTTGAATACCTTGGATTATCTCATTCATAAATTTAACACGAATATCTGTTCGTTCTGCAGCTCTTCGATTGTACGTTGCAGCTTTTTTAGCAATCCAAAATTGTAACGGGCTAAAACTTAACACGAATATTAAAGCAATTATCGCCGATTTGCCTATTTCTCGATAAAGATAATAACCAATAATGATAACTTCAGTGGGTCCGACCCACAGGGCATGCATAAATGCTATACCATATTCGATTTTTGCGATGTCATTTGACAGCATATTGATTATCTTGCCGTTCATTCCGTCAAAAACTGTTGATTTTGATAATCTCAGAAGCTAAGTATAACAAATTGACAATAAATACAATTGTTGATGAAAAATTAGCATGTATTTAATGTTTTTACTAGACTAACTTACCTTCTTATAGATCAATGATGATAACCCATTCCTATATTTTAAATTATGTTGTAAAATAAAAAATATAAATGGATGAAAGGTAATTGCAGTCAGTAATGCGGACATAGATAATCCGCTTGCGTACCAATAAGCCATTTCTTTAGAAATATAGTTTTGATTTGATGCAAAATATGATACTAAGCCGCCCAGGCAGATGGGTTGTAATAAACTGAAACACGTAAAAATAAAATGTTAGGGACAAAAATAATATAAATATTTTTCAAGATGGCACATACCTTAGAAACGATTCAAGAGTTGAATAAAATATACCCGCTAAAACTAATTGAACGCCATAGGCTTTAAATAATACTCGAAATAAACCAAACTTTCTTTTATTCTTTAACTGATCGTTCCATAATATTGTAAAGTATTCTGCTAGATTTTGACTTTCATGCTCTTCCAGTGATTCATACATATCTTCATCCTCCAGTGATCGCTTCATGCCTGTCCTATATATATCTTTTAGAAATCTAAGAAAATAAAAAGATTTTACATTTTACGAGGTGTAAAGGTTAATTATACAATACATTTCCTTAAGAATAACGATAATAAAGTTTCAAAAGAGCAAAGCGGTTAAGGCAACCGTGTGGTGTGATTAAACAAATTAATAAGAGGATCGTTTTGATAAATAATTAAAGATTTTCAATTTAACTCTTCTTAAGGAAACTACTTTTCAAGAAAAAAATCTTTTATTTCAACAGTTGATAAGGTAAAATAAAAATTTGTCGTTGATGAGACTGGCATCAGAAAATATACATAAAGAGAAATGTTTACTTGAGAACTGTGCTAGAGCTCGATAAACCATAGGATTTCAATGTCTGTAAAGCTTATTTATATATAATTTAAAGAAATCGATTTAGTAAATATTTATAAAATTTCAGAGAATAAAATTTGACAATAAAACCAAAAGAAAACACTGTTTGTTAAATTAAAGAAAGATTTAAAAAAGTAATTTTTATAATGTGTCGTTAAGGCCTTGGTCAAAAAAGTCAGTTTTTTTTTTTTTTGCCTTAGTACATCCATCTGATAATGCTTTTCTATTTCGTTAGTTGTCACAAAATTTGTTGATATTGATGTGTCTGGAAAGAATGTACGTTGTTTAACAGACATATGACTTGCCAATATATAGCTTTGAAGATGTTCCACACAACCAGCTCAAATAATCATGTAATGGATGATCTCGTTGAAATCCTTCTGCAGAGATTGTTGACAGGTTGAAGAGATTTTGCAATGGAACGGATCCAATAAAATATTTACATGTTTCTGTAAAATAGATGATGGTATGTTATCCGGCCCACAACCGATGACAAATTCTGGAACAAGTCCACTTTCATATACAGCTTTGGATTTTTATGAAAATTGGCACAATGAAACTAGATTTATTCGTGATAATTTTGGTATAATCTTTTTTATTCAGTAAGTGATTGGTTCACGGTATATTTAGATTTAAAAAATCCCAATTTATTACATGTAATGGTGTCTCTACTAACCATTTTATTACGTTTTGATATTTTTATTGTTTTTTAAACATTAGTGATATCTGGTGCCGAATAGACAAATTAAAAAATATTGGTTTATGAAGTTATATGGAAATATTGTCTAGTTAAATTACATTTTTATTTATGAAAATTGTAATGATTAGAAAATTAAATTAATCCCATATGTAGTTTAAATTGTGATTTTAGTATATCTGATTCATTTGGGACATTTTTTTCATTTTAAATATTAGAAAGTTGTACTTAAAAATTGCAGAAATTTTATGTTAAACTCACTATACATATTGCGGCAACTAAACATTTTTGGAGCTTTATTAGACCACAGTTGCTACGCTTTGACTTATTAATACAATCTAAAATTTAATATTTCTAAAACATTTATGTTTTTGGTAACACTAGCTGATTTTGAAATTTCTGCAATTTTTAAGTACACGTTTCTCATATTAAGAATGATAAGAATGTCACAAATAAATCAGATATACAAAAATCATACTCTAAACTACATATGGGATTAATTTAATTTTCTAATCATTACAATTTTCATAAATAAAAATGTAATTTAAGAAGACAATATTTCCATATAACTTCATATAGCAAATTTTTGTTGTCCGCTTAAGGCGCTTTTTTAACTTTTCCATTCGTCAATAAAGGTAAGATGGCAATTGTGATTATACAAATACATATGAAAATTATGATTTAATTTATAAATATAGAGTTACTCGTATCAAGATTTCAATACATTCTCAGTTTAAAAAAATATTAATAGAGTCACAGCAAGTGTAATAAATATAGCAGTGTTTTTAAAATTATTTTAATTCGTTTGATACCTTAGAGTCTAAGGGGATGGAGGCTGCCGCCCCGAAACCCCCTCTTTCCCCTACTTTATACAAATTTAAAAATTTCTGGATTGTTGAAAATGTTACAGGTGCTTAAAATATGTGGATTTTTAATTATTATTGACATAATTAAATTGAGAACTCCTCAAAACCGCTTACTATTGGCCCTCTCAAAACCGCTTACTATTGGCCCTCTCCCTTTTTGTTGGGTGTACTTTTTCCATTTCACATACTATAATAACGAACTCCCTAAAGCCGCTTAGCATTGGCCTCTTTCCACAAAGATGACAAAACAAAAAATAAAATAAATCAAACAAACAATACAAGCTTGTTTAATTATATTTATTTAAATTTAACTGTTAAATAAAATTTGTTAAATTTTATTTTTGTTTTTTCTGCTGTACAACAATAGATGTCGTCACTAACGCAAATAAAATGTTGTAAATATCAAAGACTAACAAAAACAATATAATTGGGTTCGTTAAAGCACAAACTAATATATCTGGGGTGAGATGTTGTAACCATCATGTTTTTCGCTTCGATAGAATAGCTGTACTCCTTTGTTAAAAATATAAAATTTTAAAACAATTCAATTCTAAAATACCGTTATTCTATCGAAAATGCATCGAAGCGAAAAACGTGATAGTTACTTACAACATCTCACCCCTGATATATTAAATATATTAATCTTTTCGTTCTTTTTCAAAAGAATAGAATCACGAAGAAAAGTGCAAATACATTTTACCCATATATAAAAATGGGACGGGCATATTCAAAATTTAATTTTTTCCATTCAAAAGGTTACTTTGATTTTATAAATTTCAACTTTTACGAAAAAAGACAAACCAGTTCATCTTTTTCAGGTTTTTCCGTTCTTTCTTCTTTTTCATCAAAAAAAAGTTGAATGTTGCAGTAAATAGTATTGAATAATATTTTTTGAGTATTACTTCTTATTTGAATACAAGTAAATCATACTAAAACGCATTTTTAATTGTACATCTTTTATCTTTTGGAAAAGAACGAAAAGAATGAATGTATATCAGCTATTACTTTATGTTAAGGCTGAATTACATTCAATCTTTTCGTTCTTTTTCAAAAGAATAGAATCACGAAGAAAAGGGAAAATACATTTTATCCATATATCAAAATGGGACGGGCATATTCAAAATTTATTTTTTTCCTTTCAAAATGTTACTTTGGTTTTATAAATTTTGAGCAACTTTTGCGAAAAAAAATAAACCAGTTCATCTTTCAGATTTTTCCGTTCTTTTTCACCAAAAAAAGTTGAGTGCTACAGTAAATAGTATTTGCTGCGTTTATACCACTGCTAAACTAGCCGAGCTACAAATGTCAGTTTCATAGCAATGATATTTAGCAATGCTATTTTAGTTGGCTGAGCTAGGTATATGTCGCGTTTATACCGTTGCTATAGTTGTCATTTCGGTTTAGCATTGCTAATTTAGCTGCGGTATAAACGCAGCAATTGAATAATACGTTTTGAGTATTCCTTCTCATTTTAATACAAGTAAATCATACTAAACTGCTACTACTGCCGCCCCGGTGGCACAGTTGTTAGCATGCTTGCTTTAAGCTCCGGAGGTCCCGGGTTCGATTCCCGGCGGGTGATGAAAACATCACGGCTGATTAATGTAGGATCAATAGCTGCGTTTTTTTATTCGCTCCCGATAGCTGCTGTCGGGAGCCGATTTTTTTATATGCCTAAATTTAAATTTGGTGCGCTATTTATTGGTAAACTAATTTTATTTAACATCAAACTATCATTCTTAATTCAATTGTTTAGCGAAAACTTGATATAAAAAATATTTGGCTCTACCTATTTATACGGAGCGCTATCGGGAGCCACATTTTATATGACGGCTCCCGATAGCAGCTATCCGGAGCGAATAAAAAAACATAGCTAATGAATTAATCACTCATTATCCGTTAAAAAAATGATTACGAAACTTCAATATGAAGCGGCCAAATCCCTCTATGGGATGTAGCCCCAGCGAAAAAAAAAATCATACTAAAACGCATTTTTAATTGTACATCTTTAATCTTTTGGAAAAGAACGAAAACATTGAATGTAAATCAGCATTTAGCCATCAACAAAGTTAGCGAAGGCACCAATTTTATATGGTAAATTGAGATTTTTAAAATCTAAATATCTCGTGAACCAATCACGTCCTGAAAAAAAAATTATACCAAAATTATCACGAATAAATCTAGTCCCGAATTTATAGTCGTAACTATTGCTATTACTATAGCAACGATTTCCAAAAATCATTTCAAAATCATGTCTAAAATTCGATACGAATTTCGAATTTACTTTGTTGTCTTGGATATTTTGTATAGTAACGTTTATAGTGATGGATTTTGATCACTATAAGCGTTGTTACATTACAAATAAATTTTATAGTGAGGTTTATAAATACGAAAACTGTTACTATAACAATAGTTATAGTTGTAGCAATGACTATAAATTCGGGCACTAGTTTCATTGTGCCAATTTTCATAAAAATCCGAGGTTGTGTATGAAAGTGGACTTAAGCCCAAATTCTGTCAGTACAGATATAATAAATTCATCAATAATACTAGGAGGAAAGATCGATATATTGTTGATGTTATTCAATGTTTGTGCTATATTCAATTTATTGTCTACTGGTATACATATACAGATTGAAAAGCAAACAGATCAGGTATTTCCTTAGCGTGAGTGCTGTTGGTGTTATAGTAACACATATTTGACGGACAGCCCTCAATTTCTCGTTTAAATCTAAAATATTTCCAAAATTGTTCGGGGTTAGTTTTCATTTTATCTTAACTTAAAGTAAACGCCGGATTCATCATTGTATTGGAAGTGGAGAAAGATGAGTTTATCAAATTTCAGCCCACTTTTATCATTCTAGCGTAAGCTTTCGGTTTGCGGTCTTTTAAATTTATGGGTCGATTGGCAACGAGTTGCGGAATCTTATAAAATTGGTTTATCGTTAGCATTTTGAAGAAGGTTTAGATGCCGTTTTGTTTACATTTTGATAGTATATTGAACAGGCACCACTTAACGCTTTCTTTACTGGTTGGCCGCATCTGTTAACACCTATAGGTTTGATACCTGTGTGATGTTAAAAATTTACTGGGATCCTCACAAAATTTAAGCAGATTTACGCCATCAAAGCAAAATTGACGTTTGCTGATCGGCTCTTCTATAGAAAATGTTTGTTATGATGATTGTCGAATATAAATATATTTACCGACGCAAGGAAGAAGCTGTGTTGCTTATGCAGGTGACTTTCTATAAGATTCAACTAAAATATTATTTCGATTATTGAGTTTTTGTATTAGTGTTCGGCGGATGAATCCTTATAGAATGTGGGAGATGCTACTAGAACCTGTTTTCCAACGTGAGGATAGAACCTTTCATGGCACCGCAAGCCATATTGAATGGTTTAATTAAGATCCATTTGATGTTGTGGCATGAACAGTTTATAATATAATCTAAATCCACTTTTAATTTATTTACCATTAGTTCCAGGGTGATAGTAAAAAATGCCTCTTTCCATTGTTGTATTAGATCACAGGAATCAGTTTTGACTTGATATAATCACAATTAAAACTTATTCTCAATTTTATAAATATTGGTGACAACGTTTATAGTTTTCATGTAGATATTGCTTAGTTTAGCATACTTTTGGATAGAAATTCTTTTATAATACATTTATCTAATTTAGTCAGCATGGCCAAAAGTTATGATCGGTGAAGTTGATAAATATTTGCCGTAATCACCAACCGGGCCTCTCTTTTGTAATAACTGAGATTTTAAATATGAGATAAATGATTTAGTTTTGGATGGAGTTGGGCTAACATCATCCTCAGTCTGCGTTTCACAATGTTGAGATTGAGAATCATTCGACAGCCATTGATGTAATTTTCGGGACATGCAGCAAGCCGCCATTTGTGTCACAAATTGCATTTATGATTTTGGTATTGTTTATATTAAATCCATCAAAATCAGTCGTTTCTCACTTCTTCAGCAAGCAGTATTATGAAATGTCGTGATTTTTTAACTTCTATTATTCTTGGTAAGATTTTCAGTGCATGAAAAGTAGATCAAGCCGCTATTCATCTACGGTTTTTGTAGTGATAGGAATATTATTTAAATCTAAATCGGCATTTAATTTAGTTAAGTTGTGCCATTGGTTGCCCTGGTATTCCGAAAAAGAGATTTTTTGCATAAAATCAAATTCGTTCATAAAGATTCCCGATGGCCAAAATTTTGAATTCAACAATATATAGTAAAAGCTTCATCACCTACACTAAGGCGATATGATATATAATTGTAGTGGTTTCATTCCTAACTTTAGCAATTATTCTTAAAGCATATTTATCCTTTAGGTGGAATTTCTTTTTGATGAATTCTTTAAACTGTACACCGATGGCGGATGAATCGAGTCTACTTATTAATAACCACCGCCTTGAATTTACCACAACAATAGCATCTTGTATAGGTGTATAGTACAGGTGTTTCGTGTTTTACATATTTGGGCTGCATTATTAATGTCGATTGTCGCTCTTCTTGATCTTTATGTTTTTTGCAGGCTCAATATTTAAGTGAAACTTTTTAAGTAGCACACTGTTACACATAATCTCCTTGCATATTAAACAGTTGTCGTTCACCCCATCCGTACTACATATGAGCCGTTTATTTTGAAAGTGGAATAAGTCATGTTTTCTTAATATTAAGATAATTAAACATTTGTGTTTTCATGTTATGAAAAAAATCAATACAACTTTTGTTTAAAGTGTTTGCATTTATGATATTACTATACTTACTACTTTTAGCTAAAGTGATGAATTTCATAATAAGGTTTGGTAAAATACGAGTTTTTTGTACTAGAAGTGACTTATTCCACTTTCAAAATAAATGTGTTTTAATAAAAATGACTTATGTATACCATCATTCCATATTGATTTAATTCATTAAAGAGAATTTTACATTATAAATGACATCCAGTTATTACAAAGAGAAAGTAATAATGAACTTGATAGGTTTGGATTTCATTTTGCTCCTCAACAAGTTGATCGGAATTTTTTTAAGTTTTGAAAATATTCATGATGAACAGGTGGAATATATGGGAGCAAATCCATCATGTCTTTATATTTCGCGATTGTGATCGGTCGCCAAGGCTGGGCAAGTTACATTACACTGAGTAATTAAAATACTTTTACAAACATTACAGCAAACTCAGTAAATAAAATACAAATTACAATTACTTTACGTTTGTAAATTGAAAAATTTGATTTGACGAAATTCGTTTAGTGAAAAAACATATCATTAAAATAACGATCATTAACATAAGGTTTTATACTGATGGCTCTAGAACCAAATCTTAATGAACCTTGCAAAAATGTAAACAATAAATTACAAAAACTGATGTAGTTAAAATACAAATTACAATTACCAATAAATGTAATTTCAATGCATTTCCATTCATTACCAATAAATGTAATTCATTACTGCTCTGCCTTGCCGGTCGCCCACTTGAGTAAATAACGGCAGTAACTCTATAGAACCAAAATTGTTTGGTCATCCCTATTTAGTGCTAAGTTCAAAATATAAAACTCTGCATCACTAGTCAAGGATGTTTTGTAGTACATTTAATAAGGAGAATCTCTTATACTACTGTGTCCAAAAAGTAAAGCCAGTTTTTAATTAGTATTTCAAAAAATATTTATTTATTCTTCCAAATCTATTTCGTCGCCTTCAAAATAATCCCCTCCCGACACAATACACTTATGCCAACGTATTTTCGAATTTTCGAAACAAGAATTAAAGTTGCCTTCCGGGATAGCCTTCAGGGCGCGTAGCGATTCACGTTTTATCTCTTCTATCGTACTAAAATGATTTCCCCGCAGAGGTCTTTTGAATTTCAGGAATAGCCAAAAGTCACACGGTGCTAAATCAGATGAATATGGTGGTTGTGGAACGATATGGATCGAATTTTTGGCGAAAAAGTCACAAGAACGAGTGCAGTGTGAGAAGGTGCAATATCGTGGTGCAAATACCAAGAATTGTCTGCCCAAAATTCTGGCCTCTTCTTGCGAATAGCTTAACGCAAACGACGCATAACACTCAAATAATACTATTTGTTAACGGTTTGGCCGGGTGGAAGGAATTCTGAATGGACAACACCACGATAATCGATGAAAACTGTCAACATGACCTTCAATACTTTCACGACCTTCTTTGAACTGTTTATACCACTTGTAAACATTCCTTTTCGATAAAGCATGGTCCCCGAAGGCTTTCTGCAACATCCTTAACGTTTCTGCACCCGAAATTTTATTCCGCAAACAAAATTTAATCCAACTTTTCTTTGCTCAATATAATTAGAAATTGTAAAAATCACCGAATGCACTTTTAGTGTCATACAAAACCAAGCGTACAACAAAAACTGATCAATGTTTTGAAATAAAATTTGTCACAGATGTATATCACAATGCTGCCAACTTAGAAAAAAAATATTTATGATGTGCGTACAGTATTACAGATGTATGTACAGTAGTAAATCTAAAATCTTAAATGTAAAGGTAGATCCGCACGACGTGTTTTTACATGTACTTTCACAAATGTGTCAACATTTGTGACAATTTTTTATGACCACATGTTGTATTTTTGCTTTTGTGATTACATATGTGCCCGCACATATGTAATTTTCGCAAATGACTTTTAACCATTTTGGTATGTTTTTACATAGGATAAAACCTCAAAAAATTTTACAAATGTCATCAAACATGGTTTCGACCGTAATTTTTCCTTTTTTTTTTGTTTTTAATTTTAGGTATTAATGAATCTAAAAAAATCAAAGTCGCCTTGACATAGAATAATCTATCGTCGTCCTTATTAATATTACAAAACACAAATGTTTTTAATGAGCGTGTGGATGCAATTTTCAACTTTTCAAATGTTTTAAAATACACTTGTATTTTTTGACATATTTTAGTTTGTTAAAACATAACTAAAAACACATCGTGCGGATCGACCTTAAATTGTTGTTGTTGTTATATTTGTTGCTTTCAATGCCTTCTAGATTTATAATATACTCATCATACTGTTAGTTTTTATGACATTAAACGAATGAACAAGCATGTAATGTGACTTATTCCACTTTCATAATAAACAAAATATTGATAGCCTTTAGTATTCATTCTTTAACCACTATTTCTAGAAATTATTTTACAGTTAAGCGCAAGAATGTAACAAAATATGAAAGTTCACTATACTTTAACATGTTATATAACGTTAACTCAATTTTTTAAAAATTTGACTTATTCCACTTTCAAAATACACGGCTCATATACTAAAGATTTTTTCATCTAAATTATTAACACCCATTTTTGTTTATTTTTATTTATAATTGCTTTAACGTTTTATTTTTTGCAATACTGAATCCAATTTTTGGTTTTATTAATTAAAAACCACAACAGTTCTTTTTTCACTTTTTTGTTCATTAATTAAAACGCTCACAGAAGAAAAATGGAAATTAGCTTAATTTTTACGCTAAAATTAACTAGGTCACAGAATCAAAAAAGTAAAAAATAGTATGTATGTATTTGTAAATATTGCAAAATTAAATTAGAATAAAAAAACACGTCCGTTTAGAACACTGTTAAGCTCAGAAAATGCTTCGCAAGCGCCGCTGAAGTAATACAGATTTTTTTTTGATTAACCAAGCTACATATATGTAAGACTAAAAAATCCTAAAGTTAATCGAGTTCTTCGCCGCTGAATTTGAAATATTATTCTTTTTGGCAATTGAACTCAAATGTGTGTGGGTGAAGCTGCTTACTTTATCTGACATTCACAGTATAGACCATTTTCCTCCAAAACGTTTGACACAAAATTAATCAAGACATGCAAATAAGAATTATCGCTTTAGGTCAAATAAATGAGAATTATCGTTTATGGAAACGAAATCAAATTAATATAAAAACGTTTCTAAAGTTAAATCTACCGTAATAATTTAATTTTTTTTTTGCCTAAATCATAAAAAACAAGATATCAACATATCGCTTGCCCAACGCCTTCGGTTCTCAATTTAAATACATCATTTAACGTTTGAGGGAAAAATTGAAACATCTTAAAATAAAATTAAATATAATTATTTCCAATAAGTAATACTCACATAAAAAATAGCCTCGACATAAATGTAGAATCCTTTATTGGATTTTCTGGACGACCTTTTTTTTCTTTTCTAAACATATTTTAAAATACTGAATTTCTATTAAAGTTACTGCCTTGTAAAATAATTATTTTATCTTAAACGAACTAGAAGCAAATTTACAGAAATGATAATAGTAAAATTTGTATATTATTTGCTCCTCACTAGATAATAAAAAACAAATAAAATTTATATTTTGTATAATAAGTGCGTAAATCTTTTTGCACAAGATCAAAAGTTTAATCGGGTATTCAGCATATTCCAGGGATTCAGGGAAGTTGTCCGCGAATGAATATATTTTAGAAAGAAAACCATCAGTAATTTAAACTCCAACAATTTTTACCTATTTCACAAATTCATCTCTTAGAGGTCATTTTTTTATTTGTTCGTGAAACCCCTAAAAATCTCGCGGATTTCGGTAAAAAAAAAATGAGTAAGGGTTATTCTTAGGTAATTTTCAACAAGGAATTTAATGGTTTTCTTGGTTGTGACCTTGACCTTCATCTTCAAGTTCATTTGTAGGTCAAGATCATTTTTTTAAATTAGAACTCCTATTTTTGATGAGAGAATCGAAAAGAGCGATCAATTGTACGCCCGAATATGTATTTTCCATGACCTCCCAAGGTCATCTGAAGGAATTTACATTGCATGGGAAAAGTATGGAAATCCCTAAAAGTTTCGCGGAGTATGTCAAAAAAAAATGAGCAAGGTTTATTCTTAGGTAATTTTCAACAAGGAATCTAATGGTGAGCTTGGTTGTGACAATTGTTATACGTTGCTTTAACAAAATGTACATAATTTTATTATAATACAAAAAATTATTCTTAAATATAAAATTACTTTCAAATTAAAAATTTAACACTAAATCACAGATAAGAATAGACAGATGTACATCTTGTATGGGCCAAATTTACATTAGAAATTTCAATACCAAATTCCAATCTAATCCTTTTACAGCAGGACGTATATATTATAAAATAAAATTTTGTTTGAAGTTGGTTTATGTTTGCTTTGATATAATCAAAATAGTCATGCCATGTTTGCTTTGATATAATCAAAATAGCCATACGTAAAAAAAATAAAAAGGGACAGAAATGTACGTCCTGCTCTAAAAGGGTTGGATTGGAATTTGGTATTGAAATTTTGGAATGTAAATATAGCCCATACAAGATACACATCTGTCTATTCTTATCTGTGACTAAATCATAAGTCACTAGTAAAACATAAGATGTCCTAAACAATACAGTCCATTAAAATTTGTAAAGTGGAAAATTCGGAAAATGAATTTGAAGGTGTGTTCATGGTATATTTCTGCTGAAAAAATGTACACCATGAAGTTAGCCAAATAAGTTGAAATTCTCAACTAGCAAAAAATTTAACAAAGGTTACCAACATAAACGTAACCAAAATGGTTCACAGGACAAAAATTGCTGTTCCATTGGCCTGAGTAAACTACTCACAAGCAGAGCTGTGAAACCGAACCGGAACCGAAAACCGGAACCCATGGAACCGTCATTAAATTAAGAACCCCGGGAACCGACCGGAACCCTATAATCATTACTTGATAAACAGTAAAAGAACCCAGGAACCGGTTCTTTAATTACGGTTCTGGGGTTCTAATTTTAATGTATTTATATTATAAATAAAACATTTTGTATGTATTATTTAATAATTTTTTTCCACGATTAATTAAAAAAATTAAAGCAGTACTATATTATTCTTCTGGGGGTAAATATATTTTGGTAGTGTGATGTAGCCCATATATTCTATATTATCGTAATTAATATTACGATTAATGAAACAAACTTCGTTCCCTAGACGATATCTTAGTTTTGAGATTAAATAAATAATCCATTATTTAATTTAAAAAGTTAAATAACATATTAATTAATATAATTATTGTACTTGACGACTGCACTGAATTGAATGATCATATTTTTATATTTTTTTTAATTAAATTAAAACTTGTTTGAAATAAATGTACATATATAGCATTGTATGAAAAACTATATAATTCGACATCTTGCGACCCGATAAACACGCTTTATCACAAATTTTGAAAATTTTATTTAATTTAAACAACTTTAAGTTTAAAATACACTTTCTTTAATTGCAATTAAAGACAGTGTATTCTAATAAAGTTGTTTAAATTAAATAAAATTTTATGAAAAACTGAATACATATTTACCTAATATATTTTCTGGAATAAAATTATTTTTTTGTAATATAAATTTTAAGAACCCTTTACGAACCGGAACCGGAACCGAAATATGGGTTCTATTGTAAGAACAGAACCGAAACTGTACCGAAATAAAATAATAATCCAATAACCAAACCGGAACCGGAACCCCTCAATATTTTAAGGGGTTTCACAGCTCTGCTCACAAGTACTTGTATCTACTCGCAACTGCTCATGCTCAAACGATGGTGTAGTTGAGAAGAGTTACGCACAAAATTTACGGCAGAGGGAATTTAGTTTAAAAAATTCTAATATGTAGATGACTCTTTACCAAGTTTGTTTGTGTGGAATGTCATTTTTTTAACCCTAATCCAACCAAGATGTCCCTTTTGGCTCATTTGATAAATGCATCGATTTTCAAAATAATGTTAATTTAGTTATAAACTTGTATGTATTTTATTTTGAAACATTTCCATACATTCCATACAACGTACCTACTTGGCATTCTTTGCAAAAATTTAGTAAGTTATTTGATTAGAATTTGAATTTACTGACATAACAAAAATATGCTGGTTGGATCAGGGTTAAAAAAAAAATTTGTTTATGCTTGTGATAAGTCACGGCAATTTTTAAATAGCGAAAATATTTTAATTATTTTGTTGTTTAATGTTTTATTACTTATTATTACTAATTATTATAAATAAAACAACATATTTTTATCAAAATCTATCAGTTTTATCTAAATTGAGGTTATGTTTTACTACTGTCACGAAAATTCGCGTTAAATTGGACATCTACTCACAAGTACTTGGCAGTAGCAAATTATTTCCAATGGAACACTACAAATTTAACCCGCAGGGTTAAGAAACCTAGTGAAAAATTGTTACTTATGCAACTCATGTAGCTAACTTCGTGGCGTACATTTTTTCACCAGAAATGTACCGCGTACTTAAGGTACTAAACCCTGCATCAAAAACGAAAAACGAGCTAAATAATTTAACTGTTTAGGTTGAAGTGACGGTAATAATAAAGGCGTTCTTAACTAAACTCTAAAGCTAGCTTCCCTAACTAGGGAAATAATAAATCAATTTGACTAATTTTCGGTTGTTAATATGTAATTGGCGTAAATTTCTTAATAAAGTAACAATGTAACATAATGGTTTAATTCACAAAAGATTCTTCACTATTTATATTTAAACCAAGGGGGACCTCAAGATATTAATATTTTTGCATTTTTTTTTATTGCTTTAAAAATTCATCTAGTATCTGAAGAATATATTTCCAAAGTCTTAAGCCCAACAGAAAGTCCTAAAGGTCCCTAACTCCCTAGGAAGTCACCGAATTGATGCGAAGTGAATGCGTGCTTTTCAAGAACGAAAACTTCAATCGAATTTTCTACTATTAACTCAAAAAGTAATGAACCAATCAACTTGAAATTTTGTACATATATTCTTTAACTTATCGGCCTTTGCACAAAAGTTTCATATAAATTGTTATAATAAATATTGTTTTTTCTTTTTGTCCTCAAATTTTCAATTTTTTTTATTTTATTTTTTGCTAAATTTAGGTTCATGTAAAGCAAGGACCTGGGCGTTCTACGGTGCAAACTCAAGGAGCCAAATTTTTTGTATATTAATTAGAACGTCAATACTATTATGTAATTTGATTCATTGCAATAAATGGTCTCAATTGTTTGTAAAAAATCATTGTAAAACCTGTTGTTTGGAGAAGATTCTCTCCTTAAAGAATAGGAAAGGATCCATAATATGAAAACAATAACTATTAAAAACATATTTTCCATAAACAGGTTGTTTTGCTTCTCTCGCCTCGGTACCTTGCTCCATTATTGAACTAAGAACAAGTGTTGGCTTCATAATAAGTTTTGTTTTTTGGCAGAAACATTAGGCTTGAATTTGTGTCTGCTCAAAATCGTGATATAGGAATTATTCGAATTTGGTTAACTTAAAATCAAATATTATCAAATTTTTGAATTAGATAATGTAGATCCAAACATTTTCAACGTTTAACAAAAAAATTCTAATCGAAATATTCGTTAGTCTTAATGCAATGGCCCAGTTCTATAAAATTGTTTCATTTGAAGGGTTTACCCGGAACAGGAGTATAACAAGAATCTAACTAAACCGACTAAGAACTACAATTATTCAAAAATTTTACAATAATTGAGCCGTTTATTTTGAAAGTGGGGCAAGTCCACATTTTGTTGAAACGAGAAAATGAAGGAATAGAGAAACAATAAATGCAAAAATATACGAGATTTTGAATTTTCTTATTTTTTGAACAAGTATTAGGGATTATATTTTTTAAATTAAATTTTAAATTGTTCACCATTAGAAAGATGATACTTTTATTTGTCTATTGTTATCATTAACTTAAATTTTTTGAAAAATGGACTTGCACCACTTTCAAAATTAACGGCTCAATTGATTTTAAATTATCTAAATTCGAATAATTGCTATCTCGATCGAGCAGACACGAATACTAAAACACACCTATTGTTGCGTAAAATGTAAAATTATGGGACATAACACCAAAAATCTACAATTAAATCCATCCTCAATAAATATTTCCATAATTTTATTTTGAAATTTTATTTTTTTACTTGTATGAAACTGTTTAAAAAACTATTCTAATTATTACAAAATATTCTATTTACATAATTTAAAAAAAAAAAAGTGTTTGTACGATATATAATATTTTGGTATTCCCCAAAGTAAATTAATGGAATTATGATTTTGCTAAATCATTACGGCCGGATATAAGAAGCTATTTTAACACCTCTAAATAACAAAAATATTCTAAAATGATTTTCCACAGCGTTATTTCCATCTAAAATTAAAACTTTCCAAATTCCTTCTTCAATTAAATATGTATATTCAATTATTCACAAAAAACTACAACAACTACACAATAACTATAAGCTCAAGTTTTCGAGGTAGCTAATTCTTAAGTACAATACAAGAAGAAAAAATGAAAGTAAAATTATTGTTTTCGTAGGTATGTATATTATTACAAAAACCACGTGTACTCTTAATCAACCACTTCACAATTTTTTTTTTTCACGACAACTTTAACGATACTGCCACCACCGTTGCTGCTTTATAACTAAACTAAATCGTGTTTTTTGATTTTTGTTGTGAAATTATTATGTTTTGACTCGGATTTGATATGACGATTGACGAATATTAAAGATAAACGAATTTCATATACCTATTTCGCAATTCATGTTTGGAAGAGAAATTCATACTGCTCGTACTTAATGTGATTTGTAAAGCTTTTTATTTATCTCTAACTAAATAAGTACTCTAGTTCTCTTATTGCATCTCTGTTGTAATTTCGCAATAAGGCAAAATGATTTTTGTCTGTAACAACGGCATTGCATGAATTTAATATGTTTTGCGTTGAGAATAAATTATGATCGGTTTTAATATCAATTGATATTGGTTGTAAATATACTCCCAGTTTTGTTATCTACATCCAAAACTGCCATAAAGCTGTGAACAATACTAAAATGAAATAGAGCATAACAAGTGAATTTACATGGTTTGTCTAGGCAAACTGCTTCTCTCTGATTTTCCGAAAAGGTGATAATTAGCCACAATCGCATGACTGCATAGCATTAATATTTTAAAATGGATTCGGACATATGCAGGGTTCGAGCAATGCCGGTAGTATATCACAAATAACAAGAACAATATTGGCCTCCAAGGCGTCAATCCTTGCTGGTTTATCAATAAAAACCAATCACTTCGAAAACGAATTATCGTCAAATAATGATTTCAATAAGTCGATGGATTCGGTTGCCGTAAGGCACGTAGTGCCATCTTATTGAAACCAAATCTCATCTGAATTGATTTCATCCAAAAGAAATATTCATTGATCCTAGTCCGCTAACGATCTCCATTGCTTGGAACATGAGCTCCGGCTTCATTTTTGAGGAAATAAGGTTCGATAGCCATCAAACTATAATAAACGGTACCTTTTTGTGGGTGTAATGGAGTCTACAGGGCTTGTTCTGGTCTCACTCGATTTGCGACAATCTTGCTTATTAATAAACCTGTTACGCCAAAAACGAACCTCATCGATGAGCATTATTTCGACCACCGATATTCAAATAGAATGCCGGCTTGGTTTTGCAATAGTAACAAAACAAGCTTTAGGAGGTTTACTTTATAAAGCTCTTTAAAAAATGTTCGAATATACAGAATTAATTAGTAGGTTTTAATTACTTAGTAAATTTATAAATTCAGAACATTACAAATTATATTTAGAATGAATTCTAGAATTTAAGAAATTAATTGGAATTAATTTATTACTTGGAATTTAGGTTATTACGAATTTGGAATTGTTGAGAAGTTTTGGAGTCAAATTTGTAAATGGATGTGAATGAAACTATCTACCTATGTATTTGGTACTTATTTAGTAATAGGGTGCTTTTTTAAATATCAAGCTTTTATCTCGGAAACGGTGCAAGATAAAAGATAATTACTTCTAATGAAAATTGTTGATTGTGTCGAGAAGAGTATCTAACGGTGATCTTGAATGACCTTGAAACTCATTAGTTTCGGAGATATAGACTAAAGCTAGGTTTTTTTTTAATTAGAACCTTTACTTTTGAGTGCACTTTTTGATTAAGTAGTTGAAAATAAATATTTGTTGTTCACATAAGATTTTCCATAAAGTGTATGGTTTTAAATCCACCGAAAATTTTCGCCGGTAACTTTAGAATAAAGCAATTTAAAACTTCGACAGAAATGACGTATTTAACCAGATTTTTTCGGGACAATTTTAAAAATTCGAGCCCAAGGAGCAAGGACCAAATTCTTTAAATTCACCGAAAATTGTTGCCGGTGACTTTAGTATAAAGCAATTTAAAATTTCGACTTAAATAGTTCAACTAAAATATTTCACCAGAAAGTCACCGATGGCTTTTTCGGGTGAGTTTGAAGAATACAATTTTGCGCGAAAGGCAAGAATCGAGTGTATGTCTTTCTTCAAAAGTTCTGGCATGAAGAATGTAATGTGCTGGGGTTTAAACAAAAAACGGGTCTACTATATAGCCGTACGTCCTCAATTTGGCGACTACTACGCGAAAGAGTTGCGAGTGCTTGAGCCCAGAAAAGATTGCATAGATTAAAATATTAAAATTAAAAAATTAAAAAATTCTGAATTCTCAAAATTGGTGTAATCCCTAAATTTAGAAAACGCATTTTCCGTCCTAAGTTCGAAGTTTTTAAAATTCTTTAATTCTAAACGCACAAGACTTCATTTTAATAATCTTTGAATTGAGAATGACAAGTTGAATTTAGGATTTCGTTAATTAAATCAGTTTTTCTAAATAACTTGCATTTAAGCTTCTAAAAATTATCAGTTTTGTTCTGCTGGTGAAAACGTGATTCGAAATGGCGTATTGTCTAGAAAGTCACCGGTGACTTTTTTCGGGTAAATTTCAAGAGTACGAGCCCAGATGGTTTATTTTTAAAGTAGGTAGTACTGATTGCTTTAAAATCACGGCTGGTTAATGTTGGATAATGAATTAATCACTCATTATCCGTTAAATAAGTGATTACGAAACTTCAAATGAAGCGGCCAAATCCCTCTATGGGATGTAGCGCCAGCGAAAAAAAAAATACTGATGGGGGAAAATGGGGGTGCCTTTATCGAAAACCGCTAAATTTTAAAAGGATCGAACCAATTGAACAAATTCACCCAACTTCTCCAAGACTAACTTCAAAATTTTTACTCTTAGCTTGATCTAATCTTAGTTGGTTCAAGTTAAGCAAAATTACAAATGACAGCATGGGCCGGTGGCTATTATAGTACATAAGTAGCATATATTTATAAATGTTGTACTTAAAATAGATTATTTATACCAGCGAACCCCAAACTATGCCGCCGGCTTAAAATTTTTGACCCACGACTGCCCCTGAGATGAACAAAAATTTATCCCAGAATTTGAAAATGAAGTTTTGTCGCGGAAATTTGCATTTTAAAATGCAAGGCAATATGAAGTATAATTTATAGAGCCTGAGCTGTCTGAATAATATTCAGTATTTCAAAATTTGTGATAATTTAAAAAATCGAAGGAACTTAAAGTGAGTATTTCAAATAATAGTTATTTATGGTACTAGTGAGCAAAACGGGATATTATCCACAAGGGATAAGTCTGTCCCACGAGGCGATAGCCGAGTGGGGCATTATCTCGAGTGGATAATATCTCTTTGCTCACGAATGGCATACAACGTTTTATCCAATTTTGTTGAAATAAATGTAAATAATCGTAAATTAATAAGAAATAGTTCCATTTTGTGTTTTCACACTGTAGCATTGAATTTTAAAATACATTTATCATAGGCGGATATTACATTATCACATTTATATAATTATATAAATATAATTATATTTTTCTACAAAGAAAATACTGTTATATTTAGCTTCTTGAACCTAAATATAACAGTATTTTCTTTGTAAAAAAATATAGTTATATTTATATAATTATATAAATGTGATAATGTAATACCCGCCATAGGGACCGTTCTTTAAATTTATGTGACGGGTTTCTTTGACGTAAATTACAAACTCGATTAACGATTTACTACGACGTAGATGTACGAATAATTTTCCAATGACTACTCAACATTTTGTTATACAAAATATAAGCAGCGTGGGATAAAGTGCTTTTCATACCGGCTGTGTTGACTTTGGACTTTAAAAAAATTACGTTTTATTTTTAATAATTATCACTTAAAAATAATTTATTTTATAACAGTTTCAAAATATTTCTATAAAAAGTGACACTGTTAATCAAATAAAATTACAAAACTTTAAAGTTCAAAACGACTTTACTTTTTTAAAATCCAAAGTCAACGCAACCGGTATGAAAATCATTTTGTCCACTACTAACGTATAATATGCTCATTATACGTTTGTTTCATCACTTATAATGATATCCATTATTCACTGCTAGTTTATCTAGTAGTCTTTTCTTTCATTATTCAATACTTCCAAGTAAATTATTTGATTTTTGAAATTTTATCTAGTAGTCTCTTGCCCTTTTCATTATTATTAAACTGTGACGTCAAAATGTCGACGAAAATTATTTGAAGTATTTAAAGGATTTGATTATAAAACAATGATATTTGTCGGTCGTGGACAAAGTATCGTATTCTACTCGCATATAATGGCTGTTATTCACTCAGATGATTTACGACACTCGCCTATCGGCTCGTGTCGGCAAACTTCATCTTCGTGAATAACAGCTATCATTATATGCTCGTTGAATAATATACTATTGTCCACGACTAACGTATAATATGTTCATTATACGTTTGTTTCATCACTTATAATGATATCCATTATTCACTGCTAGTTTATCTAGTAGTCTCTTCTTCCATTATTCAATATTTCCAAGCAAATTATTTAAGTTTTGAAATTTTATCTAGTAGTCTCTTGCCATTTTCATTATTATTAAACTGTGACGTCAAAATGTCGAAGAAAATTATTTGAACAGTATTTAAAGGATTTGATTATAAAACATAATGATATTTCGTTCATTAAGGACCAATACCATTTATCATCCATTTTCGAAATTGAATTGAGATAGCTGTTACGTGTATTTTTAACCATATTTTAACGATGTTTTGATCAAATATTTTTTTGAAACTTTAGTTAAAAGTAGTATGTTTCAACATTACTGGGAAAATGTTTTCATTTAATGCAATATTTCAATAGTTATTAAATTTCAGCAGCTTCTGCAAAATTCATAGTTTGGATGATTGGAGGTATTGGTCCTTAATGAACGATTTGTCGGTCGTGGACAAAGTATCGTATTCTACTCGCATGTAATGGCTGTTATTCACTCAGATGATTTACGACACTCGCCTATCGGCTCGTGTCGGGAAACTTCATTTTCGTGAATAACAGCTATCATAATGCTCGTTGAATAATATAATATAACACAATAACAATGGGTTATTTTACAATTTCTGTACATATTTGAAATCATTCTACCTAAGTAGTTATCGGGCGATTATACATATGTATATCAACATTGGATAAAAGTTATGTATTTTATGAGACACAATAATAAAATTGATAAAAGTTCGGTGAAAAAGAATTTTCAGGTTTCGACACTTTTCTTCCACCAAAAATATTGCCACTTTTTTTTATGGGAATGGGGCATTCAGAGTTTGTTTTTGTTTTCGCTCATCAGATGTCATTACCGTCGTGATAAAGGTTACAATAAAGTTTGACGTTTAATTTTATGGCTACGAAATTGAACGCGTCGATAAACGACTTATAAACATTTTAAAATATAAAAATTGTTCTGTGTTATTAAATACACCATACAGTTTCAATACAAAACAATAAAACACTATTGACATTTGACAGTCTAACCTGTACCGAGGCTGCTGTGTTTAAAAACAGCGACGAGTAATTGTTACTATAAGCATGCCCCATATCTTTTGAACCGCACTGGCTAGAAACATAAAACAAAAACCAAATTCAAGGCCATTCAAAACAATCTTATACCACTGACAGACTAGGGATTAGCTAAGCGCGATTAGTCACTGTGAAACGAGATTAGCTAATCCACTACAAATCCATATGCGTTGACAGACTAGGGATTAGTTTCTTGCAGAGAAATAAAATATTATTTTGGTGATTCGCTGAAATATAGCTAGTAAATCAGCTGGACTCATTTTTTAATTCAATATTTCTAAGATTTATATTTTAAAACACACTAGATTTTCTTTCTCCTCAAAATTTATTCAGCACAAATTGTTTAAGATGTCATTGATTTTATAACTTCTATCGTAAATTCACTCCACTTGCAGTTTCAGCAATGTTTAAATAATTATTTCACATTGTAGTGCCACTTGTACCATCACTAAACCCAATACAACGAGATATGCTCGAAAATTTTCAAGGATTAGTGCACTAATCTCGATTAGTCATTAATCCTCAAATAAAACGAGATTAGCTAATCTTCAACTTGACACACTACAGCTAATCCCGAAAAAATCACTAATCGCGCTTAGCTAATCCCTAGTCTGTCAAGGGTATTAGAAAATATTACAGCATTTAATTATGCACATATATGTATAATGTACATTTATCTTGTAATTTTCTGCTTTATTAATGTTAGTATTTCTTTTTTCCCTTTAATTATTAATTTTATAAGTCGACACTGGATTTTAAGATCCACAGATTGTATTATAATAAATAAATACAATAAATAAATAGGACCATAGCATAATCATGTGGCTATGTTTTTTAACATCCCACAATATAATTTTTAACTAAATTTTCAAATGTGAACATGAACCCCTCTTGAACCGCACTAGATGGAAACATGAAACAAACACCAAATTCAAGGTCATTGAAAACAATCATAGAAAATGTAGGATGCCATGGAAAATTTGAATGTATCGGCAAAATCGGTGTTAATTTTTATTATGTCGCTAAAGTCAGAAAGTGTAGCGATCTAGCGATGGAGGTGCCTGGGTAACAATGCTATGGAGTTGTCTGGATAACGATGGTGTGGGATTCGTGACTTTTATAGACTAAATTTTAATCAAAGGCTATGTTAATGTTTTGGAAAGCAATTTGGTCAGATCGACTCAAAAATTTGGGATTCAAGGTGACTTCATATTTCAGCGAGACCGAGATCCGAAACACATTGCTAAAGTTATGATGAAATGGTTTACGGATAATCAAATTAAAGAGCTTCCCTGGGTTGCCCAATCACCGGATTAAAATCCGAAAGAACATTTAGGCGTGGAATGAGAACCAACAACTGCTACAAGAAATCCTTCTTCAAAAAAAAAAGATTAATTGTATATACATATTTGTTTTAGAATATTTATTTATTTTATTTATTTACAATATAAATTTTCACTTTTAATTCAAGAAAATGTACTTTTTCTTGATTTAAAAGCTAATTTTCTTATTTCTTTCGAGTTTTTCTTCATTTCAAGAAACACATTTCTTACATAAAGAAAAACTCAAAAGAAATAAGAAAATTTGCTTTTAAATCAAGAAAATGTACATTTTCTTGAATTAAAAGTCCGTTTTCTTAACTGAGGACCAGTTTATTTTTTCCCCGTGTATTTTGAGCATAAGCTCATTCACAATAAAGTGGCAATGTTCAAGAAATAAGTAAGGGTCCACAAAGCAATTCATTTTCAGCATATAACGAAAGATCGCAGCATATTGGCCCAATTGTTCCACTGGTAGTACGACCTTCCTTGTAATGGTGACAAAACAATTTTGGGATGTTTCTGGAAATCCGTCGTGGAACTTTCTGCAATCTGCATCAACAGTCCCGCAGGTTAGGCATTTCAGCATGGTTAGCGAAATTGTTAAGCGATTTCGATATATGTACAGTGGCGTTCAATGAAATAGGACACTTTAAGTTTTTTTTTGCAAATTCTTCATTAACTAAAAAACTATTTATCAATTTTCAATAATTTTTTTTATTTACATAGTAGAAAAATTAAATATAAAAAACATATTTAATTTATAAAAGGAATATTAAAAAAAAATTATTAAACATTTTATTTTATAAATAGGATGTTCAATGAAATAGGACAGTTAACTTCAGAATTAATTTTTAATCTTCTTTGTGTATGATTAAACCTAACATGCATTTTTATTGAATATTATTGGTTGTGTGACCTTCTTTTCGAACCACTTCCCTGCATCGACACATCCCTAGAGCCCACCAGCCCCTGGCATTTGTCAACGGTCCCTTATTCCAAATTCGATGAATTCCAAAATTTCTGTTTATTTTTATATTTCTCATTATTAATAGCTACTTTTACTTGATTCCAACAATTTTCGATCGGATTTCATTGAACGCCACTGTATATCAGGAAAAAAAAAATTAATTAATTTTGAAGAAAAATATAAAAAAGACGTCTGTCTGACTCAAAAGTCAAAGCCAACAATCTAAAATAGATTATTGCAACTGAATGGGGAAAATTAGGGGGATTATTGCCCAAAGCTTGGTGGAATCAATGCCTCTCTGTTGCCAGAAGGTTATTGAAGCTAAGAGAAGCCCAACCAAATACTAGCGTTTACGCAAAATTCCAACAAAGTATTGAAAACGTATAGGTAGGTAATTATTTGTCGTCAATTTTCGTCGTTTCAGATTAAACAAGGTCTTACTGCCTGAATCAACAATTTTTTTAATATTGGTGTGCGATGTTTTTTTTGTTAGTTACTGTTTAAATTTGCCCAAAAAGTTAAAACTATTTTTGTAATGAAATTAGAATATTAATAAAATTAAATTACTGTGTATCAGTAGTCGCATTTCTTGACGCTTAGTGATCCGGATCAGATCAAACATCAAACTTTACAAAAACAACTTTACAAATTTAAATTTTTGTTGTTTTCAATATAAACTTTGATCTGATCCGGATCACTATGCGTCAATAAATGCGGCTAGTATCGCCATAGCCCATGATTCGTTTTTTAATAATCAATTTAAAAAATTTGAAAAAATTAATGCAAAGCGGTCGATGATTACGAAATACTGCTCAAAATAAATGGAAAAATATCCATTTCGATTTGTACTTTTAAAAAAATTGAATCAACAAATTTAAGATTTTGAAGTCTTCCTTTGTTTTATGCTAACCCTAAAACCCAGTTTGAACATGATTCCTATTAATTAATTAATCCTTTCGGGTGATATTTTACTACAGACACTTCCGAATTTACGTAATCTTTCACGTCGTCTCGTCGTACATTATTCTGCAATCCAGCATTATTCTGCCTTCCGGCATTAACAGAAATATTACTTGAGTTCAAGGATCGTTCGTTGATTTTGATTCGCCACACTATTTGTACTATTTTTCCATTCTCATAACAATCGGCGTAATTGACCGGTACGTCAGTATTTTTTTTTGCTTCTGCTGGCGCTACATCCTATGAAGGGATTTGGCCACCTCAACGATGTTTCTCCAAATAGTTCGATCCACCGCACGTGGACGCCAGACACGGTGACCGAGTATGTTTAGTTCCCTTTCAACTTTATCCAACCATTGGGTATGTGGTCTCCCACGGGTCCTACTTTCGTTAGTACCGACTACAATGCATATTTAGTACGGCCAGATTTTGCGAACGAAAAACATGCCCCACCCGTCTAAGCCTTAATGATTCCGATTATATATCAAATTTATCGAGATCCTTCCTTATCTCGTGATTCATTCGCATTCTCTGCGTGGCTCCGTCTTTTTATTTGACTTAAGTATGTTGCAGATATTAACAAGCTGTTACTATTTTTATTGCCCTTTCAGGTTCGCAAAACATTTTCCTCTTCAGACTAGCTATTTTGCCCTACTGAGACTGTAATTAAATAGCCTTCTTCGTCAGTTAAGCAGTGTCCGTGGGGGGGGGGGCGAGTAGACAAGAGAGAAGAGACGCAACAACTTCAACAACCATGTCCAGCAACATTTGCTACGGTTAGTACAAATTTGGTTGACCGCTTGAGAACATGATGATGGAACGAAATCTCGCCCCTCCACTAATAATTAATTAAATTAAGGCTTTTCAGATCTTGCGGTTACAACAAGGGGACGCTGTATTATGAAAAATTGTATTGTCTTGTGATTAACAACGTGTCAAAAAAAAAAAAAAAAAAATACTAACAAATTAACTAACTATCGACTACTTAGGTGTCTGGAACCGGGTCGAGTCTTTCATGCTAACATACCTTTCCTTTCCTTCGATCTTGTTATTCGTAAAAGGGTGTACGGTCGACGGTGGACCCGGCGGTATCCGGGAAACTTGCCTTAGGCTTGGTCGTACACACTAAATCAATCAATCAATCTTCGTCAATTAAGCAGTGTCCTGCTGCGTGGTATGTGTTGTTTGGATGAAAGGGAATTTCTTCCCAATGGAAGTTTACTGGAAAAGGCATTTCATCCATTTACCCAAATTTGGATGCACTGAAGGTTTTGTTATGGTGTCGTAAAACTATACTTGATGAGGATAGAAAACAGAATATTGCACAAACTCAAAATAGATGTCAGGATAAAGTATTTTGGTAATATGGTAAAAAGAATTAATGATGATTATGAAAATTATTAGATACAGCATCTGATATATTTTTTAAATTTTTCCTATTAAACATTTTTCACTACCTTAGGCGAATTCCACACCAAATAACTAAATTTGATAAACTTTTCACGTTTCTCTTAATTAATACTGATTTAAAAAGGCGCACTTCCGTCAAACGTGAAATTGCTCAAAACGTTAATACGCTTATAGCTTAATCGAATACCGAGATCACTTTTTGATTTTTGTCGCCCTGACTGTTTAATAAACTTGGTTGTTGTATGTTAATTCTTTGTCGACCTCACGTTGAGGGTATCAATCTCATCAAATCTCATTGATTTTAATTCCTGTCAATTTCATGTGATTTTATTTAGACACAAGTTTCAAAAAATACTATAACTATGTTACACCATTAATGCTTTCAAGTTTCAACGATGCTTTCATAACAAAAACATTTATCGAATAAAAAGTTTATTCGGTGTAAAACCCGGGTTATACTTATGTTTGAAAACTAAAAGAAATATTTTATTCTATTAACTTTAATAATTGTAATTGTTTTAATATTACAGATTCAATCTTATCATTATCACTATTCTCCTTACCATCATCGGATACACCTAAACTATAATCATAGACATCATTAGTCTTCTTCCCTAAAAGCTCGGCATGTTTTTTCCAAAATTTTTCTTGAATTAAATCCTCATAAATAGGAATAATTAGTTGTTGCGTGCCCGGCTTATTTGGGAGTTTAATCTTCTTTTTCAAAAGAATCGTTCCTTTTCTGAACATTGGCACTATTGTGTTATAATTTATACCGAATTTCGCAAAAAGAATTTCATTTTTATCTGCTGACAGTGTTCCTCGTAAAATCTCTTCAGCTTCGGCATTCGTTTTATTATCGTTTAGAACTAAATTCCAAAACACTGTATTATAAAGATTATTTATATGTACATCTGCTTGTCGCCAGCTTAAGTAATCACGCAGATTTTCATCGGATGGATAAACCACTATTCGAGCATCAAAACAAGGAGGATACTGTAACTTTTTATTAGGGAAAAATGACGACCAGTTATATACGTACGCTGAAGTAAATAAACTGTTAACATAAGTTAAAATTTTTGAATGTCTTCGATTGTACAGTTGAGATGTTTTATGAAAAACAAATGAATATTCATCACTTTGTCCGTACGATATGGTAATATCGGGAAATTCTCTCATCACTGATACACCGGCCATGTTCATTAAATTCAATCCTTTAGAAAACAAGAATGTACGATTTCATTAAAACTAAGATAATTAAGAAGATATATGAATAAATTACCATTAAAATCATTCGGTTTTGCAAAATTATGTACCTTACAGAACTTATGAAATCCTCGACCATCAATTCGAACTACAATCCAAACATTGGGCAAGATTCTATCTTCCGTCTCAAAAGTCTTCACGTACTCGTATCTACTTTTGGCCATACTATTTGTGGATAGATGTAACTTAATTAAATTTAAACTATTTTTTTCATAAATTAAACTCTTTTTAATCAAATTCATTAAAAATAAATGGCAACCATAAACATTTTACATGTTGTCAAAATTTATAGGTTATGTTGTTTGAATTTACAGTAGTGAACTAGTAATCATAACTTCATAAATGTTCTATGTTTTTTGAAAAATACTTTTTACAGTTTATCAAATATGTACATAAATATGTACATATATGTACGTATAATTCATATATATAAATAATTAAATGTACATTTAAACATAAGGTGGATTTAAAGTAAACGTATCACGGAAATACGTACGTGAAGAAAGGGAAACCGGTAAAAAATAAAATCGTTGCAAAAACATCGAAATTTATCCGAGACATCAACCAAATCGTTTTACGTGGCTGGTTTATTTTTGACGTCTCAAGAAATTTATCATGAAAATTTTGACATTACATATAAAAATTTATTAGATTTAATTTTTAATTTATTAAAAATAAAATTATCTTTTAAAAATAATTAGCCACTTAGTCAATTTTCTAAAACATTATTTTGTTATTAATCGAAACAACTGAAATTTAATTATATGATAAAAATAAACTTAAATTGAGTGCAATAGTTGTAAAGCTGTATACACAATGGGTTTGTGCAAATGTCCAAAACGGCAAGTGACAAATCAATTCTGCTTCGACCATCGAGTAAATGTTTGTGAACATTGTATGGTGGCCAGTCATCCCAAGGTAGATTCTAGTTATTCTATTATTTTGAAAAATTTTGTCAAATATCCTGGTATATTTTACAGTGCATTGTTCAATCGTATCTTCAATGGCTGAAAGATAGTGATTACAGCTCAAATTGTACTTTATGTGGGAACCTATTAGAAAATGAGGATTGCATTAGGCTTATTTGTTTTCGTGAGTCCAACGGCTAAATAATTCCGATATGCTTTAATTAAAATAATAATTTTCTAATTTAGATGTGTTCCATTGGTCTTGTATTAACGCCAGACAAAGTGCATTACCCGCAAATACAGCACCTGGCGGACATCAATGCCCAACGTGTAACGATCCAATTTTTCCACCAGCTAATATGGTTTCACCAGTAGCAGATGTTCTACGTAGTCGATTAGGTCAAGTCAATTGGGGCCGAAATGAATTAGGATTACCACTGGTAAATTTGTTTAGAACTGTAATTCTAACCAAAAACAAATTAATTGTTTTCATATATTTCAGCTATCCGAGGATTTAAAAGAAAATCGCACCAAACCGCTTCAAACGGCGTCCACGACATTTACGGATAGTCAATCAATATCGTATAATCCAAAAAAAAATAACGGAACTGTGATCAACGATAGAAATAATGATACACAATCAAGATCTCATTCAGTTTTTCACATAGAGTCCAGTAGACGTCCGTTATTATCGCGTGAACCACCAATTGGTGGTTCTGATCGAGACGATAATAAATACAAACGAAGAACGCCAGCTGAAATATTTTCCCGATGGTCTCGACGTTTTTATGCTCCGTCGTCTCGTCCACCTTGGCGACGAACATGGTTCTTAGTTTTATCCGGAATAATTTGTTTTCTTGTTATAATTTTTTTCATGGCAAAATATGGGCGCCATATGGCTAATCAAGATCCTATGCTTAGTATTCAAAATCCAAATCCAAATAATCATAATGAAGAATAATAAATCAAAAATACATTAAATAATTAATTAATTAATCTTTATTAATTTAAAAAAATATTATTTTCAAGATAAACATTACTTTTTTTTTTTATTAAGAACGATACCTTCAAACTTTACGAACGATTAGTTTTTTTAGAACGGTGTTCGACATCTCATTCCAGTTAAAAAATATACGTTATAAATATTTAAAAATCAAAATGGCAATAAAATTATCTAAATTCAAATATTATGTATTCCAAAATAAATAATTAAAAATACTAAATGTATATATAGGTATCAAATATTTCAAGTAAACTAAACTGAACAGGAACTTTTATTGTATCACAAACATTATTGGTAAAGTTTATTAATCAATATGTACGTAAGATAAATAAAATATTTATGCATTGGTCAATAAAAGATTTATTTTAGATTATACATTTAAATTTGTTTCGTTTTCTATAGTCAGCCAACCAAAATAAAATGTTTTTAAACAATTTTGAAATTTTAAAAACTTTGAACTTGAATTTCTAATTAAAAACTAACTTTAGACTGGTATATCTATCTAATTAGGCTTATTCCCTAAAATTCAGATCAATTTCTTTAAAATTGAAATAAAATCATTTAACCTCGATAGCAACATTGGGGCTCCAAACCTCAAAGTGATTGAACGATTCCCAAGTAAAGTAAAAGTAATTACCCAAATTTTCGACAACTCACCAATGTTGACGACCTAAGGAGTTTTTGAAGTTCGTTAGGTATTCCTAGTTGGTAAATGCATACCAAACTTATGGCGTTTGTTGAAGTAAAAATATTTTGAATGAAGGCCAGAATTGTCAAAATCTTTCAATTATTGAAAAATAAATTATCACACGATCTAATATAATCTATGCTTAAAGAGTGTAACTACTTCTAAAGAGCTGCTCAGCCAGAGAAAGAAATATAGCTAAGTAGCCCTGGCATGGGGTATCATAGGCTTAATAAATCTTACAATTTAAATAATACATATAATTTAAGCAATTTGCATACCAAATTCGTGAATTTGGTCAGTAAATTGAAAAATGACTGTTAAGGCAGCAATCATTCTATTTTGAAACATTATACTGTGAAGCAAAAATGATGTTGCTGATCCAACGCTCTCCTATGATGCACTTAACTTCAAAAACCATTTGAACAAATTTTGTTTTTGGAAAATGAAAGAAATGGCAGAAAATCTTTTACGGAAATGAGAGGTGGTTTACTATTTTCAGCACAAACAAATCAAATTCCAATGAAAAGACGGAGTCTTCCATTTTTGCACAAATTTATGTATGTACATATTTATTTTATTTATTTATATTTAAGAATTGAATTTCTTGGCCAGCTAACAATACATTAATTATTTGTTTGTAGATGCATGATCTGCAGCATTTCTTGCGTTCTCCTAATAAAACAACGATAGCTTATCTTCCAATGAAATTTTTATTTTATTTTGAAGTGTATTCGAGTCTGCGAAGTATTGGAATCTTATTTGAATTGAATCAGATTCGTTCATTTCTTATAGGTTACCGGGGATTTTGAAAATCAGGATTATGAAAAATGAGCTTTTAAAAAGCGGGATTATTTTTAGGCGGGATTTTGATAAAGCGGGATTCTGAAATACAGGATATCGTTACGACCCGTGAAAATATCCGAACTAAGAATAATTCTTCAGTTTTTTGATAATTGTTGGTTATGTTTGTTTGCTGTCAAATTTTATCCATTTACCCAACGGTACCCTTGTACCATTTCTGTGCACCAGAAGATTTTTCAAATTTATGCTATGTGGCAATTCCTTAATAACGAATTAATAATTGTTATGAATTTATCATAGAAATAAACTTTAATTTAGAATAAATTTAGTATAAAAAAATTAAAACCCATAATAAAATATTCTGTCTATGATTGGGTTCAAAATAGAACTTTTATTAAAAGTGTAGGACGTAGGACATTCACCTTCAATTGTAGGACTGTTGTACGTAAAGTAAGACGGGTGGCAACCCTAGTTTCGGCTATTACTTCATCACTCGATATAAATCTATTTCCATACAGCTATCCTTTTGGAAACAGAAAATAATCGCTAGTTGCCGAATCTTTTGAATAAGGTGGTTAGGGAAGCAATTCGAAGTGTACCTAATTGATGCAATTTTGACATCAGTATTATTGCTTTGTATGAATTGTCTTGAAAAAAGAAAATTTGTTTACTCGCTAAATGTGTTATTTTGCCTCGATTGGCGTCGTTCAATTTGTCCAATAACGCACTATAATAATCGCTATGTAGTGATTGTTTTCTTTTTTCTAGATAGTCCGTGACCAATATTCCAAGTCTGTCGCAAGAAATAGTGGATATAACCTTTCCAGCAGATTGTTGTGTTGTTGGTCGGCTTTGGCCAGGCTCCATCGTGTATTCTATGCAGGCTGTTGTCTAGACTTTGGTGTTTAGTGACGAATCCGTGTTTCATGTGAAGTAGTTACTCGTTTTCATTTTTTGCCCGTAAGTGATCGAATGCGGCACCCATCTTGATATAAGCTTTTTTACAGGCAATATGTAAGATATTTTCTGTAGTTTCTTTTGAAATGTATTCGATTTCAACAATTTCGCTCAACTTCACTTTACGATCACTCCATACAATCATTTCTGGTGGTGTTGTCACCACTTTTGGCTTCCCGCTGCGTTCATTGTCAAAAACACTTGCTCGACCACGTTTAAACTCACAGACTCATAAACGGTTAGTTTCCCAGGATGGTGTAGACTAGCTCAAAGTAAGTTCCGTATCCTTTTTAATATCGGTAGCAAGCCTTCAAATAGAGATAATGAATTGGACCACGAAACAGAGTACGTTGATTTTGTTGCTTGTGAAATGCAAACTAAATGTCAGATCGAATTGAAAATGTAAATGGCACCTAAGAAAAGATTCGATTTTCGAAATTTTATAATGATAACTCATTACAGCCTCGTCTATATGTCAATACAGGAATTCAGCCCATGTACTCGTATTTAAGAATATGTTATGTAGGTATTCTGTGAAAGGAAGGTTTAATTTTGTTTGTTTGTTTTTTTCATTAGCTAAGGTGGACTACCTAGCACTTATAGCTGTATATGACCCAGCTAACTGTTTAAATAAATGGTTAGTCCAAGTCCAAGCTTCTAGAAAGAAGCATGGATGTCCCGAGTACAACTATTTACTTTCACTGAGTCGCACTTTGTGATACCTTCGACTTGCACGAATATTATGGGCCTTATATGATAATACGCAGTACTCGGAACCACTATCGATTTTATTAAGTTGAAAAAAGTGATACCATCGCTTAAATGCACGATATTATGGGGGCTTATACAAAATTACGCAGTACCCGGGACCACCAACTTAATAAAGATGTTAACACTTCAAGATTTATATTGCGACTGAAGATTTAATTTTAAAATATTCTGGAAATAAAGATTTCCATTCCAATTTTGGAATTCAAATCTCCCTTTTCCAAAATATTTTAAATTAAATATTCGTTAGATTTAATTTTAATATATTTTGGAAAATGGATATTTTTAAAGTTAAATTTCCATTTTCCAAAATATTTTAAAATTAAATCTTTTTCCAGAAATTCTGGAAAAGGAAGATTTAATTTAGAAATTTTCTGGAAAATGGAGATTTAATTTTAAAAATCGAAATTCCGTTTTCCAGGATATTTTAAAAATTAATCTTCCTTCTCCATATTTTTGTGTTTTAAATCAGACGCTGTTCAAGGCTGGTCAAATCTTTTGCAAATCCAATATAACCGTTGCTAATTAAAATTTGATTTGCAAAAGGTTGAATTTGTGTTAGAAAATGCTGAATTTGATTTGCAAAATAATGCATTTTATTTCTAAAAAGAAGAATTTGATTTGTAAAAGGGTAAGTTTGATTTGCAAAATTGAAGATAAAGTGCTATTGTAGTGTATTGAGGTTGGTTTCTAAGCGCTTACAGCCCTTTTGTTTGGGCATTATGTCAAAGCAATCTTGATTTTACAAAGCCCTAATGTAAAAAACCGAGCTTTTATAAAGGAATTAGAAACGAGAAAAAACCCAACTTTCCACTTAAAACATAAAATAAAAGTTTACTACAAATCGTAGGGTCGGTCACTAAAACAATAAACATCACATAGCACAACCTTATTAAAATCGAGCCAAAAATTATCAGCTGGAAAAAATCCAAGTTCAGAAAATGTATGATAATTAAAAAAAAAAAACAAATTCATAAATTATTAAAAAACGTTTACAAATTTTTGTGATTATTTATTTATTATTATTATCATGTATCGTCTCGGTAATACAAACATGCTAGTAAAATTAATTAAAAAAAGGATTAAAAGATAAACACACGGCCGACTATTTAGTTCTTATTACATATCGTTCATTAAGGACCAATACCTCCTATCATCCATTTTTGAAATTGAATTAAGATAGTTGTTACATGTATTTTTTAACAATATTTTAACGATATTTTGATCAAATATTTATTTGAAACTTTAGTCAAAAGTAGTATGTTTCAACATTACTTGGAAAAATGTTTTCATTTAATGCAATATTTCAATAGTTATTAAATTTCAGCAGTTTCTGCAAAATTTATATTTTGGATGATAGGAGGTATTGGACCTTAATGAACGATATGTATAAATAACTTTCTTAAACGATACTCTCGACAGGTGAAAATAAAAAACACCAAACTCAGGATTGGTTCAGAAAGACCGTAATTTGTTGATACCAGGTCGATGAGAGCTTGATTTCCATGAGAAAATTTTACTGATCAGTACATTTTACTGAAAAAGACAGAGGAGTTAAGACAATCAAAAATTTGATTAGATTGACAAAGACAGTAATTTTTTTATAGCAAAATTTGTATGGTTATATTTTGACAGATTTTGTTAACATAACCAATAAATTTCATAATTTTTCGTAATCCATACGTGCTTTTCCTTAAAAAAGTTGTTAAGTCCTTATTGGAAAACATTTTATATATTATGTGTTATTAAAATTATATATTTATTATACTATATTATGTATATTTATATATTTATTAATATGCAAATTTATTAAATTTATTAATTTTTTTAAACTCGAATAAACACCAAACGTCACGTTATATTTACTATATAGGTACCATAAAAATGTCGGATGGGGTGAAATTATTTTTTATGGTTAATGCTTCAGTGTGCGAGAAAAATGTACTACCCTTACACAATCTGTATGTAGATGTATTGTAAAATACTGACAAAATATACTTTGCTTCATATTTTTCTTCAGTAAATTATGGTTATACACCAGTAAATTATGGTTACATAGCACAGTAAAAACAATTTTTTTCAAGTACTGAAAAAAAAAATTCCCTCTCACACCTCAAGTAAATCTATATTTTTATCTCGCTTTATTTTTACTGATACAGTTAACACAGACACACCTTTTTTGTAAGTAAAATTTTGACTGACTCCGTTGGCCATCTCGTTCACACAATCACCGATTTTATATTTTTATCTCAAGTTATTTTGACTGACAAACTTTGTTTCACAATGGAATTGAGGCTTAATAGTCCATCGCTTGGGCGCATTTGGCGTACAGGGGCGTACAGTTTTAAGAGTGCGAGCAGCTCGGTTCCGAAATTTATCCTGCTCGGCTGTACTTATGCACGAGGACAGTGCGGATCTGCGATTTAATGAATTTAGAATGTTCCTGGTAAACAAATTCATTTATATTCGTTTGAGTGTAATTTTGAACACATACTTGAAAAAACATGCGCGTTTAGCATACTTGTTTTTATTCACTCCACATGATGATGTTAATATATTTGGTTAATGTGGCATCGGATGAACAATTATCAACATCTTCATTATACAGGCGTTATTGACGGAAAATAGGTGACCGGATACGATAAAATCAAAGAATCTTGCTCTTACTCACATTGAGATCCAGTCTATTGCGCTAATTGACCAACTAAAAAATTTGTTCAAATCATCTTGCAGCTTAAGCAATTGGACATGCTGTTGACCCTGGCGAAAATTTTAATATCATCGACGAAGAGGGGGCAGCAGGCAAACTCGAAGCAATAAACAGTTGATAAACAATCCAATCCAATAATAATATACCATCGTTCCAATAATAATAATTAGCATCGTTTTTATATTTGTCTATACATACATAATGGCATAGCCACATGTGTGTGTATACAGAAGAGCGCATTTGAAAATACAAAATATTTGACAAGGAATATTCCTACATTAATGTAGTTATCAAAGAAAGAATTGAATATGCAATTTCGAAAAGGACACATTCTCTGAAAAATTAAATAAAATGCATTAAATCCGAAAAGAGCACATATTCAAGGGTTGTGGCTTTTTCGAAATTATTGTTTTACACACCGACACTTACGATACAGTATTATTACAAGAGATGTGCCTGTTTCAAACAAAATAGGTGTGTGTAACGATAACATGTAAAATTACCTTAAGTAACTAATGTAAATCCACCTAACCATAAACGATATGTATAGACTGTCAATAAATTAACATAACATCCGAACGCAAGCGTTGTGTATTAATCTTATATGGTGTCAGAAGTGAAAAATTAAATCGATTATAGGCTGAAACACACCAACAGCAGCGCGACATATCCCAAATAATCCACACTATCGGCTGCTTGTATCCATTTACACCGAGCAGTTAAAACACAAAGAATAGGCGAGGAGATACATATCGTCGGTTTGCGAGAACAGTGACACATCTCAAAATATCATATTTTTGAGGAAATTGATTTGAATTTTTTTTTTTGGTGTAAAATAGTTGAATTCATCAAATTCAACGTCACTTCTATTGAAAACTATGGGTAGTATAGAAGTGACACTATGCCAGATAAAAGGTTGTTACATTTAAAGGATTTTTTCCTATTATCTCAAAATTGGCCATTTTTGAGATGTGTCACTGTTCGCGCAAACCGACGATATATTTTATTTTGTTGGATTTCGTTCCGGAGGAAAGAAACAAAACAAAATATTTTTGCTCTTCTTTCGCAAAAAGAGAGTAAAAAAGGAACGAAATTTGAATTTAAACACTGCATATTATATATAAAAAAAAAATAATAAGGGAGATATAACGATAACTTATGTCGTGTTCTTTTCGTTTTTTCAAGTCAACACGAATTTTGTGGGTGAAAAGTACATGAAACAAAATTGACGAAGTTTTGTTCTTGTATTGGTTACTTGATTGACATTTCTAAACGTCAAATTGAAATTTGGCGGCTCATTCTATTTAATTAAATTAAATAATTAACACAACAAATATTAAACACATTAAACTAAACACAAAACGAGAATAAAAATGATCGAGATACAAAAAATCACTGCTATTAAATATTGAAAAATTTTGACAACTAAATTGACGTTTCTATTTTTGTTGGTGTTAGTAGCTACGGATGTGAAATTCATGAAAAAATCCGCATCTCGTAAAATTGATGCACATTTCAAAAAAATTGACGAAGTTTGGTGAAAAGAACACAGTTTTTGGATGTGCGTTAATTTTTTTTGACGAATTTGGGTGAAAAGAATTCAACATTACGTTAAATAACTAATGTAAATTCACCTAACCATAAATGATATGTATCTCTTCTACTTAGTCTTCTCTACTGTCAATAAACTTATTAACATAATATCCGAATGCGGTCGCAATATAGATCTTGAAGTGTTAACATCTTTATTAAGTTGGTGGTCCCGGGTACTGCGCATTTTCGTATAAGGCCCATTATATCGTGCATTTGAGCGAGGGTATCACAATTTTCAACTTAATAAAATAGATAGTGGTTCCGGGTACTGCGTGTTATCGTATAAGGCCCATAATATTCGTGCTGTGCGAAGGTGTCACAAATTTGCGACTCAGTGAAATAAAAATTATATTCGGGGATTTCCATGGCTTCTTTCGAGAAGATTCTGGAATAACCGTTATTTAAATAATACGTAAAAGTAAAAATAACATTACATTCGGCATACTAGGATTTCCCTTGAGAAATTTCTAGAACTATATGCTGTTATAAATCAAAAGGCACTATGGATCCTAGTTTAGATCTGGCCAGAGCAAATTAAAAAACAAACAAACAAACATCCGAACGCAAGCGTTGTTGTTTTGTGTATTAATCTTATAGTGTAGCGTGTAGGGATATGTTTATATCATATTTACGTGAAAAACGGTGTTGTCAAAAAATACGAGGTGTGCCCTTTTTCGAAATTGCATATTCAAATGTTCAAATAAAATATTATGTATCAATAAATTGAAGCTTATCATATTTTTCTATAACTGACTATTTTCAATTTAAAAATTTGCATCTTGAAAATGCTTCAGACTTAAAATTTTCATATAATTATAAGGTTCTAAAAATATATTTAAATAGGTGACCTGCAACGTTCAAAACAACGCTAGATGTACGGTGGCGGACATTGAAATCCGGGCACCTAAAAATAAAAGTTTTTACTGTTTTATTTTTGTAGATTCGAATGTATGAAAAAATAACTAGAAAATGAAGACAACCTGAAATGTATAATTTTAAAAAATTATTTTGTAGATTTATCGTTGGAGGTCGAATGCTGTTTTTTTATATTTTCAAAAACAATTACAACTCAATTTTATTTTTATAGACGCTAGAAAAATGAGTTTACATAGCCATAACATTAGATAATATTCTAAAAACTCTATACTTAATATTTAATGGAGCCTCCTTTACTTTTTATAACGGCTTATTTGCGCTCGGGTATTGATTCAACCAAATTTTTAAATTGTTTGTGCTGCTATACCGTTATTCCAAAGTTTTGGGTTTCTTCTTTGTTACCTCCATCTTCATGATGTGACAAAGGTGCAAAATAGGATTAAAGTCGGGGCTGTTACCAGGCCAGTCCATTGTCAAAACTCAAAATCATCTTCTTTTGGACTTGAGTTATTCTTTTAGACTTGAGTCTTTGTTTAATTCTTACAAGAGTGACAATATTAATATCCACGTGTATAGATCATTTCTTTGCTCGTCTCAGGTCAAATGACCTTTCACGTTTTCACTTTAGGCGGTCGATCTCAAAATTTCGGATCATTATCTAACTGAGATATTATTTAAGTTTACTAAAGAATTCATATCCCATAACATGAAAATTGGTCATAAAAAGAAACTCAACTTTGTACTGTTAAATATAGTTCTTGAGCAAGTAGATTGGAGAGTATTCTCCTGAGTCTTAATGATCCGTCTTTAGCTCTCAATCAATTTCTAAACACTATTTCAAACATTTTAAAGCAACACTTACTCTCAGATAAATAACTTCTACAATCATGGATTTCATATACACTTGCCAGACGAATTAAAAAAGAAACAATTGCAGAAAAAATTTAAATTAAAAACACCCTATATTCAAATCTTGGTGATACCTATGAGCCTGCTTGCAATTAAATAAATGAGGGCATAAAAGGAGTAAAAGAATGGCGATGTTAAAATAAAATGGAACCTAATCAATGAAATTTTAACTAAAAGGGCCTAAAGTATCTTCGATAAAAAATATTTTATCAGACAACGGTACACTTCTGACAAGTGTTATAGATATTTCAAATGAATTTAATTGTTATTTTACAAGTATTGCCAATGACTACGAGATAAACTTTTGCCGAATAGCATAACAGCTAATTATGATCTGCCTTCTGATTATTGTTCAAAAAGTTTTTTTTTATTCCTCTAGCCTCTAACAATGAAATAATATATCTATTATTGATTCGTTAGAACCAAATCATTCTTTTGATAATGAAGGAGTCCTAACTTATATAATAAGACTTAAATCGGCAACTATTATTCCTATATTTAAAACAGGCGACCGAACAGTTAGTTAAAGGAAGCTATAGACCAATTGCACTCCAGCCAGTTATTTTGAAAGTGCTAGAGAAAGCAGTTAAAACAAAGTGACTAATTTTTTAAATCACTTTAATGTACTTAGTGTACATCAATATGCGTTTCGCCAAGGTATGACCGAAGTACTGAGTCAGCTTTGTTAGAGTTTTAGATATTTAGTACATAATGAGCTGAACTCCAGTAATGTTTGTGCTGGTTTATTTGTTAATGATTCTAAAGCCTTTGACATGGTTGAACATAAACTTTTGTGGACTATTCTGTCCGACATTGGCTTTAGAGAAACAGCAAACAGGTGGTTTGCGTCCTACTTGGAGAATAGAAATGTGAGAGTTTGAATTAATGATATTTTGAGTGATCCTAGATCCGTGAGTGTTAATGTCCTCCAATGATCAGGAAAATATAAAAAAGGAAAATATCGTTCTCGTCGCTCGTTCTCAATGATAACGACCTTTTAGGCATTGAGCTTTTCTTTAGCAATTTTAAAATATTCAAAATGAAAATAAATAAATTCAATTTTATTTATTTTCTAGTTACCTTTATTTTTATTTCGTAAAAGGATTTGAATTTTATTGTTTAAAATAAATTTTTAGAATCCAGGGGGAAAAACAAATTTCCCGGGATTCAGGATTACAGATTTCGGAAAATTAGTACCGGAAAATTCCGGGAACAACCCTTTAATTTGAATGCCCTTAAATCTTAAGACGTCAGCATAAAGCGATTTACAGTCAATTTTATTATAATACCTACACCGTAGATCTATACTAACTTTTTAACACATCACACAAGAATAACATTTGAAGAATGTATATAAAAAAACTAATAACTACATCATCGAACACTTGTTCGTAAATTATTTCATGTAGATTGTCATTTATTTATAAATTAAAAGATACGTTTTTCATTACTTGTTAGCTGTTAAACTGTGGTGTATTGCTCATAAACTTGCCTACAAGCCAATCCCGAACAGGAAGTGGTGAGATACCAAATAGAAAATGATAAAATTTATATCTAAACGGCTCGTGAATATAAATTGCAGCGGTATTTTTTAAACATAAAGCTTTATGAAATTTTCCAAATAAACCGATGTCTTCAATTTCTTCTGCGGGTTTCTCATATGATAACAATTTCAAATATGCACTGTATCTATCGAAATACTTTCCATAAAAGTTAGATTGTTCCGATGTAAAGGCTGTTTTCATTTCATTTAAGTATTCCATTTGTCTTGTCATTAAATTACTTGCGGCCCAAAACGAACCTGAATCGAAATTAATACAAAAAATTAAAATAATTTTAAACATATTTATCAAGGAAAAGACGTACCTGGAATAAAGTTAACAACTTGAACGTCATATTGCTTCATCTCCATTCGTAAAGCATCTAACCAAAAGCTTAAACCAGCTTTAGTTGCAGCGTACGGTGATAATCCAGGCAATGGTTGTATTGAACAGTGACTTGTCACCGTAATTATTCTCCCCTTGTGTAATCTTAGCAATGGTAAAAAATATTTTGTCACCATCATTGTACCAATTAAGTTTGTGGTAATTTGTTTGGTAATCAAGTTTTCGGTTTGCCACTCAAATTCACCGAAGCACATTATGCCAACGTTATTGATTAGCCCGTAAAATTCTATAAAATATATGAGGTTACTATTTGAATATATTTTGAAACAAATACAAGACGAAGAACTTATTAAAATTACGTCTATTTTCATCGTTTGCCAGAATATTTTTAACTGTTTCAATTGCGTTTTCAATGTCGGCCACATCCGTTATATCTATTTGAACTTTATGGAAACGGTTTGATGAACCGTAAAGCTCCATTAATTGCTTACATCCATTTGATTCTTGGCTTAAAAATCCGGCCACAATAGTCATTCCATACGAATGGCATTTTAGCACCAGGTTGTATCTAAAAGTTATTAGACAATTTAATTAGGTTATCGTTCTGCGATCGTTTGATAGTTCGTGAATTTTTTTTATTTTTTTACAAACGAATTGGAATTGTCATGTTCGAAATTAATCAAATACTCGAGTATTTCAAAATGAACAATTGTTCCCTGTAAGAAAAATCTAAAAAACGGTACTTTTTTACCGCGGTTACAAAGGGGTTTATTTAGTCCTTGTTTTATAAAATGAAAGACATCTTGAGAGATAGAATCTAAACGGTCCTGGCCGGTTTCTTGTTCCAACTGAAAATAACATGAAATTAAGAAGGAGATTAGAGAAGTACAATCGCTTCAACCTGCTGAAACGGATTTGAGCAAAATCGTGGAAAATCTTCTGACTGTTGAAGAAGTACTTAATTTTACCACTTAAAACTAAGTGGTATTAAAACAGCACTTTCCAAAATTAATCAAATAACCTAAGGGGAGGGGCTCTATCAAAAATTATTTTCCAAATAAATAGTCAGTCAGTAGCTCAGATGGTGCGATATTTGAAGTAGAACAATAAGGAGAACAAAACCCCAATTTGGAATGTGATAAACTCTTACAACTTCAAAAGGCTATGGGATCAAATTTTAAAGCGTAAGTTAAACTAATATCTTCAGTTCGGGTAAATATTGAACGCGAATCAGTGCGTAATCCCAGTTGCATTTAATTTTCTAACAAAAATAATCATAACTCAAAAGAGTATTACTCCTGATAAAAAACTTGATCAGAATTTGTATTATTAGTTTGTGCTATTCGAATACTCTTTAAGTTGGGTTTCTGCATTACTCGATAGATACTCGACTTTTATCAAAATCGGTACTATAACTATAGTATTTTTGTGTCAATAGAAAACTATAATTAATAAACTATAATTAATTAAAAAAATTTTAAACAAATAAACCAAATATTTAATAATTTCAAAATACATACATAAATTCACTGTGATAAAATTTTGATCGTGACAGTGTTAATTAACGGAAATACTTCTTAAGCGTAATAATTTATTATTTACACGTGGATTAAAATTAATTTACATTTGAAAAGTGCAAACGTCGTTACATATTTTACGACAAAAAATATTTATAGCCAGGTAGAATTTTATGAAAACACTTCACTCACCCTAATCCAGAGTCACATCCAGTTATAAATATCACATGATTTTCACTAAGTTTATTATATTTTTTTGGCCTTATTCGCCACAGACAATAACCAATAGCCCCCACCGTCGTTACAAGGCCAATAAAGCGACCTGTAGTTTCTCTGGTGACCTCCAATTGGAAAACACTTAATTCCTTCAGAAACGAATACATATTCGGCGAAACTGTTGAATTCGCCTAATTTAATCACTGTATGAGCTGCTTATTACGTTATCAACAGAAAAATAATCTACTTCGAAATGAGATTACATAGTTTAATACATAGTTTCACAAATTCTCGCTCGAAAAAGTATTTGTATCAAACAAACATACATTTAAAAAAAAAAAATAGTACATTGCAAAAAAATATTTTAAATTAACAGAACACACATTATAGAAAAACGTAGCCGATAAAAATGTTTTAGTAGTATTGACAATCAGACACCTGTACGTAAATTTTCTCGATTTAATAATTATTCATTTGTAATGAAAGATACAAGCATTCGTTAAATTTACGATCTATAGTTTATCTTATACTTAACTGTGGTTTTTCGAGATCATAGAATAGCAAATTAAATACATGTTTAAGACTTTAAATATTCAAGGGTAACAGCCTAAAATAATATCACAGTTTACAAACATTTTATTTTTTTTTACATTTTACGCTTGTTTACTCTATAAATAAACGTCTCTGCGAATATGTGAAACTGTGTTATCGAGCCAATTAAGACTTCGTGGCCTTTAACTACGTTCATTTTGACTTTAGCAATGAGTAAGTGTTCCTATAAATTTAATTATCGTTACGCTTTATATAAAATTTTCATTTTTCAATAAGTATATCGTTTATGGTGAAACTTTACTATGTATAATGTACTTGTATGTGAAACGTGTTTACTCGTTTTGTTCAGGCTACTCATTGTTTATAAACAACAATTTGTAGATACTTTCTGGTTTTTGCTTATCATAATAGTTAGTGTAAAAGCCAAAGGCCAAAATTTTAACCCGAGTAGTGGTTTGTTGTTTTTCACGAATTGAGCCGCATCGGATCAAGCCAATGTCAAGAAATGCAACTAATGATTTGGTTTCAATATTTAGCAAACCATTTCAATTTTATAAGTGTTCTTATAAGAAGACGATTAGAAGTACTGTATTACATGCTTAAATATTCGCACTTGTATGTGTATTCTATTTTAAAAATATGATAAGAGTTACTATTTGAATATGATTCCCATTATGTGCATAAGTTTTTATTATTTATAACGTATTAAAGACGACATATTATATGCGAGTACACTTCATTATTATAACGTATTAAAGACGTTAAATATATTAATTAAATAAAATGTTTGTACAGGCCAAATTCAACGTTTTCAACGTTGCAATAGCCACGGCGCGGCGGGAGGACCGCTGAGTTGAGGGAGACTATTCCAAGAGGCAGGGTAAACACAAAAGCAACCCAAACAGGAAGTCTCTTTTTTATAGAGTATACCACAACACCTCTCATTGAAATGTATGTAGCTAAATCTAAATCGATCGAAGGCGGCCGCTTACAATCTAAGTCGCTTTTTCGTAACGAAAGGTGTGGAACAGCGGTCATAGGAACCTTGGACCAACAATGCAAAATTTCTTGAGGTATCGTAAATTAAACTTGGTGGAGTGAATAAGTAAATGCTTTTACTTCAGTTTCTGAAGTGTGTGCTTATAGCCAGATGTATACAATTTTAGTATTTATTTGATGAAGGAATAGTATACTTGATGATTTATAAAGTTGTATATAAGGAGAATTGGCACTTATTTCTGAATAGGTATTCGTATAAAAATTGTACGCATTCGTATCATTTGTTTTTTGAATACGAATTCGTATAATTCTAATACGAATCTGTTTATGCACGATACGCTTGTAATGTTGAGTATAATAATTATTATAATGTTGGATAATAATTATTATAATGTAGTAGTATTTATAAATAAAAGAAAATGTCAATTAATAATTTGCAAATTTTAATTTTAGGGCAAAAGCAATAACCACCTCAAAACATTATGCACTTTTGTCTCCGTTTAAGGAGTCCATCCACAATTTCCAATGCAAAAATATTGGTGAAAACCTTACGGGAGAAAATTAGTGCGCGACACAAAAATAACTCGCCACCAATTCGGAGCTCTGAGGGGTAGAAAAAGGTTTGCTTCTCCTTCCGTTGGTGCTACATCCCATGAAGGGATTTGGTCGCCTCAACGAAGTTCCCCCAAATAGTTCGATCCACCGCAAGAGATCGCCAGACACAGTGACCGAATGTGTTTAGGACCCTTACAACGTCGCCCATCCATCGAACAGTTGGATACCAACGAGGTCCTACATTCGTTGGTGCCGAGCTGCCGACTTCAATGCCTGTTTAGTACTTCGAATTTATGAACAAGCCATCTATAAGCTTTGACGATGGATCATTTCTGATCTCGTGATTCGTTCGCATTCTATATGTGGCTCTCTCTTTAATGGGGCCGAGAATTACTTACGCTCAGTTAAAGCAATTTTCTGGATGTTTTTGTGGTCAGTGTCCAAGACTCGTAAAATGTTCGGTAGCCTGCTGCGATACTCGATGAAATGTCCAAAGAAACGGAGTTTTGCTGAGTGATTAGTGATCTTAGTTATTTGAACTCATTCACTTTTTTATATTGTGTATCTCCTAAAATGAAGTCGCCACGCTTCTGCCTTCACGCGATGACCATGTATATTTACGCTTCGCTTCATAGATCTGAAGGCCAATTTGTTGGGATGTAAATTCCAATAAAGAAGGACCTCTCTCGGCGACATAATGTTGCGACCCAGAATGCAAATATCGTCAGGGTATGCTAAGAGTTTTTTGATTTATAATACAGGCAAGAGAGAAGAGAGTTTGAGCTATTAGGTCGCCTTGCCGCACTCCAGATGTTATCTCGAATGCATCCGAAATTTTACCTTCTATTGGCACCTTACATATTAAGCTAATCTTTGAAAGCTGGCACATTGAAAACAATTTTGACGGTATGCCCAGATAGGACAATAAATACGGCCATAACGTATATTCCTCTTAATGCTGTGGCTTGGTTACGCTTTTATGAAGAGACTGTGCACTGGGATATCCGTTTCATAGCATTTCTCCAGCACTATCCTCAGCATAAAACTTTGATCGGTCGTTCATCTGTTTGGACGAAAACGACATTGAGAATCACCCAAAATCCTCTCGCTATATGTTAATAACTTTGCCGTGACTACATTGGCCAAAACTTTGTATAGCGTGTATTCAGTAAAGATATACCGCGATAGTTGTTGCAGTTTAATCGATTTCCCTTTTTATGAAGTGGATCGATAAGAGCCATCTTTCATTCTACTGGGATGTGTTCTCTAGACCAAATCATTGATATGAGCTCAAACATGCAGCAGAAGCAGAACAGATAATCGGCTGGCCCATTTGAGCATTTCGTTGCAAATACCATCCTCGCCGGGTGTCTAGTAATTTTTTATCTGCAATATCACGTTTCGCACTTCGTCATATGGTAGAGGAGATGGTTGTGTCATTTCGACGTTAATATTGCGTTGAAGCAAGAGAGGTTGTTACTCGGAAGATGGTGCCTATCTATTTAGAAATGAGGAGAAATAATTCCCCCTCACTTCCACTTTCCAATGATGATTATATGTAGCGTATAGACGACATTTTAATTCAGTAACTACCAAAACGTGTTCTGAATCGATGTTAGCTCCACGTTTAGTTCTGATGTCTTTAAGGCTAGAAAAATGTCTTTTGGACAAGAGGATGTACTTGATTTGGTTGGCTGTTGTCCCGTCATTTTATACCCATGTGTGGTGGCTTGGAGAATACGCTTATGTGGGAAGTATGTGCTGGCAACCACCAAGTTGTAGAGTAAAGCTAGCTCGATGGTGCGCATCCCGTTGTTGTTTGATGTAGGGTACAAGGATTTTGGGCCGATGGCACTACAATATGTACTGCCAGCACTGAAAATTCGAGCACTGAAGTCGCCCAAAACAATTTTAAAGTCATGTTGCGGAATTTTTCTCAAGACAATTTCGAGCTGGCCATAGAAACCGTCTTTGATTTGATCAGGCTTCTCCTCAATGGGGGCATGAACGTTTACAAATGTGATGTTAAAGTGACGACCATGAAACCTTAGTACAAATCCGATTACTGACAGGCATGAAGTCAGTCACAAATTGACGACATCGGTAGCTAATCATTTCATGAAACCGACGCCAAGTTCATGTTTGTCCATGTCATTGCTGTGATATAGAGAGTTAGTCCGTAGCGACTATAATCGATGATGTCATTGCCGAGTAGCCTATAGTTTAATGCAGCGCTATGAAGTCGAGTTTATACGTAGATGCTTGTTCGAAGCTTTCATGGGGGCTCTCCGCGCGGTTTAGGCTGAGTACGTTCCACGTTCCAAATTTAAAATCGTTGTCCTTATATCGTGCCGAGGTCTATGTTCTGAATCAAAAAATATCCGAGGCTCATGCTGAGGTTTCGTAACAAAATTGTTTTCAGATTGGGTTGTTAACCCAACACTAACCTTCTGTAGAAGGAACACAGCCCTCTTACTTTAGCACTTTAGCCTGCTCGTTTTACACTAGAACTACCGACTCGTCAAAATAACGAATTTACATTTATTGAATTCATTATTTTTTTATTATTATGTTAGAATTATTTTAGAAATTTATAATGATTTTTATTATGACAATAAAGTAATTATGTTAAAATTCATCGAAAATTTCCAAAACAATTGTAACATAATAATTTAAAAAAAATGAATTCAATTAGGTTCTAGTGTTAATAGAGTAGTTTCTAGTAGCCACCACGAAGAGGCAGTGTGAGCACTTGGTGAAGTTTATGCAGTTACGGCACATGAAGCGAGTCTTGTGTTTATCCCCCTGCATACACTACAGCAGCCTGATCACCAAAAAGCCCTAACAAAAGGTTTGACCCGATTTTAAACTACATATTAAGAGAAAAATGAAACTTAACAAAATTAGTATTTCGGATATGGCGGGAGGCCCCAAACAATGTTTACAGTTTCAGCACTTGCGGACACTGTCGAAAAATTGATGACTTCGAGAAGTTAGAATTGCTGTTTGATATTTTAAATAAAAAACTTTCTCAACTATTTAAAAAAAAGAGAAGATAGTGGGTGGGTACGTCCATTAAATTTGGATGGTGCTGGTTATTTTCACACCGCCTTCTTACGAGTAAAAGAATTGGACTCCGAAGAGTTATTCAGATAAGTATACGATATTCTACTTAATCTGGTTGAAGATCGTCTCACAAAAATGTCGATGTGGAAACCTATTATTTTGAAACCATGGTTTGAGACTCACTTTGTCATAAGTTCTAAAACTTAAAAGAGAATGTATTATTATTAATGAATGTATATTTGATTGTAGATATGTATATTTATCTCAAGGAGTAACTCCCAAATTTCTGTCATTTGAACTCAAGATGGGAAAACAACTACCAGAAACATTGTTTTAGAAGCGTGCAATGTTTTATGGAGAACATTTGCTCCTATCTACGTTTCACAGCAAAACAAAGCCGATTATCAAGCAACACCGACAGAATCGCCAACAAGTGGAACATGCCAATTTGCGTTGGTTCTAATTATTATATTTAAACTATAAGAAAACTTTTAGTATAGTTTTGCTTGCTGCATGCGTCCTTTTTCTCTCTGTACGAGATTTCATTTTGGTGTATCCTTCTAGGTGTACTGAAAGAATCGAAATTTGGGAAACAATTATTTGAAACTACTTTACCATTACCTGATGATTTTTACTTTCCATATTTTAACCAAAATATTTCTGCATTATTTCGTGGCAAAAATATTATGAGAGCATATCCGGGGAGACACATTTTGATAACAAGCAAGACATTTTAAATTAACGGCTTTCAGAATAATTACGGCAGGTGGGAAATTTTTATTAAACACACTTGATATATGTGTAAAGAGAACGCTAGCTAAGATAGTTTTAGCCATCGTTGTACTACATAATTTCATAAAACTTAGTGATTCCGTCAATAATATATCGCCGAAATTTTTTTCTGGTTTTAAAGGATGAACACAACATTTTACACGACGATGAGTGGAGAGGGAATGTTGAAGAGTTGCGGCTAGTTCGACTAGTAACGAGAAATGCTACCAAGTTTGCTTTGCATTTAAAAGACTTATGGAAAAACCATTTCTGCAACGAGGGTGCGCGATTCCAGTATGCTCGAACAAACATATAAAACGACAATTGGCGGTAAAAAATAAATAAAATATATTTAATATCACAGAATTTCACTCATTTATCGATAAAAATAGGACGGTAGGACGGTAAAAGTTTACTGCGAAAGAGTTGGGAGTGGCTTGAGCCCCAGAAAAGATTGCCTAGAATAAAAAATTAAAAAAATAAAAATAAATTATTTAGTACTTTGGGTCAGCATCGAACCCGAAACATTTTCTATTCGAAGCTTGTTGTTAACAGGTCAAACCTATATCACAGGCTACTCAGATATTAAATTTGAGCATATAATTTGGAAATAAATATAAGAAAAGCATTCCGAAATCAATCAGGGAGTGTGTGACGAGCGTAAATTATATATTAGTATATGTATTATTCTATTGGTTACAGCATCTTGTTCCTTCATCAGCATTTCTAATTTGTATTGGTTTTTGGCTTCAGTAGACATTTCCTTCATCGTATATCTGATCGATTGTAAAAAAATATCTGTCTCCATCATTTTTCAAAGAGTCTGAAACTTTTAATTTGTTTTGGAACTGCTTTTATTTGGCGCGAAACTCATTTTGTAGTATACAATATCTTCATCCTGTAAAAGTACTTCATCGTCCTCTTCAACAAGAGCGACACTATTAAAGATTTCATCGTCGCTGGTTATTTCCATAGAAAAAACAAAAATTTGAAATCCTACAAAAAAAAAAATGGGCCGGGCGACACTTTTCCCAGAGAGCACCCGTTAAAGATCACCAAACCAACCATTTGTATTTTACAAACATTTTCTGTTATTCTGGGCCAGCAAGGTCCTTAAAATATGTCACGGCTTTTCTTAAATTTGGAGACCTCTTCCCCAATATAACAATTGGTCACGAGAATATAAATGTTATACCCTCATACTACCAAATCATAGACTCACAAAGTCGCATTCGCCATTTTTCATCTTCGACCTTTAATAATTAGATCAGTTATACATTTCTAGTATACTATTGAAAATCCTTAAGAATTTAATTTACTTCATTCAGAGAGCATCCACAATGTTCAAAAATTTATTTTTTGAAAATTTATGCCGTTTGTTCAGATCACAATATTATATGAGCAACGTGAGAATTGGTCGATATAATTCCTAACTCAGTGCTTCATCCTGGGCGGGGCGTCGCTGTGGACCATTCGAAAATACAAACTAATAAAAAACAAAATATACAAAATCCAGTGTTTAAATTTAAATTTCGTTCCCTTGTTTTATCTCTTTTTGCGAGAGGAAACATATTTATATTTTTTTTTGTTTCTCTCTCCGGGAACGAAATCAAAAAAATTTAAATATCTCTTCTCGGCAGTGTTTAAATTGAATTTTCGTTTCCTACTTTAATCTCTCTTTGTGGAAAGTAGAATATTTATTTTTTTTTGTCTCTTTCCCCAGGAACGAAATACAAAAAAAATAAATATCTCTCTTCGAAATTTTTTTTTTTTTTTTTTTTTTTTTAGTTTTTCGCCTACTTATTGCCAATATGGACTTGATTGTTTCTCGTTTTATTTGTTTCCTCAAAATTGTTATTTGTATTTTGCTTTCGCTAAGATTATCGCATTGATCTTATAGTGAAACGGTGTTCTATACTGTTCACAGTACGACTTATTAGATTTTTAGCAAAATTCAAATAGGATTATGTTAATAAAATCTCCTGGACTAAGTTACTTTTCTGATCTGCATTTAGAATGATTTAAAAATTTTAAATTATTTGTTAGAGTAATACAGACAGTACAATTCTACATAACGTTAGTACAAATACCCGGGGCATGCTGCAGCTATCAGGGGGGTCACAGGTGGTGGATAGTGGACGGCCTATTAGATAGGTTAGCGGTGAATATTAAATAAGCCGCCCCCAACCGCAGCCCTGCTGGGAGGAGAGTCTCAGGAAACTGGGGAGTGGTTAACCTCAGTTTAATAAATTCTGAGTGCCTATGATACCCGGTATGGAATGGCGAACTGATGGCGCCATAAAACCATCAACTAATAACCACAGGCTAACTGAGCGTCACATTTCCGGGGTCTCCAGGTAGTGAGTGAGGGGCCCCTTTAAACGGGTTACCCCCTTGAATGATGAAATGGGTCCTATTGGTTTGGGATATCCATATGGATGGGTGAATGGTTGAGTGAAAGATGAATAGGGGCGGGGGTGCTGGGATGTGATGCTTGGTGAGCCAATGGGCTGGATTAAGGTGTTATGCGACCCGTGCTGATGATCAGCTAGGCTGGGGGCCCATTTAACAAAGCCCAGTCGTTAACGGAGCCCTCTGGATACCTGGCTACCTCCAGTTGTATTTAGCCTTACCTGCGTATACGGATCTCTGCGCAGGTGGACCAGTATTTCTCCGACACTCGTGGGAATATATGGATCATCTAAATAATAAAAATAAGGGAGCCGGTACCCTTGAAAAACCGGAAACAATGAAGGAAGAAAGTGGCTCTTACCTTAAAGGTGGAGCTACCTCATCAGTGGCAGGGGTAAGTGGCACCATGGCATCAAAGCCAGGAGTCAGCGATACCAATGCCAGGCAAGAGAGCGGGGGATCGGGAAGGATCCCTCCTGCAAAGCGACGATACAGGGAGAAACGGTCGGCGCATAAAATTCTGGATAAACTGGCTGCAACCCCTGAGGGGCAGCTTACAGTAGAACAGAAGCAATCTGTGGCTTGGGCGAGGGAGATTGTCGGCCGCGACAGCTCGGATAGGGTTCTTGTGCCTAAAAGGCCGAGGTCTCAGGATGAGCTCGAAGAGGGCGACAGCAAACGAGCCAAGACCGTCACTGGAGCGATATCGGGAGATCCAAAGGAAAAACCGAAATTGTTCAGTGAAATAGTAAAGGAGAACGTACTGGTGCTAGCGGTAATTGACAGAAGTCAAGAAGATGGGAGCATCACGGCAGGAAAGTGGAGGGAAGTGTATAATGCACTAAACTCCATTTTCATCAAGGTCCTGAGAGAAAATCCAGGACCCCCTCCGTTCTGTAGAGATGCGGGATGGCATCAAGGGCGCGTAAAGTTAACTGCGTGCTCGGATCAAAGATCGGTGGATCTTTATAAAAAGGCAATAGCCGAAGTAGGTGAGGTATGGGAAGGCGCGAGGCTTGAGGCAGTTCGAAAGGAAGAAATTCCGAGTAGACCAAGGGCCCGCGTCTGGTTACCAACCAAACCAGAAAAGCCAGAAGAGATCCTTGAGATTATTCAGGCAAGTAATCCAAATCTTCCAACGAAAGATTGGAAGATTGTCAAACAGGAGGAGGCTAAAGGGGGCTTCAGAATGGCAATCATGCTGCTCAATAAGGAGTCCCTTACTCCCCTGGCAGAGACAAAGGGGGTGATCAGCTTCGGTTTCGGGTCGATCACTCTCAACGTTTTTAAAAAAGATGAGGTAGGCATGCGCTCGGAGGACGGGCCGGAGGTGGACGTCGGACGGACCCAGCGGCAGACAGTCGAGCAAGCGCATGGGGTTATAACAGACGATGACGTGGAGCTGCTATTGGAGAGAGGCGGCCTTCTCTCGCTTGGATCCGATGGGGACACCCTGTCGGAATCTGAACGAAGAGAGGCTGGGGATTCTCAAGGCAGCGAAGCATCAATTATGGGGGGTGACACGGCGGATACTAGCGGCCCCCCGGAGGAAGGTAGCATTAGCCTGAAACAGGGAATGCATGAAGAGGTAAGTGAGATAATGCATGGTGATTAATATTGTGCAGATTAATCTTCACCATACGAAGGCTGCTTCGGCGGCTCTCGTTCTCAGACTGACTAGATCAGGAGAGGAGCTAGTGTTAATCCAGGAACCTTGGATTAACAAAAACAGGATCTGTGGCCTTAAGGTGAAAGGGTATACAACTTTGTACTCAAGTAACTCTGAGAAGATAAGATCTTGCATTTTAGTGAAAAATACTTTAAAAATTTTTCTACTTTCTCAATACAGTAGTGGTGACGTTACTGCGATCAGTATGGAGGTTGGCAGAGACAAGTTTTGGCTGGTCTCTGCGTATATGGATCGGGAGAAGGAGATCCCGCCGGATAACCTGGGGGACCTGATCCGAGAAGCAAGGAAAAATAGGATTGGTGTGATACTCGGATGTGATGCAAACGCGCATCACACAATTTGGGGGAGCACTGATATTAATGAGAGGGGTGAGTTATTTTTTGATTACTTATTAAATACTAACCTTTCAGTCTGCAATGTTGGGCAGGAACCGACATTTATCATTAGCAATCGGCAGGAGGTTCTAGATGTGACCCTCGCCTCGGATACTATTTTTCAGTTGATTAGGGGATGGAGAGTGGCGAAGGAGCACTCATTCTCTGATCATCAATATATAACTTATAACCTTAACATTCACCCGGGTACCCAGAAGCCTTTCAGGAATCCTAGAAGGACAAACTGGGAGAAATATGGGGAGGTGTTGGAGGAACTATTGCCGGAGGTCCCCGAACCTCCGGAGACAGTGGAAGAATTGAATTGCATTGTGGATGTTGTCACAAGAGCATGCAATCTTTCCTTTAATGCTTCTTGCCCCCTGATAAAGCCAAGGGGCAGGCAGAAACCGGCATGGTGGTCCATGGAGTTGGAGACCTTTCGGAAGGCGTGTAGGACAGCCTTTAATAAGGCAAAGAGCACGAGGCATGTACGGGACTGGGACTCCTATAAGGAGGACCTAAGAAAGTACAAAAAAGAATTGAGGAAGGCACAGAGGGGATCTTGGAGACTCTTTTGTGGTAGAATGGAAGAAGTCTCTGAGACTTCCCGCCTTAGGAAGATTCTATCTACTAACCCAACTAGTCCTAGTTACTTAATTAGACCAGACGGGTCATGGACAGCTTCAAGTGCGGAATCGTTGGAGCTTCTCATCGATACCCACTTTCCGGGAAGCTTTGATGACTCGATGGAGCCTGGAGCTCATCGAGGAACACCTCCAATAGATATGGAGGGCATATTGGATAGAGAGCGGATCAGGTGGGCGCTGCAGGGTTTTAAGCCTTATAAGTCGGCGGGCCCGGATCGGATTATACCAGCAGAGATTCAAAAGAACTCGGCAGCCATCATCCCCTGGCTAGAGGTTATCTTCAGGGGATGTTTGAAACTAGTCTATATTCCTAGGAATTGGACAGAGGTCAAAGTAGTCTTTATTCCGAAATCGGGAAAGAGCTGACATGCTCGTCCAAAGGACTTAAGGCCTATAACTCTATCATCCTTTCTGCTGAAAACCCTGGAAAGGTTGATAGATGTGTTTATTCGATCAAGAATTGAACCCAGGAAGTGGGCAATATCGCAGCATGCGTACTGTAAGGGAAAGTCGGTGGACACAGCTCTGCACGATCTAGTACGCACAATTGAGAAATCAATTTACTTGCAAGAGTTTTGCATGGTAGCATTTCTCGATATTGAGGGTGCTTTTAATAATGTAAAAACGGAGGCGATCATGGAAGGATTGTCTTTTTTGGAAGTGGACTGCTCTATAAGTAGGTTAATAAATCAGATGCTGGTAAGCAGGACTATTACCTCGGAGCTGGGAGAGTCCAAGATTAGAAGACGGGTGGTTAGAGGAACCCCACAAGGAGGTGTAATGTCCCCCATTCTCTGGAGTGCAGTGATTAATGGATTGCTGCTGGAACTAGAGAGAGAGGGGATAGGGGTTGTAGCATATGCTGATGATGTAGCGATAGCTGTCTCAGGCAAATATCTAGATACGATTAGGGATGTTATGCAGAATGCACTCCTGATCGTTACGAAATGGGCCAGCAAGTGTGGATTGGGGATTAACCCGTCCAAAACAGAGCTGGTACTATTTACTAGGAAATATAAAATTCCGGTGGTTAGCCCTCCTATCATAAACGGCAGCGGACTAGTTTTTGCTGACCGAGCGAGATTTCTGGGCATAATCTTTGATAGTAAGCTCAGCTGGAAGCCTAACACTTTGGAAAGAGTGAATAAGGCTATTGTAGCCTTATACTCGTGTAGAAACGCTATAGGTAAGAGATGGGGCTTGAAACCGGAGCTGGTATACTGGCTCTATACCGCCGTGGTAAGACCTGTGCTAATGTACGGGGTTGGCGTTTGGTGGCCAGCTCTAGATAAGGTAACTTATAGAGGTATGATGGAGAAGGTGCAAAGAACGGCCTGTATGCTTATAAGCGGGGCGCTTAGGACAACACCTACACGCGCTTTAGAGGTTATGTTCCACCTTATTCCAATCGACCTTTATGGTAAACAGATGGCAGCCAACGTGGCTACGAGGCTCTTGGCTGTCTCTCAATGGAAGTGTCTTCAGGTGGGACACTCGACGATAGGTAGATTCGCTGGCGAAGAACTGGCGAATCTGGATTATATTACACCAACGTTGTGCTTCGATAAGGGTTTCCGTACCATCTTTCCCTCAAGGGAATCCTGGAGAAACGGATCAATCTTGGAAAACGAGGCAGTGCAATTTTTCACGGACGGCTCGAGGCTAGACGATCAGGTAGGAGCCGGAGTCTTCTGTGATAAACTTAATGTTAATATTTCTGTTCGTCTCCCTGACTACTGCAGCGTGTACCAGGCTGAAGTGGTGGCGATCGGGCAAGTCATGACATGGTTGAAGCATAATGTGGTATCCGGGAGGGATATCGCAATTTATGTGGACAGTCAGGCAGCGATCAAGTCACTTGGGGCAGTTTGTCTGAAGTCGCGGGTGGCGCTGGATTGCCGATCATCTCTTAACGAGATGAGCGAGTATTTCAGCATCCAGATAATCTGGGTCCCGGGTCACTCGGACGTCACGGGGAACTGCAGGGCGGACGAACTAGCTAGGTACGGTACGACTCTCCAGATGCAGCCGGAAATGGTAGGTCTGGGGAGGCCTATGGCAGTGCTAAAATGGGCGCTCAGTAAAAAGGCAATCGCCTTGACAAATGAGAGGTGGATCAACACTCTCACGTGCAGGGTAGCAAAGCAAGTTTGGCCAAAACTGGACTTGCGGCGCTCCAAGGTACTAATATCCCTGGGAAGACAAGAAATAGGATTGGTCGTAGGGATAATGACAGGTCACTGCCTTTTTGGGGAGCATGCGAGAAGGCTGGGGATACAGACGAATGACTTTTGTAGAAGTTGCATGGACGAAGAGGAGGAGGAGACTTTGGAACACTTCCTATGCTCATGTCCGGCGCTATCATACAGAAGGCATAAGTATTTGGGTGTGTACGGTATGGACAGCCTTTCGGAACTCGCGGACTGTGGAGTGCGAGATTTATTACGCTATATAAATAGCTCTGGTTGGTTTCAACGGGAGTAATGGGGAGATGGGATCCTGTGGTATCACAACGGGCCATTGCTGGCCTAAGTGTGCGATAGCAGCCACTTCAACCTAACCTAACCTAGTACAAATAACCTTATAATGTTCAAATGAGAAGGTAATTTCGGTGACATCAAATTATAAGATTTTAACTACACATACATTATGACAAAATGAAACGAAAGAAAAAATGCAAGTATCACATTATTTTTTTATGTATTTTCGTTTTGTTAACAAATTAGAAAACCCGAAAAGTTAAAACCATTTAATTTTAATTTTGGGTATTTGTATCGTTATTATCGCTTTTTAAGGCCATGAGTGAATATATTAAAAATATTTTAGTTGAAAATTTGGGGAAAATCAAATTATCGTGGTGAAATATTTGTAACAACAAAAGTAGAATTTTTGCTGTGTGAATTAGTTAAAATTTTGACAGTTGAAATTCGTTCAAAATCCATCGCATTTAATCATTACCGTTTATGTACATATACATATAATAAAATTATAACTATATGCCTATACTTTTTTCCCATATATTTTTACAGTAAAATTCATCATACGTAAAATGTTGGACTCTTTTACACATCATAATGCGGCATATTAACAAACCACCAACTATTGACGAACGAGAAGAAATCGGGGTTAGATTTTACACAAGGGCAAAAACTGGAATCTTTGTTAATGTTATCGGTGCTATTGACGGATATCATATAAGAATTAAATGCCCAGTCAATAAGCACGATGAATATCTAAATTATAAAAGCTTTTACTCCATCCAGTGTCAAAGCGTAGTCAATAAATAGCCATCATTTATTGAACGACGTTCAATACTGAATGTTTTTGAATGACGTTTTTTTAACATCAGTTGTCAAAATTTATAGACGGTGTCGACTGCGTTAAATTTCTTTTTCTTTTTTATGTGGTGAATAAAACAAAAATTTAATTTTGTCAAAATTTTCATTTTTAACTAGTTTTTAACTAATTCACTAACAGCCTAAATGTTAAAATATTTTCGTTAAAATATAACAATTCTTTCAAAGTAATTTTCAGTCGTTTTATGACTTAGTAAAGACTGACGGTTGTACATTTTGGTTGTGTGATGTGAAATTTAATATGTTAACTCACAAAACCAACACATATATATATACATACTTATACAGGCCTTGCGTTTTTTTCATATGACAGATATCATAAAACAAATGTACATTGGCTTGTGTCAGTGTTGTTAGTAAGTTTTATATATGAAATATTTTATTTATATCGCGTTTGTACACGGCGACATATCACTGTATTCCAATGTAAACGAGAAACAATCAAACGAATAAAACGAGAAACAATCAAGTCCATATTGGCAATGGGTAGGCGAAAAACTAAAAAAAAAATTTACCGAAGAGAGATATTTTATTTTTTTGTATTTCGTTCCTGGGAAAAGAAACAAAAAAAATATAAATAGCTATTCTACCTTCCACAAAGAAAGATTAAAGTAGAAAACGAAAAATGAATTTAAACACTGCTGAAAAGAGATATTTTAATTTTTTTGGTTTCGTTCTCGGAGAAAGAAACAAAAAAAATATAAATATGTTTTAACTCACAAAGAGCGAAAAAAATGATAAAAGAAGGGAACGAAAAAATGAATTTAAACACTGACAAAATCAGAGTTAACGTTAGTTATCATTTGTTAGCTAATCGCACCTTCTTCTCATATAGCATTTCATTTTATTTATCTCCCAGCTCTCCTAAACCTACTCCACCCTAATGGCGTGATATTATTTTAAAGCGTCCCATAGTAATTTGCTATTAACAGCTCTAAAACATACGACTTTGAATACCGAGAAAATTTATTACTCAGAAATAATACCTTTAAAGCAGTGTTTAAATTCATTTTTTCGTTCCCTTCTTTTATTTTTTTTTTTCTCTCTTTGTGAAAGAAAACAAAAAATATTTTTGTTTCTTTCTTTTCCCGGGAACGAAATCGACAAAAGTAAAATATCTCTCCTCATATAAAACACAATAGATAAGAGAGGAGAGATATTTTATTTTGTTGGATTTCGTTCCGGAGGAAAGAAACAAACCAAAATATTTTTTTCTCTTCTTTCGCAAAAAGAGAATAAATAAAGGAACGAAATTTGAATTTAAACACTGCTTTAAAGGCGATTTTATGAAAGCAATTCACATTTTACAGCATTGAAATTTCAATCAATAAAATGTCATAAAATGTCAATAAAAAACGTCACAAAAATGTCAATGTCATAGAAACGGGATTTTCATTGCTATATTTAAAAGCTCACTAGATATTATAATTATTTTTAAATGTTGACAATATTATTTGCCACCAGCAAGGTATTTTAGGTAAATTTAAAAATTTAAATTCCATATTACACGGTAATCTATTCAGGGAACAATTGCTAGAATTTGCAAAACTATATAGATCGATAATTTGACAGCTAAAATAAGTCAGATTTTTTTGAGTGTTAAGGAAAACAAACAGCAGTTTATAAGAAGCTGTTTTAAAATGTTTGAAAATAACTTAATTTAATAAAAATAACCACAGAAAAAACCAGAGTTTAAAAAGGGATGTCATTTCGCTCTTCGCTCTTGCTCTTTTTCAAGAGCGAAAATAAAAAATATTAAAACGCTCTTCATAAGGAGCGATATTGTAAAACAAAAAATATCGCTCTGAAGAGCAGGAGCATTATTTTTTATTATAAGGCTCTTGCTCTTCCACTATTGCGTTTGTATTACCATATTTTCCCTCTTTGTTATTGAGCTATATTGAAAAAACAAATACGCTCTGCTCTGATGAATAAAATCGTTATTAATATTATTTCGCTCTTGCTCTTGTTATTACGGCAAACGGTATTCAAAACGTTCTAAAATGCTCCCTTTAGAAAGCCAGATTTGTTAGCGAACTGATACATATTTACAAATACATATCTACTGTTCTGAAATAAGGCTAACTAGGATATAACTAGGCTATTCCTTAACCGATTATGATCCAATTTGATATGCGATTGGAAATGGGATTCTAAAATCATTATTGGATAAATCAGGAGTATGGCCAACTAGTATAGAACTTGACTATTTTTTAACCAATTTTAGTGAAATTTGACATGCGCGATCGAAATGGGATTCTAAATTGATTTTTGGATGAAATTCTGGAATATGGCCAATTAGGAAGGAACTTGGCCATTTCTTATCAGAATTTGATTAAATTCAGCATGTTCGATGGAAACGGAATTCTTAAATGATTTTTAGATAAAGTTCTGGAATATGGCCAATTAGGAAGGAACTTCGCCATTTTTTATCTTATTTTGATGAAATTCAACATATACGATGGAAATGGGATTCTAACTTGATTTTTAGGTAAAGTTCTGGAATATGGCCAATTGGGAAGGAACTTGGCCATTTCTTATCCGATTTTGATGAAATTCAACATATACGATGGAAATGGGATTCTAAATTGATTTCTAGATAAAGTTCTGGAATATGGCCAATTGGGAAGGAACTTAGCCTCTTCTTATCCGATTTTGATGAAATCCAGCAAGCTAGATGGAAATGGGATTCTTAAATGATTTTTAGATAAAGTTCTGGAATATGGCCGATATTAAAAATAAAAATTTAAATCACTTTGAAAGAGCGAAATAATTTTGTTTTTTTGTTTATCATTAAAGAGCAAGAGCGTAAACGAATAGTGAAAAATATATTATTGGAAGCAAGAGCGATACTTTTTATAAAGAGCGAAAAAAAGAGCGAAAAATTTAAACTCTGGAAAAAACTCAAACGTCACAAGATTAAACCTAAAGAATACGAATTTGCCTTCTTTTTATGTTTTAATTTTTCACTCGCTTTTCACAAAAAAATTACCGTCTTAGCTTAAAATGACATAAAATGAATACATTTCAATTAAATTTTTATTAAAAAATATTTAATATGTCTGTAATAACAGAAATAAAATTGTATCTGTGCCTTTTCATACAAAAGATATGAACAAAATTTTGACGTCTTATTTGTTTTCCTTAACACAAAAAATCACAATGAAGTTGTCTAGCATTCAATCTATTAACTGTAGATAAATATTTCTTCGGAAAGTTCGACATTACCTCGGTAAACAGATAAAAAAATTTATATATCTCGTTTTTGTCAAAATGACCCCCACGCAAAAACTCAATCGACTTCAAATTTTGTGAACAAGTAGATGATGATTTGTCAAATTTATCATCAACATAACAAAACAATCGTCGGTCCCGTTTTTGAGAAGATCTGTTTGTCAGTTTTCTCTTCCACTGCAAACTCCACCCCCCCCCCCCCTCTGTTCTATACTCGAATAGACCTAAAAGGGAATACAAACTGATGCTTATTACTAAAATCTATCTTTGTACAAAATTTCGACCACAACTATCAATATTTGTGAGAATGGGGGGCAAAACAAAAATAATAAAAATGGGCGACTGGGAGGGCGGATACGAAATCTTTCTTAAATCCGTTTCTTGAAAATTTTGTAATTTACGATATGTTAGTGGAAAATCCCAATTTTGCACCTAAGGCCCGATTGTAAGAACGAGGATAAATGATTAATCCTCTGATTTAGCGTACATAGTTTGCATGCATTGTTTCATACAAGGCAAACTACGCTAAATCAGAGAATTAATCATTTATCCTCGTTCATATAATCGGGCCTAAATGTCAAATTTTCCTCCATGTCCGCTGCTCGGGCAAGAAGTAAGAAAGTTTTATTAATTCTATGATCAAATGTCATTTTTATTTTAATAAGTTGTACATATATTTAGTTTCTTGATTTTTAACCCTTAAGAGACACACTGGGTTAAATTAACCCAGGTCATTTTTTTTAACGCGCGCCATTTTAAAACGCGTGGTCCTTGGACCATCGGGCCAGTGGATTAGGGAAGTTTGAAATGTCCACTAATATCCCCCCATAGGCCAGATAAAGTGCATTTATAGAAGCTGAGCAATGAACGTCGCAAAAACAGGTATGGGTAAAAATCACCCAGTGTGTCTCTTACGTTAGAAAAACGTCTGATTTAAAAAATTATTCTTGTTAAATATTGTGTGTTTGTGTTCAACTTATGGCCAGTTAGGAAGAAACTTGGCCACTTCTTATCCGATCTTGATGAAATTCAACATATGCGATGGAAATGGGATTCTCAAACGAGTGTTAGATGAAGTTCTGAGATATGGCCAAGAAGGTAAGAACTGGGCCATTTCTCATCCGATTTTTATGAATTTCAGCATGTACGATGGAAATGGTATTCTAAAATGATTTTTAGGTAAAGTTCTGGAATATGGCCAATTAGGAAGGAACTTGGCCATTTCTTATCCGATCTTAATGAAATTCAGCATGCACCATGAAAATGGGATCCTCAAATGATTTTCAGGTGAAGTTCTGGAATATGACATATTTGGAAGGAACTTGGCTATTTCTTATCCGATTTTGATGTAATTCAGCATGTGCGATGGAAATGGGATTCTCAAATGATTTTTAGACGAAGTTCTGGAATTTGGCCAATTAAGAAGGAACTTGCCCATTTATTATCCAATTTTAATGAAATTCAGCATGTGCTATGGAAATGTGGTTCTAAAATTATTTATAAAACAGGTCATCAAATACATTAAATCATATTAAGTTCCTTCCTAGTCGGCCATATCCAATAACTTCATTTAAAAATAATTTTAGAGTCCTATTTCCATCCTACTTCCTGAATTTCATCAAAATCGGATAAGAAATTGCCAAGTTCCTTCCTAATTGGCCATATTCCAGAACTTCGTCTAAAACTCGTTTTAAAATCCCTTATCCATCATACATGCTGAATTTCATTAAAATTAGCTAAGAAAATATTTTTAAAATCCCATTTCCAACGCACGTGCGGAATTTCATCAAGATCGAGGATAAGAAATGGCCAAGTTCCTTCCTAATTGGTCATTTTCCAGAACTTCACCTAAAAATCATTTTAGAATCCCATTTCCATCGTACATGCTGAATTGCATCAAGATCGGATAAGAAATGGCCAAGTTCCATCCTAATTGGCCATATTTCAGAATTTTATCCATTTGAGAATTTCATCAAGATCGGATAATAAATAGCCAAGTTTCTTCCTAACTATCATTTAAGAATCCCATTTACATTGGGAATGCTGAATTTAATTAAAATCGGATAAGAAATAGAATCCCAATAAAATTCTTATAAAAAAAATCACAAATCCTCAGTTCAAGCACCTCACTTCAATGGACAACTTTTTTGGTCCCGTCGATGTCCGTTATAGTGAGGTTTCTCTGTATATATGTACATATTTTAGTTCAAATCAAACAGACAAAAATTATACTCCTATAAGTTTAACACAAACTCGCAATATTTATCAAAAAAGGATTTTTGAAATAAACATGTTTTTCTGACCTTAGAGACACACTGGGTAATTTTTACCCGTACCTGTTTTTACGACGCTCACTGCTCGGCTTCTATAAGCGCACTGTATCTCTTCTAAGGGAGATACCGATTATTAATTTCAAAAACGTTTTTTTTTTCACGCAAAATAGCCAACTTTTAGATTTTACCTCAATTTTGCTGTTTTCAAAAAACTCCTATTTTCGATTTGCAAAAAAAATATAGTTTTTGCAATGGATGGTAAAACCCATAGTATCATCTTAAGGTTCAATTCTTTAGCTTTTCATCGGTCACCTACAGAGTGTCAAAATATTAATTTTTGATATAAATATAAGCATTTAGAAAAAAGACGATTTTTAAAAAAAGTTCCGTTAGTTTTTTGTAAATATTTTTGCACCTAATTATTTTATCGCAACATAATTATGGTTTTATGTTCTTGAAAAAATTTTCTGTCAATTGAAAAAAAATTGATTGAATTTGATCAATTTGATCACGAGATATAAGTTTTCAAAGTATCGCTGGGTAAAAATCACCCAGTGTGTCTCTTACGTAACTTTTTGATAGTGTGTCCCTTAAGGGTTAATTTGGCTCACACATTGCATCAGCTAGCTCTTTGAATGGATCTCGATCTTGTTGAGGGACAATTGGAGCTTCATACGTGGCATGGGTCGTGAGATAAGCTCTCAGCATTAATTTAGGGATTCGGTCCTGCCCATGGCTCTACAATAAACCGCCAGTCTCCCGGTTTTTATTTACGCATACCTGGTACCTAAATTAATTTGAATAAATCCACACAACAAAATATATATATACGACACTAATGCCGAGTTATTAATAGTGCGAATCAACCAAAAAGTGAATATGCCTTTAAAAAAAATTTTTTTTTTTTTTTTTTTTAGGGGACTTACCGGACAAATTCTTTGCAGGTGGACCTCTCTTCTCCCAGTGGCCGACCGTCTGACCGTGCACACTCCGTGCTGGTGGAACCCTCTTCCGTAGGCCGACCACCTTTCGGATGCTGCCTTCAAGTCAGGTAGCGTGCCTACCTTGGCTTTCCCCAAACTCGAACACCCACTCCCCCCCCCCCCCCTCCCCCCCCCCCCCCAAACAAACCAGTTTAAATATGGTTAAATACGTTTTTTTTTCTTCTATTTACTGGTTTTAATTTTTCTTTCTTTTTTTTTTTTTTTTGTTACGTTACTATTCACAAAAAAAAAACGAAATCCCAATAGGCACATTCACAAGATACGGTACTATCACTTATTGGAACACCCCTATTATATATGGTTAATACTCGTATTGTTCAAATTGTTTAATATACCATATGTTTTTTTGTTTTCTTAAGAGCTTACGAATAGCACTAAACACGCGCATACACGAAACTCACGTTCCTCACGGTTACAAGTTTTTCCTTTTTTGGTTTTAGGCATCTCAACTCAAGCGAAGCGCTAGAGCGAGAAAGATGCCTTATATCCCGGCTATTGATGTCTGTTAACAAGTATTAAGTCGAAAAGTACTTATCCGATTTTCATGAAACAAAGACAGATTTATAGACCTTGATCAGATAAGAAAAAAGTGGTATGGCTAAGATCTTTAGGTGGTCAGACTCCAAAATTATAGACGCGTAAAGATTTCCTTTGTAATACATTCACGTAAAAAACAAAAACAATAAAAGTACATAATATAGAATACATAATCATAAAATATTCAAGTATCCGAATACATGAATACAAAATAACCGAGTACTAGAAAATACATCAGCACCCTTGTTGGCAACACTAAAAAAGCAGAAAATAAATTAAATAAAATTTTTTTTTTAATATGTAACGTTTTTAAAATGGACTAAAAAGAAGAAAATAATTTTTCCTTGCCCACAGTACAGAAAATTCTGAGAATTTACGATTGTAAGTTTTCCGCAACTATGAGAATATTTGGAAAATTTAAAACGAAAAACGTGGAGTGCATATAATGGTACAATACAATTCTGATGGCTTCATAATACATACTAAAGAAAGCTAACTATGCTATTAAAAGAATTATAGTTAACATCACTTGTCAGGGAGCATAATTAAATTGTTAATGAACCATGTATCAAAACTTCGTTAGATGCGCTCCACGTTTTTCGTTTTAAATTTTCCAAATATTCTCATAGTTGCTGAAAACTTACAATCGTAAATTCTCAGAATTTTCTGTACTGCGGGCAAGGAAAAATTATTTTCTTCTTTTTAGTCCATTTTAAAAACGTTATATATTAAAAAAAAAATTTATTTAATTTATTTCTTTTCACTTCAAATTTTGTTATTGCCAGCAATATAATTTTGAATGTGAAAACTAACAGGTTAAATTTTGATATCGACTACTGCAACCTCATTTGGGACAATATTCATATTTTGTTACAATCTCGACCAGTAACACTCTCAATGAATTCGACACCACCGATTTGAAATTGAGATTATTCTGAGGCTGTGAATAATCGCATATCTTCAACCTGATCAGCCTTGAATTCATTTCGATCGGGATTTACTGGGATACTGCCGTGAGCTCCCGAGAGAGTGTGTGGATTTTGACAAATTACAATTTCGATATTCAATAATGGTGGATATTTCAATAATATGTATTTAGTTCCACATATAATTACAATGGATCATACTTTCAATAAAAAAACAGTTTAAAAAATTTTACTTTTTAATAGTTTGTGTTTTGTTAAACGGAAACATGTAGGCAAACTTTTGGATGTCTATTGGGCATTCTTAGTATACTTTACGCTTATGAAATTGTTGAGTATATTTCCGTACTTACTTTGACGAATCATTACAGTATGACTCATTTCTAAGAATTCAACTAATAAATATTATTCATATTTGGATGAGTCAATAATTTTGGTAATTATATTTGTGAATACAAATATAGAGTCTTAAAGTGCGCGACACTATATGTGAAGCATATTAATCTGAAGTAGTGTCCTTATGCCCTTGTCAAATTGAGGTGACATAACTTTCGATTCGTTTTCGATAGATACAAGAGAAAATTTGTTTCAAGGATACAATTTTAAGGACTAATTCAAAGGTACCATGGACTAATCTAAATATTATAATATCTATTTGCTCGATGCTCGAATGAAACTACTTTCATTCAGCATTCATCACCTAAATTTTTATTTGCAATATTTTATCGATATTTAGAAAACATATAGAGTACAAACCAGGCTGATATTGTATTAGGAAAGTCGAAACAGAGTACAATTTTCTTCTTGAAACTTGAGACATAAACTACAGTTGGAAAACAAATTAAAAGTAATGTTACAACATGTCACCCCAAAGTGATTTTGAGTTAAAAGACAAATCACGTTCTGGAAAACCAACGTCTATTGATGCCGACATTTTAAAAGTTTTGGTTAAGGAAAATTTACGACAAACGACAAACGATTTAACAGCAAACCTTGGAGTTGATCGTACAACATTATTTAATTACTTAAAATCTTTCAACATGGTTTGTAAGCTGGATGTTTGGGTACTAAACAACTACTAGACCGATATTAGAGCTTGTCCCTCATTACTTAGTCGTAATGAAATGTCAACCGTTTTTATTAATACTTGGCTCCAAAAAGACATTGGTCACCTAAAGAAGAAGCGTTTTTGGCTGTTACAAAAATTGATTTGCTTTGCACCAAAACAAAGTAAGAGATATTATGTTGTTAGTGTAATTGTAAAGGTATTGTTTACTTTGTACTTCTTAAAGCTACGCGAAACGCTAAGTGTGGATATATATTTATTGGGACCAACTCGACTAATTAAAGTAAGCCTACCTTACACATAATTCAAGGCCATACAGAGCTTTAACGGCTCTAGAAAAATTGGAAGAGTTCAATTGGGAAATTTTCAGATTGTATTTTCAGATTTTGGTGCACCATCGGGTTACTATTTGTTTAGAAATCTACAAAATCGTCTAAGTTGTAAAAAAAAATTAAAACATTTGATGAACTTCAACGTATATATTAGTGACTTATTCAATGAAATTTTGAAGAGTTTAATTGAGATCCTCTGTCGAAAAGCCTTAATAATAGTCGAAGTTACGCTGCCTTTAATAGTTATTACTTCCGGCCATCTGGTATATCGATCTATTACCGTTCAAATGAAACGAAATCCTTTAGAAAGTGGAAGTGGTGCTACTAAATCCATATGAGTTTTTTTTAAATCTGTGGTATACTTAAGCTTCCTGACAGATGGAGAAAGGTTATTAGTGTAAATGGAAACTATATTATTGAATAAAATATTAGGTCTTTCCGACTCTTCGAACGACACTTTTACCACAACTTAAAACTCACACTTAAAATGCTTCGCTGATTGGAGCAGCTGATTTGATGCAAAAATTAAAAAATTAGAATGCTCGCTTTTATACCCATCGCCATCGTCAAAACCCCATAACTTCAGCACTGGAGTTTGTTATGTAGAATTATGTTTTTTAAAAAATCTTTGCTCACATTTTACTACTGTTATAAAAAGTAGTAAAACTTTTCCATTTAAATCCCATGGGCTTATCCAAACGAGTAATTTTCTTTTTGTTAGGATGGTAGCATCCTAACAGACATCTGCGTCAAATTTCGTGTCAATATCTCTAGTAGTTATTGTGATACGCTTGTTTACTTTCATCTATAAAAAAGGGAATTTTTCGATATTTAAATTTTGCTTCAAAATTAAAATTTCGGTTTCCAAAACGTTGAAAATGTTGGGTATTTTATTTAAAATGCCTTACTATTTTTTGATCACGCAGTGTTATATTTTAAATTCTCAGGTGTCTAAAATTAAATTACAAACTAATTACATTGAGTAATGAGTAATTATAAAATTTTATGTACATATTGCTATATAAACAATTAGATATACTGCTTTGTCTTCGTCCATATAAGTCTGTACATATGTACTTACGTAGTGCAAATCAAGTATAAAATAGGAGAAACAACGGAACAACTTACTGTATTTATTGTCTAGCGATAAAATATTTTCTCAGCCTTCAAAAAGATATCAAATTATTTAATGCGCGTTTCGCTTCAATAACTTAAATAAATAGGAGTAAAATTTATTCTGACATTCAATTTATGTACGAATGAATGTAAGATTATTTCAATATTAATTTTACTTTATGGTCAGCTTCATTACAAAATATAAAAATAATTTTGCAATAAAAGCTCCTATACTTTTATAATGGTCTTTGCGCACCGAATTTTACAATAAAAATTCTCTGTTCAATTTTACAAATTAACTGTAATATTATTAACCTCAGTGGCGGTTCTATACGTAATGGGGTAGTAGGGACAACCCTACCCTGATTTATCGTGAAATATCGTTCTAAAAATAAAAATGTATGAATTATGATTTTCATTTTTCACTGCCTAAAACTTGTATTATGAGTTATGACCCAACGAACTTGTAATGACAGTTATTACTAGCAAGTGTCGTAGTTATCCGAATAAGTAATACCAGAGCCTACTGTATAAATAATATTCCTCTATTATCGACTGTATTTTTTACTAAGCTTAAAATAAGGTAAAATGTTTTACATCAAGGTTTATTCATACAACCAATTTTTTCTTTACTATGAAATTTTATGGGAAAACGATTTTTTTCATTTACATTTTTAGTCGGTTAGAATTAAGTACTTTTCATACCGGCTGCGTTGACTTTGGACTTTAAAAATGTAAAGTTGCTTTGTATCTTTAAAGTTTTGTAATTTAGTTTTATTTGATTAATAGTATCACTTTTTATAGAAATATTTTAAAACTGTTATAAAATAAATTATTGTACTTTTAAGTGATAATTATTAAAAGCACTTTATGAACTTTGTTTTTACACGAAAATGTTCATAAAACATTCATTTTATTTGATTGAAAAATCGAGTCATCAAAATGTTTATTTCTTAGTGAAAATCGTCTTCGAAATAAGGTATTTCTGAACTTTAAAAAATTGTTGTTTTTGTAATATACGTCATACGCCAAAGCTACCTAGATATCCAAAGCCATAGTCTAAAAACAAAGCTTTTATAAAGGAATTACAAACAAGGAAAATCAATCTTTTGATACAAAATATATGGGAAATCAATTTTTTGTCTAAAACAAATTTTTAAATGAAAACGTTACAAATTCTGAATTATGGTCTCTGAGATATTTTCATAAATGTTTGATTTTGAATATACAATATATATGAACATCGTTAAGAAAATCGTTTTCATTTTCTTGTAATAATAGGTTTATTTAAACCAAAATTTATAAAATGTTCATAACAATTGCATTCTGGTCAAATTGAAATAAAAACTTACTATAGAAATCGTCTGGTACATATTACATAGATGGCTCAAAAATCTCAAGTTCAAAAATTATAAGAAAAGCAAAACAAATTCACCAAATATTAGCCCGAGTAACCAAAAATGGTGATCACAAAATTTTAGACCAATTTGTCACAAAATGTAAGTTCCTTTTTGTCACAAAAAAAAGTTGACAATTTGGAACTTATTTATGCGGGTAGTTTGTGACAAAATAAATGTTCATTTTACTCCCCAAAAAATAAAATATTTTGATCATTTTTGATTTAATTCGCTAAGTCACTACGTTCTTGCCTCATACTTAATGTATGAATTTGAAATTTTATTTTTGTAGTTTGTGTTTGGTCGTTGCTACCTGAGTTCTGAGTACCTGATGAGTAGACCGAACTTTTTGTTTGTACGAGCTTATCTGTACGAAACCAAACTACCACATAGAAAACTCAAGGAAAGTTTTCATTTTTTAGAGTCGAGCCATTTTGTATTGACTCTCGACTCGGGTTAAAGTACGGGGGGGATTTTGATATTTCTACATTTTTGGTAGATATTTTTTTTTAAATAAATAATAATAAAAATATCAAATAAACCATACAATGGAGTATTTATTACAAAATTATTTAAGTAGAGTCAAAAAAAATTTTCTTACGCATAATTGCATCAATAAACCAACAAATATCCACAAAATTGTTGTTGTTGATAATTAAGTGATAATATAAAAAAACTATCGAATTTGTGGTTATAAATTATAATTTCAACAAATAGTTCATAATTAGTTCCACAGTTAAACCACTGAGTATGAGTACTATATAAGAGTAGTCTTTTCAGTGCAAAAAAATGTCATTCTAACCCTCCCAACAAAAAAATGTATACGTCAAATACGTAACATAAAAGTTACGTTTACGTCAGTAGCGGTCCGTGGGTCTTAATTCGGGGTGGGCAAAATTTTAAAACTGGTGGTTAAAATCAAAAAATTAAATATATTAGTTAGTGTCATAACCGTCCATTGCAAAATACTACAAAATTTATAAGAATAAATTATTATAATTTTAATAAAACTAAAAGTTTTTTAAACTAAGAGAAACTAATGGCGCGTTAAAGCCTTAGATAAATGCTTCATATCAGGATATCCTTGCCGAGTCCACACATTATCACCACCAAATAGTACACATGGAAAGCAATACAAACTTTTAAGTTTTAAACTGGGAGTTAACCATTTTTTTCTTTCGAAAACCACCCTTTGTTGAATTTTATGTTTGACGCTTTGTAGTTGTTATTGATAATTACCACATTCGGACGATCTGGGCCCATATTTTTTATTTTTAGTTTATCTTCAAAAGTTAAGTTTGTCAAATAAAATCAAAATAATTCAAATTTTCGACAGACATTGTAATTTAAAGCTTATATACGAACTTTTAAAAAATGAACTTGTAGCATATAACAATAACGTCCGAAACCTTTTAATTCATTATTTAATTTTTTTATAACACATAAATTAGTTTCAAAATACATATGACAAAGGCCTGACTGTAATTCACAATACTTCATAATGAAAAAAAAATGATTTACACTACACTTCCTTGTGTAATTTTGATACCGTAAATTTTATTTAAAAACATACTTATAAATATGTCTGTCGTCTTCTGATTGCGTCCTAGACGAATTTTCTGAATATTTATATACATATCCAAATCAAAAACTACTCTAATTTAACTAGATAGCATCGCGTAAGTGGAGGAAGTTCAGTATTCAAAACGAAAATTAAAAACAAAAACAAAATTCAATCGACAATAAAAAAATTTTACTTGCGGCTTGCGGGTGATTTTCGTGAATTGCCCACAAAGCTTGTTTGTGTGTGTGAATATTTAGCTTTAGGAAGGAATAAAAATATAAAAATTGAGGTAGAGAACGAAAATGCGCGCGCATCTCAATGTTATGTAGATTTGCAACATCATGCGGCACTACACGATTTGCCCAATGAGAATTTATAAACGAAGAAGAGAATGAAATGATGTATTATACAGTTACACGACTGAATGTATGTTAATTTAGATTTTAGAATATAATTGAAGACGTACGTTAAAGAGAAATAGATATAGAGATTATTAGCTTCACATTTAAAAACAATTTTTTGTGTTAAGCTTCGCTCTCGTTTTGTGCACTAATTTGTATAAAGGATTTGTTGTTGTATTTCATATTTGAATCTTATACACAAATTATGAATGTGGGATATTTACAGTGCAACTTTTACTAACATTGTTTTGTATGATGTCGGTGGACATTTGTTTTTATAAAAAAAAAATCTGTGTAATTGGGTCAAATTTAAGAGTGGGCACTGCCCACGTTGCCCAATATGACCGACCGCGCCTGGTTTACGTACATTTTTTTAAAGCTGCAGCACTGCCTCCCTTGAGTGGTAAAAAAGGCAGCCATATTTATATATGTAAAAAAATTACAACCATTTTAAAATTTAATTGTGGAACAGCGTCTATTTTGATGCCGCTGATATTCATACAAATTTTTAATATTTTAAGTAGTTGTTTATAGTAAATTTTTGAAGTTTTGATAATAGATTTTTTAATATTAATAATTGATTATTATTTTTGTCGCCCAAAATGTTTATTTTCGGTTTATTACATTAATAGATTCTATATAATCCGCTCCTACGTGCGGCACGCATTGCGACATGTTTGCTTATCCTGGCTCCTAAGTTAAATTAGGGATCTCCATTTTCCAGAATATTTTAAAACTAATATAATTTTTTTAATTCTTAATTTATTTATTTAAAATTTGTTGCCAGTTAATCATTTTTGTGGCCCAAAATGTTTATTTCGATGCCAAAAAATTATTTGGCATTTAATAACTTTGCATTTAATAACTTTGGCATTTAATAACTTTGGCATTTAATAATTCTGACACTTTTATGATTGGCACTTTTGAATTGGCACTTTTGTCTGGCACTTTTGAATTGACACTTTTGTCAGTACAAAAGTGCCAATTCAAAAGTGCCAGAACAAAAGTGCCAAACTGAAAGTGCCAAAGACCACAAGTGCCAAAAGCCTTAAATGCCAAAATTATTACATGCCAAAGTTATTAAATGCCAAAGTTATTAAATACAAAAGTGCCAATTCAAAAGTGCCAGAACAAAAGTGCTAAACTGAAAGTGCCAAAACCACAAGTGCTAAAATTATTAAATGCCAAAATTATTAAATGCCAAAGTTATTAAATGCCAAAGTTATTAAATGCTTAAAACTAATTTAAATTTTTTAATTTTTAATTTATTTATTTATAAATTTGTTGCCAGTTAATTATTTTTGTCGCCCAAAATGTTTATTTCGATGCCAAAAAATAATTTGGCATTTAGTAACGTTGGCATTTAATAATTCTGGCACTTTTATGATTGGGTGTTTTGAATTGGCACTTTTGTCACGAGTACAAAAGTGCCAATTCAAAAGTGCCAGAACAAAAGTGCCAAACTGAAAGTGCCAAAGACCACAAGTGCCAAAAGCCTTAAATGCCAAAGTTATTAAATGCCAAAGTTATTAAATGCCAAATTATTTTTTGGCATCGAAATAAACATTTTGGGCGACAAAAATAATTAAAGTACAAAAGTGCCAATTCAAAAGTGCCAGAACAAAAGTGCCAAACTGAAAGTGCCAAAGACCACAAGTGCCAAAAGCCTTAAATGCCAAAATTATTAAATGCCAAAGTTATTAAATGCCAAATTATTTTTTGGCATCGAAATAAACATTTTGGGCGACAAAAATAATTAACTGGCAACAAATTTATAAATAAATAAATAAATTAAAAATTAAAAAAATTAAATTAGTATTAAAATATTTTTAATTTTTTTAATTTATTTATTTATAAATTTGTTGCCAGTTAATTATTTTTGTCGCCCAAAATGTTTATATCAATCCCCCATCAAACATTGGCATTTAATAACTTTGGCATTTAATAATTCTGGCACTTTTATGATTGGCACTTTTGAATTGGCACTTTTGTCAAAATGTTTATTTTCGATTTATTACATTAATAGATTCTATATAATCCGCTCCTACGTGCGGCACTAAAAGTGCCAGAATTATTAAATGCCAAAGTTACTAAATGCCAAAATTATTAAATACCAAAGTTATTAAATGCCAAAGTTATTAAATGCCAAAGTTATTAAATGCCAATGTTTGATGGGGGATCGATATAAACATTTTGGGCGACAAAAATAATGACAAAAGTGCCAATTCAAAAGTGCCAATCATAAAAGTGCCAGAATTATTAAATGCCAAAGACCACAAGTGCCAAAAGCCTTAAATGCCAAAGTTATTAAATGCCAAAGTTATTAAATGCCAAAGTTGGCGATTTGGCGCCTGCTGGTGGGGGGATCAGCTGATTAGATCAGCTCCGTAACCTTCAGTAGGGTGCTCATCACGTGAGCTGTTGTGGTCATGTTTCAGGCAGCTTCCGGGATGAGTACGATTGTGGTAGTGGGTAACCTTGCCACAATTCGCAAGTGTACGTACTGCCTCCTCGTGGCAATCGCCGGTAACTGATGTCTTATGGTACTTACCACTAGGCTCAGGCCAAAGTACGGCGCTAAAGGAGAAAACCTTGACAAAAACCCTAATCTAAGGTGGAACAGCATATGCCGATGGATGAATGGCTGATAGGTTAATCAGTCCCAAATATGCGGACTCTGGATACCAGGCGCCCTCCAGTTTTATTTAGCCTTTCTGTGGTAGCTGGGTGTCCCACATGTGACCTTCATTTCCCAAATACTCGTGGGAATAAAATGCCTGATAAAAATAAAAAAAATAAGGATGGTAACGCTCCTAAAGCGTCACGGACAAGCGAGAATTCTGCGGTGGTTTTCGAGGAACTCGGCCCTCTTTCCGCTGTGGAATCTTCAATGGGTGGCCCATCGGATGGGGAAATCCGTTCGGAGTTTGAGAACTTAATTCTCAATTCTGATATGGAGACCTCAGGAGATGAGGGATTGGCCCCCGTAGGTGGGGGGATCTCCTCTGTGAAAACAGGGGAAAGTGCGGACGTCGGTGAGTGTCGAAAGGATCAGGTTGACATCAACAAACCTGTCGCGGCTCCTCATGTGAAAATGAGTGGGGCTGCGAAAAAGCGGTACAGGAAGCTCCTCGCTGAGGGCAAAGCACCCGGTAGCGAGACAAGGCTTCTGGCGGTGCGGCCACGGAAGGAGACTTGCGCTCCTACGACGGCCCAACCGTCGAAGAGGAACCGCTCGGATGACGATACTTCACCGGCACAAAAAAAGGACAGGGGGGAAGAACATGTCCTGGTGGCCTCGGGTTCTGCGGTTCGGTCTGGAGTTACCTTCAGGCACACTGCGGAATCAGAGATCATTGGGATCTTACCCTCTGGATTTCCTGAGGTTACCCTAACTGGAGAGCAGCTTAAAGCTGTCCAGGAGGGAATCTTTGATAAGATGCTGGAGCAGGAGGCCAAGGAGCTTAAACCTAAGTTCCTTGGCAGTCAGCTTCGGCTTGGTTGGCTGGTAGTGACCTGTGCCGACCGGGCGACTGTACAGTGGCTCAGGGAGACCATAGGCACTATCAAGCCATGGGATGGTGCAGAGCTGATTGTAGCTGAGGCGGGAAGCCTGCCTCGAGCTAGGATCGTGTTTGGTACCTTCCCAAACGGTGCCGAATTGCCCACGGATAAGCTTCTGGGTTTTTTCAGAAGCCAAAACGAGGGCATGCAGGCGATCGACTGGAGAGTGGTCAGGAGAGAGGCGAAAGGCACTTCAGATTTTTGCACCTTCTCCATGGACCACTCTTCGGTTGAGAAGCTCAAACGAATTGATTTTAAAGTCAATTTCAAGTTTGGGATTGCCCAACTGCACCCCAAGGGGGGCCAGGGTGGTGGAAAGCCAGGTTCTACGGCGGGCCCCAAGTGGTCAAGCCTGTGGAGGCTATCGTGGCTGCACCTGTGGGGGCGATCGTGGCTGCACCTGTGGCGGCTATCGTGGCCTCACCTATGGTTAAAACCACTGGTGTGGCGGCCCTTTCCAGGAGACAGGCGAGGAGAAGGAGGGAAAGAGAGAGGAAGGCGTCAGCGGTTGTACGAGGAATGGCCCCGCGAGGGGCCACCCCGCGCAAGCCACTGGTGAGGCCTGGTGGCTCTCAGTCAGCTGTGGACAGCAGTAGCAAGATGGAGGACACCGATTCGCCATCTGGCAATGGCGGTGCGAGTAAGGAGGCTAATCAAGGCCGTCAGCAGACATCGCTGGAATGAAGGCACACATAACCTGCCTACAGATAAACCTGCATCATGCAAAGGCGTCTTCGGACGTCCTTTGTCGTAGGTTTATCTGCCAGAAAATTGGCATGGCTCTAATACAAGAGCCATGGGTAATAGGTAACCAAATTAAAGGTATACCAAAACAAATGGGTAAGTTGATTTATTGTAACGGAACTGAGAGTTCAAGGGCGGCCATTCTGGCCAGCTCGCAAATTAATTTTATTCCCATTTCAGAGTTCATCTCCAGAGACTTTGTTGCGGTAATGGTGGAGGTTCTGGGGGAAAGAGGGAAACAGGAGGATATAATGGCCTCCGCCTACTTTCCTGGAGACTCGGAAATGATACCTCCTCCCGAAGTTAGGCGGCTCATAGCTCATTGCCAGCGCAATGGGCTGGCTTACCTAATAGGATGCGATGCAAATGCGCACCACGCGGTGTGGGGCAGCACGAACATCAATATTCAATAATAGGGGTGAGTACCTTTTTGAGTATTTAATTACTAATAATGTAAATATTGACAATAGGGGAAGGAAACCTACCTTTATAAATGCGATTAGGCAAAAGGTCTTAGATTTGACGCTTGCTAGTCCGTATTTTAGCAATCTAGTTAAAAACTGGCATGTGTCTGAAGAGGCCTCCTTATCGGATCACTTGCACATCAGATTCGATTTGGCGGCCGAGGCCATGCAGCGGCAGGAGATTAGAATTCCAAAACTGACCGATTGGGACTCTTATAGAGTTTCACTCGAATCAGAAATGCCCTCGGTTATGGGGAACATAGAGTCTCCAGAGGGCTTGGAATTCTGTTCAAACCAGCTGCATAATTCTATACAATTGGCTTACGAAAACAGCTGCCCAGTTAAGCGAAGAGAGTCCATTAAGTTGGTCCCTTGGTGGAACGGGGCGCTGAGTAAGCTGAGGAAAAAATCGAGAAGGTTATTCAATAAGGCTAAACGCACCGGGGAATGGGGCGAGTATAGGATGGCCTTAACGGAATATAATCTGGAATTAAGAAGATCCAAAAGGGCTACCTGGAGAAACTTCTGTGAGGGAATCATTGAATTACCCTCTGCAGCTCGTCTCCAGAATCTAGGGATCACTCAAATGGTTTGGGGCTTCTTCAGAAGCAAATCGGGAAGTTCACTGAAAACCGGAAGGAAACCCTGGAGTTACTATTAGGTACCTACTTTCCGGACTCAATAGTGGTAGGTACCCAGGAGGACCCGCATGATCCTTCAAGTGTGGTAGCCTATTCACCCCACAGTAGGATCTGGAGCCTCTCTGGAAAAATGTTCACACCCAGCAAGGTGAGATGAGCTATTGGCTCTTTCAAACCGTTCAAATCTGCTGGAGGGGATGGTATCTTTACGGCTTTACTTCAAAAAGGTATTGAGGAAATACTCCCCAGCTTGGTCCAGTTGTTTCGGGCAAGTTATGCTTTTAACTATATTCCGAAACTATGGAGGAAAGTAAATGTGGTCTTTATACCAAAGGGAGGGGGTCGTCTGGACACCCAGCCCAAGGCTTATCGGCCAATTAGCCTAACATCGTTTCTATTGAAGACGATGGAAAAAATCCTGGATAATCAAATAAGAAATGAAATCCTTGTAAATAACCCACTGCATCGGAACCAGTTTGCTATCAAGCTGGCAAATCTACTGTGATGGCTCTTAGTGGTCTAGTCACGAGGATTGAAAGAGCGGTGGCTTTTAAGGAAATTGCCCTGTGTGCCTTTGTGGACATTGAGGGGGCTTTTGATAATACCTCCTATGGTTCAATAGAGAGGGCAGCTATGGAGAAGGCGGTTCCGCCTTCTACAACTAGGTGGATCCGCTCCATGCTGAAATATCGCGATATAACAGCCAGATTGGGTGGCGAGTCAGTAACCATCAGGGCCGTAAAGGGCTGTCCCCAATGAGGTGTACTGTCTCCTCTTTTATGGTCATTGGTTATTGATAGACTACTGGTCCTCCTGAGTAGCCATGGGTTTGATGTCCAGGGCTATGCGGATGACGTGGCTATCGTGATTAGAGGCAAGTTTGATGGGATCATCTCTGATCTCATGCAAAATGCACTCAATTTAATATGGCAGTGGTGTGACAAGGAAGGACTCAGTGTCAATCCAAACAAAACTGTCATTGTCGCTTTTGCGAGGAGGAGGAAGCTCTCGCTTGTAGCTCCCTCGTTAAACGGTACTATTGTTGCCTTTTCCAAAGAGGTTAAATATCTAGGGGTTATCCTAGATCATAAACTGAACTGGGAACAACATTTACAAAAAATTCAAAATAGAGCCACAAAGGCTTTTTGGGCCTGTCAGAGACTCTATGGACGTACTTGGGGACTACAACCAAAAATGATCTACTGGTCATTTCTAACAATCATTAGGCCTATGGTCACTTACGCATCGCTGGTGTGGTGGCCTAAAACTGATCAAAGGACAGCGCAAACTTTATTGAATAAGGTTCAGCGTATGGCCTGCATTGGGGTTACGGGCTCAATGAAAACATGTCCGACCGCAGCAATGGAGACACTCCTAGGACTAACTCCATTGCATCTGCATGTAAAAAAGGATGTTGCTACTATGGCCCTTAAGATGCAGGCGGAGGGTAACATCAAACCAGGCAATATGGTGGGCCATCTGGAAATCCTCAAGGAGCTTCAGACAGACCCTACTATAGGAATGCCTTCCGACTGTATGCCAGCCAAACTGGATTTCCACAAACCCTTTTGTGTTAGGTTACCTGACCGGGAGGAGTGGAGTACAGGGGGACCATCCTTTGAGCGAGGGTCATTGGTGTGGTTTACAGATGGATCAAAAACGGAAGATGGGGCGGGGGTAGGAATACACGGGAGTGGAACATCACTCTCGAAGTCCTTGGGTACCAATGCAACCGTCTTTCAAGCAGAAGTGCATGCTATAGAACTTTGTGCTAGGATAGGCATATCTAAAGGCCTAAACGACGCAAAGGTTTATATCGTATCAGACAGCCAATCGGCCTTAAAGGCTCTTAACTCTTTTACCATTGAGTCAAGGCTGGTATGGGATTGTCTAAAGGTTATTAAGTTGCTGGCAAGCTCAAATAAGGTAACACTTGATTGGGAGCCAGGTCATACTGGAATTGTGGGAAACGAGGCAGCTGATGGCCTCGCCATCATCATTTCAGGGAAGATGTGCAAAAGTCCTCTTACTGGCACGGAATTCCAGGTTTGCGACAGACGAAGGAATTTATTTCACCTTCGTCGGCCAGGGCCAAGGAATGTCTTGTACTTAGGAAACCTGAGTTGAGGCTGATTACCGGATTCCTCACAGGTCACATCCCCTTAAGGTATCACCTTAAGAAAATGGGTCTAAGTTCGACGGATAGATGTCGCTTCTGCGACCTGGAAGCGGAATCAGCGGAACATGTTCTGTGCCATTGCCCAGCCATTTTCTGCAAAAGGTTACAACATCTAGAAGGGAGAGTAATGAGCCCGGATAGTATGCATCATATACCGGCCGGCAGTATTGTCAGGTTCATTAAGAGCCTGAATATTGACTGGACGGCTTATTAAGTAGGGTCCATGCACAAAAGATCTTTTAGGTCGCAGTGCAGGGTGGATGGAACGCCCACATGGCCCTCAAGTAATAATAATAATAATAAATGCCAAAGTTATTAAATGCCAAATTATTTTTTGGCATCGAAATAAACATTTTGGGCGACAAAAATAATTAACTGGCAACAAATTTATAAATAAATAAATTAAAAATTAAGTGCCAATTCAAAAGTGCCAGAACAAAAGTGCCAAACTGAAAGTGCCAAACTGAAAGTGCCAAACTGAAAGTGCCAAAGACCACAAGTGCCAAAAGCCTTAAATGCCAAAATTATTAAATGCCAAAGTTATTAAATGCTTAAAACTAATTTAATTTTTTTAATTTTTAATTTATTTATTTATAAATTTGTTGCCAGTTAATTATTTTTGTCGCCCAAAATGTTTATTTCGATGCCAAAAAATAATTTGGCATTAAAATAACTTTGGCATTTAATAACTTTGGCATTTAATAATTCTGGCACTTTTATGATTGGCACTTTTGTCACCACACATACATATTTTATATTTGAAATCTCCTTTAAAACTAAACCAAATTTTGGTTTTCTGAAAATGAGTTTGTTGATGATTTTTTTTTTTTTTTTAAGGTCATTCACCCTTTTGATTTGGATGTTATTTACCTTGCTTTTGAAATGCTTTCTGATGCATTTTCCTAGGTGCAAGAAAGATATACAATAATAAAAGGGATAATAAGTTTGATTAAAATTTGAATTGATAACAATTTGACTAGGCATATCATTTTTAAGGACGTCCCGCAAAACATTCTTTGTTTCTTTGCTATTTGAAGAAATGAAAAGTTAGAATAATTATTTGCAGTTCTCTATTATGAATGTGTTTTTTCCGACTTGAGGAGAACATGACAATCATTTATCATAATAAACATTTTGAATATCATGAATGTGTGCAATGTTCTTTACAATTGAATTGTTCTTTTAATTGAATCAACTTTTACATTGTACATAATAATTTTTATAAAAATGGTAAGTAATTAAATTACCAATTCTGTGAAAATAATCATAAGCAAGGTAACTCGAGTTATGTATGTAGTTTTTCAAATTTATTAAAATTCAGAACAACTGCATGAAAGGAGCATTTTTTTATAGACGAAAAAATTTTCACGATAACTGAATGCCTCACTTGCCATTTGCCAAAACTCATAGAAGAGAAAAGCGATAAAATAGAAATATTGTTTTTTTAAAATCCTTTTAAATTATATGGCTGTTAAATTATTATGGCTATAAAATTTTGTCATTTAGTGGTGTTAACCCTTATTAATAGAGAATTTTGTTTTGAATATAAACAGTTAGGAGTCAATCAAGTGATTTGACACTAAAATTTAAAAATATTCAGAAAGCAGAGTTAATCGATTTGGCAAGTGAAGCATTCAACTAACAGTTGAAAATGTTTTATCGTATAAGGCCCGTAATATTCGTGCAGTGCGAAGGTAACACAAATTTGTGTCTCAGTGAAATTTTAATTATATTCGGGCATGTCCATGGCTTCTTTCGAGAAGATTCTGGAATAACCGTTATTTAAATAATAATAGTAGGTCATATACAGCTATAAATGCTAATGCGGATATTACATTATCACACTTTTATAATTATATAAATATATATAATTATTATTTTTGTACAAAGAAAATACTGTTATATTTAGCTTCTTGAACTTAAATATAACAGTATTTTCTTTGTAAAAAAATATAATTATATTTATATAGTTATATAAATGTGATAATGTAATACTGGCCTAAGCGAAAGAAAATAACAAAGAAACAAACATACATAATTTCTTTTTTTGTTTCAATTTCTGTTAAAGATAGGATTTGGTTGTTGTGTAAGGGTTATTCATTTCGTGCTCATCAATTTGCCTAAACTTTGAATGTTTTTGTGAAAATGGCATATTTAGTGGCTCGAGACAAAAACGCGTTGATTTAAATTAAACTATATTCGCGCTAACCAATTATCGTGTTAATGGAGGAACAAAAGTGTAATAAAATTGCATAAAAATATATAAAAAAAAATTTATTATCAACTTTTTAATATTTTAAGCTTTCTTGATGCTTGTTTTGAAGCGAAACGAGTTTTAATTTTGGAAAATTCATTATTTTTCTCATCAAAACAAGAATAAAAAATGAACTAATTTTCTTATAAGTTCATAGCAATCTTCATTTGGATTTGGTAGGAAAGTGGTGTATTCCCAAAACAAGAATAAAAAACTGAACTAATTTCATTTAAACATTCATTTGTTAAAAATTTAATCACATTTAGAGAACAACAATTTGTATGGTAATATTTTTCAAAGACCTCTACCAAAGATCGAGCTATGTTCGTAAATTCATCAGAAGGAGCACTCAATGAACCAAAGTTAGTTTCATTCTTCTTAAAAAAAATTCCGTCAAAAAAGTTTCCGAAATTTTTATTTCGTCGTCTTTCATCGCCAACTTCTCCCGGCAGCTTTGGCAATTAATTTTCTTTAAAATACAGTAGCTAGTATACTAACGCATTTTGCTTTAAAACATGGATATCTGTCTTCTCAAAGATATCATCAGGTGGTAAATGTTTGGTACTGGCATACTGTTGAGACTTTAGAGTTTTAGACTCATTTCAAATTCCGTTTTAAAGCTATTCCAGTCCAAATCAATAGCTTGCGATTCGTCTAATAAGCAATTTGTAAATGGAGAATTTAAAGTAATTGTCTCACTATGATGTTGGCAAAATGCACACCAATTTCATGACTATAGATGGCATGTAATTAAATCCCCCCTTTCCCACGAAGAATTGGAAAAAAAATTTCCAAACAATCTTAGTTGGTTCGTCCTGTTAATATGTATTCAACTTCGAACTTTTCCTTCAAAATATCAGCTAGTAAAATGTTAGCTTTTATGCTGATTTTAAGACCTCTGAGAAACTTAAAATAATTTTCGTTCTTTGAAAGAATGGTTACTTTAGACATTATTACCAATCTTGAGTGGTGGTTCATAAGGGGCTGTAGATTTGAAATGTCGGCAATTTAAACAATCGAACAGATCATTAAATCTTTGCACCATTTGAGCGGTTGGTATAGCATTGTTCAGAAATTCACCAAACGTTTCCGGTTTAACTTTCAATGTTGTCCTAATTGCACTGGCTACTGTACTGCTCAATATTTGACCTGCCAAACTGACATTCATTTTCTGAAATGCATTTGGTTCGAAATGGTGGATGATAAGTTTTGGCATCAGTTTAACATTTTGTTTTGTGTCAAATTCGAATATTTTTCGAATAACATTAACATCGGCCACTCCAAAATCCAAATGTTGAAATTTATTTTTTAAAATGGCGTTTCTAACCGATTTAATTAAATCGGAGGATCGAACTGCGCCAGAATTTGTGTATCATTAACAAACAAATATGGTGTTTCTGGAGTCACTCCGAGTGTTTTGCAGGTAACGATGTTAGTAGCTGCTTGATCGCACGATACCATAACAACATTTAGAGTTTTCATTTTTAGAGTCAAAATACATTTTGTATTAACTCTCGGGTTAAAGTACGGGGGGGATTTTGATATTTCTACTTTTTTGGTAGATATATTATAAATGACTGGCCTCTTCATTTTTCTGATTGACAAGTCGAAAATGTTGTGAATGCCATTATTATTAATATATTGTGTCTATAAAAAGCCGAAAGAATCTTATTGATTTAATACAGACAACTAAACTTCTCTTTGGAATAATAATAGTTAAAAAAATACTACACAAACACAATACAATCAATACGATGTAAATAATCATATAACAAAAACTAATTTAAGCAATTTAAAAAGATTTGTTATAAAAGAACATAAAAGAAATAATCAGTTTTAAATTATTGAACCCCTCATTTCAAAGACAACATCATTCCCTATTCATGCAAAAATGTACCTCTCCTCAAATAACTAGCATACAAAATTATAAGTGAAAAATTAAATAAGGACTGTATCGATAAGAAAGTATCCACAAAAAAATTTAGTTTTCTTCGCCTTGCTCTAATTCTAGTGTAACGGAAAAGTGCCGTTAGATAGAATAGCTTTTTGTAGGTAAATATTGCGTGTGTTTTTTACAATTTGTTACCCAGTCACAGAAAAGAATGAACAGATATGGAAGTTCCATGTCAAGTATTTACATAGAAATATTCAATCAAAAAAATGTATTCCTGCTCTAATCTAACCAGTTACGACAGAGACAATATAATTCAATATTATATATTTCGCTTCTCTTCTTTGTATAAAAAACAAAAAAGAAGAGAAGCGAAACATATTATTGTATTATATTTTCCCTGTCTTAACTGGTTAGATTAGAGCAGGAATATATTTTTTTGATTGAATATTTCTATGTAAATACTTGACATGGAACTTCCATATCTGTTCATTCTTTTCTGTGACCCAGTTGTAATATTGTCACGAATTAAAGAAGAAGTGCTTAAATTTATTTTGCACAAATTTTGCATTTAAAACGGTGTTTCGTTTAGAAATTTAGCTAAGCGCGAAAATATAAGTAAAAATGCAGTGAGAAAAATAATTAATAAGTCTGGGGAACATGGTACGGTAAAGGATTTCCAAAAAAACGGTCTAAAACAAGGTCCCAGCAATCCCAAATTAGAGCCAAAATTGTGAGTGAAATTCGCAAAAACAAATCAATGTCTGTCAGAGATTTATGTGGGTGGTACTAGCATATGAATGATCCAGCGTGTAAAATAAGGCGTGTGACTTGAAGACATATAAGAAACAAAAAGTTCCGAGTCGAAGTGAAAAAAAAAATTGTATGTTAAAACCGTGCAACTGCCCATTATAAATTTGGAGCTGTTAAAAATCCACTGCATCACTTTTGTGGAAAAACTGTAAATTCCGCCAAATTCACCAGAACGTTGACCAATTGAAAGATATTGGGCAATTTCGAAGCGTTACTTGAAAAATAATGGTAAACTAGCAGAAAATTTAACAAAGTTCAAAAAGTTAGTCCAAAGCAACCAGACAAATTAATAAAACTACTGTGCAGAATCTAAGTAAAGGCATCAAATTAAAAATTCGCTATGTATTTAGAAAATAATTTCTCAAATGTTTTAAACATAAAATCTTCTAATTAGAAGTCTGCTTTATGATAAAACATCATTTTATAATTCTTAAAATTGTTTTTTTGTGTTTAAAATGGCTTTTTTTTGTGGATACTTCCTTTTCGATACAGTCCTTATTGTCCTTAATGATTCTAAACAAAAAATCAATATTACTAAATTGGACTAGCCAAACTTTCAAACTTGCCAGGAATTTAGATTTAGAATTCAAGCTACGGATATCAATCGGAAGTTTATTAAAGATGGTTGGAGCAGTTACTAAAAAATTATTATAAAAATGCGTTTTGCAAAATTTTGGAACGCTTCTGAAATCCATGACATTTTTACGCAGTAAATAACTGTGACAACTCAAATAACGATTGCCACTAATTTCTAAATAAAGAAGGGCTACGTTTATTCTTGAAATGCATCAATCTAACTACATGCTTTTGAGCTACTACTAATGGTCTGATCGTCTCAAAATATGTACCACCCCACCAACAAATACCATAACGCAGTCTGGACTCAATTAAGGCGTGATAAAATATTTTAAGAATACCAGGTGGACAGTGGGACCGCAGTAGATACATTTGCCTAATACCAGAATGCAGAGAGTTTGACAATTCTAACATATGATGCTTCCAGCCTAATCTACAATCAACGTTTAGGCCCAAATATTTAATGTTAGCAACAGATTCAATAGGCAAGCATTTATTAATGCATGGGCCATTCCTAGGGCAATGCCGACATTAATGGGTATTCCCAATATAAATATTATATATTTCAGAATATTCCATTTATAATCTCTTCAAGCACTGGTTGTGTTACTCCATGATTTTCACGGTTGAGAAATAGACTTCGAACAGCTCAAAATGATAAAAACTTCGAGTGCTTCATTTAATCATACAATGAAGAAAGTCAGACCATAACAATATAGCACGAATTGTTAGTATTAATTCAAAACAACAATTACACGATATGATGACGTCCAACTGATTTTTATTTTTTTTTTCGAAGCTTTATTTCTCTATTTATTATTTTGAAAATTCGGCATCTTACTCGTTTGAGTTTGAGAAGTTATGAGTAGATATACAAGTTATTGAAACTTAATAAAGTATTTTGTGCAATTTGCCCTCTTAAACGAGATGATTTAGGTCTCTGTTCGGAATACTCGACAAGAGCGCTGGAAATGTAATCCGCCATTACCTTTTCAAGTCTGAATATGCGTAAAGTTGGTGAATCAAATCTAGATTATTGCAACACTATTTCGGGTGTAGAGCTCCTATCTATCTCCATCGGCTCCCAATTTTAAACAAATTATGTTCAACAGTGAAAAAGTTTACAATTGAGATAGGTAAGTAAAGCAATGTTATATAACAATATTCAAAAACAATAATTTAGTTTATTATTGTATTATGAGTAAGTAAGGTACGTGCGCACACAAATCTATACTAATGTGTATAAATGTAGTTTTAAAATGAAATACGAGTAATATAAAAATATGCGCGAAAATTAAAGAATAAGAAAAAAACCGCAACACTTTATTTTTTTTTATTTACTCGTATTTTTTTGTTTTTTTTTAAGAAAATCAACATTAATGTCCGGAAGTGGTTAACATTCTTTTCATTGGATGACTCATAAAAATTTTTTTATTTCATTTCATAAGCTTGTTAGTGTGATTTTATTTTGGTTCTGATTTGTAAAAATATATGTTTACAAGAATTTCTTTAAGAGTACAGTATGTAGTTATCAACACAACTTGTTTCTCAAAATTTTACTTAGCTCTAGGTCTAGGTGAATATTTATTTTGCCCTCTCTTTGATGTTGACCAAATCATAACATTGGCATTTTAAGTGTTAAATACGTATGTGAACATAAGATAAACTCTAAGCTATAGAATAAAAGATCATAAAATTAAAAAATAATAAAATAATAAATTACCCTTATGACCTTAGGTCTTTCAAGATATTATTTAATATTTATTATTAATATGACCTATTCAACTTCAAGTAGCTATAGATATTTTTTTATTAATTTGAATGAAACAATAATTTTACTAGCTACAATATGTTGGCCTCAAAACTAGTCCATTTGGTTTTTTTAATTATACGCATTTTTGACTTTACATAACGAATAATGATGGACATATAAACAATAAACACTATGCATACAAGATATAAGGAAATCTGAGCATGAGGTATAATTCTTGTTCATTTTTCATTCAAGTATTTTCTTTCTTCGTGTTAATTTTTTTTCTTTTTTCAATTTATCAGGGTACCTACTCAAAATTCAAAAACGTTTTACTTTCAACTAACAGGTTTGTCTGAATTTCCAACATAACGAATAAAAATTTATGTGCGTAATTGATACCCTGAAAGGTGTAAACTGATAGTTTCATGCCGTTATATTTAGTCGTTCAGTTACAGTCGAGGAAATAATAAATACTAGACAATTCCTTACTAAACAAGAGAAAATTGTTTATTTATTTCAAGTTATTATTTCCGAAAAATTGTAAGAGACCTTAATCCAGTCTCGAACTGATGAGCTTATGATTATGAAAAAATCAATCTTCTCATCAGGCCGCGGCGTCTGGACTGATTGTAACACAATTTACATTCTATATATACATATATAGAATGTCGGTACTGTGCAGGTTGTATTAGCTAATTATACTAATAGAGCCAAATTAATTCAAATTAGAGTAAAAAATTGGTAATTGATAAAATTTTCTTACACAGAAATAGTGTGTGAATGTGACGAAAAAATATTTGTTTGTTGGGCTGTATTAATATAATTAGCTAATACAACCTGCACAGTACATTCTATATATATATATATATGTAGAATGTAAATTGTGGTATAATTAGTCCAGTCGCCTCAGCCCGATGAGAAGATTGATTTTTTTTTTTCTAATCATAAGCTCATCAGTTCGAGACTGGATTAAGTTATCTTACAATTTTTCGTAAATAAACTTCAAATAAATTAAAAATTATTAATATTCAAAACCTGTCTATCTATTATGGAGTCTTAGGATCGGTTGCATATTAGAAATTACACGATTTAATTAATTAATTCAAATTAGAGTAAAAAATTGGTTATTGACAAGAGAAAATGGTTTAAAACGTTCAAAATGAGTAATGGGAGCAGTATATGGTAATACGTGTCATGGTCAAACAATGATCTTTAAACGTCACCGGGTCGCTTAAACAAGATAGAGAAGCATTAGAAGACGATGACCGGGAAAACTTATTTAAAACTTATTTAAAAAATAATAATTTTTCAATGAGAAGTTTGTTTAACATATGCTATATGATAACAATAATGCGTGATATATCGGAAAAATGAGTATAGATGATAAATTTTGATAAATGATTATGATAAATTTTAGTAGAAATAAAATAAAAACAATCCTGCTGATTCAATCCAATTGTTTGAAACAAAATCACATTTTATTAGATGAGCATGGGGAGCATGAGGGGATGATGAGAATTAATGCACTTAGTGCTAAAATCAGAAAAAAACATGGTGGAGTTAGCGTTAAACAGGAATTTAGTCGCTAGAAAGTGTTGAATATGGTTGGTTGATAGCGGAAAACATAAAACCAAAAAAACATGGTGGAGTTAGCGTTAAACAGGAATTTAGTCGCTAGAAAGTGTTGAATATGGTTGGTTGATAGCGGAAAACATAAAACCAGTTTCATCAGGAACGGGTAGTTTGATTAAAACGTAAATACAAGCAAACGAAAGAGGATGGTTTGAAACCTAAGAAACCATCATCACCCGAAAAATGTCAATTTGGTGGTTAGCAAAATCTACACAGCCCTGAGACGTCGTATTGTCTTTACGATTTGTTTACAATTATTTTTACCAGGTCTGCACTAAAAGTGTAAAATAATGCTGCGTTTTTAAAAAGGTTATTTTTAATAATAAAATTAGTTTTATTAAAAAATTGAATTTAAAAATAACTATATGTACACTTGCATGCAAAAGTCTACATATACTTTAACTGAACTTATAAATCAACGGTTTTCTCATAAATCCAAATAAAAAACAATTTTCTTAGTTTTTGTTTAATTTCAGTCTTTTTTTACCTTCAAATAAAAATCAGTTTTATTTAATGATTACACTAGTTTTTAAAATTAAAACCGAAAAAGAAAATTTGGCCAAATTCTTTGTTGCATAAATCAACGTATGCTTCAGTATTACAAAACAATAAAATGAAACTTGTCAGTTTTTGGAAGAAATCAGTATGGAGTTGAACCACCCTTATATTTGATAACCTCTTCTATCCGTTTAGGCATAGACATCACCAACTTTTCGGTAACCAAACGTCATATTTTGCTCCATTCGGTTTGCAAGGCATTTTTCAACTCATCTTTGCTTCTGATGTTGTGAATCCGGATCCGGCGCTCCAAGTCGTCCCATAGATGTTCTTTCGGATTCATATCCGGTGATTGGGGTGACATTCTGAGTTGAATTGGGCAATTGTAGATAAGCCACTCTTGAACAATAAGAGCAGTATGCTTGGACGGTTATCTGGTTGGAAGATAAACAGTCCATCAAGACCAAGATGATGAGAACTTATCTTCAAATATTCTTTTAAAATTTTTAAATACCCAAATCGTATCATCGTTGAAACCACAAACAACAGTTTTCCCACCCCTGCTGACGACATACATGTACACCAAAATAATAGCCCCCCCCCCCCCGTATTTAACTATGCCTGCTGTATTTTGTGTTTGCAGTTCAGTATTTGGTTTCCGCCACACTCCGACCCTTCTGTCGTTCCCATAGATTCTAAACTTACTCTCGCAGGAGAAAATGACGTCCAAAAATTTTTTGGGCTAACGGACATGAAATAATGCAAAATGTAAGCGCTTCTGCCGATTGTTTTTCAATAAACTACTTCTTTTTGGTAACGCGGCTCCTAAAACCAGCTCGGTTAATTATTCTGCTAATAGTGAATCGATGACATTGCGTTCCTGCATTTACACACATCTCCGCAGCTATTTTACTTTCAAATTTACGTGATTAGGGTCCCTATTTCTGAATACGATACGAATCTGTGTACGAAACGAAAGTGCAATTCGATCCGTAAATGCTTTGGTATTCCTGAATACGAACGTACAGTATATTTTAATTTTTGTAGTATTAGCCAAAGGGAAATTTAATTGACAGTGTAAAACGGAAAATAAACGTAAATATGTATGTCAAAATTTTGACATCAATTTAGTTTTTAATAGATTGAATGGTAGACAACTTCATGGTGATTTTTTGTGTTAAGGAAAACAAATTGAACGTTCATATGAAATGGCAAAGATACAATTTTATTTCTATTATTACAGACATAATATTAAATATTTTTTAATAAAAAATTAATTGAAATGTATTCATTTGATGTCATTTTAAGTTATCTGGTAATTTTTTTTTGTGAAAATCGAGTGAAAAATTAAAACATAAAAAGAAGGCAAATTCGAATTCATTAGGTTTAATCTTGTACCGTTTGAGTTTTTTTTGTGGTTATTTATATTAAAATTAAGTTATTTTCAAACATTTTAAGATAGTTTCATATAAACTGCTGTTTGTTTTCCTTAACGCTCAAAAAAATCTGACACATTTTAGCTGTCAAATTATCGATCTTATTGGCCACGTGAATAAAATGGAATTCGCGCCATGTTTGATAATCATGTCGATTATAGAATTCGCGGTTGTGGATCAATCGCGGATCGAAAACTGCATATAAAAAAAATAGGAAACAATAATTTTATATCATAGTTTCATTGAAATTCCTTAGGATATTTTTACAATTCGCCAAAAAAAAATTGTTTTAGATCCGCAATAAAAATATTTTTACTTTTAGCAAAAAACACGTTTCGCAAACATTTCTTTGGCAAAGAATATTCATACTTCTCAAATTCACCTATGTCAAATATTTGCTTGACAAATTTCTTTTTGGCAAATTATTCTTCAGGAATTATGAGGCATTTTGATCGCGCGATCATCCAAAAGGTAATTACTCTAAAATTTGAGCAATATTTCCGCGTGCCGCGCCTGAATTAATAAAAATATTTTTGAAAATGAAAATTTAAATTCTGGAAAATGAAGATTTAATCTTCCTTTTCCAGAATTTCATTTTGAAATATTCTGGAAAATGGAGATTTCCATTCTAATTTTACTAATAAATCTCTATTCTTCTGATAATTCTAAATCTCCGTTTCATGCAAAAATATTTTTATTAATTCCAGCGCGCGTCATATCTGCCAAATTTCACCACAATCAGTTCAGAAATAGCCAAGTTACAGGCTAATTGGCCATATTCCGAAAGTCTACCCAAAAATCATTTGAGCATCCCATTTCCATCATACCTGTTGAATTTCATCATATGAAATAGCCAAGTTACAAGCTCATTGGGCATATTCAAAAACTTCATCTAAAAATCATTTAACAATCCCATTTCCACCGTACGTGTCAAAATGTATCATAATCCCGAAAGAAATGGCCAAGTTACAGACTAATTTGCGATATTCCAAAAATGCACCCAAAAATCATTTAAAAATCCTATTTCCACCGTACCTGCTAAATTTATTCACAATAGATTAAGAAACAGCTAAGTAGGTTATAGGCTAGTTATATTCCAAAATTGTATCCAAAATCATTTAAAAATTTCATTTACATCGTACCTGTTCAATTTATAATAGATTTTTGATCAAACATACATTTGCCATTCAATTTGTTTTGTCAAATGATATTTGCCAAATATGCAAATTTGCCAAAGATAGTTTAATGAAACGTAACTTTGTCAAAGGTCGTTTGCCATTTAAACGGCTCCCAAGTACATACATACTACCGTTTTTTAAGCCGAATGCAATAACGATTGAAGCGTATGTAGACTTTTGCACGCAAGTGTATGTGTATTCGCAACTAAAATAAAATATTTTTTAAACTTTGTTTTATATTAGGCAACTCACTTCATTCAAATCCATTGAATAACATTTTAACTACGGCCGTAAACTGTTTTAGTTTTCTCTTTTTCGCACAGAATTTTACATGCTTGACGTTTGTTTATTTCTAGTCTAGTGTATTTCAAAGTCTTTGGTTTTTCCTATCCCATACTACTTTACATTTCTGAATATGCAGACGTTTGTTATCGTTATATATGTATATTGTTTAGTATTCGTATTAAATCGCGTATACCTATAATAGCCGTAGGATTTCTTAATTCTTACAAATCTATACACGAGAGGCAACCAACCACTTATTGCTTTCGGAACAGCTATAGCAGAGCATACCATTTTTCGCGCATGCGCAATTTTTGCAAACGCCATTTTTTAAAATGTGGAATTAAGGTAAACTACATTTTGGATTAAGTCTTGACTAAAAAAATCACTTACTATTTGACAGCAAATACCTTATTTAGTTTGAGTCTTGGGTTTAAAACACTTATTTTGGGATGTGTATTTACTAAAATAAATTTTAAAAACTTAGTATGCTTGTTGTTTTTAGATAAACAAAAACCGTCTGTTTTCATAAAAATGAACTAACTTTTGACATTTGCGTAGAAATTTGATTTATAGCAAATGCCAATTTCAATAATTATTGTTAATCTTTATTTATAATTGTTGCCGGATGAATTTAAGCAAATGATGAGGCCCATCGTCACGGCCTATTTGTGTTATTATATGTTGTACTATTTGTGGTATTGTATGTTGTGTTATTGGATGTTGATTGTTGCTAGTAAAAATGTCCAAGACGATTTAAATCAATTTGATGGGCCACGCGGAGAGCACGTTCTATTAATTCTGCTAAATAATATGTGAAATCACATGTGACAACGAGTCTAGGCTATATTATCCCACGCAATTCATCACGGATTAATTCATCCCGCACATTGTATCCCCGTTATCAATTCAACCCGCACAATTCATTCCCTGAAATTCAAATCTAACGCAACTCGGAGGGCTAAGCGGGGGGTCGCTAAAACTGTTTTCCGAAACAAAAACAACCATCGCAGATCAAAAACCAATCTTTTATCGAATAACCGAAATACCGAATAACAATTTCCTGTCCATTTTGTTCTCTATTCTGTCTATTCTGAGATAAATAAATTGAAGAAAAATTACATCGAGTAACTTAACTTAGGATTGTAGAAACTAACGGCTTCCGTAATTCTCACGGGCACGCGGAAGGTCGCTGCGCTCCCTCCCGCTTAACTCTCTCTCTCACGGGCTCGCGGGAGGTCGCTAAAATATTCTGGAAAATGGAGATCCCTAATTTAACTTAGGAGCCAGGATAAGCAAACATGTCGCACTGCGTGCCGCACGTAGGAGCGGATTATATAGAATCTATTAATGACACTGGAATATTTTATATCGATCCCCCATCAAATATTAAATAATACAAAATCGATTATATTTAATTTTTTGTCTCGATTTTTTTTTTTTTTTACTACTAAAAATTATTTTTTTCTATTCCAAAATATTATATTTGTTTAAAATAATCAAAATAATTATTTTGTAAATCTAAATATCCCCAAGTTCCATTAATTTCCTTTAAAAATCGGGTTAGAATTCCATTTCCATTGTACCTACCTATCAAATTTCATCTTACTCGTTTCCAAAATAACCAAATTCCATTAATTTCCTCTGAAAATCAGTTAAGAATCCCATTTCCATCTTTCCAAAATAACCAAATTCCATTAATTTCCTCTGAAAATCGGTTAAAAATCCCATTTCCATTGTACCTATCAAATTTCATCTTACTCGTTTCCAAAATAACCAAATTCCATTAATTTCCTCTGAAAATCGGTTAAGAATCCCATTTCCATCTTTCCAAAATAATCAAATTCCATTAATTTCCTCTGAAAATCGGTTAAAAATCCCATTTCCATTGTACCTATCAAATTTCATCTTACTCGTTTCCAAAATAACCAAATTCCATTAATTTCTTCTGAAAATCGATTAAGAATCCCATTTCCATCGTACCTGTAGAATTTCATCATAATCTTATTCAAAATTACCAAATTCCATTAATTTCATCAGACAATCTTTTCCATCGTACCAAAATATCCGAAAAATAATGCATTACATACTAATAAAAGTAATGCATTACCTGCAGTTAACAAAAAAAACACAATTTTTTTTTTGGAAAAGTGGCATTTTTATTTAGTTCATATTATTGCTACATTTTAAAATATTACAAATTTTAGTTTTAAAAATTAGCACTTTATTAAATATAGAGCTATTTTCAAGTTGAAAATATTTCTACCATTATAAAAATTGGCGCTGTGTGACATGGTATGCTCTGCTATAGCTTAGCCTTGCTTTCTTTATAAAAATTAAAAAAACATCTTACAAAAAATAAACTTCCCCTTTGAATTTGGATATGTAGCAAATATTAATACATAATATAAAAAAGATGTTTAACAGTGTATTGCAAATAAAATATAAACCCATACATAAAACTTAAGAAAAAATTTAAAACTGTAGTGGAAAACCAATGAGTCATCATTTCTGCACCACAAGCTGCTTTGTGTTGTGTCAAACATTTATTTTATATTTTAACTTTTCTTGGAAAAATTAGAAAAATATATAGGAATAAGTTATATAGATTTATTTTTAACACATGTGTTCGTAATTTGTTGTTATTTATCTAAATAATTAGTGGGCAATCGCTTCATTAAAATAACTAAAATATAGCTACTTATTACTGTATTAAGAAAAAACTAAATCGTTTTGTTGTGTATTGTTAATATCTTTTGTTTGTTATGCAGGGTTTGGCAATGTGATTTTGGTTTAACTAATCTAAATGTGGGTGCTTATGATTTATTAAAATGTATAAGAATAAAATTATAAAACTGTTTTAAAACAATACTTAATAATTTATTTTGTGTTCAAAAAAACCATAAACATAAATTATTTTAAATAAAAATGAAATTTGAAATGGCTGATGCAAACTCAGAACCATCAATGAGTGAAGGCGAGGAGGAGGAGATAGAGGATAATAATTCATCTGACGCAACTGCAACTATCCAGACTACAACGATTACGGTAAGTAAAAATCCCTGCATGTTCAACTCTGAAGATCGATCACTGATGATATTGTTAATTCGTTAATTCTCTTTATTTACTCAAACTGTAAATGGATACAGTCTATAGACTACAGTCACAGAATAATAAACAACCATTCTGTGCTACAGTTACTGTGTACAAAGATTCAGAAATTTTTTTATTTGCTTGAATGTCACATCAAATGACGTATTAAATTTCAAGTTTTTTACTCTTCGAACAGTGCCATAATAGTGATAACACGATTAATTTAACCCTCTTGATTTAAAATCTTACGAAGTACGAAACTCTCTCTCGTCTTGAGCAAAATTCAACTGATAAAATTTTCTTCAGTTTATTTCAATAAATAAAATTAGAATATGTACATATTACATTTACAAACATAGCTAGGAAATAATAGGTATGCAATTGTCTTACTCTCAGTGTAATAGAATGGAATGATGAAATTTATTATAATATTCAAGTGAGAATGCCTACACCAACAAATTAAACATGCTAATTCATGTTTGAATCTATTGTCAACGTACATTTACAGTTTACACTTCGTAAAATAAAAATAAACAACATTGATTTTAAGATATACCCAACAACAGACAAAATGAAAACAATTATTGTGTACTTTTAAAGTTAAGCATCCAAGCTTCTAGAAGTGCCAGGTACCTCACATTTCATCGTGTGGTTCCTCACTTTACAATGAATTTTACTTATTTATTAATCTACTAATCACTAAAATGCTTATACAATACTACCGCGTAAAATATTTATGAAAATGCATATTCGAAATTATACAGTTGAACCCGGTTATAAAGAGCTGCAAATTCATGACCCGCTTATACGATTTTTAACCGCTTTTCCATTACGAAAAACTGTTGTCAGTAAAAATAAACGAGAAAAATTACATACCTATGTATAATCGGTGGTTGTGCGGTCAAGGTATCCAACCTTGTTAGTCAAAATTTTTCTTACAAGAAAGTGGTTTAGAGTCTAAGGCTATTATTGATGAAAAGCAAAACCTGCGAGAATCTGTTCTTCGAAGCCTGCTTGTTTAGCGGCATGTAGATATGTATATTTTAAAAAATATCAAGCTTCTTATTAGGAAAAGCCATTGCCATCTTACTTTGGTAACTGGAATAGTAATTGATATAAAAATAAAAATGCAAATTATGATTAAAATGAGAACCGAAAATAATTTTATTTTTACTTTTATCAGTTGACATTAAAAATTAAATAAAAAAACAATAAAATTTTTCAAAATTATTTCTAGAATAATTCTATACCAACAAAAACTTGCCGCTCCGGTGGCACAGTAGTTAGCATGCTTGCTTTAAGCTCCGGAGGTCCCGGGTGCGATTCCCGGCGGATGATGAAAAAATCACGGCTGGTTATTTTAAGATTAATGAATTAACCCATTATCACTCATTATCCGTTAACAAAATGATTTCGCAACTTCACCATGAGGCGGCTAAATTCCTCTATGTAGCGCCAGCGAAAAAAAACAACAAAAACTTGGTTTGAAACTATTCATTCTGGAATGCAAATACACGAAATTGTTGTAAAATTCCCAAAGTAAGACCACATATAAAAAGTTTAAATCCTCACTACTTATGTTCTCACTCATTTCTCACTACCACCACTTAACGTTGATATCACACAAATATTGATATATTTTTACAACAATGGTATGTAAATGACGACGGCTCTTATTTGTTGTCCACTTTATAAAAAGGGAGATCAATCGAACTGCAACGACTATCGCGGTACAAGCTTTGCTGAACACGGGCTACAAGGTTTTGCCCAACGTAGTCGCGGCAAAGTTATCAATTTATAGCAATCTTGGATGATTATCAATGTGGTTTTTGCCCAAATAGATCAACGACCGATCAAACCTTTATGCTGAGGATTGTGCTGGAGAAATATTATGAAAAGGATATCCCTGTAAACAGTTTATTCATAGACTACCAACAGGAGTACAACAGCATTAAGAGGAAAACGTTATGGAACGTATTGTCCTACATGGGCATACGGTCAAAATTGGTTTCAATGTACCAGCTTTTAATGGATGTCTCAATATCTAAGGTGCTAATAGAAGGCAGCATTTCGGATGCCTTCGAGATAACATCCGAAGTGCGGCAACGAGATCAAATAGCTTAAACTCTCTTCAATCTATCATTGGAGGTGTCAGTCGTCAGCTCAATATGGCACAGCGCAGCTGCCTGTATTATAAATCAACCCTGTTATTAGCATACGCTAACGATATTTGCATTCTGCATTTTGCTTCATCTCCCTGAAGGTCTTCCTCCCATAGGAATTAACAGCCCAACAAATAGGCCTTCAGATCAATGAAGCGAAGATTAAATACATTGTCACCGCGAGAAGGCAGGCTCGTGGAGACTTCATTTCAGGAGATACACAATATAAAAATGTGTAATGATTTCAAATACCTAGGATCATTGAGCAAAACTCCGTTTCTGTGGACATTTTATCGAGGATCGCAGCAGGCTACTGAGCATTTTACGCTAATATCAAAATATTTAAGTCTCCTCTACTCCTCATATATAGCGTAAAATAAAACTGGACATCTACAAGGTACTGAAAATACCAGTTATCACCTCTGGTTGCGAGTCTTGGACATTGACAGCCTAAACATCTAGAAAATCGCTGTAACTGATTGTAAGATCATAAGAAGAATTCTCGGTCCCATTAAAGAGGTAGCCACGTACAGAATTCGAATGAATCGCGAGATCAGAAATGATGTCAAACATGACATGTCAAATTTCATCATAATCGGTTAAGGAATATCTCAAGCTCCATCCTCCTTGGCTATATTCCAGAACTTTATTCAAAAATAAAATAAAACGTTTTACAATTTCATTTCTAACGCGGATGTCGAATTTCATTAAAATCCGTTAAGAAATAGATAAGTCCCATCCTGATTCGCCATACATATAATTTGCTAAAGGCCCAATTTGAAATGTTAAAGGTTCGATTTAAAATATAAAAGGTTCGATTTGAAATGTAAAAAATATTATGAAAAGGATGAATATTCAATTTTTTTGTTTTGTTTTATTCTATGCAATCTTTTCTGGGATCAAGGCACTCCCAACTCTTTCGCAGTTCACTTTTACCGTCCTACTTTACGCAGTAGTAGCCGAATCGAAGACGTACGGTTATAGGCCCGTTTTGTATAAACCACCTGCACATTGCATTGCTTCATGCCAGCCTATAGTGCTGACATGAAAGGTGGGTCGGCCCATGGATTCTCCACTCTCAACAGGAGGTCACAGTTATGTTCATTGTCAACACCGATCGTAATCAGATGATTAAAAATCCCTTTTGCATCCCGCCCCTATCGGGATTCGAACTCGGTACCTCCCCGATCCAAACGCCGCAGCTTTTACCACTGAGCCGTTTGGTCGGTAAAAGTTCAATTTGATATGTAAACCCTGTACATATGTGTTTTTCTGTTAAAATCCCGTTTTTATTCAATTAACAGTGCATTCACAATGAAAAACTTGTTACGGTTGGACTAACTTTTTACAGGTTTGTATGGATTTCCAACTTAACGAACAAACATTTTTGTTCGTTGTGTTGGAAAATCGTACAAATACAAACCTGTAAGTCAAAAGTAAAAAGTGTTTTCATTATGAATGCTCTGTTAGTTTTAATGTGCGCGGATTTATACTGCGCGCTAATTTACACTGCGTGCGAATTTACATTGCGTGCACATTTTTTGGAAGGGGACTACCGCGCAATGTGAGGTATACCTGTATTTGGAGGAAGATCGTTGAGGCGGCCAAATTCCTTCTTGGGATGTAGCGCATTGGAAGAAGGAGAAGTATGGAAATGATTGGAGACAGAAAATTATTGTCTAGGGTTCTGATGAAAAGTATCAAATCGAGAAAATTTTATGGCAATCCAACTAACATATCAACATAAATATATATTTGGTATGTACAATGAAAAACATTTCTCTCACACTAAGAAAGAGTATCGACTAGAATTCATTGCTGTCCAAGAAAATTTATGGCATAAAAATGGGGACCATGTACAAAGGCTGTGCGTTGACAATTTTCGCGTTGGTTTTCTTCTTGGACCTCAGTGCGAGTTTACGTAAATATTCTGTTGAAAAATTTTCAGCAGGTTAAAATATTAATTGTTAAGCAATTTAAAAATATTTTATTCGGAACGGGAAATTTCTTTGATTATATTTTTTGCCTGCTGAAAAATGTTCAACAGAATATTTACGTTAACTCGCACTTAGGTAAAAAGGCTATCTTGGATTGCAAGGCAGTGAATAGTCCAATGTGTAAGCTTCGCTTGAATATTAAATTAGTCAACCTGTCATTAATCTCTGTACACACCCCCACTGAAGTTAGCCAACCCAACGATAAAGACACATTTTACAATAATTTGGATGATCTATCATTTTACAATAACTTGAATGAGTTGAACTGGTGATTGTTGACTTTAATGCTAGGGCTGGCAAGAACTGGGCCGAATTATATGAAAATTTAGGTTTTGCCACCGATATGAAATTGCGACCGATAATGGTTATAAAATGATGTACTTTGCGATCGCGCACGATCGCAAAGACGCTGGAACATTCTTTCGACATAAGAAGATCCATTTAGAAACATGCAGACTCATCCAAGCAAGACCTCCCGAAGTCAAATTAACTACCTGTTAATTTCAAAAGGAGGCACTCGGGTTGCCCAAGAAGTAAGATCTGACCGATTGGCTGTGTGTTGGCGAACCGGGACAGCCAATGATGCATCCATCGATGCCCTCGTTCGTTCCTTTAGTCTACTTTGCTGCCTCTCGGATAAGACTTGTTTGTACCATAGGAGTTTTTCTTTGGGTACCGCAACCGGACCTCTCACAGAGTTAACCACTATTGCCCTACCTCTAGCAGTTGGATTTGAACTCCACACATAAACAAACTTGAAGTTGGCCCTTTACTGAACCTATTTCAACTTTTCCACTGATCAGGAATTCCCGAGATTATCCAGAAGGATGCAGTGCCTTTCGCCTCCCTCCGGATTACTTTCCAAGCCAGTCAATTGGTATTTCGGCGCTGTTAGGAATGGTACCAAAAACAATTTGAGCCCGAGGCAGGTTATTCGCCTCGACAGCCTTCAACTGTGCTCCTTCCCACGGCGTAACATCTTGTAGCTTTAAGCCGATTGTAGCTTTAAGCAACTCTGCAGTGGCCTTATTGGTACAGGTGTATTGTTCTCCTGCTTCGCACCTTATGCAGGATGCCTTTTACAGCATTTAGCCGATCCACGGTCAAAACCGATTCTGAAAACTCAACGGGTAAGATCCCAATGATCTCCAATTCCGCTGCCTGTCTGAATGTAATTCCCATTTCCACGTTATCCTCTCCCTGGATTTTTTCAAAACCGGTGGCGTGTCGTCCTCAGAACGGGTTCTCTTGGCCGCAGAATCTGAGGAGCTCTAGTCTCCTAGTCTGATTCAGTGGCTGTAGGCGAACAGTTTTGTCTCTAGAGTCTGCATATTAGAGGCTGTTTATCCTAATAGCCATTCATCTATTGGCGTACACTAGCCGTACTTTAGCCTGTTGTCGAATGACGAACAGTTTCTTGTAGTCTTCACGTGGTAGCACCGAATGCTTGCGAATCATGATCTTGTTCCTCCTCAACCAACCGCGCACACCCGGGGTTGCCTAAAACATAACCAGAACAGCCCACTGGATGTACATGCGACTAAGAAGTTAAAGAGCTGTAATAATCAGAGTAATAAATTAGTAATTCAGTCTAACTGAATAATTTTTCTTAATCTTCGTCAGTTCGAAATTGAATTTGTAAAACTTTTAATAATTTCTCCTGTTCGTAAAATATTTATCTATCTGGCTAATTCCGGAATAACTTAATGCTTGAATTAATTATATATTATTTAGAACTGCGCGCTTTAAACAGCAATCAATATTGCATTCGCTACCTTTTAAACGCTCGAAGTTTTAAACACAATATTCAAAATTTGTTTTTTGGTGATTTGTGTCATTTGTTCTGAAAATAATTTATGTGAGCAACGTGAGAATTGGCAGATTTAATTCTTTACTCAGTACATCAGTCTGAGTATCGTTGTGACCCACTAAGAACAATACAAACAAATAGCATACACGAGGAATACAAAACCAGAACTAATATGATTTGTCTTTTATATCTGGTACCCCCCTAACAGCGTGATATTATAAGAGCGTTCCATATAACTTGCTAATAAGATTATTATACGAGGTTTAATACAAAGAGAATTTATTGCTCGAAAATAATACCTTTAGAGACGTACTAATTTGAGAATTAAAGTACGTGTAAGTGACATCTAGCATTAAAAATAATAAAGTGATTCAGTATTTTGAGATATATTCGCGATTTATGTAGAGACCGTAATGCAAATCCCACAAATAAGGCTGGTAAATAATTATCAGTTCAACACAACTGAACTTTACAAAAAAATATCATTTTTAATAAATAAACAAAAAAAAATATTTTTCGTTTTTTTATCTCTATCAAACTTATTTTTTGTCGCCAGATCTGTATACAGTTCTCTTTAAAGCTATTCACAAATAGTTTAACGATCACTGTCTTCGCCACCGAAATTGCAATCAATAAAATGTCAAAAAAACATAGAAAGAATTTAGATTTAGAAGCTTACTAGATATTTGTTTTGGTAATATTGACGATATTTTTGACATCAGTAAAATATTGGAAGGTAAATTTAGAAATTTAAAGCCGGTCCTAAACATAACGTTTAATCGCGCAAATAAAACTGTGTAGATTATCACTCAAGTCTAAACTTGTGCAAGTCAGCGCTTAGACAATACAAACTATTGTTACAATTTTACCTCAGTTTTATCAATATTTCATTGTTGAAGCGTGCCCACTGAAGGTGTAGATCTTATACTCTGAGGGTGATAATACTTGAAACTTGTAAAGAAATTTACAAGGTGCTATCGAAAGATTATTTGGATGTCAATGAAATGTCTAAGAATTCCTGTGATTTTTCGCTCCACAATTATGTAATAATATATAAGTAGCTGACCGCGCAAACTATATAAAAGCCAAAGAGGTTAAACTATAGAGGAGACGCAAATTTACCATATAAAATCTTCTATTTCAAGCGTGGACAGTTTGAGAGAGATGAATTAGTTGGTTACAAATAATATATAGTTGGTCTTTCTTTTATGTAAACAAACCATTTAGTTTTCATTCTTGTTAAAAAGTGGTTGTGCTTAGTTTCGTGAAAATGAAAAATTATCAAATAAAACAACGCAATTAAAATATAATTATTATTATTTGTGAAAACTATTAAAAAAAATTATGAAAAATGAAGTGCTAAATACCGTTGATTGAATATATTATAGATAGTATCACTGCGGAATACAACAACAACTTAAATTGTTTACATATTTCATCTTTCACATGGCCAACGAAAAGCAAATCAATATTGGTTTTGGTTTAAGAAGAAGAAAGCCAGGTTTCAATAAAACAATGCAGCTAGAAAGGAATAAAAACAATTTTTGGTTTGTTTAGTTTTTAATATACTAACACCATAGATATTCATACTAGATTTCTCATTTCATTATAACTAAAGGAAAAAAACAAAACTTCTGTGCAGCGATTTTGGTCGCAAAATGAGGATTGAGGATTGAGAATTTTGTATATGTACACAACGTATAATATACATTTTGCTATTGTGTGCCGTAAAATATTTTTTATTGTATTAGTGTATTTTCTCATGCGTTTCCTCGTGGTAAGTATCAAAAATAAACGAATCGGGTGAATCGGTTCAAATTTTTGATGCTTACGCTCGCCTTGAGTTATTTTTCGCTTTCTTCTGACATGGGGAATTCATAAATATTTTTATGTCTATTGTTGTTTATTGTACAAGCAGATTGTGATAATTGTGATATAATATAATTTATAATTTTTCTTTTAATTATTTATTGATTTTCATAAAAAAAAATTATAACTAATAACAATTTAGGTATAATTTAATTAAATTGACCCCTTACATTAAGTTACCAACAATTAATTCTAACGACAAAAATTAATTAATTTCGAGAAATTTTTACCGTGAAATTAATTAATTTTTAATAAAGGATTAATTTTGCTACATAAATTTTTTTAAAATCATTAATTAATTCATTTTTAAAAATTAATTGTGAAATATTTAATTATTATTGAAAAGTAATTAATTACGCCACATAAAAATTTTCGGTCCTCAATTTCGGTTAACAATATAAATAAATGATTTTTAATTTATACATTCTTCTTATTTAATTTACATTACATCTCGCTTTTTATTTGCTGTGTATATGCTACAATAAAATTTCTCCATCCTCGGACATAACATCGTTTAGCATGGCATTATAGCAACCGACCATCATGAGTTGCAACACAGTACTAAACCAAATAAGCAAAATCATTTTGTTTTCTAACTTTTTTGTTTTTTTTTTTGGTTAATATTTTTTATTTTGAGTCTCGCTTCGTAGGTAATATTTTTAATTTTTTTTTTTAGTTCGAAATTTGTTGTTCTATCTCAGTCCCCTCAATATTTAATACATCAATCGTTCTCTTCTGAGCTTATTCCTCTTATTTGTATCATGTTATCCCTATTACTCGCGTTATTTTATCTCTCTTATTTGCATCATATTAAACGAAAAATTGAAAGAAAAAATGCACATTCAACACCAATACAATTTACCAATACTATTGCCTTCCGGTAATCCTCAAATGAATCCTCATTTTGCGACCAAAATCGCTGTACTGATAATTCCAATGTTATCGTTGTGTATATTTTATAAGGCAATGATTTTAGAATGCGTTGCAAATATAATACGTATATGCAATACACCGATAATATTTGAATAGAAAATTTTTATTTTTTTTTTGTGATTTTAGTCAAATGAGAAATCTATTATGAATGTCTATGCTAACACTAAACCAAAAAAAATCATGCTTTATAAAAAAATCAAATGTTTTGCTCTTTCTTTCACAAGCAATAAAGAAATTGAAGCTCAATTTACAATAGTCTGTTGTATAATATTTCACTAATATCGATATCCTAAGGAAAATGTATAAACCAATGCTTCAAGATGTTTAACCTTCGCTTGAACGAAAATTTTGTTTTACTTAAATGAACAGTATCTACTCGGGTAGATATTTTTATATATCATGTGAATGCTTCCATACTATATGTTTCTTGGTGGTTTCATTGGGTTTTATTGGCTGTTGCAGCGGCGTAGGGAAGGCGGAAACGGGAGGTTGACCCCCCGCCCCCCCCCTGAGTTTCACACATTATAACATTATTACATGGTGATATGTTGATCCACACAAAATAATTTATAATTCGAATAAGGCAAATAATCACCTGTTGTAGGTACAATAAAAAGCGGCATAATATTAGCCGTGTATTTTATAAGTCTGTGTAGACCTTTTTTCCAGATTAAGTCGAAATTAGATTACCTAAGCGAAGTTAATTAAAACGTTTAAAAGACGGTCAGGTATCTACCGGTTGAACGCTTCTACCTATAATAACAAAATTACCACAAAATATTTGTCAAATTTTTACTAGTACTTTAACCCTGGATATTCTCTCCAATTGGAGAGTTCCAAGAACGATCGGTGAAATACGATCGGTGGGACGCGGCTAAATGGGTTTGCATCACTAAAAATTCACAGAGATGTGGTTATATAAATAAACTGTGTCCTCGATGAATTGGCCTTAGTGTCACAACGAATCAATATAAAACTATAATAAACTAATTAAAATTGAATTCAAATAAATTCGAATGCATTATTTCCTTATATAAATTATTTTTTGTGTAAGAACCCCCTCTTCCCCCCTTCCTAGAGAATTTCTGGCTACGCCACTGCCTGTCGTATGAATTTCATTGCACCCAAAGACCTCTATAAGTATTAGGAGAATAAGTGTGCATACCTTTAGTAAGACTCAAATCATAAAAACAAATAGGAAAATTGACCATAAGAAGAGAAATTGAGCTTGTTTTGGGCGAACCCGCTGGGAATATGACTGATGAGGAATCTCATGCCGATAAGCAAAATGATCAAAACGTCAGATGCCACATAATACAACGGTGCTTGCTATTATGCGCTATCAACAACATAAAAAAACGCGAGCAACCGCAAAAATTAATTGAAAAATTAGTCACATAGCTGAAGCCGCATAACGATTGGATGAAAACTCACTGAGTTATTTAAAAAAGAAAATTGGGATATCTACCCCAGTAGATACTGTTCATGCGAAGGTTAAAGCAAACGAAAAGTAAAAACAATCGTATCACTTGATGTGTTGTTTTTGTTCGTTTTCAGTAGCCTCCTTTTTATTTTATCAGTTGTTTTTTTATCAAACGTGAATAAAGGCTCAACCAGTGAAAAATTAAATTATAAATTAAGTAATTTTAACGACACTAATTTTTCTTAATTTTGTTTGACATTCGAACCAGCGAAAAATTATAAACTTACTAAAGGAACTTACATATAAACAAAATAAAAAATATTAAATTACAAACGGTTATTGTTTATGTGCAGTACAAAATGGGGCTACATATTTGCGAGCACAAAATGATCACATGTTTTACCCTTTAAGGAAAAAGTACATTAGAAAAATGTTGTTAAATCAACAAATAAATTAATTTCAGTCAGTTAAACCTAGAAAAATAAAACTGAAATAAATAAATAAATAATGAAAAATAAAAGCAATGAAATGAAAAGTTTGCATCTTTCGCATCAACAATTTTTTGGATTTGACATTTATTTCTTAGGTTTGGACGCAAAATCGCGCATTCTTAATTTTTTTTAAGTGACAGATCTAATTTAATGAAGATTCGTTAAATTTGTTAAGTGACGTTAATTTTTCGCTGGGCGAGAATACAGAAATTCTATCTACCGCATTTTTAAGTTTTGTTAATTCTTAATTTTTAAGTTTATAAGTTTTCGCTGGTCGCCACTTAACATTTTCCAATATGTGGAACGAAAGCAAAAACAAAACACACGAAAAAATAACGAAAACCGAAAGATACACCCATTTACACTAATATTAATACAAATATTTTAAGGAAAAAACTATTTTGCAGTTTCTAAGCTGCAAGAAGAGCTAAAATATTTTCAAACAATTTTGTCTCTATTTATAAGCAACAGTGGAGACGTTACTCGATCGTAGCGGCGAAAATCGCCGTGGTATTATCTTAAATATTCAATCAACGTAAATACTAATGCCCCAATTCTATAATGAATAATTGACTGGGCTGACTTGAAGTTGAAAGATGACAAAAAAAAAATAATCTACCAGAGTGACAAAGATAAAGTATTTTGTTATTGTTATTTTATAGCAAAACTTTATGGATACATTTTGACAGCAAACAAAAACATAACCAAGAATTATTTAAAAAAATTAAGTATTAGTGTTAATTCGATTATTTTCACGTTTCAAACTAATCTGAAAAATTAATCTTTATTAATGCACATAACAGAATTATTTTTTTCGAATATTAACCGTCATAAAATACAAAATTTAAAAAAAATCGTTCCCATAAAAATGCCAAACTATTTGTTCGGGATCACCAGGCCTTGGACATACCTGGAAAGGAAGCAAACAAAATCACCACAAAGAAACACAAATCTTCAACAAAAATACTTATCTGATGGATTTTGTGCTGTAACCAAATTGCCTTCGAGCCGCATCGTATAATAAGTATTCTAAAAAGGAAGGAAAAAGGTTAAAATATGTTATTGTACAAGTTTACTTACCGATATTTAATGTTTCCTTTGTTTTGTTTTTCATTCGAAAAAAATAATTAATTATTTTACTGTCAAATGTGACAACCAATAAAGTAATTACACAAACTGTCCGAAACATAAAACTGGCAGAATTGAGTATTCGCGCCATCTAAGTGTAACCACATGAACTACGTAAGCCAATATTTCTGTTGATTGGTGTCAATATTTTATTAAATTTAATTGCAATCAGTGAGTCGAAGCGACAAGATCGAAAATAAAAAGTGTTTATTAGAAAAGTATTAGTGGTGTTTATTTCTTATTTGTTTATTAAAACCAAGTTGGATTCTGCCGTCACTTACTTTGTGGTGCCTAATAATTAAAAATAAACAAGTGCACACGTCCACACTATTAAAATTATCAGTTGTGCGAGAAATATTTTCCGTTGGTATACTATACTAAATTTATGTACATTTATTAGTTGGACTGGACTGCCATAAAATGTTTTCGATTTGATACTTTTTTCAATTATTCTCAGTCAAAACCAACAAAAATGTTTATACAAGCCGTGCCAAGCAAACACTTAAGCTATAAAAATTGTACGTTGTACCCTATGGCTTAGTATTAGTAATGTATAAAATAAATTAGAAAATATCTACACAAAACTAACACAGATGCCTAAAATATTGTTTACAATATTTTACGTGTATTTTACGTTAATAGAGTACAATTTCTGTGAGAGGATCGGTGTAAAGAGCGAATGGCACGGCTTGTATAAACATTTTTGTTGGTTTTGGCTCAGTCCAATAATACAGACATACATTTTTAATAAGTAAAACCTTGACTAACTCCGTTGGAAGTGTCGTTCACCATACAACCACCGATTTTAAATTTTTATCTCAAGTCATTTTAACTGACAAACTTTGACTCGTTTTGGAATTGAGGCATTAATCAGAAAATGTCGTAATAATACTCCCAACAAATTACCTGGAATTTCTTTTCATCGGTAAGTTTTATTCTGGTTTATGGGAGGGAATAAACAAGAAGGAAGAGACGCATCAACTTCAATTTCTTTCATTTTTGGCGCTAGAAAATGATTCACCAATTATGGCGATAACAACCCAATCAATAGATTAGCAAAAGCATTCAATAACGCAGAGGATCAATTCGATTTTAATCTATCACAAAACAATTTCAAAAAAAATTTAAAAACTTATTTTTTAAATTTATCATTAATTGTTTAATAACACCATTTTAATTTTTTTTTTAAATTGTGACTTAATTTAGTTTTTATATTTTTTAAATTTCTTGTTTTTGTACATTAATTTTAAATTTTAATAATTGGTTATTATTTTTTATATATGAAATCATAAATGTTAATAACAAAATCAATTTCTTTACTTTAATAAATAAAAGATAATTGCTTGTAAAAATAACAATTTTGTCAAATATTGAAAATAATGTTGGTTTAGACATTCGGTGTGAGACTTCGGCAATACTTCGCGCGAAACCTTATTTCAATATAAATTATAACCAACAAAACAACCAAGCGAAATTTATAACTATGATAAATAAAATGCTAACAATTAAAGAATTCAGCTCAATGTACTACTCAAAGCTAGACACACGAAAAGAGCCGTGATTTAGACGACGACTGAGAAGAACTAATCCACTCGGACTGATGAACATGTGAACCTGTAAATTTATTAAATGTCTGTGTTATACATATAAGTATAATCTAAATTAATTAAATTGTGAACACTAACATAAGTATTACCATTGGTAAGACTTAAAATATGTAATCATTTTAGCTTAAGGCATGATTACTTCTGGTGAGTTTCTTATGTAGAAAGATTCAAGAATAAAGCCATTTCCAGCTTAAAAAAAAAAAAATATTCGGCGTCCAAAACTTTTGTTGGGGAAATGTTGGAAAAGCCTTTTGGTGACAACGCACTGTCCAGAGCGTTTTTGATTGGAACAAGTTGTTTAAAGAGAGCAGAGAACGCGTTGAAATCTATGAACGTCCTTGTCGTCCTTCGATGTCTACCGATGAATACCACGCCAAGGGAGTGAAGTATTTGGTGCTCAAAAATCGTCGATTGACAATTAAAGATCTTGTTGACATCACACAAATATCTTTGGGTCAGAATTTTTGGCAGATACTCGTAGTTTTAGCGTCAAGATAATGCGTCGTCCCACGCTGCTTTAGCCTAAAATTCGACCTATATCATTATGCAACCACCCTATTCACCTGAATTAGCTCCGTCTGACTTCTGACTGTTACCGAAATTTAAAAACCGCTCCGAGGACATTGACTCGATTGCAGAGATACAAGCCGAATCGAAGAAAGTTTTGAAGTCCATTCCGGAAATCGACTTTAACAACTGTTTCGAAGACTGAAAAAAACGTTGGCTTAAGTGTATTCTATCATAAGGGAGTTACTTGATGGGGATGAAATAAATTTGAAAGAATTGATGATTGGAGCCGTGGTTTTAGACAACATATTTAAAGCCACTTCACTTCAAAAAATTTCCGCTATACCATATTTTAGTCGTTCTACGAGCGCTGATGCTAGTTTTTGTATGGTCGCTTCAGTTTTATTTTATTCCGACAGGTAGTGCTTTCTCTACATTTACAATCGTCAACAAGAATTATGTTTTGTTAAAAAGTTTTACTATACTTTTTGATCACAGTGTTATACCCTTGACAGACTGCGATTTATTAAGTTCAATTTACCTAATCTAGTTTTAAATTACGGTTAATACACTTAAACTGTTATTGGTTTCATAATATTTGTCAAACTAACACAATTACATCGTTTTAGTCACTAAACTCCAAATAAAGCATATAAATACCGTAAATCTAACTACGGCTAATCTAGAAAATTCACTAAATCGAATTTATTAAACACCATAGTCTGTTTAGGGCTTTATATTGCTATAAATGAAATTATCAGTTTATCACCAATAAGATTTCTGTTGCTTGTGACTCATCCAAACAGATAACCAAAAATATTAATTTTGCGTCAATAAGAAAAGTGCAGTAAATATGTACGGTACAATAAATTCCAAGAAAAAGAAAGAAACACAGAAGTACAATACCTACGAGTACAGTAAAAAAGCAAAGAATTTCAAGATGAAAGTAAAAAACAGAAAAATCAATTCTTATAAAATGTACGATGACTCATTTCTTAAATATGTAAAATATTTTATTTATTCACCACACACAGACTACACTCAATGAGAGTATTAATGTTTAGTTCCGATTTAAAAAAATTAAAAATCATCCTGTCACTCTATTAATTTACAAGTTTTTAATGAGAAATGGAGAATTAATCGCTTAAAATACGCCATTTAACACTTACACAAAATGAGAATACTTTTGCAAGTAATTGTTTAATTACTATGTTTATATACACGCTTACTGAAATTTTTAGTAATCGAAACTTCGCAATGAATTTTCATTCGCTAAAATGGACATTTTGTTATAAGGAAATGCACTATAGCTAACCAAATGAGTTATAAGGAAGTAAAACAACAAAAATTTCACATAAATAAATAAATTTCTCCCGTCATATGATCGGTAGACATTTAAATTTCGTTTAGTTCCGAAATTCCGATATTTTAAGACAAATTAAGCGAAATGATGCTAATACTTAAAATTAACTATTTCATAATTTGCAGTACGTATTGCTAAGAAATCCAAAAAATCGTGGGTATTGCGATTTTCCAAACATTGTTATTTGCTGTTTCTTTTTTGCAATGTTTCTTTGTATAGATTGTTTTGCTTTTATTTCAAATTAAGAAACAACGATATTAGCTGTGTTCCAATGGGACAAATTTGCTACTTGCAGATACTTGTGAATATACCTAGTTACTCAATGGAACATAACAGCTGCGAGTATTTAAATATATGTAAGTAATTGTGAGTAGTTTGCTCAAGTCATTGGAGTTGAGCTAATGTAAGCGAAGAATCATCTGTGTATACACCGATAAGTAAACATAAAATTATCGCATTGCTAATGTATGTATCTTGGAGATTCCCCTGTACGTCCCATTCTAAAAAGAAATATGAATAAAACATTACAACGCCAAAAATAATTGCTGTACTGCTTTGATAAATTTAGAACACAATTGCATTGTATAAAACAAAACATGTTTTAGCTAAAACAAAAAAAAAATAGATTTACATACAACAAAACCAATTTTTAAATACAACGCATGGACAATTTTAAATCAGCTAAGCTAAAACTTGTGTTATCAACGCAATTCAGCAGCTACCTTAATTTTATGTTATTGGAAATAAATAAAAATTGTATTGCTTCTTTGTTGTTACACTAATTTTATTAGAAACATAATAATTTATTTACCTATTATATAATACAACATGTTTACAGATAAATTATGTATTTGACTTGTAGGCATTATGATCGATATTTTAAACTTAGTCTAACTGACTAAGTTAGAAGTCTTTTTACAATATTTCGTTTGTGTGTATGTACTTATATAATTTCTGCTAAAAATGATTTTATGATTATTCACAAGAAAATTAATTGAAATACATTTATTTCAATTGAAATCCATGGTCAACTTGTTTTTTTTTTGTATTGTATGCATACTCGTATTATTTTTATTTAGTTTTACAAAAATAAAGAGACTGATTTTACAATACTACATATTATTAACTGCATTCGTATTATTATTATTTATAATTTTTTTTATAAATGTAGAGTTGTAAGACAATAAATACGAATAAATGAATTTTAATTTTAACCCAGGTGGGTAAAATTCTATTTGATAAAACTAATAATTCCTAAGGATTTGCTACTTAGTTATTATTTAAAAAAGAATTGGATTATTTGAACTGGTAAATCAATTTTCTAGAATGCAAATTGCAAACAGAACGATCAAAGGTATTGTTAGAAAGCTCTCAAAATGTTTTAGTAAAAAATAATAAACAGAACCAAATAACCGTAAATAGAATGCATTACAAAAATTTGACTTAATCGTCCCTTATTCAATTATTATATAATCCAATCGATAAATATATTATATGTATTCCTAGAAGTAGATCATACATATTTTAACGAAAATTTTGTAGGAAATCCTTTATTTAATGCGGTGCCCCGAATTTCGTCTTGCAAGTTTAATTTGTGTTGTCCGATGTGTAATTCTCGCCTATAAAACTACTAACCAAGAAAATAAATCGTGCCTAATTAAATTTTATTTGTCTACTGTGAAATTTACCCAATCAATATTAATGTCATTATCGATACAATAATATATCATTCGTAACATCATTACCTCCAAAACTCTTGCGCCATTTTTACTTCTTCATTTTTTTCAAATGTGCACAATCATTTTATTGCCACTTAATATTTATTATTGTGTATGTTTGAAAAATAATAACACAAGAGTTTTAGAGCTAATGATGTTATCGGTAATTCGGTAATGACATTAATGTTGATCGTGTAAAGTTCGCTTACTTATGAATATTTTCTGTCGCGAAATACTAAGAATAATACAACAACAAAAGTCATAGTTTCATGTTCCATCATAAAATTCATTACGTAACAAGCATGATGTCATCTTTATTTTTATAGTGTATAAATGTCGTAATAAAAACAAAATGGATTATAAAAGACTAAAATTTTCATTTATTGATTTTCATCGCCATGATGACGTCATTTGTGTTCCGTGAATCTTGTTTTAACATGTTAACAAAAACAAAAAACATGTTTTTGAAGTGTGTAAAAATGAAACATGTAATGTACTGTACAAACCAATTATTGTTGGGTTTCACACTTTATTATTTTACTCGCTTGTTGTTTTCAAATTATTTTTATTCTTGGAAAATAATGACGTCAAAGAGAGCGTTATTTTTTTCATTCATTAAAAATCGAAACTTAAATAAATAAATTTTTAGTGATGGTGGTATATAGTAAATAGTTGTAAAGATTTTTTCATAGGAAAATGACTATGATTTTCAAGAAACGATTAACGTTTTCATAGAAAATAGAATGAATGTGATTTCTATTTCTGTTTATGTTGTGACGCCAAATAAATACTCGTAAATATATGAAAGATTGCTAAGATTATTATGGTAGTGGTAGGTTATATAGATTCTTAGGTATATACCTTCTTTGTTTTACCTAAGCATGGTTACTAGTTATTGTATATAAAAGTTATTGTCATTAGACTTATTATTTACAAATAGACATATGTATGCATATGTACCCTGTCCATGTAGTTTGATTATTTCTCTTATGCTAAATCATTATTCTTACATTTATTTGCGAATTCTTCCTAATTTGAAATAAGAACAATTTATTAGGCGTACAAAACCAAACTTAAACACCTATTTAAAATTCATTACGTTCGGCAAATTTTATTTATAAATTTTGCTTCCTTTTTAAGTTATATTAAATATAATTACAATTACGATACCGATAAAGAAATGATCCCAATATTATTATATATATACTATATATACATATACAGTTGCGAACGTGAAAATAGCAGTACCACCATTTTTTTAAAAGAAACAAAATATTTTCAATCTTAAAGATGAGATGTTTTCATTTTTATTTCAAAACAATACCATAGCATGTACTTAAAAAAGTTTTCAAAATTAATGACAAAAAATGAAAATCACGGGTAACGTTAAAATAACAGTGTTTAATGGATTAACGCATTTCATTCAAAAATAACAAAAAAATAAAAATAAAGATATTCAAACTATGAGTTAGTATTTGGTGCATTTCACATATTTTCAAAAACGGCGGCACAACAACGGAGCATTGAGTCCACCAGATGTTGACATCGTTCTGGTGGTATTGTCATTCAAGCGTTTTGGCCAACTTTTCAAAGCTGATTATTATTGGCTGGTTTTAAATCGTACATGGCTTTCTTTATGAATTCCCACAAGTGCTCTATAGGGTTCAGGTGGGGAGACTGAGCTGGCCACTCCATGACTTCAACCCTATTGACGCGAACCCAGTCCTTAGCCTTTAGTATTGTATTTATTGCTATAGAAAGAAAACTAATTATTCAAAATAATTTTAAAGAAAAAACTAATTATTCGAAAATTATAAGACTGGGCTCATTTTAAAGATACATGAACAGGGATTATAAAATAATTATAAAAATGGTGCCATCTTTTGTTTCTTCCTTTTAAAAATGGCCGTCAAAAGTTTCTTTTTGAATTTTCTCCCATGTGCTTGTTTTTTTTTTATTTTTTCACCTTTTAGTTCTATTAGACATCCTAAAAAATCAGGACAGCATCTCGTTTCGTTTTCGTGTAAAATACGTTTAAATATAATAAATTTGTAGATTGTCATACTAAAACGTATTTTGCGAGAATACAAAAAATAACGGTGTTCCTGTTTTTTGATATGTTGTAAAATATTAATTGTCGAATTCTTTAAAAAAACAAATAGGTTTTTGAGAAAATTGAAAAAGAACATTTTGGCGGGAAATTTAAAGAAGAAGAAATTAAACAACATACTATTTTTATATTTTTTTATTAATCCCTATTAATTTACCTTTAAAATGAGCTCAAAAGCATAATTATCGGATAATTATTTTTCTTTTTATTGCCATAAATACAACATCATGATTATCATTTTTCCGAAAATTTTACACCCTGTATCTTTAACAACAACAACAACAAAAAATCGAACCATTTCAAAAAATTTTTTAATCAAGGCTATGCATTCAAAACATAAAAATCATAAAATTAAAACATGACTTATGGCTCCATATCGTCCCTCTAGTAATAAAACAGCGTTTAAGAAAAATAGTAGTTATAAAATAATTCGCATTTAAATGTTTATTGAAAAATTTTCTATGAAATAAAAGATTTTATTTTAAAAAGTTTTTTTAAAAAACATTTAAATGCGAATTATTTTAAAACTACTATTTTTTTTTATACGCTGTTTCATTACTAGAGGGACGATATAGTGAATTTGTGATTTCACGTATTTTTCACCATATACTTACATATAAATAGTAGTAATGTAATAACGGTTAGTTTTTAGTATAGCAATTAATTTACCAGTGAAAATTGAACAAATATTAACGTTTTATTGTTTAATTGGATTATATTAAAATATTTAAGAAAATGGTGAATATCGATAAATTGCATTTTTGTAAAATTTATGATGACGAATACGATAAAATTTACCATAAAACAACATCGTCCATTTTAGAAGAGAGACAGAAGGCTCAATTGCTTAATTTCATTACTATACTTTTATTACGGTGTCGAATTCACCAAGTTTTAATTTTTTCACATGACTCACAGGTTTTATATTTTGAAGGATATAAAATTTAGTATGGAAGGATATAACATTTTGAGTTTAAAAGACAGTATTTCAAAATTTTTCTTCTAGTGCCAAGCTGAATTTTTCACAGATTAAAGTGTCATTATTAGCAAGTAATTTAACGTTAATTTAAAAATTTTTAAAACAATCCATTTTTTTGTTATCGAGATACTAAGAAATACAGATTCAAAAATCACCAAAATTTCAAAATGGAAAATTATTAAAAAGAAATTATTTCCTAATTTTACATATTCTTCTAGCTGTGTAATACCGTCGAGAAAACCAAAATCGGTCAACCCGTTCCGAAAACATGATCAAAAACGTAATACATATACCCAAAACTCCTTGAAAATGAGAAAATTTTGAGAGAGTGTAAACTCGAAAAAGAGAGAGAAAAAATGTTTTTCCACAAAAAAATTTTTTTTTACTTATAAATCGAATAAATATAGTTTGAACAATTCTTGAGACATCGCGTCCAACTCTTGTACGATTTCATATGGAATGACCCTATACATTATTATAAAACAAGCGCAACAAAGTTTAAAGTTTTTGGCCTATTTAACACAAATGTGCATTCAATAAATCGTTTGATGTGAGCCAACATTTGTACAAATCACTATTGTCTAGATTTAGCCTAAATTATTGATGGTTTAAATAATTTATTGATCGTTTAATTTTGAAACTGTTTATACTGCTACAAACCGGTTAACTTTAGTTAAATATAATATTTAACCAGTGCAAATGGCTGGTTAAATAAAACTTAGTTTAACCAAATTTATTTTGATTAAAAAACCGTAATCGAAAGTGAAATTATCGTTAAGAGTTATGTACAGTTAAAATAATATCTCGTTGAAAATTCCTATTCCTTCATTCTCGAGTAAAACAACAACAAAAAATGAATTTGTTGTTGTATTTACTCGGGAATGAAAGAATAGGAATTTTCAGCGAGATATTATTTTGACTATACTATATGTATACATATTTATTAGTTGCATTCGGAATATATGTCCCAAAATCCGTTATTCCATATTCTCTAGAAGTGAAACAACAATCTCACAGCGACAATTCTTCAGCGATGCTAGACAGTTTGAAAACATGTATAAAGTTTCGTGACCTAATGCTTCAACGCTTTATTTATACAAGTTGCTGACCAATCAATAGAACATTATAAACAATTTTACAATAATATATCGACAGTGTACGGAAGGGATCTCAAACTCATAAGACTACATGCGATGTAGTTTCTATGTGCATTTTTGATACATCTATTTGATTTCAATTTATATTTTAATTAGCCATATTTATCGATTTATTAATTTGGTGTTGACCAATTTTAATTAATTTAATGTAATTTAATTTAATGCAAAAATGCGCATTTTAAAAAATGTTCATTTAAATTTGCATTTTGGACATACACCCATTGTCTTCGATAAATTGTGATTTATCGCTATGTACCTACTATTTTTCTGTGAAACATTGCATTTTCTCACTATAAATAAATATATCAAATAATTCAAATCAAATGATTAATTAAAAGGAGTATAAAAATACAAAATTTTTCTATTAATTAAAAAAAAAAAAACTACGACTGAATTTGCAGTCCCTGGCCAAGTTATTAGACGCACTGATGTTTTTATAGCCCAGCCATACGAAAGTACTATGTGTTAAGGTGCATTCAAAATACAAAGTTTTACTTCTTAATAATATTTGTGCTAAAAGTAGAAATACATTTTTTATCTAAATTAGAAATATCTTTAAAAAAAAATATTTCTAGCTGAGATAGCTCAAAATATTGAGTGGATGCATGTTCAGTATTATTGACTCTACATTTCTTTCATTTTGCGTTTTGTGCTATCTAGGCTAGCCATTCGATTAGTGAAGTTGATGAGAACGGATTTCGTTTCGTTGAGCTGTACACGCCAATGTTTTGTCCAGTTACAAACCTCATTAGCGATTCTCTGTAGTTTGCCGGTTGCCTCTTCAGCATTATATCCAATTGCAATGACCGCTGTATCATCAGTAAATATTGCAATAGTTCTTTCTCTTGGTGTTGATAGGTGTATCGAACATAGCAGATAGAAAATTGTTCCCAATACGCTGCCTTGTGGTACGCTCGCTGCAATCTTCGCAAAAAACTAAGCCTACTTGCAAAAAACTAAGCCTACTTTAATCAATTCGCAATTTTTCGATTTGATTACTATTTCAAATAAAATGGAAAAATTACAAACTAATAAAACAAAACCTTGCTTTTGACGAGTTTACACGTTTAACCATTATTAACTAGTGTGATATTTTCATCAGCTTGTCTGCTCTACAAAGAGATCAGCCTTTTCTTTTCCTCGTCAAATTTTTTAATTGGAGGTATTTGAACTTGTAAGTTTTTTCAGTCCCTTTGCTGCTTTCCTTAGCGAGTATTCGGTGTATTTTTCTAAGACTACTTAAATAGCTATTGATTGACTCCTTAACTTCTTTAATAAGTGATTTTAGTTTATTAATTTACAACTTATGTATTGCTCAGCTGTGTTTTGTTTTCTGGAGATCTATTAATTTTCTAGGTTTTACCTCTTTAAGTGTTTCTCTTACTTCCATTGGATATGTTTTTTTGCGAATTTCTTATTAGTTTGGCTGATCGGCGAACTCTCATGATAGGCAGCAGATTATATTACATATTTCAAAAAGTAGTTCTAGTTCATTTCCGAATTGGGGATTTTTTATTAGTACATTCAAGTTGCATTTTGTTTCAGTCAGCTCACGAAACAAATCCCAATTAGTTTTCTCGTTAGTTAGCCTTGGTGCGTGTTCGTTTTTGATTAGTAATTCACTAATCGTCATGGTAACTGGTGAATGGTCTAAAATAAGTAATATGTCGATTTTTTCTGAATTTAAAAATATTTCTATCTTTGGGATTCCTTAGAATAGTCCATTTACATTCCAGATAGCTATTCTAAGTGTGGTGTTTATTTTTGTTTTCGTCGTTTTTTGTGTTCAGTTGGTTGATTTGATTAAATATTAATTTGCTCATGTTGTATTGTTTCTCAAGTCTTTGTTATAGCGTCGATGCTTTCAAGGATACTTTCAACGATGGTAATAGTTATTTATGGTACTAGTGAGTAAAACGAGATATTATCCATGAGGGGTAAGTTTGTCCCACGAGGCGATAGCGGAGTGGGATATTATCCCGAGTGGATAATATCTCTTTGCTTACGAGTGGCATACAACGTTTTATCCAATTTTGTTGAAATAAATGTAAATAATTAAATTAATAAGAAATAGTTCCATTTTGCGTTTTCACACTGTAGCATTGAATTTTGAAATACATCTTATCAAAGTGACCGTTCTTTAAATTTACGTAACGTATTTCTTTGACCTAAATTACGAAATCTACGAATAATTTTCCAATGACTGCTCAATATTTTTTTATACAAAATATAAGTCACGTTGCCCCTAGCAGCGTGGGTTATACAATAACAATGGGTTATTTTACATTTTCTTTATTTGAAATCAGTCTAGTTATAAGCAAAGATGATATTATAATATTATCTTTGTTATAAGGCTATTATGTATCAAAATTGGATAAACATAGTTATTTATAATTGGCTTCCCACCTTCTTTCTCTTTAATTTTTTGTGTGAAAATTTTCCCTACTGGGACCTTCGGGTCTCGAATTAGAAGTACTCTTTTCCTAAAATACCTACCATTTCCAATGGTAGAACTCCCATTTTTGTTTTGTGTTTTCTCTATTTTGATAATATTCACAGCCTCTAATATTTTATTTTCAGATCTTTACTTTTTAAGTCCTCTATTGCATCGTGCTGGTTGAATGTAGGCCTCTAGCAATATGAACCACTGGAAACCATCCACATAAAGCTCCATGGTTAACTTCCGGTATATGTCGGAGTCTGACATGTTTATTTTCCATACGTCATTATTTAAGGCCGTGGTCTTATATTCATTCTCCGTTATCGATGTCATCAACGTTTGGATTTCAGAATGACTTGTTATACCCACAATATTAATTGGTCGATGCTGCTTCTCTTTGGTTTTATCTTATTGTTGCTTTACGCTTTTAACATATTTTTATTTTTTAACTCTCTAAAAGACCATAACTTTTTAGATCCTCTTCAATTTTTCATCTGATGTTTTCTCATCTGTTGGTGTTACCTTAATGGCTTAGCTTCTTTTTTTAGATTTTCATTCTCTAACTTACAAGTTTTAACTTCATTGCTCAATCTGGCAATAATGTCTTCTATGTTGTTTAACTTCTTCTGTAGATCTTCGTTTCCTCGTTCCCGATTCTTGGCGTGCAGTAACTCGTTCCTGCTAATTGAGGAGGTATCTTTATTTGCTCTTCATTTTTAAATTGCTTTCTTGTATTAATATCCTCCACAGACCTTCTCCGTACTCCAACAGGATATTTAAAGAGGTTCTGCTTAGGAACGGGTTTTATTGATTTGTGTTTGGTAATAGCTTCCCGCTCCCCCAGAATCTATGGCGCCGTACTCCGAATAGTGTGGATTTCCTGCAAGGCAATATTGCCATCTGGAGTGGTAATCTCTGTTGGCATATCTTGACAACAATTGTCAATTGCCGTTGCCGTATCTTGACAACAATTGTTGGCATTTTATACCTTCTGCCACGTGATATAGCTACCACCTCTCCGGTATTTGTGCCCAATTATGACAGAGTTCACCCATCGATGTTGGATGTCTATCGATTACTAGGCACCACCTGCTCTGGCAGAATTTCGCAACAGAATGAAAACATGTATCGTTCCGGTTACAATTTCGGTTTTAATTATTAAATCGGTTACGATTCGAATTAAAATCCGGAAAATATTCCTTAGTTTGAAACTTTGCTATGATCTGGGATTATAATTTAGGGGAGGGTCGTTTAGGAATTTGTGCGACATTGGCAAGTTTCCTGCTCGATGAGAAAATGAAGGTTGAATTATTGAATTAAATATGTTGCTGACATACATATGACAAAATGAAAGAAAGAAACATTTTTAAAAACTTTAAATTGACGCTATAGTTTTTAGATTTGTTACAAAAAAATCTAATAAAGTTTAGGTTAGAAAAAGGATATATGTATAATTACGAATCCATTCAACATGGCATATTTCAAAATGGAATATGAAAATATGGCATATGGTACACTATGGCATATTTCAAAATGGCATATTTTAAAACGGCATATGGTACATTATGGCATATGGTACACTATGGCATATTTCAAAACGGCATATTTTAAAACGGCATATGGTACGCTATGGCATATGGTACACTATGGCATATTTCAAAACGGCATACTTCAAAACGACATATATTACATTATGGCATATGGTACACTTTGGCATATTTCAAAATGGCATATTTTAAAACGGCATATAGTACGCTATGGCATAAGGTACACTATGGTATAATATGGCATTTTCTAAAACTGGGTTATTTCTTAGCCGAGTATGATGAAATTTGGCAAGTGCAATGAAAATTCAATACTTAACCGGATTTTAGACGAAGTTCTGTAATATGGCCAATTAGGGTGAAACTTAGATATTAATTAACCGAATATGATGAAATTTAACATATACTTTAGAAATTGTATTCTAAAAAGAGTTTTGGATGAATTTCTAGAACATGGCCAATCATGATGTAACTTAGGTATTTCTTAAACGATTTTGATGAAATTCGACAAGTGTGATGGAAATGGGATCCTAAAATGAGTTTTAATAGAAGTTCTGAAATATGGTTAATTTTGATAGAATTTGTCTATTTATTGGCGGATTATGATGAAATTCGGAAGGAATGATGAAATGGGATTATTAAATGGTTTATAGATAAAATTTTGAGATATGGCAATTTTTATGCAACTTGGATATTTCATAACTGATTATGATGAAATTTGACAAATGTGATGGAATTAGCATTCTAAAATGAGTTTTAGATAAAGTTCTGGAATATGGCCTATAAGAATGAAAATTAGCTATTTCTTAACCGATTATGATGAAACTCAACAGTGCGATGGAAATGGGATTCTAAAATGGTTTTAATCATCAACTTATAAAGTTACCCTATACTTAATAAAATAGCCTTTACCTATTGGAATTTTATTTCGCTTAATATAATTTTCCTTCACTTAATGTAATTAAATTTATTCTCCCAACGGAGATAAAAATATTGGTAATAAAGATATAATCGGGAAGTGCTTATTAATATCTATAATTTTTAATTTTTATTTAAATCTAACTTTAAAAGTAAAAATATGTATATATATTGGCCTTTCAGGTTTATTCTTATTCATTGAAATTATTTTTAAAGAAGGAACTAATTTTATACCAACATCAAAATTTACCAAATTAAGGCTACACGAATTAAAAAAGGCTGAATTAAAAAAGATATTTTTCTGAATTAAAAATGGGCCTTTTTTTATTCATTTTGAAAATGAATTAAAAATGTGTTTAAAAATGAAGTTTAAAAAATGAATTTAAAATGGGCCTTTTTTTATTCATTTTGAAAATGAATTAAAAATGTGTTTAAAAATGAAGTTTAAAAAATGAATTTAAAATGGGCCTTTTTTAATTCAGATTGAAAATGAATTAAAAATGCGTTAAAAAATTAAATAAAATATGCTTTTTTTATTTCATTTTGAAAAGGAATTAAGAAAAAATGAATTAAAAGTGTGTTTAGAAAAGGGACAATTTAAACGGGCATACAAGAAACAATTTTTGGCGACAAATATTAGCATCAAAAATAATTTTTAGTAATAAAAAAAATAAAAAATTCTAGACAAAAAATTAAATTTAATCGATACAAATTATTTAATATTTGATGGGGATCGATATAAAATGTTGCAGTGTCATTAATAGATTCCATATAATCCGCTCCTGCATGCGGCACGCAGTGCGACATGTTTGCCTATCCCGGCTCCTACGTCCCCCGAAGTTGAAATCTAAAGCCCCTCGGAGGGCTAAGCGGGGGGGAGCGAAGCGACCTTCCGCGTGCCCGTGAGAGTTACCGAAGCCGTTAGCCTCTACAATTCTAAGTTAAATTAGTGGATGTCATTTTTCTTCAATTTATTTTCCTCAGAATAGAGAAAAAAAATGCACGGGAAATTGTAATGCAAGATTTTGTATTACAATATTATATAATTGCAAAATTTTGTATGCGAAATTTTGTAATGCAATATTTTGTAATGCCAGATTTCATACCCAACCCAGTTTTTCTATGTCCCTTATTTTAAGTTAATTTTTCACATGAACAGGCATTTATGTACATTAAGATGATTCAGATTCAATTATTAAAAAACAAATTTTAATGATTAATTTGCATACACACATTTTATTTAAAATTATAATTTCAAAAGTTAGTTTCTCTTCTTGAGATATGTTTGAAAAAATATTATAAAAATTAAACTAAGTTTTATGGATTAGTGACATAAATCAATAAAGAGCTATATTATTTGCATTCTTTAAGGGAAGACGTTTCCTCTTTAGGCCGTCGATTTATCATGATATATTTCAGCTTTTTTTCTTTTTCTAGATATTTTATTTGGAAATAATTGTTCACCAGATCTCATTTTGCCGGTTCGGTTTTTAATAAATATTTGTTCTTTGCCTAATTTATCTTATCAGCTTATAAAGTACAATATGCAATTTTCCAACAACAACTTGCAGCCTCCTATGCCAAGACTTTAAATTGTTTTCAGTTCGTGGAAAGTTATTCTCAAAAGAGTCAACAAAAGACCAAAAATTGGGACTATACCGTGGCGGTTTATTGTTTTTAACAGCACGACCCGAAATATAATTGGAATTTATCCATGATACAATAATTTTTCCGTCTTCTTCCAAAACATCCTCTAATTTAGATAAATAATAACAAATTTCATCAGGTGGAATGAAGGCTAGGGCAGCCAGCATTCGAATCGTAATTCTAAAATCTATGTCGCTACCATATCTGGAAGCCAAAATTACATCCGGCAGGAAATTTTTTAGTGCAGAAACTGAAGCTAGTTCAAAATCTGAAATAATTCTTGTAGAAAGTAAATTAATGGAATGAGAAAAAGCAATTTTGAATAGCTTATAAAAAACTCATAATATGAATTTTTACTCGGCTATCGCCTCGTGGGACAAACTTATCCCTTGTGGATAACATCTCGTTTTGCTCACTAGTACCATAAATAACTATTATTATAAAAGTAATCATAAAAGTAAATAAGATTTTGGTGACAAGATTTTGTAAAACAAGATTTTGGAGAAAAGATTTTAGAAACAGTCTTTTGTAACAATCTTTTGAAAAACAGTAATACGTGGCCAACCCAATACCGTTACGTACCATATGTCGTTTTAAAATATGCCGTTTTTAAATATGCCATAGTGTACCATATGCCGTACTGTACCATATGCCGTTTTGAAATATGCCATTTTGAAATATGCCATAGTGTACCATATGCCGTAGTGTACCATATGCCGTTTTGAAATATGCCATTTTGAAATATGCCGTAGTGTACCATATGCCGTAGTGTACCTTATGCCGTTTTGAAATATGCCGTTTTCAAATATGCCGTTTTTTCATATTCCGTAATGAAATATGCCGTATCGACCGGGACCCGTATAATTAATATTTTTAAAATTAAAAATACGTTCAGAGGTACGCGTTGAGGGTACACTAACATTGAAACCTCCAGTAATTAACCATTAGCACATTTGTGTGTTAGTTATACTATTGCAAAGGTGAAATGGAAATTGGTTCTAAAAAAATTTGAATAGAAGCACAATTAGATAAGCAAACTTTGAAGTGGGCTATTTGGCGCAAATTGGGTACGTAACGTACTACATAAGTACATACATACTTTACTTTTAAATTTTGAGTTAAGAAAATACTGGTTTTATGTTGCAAATCAAATTTACCTTTATTTACGGTAAAATGAATTTAAATCTCGAAAGTTAGTTTTGACAAAAATCGATATTAGCATTACAGCATAAATTTGGCTAAAATATTGATAAAACGTAAATTTGAGTAACAGTACAAATAAAATTGCCTACGCATTAGGGGTCATTTTTTATTTCATAACATTGGGAAATTCCCATTACCATGTATAAACGTAATATTCATTTTTATAATATGAAGATAAAAATAAAGGCCTTTGAAAAATTAGAGTATATTGCTTGTCTTATTATAAAATATCAAATGTTGTATTTCTTAGAATATTGCAAATTTGGTTGTACATACTCATTTGTGTAACACTCTTGTTTTTATTATTGTTCAGAGATTTTTATATAACCTAGAGAATTAGTTTAAGCAACCAATGAATATTTCTGGACTCTGGAAGGCTCTTTTTAAAAATGGTTTGCCATCTTTAGGATATTTTAAGGTAATTTTAGAAAATAAAAATTTGTTTTTGCCTACTTAGTTTGATATACGAGAATACTAGTGTAGTAAATCTAAATATAAGTATAAGAACACCCAATACCCATATAAATTAATAAAAATTGTAACGCTGACATTCTCAATTATTTTATTATAATTTGCTTTTCCACTACAAATACTCGCTCACCAACACATGTAAAAAAATAAAAATTGGTGTTTTTTTCACTTTATGTTTTGTTTTGTTCGCCGTATAAAATCATTGAAATGATGACGCATTGCTTCAGTTAAACATCGCGAGTCATAACGTTTAGTTTACAAGTTAATAAAAAAATTAAATAAAAAATAAAATAAGTTTGAAATATTTGTGATTTTTTGATTTTTTGTGATTAACAAATAATAAGGAATAAATAGTGTGATATTTATTATAAGTGACGCAATTTTTAAATTGTAATTTATTAGTGAATTTTAATATTATTTTGTTATTTGAATAAAAAAAAAAAAAATTGTGAATCAACAAGTGATATTTTATATATAAAAAATATTTTTTTTTATTTGGGATTATGCAATAAACTTGTTTTTTTTTTATTTTAATATAATTATTTAAACAAAAATATTATTAAAAGGAGGAAAAATAAAAACTCCCGAATGACGCTGGATAGTAATATATTTAACGACGTATATTTATATAGTCCATTTAATAATTCAAATCTGCCTTCAACACCAGTTACAAAAATGGTAAGCAATTTGAATTGTATAGTTCAAAACGACAAAATAACTTTAATTAATCATATGTCGTACTACATATTAATTTGAATTAGATTTGCGTCATGCAAAAAAAATTTACTGATAACGAATAAACAAATTCAAATACCTACATACAATAATTTTTTGTTCTAATGTGTGTTTTATTAATATGTATATGTATATAAAATAAATAAACAAATGGGTATGAGGTGTTTGGCATAGATATATCAACATTAATTCAATGTGGTTATAAATGAAATAATGATTCACTAGTTTTCCCGCGAATAATGGTGATAAATATTATTTACAAAGTTCCTCTTTTTTCTTCTTAGTATAGAAATTACCAGAAGTTCGGTATTTTTTTATTTATTTTGGTTGTATTAATTGTACAATATATATATATGTACACACGTTTTTAAATTTAAATAAAATATTGCTTCACAAATAACTTGAACTTAGCTAATTCTTAAAATATATTTTTGGGGCGAATTCATTCACTATTTAAATTTTACCATAAAATGCTTTATCAATGGGTCGTTGTTGAAACAATATTAATATTTGGAACGTACAGTAAATTATAATACATATTTTGAAATTTTTAATCCAGGCGTGTCACAACTGGTTTTATAATATGCGACTGAATTTCTTTCATATTATATTCAATATTCTGTAATCAATATTGCTGTTTCTTAGGATATCCCTTTGAAATGATTTCATTATTTGTTTTCGTTTTTTTTTATTATTACAACTAATTTTTAATTTATATTTTTATCTTTTGATAAAAGAAGTATGTTTGTACGTTGTACATACATTTCCTTATCAAATGAAAATATTCCACAATCTCGAATTATAATTATGAGAATTACTGGGATTTGTATATTATAATTTTCCACTAAGTTGGTTGTTTGCTCTATCTAAGAGCACTTAAATAGGTTTTTTTGATGGTAGTATTTATATTTATATACATAATATGTATTTGGGCAAATAAAGAAGACCACATCGATAGAGTAACGCAATAGAATCGGTTTCTTTGTTATATGTTTAATTAAAAATTTTAATTTAAATAACCTATATTACAAAAAAAAAAAATCAAGGTAGTAAACTTTTTATCATAAATAATTTCTTTATATACCACCTCCACTGTATCCATATAAATTAGGCCAACTTTCGTACTTATTGAACTAACTGGCTAAATATTTTATTATACCATGTTGCGTATATTGGTGAAGCAAAAATTATAAAATTTCTAAGAAAATATTATACAAATGAATCTTTTATACATTATTGTAGTATAATCTGTTGTATAGCTACAAAAAGACATAAGTATTTATTGCTTTATAATGTCGTCACTAACCGGAACTAGAAAAAAAAATAAAAAAATGCGAACTCTGATATTATACAGTTGAACCATTATAATTAAGAAATTAAACAATTCATTATTTAAACAAAACCTTAAAATCTGTAAATCCTTTCACTTATTAGTTGAACAATGAAATAATATTATAGCAATAAGGCGAAATAAGTAAAATTTCTTTCAAAATATAAAAACTTAGACTTTGGATATTAAAAAATTGCGCATGTATTTGGTTAAAAATGTTTTTTTTTTGTCTGATTGTAAATAAATTAATAAAAATAATAATATATACATTCATATGTAGCTAGTATGTACTACATACATATATTTATAGCTTAACTAAAGATGTGTTTAAGATCACGCATGCTCAATAAAAATAAACTTGCAAAAAAAACATTCTATGAGTCATTGAGTTATCGCGTTTTTATGTTTATTTACTGACGTCAATATTCAATAATAAAATTGTGAATTAATCCTATTCCAACCAAGGTGTGTCTTTTTGGCACATTTCATTTTTAAAACGGTACGATTTTCAAAATAACATTAACTTATTTATGTTTTGTATGTATTTTATTTTGAAGAATTTCCTAACATTAAAACATACTTGGTATTCTTTGCAAAAATTTGCTAATATTATTTGATTCAAATTTGGATTTACTAATGTAACAAAAATATGTTGGTTGGAATAGGGTTAATAACGGAACTTTACTGACTGCTCTAATCGCCGTCTGTGTATAGAAAATTACTGAATTCGAAATTAAAGATAATGTAAAGTAAAAAGGGTGTATCGCATAGAATCAATAATAAATGTACATAAGGCGCCAATTCATTAATATGTACTTATTTTAATTTTATATTCTGGTATTGTTAAATTATTTTATTAAACAATATACATAAGCAGAATTAAAATTTGAGTATTGGTATTAAACAACCTTGAAGATTCATTTTTATTACTATACATTATTATAAGAGAACCTACTTATTAAAATTCCTTCAGTGATACATCTCGAGATAAAATGCAATTAAAATCGGGAGGCGAATAGTATTTTTTCGAATTTACTTAATTTGGTTAGAACCAACGCCCATGTAAGGCACCTATACTTAGTAAGTTAAACACTGCGACGCAATTGAATTTTTAGGAATTTTATTAGCTTTTATTTGCATTTCCAAACATTATCCAATTCGATGGCTGTTTTCGTCGCCATCGTTTTGTATTAGAGTTAACGGCAGAAAAATGAAAACAATAGTCATTTTTTATTTCAATTTTCTTTCTGTAGTTAGGCCCTTGAGCTTCCTCAATACAAATAGTCAGTGGCGGCTGCTGGCTTGACTTTTCAAGCATGCAATAAATCGAATTAATTTTTTTTAACCATTTTAACTTATTTTACATTACTGGTAGGGAAATCAAAACCGAAATAAGTTACCGATTAATCTAAAATTTTCATAGGTAATCGACCTTGTTGTCTAGTTTTGACTTCAGCAGTTCGGTCAAACATTAAGAATTACAGCCGAAACAGCGAGTTCTGGCTTAATCCGCCATTTAAACCATTTCAGTAAAATTCAGGATGTGCCTTAAATGCGGGTACATCCCATTACATGGGATACAATAACTATTATACAAATGGTAATTTGTTTACTATTAACTAATTTGATACATAATCTAATCGTCGATAAATTAAAAATGGAAGATGTATTTAACCACTAAAATAATCCATAAATATAGTTAATCAGCAAACGTGTTTTCTGCTTGTATAAGCAGAAAACACGTTTGCTGATTGTATTGGATCTGATTTTACAGTATTGGATCTGATTTTACAGTATTGGATCTGATTTTGTACGCATTTTCCCTGTTTTTCGATTTTTTTTAGTTGCGTAAGCATATCGGCTGAATTTTTTACCTTATCCATTTTAATAAATTTTATGAAAAAGTTTAAGTGTCGATTGAATGTCTCTCATATTTCGAGTTAGGAGCTTTGAGACTCGCGATAGTCGCAATTGCGAGAAAACGCCATTATGGTAGCAATTAACATAACTGCGTGTGCAATAAAACATAATGCTTACATAATTAGTCCCTAGAGGTGTCGCGATATTTATTTTGGTGGAGTTATATTTTAGTTTTAAATAAAATTTAATTTTATACGTTGGAATTGATTGGCTTAATAAAGCTATTAATCGAGATTATTCGATTTTAGACATTTACTACGTTTCCATGACAGAGTTATCCAGAATTAAGAGTTTCGTTGAGTTAATAATATGGTGGCGCTAATCCATTTCGTTTCCATGCAATTATAAATTCTAGTGTAATTTAACATTTCACAACAATTAAAAGTTACTTCTGAAAATTTAATTTGTTTGGTGGAAATTTTTAAATTTAATATTTTATTGTGATTTTTTAGATTTATAAAGTATTCCGGAGAGAAAATTCATTTCATTTTGAATTGGTATAATTGTATTTTCTGTTTTGAGTTTTGACAGATAGAATCTCTTCTAACCCTACCACTTTCGAAGTTGGATTAAGAAACTTAACAAAAATCCTAAACTCGACATGTGTCCATGATGTGATAATCCACGTTAATCCCGGTTAACTCGATCATGGAAACGTAGTAATTGAGTTTGCTGCGTCATCTTACAGGTCTATGTACCATGATTTTCGATATTTATGGGATTTTTCTAGGTTTTGAAGCTTATTGGAGAAATATTTGGCGTTGATTTTTGGATTTTTCGAGATTACTATTATTTTCGATGTTATATTTGAGTTATGTTTGGCCTTAAGATTTGGAAATTTTTTGATATCTGGGTTAAGGTTTCAGGGCTTCTATTCGAAATTATCAACAATACTTAGTCAATATTTTACAGTAAGTTTTTCGAGAAAGAATTGTCTTAAATGCGCGATGTTACAGAATTTTCGATATTTTCTAAGAATTTTTGAGGTTTTTCAAGTTTAGTCGAGATTTGTTTTAAATTTTATAGATTTTTCGATATTATTCAAAATTTTCGATATTATTGGATTTAGCTTCGAGTTGAATTATTAGTGCATCGCACTTAGTTATATGATTTTACAGAAATGAGATTTTTGGATTTATCTAGATTTCCGGAATTAAAGAGCGATGAGGTATTTATTATTATTATTGTTGAAGGGCCATGTGGGTGTTCGCTCTGCGACCTAAAAGAATTTTTGTACTAAACCCTGCTTAATTATTCTTCCAGTCAATATTCAGGCTCCTAATGAACTTGATAATACTGCCGGCCGGTGCGCGATACATACTATCTGGGCTCATTGCTCTCCCTCCTAGATGTTTACGATAGCATTTACTTCTGCTAGAAACACGGCAGTTTTGGGACCCAAGGACTTCGAGAGGGCAGTCCCACTTCCGTATATTCCTACCCCTGCCCCGTCTACCGTTTTGATTTTATTCTTACGAGTTGCTGGGAATGGAAAGTTTCCTGTAGGTCACACAGCTTACTATAGAAAGGCTAAATAAAACTGGAGGTTGCCTGGTATCCCACAGGTCACATACTTTGTACTGATTAACTTATCAGCCATTCATCCATCGGCATATGCTGTTCCACCTTAGATTAAGCTTTTTTTGATAAGGATTTCTCCTTTAGCGCCCTACTTTAACCTGTGCCAAATGGCCTCAGTTACCCCAGCAGTTACCACAAGGCGGCAGCACTTATTTTCAGCACAGCTTACCCCTTACATAATTGTATCCATCATGCAGCTGCCTAATACATGACCAGAACAGCTCACGTGATGCGCACTCTACTGGAAGGTTACGGAGCTTGTAGATTAATCTACTCAACTTTGCCCCCTCCCCCCAATAGGCGGTCGAGTTGTTGATTCAAAATTAATTATCATTATTATTGAATATTTTTGAGATTTAGTGACGCCTGCAGAATATTTTTCAGATTACCCACCCGAGGCTCGATTTTTTGATTTTTCAATTTATTCTAAGATTCTGAGTTTATTTTCGCATTTCGAGATTTTTTGAGATTTTGCAAGATTTACGAAATACTTTCGAACTAATTCAGATTTTGCGAGTTTGAGCGATATTAGAATGCTTGGTATCGAGATTATTCGGGGTGTTACAGATTATTCGAGTTTTTTGAGATTTTCAAGAATAGAAGCTCATTGAAGTTACTCATGTTCATCCAAAACTGTTAAAAATATTTCATGATTCGTCGAGATATTGCAAATTTTCCAAAGTATGTATACAAAATTTTTTGATATCATTGAAAATTGTTTGAAATTACTTTCAGTGTAACTTTATATTGTTTTACATCACTGGTCTGTAATATGTTCCATCCACAGTACCAGTTCATGGTTTTTGTAGGTATTTAAGAATACAAATAGGTAGGTAAAAGGCCTGCGTTTTGCCCCTGCTTACTTTTCAGTCAATTGATGATGAATCTTTAGCTTTCTTTAAATAGTGTGACATACTTTTAAAACTGTGCTCATCAAGTGGATTGATTCTAGATGTCCCCAAAAAAAAAACATCATAAAAGGAAAGTTATCGGAATAAAAATTTACAAAAAATAGTTTTGAAGGCTTGGTCATTTAAGCCAAAGAAACCTCTAAATATCCACAATAAGGTTTGGTCGAAGAGGCCGCATAATTTCCTTTTATCCTTCCTCTTATCGGTATATACCCAGGTAAATTTATCGTGAATTTTACTTGTGAATATGTCCTTCAGTTTTAGAGAATTTAAAAACGGCACAGCCGAAACTGCATTCGAATACTAATTTTCTGAAAAACAGGAAAATTTAATCACTTAGTGGAAGAGGTTTTAAAATCGAGAAAGAATCAAAGTAAAATTCACAATCTTTACCTGGGTAAGTACCGACAAGGTGAAGGCTATTACTCGTATCGTACTGTATTCTCAGATGCATGCTCGATTGAAATTGCTTTTTTCTCCAATTAAAGATCAAATAAAGGTGTTTGCATGTGTATAGTGTGATGGAAAATTAAACCAACCATTAATGTTTTCTAAAAGTTGAGATTAATTATGGGCTTGGAAGAATAACACAACGCTGGACTGCGAACAAATTCTGTAACTTATTTCAAACGCGTTTATTGGACAAATTTGCTTTCTGGAGTTAACTTATTTTTCAAAAAAAAAAAAAAAAAACACGGAAATCCGCATATGGCCACAACACAACCATATTTTACAAGAATTTTGAGAAGCTTAATTTACATTTTCTAATAAATTTAATATCTTGTAAATTTTTTGTTTATTTGTTAATTTTTTTATTTGTTTATTTTTAACATTTTGTACTTTTAATTGATTCTCTGTAAATCTTATATTTTTGCGATATTTGCAAATTAAGTTTTCTGGTCCACGGAAGCTGCATTTCTGGTTGGCCGATTTTCACTGAAATTCACGGGGGCCTCCCAATTTATAAAAATAATTTAAACACGCAGCTTCAGTTCAATTGGTTAAACTTTCTGGGCTGTAAAGAGGGGACAGATACCACTTAGAAACCCAATTTTCGGACTCAAGGGACCCCAAAACGGATAAATTCCCAAAAATCTCATGGAAAATTTTCATGATTACTAAACTTCATTTTACTAACCTCAAAATGCACTGGGACCCATTTATGAGAAGAGCTTAAATATGAAGCTTCAGTTCGATTGGTTAAACCTGGGTTTTAGAGAGGACGCAGACAGGCAGACTCACAGACAGACCGACAGTGAGACCGACTGACATCACTTTGAAACACAATTTTTCGGACTCAGTGAACCCAAGAACGGATACATTCTCAAAACTACGCACAGTGCATCAGCTCTGGCCACCATAGGCGGACAGGGAGTTGGCTGCTCGGCCAGGTGGCTAAAGTGCCCTTGTAACTTAAAATAACAATGTTTATCGGTAAGAGGAATCGCTATACTTTTCCATAGGCAACTTGTGGTCAAAAATGATTTCGTTATGCAGATATCAGAATTAAAAATTTTTAATTTGTTAAAACCATGTAAAACTAAGCACATTAATATAAAATATATTTATGTAAATTAACTATGTTTATATTTTGGATTTAGTCATATTGCAGTTGTAGTTAAGTTGGATAAGCGTAGCGTAGAACAACACACCATTTTTATTCAAAAAAAAAATTACTGGAAAATAAAGAAAATTTATTTTTGGTTTATAATTAAAGTTCTATAAAATTTAATAATTTGATTTTTCCTCAGTATAAAAGATTTCATAATTTTTTTATCAATTTTAGGTTATGTTTATTTTTGAAACAAATAATAAACAAAATATTTTATTTTTCGAGTACATCCACAAAATAATTATTGTTGGTACATTTTAATTAAATATTATTTTGAAGCTCCTGGTTATTTATTCACTCAAATTCAAATATAATTTATTAAATTATTTCTTTTTAATACAACTATGCTTATGACCTATTGACCTGTTACGTAAGTCTTAGGTAAGAGATTTTTTAAGAGAATATTACTACTAATAGTATGGCTAGAATCGCAAAATAGTCCTACGTAAGAAAAATTTCTTAACTAATATTACGTTTGCATGATGCAGTTAACCGGGATTAACGTTGATTATCTCATCATGGAAACATGTCAAGTTTAGGGTTTTCGTTAAGTTTTTTAATCCAACTTAACTCAACGAAAGTGGTAGGGCAAGGAGAGATTCTATCTGTCTATACTTTATCCCAAAAATTTCTAAAATAATGTTCAACTGCCTTATTTGGAAATATATGCATTCGCTTTAAAAATTAAAAGCTTAATTGTGGTTTATTTGCATGTTTTTTATTTTTTGTGATTGTTGTTTTTCGACTCGACTTCGTTTATACATGGGTTGAACCCTAAGTACATACTATATAAACGTTCTATGTGTTGGTTGTTTTTGTTACGCTAAAAAGATCATTTAAAAAAAGTAAATAGTTCGTTAATTTTCTAGTGCTGTCATCTAGAAAAATTTAGCATGTTGCCGTTTTTTGACAGCGATGTCCTTTATATAGATTTTGTAAGTGGTTTGCCTCTAGAATACAGATTTAGAATTTATGTTGCCCAAATAGCTGATATGTGGCAATTATTAATTTTCATGATTTATTATAAGTAAGATTATTGATATGCGAAAGAATGTTTAAATTCTCTTGAATTTAATATTTCTACGAATGTTTCATTTTTTTAATTACGTTAGATATTGATTTGAATTTCTGTCGAATTCAAATGTTCCCTAAATTTTCGAAACAAAATCAATTCATAAGAAACATATTACGTATGTACATATGTGTATATAATAGTTATCTAATATCGGAATTCGGAATACACAATTATGTCTATTTACAAAGTAAGAATTTATTTGTTTTTGACAATTTCTCTAAAGCGTATAAAAATTATTTGGGCAACCAATATTCATCGCTGAACTTACAGGAAATGCCTTAAAATTATATATTGTAAATAAATATAAATATACTTTTTTGTAATTGTATGTACTCTTATCAGTATATAATAATGTGTTTTTTGTTTTCCTTATCTTAATTCTCTTATCAGGTTTAGAGGATAGTCATTTTTATTTTTGCCTAAATTTTTTATGTTGTCAAAAATAAATAGATAACCAATTTTTCATTACAACTCTGAGTAACGAAAGAAATAAAATTTTAGTTTTGATTTTCTAATGTATATGAACTTTCATTTTTAAAACTGTATAAAATTGTTGTTGATTAATCAATTTGAATTTTTTTTTTTGTTATATTATTGTTTTTATTTGTTTATTACATTTTTGATAAAGTGAGATTATTATTATTTTTGTGGTAAAACGATTTATAATTAAAAATACGCCTCCATTACTGGAAATTATTTGCACTTTTTATTGTTTGTGGTTTTAAAAATAACAAATTTATTTTTGGGAATTTTTTGTGATAAAATTATGTTTTTTATCAAACATATAGTATACTATGTTATAATTACTACTTTATACTATTTGTCGTTGGTGTATTATTAGAACTCGCGATTTTTTTTTTCAACTTGAAACTTTGGGATAAAACTACAATTCAATAAAACCACAAAATACAAATAAAAACAGCCATTTTGTCGCGACCAAAGTCGGACAATAAAAATTATATTATTCCTTGGAAAGAAAGGAATATTATTGTACAATAACGTTTACGTTTTTTATTTTTCTCTTCAATTTTCAAGTGAAGCTTCTTTTTTTTTCTTTTATTCTAATAAAAGAAAATTTTTTCTTAGAAAGAAAATCTTCTGGGAAATTTGTTTTGGTGCAAACATTTATGGCTTAATGCCAAAAGATAATATTTTGTTTTTATTTTGATCATCATCAATGTAATCTCTATCTATATTCGTAAGAAAGTTTAAATTTATTGTAAAGAGAATAAAATCAGAATTTGGTACTTAATTATTTCCGTTTTGACATTCATTAATGATAACCTAATAAAACTTTTTTGTGTAGTAGATTTTGATCAAAATACTTTTATCTCTGTAATCGTTTGATTTCGTTTTAATTTTAAATTCATTTTTAAATCGCACACTTGATCACATACAACTCTCAAAAATCGAATAAAAACTCTCTTGGTTATATTTTCAAAAAAAATATTTAAAATAAAATTTTCTCCTGTGTTTCAAATTTACCTCTCTATTTTTTTTTTTAACGTATGTATATACGCGAAAAAGGTGTTGAGAAAAATTTTCTACCAAAAATCAGTCGACCCCGCATAGCCATACGGGTTAAATGAAAACCTTAAAAAATAAATAAATAACTCGAACGAACGATTTTTAATTAAATGTGAAATTAAAAATATTGTGATAATAAAAATTTAATAATTTTTAATCAAAATAAATAACGAATAAAACATTATCTTTCGAATAAAAAAAATTAAAATAATTATACTTAATTATTTTAATTTTTGTTGGTGTTGTTGATATTTAAAATTTTTTAAACGAATCTATATACTGAAATTTTCGATATTATGATGGATGCATGTGAAATTGCAAATTTTTTAGCTACAGAGCTTTTTATGCAACAGGTATTAACAAAATATAATTTATTATAATATTTAAAAAAATATTTAAGTATATAAAACAAATTTTTTGCTTCGAATTTATAAGGTGTACTTAATAATATACTTAAGAAAATAGAAAATTTTGTTGAGATTTCAAGATTTCTTGTTTTTTTGTTTGTGAAGGATATCTATTTTTATAATTTGCACGAGTTTTTTTATTCGTTTCATATGTTTGATTATTTTTTTGTGAAAACTCGAAAATTCAGTGGTGGTGATAGTTTTTGGGTTAATTTTTTGTTTCTTTTGGCGGGTTTTAAATGTACCGACAGAATTTATTGTTTTTGTTTAAATATATGTACAGTTCTTGCTGTGTAAATGTAGGCGTTTAATATATTGTATTTGTTATTATTTTAATAATAATAGAAAATATATAAAAACAGAGCGCAATAACTATAACATACACATATTTTATTCATTAGTATTACATATTGAATTTATTAAAAATAATATTTATTTTTTATATTTACAGTTTGTCTCTCTAGATGGTATTCACAGTGGCGTTCCAACGCGTACAACAGCGACATTAACCCCAACTACTCTAAGAAATATTGAACAGGTAAGAAAATTACACTTATAATTATTTGAACGTCATTCTTATAGGTTTATTTATTTTTTAGACATTTATAGAACTAGCTAACGAACCTCCTACATCAGTCCCATGTCAAGCGGGTTTCGTGCCTCCCCTAGCACCATTTACGTTTGAACAAGACCACAGTTTAAGTTCAAACGGTTCAATGTCTAGTGAATCTTGGGCAACCCCTCCTCCAGCAACAGGAGAAGAACTAAATTCTTCAAATAATTCACAACAATCAGGTTCATCGCAAACGGGTGCAAGACGGCGCAATATGGGTGGTCGCAGACCTACTAAATCAAGCAATTTAACACCGGAGGAAGAAGAAAAACGAAAGGTTCGAAGGGAACGAAATAAACTGGCGGCAGCTAGGTGTCGTAAACGACGTGTAGATCACACAAACGAATTAGTTGAAGAAGTCGACGGGTTGGAAAAGAAAAAACAAAATTTACAGTCTGAAATACAACAACTACAAACGGAGAAAGAAGAATTAGAATTTTTACTAGAAACACATAAGGCAAGATGTCGAATGCAAGGCCGAGATAAAAGTCCTCTTGATATTAAACCACCGTCAAGTATTCTTGCTCTAATCGATAAAGTAAAATCAGAACCAATCGATGCTTACGATGGGCCACCTGCCCCTAAAAGGTAAATTTCTTAATTTTCGATATAAATTTTCACAAAAACTCTATGTAAATATTTTATGTTTTGTTTTTTAGATTAATGCTTAGTGGACATGGACAACATGATTTAATAACACCAACGTCGGGTACAGCACCTTCAACAATTGGAGTTATGTCGAAACCCAACCGGCCAAGTTCATTAGCTGTACCATTATCAGTAAATTCATCTTCAATGATATTAGCAGCACATAAACATGGTGCCGAATTTGCCGGCATTCCAATTCAAACGCCTTCAACAGGTATGTTTAATTTTGATAGTTTAATGGATGGAGGTACGGGCTTAACGCCTGTAGCTGGCCCATTAATCCCATGTTCAACCCAAAACCGTGGTCCATTAGAATTAACAACGCCAACAACAGAACCCTCCAAATTATGTAGTTTATAAGAATTAAAATTAAAATTATTTTTTAATTAATTTATTAAATGTAGAATTCATATTTTATGGCGTTGTGATATATAAAGAATATTTTTTTAATTTAAATTTGGATAAAGAAGGAAACAATTTTGTCGCCGTTATTAAATTTTTTTCATAAGAAGCAATATATTTTAATTTTTTATCTTAAAAAGGAATGTAGAAATATTACTATACATCACAGATATAAATTAATGTAAGAAACAAAACAATGTATAATTTAGTATTTGTTACCGATAGTTAAAATATTATTTTTTTGTGTCATATTAGTTAAAACAAGATAATATGTAATGTTAATTTAAATAAAAATAACTGTTGTCGGGGCCGCTTTTGTTAACAGTTTGAATGATAAAATCCCTTAAAAAAATAAATTAAAATATTATCTTGTTTCAATTTTAAAATATTTATAAATACATTTAAAAATTCATGATAATAAAAAACAAATGGCTTGCAAAGCAATTTATTAAAATAATGTGTAACTTAAAAAAAAAATTATAATTAATATACATACATAATATAAATCTAATTAAATTCAAAGATAATATGAAACTCAAGCCAATGAAGATTTTTCTAATATATAATTTTTAATCAGAAATATTTATAATTAATTATAGTACATATATATTTCAAAACGAATAAAACACATTTTTTAAATATTTTTATTATTATTTTGTTTTTAAAATTAATCAAATAATCTGACTTTTATAAATATATTTAGTTTTAATATAAATTAAAATTAAAAGAAAACTATGAAAATAAATTATTAATTTTTTAATATATAATTTTTAAGTAAATTATTGTATTTTTTAAAATATTATTTGATATAAAAAAACTAAAAATAGAAAAACATGAGAGAGAAAAAACTTAAGAGAAAAATAATTGGAAAAATGTTAAACATTTTCCTTCTGCAATAACAAAACGTAAAAATTATTAATGGAAAATTAAAAATTTGAAAAATAAATAAATTTCCATCCAAAAAATCAAAATACAAAATTCTGTTTTAAATAATTGAAAATTAAGTAATTTCGGGATTACATATTTAAATTTACTTCATATCTTCCCTGACTAATTTCATACAGGTTCCTAATTCGGTGATATTCCTTTCACGAAATATTCGAGTAATAAACGAGTATTTAATTTTAACAAAGCCAAACTTATATACACTGTTCTTCACATCGCTTGTTTTTATTGTTTTCCTAGAGCAGCAGGTTTAACGAAAACAAAGGAAAACTAATCAGAATCACAATAGGAATGTCCGAGGCACGGATTTTATAATATTTCATAATAGCTAATCGAAATTTGTTTTAATAAATGACACTGTAGTATATATTAAACGGCCTTAATTAACGTGGTAGAAGAAAAAACAAAATCATCAAAATTAAAATATGTATAGCCGAGCAGAATGTTACAGAACGCAAGGTTTTTTATACATAATTTCTTATTGATTTTTACGATACTTAGTACGATGCCCAGCGTTATACAGTGAAATGTTTTACCAACATAATAGGTACAGTTGTTTGGTCAGAAAATCTTTTATAATGGCTATACATTTTGTTTAATAATTGGAACGATATTAGTTTGTATTATAAGTGACTGCAAAATCAGTAAAGAATATTGTTTTTCTAATAAATCACGCACATTGATGTTGCTTCGTTTAGTAAAGAAAAATATGAAAACTAACTATGTAATTGGAAAGAATAATAAATTTGAATCGGCTTGAATGTATCAAAGCATATAAATAGTATTAGTAACAAAAACTTTTAAAAGAATTAAACGTCGTCAAGTAGGGCCTGCCGCCACTTTAGAAAAAATCGGACCAATAAAATAAACATTAACAAATCGTAAATTCTGGAAAATGAAGATTAAATTTTAAAATTTTGTCAATCTCCCTTTCTCAGAATATCTTAAAATTAAATTTCCCTTTCGCACAATTTATGATTTTTTTTACCGTTACGGTGAAGGAATATATTATTTATTCATTCACATAAAACATTTTCAGCTAAATTTCATTTTATATTATTAATACTAAATTGATATTCTATAGAATATACTTAGATATTTCATACATTAACTGGTTAAAGTATCAAATGAAAAACTTAAAACATAACCCGATAAGAATCGAACACTTCGAAGACTGGAATATGAATTCACAAACTTTACAAGAAGATGGTTAACGTCGTACAACTCAATCTTACACCCCTATTATGGTCCTCACCTCACCGAGAAATAGGTACTATGTAAATGTGACTTGATTTGTATGAAGTTTTTCGGTGAGTTGTGAGCCATAATAGGGGATAAGTTATGTAAGCATTATAAACAGATTAACAAATGTGCTGCAAAGAAAATAGGTACTGAGCGGGAGATTTATTACCGCAAACTGTTCCCGGCCTGCGTTCTTAAAAAAGTCAACGGTGACTTTCGAGTAAAATACGTTATTATTTCAGTCGAGAATTTAAATTGCATTCAGCCGTATGTTTCCGGGGCCTATTATGAAATTTATCGATTTCGGATTTCTACGATATCGAAAGAATCCGCCCTATTATTAACACTTTCGCGGCATGACGGCAAATGCCGTCAAAAAAATAAACTTTCATTTAGGACATGACGGTATATACCGTCATACCGTTTTATGATCGTCGAAACGAAAAAAAATATTGAACAAAACAAAATTATGAAAAAAGTTCTACAAAAGGGTCCAAATTAAAATTGCAATACATTTTGCTAGGACATAAAAGTGTTATTTTTTGACTGTGCTAACTGTCATGCCCCAAAGCAACTTATTTTCGATGACGGTATATACCGTCATGTCCTAAACGAAAGTTTTTTTTTTTTACGGCATTTGCCGTCATGTCCTCGAAAGTGTTAAATGAAAAAAGAAATTTGCATCGGATTTTTTCGAACGCACGTTGTCATTCGACTGCTATTTAGTTGGCGGATTTTGTACGATTGATGGTATTTTATGTTTTTGAGGGGTTTTGTGTAAATGATAAATTTAATTTTAAATAAATTAAATAATTAAATGTATGTAGAATTATTATTATTAATTTATTTGAATATTACAAATTCGATATCCAAGTTCATAATAGGGTAAATCCGTGGCGGACGGAATTTTTTCGATGTCGCCAAAAGTCGAAATTGAAAAATTTCTTAATAGCTTTGCTGGATGTTTGGTGATTTGATTTGTACAAAATTACAAATACTGGCACACATTGACCTATTTATCGAACGCTTATTGGTTGGTTTATCGGTAAATAGGCCAATGTGAACCAATATTTATCTCAGTGACCAATCATGTTGTACCAGCGGTGAATTTTTGATGAATTTCAAGAATACAGGTCCCAGGGCATCTACAATGATAGTTCAAAATAATGGAGTAGGTATTATTAATCGATAATGCTAAAGCTTCAAGGATTGTTAGTATAATGAATAATGAAGGGATTCTAATTTCAAATATCAAGTTGTGAAAAAAGCTTTAATAATTCTTTTTATATTAATGAAACGACTTTAGAATAAATTATTCATGTTGTAGCCCCATTGAAAAACAAGACATCTATTGATGCGGACAGGATGAATTCTGAACTTTTAAAGGGTACAGCTACAGTAGTTAATAGTGTAGGCAAAATTTTAAAATATGTTTCCAATCACAGTACTTTTAGTGGTATTTTCCCGAATGTTTTGAAATGTGCTTAAGTAATCCCAATTTATAAAAAAATAATCGCTTGCACATGAAAAATTATCATCCTATCTCTAAATTACCTATAGCATAGAAAGTGTTTGAGAAAATTATGGTAAATATGACATTTCCTTACAGAAACTGCGTTACTTAAATTTCAAACATTAAATCATATAAAATTGTTGGCGTTCTTTTTATTGATATTTCAAAGGCTTTCGATACCTTTGGCTTTGATTGCAATTCATTGCTATTGGAAAAAATATGGGATATAGGTTTCCACGGATTTGTGCTTGAGTGGTTACGATCGTAGCTGCATAATCGTACCCAACTCAATATTTAATATTACCTTACATGTACATTTGTTGCATTTACTCATGATCTCACTTTGTCATATGATGTTAACACACTTGAGACAATTTGAGAATATGGATTGTTAAGCACAAAATACATAGTATGTTTGCGTGACAAAGCGAAAGGCATGATGTTCAATATTGGCTCCAAGAATTTTAGACTTTAACAGAGCATTCACAATGAAACAACTTTTATTTTTGGCTTACAGGTTTGTATGAATTTCCAACATAACGAGGAAACATTTTTGTTCGTCAAGTTGGAAATTCATACAAACCTGTAAGTAAAAATTAAAAAGTTTATCATTGGGAATGCTCTGTAAGTAGTGAGAAGTTTGTTCACTAGTTTATTTGGATACAGCATGCACAATGCAAAACTTTTTACTTTTTATTTACAGGTTTGTATGAATTTCTAACTTGACGAATCAAAATTTTTGTTCGTTATGTTGAAAATTCATACAAACCTGTAAGTCAAAAGTAAAAAGTTTTTTCATTGTGAATGCTCTGTACTTACCTTGAGTGATACTTGGTACTGGAATCCTCAATTTCTTCCCGTTTTGTCGGGACCGTTTTTTAAAACAAGAAATTAAAAAAATTATATTTCTAAGGCTGTGTTTCAATCGGGTAAAAAGTTAAATTTTTTAACTGTGGTAAAAAATATTAAATTTTCCTCACTTTTTAATCGTTTTGGTGTTTCAAATGAAACTGGTTAAAATTGTGACGTTTACGTTTTTTATTTTTGTTTTGCGTAGATAAAAACAAAACAAATGCTACAAATTTTTAAGTGGTCCGTGACCAGTTAAAATTTTAGTGGTGAATAAAATGCCAAAAATTTAACTTTTTAGGCTGTGTTTCAATCGGGTAAAAAGTTAAATTTTTTAACTGTGGTAAAAATATTAAATTTTCCTCACTTTTTAATCGGTTTGGTGTTTCAAATGAAACTGGTTAAAATTGTGACGTTTATCAGAGCATTCATATGCTCTATATGTCTTTTATTTTTGTTTTGCGAAGAGAAAAACAAAATACAAGCTACAAATTTTTAACTGGTCTGTGACCAGTTAAAATTTTTGTGGTGAATAAAATGCCAAAAATTTAACTTTTTAACTTTTTATGCGGTTTTCTCTTGGTTTGAAACACAGCCTAAAAACAAAAACAAAAAAAAAACAAAATAAACAAAAAAATTCCGCCCTTCGACCCATTCGGCCCTTTGACCCATCCGGCCCTTCGACCCATTCAGCCCTTCGACATTCGGCCCTTCGTCCTCATTCCAAAATTATAATATTAATTAGGTAATACATTTAAACCAAAAAAATGATAACTGGACAAAAAAAAAACAAAAATAAACAACAATTCTCAAAAAATTCTAAATATTCATAAAATTTATATCACAAAAGTCTACATGCAGTTGCATTTTTCTATTGACGATTGTAAAAGTAGAGAAAGCGCCTCTCGAGGACAATAGTTAAAATGATGCACATGATAAAATGACATTTGTCACAAATGCGACGAAAGAAAATTTAGCAATGTGGTAATTAAAAATTGTTTTTATAGTCCGAAATTGGAATAATTTAAATTATTAGCAATCCGGTAAGTAAAAATTGTGTTTACAGTGCAAAATTGGAATTGTTTACAATAATTTCGAACGTCAAATTATCAGGTACCTCAGTTTAAAAAATTTCCACTAGGTGGAATCCGTGATGCTCCAATCGTCAATTAGTTCTCGAATTATTACAAAGTACCGTTATCTTTTGTTGTAAATATACATATAGGCAGAGGGACATATCTGCACAATCAGTATTACATTAGCCTATGTCTCGCGCTTAAAATATATTTCATCTTTGGAATTAAAATATGGTGCGTCGAAAGGAAGTATCAATTTAAATTCGCAATTTATGTAATAATGTTGGTAAAAGTCGAGCGACCATACAAACAATAGTGCGAAATTTTAATAACAGAAGAAATGTTCAAAATAAACAACGATGTGGGCGTCTTAAAAAACAACGCGCGGGATGTTCGAAGCATAATTAAAAAAATGGTATCCAATCCGAGGATTAGTGCTCCAAATATAGCGGTTGATATTTGGAATACTACTGGTAAGGATGTTCATCCCGAAGCAATTCGTTGAGTTTTACGAAACGAAGGTTTTAATGGAAGATTACCAAGGAAAAAACCATTTATAAGCCAAGTAAATAAACAGGAAAACAACTAAATTATTTATAATATATTCGGATCCGATGAAAGGGGAAAAATTTGGCGAAAAGTTAACCAAGAGGTGGCTCCAAAAAATGTACTTTCCACTGTAAAATACGGCGGTGGCAGCATAATGGTTTGAGGATCTATGGCTGCATCTGATGTCGGAAATTGGTATTCATAGAAGGTAATATGGATCACCAACAGTATTTGAACATAGTGCCTAGCAATTTACAACCGTCCGTCGAATGCTTAGGATTAATCTACCAATGGATCTTATATCAAGATAATGATTCTAACACATACGGCTAAGGCAGTAAGACAATGGCTTGTATGCAATGTGCCGAAAAAACTTCATCCGCCTCCCTAGTCACCGAATCTAAATGTAATAGAGCATATCTTGTATGAACTGCAACGAAAATTCCGAAAATATAGGACTATCGAGAGGGATTCATTAAAAACTGCCATTTCGAGTGCATGGAGTGAAATTTCACCAGCGATTACTGAGAACCTGGTTTTATCAATGCCTAGGCAACTAAGCGCTGTTATTTAGTCTAACTGTTGCCCAACTAGATATTAATATTAGTTCTTAAGTTTGTCTGTGTCTGAACATATTCTTTTGATTTTATTTACTGTATGTAAGGCCTTTTCACATGAATCGTGATTTTTCTCGTACGAGTAAAAATAATTCACCGATTTCTCTTCAATTACATGGTAAAATATTTACTTGTTACTTGAAAAATAGTAAGTAAACGATTTCGATTGTAATATTATTGACAAATTTTTTAGCAAACGCACATTTCCTAATAATAATTGCTAAATATTGTTTTCTCGCGTGAATTTTCCAATATGGCGGCGATTTAAACATTTTTTTGCAGGTTTTATTAGGAAATGTGTGTTTGCTTAAAAATTGTCAATCATATTACATTCGGAATTGTTTACTTACTATTGTTGAAGTGACTAGTTTAAATCTTACTATGTAATTTAAGATAAATCGTTGAATCATTTTTACTCGTACGAGAAAAATCGCGATTCATGTGTATAGACCAGTAGAGTAGACTTTTGTGATATACATTTTATGAATTTTTAGAATTGTTTGAGAACTGTTGTATTAGTTTTGTTTTTTTGTCCAGTTATCATTTTTTTGGTTTAAATGAATTTCTTAATTAATATTACAATTTTTAATTCGTTTTATTTATTACAATTTTGCTAATTTTAGTGGTGTATAATGTAGACTTTTGTTACTTACTGTGGTTCCGGTCGAATTCTCGGGTAAATTCTTTACTTTATGGGCCCCATACACGATACAATCATGCATATGTGCAATCTTGTGATGTGTATGGTATTGACTGATTGATTGTACATGCTGAATGTGTGATTATACATTTTTTTGATTTTTTCTTGTTTGTATGTACATGCAAAGTTGCGTCGTATACTCGTATATGTGCACGATTGCACATGCATGATTGTGTCGTGTATGGGCCATGGGGCCCTTAAGGTAAATGTAGATTTTTAGTGTTCGTTTTTTGTTAAAATATTATACTCATTCCATTCTTATATAACAATAAAGAATAAAGTATCTAAACGTGAAACATTTACATTTTTTGTTTCGTTTACCTCCATAAAAAAAGGTAAATCTATTTACCGAATTTAGCGGATTTATTTGAGAATTCGCCCGCAGCCTGTATTTCGAAAACGAAGAATATTTTGTCACATTTATCATTCAAAACGAATAAATATCAGGATTAGTTTTCTCAACTGGTTCACGTAATAAATTGACAAAATCCATTTTGTTCTTCAATTGAAGTAATAGCCGGCGAGAAATCGATGATAAATTTGGCAGCAATTCAGTTAATTCCCAACTCAATCCTTGCACAAATTCTGTAACTTCTAATACATTTAGAAATTTTAGATTTGTAATGTTTAAATCGCCAACGTTGTCGTCAGCGGCATTTATTGTTTCGCACTGAAAAACTATTTTTAATGATTGTAATTTTAGTAAATTTTTGTAGATTATAAATAAATTTCTCGTTCTTAAACTGGAAAGGTCCAGCTTAATCAGGGCTGGGGAATGATTGCACAGTTCAACTAAAGTATTCTCAAAAATTGGATAGTTTACTTTAAAATCAGTTAGATTGTTTAAATTAGGCGAAATGAGCCCTAATAATACATCATCATTCAACGCTTCCTCGTACGATTTTGTATAATAAATATGCAACTTCTAAAATAGAATGAAAACAATTGGTGATTTAACATTTTTAGCCGCGGTTTTAATTTTTCTTACCTTCAGACTGCTTAATTTACTGAGCTTATGTATTTTATTGGTGTTCACAAACAGATCCAATTCCTCTAGTTCAGTCATGTGTAAACATATATCAGCCAATTGATTATCACCTAATTCCCACATGGTCAACACTTTGACATTTCTTAGCTTTCGACAAACCTGTTCAAAATGTTCATCATATAAATATGGGCTGATACTGCCTAATTTGAACGTATTTACATCTAACTTTTTTGTAATTTTTGAAAAATTGAGAAAAAAATTCTCTGTATTTGACGGTGTGATTTTAACCATTTCTAATTCCGGTAAGGTGATTTTATCACAATCCCCACCCAAATAATCAATAAAATTTCTAAATACCGCCATATCGGTCGAATCGAATATACCACAACTTAATTTTGTCAAATTTATCAAATGCGGCATAATAAGGCAAAGACCGTCGCTCTCGGGCGCATCTAGAGTAACCGAAAACTCTTGGAGATTTTTTAAATTTTTGAGTATATTACGCTTTTTAGTTTTGATCACGGTTGTTTCACGATAGTTATGCATGGAAAATGTTTTGCCTTCGACACAAATACGCAGAACCGATAAATTTGTAAGATACACTAAAAACTCCATGAATTGTTTTAGTGACAAATCACAGTAATTGATTTCGATTTCTCGAATCTGTGCGCCATATTTTATTAAAAACTCTTTATATTTAAAACGCTTGATGGCGGTGTATTCAAGTTTGAGTTTATCAAATGGCCTTAGAAAGATATCTACGTTGTTAGGTATTACTCGAGTAATTTTTATGGAGATTGCTTTAGATATAATTGGGTCGTAGGATGCTTTGTACCATGTTTGGCAGACGCGAAACGCTGAAAGTTGATCTCGGAATTTTAATTTGCTTAAAATTTGGACGATTACCTAACGGATAAAAATTAATATTTTATTCGATGATAACAAAATGATGATTAGTGTTTTTACTTACCGTAACAGGAAGTTTTCCGAAATCGCAACTAATACAGTCAGACATTTAAGTGGTGTTTACTTCACGAGTTTTTCGTTTAAACTGCGTTATCAGGTGAGGTACTGAGGTGTCGTGTAATTTTTATATTTTATTAGATAAAATTGTAACATATTTATTGATTTTAATAAAATTGATAGGCGTTGATAATTTTCGAATGATAACTAAGTAATTTAATTTTAGACACAAGAAATTTCTTAATTAATTATTTGGTAATTTGGTAATTTTTTAAACTTAGCAAATTGGATACAACTATAATATCAATCGCAACCAAAAGTTTCTTATCAACAGATTTTGCATCAAAAATCAAAAGCTTTACAAATCACCATCAGTTAATCCAATCTTAAATCGGACGGAGGATCGCGGGCTCTAAAACTTTCGCTTTATTAATGTAACTAAAGCCAAAAACAAAGTGTAACAGTTGCTTGTTTAAAATAAGATTATGTCAGAATTATAATAAGCATATCCTGTATAAAAATGTTCACCTTGAAAAGGGTATTTTAGGTAAAATGAGCCGAACAGACGCAGATCTATATATTTACCAGCGAGGACGGTGGGTTGGCGTCTATTGGAGAAGAGAACAAAAGTTGAGTAGATTAATCTACCAGCTCCATACCCTTCCAATATAGTGCGCGCATCACGTGAGCTGTTCTGGTAGCGTGATGGGTACAATTGTGTAAGGGGTTTGTAAGGTGTACCTGGTCACAATTCGCAGGTGTACGTGCTGCCTCGTCGTGGCTCCCACTGGTAACGGAGGCTATTAGGCACGTTGTGGCCTTTGGGAATTGGCTAAAGACCGGCGATAAAGAAGAACTCCTTGGCAACAAACCCTAATCTAAGGTGAAACAGTATATGCCGATGGCTGATAGCTTAATCAGTACAAAGTATGCGAACTCTGGATACCAGGCACTCTCCAGTTTCATTTAGCCTTCCTGTAGTAAAGCTGGGTGACCTACAGGCGACTTTTCTTTTCCAGCAACTCGTAAGAGTAAAATCAAAACGGAAGACAGGGCAGGGCTAGGAATATACGGTAGTGGGACTGCCCTCTCGAAGTCCTTGGGAACCAACGCTACCATCTTTCTAGTAGAAGTACTTGCTATAGTAAACATCTAGGAGGGAGAGCAATAAGCCCAGAAAGTATGTATCGCATACCGGCCGGCAGTATTATCAGGTTCATTAAGAGCCTGAATATTGACTGGATGGATAATTAAGTAGATTCCAATCACAAAAGATCATTTAGGTCGCAGTGCGAGATGGCTAAACGCCCACATGGCTCTTCAACAATAATAATAATAATAATAATAATACCAGCGAGGACAGTTTCCAGGTGAAAAAATGTTTACGGTATAAAATTATAAGCTTATACAACGTTTCAGAAGTATAAAACTTTTGAGAATTAAGTGTATTTGGCCATGGAATCAATACCAATAAAACTATATAATAGGTGTGCAAACTCGACTCTAAAGTTGTTTGCATTAAAAACTACTTGAACGCATCCAAATCGCCCGCTATTTTGGATATACATACGTAGCTAAGTCAATGCTGTTTTATGTCATAAGTTTCAGTCGTTTACAAGCTCCAAGCTGTCATTTTGTGTGAATCAATTTTAAGAGATGAGCAACATTAACGACAATTTGAATACGAACAACTTAAAGTTTTACTGGATGTAAATCCATTCATGAATTTGCTTTCTCGGTACAAAAAGTAATAATTTTTTGAATAAAATCATTACGGGTCATGAAAAGTGGATTTTGCCCAACAATCCTAAACGCGGAAGAGCATGGGTTGATTCAGGCCAGTCATCAACATCAGTTGCAAAAATGAATATTCAAGCCACCAAGGAAATGTTACAGTTGAACGTTACCAGGCCCAATTGATCAACTTAAGTGTGCTCTGGAGGAAAAAATACCATTTACGGGTCAAGGAAGTCGGAAGCGGAAGGTGATATTGCTGCATTAAAAGGCTCGTCCACATATAGCAAAATCAACCCAGGAACCCATCTTTTCCTTAGGCTGGGCAGTTGTACAGCATGCGGCGTATTCTCCAGACTTAGGTCCCTTTGATTATCACTTATTCAGATCTATGTCATCATATTTGAAAGACCAGCGATTCACGAAAATTGAAGATGTGCAAAAATGATTCGATGAATATTTTGCTTCGAAACCACCACGTTTCTATCGCGAAGGCATTCATCATCTACCCGTTAAATAGCAAAAGACCATGGACAGTAATGATGAATATTTCGATTATTAATCTTTGTAACAAGTATCTTTTCAGTAAATTAGAATTTGACCAAAAAAACGAAATTATACTTGCACACCTAATAAAAGTATAAATTTACGGGAGAAATCATCGAGGAGTGAATGACCAATGGCATACAATCGTTGACTAACGTAAAAATTTAATCATGCTAGATGCGTCCGAATTACTGGTTGGACGAATGAGTGGAGTTTCGACTTATGGCGAATTTGGCCGCAAGACATTTTGCGCTGTTGAAATTAGTTGTCCTGGCTAAAATTTGGTTACATTCACATGCCTTTGCAATCTTGGAGAGAGTTGCTGTATAAGAATTTTCCAACAACCGGAACCGGAAGTACGTTAGAAAGGCGAAGAAGAGGAGAATCGTATAGAATTAAATTAGTCGAGGAAATTTTACCGTACTATTTTCAAAAGTGGTTTTAATGTGAAAAAAAACGATCAAATCATGAAATTATTGAGTTGATTGTGGAAGGATTATATGATGGTCATTGTCGCAGTTTCTTAGGTTCACTACGAAAATAAACCTTCTGCGCTTTTAACTGATCTTAAAGACGATGACAGTTAGAAAAGAGAATCATCAGGAAAGAGAAAAATTTTACATTAAGAAATAATAATGGTCAAATAAATAAATCTCAATATCCTAAGGCCTAAGGTAAAACAAGCCCTCAAGTAAACCCTGATGGAGCAAACAAATTGATTTGCTTTAAATGCGTTTGAGGGTCATTTTGCTAGAAGATTTGTGATCTTAGATCTTTTGACAGTTTCAAGCGGAGATCATTGCTCTCACAAATTCTATGATTGTTGTCTAAAAATTTGCTCACAAATTTAGAAATCGATGCCTTAATGTGAATGTAAGACGCATTTTCAAAATTTTAGAGGAAGAAAAAACTTAATATTTTGGTAAAAATGAGACTTACAAATAATAAATAATGTTGATATAAATAAAAATAGGTGTTATTTGGAAAAACTAATTAATTTTAATATAATTTTTTATTGTGTAAATCAACCAGAGGCATCGTAGAAAAACAAAAACCCAATTTTAAAAATTTTGATGTTACGCCTTATTCATATTAAGCCATCGAAATACTATTCCGTTTACAGATAACAAACCTGTGCTCAGCTAGCCGAAAGATCCTTTCTATTTTCAAAATTGGTCAAGGATTGTAAAATTTTTATCAGTCTTACATCTATATATCTATGTATGTTTATATGTCGAGGTTGCTGCAGCTAAAACTTAGTGGTTCTAGGGTACGATTATGTAAGCATTACAAGTTTCGCGTTTTTCAAAATTGCGATAAAACGCTTAAACAGATTATTTTTTAATCATTACGAGTTGTCTATCGTACTCAAAAAGGTGTACGAGTAAAACAACAAGTCGTATTTACGAGAACTCGTAAAGTTTTACACAATTGCGTTTTATCGCAATTTCAAAAAACTCGAAACTCAGCATAATCGCACCCCTGAGCCTACTGCTCCCTTATCTTTTAACAGTGGCAATCACTTTGTTCTGAATGAATTAAGATCTAAGATGGATCGATACGTCGATGTCGCAATGGCGAAATTTTTATTTTTATTGGTGAGCCAAGTTGGCTATTACTAGTATTTGCTATTACTCTATCATTGAGAAACATTAACCAATTTTAGTGAAATTTGACATGCGCGATGGAAATGGGATTCTAAAATGATTTTTAGGTGAAGTTTTGGAATATGGCAAATTAGGATGGAACATGGCTATTCCCTGACCGATTTTAGTGAAATTTGACATATGCTTTGAAAATGGAATTCTACAATTATTTTTTAATGAAGTTCTGAAATATGGCCAATGAGGACGGAACTTGGCTATTTCTTAACGGGTTTTACTGTAATTTGCCAACCGCGGAAATGGGATTCTAAAATGATTTTCGGATAAAGTTCTGGAATATGGCAAGTAGGATGGAACTTGGCTATTTCTTACCCGATTATGACGAAATTTGAAATAGGATTCTAAAATGATTTTTATATGAAGTTCTGGAATATGGTCAAGTAGGATGGAGCTTGCCTATTTCTCAACCGATTATGGTGCAATTTGACATGTGCGTTGAAAATGGGATTCTAAAATGATTTTTGGATAAAGCTCTGGAATATGGCCAAGTATGATGGAATTTGGCTATTCCTTAACCGATTATGATGAAATTTGACATATGCCTTAGAAACGTGATTTTAAAATGATATTTAGATAAAGTTTAGAATATGGCCAAGAATGTTGGAACTTGGCTATTCCCTAACCGGATATGACGAAATTCGACATGTGCGTTGGAAATAGAATTCTTGGCTATTCCTTAACCGATTACGACGCAATTCGACATCGCGTTGGAAATGGGATTCTTAAATGATTTTTAGATAAAGTTCTGGACTATGGCCAATTAGGGATGGAACTTGATTATTCCCTAACCAATTTTAGTGAAAATTGACATGTGCGTTGAAAATGGGATCTAAAATTATTTTTGAATGAAGTTCTGAAATATGGCAAATTAGGACGGAACTTGGCTATTTCTTAACGGGTTTTAGTGTAATTTGACAACCGCGGAAATGGGATTCAGAAGTGATTTTCGGATAAAGTTCTGGAATATGGCCAAGTAGGATGGAACTTGGCTATTCCTTAACCGATTGTGATGCAATTCGACATGTGCGTTGGAAATGGGAAATAGTCAAGTTCCGCCCTACTTGCCCATATTCCATAGCGTTATCCATAACAAATATTATAGAATCCCATTTCCAATGCCCATCTCTTACTCACATAGCCGCTTACGTACATTGACTTGTGGGCTAGGTTGTGCTTGATGTTCACGTTTATCATCTTATCTTCATCCAACTGTCTAGATAAACAGTCCATCTACAGGTACAAGTGATGCAACTGCATGAGCGGTAAACGTAGAGCGATCAAGCGTTCACTAACTAAGTGCCGTAAGCCAGGATCTTATGGTCCGCTTATTCACATAGACGCTTAGGTACACTGACTTGTGGGGTAGGTTGCGCTTGATGTTCACGTTTATAGTCTGATCTTCATCCAACTGTCTAGGTAAACAGTCCACCATCGCCGAAACATCTACGGGTACGTTTATTATTTGGCCCACGACCTCATAAGCGAAATCATATTTCAAGCTACGCACCTATATGAACGGTAAACGTGGAGCGACTAAGCATTTACTAACTGGATGCAGTTCTGGTAGATCGACTGGCCTATCGGGGTATATGAAACCGTTTTTTTTTTTTGCCAGACTCGGCATTTTGTTACTAGACAGTAACCGTTTACTGTTTGAACAAACAGCATACTGTTGGTGAGATATTTTATTTTTATCGCCTTTAGAGCGAACGGGCACGAATGTAGTTTTGACTTGATTGCTTATTTGTCATTTGTTTTGTGTCTACACGATTTGTCGGAAAATATTCGAAAAATAATAATTCTGGTATGAGTATTAAAAATAATAATATATTTTTTAGATAATTTCGAGATGTGAAAATAATCGAATTAATGCTAGTAATATACCTACATGATTCTGTATTTTTGTTTAAACACGATAACTGAATTTTTGTCGATCTTGAGTTATGAATGAAAATAGCTCCCCAATTCTCTTAGTTAGAGGTGATAGAAGAATGTTTCATTGCAATTCGGACAATTTAAGTACCCAGTATGTAATTATCAATATCAAAAAATGTCCATCTAATAACCATTGAGCCTTAATCCGACAAATTGTAACTTTTAGTATTACAGACGAAAAATCTATATTATTTCTTCAAAAAGCGTACATATAAATATTTCAATATTTTGAAAGGGATAAATATTTTTTACGTTTATTTTTTGGTTGGAAATTTTGCTTAATTATTTAATTTTGATATTCTTAGGTATTTTTTTATTTTTTTTTATTAAGTTTTAAATTTAAAAATTATTAAAGTCTGGGCTGGGAAACTTCACAAAATTTTACGAGGGTTGCCTGATTTAACTTTTTTATTTTCTGGGATGAAATCCTGGGATAACTACACATACATAATTAAACCTGTGTTAATGCTAACAATTTTTGAACGTTAAAACTTAAAAGTGATCAACAAAATATCTAATATAAATTGTAATAATAATTAAATCCAAAATTAATTCTGGCCTGCTAGAACTATTAATAATAATTAAAAGAACTACTACATCCTTAAATTAATTTCATTAAAGAAATAAAAATTAATCCGACGCGTCGCATCATTCGTCGGTATTTCTACAAACGGTACCGCAACGCTGCTAAATTTCCTCCATTATTTTAGTATATAAGATTATTTAATTATATTCAGTCATTACATATTATTATTAATTTTCTTTCTCCTTATAATTTTATTTATTATTTAACGTTTAAATTGGTGACGGGCACTTAAATTTTCATTAAGATTTTTCTTTTATTTTTATTTAATTTCAATAATAAATACAGTTGTAATAATTCACTAATTATTTCTCGATCTTTGTTTTTTTTTTTCTTATTATTATTATTATTTCGTATCGGTTTATTAATTTTTTTTTCTCTAATTGCTCTCTTCACTTTTGATTTTTGTGTTTTTTTTTGTGGTGAAATAGTGAAAATGTGATGAATTAAATACCGGAATCCAGAAGCGGGATGGCATCAAGGTAAGTAGTTAATGGTGACTAGCTGGTGTTCTTATTCCTTTTGATTTTTTGTTTTATTTTAAACATCCAACATTGTTTTTTTCCTTTCTACGCGGTCTATCAAGATCTTTTCAGGTTCCCAGAAACCCCACCCCAAACCCTGAGCTCGAGCCGGCCAAAGAAGACCGTCTGGGAATCCTGAACAAGATACAATTTCTGTTAACAGTCTATTCTAAAACTGGATTCTGGATATGAGTTTACTCATAACCATGACCTTACGGTCCTGTTGCATTTTCTTTAACGCGATTAATTCGTGCCGCATTGTATGGAAACCGTGTATAAGAAACCGCCAAGGTTTATCTATTTTTCTTAGTTTTTTTTTTTTGATTCCATCATAAGTAGCTACTACGTTTTGAATTACGTATAATGCCTCAATTCCATGGGAAAAAATGACTGACAGTCAAAAAAAACTAAAAGAGAAAAATAATTTGATGCCCCATATAAGAGACAAAGCCAACGTGTTTTTTATTTTATAGCAAAATTGTTTTTCTATAAAATAAAAAACAAAAAAAACGTTGTATTTGTCTCTTATATGGAGTATCAGATTATTTTTCTCTTTTCGATTTTTTTGACTGTCAGTCAATTTTTCCCATGGAATTGAGGCATAAAGGTGCTATTCCACTTGACTGAATTGACTGATAGTACAATTAAAGGAAGATAAAAATATACATTTGCTAGATGGGCGAATGAAACAAAAACCCTCCTCAGTCAAGAAATATTTGTGTCTGTAGTAGTGAGACTGTAATAAAAAGTATCAAATTGAGAACATTTTATAGCAATCACACTAACACACATGCATAAAATTAGTATATGATGAGAAATATTTCCCGCACACTAATAATTTTATGGTTAATATATTTTTGAAAGTTTCTCCTTAAAATTTTGCTATAAAAAAGTAAAAATAGAAAAACCCATGACGTTTTTTTGGTAGAGATTTTTTTAATTTTTACGGAAATATACTAAAAAATATAATTCTGATGTGACTATTAATAATATTTAATTTTTTTAGATAATTTTGAGATACAAAATTAACTGAATTAATAGGAATATTTAATTTTGTTTACTAATTATTGGTTATGTTTTGTGAGCTGTCAAAATTCCTCCTCAAAATTTTGCTATAAAACAATAAAATAAAAAAACGTTGCCTTTGTCTATTACATTAAGGCCCGTAAGTTTGAACAAATAATAATCAAAAACCGAGGATTTATCCACCGATTACTATGACCAAATAGTGGTTAAATCCTCGGTTGTGGATTAAGCCTGAATTCCATTGTGAAAAATTGACTGAGCTGACTTCAAGTTGGAAAAAGACAAAAAAAATAATCCAGCAGAGTGACAAAGACAAAGTGTTTTGTTATTGTTTTTATTATAGCAAAATTTGATGGACACATAATGACAGCAAACAAAAACATAACCAAAAATTATTAAACAAAATTAGGTATTAGTGTTAATTCGATTATTTTCACGTTTCAAAATAATCTAAAAAATCAATTATTATTTTTACTCATATCAGAATTATTTTTTTCGAGCATTATCCGTCATAAAATAGAAAATTAAGAAAATCTTTCCCATAACAATGCCACACTATTATTTTATGTGTTTTGACAGCAAACAACAACATAACCTAGAATTAATTAACAAATTAAGTAGTATGTTTTAATTCAATTATTTCAAGTCTCAAAATTATCTAAAAAATTAATTATTATTATTACTCCTATCAGAATTATTTTTTTCCAATATTTTCTGTCTTAAAATACAAAATTAAAAAAATCTTTCCCATAAAAGTGCCGCGCTATTAAAATTATCAGTTTATTGGTGTTTTGACAGCAAACAAAAACATAACCAACAATTAACCAACAAATTAAGTTTTATGTGTTAATTCAATTATTTTACGTCTCAAAATTATCTAAAAAATTAATTATTATTAATAGTCATATCAGAATTGTTTTTTTCGAAGATTTTCCGTCATAAAACAACAAATTAAAAAAAAAAAAATCGCCATGCTATTAAAATTATTAGTGTATGCGAGAAATATTTTTCATCGTACACAATATTTATGCAGATGTATTAGTTGAAATGATCTCGGTTTGATACTTTTCAACCATAATTATGGCGATCCACTAATACAGACACACATTTTTTGTTAATAAAATTTTGACTGACTTCGTTTTGTGTTTCATTTACACAACTACCGATTATATATTTTTATCTCACTTTATTTTGACTGACAAACTATTTTTCACAATGGAATTCAGGCTTTAATCATCTCATCGTTCAAACTTACGGACCTAAGTCATATATTATAGAGTATATATATACGCCATAACCTACTTTTACTATGGAAAAATTTGGACTAATTTTTGTGACCTTCATTTGAAAATACGGGAGGTTTTATAGTGGTTTGAAACATGACAGTGTACAAAATGGCGAAGCTACATAGTTAATTGTTGTGTGGCTAACTTCATCATGTCAAAAATACGGGAGGAAAAAAAAATCGTTTAGTCCACGTAATGGCGTATATATATACTCTATAATATATGCCTAAGTTTCGAACTTTTTTCTCTTTCCCTCTTTTTTTACTATAAGTCAATTCAGTCAAGTGGAATAGCACCTTTACGAGTTTATTAACGTCACAGAAAGAATTTAAATGTTAAGGTCGCTGCACCAGTATGGATATAAATCCGTACAATCTGAATCCGGTCATTCATCCAATGAAATTACCCAAATATTGTCATGTGACCGAAAAAAATATTCCCCTATTTCTCCTCTCGAGTTAAAATTATTTCAACATTAAGCAAAATATTCGCAGAAAACCAACATAACCATACCAAAAAATATATATTACGAGCTATTTTTCCCTATTTTTAGTTTATTTGCTTATTTCTGACTTTTCGATTTTTAAAAAAATTTGTTATTTTATTATTATTGAAATTTTCATATAATGTATTTGTTATTACTGAAACTAAAAGCAAAGAGAAGTTGATAAAATTTATTTAGCAAAAGTTCAAATAAGTTACTAACTTCGTTCGGATTCAGATTGTACGGATTTATATCCATAGCCATACTCGTGCAGCGACCTTAAGTCCTAGTTTCCACCGACAATTCCGTTGCATTTTTTACAATGGGAAATATTATTTTTTTGCGGTTGTATCGATGTTTCTTTTGTAAATGTATTTGTAATACAATTATAATTGTAATTGTATTAAACCCCAAAACTTATAAATACATATACAAACGAAATACCGACACAATCGTAAAAATAAAAAAATTTCCCTTTGTAAAATTTACAACGAAATGTTCGGTGGAAACCAGGACTAAAAGCTTACTAGATAAAAACTGCAATCCAATAACATAACTTTAAACGCTAGGTTTGCATCAGGATATTAGGTTGTGTTTTTTAACATCAGTTGTCATAATTTATAGACGACCACAGTGATAATTTTTTTTTTCTTGTGCTGAATAAATCAAAGAAATGTAATTTGGCTGTCAAAATTTTAATTTTTAACTAGTTTTTTAACACATTCACACACGGCCTTATAAAAATTTCCCATCGAGCTCAAACTGTAGAGAAGAATTCAACAAACGCCAATTGTAAGCAAATCTGGGGGAAAAAGAGATAGTGTAAAATAGAAACGGCCATATCTAGAATTTTATTCAATGTATTGAAGAGTGAGTTGCAGTAGTGCAGTCAATACCAAGATCAACGTAGTGCGTGATTACCACCCCACGAAAGCTGTGGAAAAAAAAGTTATCTAATGTAAATTATATGTACTGGTGCAAACGAAAACTTGGGACGCGAGGACAATCAAGTTCCGCTTACAGAAAATTATGGTAATTCTAGTAAAGTTTTTTTTTTTTTTTTTTTTTTTTTTTAAATGCTGCCAATGGCTTTATTCTTGAATCTTTCTACATAAGAAACTAACAAGAAGTAATCAAATCTTAAGCTAAAATTATTACATATTTTAAGTCTTAACCAATGTTAATACTTATTGTTGGTGCTCACAATTTAATTAATTTAGATTATACTTATACATACATACTTATGTATAACATCAACATTTAATAAATTTACAGGTTCACAGGTTCATCAGTCCGAGTGGATCTGTTCTTTTCAGTCGCCTAAATCGTGGCTGTTTTAATATATCCCTGGCCAATTCGTTGGGATGCGCTTCTAGTTTTGAATAATATTTAGAACTGAATTCTTTAATTGTTTCTTTAATGGTTTTAATCCCAAGGTCATCATGTATATTACTATTTCGAATGTACCACGGAGCATTAGTAATACTTCGAAGTATTTTCGCTTGTGTTCGTTGCAGGAGCTCTCTGTTTGAAGCGCTGGTGGATCCCCATAACTGAATACCATATGTCCATATGGGTTTGATTATCGCTTTGTACAGTAAAACTTTATTGGCTAATGATAACTGAGATTTCCTTCCCATCAGCCAATACATTTTGGAAAATGTCATTTTTATTTGGTTGCGCTTAGTTTCAATATGGGTTTTCCACGTTAACCTTCTATCCAGGTGCAAACCTAAGTATTTGACCTTCGTTTGTTGAGGAATATTTTTATTGTTTAATTTCACTGGTGGGCAGGTGCGTTTGTTCAGCGTGAATGTGATGTGAGTTGATTTGTTTTCGTTCACTTTTATTCGCCATGTCTTTAGCCAGTCCGCGATTTTGTTTAAATGATTCTGTAACTCCTTTGAGGCAATTTCGGGATTATTGTGTGACACCAGGATGGCCGTATCATCGGCAAATGTTGATATTGTTGCTTTGTTGGTTACAGGTAAATCGGCTGTGTACAACAAGTATAATATTGGCCCTAGAACGCTGCCTTGCGGGACACCTGCATTAATATCATTTAAGCAAGTAGTTGCGCCATTTTGTTTGACCATGTATTGCCTTTGAATAAGGTAGTTTCCCAAAATTGAGTGAAATTTCTTCGGTAGAAGCTCTTTAATTTTGTATATTAGCCCATCGTGCCAAACTTTATCAAATGCTTGTGCTATATCCAAGAAAGCAGCAGAACAATATTTCTTTTCCTCGAAGGTGATTTTGATTGCGTTTACAATTCTGTGAATTTGCTCTGTGGTACCATGTTGGTTTCGGAACCCAAATTGATGGTCTGGTATAACGCGCCGTTCTTCCAATATTGGTTTCAATTTTGTTAGTACCATTTTTTCAAATAGCTTTGATATTGTGGGCAGCATGCTTATTGGGCGATATGATGAGATCTGCGTTTCATTTTTTCCAGGCTTATGTATCATTGTGATCAAAGATATTTTCCATTTTTGAGGAATATAACTGGTTCGCATGATCGCGTTGAATATGAATGTTATTAGTTTTATGCATTTGTCTGGCAATTCCCTTATCATTTTTCCAGTAATGAGATCATGTCCTGGTGCCTTTTTCGGGCTTATGCAATTTTTAATTGTATTCTTAACTTTCTTCCAATTATACTTTATAGGTTTGTAGGATAAACCATCTTCCATTTGCTGGGGTAGCACGAAATTATTATCTTCTTCGTGTGGTGTGAATACTGTTGTTAGATGATCAGCAAAAGCATTGGCTTTTTCTTCATCACTTCTCGCCCAATTTCCAGTTGGTAGTCTAATCGGTGGATTCGAATTTGTTGGCCTTTTTAATTTTTTTGTTGCCTTCCACAAAGAGTAATCTGTCCTCTCGGTTGCCGAGAGATCACTTAAATAGTTCTGGACGCTCTGGTTTTCTTCTTCCCGCAAAGCAAATCTTAAGGCCTTGATAGCTCGATTTAATTTCCATTTCAATAACGGTGATTTTGTTTGCTGCCATAGCCGGCGAATTTTCCGTTTTTCCTGGATTAGTTCCTGTATATTATGTGACAGCTTATTAACTTTTTCGGAACTACTTATGACAGGTGTAGCCCTTTCAGCTGATAATGCCATGATGTCTTTTAAATTTTCAGCCGCCGCATCAATATCAGCTGGTGTGGTCAGAGGAATATTAAGTAGGCAATTTTGTTCGACTAGCCTCCTATATTGATCCCAATTAGTTTGCTTGTTTGTAAGACGGTTGGGTGTTTCGTTCCTTAAGACATCGGTACTCACTGTTACTATTACCGGTGAGTGATCAGAAGACAGATCAAAACAATCGGTGGCCTTAGCATATGTACGTGGAATGCCCTTAGTTACACAAAAGTCGATTAAATCAGGAATTTTCTTTTTATCCGTCGGCCAGTAAGTTGGATTACCGGCAGATAAATAATCCAGGGACTGTTCCTCTATAGCTTGATAAAGTTGTTTGCCTTTCGGCGATGTTAATCTGGAGCCCCAATGAGTATGTTTGGCGTTGTAATCACCTCCCGCAAGAAATTTATTACCCAGCTGGCTGAAATAATCCAAGAACTGGAGTTTTTTTATAGCATGTTTTGGAGGACAGTACACTGCCGATATGACACAGTTTCCAGACCACTCCTGAAGACAGATGCTCGTTGATTGTATATGTTCTTTCTCATATTTCGTCAGCTCATAGTGCTTTAATCTTCTTTTAATCAATACAGCTGTGCCTCCATGTGCTTTCCCATCTGGGTGCTTGGTGTCATAAATAGAGTACCCATTAATTTTGAAATAGCTATTTTTGGTGAAGCGTGTTTCGGATATTAACATTATGTCAATATTGTGCTCAGTGAGGAATGCTTGAACCTCCGCTTTATGTTGTGCTAGGCCGTTTGCATTCCATATAGCTATTTTGATGATGGTCATTTTTGACTTTTTACGACTATCTGCATCAGCGTGTTCATATTCTGCATCATTAGATCCATAGTTCTCTCCATCATCGCCATGAGGCTTTGCATCATATTAGTCAATTTGTTTAGAGCTTTTGAGATGTTTCCCTCTTCACTTGCTTGGACTTTAGGGGCCGTACCTTTAAGAACACTTGCGTATGAAACCCCTTGGTGCACACTACCGTTGACAGTTGCGTACTGATTTCCATTTTGAGCGTTTGGATTTACAATTTCTGGGCGTGCTTGTTTTTTAGCTGAAGAATGGAGATTAAGCATTCGTTGTTCAGCTCGCTGCTTTGGATTGATTCTTCTTTTCAATTCAAGATAAATTGGGCACCCTCTATAATTAGCTGTGTGATTTCCATTGCAGTTGCTGCATTTTCTCACTGATGCTTCCGTTTTGGCTTTATTGCAAATCTTTGCGTTATGGAGTTCACCACACATAACACAAACATCGTTCAAAGTGCAATATGCTCTAGTGTGTCCATATTCTTGGCACTTAACACACTGTACCGGCCCATTTCTTTTCCTGGGTTCTTCGATGGTAACCCTTCTGTGCAGTAGATATTTTAGGTCATAGATTGCATGTTTGCCTTTGACCTTTTTATTATCTGGTTCTAATTCCAGGCGGAACAATGGCTGCGGCGCCTTCTCCCGATTAATAATATTGGTAATAGATTTACATTGGAAACCTTTCTCAGCGAGAGCAGCTTGAATTTCGTTTGCATCTACGTAGCTCTCTATTCCTTTCAATACTACAACTAATCCTTTTTGACTCTTTAGTTGGTACGTGTAGTAATGTTTACCAACTTGATCAAAATGCTTGATTAACGCTCTGTAAGCATCAATATTGAGCGGTTGAATTTTTGTTTCTTTTATATCTCCTCTTTTGATAACGGAAATATAAAATGCACCTTCCGTAATAAACTCGATGGTTTTTGCAAGTTCTCTATTTGATTCTTCCCTCAAATAGATTGGTGGCGGCTTCTCAATTTTTGGAGTTTTTTCAGGCGGCGGATCTTCAACAACCAAGCAAGAATACCTATTGCCATGTGTTAATTCAACGGAAGCTAACTTAGTGAATTTGTTCGCGCTTGTACTGGCCGCTGATCTAGGGCTTCTCCTTCGCTTTGATCGGACAGTAATATACCGGTCAATTCCCGTTTGCACTAAACACTGACCTACATCACTGTTCATTTTTTTTTCATTTGTTGTCAATGCACTTCCATTGTTTATATTATCGTCAATATTTGTCGACGATGCACTTTTATTTTCTTTATGGTTCAACACACCAAAGTTATTTAAATTAATTTCAAGTTCATTTTGATTTAAATTGCCTGGTAAAGCAATTTTTTGAGCATTTAAAATTTGTTGTCGCTTTGGACTATGCTGCACATTTCCAATTTTATTAATAATTGAGGTCGTGACGTTCGGTGGCAAATCGCTTGCGGACATCTCTGTCTGCTGATTTAACCCAGCCTTTTTTACTTGAGGCGGAGAATTGAACATCACGATTTCACTTACTTTTCACATCACAAAATTTTTTTTAAAAATAAAAAAAAAAAAAAATTTAAAACTGCTGATTCAACTTTTCACACAAGTAATAAGTAAATTATTTTAAATGTTTACTCGGTGGTAGTAAAATTGCAACTTAGTAAAGTTTGGAATTTAAATTTACAATGAAAAGCAATAAAAATTAATAATTTTTTTAACAATGAAAAGGCAATAAAGAGAATACAATGCAATAGAATTTATAATTAAGTACAACAAAACAATTTAGAAAATAAAAGAAACATCATTGAATTGGACGGTTAACTGCCCGCGGAACAAACGGGATGAAACTGCTAGAACAAACATTTGTCGTTTTCGTTCACAGGGATTTAAAACAAACAAAAACCCAAGGTTCCTGTGTTTTATCTGGAACAGCTCTCACGATGACGACGCAGGTTCTCCTCTTGTACACCGACCCCGTCCCGCTGGATGGGCAGGACTGCAGCAAATATCACTCAGAAAACTTAACACCTTTGACTTTTTGTTTTCTCTTATTTTTGTGTTTTCTTTCTGTGGACGCGCGTGAAATACGCGTCGGGAATTTCAGAATTTGGTATTTCTAGTATTAACCAAACCAATAATTCACTTTTGATTTTCAATGTTTTTTTCTCTCTCTCCGAGGGTTTAGGAGACAAATAGCCCCTTTAAGTAGAGCAACACCTATTTGTCTGAGTAAATACACTAATCACAAACGCAAAATATTCTTTCTGAATTTCGAACGGTGGTTCTTATTAGTCTTTACCAATCACGTTCTTTCACTGATTTATTTTTATCTGTTTATGTTTTTTTTCACTTCAACAATACATTCCCAATATAATGTAAAAAGAAAATACAGATTCTCACGAACGAATAATCTGGAAAATCGCACCATCAACGCGCCAATCAAAAGGCACCGCATAAGTGACACTGACACACACATCATTACTACGAATACAGCATCTCAATCTAATCGACGACAAACAAAACCCCCTCATTAAATATCATGATACTATCATATCTACTATATAGGCTTTGCTTTAACTATCAACAGTGGTCATTCAGGGGTCACCAAAGCAAATGAACTGGACTGGGCAAAACCATTCACGCGCACCAGACCAAACGCAACAACACAATCTGTTACGCGGACCAAGCGGCGTAACAAGTGTTTGTAAAAAAGTATGTAAAGTGTGGGAGCGCCCTGAAACCTTGCATTACAAAATCATGCAAATCAAAATCTTGCCAACCCAAAATCTTGCAGTTACAAAATCTTGCAAGTACAAAATCTTGCAAGTACAAAATCTTGCAAGTACAAAATCTTGCAAGTACAAAATCTTGCATTTAAAAAATTTTGCAGTTTTAGCATCCGTACCTGTCTTTAGTATCTAACATAATATTGCTTATTCATAAAAGTTCAATATAATTAAAAAAAATAAATAAATAAATTGTACAGATAGCTGAGATAGCGATCCGGATCACTAATTCACTATGCGTCAAGAAATACGGCGAATATTAGAATTTGAATGGAAATATCCATTTTTCAGAATATTTCAATAAAAAATATTTCAACAAAATATTCTGGATAAAGCGTGATTTACACGTTCCAACAATGTTTTTCCAACTTTTTTTGTTGGAGACTTAGAGCTACACGCAATAGAAAAAATGTTCATGCGATAAAAAGAGAAAAGTATAAAACAAAAATGTCGGGCATGCTATAATTTTTTGGCGGTATTATATCGACGATGTAATATTTTTGACGAATAGGGCGATGATTCTACTTTATTTATCGAAATTACGACTTTTCTGCTAAAATACAAACTTTCCAAACGTAAATTTTAATTTTTAAACAAAATTTTTTAAAAAATAGAATAAAAATGTCGGACATGCTATAATTTTTTGGCGGTATAAAATATACGATGTAATTTTTGACGAATTCCGCGGTGATGCTACTTTATTTATCAAAATTACCACTTTTTTTGGCTAAAATGAAAACTTTTCGAACGTAAATTTTAATTTTGAATTAAAATTAAAAAAAAATAAATTTAAAGCGCTAAAAAAATTTCACAAATCGCCATTTTATTATTTTTGTTTCCATAAAATATACTCGGGTCGAGTATATTTTATGGTCAAATAATTTTTTTTATGGAAACAAAGTTTAAAAAAAAGAAAAAAAAACTCCAACAAAATTTTGTTTGGTTATATATTTGTTCTTGTCTTTCAAATGCAATTCGCGATATACTAATCTCTTCATTTTTTGTTGGCCAACATTGTTGGAACGTGTAAATCACGCTTAAGGAAGATTTAATTCTTGACATTTGATGACTTGTGTTATCTCAAGCAAAATTCTACTGTATAATTATCATTATACAGTAGAATTTTGTCAATGCGATTTGTTATCTTGCATAACAACTTCCCGTACATTAGAATCGCGCGAGTTACGACATCCCGGAAGTCGCACAACAACAACAACACCGATCATCAACCTCTATAGTATTATAAATGACAATGCTAAATAATTAATTTTATTTTAATCATATTTCATAAATTTTAAACCACAATACATAAAAACTAAATGGTTTGTTTACAAAACAGGAAGAGCATAAAACATAATACATAGATATATTATCCTCTCTCTCCAACTGCTTACACGAAAAAGACAAGTCTATCTTTTTGTATGTCTATGCTTGAAATAGACTATATATGGAAAAAATTGTTTTTCCTCTAGTTTGTTTAAACTCTTGGAGGAATTTTGACAGTTGTCCCGATCCCGAGTCAACACATAATAAATATCTTTGGCGGCATTGGTGTTTGTTTCGTTTTTTTTCAATTTATAAATTGAATTTTTTTGTTTTATAAGCATTACATTGTATTATACTTATTTGTCTCAAGATTATTATTTTATTAATAACACAAAAGTATAAAATCATGGGTGATCATGCCGCTAGTCAAAGTATTAAACGTAAACAGAAATATAAGAATATGCTAGATTTTGGACAAGAATTATGTGAGTTACTAAAACTATTTATTATCAAAATAATGTTTTTAATAAAATTTTCTATTTTTCCAGCAAATCGGGCCGAAACAGATGATGTAATTAACACAATTAACTATGTACATCAAATACTTACCCAATCAGATGAATTATCAAAAGAAGGGCGGATTACAGATCGTGCTAATAATTCAACCGAAGTAGTGCTGGATGCTCAAGTAATAAAAATGAGCCACGAATTGATAGAGCGAGCAATTTCAAAACAGACTACATCTGAATTTAATGATACCGATTATGTTGCTGCGCTAAAAAATCTTATAAACCATGAAGGAGCTAAGAACTTCAATCTAATCGGTAATTATGGAATAAGCTGCTCTACATTCTATCATGAAATGTTCGTAACAATGCTGGGTGCATTCGAAACGGAACCCGTAATTGCGGTACCTGTTGCAAAAGAGCGAGCCAAACGGGCGAAACAAGTTCTGGTTTGTTATTAAAGTTATTTTAAATCAATATTATGTTTGTTTATTATGCCTTTCTAAATTCAGGAAACCGTGAAGAAACCGGAACAGCTAAAAAAATTGGAATCAGAGGGAGCTGCTGATGAAGTAAATAGTGTGATGCGACAAATTGTTGCATTATATCAAAAAAATGAAATGAAACCCTTGCCGTATTACCAAGTTGTCGTGGTACCGAATAATTTAATGCAAACCGCTTCAAATGCATTCTTAGTATCATTTTTAATCAAAGATGGTTCTATAGCGTTAGAAAATGATGAAAATGGTCCTGTGATAAGGCCAATAATTGATGCTTCCGAGAAGGAAAAATTATCCGCACATAAAAAGCATAATCAAGTGCTAATTGGGTTTACAAATGAAATTATTGTTAAACTTGTGAAAAAGTACAACATTCGAAGACCTTTGTTACATTTTGAGGAACACAATGAAGATGAGACAAGATAAATGTGTATTCCTTATGTTTTTAATTTGATTCCGCAACTGTTTCAATTGCCTATAATAAATTATTTTTATTTTCGTTTAATTCGATTTTTCTTTACAACCCAAAGATTGAGACAAACCAGAAATATACGTTTCGTATCACCTATATTGTAATTTCTGCGGGTCGAGTGGAGTTCAATTCAGTAAGCTAGAGTTTAAAAAATCCCTAAATACACTACAAAACGGCTTGACTCCATATGAGGGCCTAATTATGGAATTCGACAGCCATAGTTTTTTATTGGAAGGTACAAGAATTTAAAGGAAACATGAGGGGCTCAGAATCAAATTGTTGACTTCTTTCATTATTCAGGCCATAAATGTTCATTGTAATGGGCCTATCCACACGAATATTTTTAACAACAGCATTCTGTATTCACTGTTGTAGCGTGATTTACACATTCCAACAAAAAATGAAGTTGGAAAAACATTGTTGGAACGTGTAAATCACGCTTATCTTCTTTATGGATATGTAAATTTACTTCATTTTTGGATTACTTTGTTCGAGGTACAAACTACAAGGAGAAAAACAATTTTGTGCGTTAAACAATAGAAAAACACGTGCCATTCCAATGCATGATAAACTAATTTAATAGGTATGATTCACAGCTGTTTCAAATTCGTCTTTTCTTGCGCATCTCGTCATTCGGTGCGATAAAATCACAAGGCTTCGTTGTTTTCACAAAAACTATCACCGCAAAACAATTCGATTTGTTTTTGTTTGCTATGAACTAGTGATTATAAAAAAAAGTATATAGCAAGAAAAAAGCACCGAATGACAGAATTTTTTTAGTGAAAGAGATAGCAATACATGCGCTTGATCATACCTACTTTAATTGGTTTATCATGATCAGCGCTGTCGAAAGAGGCACTTTGGTGCCTCCCGGGCACTTATAGAGAAAGTGAGGCACCCAAAAAATTAGAGGCACTTAGAGGCACCGAAAAAAAATTTTAAAATTTGGTTCCAAATTTCATAATTTATAACATAACCCAAGTATAACAAAGCTGAAAACATGAATTTTTTTTCAGCATATTGGTACAAAAAATCGGAAAATGATGAAATTGGGTTGGGTTTCCAAATTCAAACTTTTAACACAGCAAAGATGCTGGCGTTGGTGTGTACTTTTTATTTTGTGTTTACAAATTTTACAACTTTAGTTTTGTGTGAGACGCCATTATGGTTGGTGTATTTTTATTTACGTTTAATTAAATTTTATTTTTATTTTTGCTGTGGCCGGTGTTGTGCGATCAGTTTTTAGTTGGTATAATTTTTATTTTTGTGTTTACGAATAATTCATTAATATAAAATTTTTTAATATCGATTACAGTTTGTTCGTATGGAAGTATAGCGATAATTGTTACTTGGGGAATTTGCAAAATGCAGGGCGACGTTTTTTCGTTATTTTAGTTCGGGTATATCATTGTATTTTGTTTAAAATCGTTGTGTTTTTTTATCAATTAATTTAAAAATGTATAATTATTTTTAATATGTATGTTAATAAAAAAAATTTTATAAAATTTTAAAATAAAAAAAAAAATGTTTTTATTTAAGTAGATATGTTTGTATGTATGTACGTAAAAGTGAAATTTCCCCGCCAAAATTTATATTATAAGCCCCGCCCATTTTTTTTGTGCGACAACCTTACTTTTTTTGTCATCATTTTCCGATTTTTGTGGCCAACTTTCATAGTAAATCTTAGAATGAGTCGGACATTATTTCGGAAAAAGGTCGGTGATGAAATCAGCAAAGTGTCAGAAAAATCCAAAAATTGTTGGATATAAAAATACTTGGGAATTTATTTGTTTTCTACTACAAAGCACGATTTCGCAAAGAGTGCGAGAAATTAGCAAGGAATATTTATTATTTTTTTTCTCACAGCCCTAAACGGCAAAATGAGTATAAAAGTTTTTAAACAACTTTGAATGTTCCGATTCATACGATTTTGAAAATTTCTACTACTAAGATGGCTAGCATTAGATGGCGTAATATTTAGAATATTATAACAATGGCAACCTCTTCAACACTATTCTTGAGTCGAGAAATCCTATAAAAGATTTAGCTTGTGTCATTTCGCAAAATTTATGCAACAAAATTTATTTTCACTTTATGGCATATATTCTCAAATTAACTAACAATTAAAATAAAGAGTTTCAAAGCGAGAATCCTAAAATTTATAAATTACTTCCAGCAGTTAAAAGTTTCTTAATAATGGTGATACATAATTTCATTAAAGTACACAATAATATATCGATGAAAATAATTTAAATGAAATGGATTTTAAAGAAACCGTTTGTTTTGTAGAAATCGATAGAGTGTATATAGGTGCTAAAGCTGAGTTGGAAATTACACAATCTAACTTAAATCTTGAATGTATATTTCTAACCATCAAGAAACGATGTAAAATCTCTTATATAAAACCATGCCAACAGATTGTTAATCGATTTGATTTTAAAGATGAAACATTAAATACAATTCAAAGCATAGATCCACAAAACCTAGGACAAACTCTCATACCATTGATAAATTCTGTGGCAATAAGTTGAAGTAGCTTATGTCACTTTTAGAAATTTTTCAGGAGAGGAAAAACCAGTCTGTTTTGAAAATTTTTCTATGATCCACTTCAAATTAAGCCGTGAATTTTTTCAGAAATGGTAAATGTTGCATCCTGCATCTGAATTTCTATATTTTAAAAACATTAAAAGGAAACATTAATGCTAATTTGAATAAAAAAGTTTTTAAGCTACTTTAACAAAATGGTTCCTGGATTTAAACACTTATGTACACTTTTAAGCTAGTTTATATCAGAGGATGGAACGAGCGAAATCGAGCGTTTCGAAAAATGACGTAATAATATTTTGTGTTTGTTCGTTTTTGAAAAAAAAAAAAAAAAATTGTTCGTTTTTGCTTGTTTTCATATTTTTTTCGTTTTCGTTTGTTCGTTTCGTTTGCTCGTTTGGTTTTGTTTGCTTGCGAGCTGCAGTTTGATTGTGTTCGCTCGCAAATTTTCGAAACAACTCGAGTTGACCTCCAAACATGTAATCTGATTTTTCAGTAATTTTGATAAATTCATTTTTTCCTAATTTTGTTCCTACTTAATTTACAATAAAAATTGTAAATTAATTTATAAGTGCATGATTTAGAGACCTATTTTAAGATTAAAATTCGGAGGATGAAATAGAAATCTGAATTTAATTTTGGAAGAAGTTCTAGAGTATGGCCAATTAGAACTTGGTTATTTCTTAACCGATTATGATGAAATTCAATTCGAAATGGGATTCTAAAATGATTGTTAGATGGAGTTCTGGAATATAGCCAATTAGTATGGAACTTGGCTATTTTTAAACGGATTTTATAGAAATTTGAGATTTGTGTTTTAAATAGGATTCTAAAATAATTTGTATGTAAAGTTTTGGAATATGGCCAAGAAGAATGAAACTTGGCTATTTTTAAACAGAGTTTAGTGAAATTTGGCATGCGCGGTGGAAATGCGATTCTTAATTGATTTTAGGGTAAAGTTCTGAAATATGACCAACTAGGATAAAACTTGGCTATTTTTAAACGGATTTTAGGGAAATTTGACGTGTGCATTGGAAATGGGATTCTTAAATAATTTTTAGAAACATTTCTGGAATATGGCCAATTAGGATGAAATTTGGCTAGTTTTTAAGGAATTTAAGTTAAATTTCCATTGCCCGTACCAAATTTCACTAATATCGGTTAAGGAATAGCCAAGTTCCATCCTAGTTGACCATCCAGAATTTAATCTGAAAATAATTTTAGAATCCCATTTCCAACGCACTTGTCTAATTTCACTTAAATCGGTTGAGTAAAAGTCTAATTTCATCCTACTTGGCCATATTACAGAACTTCATCTTAAAATCCCATTTCTAACGTACATCTCAAATTTCTCTTACATCCGATAAAAATTGCCTAGTTTCATCCTACTTGGCCACATTTGAGAACTTTATCTAAAATTCATTAGGAATTCCAATTACATCGTGTTTGTCAAATTCCACTAAAATCGGCCTAAAGTACCCAAGCTCCTTCCTAATTGGCCATATTAAAGAGCTTCTAAAAATTATTTTAGAATCCCATTTCCATCGTATATATTGAATTTCATTATAATAAGTCACGAAGTGGCCAAGTTCCTTTCTACTTCGCCGTATTCCAGAAATTGATTTTGTTTTTTAACTAACAGCAATAACAACAAGAAAATTTGTCTCGTAAATTCGAATTGCTTCCATTAAATCGGGGAAATCGAGTTTTTATTGTAATGAGAAATAATATAAAAATGTGCATGTATTTATGATATGTGTTAAAAACTCTTTATTTTGCACCTTTTAACTTCATCAATACAAACTGAAAAACAAAATATGTATGTACATACATATAAAATTTGTAACACTGAATTTTCGTTTTGCGTTTGTTGCTTGCAAACAAATACAAGCGAAAACGAATTTTTTTTTGTTTTTCTAGTTTACTTGTTTGTGCTCGTTTGAAAGAAACGAAAAATGACAAGCAAAAGATACCAAAAATATATTTTTCGTTTTTATTTGTTTTTACCGTTTTGTATTTGTTCGTATTCGCAATAAGGGATTTTTGTTTGGTTTTGCTCGAAATTTGGTGCTCGTTTCCGATCTCTGGTTTATATATGAAGCTGTAAGATAAATAGGCATATGCCTGCATAAGCTACTATAAAAAATTATAAATCAGTATTAAATGTACATAAAGCTACTCTAAATATTTGATTTGTATATAAGCATATTTTGTAGAATAGCTTATTTGTAGATTGCCGAAAATTTTCGGCTTGTACGCGCTATATAGGGTCTGAGTTTGAGCAAAATAGTAATTTGTACCTTTTTGTTTATATCTCAAAAAATTCATTTTTCTCTTAAGTCGACCTAAGCTACTTCAACTTACTGCCACAGAATTTATTTCCGCAAAAAGTGACCGAAAAATAAAGGAGATAGAAGAAGAATATCGAGAAGTTTTTTTCAGAGATCTATTGTGGTAACTGCTAATTTGGAGAATTTCTGGGGTAAAATTTTTGAACTGCGAAATGGAGTCAATGAATTTAGATTCCTAAATTTAAAAATATTTATTACTGGTCTTCAAGCCTTCCTCATAGTAGTGCTGCACCACTATAAAGCGGTGCTTTAGTGCAAATTTACGTAAATATTCCGCTGAAAAACTTTGACCAGGCAATCAATCGACGTAGTTTATTTCGTAAACAATTTTCCCCTTCCAAATAAAATATTTTTAAATTGCATGAGATCCTGCTGAAAACTTTTCAGCTGAATACCCACGTAAACTTGCACTGCGAGGGTATATCTATACACTGTATGTATACCTATTAGTTAACTTTTCATTTAATTAAAATAATATTTGTAAAACTGTGTAGTTTTCGCTTTTTTTTGTGAGGCACCCGGAGGCACCCAAATTAATTTTTAGAGGTACTCAATTTTTTTTTATTGCGACAGCGCTGATCATGATTCCAATGCACATTCAATTTTTTTATTTATTAAATTTTATATTTGTATTAGTGTGTAACAACACGAGAAAGAATACCAGAAATTTCATAATGCAAAAGTGCATTACAAATCCCCACCACAAATTTAGGTTTGTTGGCAGAGAGGTAAAGAAACGCGGGTGAATACGGTTTGTAACCGGTAAACCGGAAGTTTTGATTATTTTTACTCACCACGCGCGATGATTGGGATCTCTTTGGGTAATAGGTTGGCCAGCGCTGAACACCAAATATTTAAAAAAAAAAGAAAACAAACTGATTGAAGGGGAATGGGAGGTGTAATGGTAGAGATAGCGGAATGATATGGGGATTGGCTTTTTGAAATTGATAGATAGAACAAGCTGAGAAAAATTGTGATTTAAAAAAAGAAATATATTTTGAGTTTTTTTTTGTTAAAATTAAAATTTTTGTTTGGTTAAAATTTTGAGGACGTAATATTATTCTAAAATAAATTATTGTGTAAATAAACTAACATTTATAGTTATTAGTGCTAAATAGAAACATGTGCATCAATAAAAAATTTATTTAACGGAATTCCATGTTGTTTTAATTACATGATTTGGTTTCGTGATGTGACAATTTTCTTTCTCTTATAAACAAAATAAAACTGATAATTTTTAAGAACCTAATTATAATTGTTACATGGAATTTTGAACAATAAAAAAAAATAAACTACATTATTGGCATGTAATTAAATTGTATGATCAAGTGTTTAAATCCTAAAATATCCAAGAAAAAAAAAAACTTAATAAATAAATTAATTTGTGATCTGATTAATTAATTTTGTGATTTGATTCATTGTGGGACCGTTAGCAGTTTTTTTTGTTGAAACGTGGAGTTGCGGTGAACTGAGGTGTTATCATTCTTGTTTCTCTTGTGAACATTTCTTGAATGGTAATGAAATACCATTGAATTAAAAATTTGTTAGTACTGGTAGCTAATAAGTGCAGTACATATTTTCAATACTCAAATATTTCATACAAGTCAAATTTTGTGGTACGAGCGTGATATTTGGACAGTGATTATCAACATTTTTTTTGTGTGCTGCTATAATTGGGACAACTTGGTGCTAACGTATAGGCACCAAGTTACAAGGTACGTAACAAAACCTTAATTATTAACTTCCTATCCATTATTATCACTGGATACTGACCGGATAATTATCTCTTTATGTTTTGGGTGACTTTTATGCACTGAGTTACAAGCTGAATTATCTTCATCCAATATTTATCAACTGGGTTAATACGGATTGCATCGAAGGACGCTGGGACATGGTATCTTTGGAATACATAACGGATACGATAATTACCAGGACAGTTAAGCGGAAGATTGGTGCGTTTCTAAACAACAATTTTTGATTGCTGTATATCAGGGTGTTAATTAAGCATCTTATGCAAGTATACCAATTACAATTATGTTATTTTTTTTATAATTTTTCCTCATTATCTTTATAATTTCATTTTCTCAATATTGAATTTTTTGTTTTCATTTTTTCTTTATTTGTTTTTTTATATTTCATTTTTCTTTTTATTGTACATATTTTTTTTTATATACTACAATTTTTCTCTGGCCGCTAATTTGGGAATGTCATTTAAGTAACATCCGCTACCGCCTTTTGGGAAATAATTTATTTTTTTTTCTTCAATCATATTGTTCTCAAAAATATTTGGTTTTAATTTCGGTTGGCAGATACACAGTATGTCTGGCTAAGTAGTTTGTTGTAAGTCCGTAAGCAACATGTTCATGGTCTCATCTGATCCTCAGTTAAGCGTAACCCTGTAGAAGCAGCAATTACTAGCTTCCTCTTGGTCCAGCAAAGAACCTCCCCAGCCACTGCACGCTAGCCGGCTGAAAAAGCTGCTCTGGAACCACTGAGGGGAAGTCTGCAACAGTGATATTCTCTGTTTAATAAAACTTGAGTATATGATTGTTACAGTGGCGCCCAAAATACTTTAGGTAACCTAACGGTTTAAACATTCATTATAAGGGTTAAACAAATACAAAATAGACTGAATTTTTTTATATATTGATTCCACGTGCTTCATTTTTTTCCCCATTTGGTTAGATTCCGTGATGTTGGGTTTGGATGTCTCACATTTATTCTTCTAAATAGATTTTTTTTTTTTGATTTAATGTTTGGCGCGACATTCCATGTAATTCCTAACGTTACTAATCATTTTCAATTTTTTTTGTTATAAAATCATATGATTCCTTAACAGTTTAAAAGATCGGCTGATTCGATTTTTGATTTCATATGACAATTTTATAACTTTACAGTTCCGTATTTTAACCGATTTTTTTTTATTTATCAAGTGCAAGGGGTTCAACAATATTCCGTAGTTTAGACGTTGTATCAAATATTTGTTTTCTTGATTATTGTTGATTTAAACTTTCACTAGGTAATTAATTTTTTTATTTTGCCATAACGAAATGTTTTCCAGATGATTTCTAGTCCGGTTTATATCGTTTTTTTATTTTGATATTGAATTATGAAAGAAAACATTTTTTTTAGGTAAATAGTAATTGATATCTTTAGCTTAATTATTAGCACGTTGAATCCATATATTAATTTTTTTTTTTATCGCTTTGATTGAGGGCAGGTGGAACAAGTTGGACTGTTGTTGAGGACTTATTTTTTTTTTTGAATTAATTGGAAATTTATTAGCATCATAAACCTTATTAATTAATAACTATTATTCGTTAATTTGGCATTTATTATTCATTGGTTTTTAGTTATATTTAGTTGGTTGTTGGGTTTAATTTACTAGTTGTATTTTTTTTTTTTTTGGTTGGGTATATACTTATCATATTGGATATTATTTTTTTTCATAAATTTCTTTTCATATCTAATTCCATTATTGAATTTATATTATTGTGCTTTACATTTTATATTAATCGGTTTATAAACTTCTGCAAAAATTAACCACAACATTATGGTAATGATGGACCCCACATTTTTGGATATTGACGAAGTCGTAGTAGAATGTCTAGTACGAAATATTTCTGTAATATTCTTGGAATATTCTTCACATTTTTGGATATTGACGAAGTCGTAGTAGAATGTCTAGTACGAAATATTTCTGTAATATTCTTATGGAACAATTAGACGCTTTGAGCTTGGCTTTAAAATTGGAAAATGAAGGAACTGCTAATCCTCCGGACAAAACACATTCCGCCGCAAAGAAAGCACCTCGGCGCGAGTTAGGCATTTGTTCAGCTAAACTCTTTAGTCTAAAACCCCAAATTCATGAAATTTCAGAGCTTGAGAATGATTCAGAAAGAAACTTAAAACTTACTAGATTGAGTACTCGAATCCTACACGTCAGTGGACGTCTCCAGCGTCTTATGAAATCTTCTCCCACTTCGGTCGAGTCCGCCCAAGATTTGTTAATTGCATGTGACAAGGTTTTACAAGTCATTCAATCGCTGCTGGAAGCAAAAGTTACGGCTAATGAATTTGAGAGATCTATTTCCGAGGCTCTACCAAAACCGAATTCTGCTGATTCGACTGAATCATCTGAGCACGATTCATCTTCAGAGTCTAATGAGGAAGCTATTATTACTATTCAAAAACAATCACACCCAGGGTCTTCTGGTGCCGTAAATTTGGATCCTCAGTCTAGTAGTAATGCTACTTCTGGAGTGATCACTGTTCCAGTTGCAGAATATGACAAATTAATGGCTTTAGTGAAACAATTGACTGTTCCTACTGGTGGTCCACAGCTGATTAATATTCAGCATGCTTCAAAACAAAGTACCCCGCATGAACCGAGCTCATCCCGATACGTTTCTTCGAATGTTCACGCTGTAACGGACTCGTCGTCTCATACCATTGGTGTCCAAAAATGGAACATTTCTTTCGATGGTTCCCCTACTGGTCCAGCAGTCGAACGTTTTTTATACCGAATTGAGCGGTTATCAAGCGCCAATAAAATATCCCCCGCGAAATTAGTGAATGATCTGTATTTGGTACTCCGAAAAAGCGCTCTCGAGTGGTATTGGTCCTTCCTCGAGAGACATGATGATGTGGACTGGGAAAGGTTAAAACAAGGAATGCTTCACCGATTTGCAGACCGACGAACTGATGCTGAAATTAAGCAACTAATAAATTCAATAAAGCAGAATCCTAACGAAAGTTTTATGGACTTTTACTCCCGTGTTTTAGATTCAACTTTGGCTCTGAATACGCCACTCCATGATGATGACTTATATTTTATACTGCGCAGAAATATGCAGAGATCATTGCAGTACAAATTGGCAGGGCGACAAATTAGTTCCGTATCCGAATTGGTCCGTCAATGTATTGACATAGAAGATACTTGGAAGAGGTTGAGTAGCGACAAGACTGTTAAGAGGGTTGATTTTAGAAATGTGGATGAACTGGATGCCAATATTCGTCGATACCAGGAATTTAACTCCCAGGAAAGAAACCATCATGTCGAGGCCATTGGAAATTCTTCATCTTCCTGTTATCCACCGTTACGCGAATTTCAAGATAATATTAATAAGCAGTTCCAAAGTCAGGGTCGTATCACGCATAACGAAAACCCATACGAATTATATGCAATGGAACATGGCAATCAGCAGTTCACCCATAATTATGTGCCTTCTTACGGGCGGCAATCATCAACTGCCGTGCGTGAACCTTCAAATTGGAGAACTACTAACACAAGTGGTAACCAGGCAAGATATTGTTATGGGTGTGGTGCTCCCAATGTAACCAAACCTAATTGCCAAGCTTGTCAGACAAGAAATACGGGAAACCTGGTACGGGAGATGAGAATTCTTGGTGCTCAGCCTCCCCAGCACGTCACACATACCAGGACACATACGGAGAACGCTGCGTCCAATACTTGCCCGGAATTGAATCAAAACAACCTCTAAATAGTTTCGCCATTGACAACCAACCCATAGTTTCTCATGTACCAAACTTTTCTAACAATTTTCATAACAATAGCTTTACAGTAAATTCTAATCTACATACCAATTCAAAACTACTTAATTCTAATCATAGTTTTTCTTTTTTATCTCCTAATTATAATCAAACCGTTTCGTCAACTCCAAAGTCAAAATCGTCTGCTCGGAATGGCAAGTATTTTAAGCTTCGTCGTACTCTGAAAAAAATGATATGTGAATCGAGTTTACCTAATCATGCCATTGATCAAAGACCCTACGCTCAAGTGTTAATCGCGGGAACCTACTATACTGGGTTATTAGATAGTGGTGCCAGCATTAGCGTGCTCGGCGCTGGTTCAGAAAAATGGTTAACGCAGAACGGAATCAAAATCCACTCGTTACCTTCATTTTTAAAAACCGCAAGTGGAGAAAAACAGCGTATTATTGGGCACGCTATTCTACCTGTGACTTATAAAGGGCAAGTAAAACGTCTCCGATTTCATATTGCACCAGGATTAATACAGCCTTTGTATCTGGGTATTGATTTTTGGAGGATTTTTGGTATTGCACCCGACCTTCTCAGCTCCCTTGAGGAAGAGCCTAAAATTCCGAGTAACCGACATCAATTGTCTTCGGATCTTGAGAATCGATTACAGCACATTATTGACACATTTCCTTGTTCGGTTAAAAATGGTCTGGGTCGTACCTCGTTGATCACCCACATTATTGATGTAGGAGATGCTCGTCCGGTTAAACAGCGTTACTACCCCGTCTCCCCCGCAGTTCAGTCGGTGATGTATGCGGAACTGGATAGAATGTTGGAGTTGGGAGTGATAGAGGAATCCTCAAGTTCATGGTCCTCACCTATTGCTATGGTTTCTAAAAAAACTGGCAAAGTGAGGCTATGTCTTGATGCCCGGAAAGTAAATGAAGTAACAACTAAAGACGCATATCCGCTGCCCCTGATTGAGGGATTGCTAAGTCGACTTGACCACACAAAATATATATCGTCAATCGACTTAAAAGATGCCTTCTGGCAAATCCCTCTTGACGTGGCTTCGCGTGATAAAACTGCGTTCACTGTTCCGGGCCGCCCCCTCTATCATTTCACGGTTATGCCCTTCGGTCTATGCAATGCTCCGCAATCATTGTGTAGACTGATGCACAAGGTGATTCCTTACCAGTTGCATGACCGAGTATTTGTCTACTTAGACGATTTGCTCGTTGTCTCTGCAGAGCTCGAAGAGCATTTCGCGTTATTAACCGAAGTTGCTAGATTACTGAAGATAGCTAACCTGACTATCAATGTTGAAAAGAGCAAGTTCGTCTTAACAGAGACAAAATACTTAGGTCATGTGATTGGTAATGGAATCATCCGCATGGACCCCGACAAAATAACGGCAATTGCTTCTTATCCAGTTCCTCAGACGGTCAAGCAGTTACGGCGGTTTTTGGGTATGGCGGGGTGGTATCAGCGGTTCATTTGTAACTATGCCTCCATTACGACTCCATTAACAGATTTATTGAAGAAGCCACAGAAGATGCAATGGAATGATGCTGCCAACGAGGCGTTCATAAAACTTAAAGATGCATTGACAACAGCTCCCGTCCTTAGGAATGCGGATTTCAAACGCGAATTTTTTATTCAGTGCGATGCGAGTTCTTTTGGGATAGGAAGCGTCTTGTTCCAAAAATCGGACAATGAGGAAGAGCACCCCATAGCTTTCTTTAGCCATAAACTAAATGCGGCTCAACGAAAATATAGTGTCACTGAGCTCGAATGTTTAGCTGCTGTTATGAGCGTGAAGAAGTTCAGACCATATGTTGAGGGTTATGCCTTCACCATCATCACGGATCATTCTAGCTTGAAATGGTTAATGGAACAGCGCGACCTTTCTGGTAGATTAGCGAGGTGGAGTCTGAAGCTTCAAGGTTTCAACTTCAAAATCGAATACAGGAAGGGTGCCTTAAATATAGTCCCGGACGCTCTCTCTAGAATGATTCTTGATGAACTTGCTCAGGTGGATGATGGTGATGGTGTTGGGGGTATGACTCCTCTGCATGTGGATCTGAATTCCGCTGCATTCCAGGACACTGATTACGTTGGCAGAATTACCGCACTCTTAAATAACCCGCACGCAAAGAGTAATTTTGTGACCATGGACGGTAAACTTTACATCTTACCTAGTGGCAATATAAATGAAATGAAAGACTTATCAGCTTGGAAATTAGTAATTCCTGCTCCGTTAGCCACCACCTTGATAAGTCAGGCTCATGACTCCCCAACCGGTGCACATCTTGGACAATCCAAAACTTTAGAAATCCTTCAAAGGCAATTTTATTGGGCAACGATGGCACGAGACATCAGAAAATACATTCAAGAATGCGACCGGTGTAAACAAATAAAAGCTCCCAATTTCATTACTCGACCAGAAATGGGTAAATTTACGGAAGTACATCGTCCCTTCCAAAGATTATTTATAGATTTTTTGGGACCTTATCCGCGTAGCCGGCAAGGTAACACTTATTTATTAATAGTGCTAGATCAATACACAAAGTTTATTTTTGCTGAACCATTGAGATCTGCTACTGCTAATCATGTGGTATCATTTTTAAAAAATCGTATTTTCAGTGTATTTGGAGTTCCCGAAATGGTAACAACTGATAATGGTCCACAATTTAGGGCACAAATAGTGTCGGAATTGTTGTCTCGTTATGGCATTTCGCATCAATTCACCCCTGTTTATGCGCCGCAATCCAATGCTTCAGAGCGCGTGAATAGGAGTCTTCTTTCTGCGATTCGCGCTTATGTGAAAGACGACCACCGAGATTGGGATCTTCATCTCCCCGAAATTAGTTCGGCATTAAGAAACGCAGTATATGATGCCACCGGATTTTCCCCGTACTTTCTGACTTTTGGACAGCACATGGTTAATCATGCCTCCTCTTATTGTTTAATGCGGAAGTTAGATGTATTGAATGATCGACAAGCTTCAGTAATGGATATAAATAATCGTCTTTCCACTGCGCAGGAACTGGTGCTTTCTCACTTGGCCAATGCTTATCGGCGAAATTGTGTAACCTACAACTTGCGTAGCAAACCACGAAGTTTTGAACCTGGGCAGAGTGTTTTCGTCCGAAATTACGTTCAAAGTAAGATGAGCGCAAACTTCTCATCTAAACTTGCTCCAAAGTTTATAAAGGGGAAAATTCTTGAGAAACTTGGCAACGTTGCTTATGCGGTTGTGGATGATAAAGGTAAACAACTCGGGGTTTACCATTGCAAGGATCTTCGGTGAATTCGCTTTTCTGTTCCGTTCCTTAATTTTCTAATGTACATTTTTTCTTGTTGTTGTCTTAATCAGTTGGATATAGGTGGTACTCGATCAGTCATTACTGTGGTTATATGTGTGGTTGGATTTATTGATCAAATTTTTAATAAAGTATTAAATATGCCCGGCTTGAGACTTTCTCAGGGCGCTGGGTCTGCCCCACGATTTGTAACCGGTAAACCGGAAGTTTTGATTATTTTTACTCACCACGCGCGATGATTGGGATCTCTTTGGGTAATAGGTTGGCCAGCGCTGAACACCAAATATTTAAAAAAAAAGAAAACAAACTGATTGAAGGGGAATGGGAGGTGTAATGGTAGAGATAGCGGAATGATATGGGGATTGGCTTTTTGAAATTGATAGATAGAACAAGCTGAGAAAAATTGTGATTTAAAAAAGAAATATATTTTGAGTTTTTTTTTGTTAAAATTAAAATTTTTGTTTGGTTAAAATTTTGAGGACGTAATATTATTCTAAAATAAATTATTGTGTAAATAAACTAACATTTATAGTTATTAGTGCTAAATAGAAACATGTGCATCAATAAAAAATTTATTTAACGGAATTCCATGTTGTTTTAATTACATGATTTGGTTTCGTGATGTGACAATTTTCTTTCTCTTATAAACAAAATAAAACTGATAATTTTTAAGAACCTAATTATAATTGTTACATGGAATTTTGAACAATAAAAAAAAATAAACTACATTATTGGCATGTAATTAAATTGTATGATCAAGTGTTTAAATCCTAAAATATCCAAGAAAAAAAAAAAACTTAATAAATAAATTAATTTGTGATCTGATTAATTAATTTTGTGATTTGATTCATTGTGGGACCGTTAGCAGTTTTTTTTGTTGAAACGTGGAGTTGCGGTGAACTGAGGTGTTATCATTCTTGTTTCTCTTGTGAACATTTCTTGAATGGTAATGAAATACCATTGAATTAAAAATTTGTTAGTACTGGTAGCTAATAAGTGCAGTACATATTTTCAATACTCAAATATTTCATACAAGTCAAATTTTGTGGTACGAGCGTGATATTTGGACAGTGATTATCAACATTTTTTTTGTGTGCTGCTATAATTGGGACAACTTGGTGCTAACGTATAGGCACCAAGTTACAAGGTACGTAACAAAACCTTAATTATTAACTTCCTATCCATTATTATCACTGGATACTGACCGGATAATTATCTCTTTATGTTTTGGGTGACTTTTATGCACTGAGTTACAAGCTGAATTATCTTCATCCAATATTTATCAACTGGGTTAATACGGATTGCATCGAAGGACGCTGGGACATGGTATCTTTGGAATACATAACGGATACGATAATTACCAGGACAGTTAAGCGGAAGATTGGTGCGTTTCTAAACAACAATTTTTGATTGCTGTATATCAGGGTGTTAATTAAGCATCTTATGCAAGTATACCAATTACAATTATGTTATTTTTTTTATAATTTTTCCTCATTATCTTTATAATTTCATTTTCTCAATATTGAATTTTTTGTTTTCATTTTTTCTTTATTTGTTTTTTTATATTTCATTTTTCTTTTTATTGTACATATTTTTTTTTATATACTACAATTTTTCTCTGGCCGCTAATTTGGGAATGTCATTTAAGTAACATCCGCTACCGCCTTTTGGGAAATAATTTATTTTTTTTTCTTCAATCATATTGTTCTCAAAAATATTTGGTTTTAATTTCGGTTGGCAGATACACAGTATGTCTGGCTAAGTAGTTTGTTGTAAGTCCGTAAGCAACATGTTCATGGTCTCATCTGATCCTCAGTTAAGCGTAACCCTGTAGAAGCAGCAATTACTAGCTTCCTCTTGGTCCAGCAAAGAACCTCCCCAGCCACTGCACGCTAGCCGGCTGAAAAAGCTGCTCTGGAACCACTGAGGGGAAGTCTGCAACAGTGATATTCTCTGTTTAATAAAACTTGAGTATATGATTGTTACAGGTTGTTAAAAAGACGTGTGGATAGGCCAAATAAATTATAATACCTATAAAGGACATAACTGTACTTTTCCATAGTAAATTTGCGGTCAATGATATAGGGAGATTTATCGATAATGCAGTATTATTTAACCCTCGTCAGGCGGCATAGGTACAATTGTACCTTTTCACGTTTTTTCAATTGCAATAACTTTTCTTGTAGAAACCATAGAGGATGGAACTTTCGTAGGATTTCTACACTTTTAGTCTAGATCTAAAGGAACGCATATAGGGAGGAATACTTATAGAAAGGAATGTATACAGTGAGGACTGTTAATGTTGTAAAATTATGCCGTCTGACGAGGGTTAATACGTGAAAACATAGTACGGGATAACTTCTAAAGATGTCAGTTTTAACAATTTTTAATTTTTGGTATACATATAAATCAAATAAATTATAATACCTATAAAGGTCTTCGCTGTCAAAAAACGGCGATAGATAGATTAAATCTAAAGATGGCACTAGTAGTTTTTTTAAATTTTTTGTTGTTGTATCGAAACAAAAATATAAACAAAAGCAAAAAACACGAATAAAACTTACAACTAGACATGAATTATAAAAAAAATTAATTTTATTTTTGTTTTATTTACCAAAAATTAAAAATTATTAAAGCTGACATCTTTAGAAGTTATCCCGAACTATGTTTTCACGTATTAAATAATACTGCATTATCGATAAATCTGCCAATATCATTGACCGCAAGTTTACTATGGAGAAGTGTCATTATGTCTTTATAGGGTATTATACCCGCCGTCTCCACTATGAAATTTTACTGAAATTTGCTTTCATGAAATCAATTTTATCAATGTATGTGTGTGTATACTATACAAAAATGCAAACTTTCGGAAAACTTTTAGGCTGAAATTTCTCAAAAAAATTTCATGAAATCTGTATGTCGATTTGTTGTTGTGTTTTATTTTTTGTTTACCCGCCGTCTCCACTATGAAATTTTACTGAAATTTTATTTCATGGTTTTTATGATTGTATGTGTTTCTTTCAATGTATTAATAAATTTCTGTCGATGAAATTTCATCACTGGGCATTTTGCTTTCATGAAAAATTTCTGCTAATGTCAAAAACATGTTTTTCGCACATTTTTATAATTCTACAAAACTATGTTATTTTTATAATTTATTCTTTTATAAAACACAACACAATAATTAAAACCAAATTTCAAAATAAAAATAATTTAAAAAGAACGAAATGATTGTCGTTGTGTTGAGCTGATGTGAATTTCTATAATGGGATTCACCAAATTAAAAAAAATGTAAACAAAAAATAAAACACAACAACAAATCAACATACAGATTTCATGAAATTTTTTTGAGAAATTTCAGCCTAAAAGTTTTCCGAAAGTTTGCATTTTTGTATAGTATACCCACACATACATTGATAAAATTGATTTCATGAAAGCAAATTTCAGTAAAATTTCATAGTGGAGACGGCGGGTTACATTTCTTTTAATTTGGTGAATTTAGCAGACATTTTTCATGAAAGCAAAATGCCCAGTGATGAAATTTCATCGACAGAAATTTATTAATACATTGAAAGAAACACATACAATCATAAAAACCATGAAATAAAATTTCAGTAAAATTTCATAGTGGAGACGGCGGGATAATTTATTTGAAAATAAATTATAATACCCTATAAAGGACATAATGACACTTTTCCATAGTAAACCAAATAAATTATAATACCCTATAAAGGACATAATGACACTTTTCCATAGTAAACTTGCGGTCAATGATATTGGCAGATTTATCGATAATGCAGTATTATTTAATACGTGAAAACATAGTTCGGGATAACTTCTAAAGATGCCAGTTTTAACAATTTTTAATTTTTGGTAAATAAATCAAAAATAAAATTAATTTTTTTTATAATTCATGTCTACATAGTTGTAAGTTTTATTCGTGTTTTTTGCTTTTGTTTATATTTTTGTTTCGATACAGCAAAAAAAAAAATTTAAAAAAAACTACTAGTGCCATCTTAAGATTTAATCTATCTATCGCCGTTTTTTGACAGCGAAGACCTTTATAGGTATTATAATTTATTTGGGGTAGGCCCAAGGTGTTCTTTTTGACTATGTGAGTTTAAATTATTAATAATCGTAGTAAAATTTGAAAAAGAAAGGTATGATACGGAGTGGTAAATGAGCGAAAATTTTATAACTATGTAGCAGGGATGATATTACAAACTTTTCAATAGTACTTTTTCTGTGCAACAAATAGTACTTTTTCGGACACGAAAGTACTTTTTCTAGAAAATATCGCTTTCGTATTTAAATAAAAAAGAAACACTTTCGCAATGAACAAATTCAGCATAATATTCACTTCAATCAACATATTCAATGCAATGAAGGTGATACAAATTCGACATATCTTCACACTTCATTTCAATCAACATATTAAACACATTTTATGGAATGCATTTGGAATTTTGTAATGTTTGAAGCTATAAATTTACTGAATGCGACTCGAGTGCACTAACTGCACTTGTATTTTCGAAACCGAAAAAGTACAATTGATTGTACTAGCGTACTTTCGGAATGTCAATTTGACTTTTTTCCTCATCTGTCAAATACAGTAACATTTGAAACGTCAAACGAGCGCGTAGGACAAGATAAAATGAAAAGTGTATTAATTTGAAGTAAAAAAGTATTAAATTAGCGAGTATTACTAATTTTGAAGGTTTTTAATTTGTTAATTAATTAAAAAAATTATAATTATAACATTTTATATCATAATAAATAAAATATTTTAATAGATAGGTGTTATATTTTGTGAGAACGCCAATTACGTGTAGTGTATTTTAGTACCAAATGAGAGCAGATAAAGCCATCATGGATTTAATTAACGAAGGAGACGTTATTCTGGCGGATCGCGGATTTTTAATTGAAAGGGCAATTAAGAAGAAAAATGTTAGATTAGTTATGCCAGCGTTCAAAAACAGTAAATCCCAACTAGAACCGATCACAATAGTTTTCAATTTGAACCCACCAATTTTAGGAGGCAATAAATAAAAGACAATATTTACATTAAAAATAAGATTATTTAATATAAAACTAAAATTGTATAAAATCACATAATAAATTCATTTAATCAGTTAATTCATAATCAGAAATAAATTTGTATAAAATATGTACTGGTGTCCCTCGAGTTATGCGGTATTTCACTTATGCGGATTTGATTTATGCGGCTTGAAATTTTGTCTGAAAATATTGAGTTATGCGTGCAATATATTTTTTAATAAAAAAAAAATTTACTAACTATAATTAATACCCTTGACAGACTAGGGATTAGCTAAGCGCGATTAGTGATTTTTTCGAGATTAGCTGTAGTGTGTCAAGTTGAAGATTAGCTAATCTCGTTTTATTTGAGGATTAGTCACTAATCGAGATTAGTGCACTAATCCTTGAAAATTTTCGAGCTTATCTCGTTGTATTGGGTTTAGTGATGGTACAAGTGGCACTACAATGTGAAATAATTATTTAAACATTGCTTAAAATGCAAGTGGCGTGAATTTACGATAGAAGTTATAAAATCAATGACATCTTAAAAAATTTGTGCTGAATAAATTTCGAGGAAATAGAAAATCTAGTGTGTTTTAATGTATTAAATCTTAGAAATATTGAATTAAAAAATGAATCCAGCTGATTTATTAGCTATATTTCAGCGAATCACCATAATAATAATCTATTTCTCTGCAAGAAACTAATCCCTAGTCTGTCAACGCATATGGATTTGTGGTGGATTAGCTAATCTCGTTTCACTAATCGCGCTTAGCTAATCCCTAGTCTGTCAGTGGTATAACAGTGTTTAAATTCATTGTTTCGTTCCCTTCTTTAATCTTTTTTTCTCTCTTTGTGAAAAGAAACAAAACATATTTTTGTTTGTTTCTTTTCCCGGGAACGAAATCGAAAAAGTAAAATATCTCTCCTCATATAAAACACAAAGAATAGGAGAGGAGAGATATTTTATTTTGTTGGATTTCTTTCCTGAGGAAAGAAACAAAACAAATTAATCAGAGACTAAAAAAAATTGTTTTTGTTTTTTGACATTTCAAATGTAGTGTATCATATAAATGAGACATTTCTATAAAAGAACGTAAGTATTAAAAATGGACTCAACAAGGAAGAAAATGTCAAATTCGGAAATTGAAATTGTATTTTCCTCTAAATAACCAAAAACATTTTTTAATAAACATCAACAAAGTAAACGTCATAGAAAAAGTATTGCCAGTCATACGATACAAGAAACTGCTATAAAACAGCAGTAAAAAAAGCCAGCCAAAAAAAACTTATAACCACTAGCTGAAATTTATCAGCCGATAATTTCAACTAGAAAAAGTAATATTTGATAATCAATTCAAAGACCTGCCAAAAATATCAGATTTGCTACGTTTAATAATGAATTCAAAGATTCCAGACAAAAATTTCAGATTTTGCCATGTTGGATAATCAATTCAAAGATCTGCCGTTTCCGATTTTGGGGGTTGACCATTGATCTCACTATCGATTATCCTCTTCAGACCTTCCCTTTTGGGGGTTGACCCCAAAATCTGGATCGGCAGATCTTTGGATTGATAATCAAACATGGAAAAATCTGAAATTTTTGTCGATTACACCCCCTTCAGACCTTTCCCAAATTGATTCTCAAATTGTCTAGTATTATTGTCCATCGAATAGGCATAGTGAGATCAATGGTCAACCTCCAAAATCTGGTACGGCAGATCGTTGAATTGATAATCTAACATGGCAAAATCTGAAATTTTTGTCTATTACAACCCCTTATCCCCTTCAGACCTCCCCCAAATTGAATGTCAAATTGTCTAGTATTATTGTCAATCGAATAGGCATAGTGAGATCAATGGTCAACCCCTAAAATCTGGAACGGCAGATCTTTGAATTGATTATCAAACATGGCAAAATCTGAAATTTTTGTCTAGAGTCTTTGAATTGATTATTAAACGTAGCAAATCTGAAGTATTTGGCAGGTCTTTGAATTGATTATTAAATATTGTCTTTTCTACTTGAAATTATAGGCTGATAAATTTCAGCTGAAGGTTAAAAGTTTTTTTTCGGCTGGTATTTTAATTGTGTAATCTGCATTATCGATTTTTTTTGTCGGCTGGAAATTGTCGGCTAACTTAAACAATTTTTGTCGACTGGGGTCAAATAAATTATAATACCTATAAAGGACATAACTATACTTTTCCAACGTAAACTTGCGGTCAATGATATTGGCAGATTTATCGATAATGCAGTATTATTTTATACGTGAAAACATAGTACGGGATAACTTCTAAAGATGTCAGCTTTAACAATTTTTAATTTTTGGTAAATAAATAAAAAATAAAATTAATTTTTTTTATAATTCATGTCTAGTTGTATGTTTTATTCGTGTTTTTTGCTTTTGTTTACATTTTTGTTTCGATACGACAAAAAAAAAAAATTTAAAAAAAATAGCCGTTTTTTGACAAGAATGCCCTTTATAGGTTATTATAATTTATTTGGCTGGGGTGGTAAAAGCGCAATCTGCATGTCGATTTTTTTTTGTCGGCTGAAAAATGTCGGCTAGCTTTAATAGTATGGCTAACAAACAATTTGTCGGCTGGGGTGGTAAAAGCGCAATCTACATTATCGGAAAAATGTCGGCTAGCTTTAATAGTATGTTAAAGAGAAGCTAAATTTTTATTTAGCATCGTTCCTTGAGTAGTGATTAATCATTACTCTCGGAATTTTTTCATTTAGCGGTGTTCATACAATCGGCCCTGTGTTTATTTAATCTGAATAATAACATTTTATTGAAATTTTTTAGAAAAAATTGGAAGAAGGAATATTGGTCTATAGTTTAACACATCTTTTTCATTCTTTCCTGGTTTAAGTATAGCGACTATCCACGTATTTTTCCATTTTATTGGTTAATAGTTAGTTTCCCATATTTTATTAAAATAATCTAGTAGTAAACTTAAGAAGGAATTATTTGATTTCTTTTATGATTTTATAACTAATTTCTTAAGATTTGCTCTAATTCTTGGTTCTTAGAACATTCGTTATTAGATCTAGATGAATAATTGACCTCTAATGGAGTGGTCTTCTCTTCTATGTAGTGACGAAAATTAATATTTAGGAAGGCCTATGCATTATTCCTATCATCCATTATATTGAAAAGTGATTTTTTTTTTGTTTTTGAGTTTGTTGATATTTTTCCAAATTTTTTTGTTAGATGTATTCCTGCAAAGATAATCACATATTAAAGATAATTCATTCGGTACTAAAATATGAGGCAAAAATAGGGTCCCCCCGATGCAATGGTTCCTTTGATATATACGTAAATATTTTGCATATAAGTTACTTGTAAATATTTAACCCGTAATGTACCAGTTTCTAATCTACTACATGATATGCAAAAGTACCCCATATAAAGAAATGGGGGGGTTTTCTAGTCTGTTTTATTTTTTGTACTGAATGACTCATCTCTAATATACTATGATCTTTGATTCCTGTAAATTAATATCATCCAAAAAGGATAGCCCACTCCTCTTCTTTTCCCTTTTTATTACTTGACTCAACTTCTGTACTGCTGTCCTAAGTTTCATAGCAGTATATATGTAGAGTTATGTGTTGATTATATAATAATTGTTCAGATTTTTTGATTAAAGTTGTTACGCATCTTATTTTGGAAGTATTTTTGTCAATGGTTTCATCTAAAGTTGTTTCTAAGTTGTTAATTAAAAAAACTAACTATAAAAACTTTTATCTTTGTTGTTAAATTCCGATATAATATTTTTCTAGTTGGTTATTTGTTTAAAGGTTGTTATATGTGTTGTAACACAATCAATTTTAAACACACCCTTGCTACCATGCCCGCCACCTACCTGGGTAATGAATTAATTAAATTATATTTTTATTCTTTGAGTGCTATTTAATAGATGGCACTAAAACTTTTATATAAATGAAATAAAAAAAAAAAAATAAAAATTTATTACTGTTATGTCTCTTGTCGAACCACGAGATACAAAAAATAAAATAAAAATAAAATATATTAAAAATAATAATAATAATCAAAAATTAATAGTGTACTTTTATTTTATACATAAACGCAACAAAATTCGATGAAACCTAATTTTGTGTATACGAACTAAAACAAAAAAAACAACGTGTAAACGACCCTAAGAAGAAGAAAAAAAGAGTAATGTTACACTGGCGCTCAACTAGTGGTGCATAAAATCGTGTGATTTCATCGAAATTATTAGTGTTCGAAATAAACGGCTTAACGTAATCAAATAAGCATATTTGTTTATAAAATATTTTATACAAAAACAATCAAAACAATTGTCTGCTGAATTTTTGCCATCGACATCACGCCGATTTGAGGTTATGTCATCTACGGCGTCCCTTCGAGTGAATTTTCTTGAGAATTGACGGCGCTCATAGCTCATTAATAGATAACGATCCAGTCATATTTATAAACGCGTTATTATACGTAAATCATTTTTGGGGATTTATCAATAAAATCTCGTGATTTCAATTATAAATGTAAATGCTATTTTGCATTAAGATCGTCTATCGAAGTTAAGTCGCAGAGCAGGTTATTTACGTCATTTTAATCAATTCAGCTGAATGGTTACAACAAGAAGCAGCACACTCAACAAAGGTATTCAAGCAGAGAAAGTAAGAAGAAACAGAATCCGGCAAAGCACAATAATTACTCGAAGAGTAATCAGCAAAACAATGGCGACAAACGTGGTGATGACAGATGTCCAGTTCCAGGAATTAATTACATCAATAAGAAATGTAAACCAGGTAAGTGGTGCGTTAGGTAGTAATGGTGTTGAATTAGATTCACCCCGCATTTCGGGAACTTTGCAGCTTGTAAAGCTCGTTTCGATGGGAAGGCTAAATCGAGTGTAGACACATTTGTGGATGCAGTCCAGATTTACCGAGATTGTGTCGGTATTTCGGACGAGAATGCGGTCAAGGGTATGGCAATTTGCTTGTTGATGAGGCCGCGGTTTGGTGGAAAGGTGTCAAAGATACTGTCGCTACATTTAAGGATGCCATCGATCTTATTCTTTTAGCATATTCACGGAAAAAACCCCCATATCAAATTTATAAAGAAATTTTTTCCCAAGCCCAAGACGAAAATACAAAAACGGATCTATTTATCAGTAAAATAAGAGCACTGTTCGCACAATTGCCTCCCGCGGATCTTACCGAATCTATTCAGTTGGATATGGCTTATGGTCTATTGTCTCGTAAAATTCGTTATAGCATTAAGAGAGAAAACATTAAATCATTTAATGAACTTCTCCATCTTGCCCGGATCGAAGAAGATTTCTTTGACGAGAGGGTAAAACGTGAGGTTTCAAAACCAGATTTCTCGGGTTCAACGACAAATACCCAGCAAAAGAATACGAAATTTTGCAGATACTGCAAAACAAAAGGGCATGACATAAACGAATGTACAAAACGGAAAATAGTTCCATCCCCAATCATCACGAACGAAACGCCGGTGGTTGAACCACAAAAAGTAAAATTTGAATTATCATGTTACGGTTGTGGCATGAAAGGCGTGATTAAAAGTAATTGTACTCGTTGTAACCCAAAACCAACAACTTCAGTGTTGGCTGTAAATACGGCAAGCGTGGAGGCTGACTCATTCGATAATGTCAATAGTTCATATGATGAGTACTCTCTTGCTCCGATTGATTTGTATTCAGTAACATCGGAGGGAAAGGAAATTTCTCAATCCAGACCTCAGTTAATCTTAAATATTTTTGGTAAGGATGAAGATGCTTTAATTGATACAGCTGCTAAGGTCAGCATTGCAAGTCAAGCGTTACACAAACATTTACAGAATAATAACGTAAACTTTGAGCAAAAATCCATGGCGATCAAATTGGCCGATGGCACCAAAAAAATGGAAAGTGTTCAAATGTGTACTGTAGATGTGATTCTTCATGGAAGAACGATACCCACCAAATTCATATCATTACCGAATTCATGTCCTGGACAAACCCTTCTTGGCATTGATTTTATTACTCGTTCTGGTTTGATTTTGGATTTTTCACAACACATATGGAAATTTTTTGATTCTGCAAAATCCCATCGATTGTGCTATGAACCGGAAAGTTCCACACAACAATCGTATGAAGGGTTTTGCCCTGTGGCATTGAAATATGAACATTTGAGGTCCGACGAAGGAAGTTCTCTAAATTCGGATCAAAGACAAAAGGCCAATGAATTACTTAATGGTCATGAAGACGTTTTCACAGTAGGGGGAGATCCAACTACATATGCTGAACATCATATTGATACGGCTGAGAGTCGACCAATTTCGGTTCCGCCGTATCCAATGTCTAAGGAGAAGCGCGAGACATTGAAGCTGGAATTGGAAAAAATGTTGAAAGACGACATTATAGAGGAATGTGAGTCTCTTTGGGCAGCACCGGTCGTGCTTGTCCCGAAACCCGATAAGACGTCTCGCGTCTGCATAGACTATCGGAAACTAAATTCATGTACTACTTCCGATAAGTATCCGATGCCGCGCATAGATGAAATACTCCATTTAGCTAAGAAAACCCTATATATGTCCACAATTGATTTGCGTTCAGGATATTGGCAAGTTCCAGTACGAATACAAGATCGTGATAAAAACGCATTTGTGTCACAGTTCGGTTTATACAGGTTTAAAAGAATGCCTTTTGGGCTGAAGAATGCGCCAGCCACCTTTCAAAGGTTAATCGACCGATTCAGGAATGGGCTTCCGAATGTTATAATTTTTGGGTACCTTGATGATATAATTCTTCTCTCCGAAACGTTTCAGGAGCATATTAGTGATCTCAAGTTAGTCTTTCAGAGGCTCAGCCAGTTCAATTTAAAAGCAAATAGAGGAAAATGTGTGTTTTTTCGAAATAATATCAAATTTTTGGGACATATTATAACCCAAGACGGTATTCAAACCAATTTCGAAAAGATCGAAGGTATTTCGAAGATGGAAGAACCAAAGAATGTTCGTCATCTTAAGACATTTCTTCAGACGTGCTCATGGTATCGCAAGTTTGTACCGAATTTTTCCAATGTAGCGCGTCCACTGACTGATTTAACAAAGAAAAAATCAAAATGGGAATGGAATTCTAGTCAACAAAGTGCATACGACCAGTTGAAGATGTTGTTAATATCGGCCCCAATTTTACGACAGGCTGACGAAACAAAACCATATATAATGCGAACCGATGCGAGTAATTATGCGTTAGGGGGAGTCCTCTTACAGGACGAAGGGGATGATGAACGTCCAATTGAGTATGCAAGCAGGTTGCTAACTCCAACGGAACGCAATTATAACACGACGGAGCGAGAGGCTCTGGCTGTTGTTTGGGCTCTTAAAAAATTTCGCGGTTATTTGGATGGAGCTGAAGTTGTGGTTGGAACCGACCACCAAGCACTCAAGTGGCTGATGAGTTTACAAACTCCTGCAGGACGACTCGCTCGTTGGGCGTTGCTCATACAGTCTTATAATCTTAGTATTGTGTATACACCGGGAAAGGCAAATGTGGTTGCGGATACTTTGTCCAGGCCACCAAGCGCGGATGTGACTGTATGTGAAGTTAGTTCCATACAAGTAGATATCCCGAACCTTGGTCTCCATAACATGAGACAAGCTCAAATCGATGACGGGGATATATATAAAATCATAAAGTGTTTTGAGACACCAGGTTGCGCAGATCTGGACAACTGGACCAATCGAGGGTATCTAATGGAATCCGGTATCCTTTATCGTTTTGTTCCTGAAGAAGAAAGTGAGAATCCCCAATTAGTTATTCCTGAAAACTCGCGAATCGAGATTTTAAAGGCTTTCCATGATTCTCCTACCGCAGGACACTACGGTGTCGAGAGAACCATTGCAAAAATTTCCAATAAATATTATTAGCCAGGAATGCGCAGATATATTACAGATTACATCAAAACCTGCGTTGATTGTCAGAAATACAAAGTAACCAATTTACGGCCAGCAGGATTGCTTAGAACTCCTGTATTAGAACAGAGATTTGAGGTCCTTGCTATGGATTTATTTGGACCATTAGTTGAATCGACTAATGAATATAAATGGATTTTTATTATTGAGGACACAGCAACCAGATGGGTTGAACTAATTCCATTGAAGCAGGCCACCGCTGAAACATGTTCCAAAATTCTGATTAGCGAATTTTTCCTGAGATATGGACTACCAAGACGTATCATTTCAGATAATGGCGTTCAGTTCGTGAGTGCGGTTATGCAACATGTGGCAAGTTGTTTTGGAATTACTCAGTCATTGACTCCATTTTATCATCCAGCCGCTAATCCGGTTGAAAGACGGAACAGGGATCTTAAAATCCAGTTGGCTATTTTAGTAAAAAATGATCATCGATCATGGATCGACTTTCTACCTTCTGTCCGCTTCGCGATGAACTCTACCAAGTGCGATTCTACTGGATTTACGCCCGCTTATCTTACTTTTGGCAGAGATCTTCGAACTGTTATGGATGTGAATCATGACTTTAGGGCGGTGGTGCAGAATGAGAATATCGTTCCCCAAATCACACCGTTTCTTCTCCAAATGAATGACGTAATGAAAGACGTAAGGGAAGTTTCAGAAAAGAAACAAGACTATAGGAAAGTTCATGGTGATAAAATTCGGGAACACCGAACTTTTGAAGTAGGTGACAAAGTGTTAATTAAAACCCACATATTAAGTGATGCCAACAAAGGGTTTACTTCAAAATTTGCCCCTCGAAGAGATGGACCATACTTAGTGAAACAGGTGAAGTCAAGTTCCACTTACGGAATTGAAAGTATGGATTCCAAGTTTCTTGGTACATATCACGTATCACAACTTACGGCATATAACGGTTCGGATGATGATATCCCAATACACCCAATCCGGTCCCGAGGCAGACCAAAACTGGAGGTCAAATCTAATAAAAGCATAGAAATACCTCTCGTAACTCCTTCGGTCGATGGCAAGTCTAAAGAAAGTATTATGACACCCAAGGTAAACGAGTTGAAAGAAAATCTCAATATAAAGTTACAATCCAATAAAACAACCCAGGTCGAACCATTTGGTGCGGCAAGACAGTCGAAAACACGCAACATTCGAATGCCCGTACGTTATCAGTAGTTTTCTGAATCCTCGTCGAGACGAGCTTCGATTCAGAGGGGGAGTTTGTAACACAATCAATTTTAAACACACCCTTGCTACCATGCCCGCCACCTACCTGGGTAATGAATTAATTAAATTATATTTTTATTCTTTGAGTGCTATTTAATAGATGGCACTAAAACTTTTATATAAATGAAATAAAAAAAAAAAAATAAAAATTTATTACTGTTATGTCTCTTGTCGAACCACGAGATACAAAAAATAAAATAAAAATAAAATATATTAAAAATAATAATAATAATCAAAAATTAATAGTGTACTTTTATTTTATACATAAACGCAACAAAATTCGATGAAACCTAATTTTGTGTATACGAACTAAAACAAAAAAAACAACGTGTAAACGACCCTAAGAAGAAGAAAAAAAGAGTAATGTTACAGTGTGTATTATCTGTAATTAAGCTTGGAAAATGGTCACTTCCAATATTGTCCATTGTGGCTATCCAATTTATCTTTTGTCTTATGTTTAAGAACATACATTAAACATTACTATATCTGGTGCTGATGTTTTGTGTCTAAATGAGTCTTGTTTCGTAGGACTTCCATTGTTGAGTAATTATCATTTAGCTTTCAGTGATGGTTTCTACAATTTTAACATCTAGTCTTTCGAATCTTCTATTGTCATCCCATAGAATGTTACGGGCATTCATATCCCCTGCAATGATAACCTCACCATTGTTATGCTTGGATAAAACATTAGAAAATTTGGTTATTTGGACATGATCATTAGTGTTGTTATTGTAAAATGATATTAAATTTAGTTCAATATTTTATGTTTATTTTTAAAACTTCTAATTTACTATTATAGACGTATTAAAATATTGTGTTCCAACAAATGTTTAAGGACAACAATATCATTTTAAACAAAAGAAAAAGAATAAAATAATTATAAAACTGATGCCACCTTTTATTTCTTCTTTTTCAAAATGGCCGTTGAAACTTTCTTTTTGAATTCACTCTCATTTCCAACTTTTTTTTTTTTTTAAGTATGACGATCTACAAATATTTTTATATTTAAACGTATTTTGCAAGAAAACGAAACGAGATGCTTTCCTGATTTTTCAGTATATGTAATAGAACAAAATGGTGAAAAAGATAAAAACAAAGAAAGGCACATGGGAGAAAATTCAAAAAGAAAGTTTCGACGGCCATTTTGAAAAGGAAAAAAAAGATATGGTACCATTTTTAAAATTATTTTATAATCCCTATTCATTTATTTGTGGGTAGAGTTGGGGTTGAATTAGAGTTGAGTTGGGCGTGAGTTTACGGTTGATTTAAGAGCTGGGTTGCAGATCCAGTTTAGATTGAGTTTGGGTTGTACTAGGGCTGCGAATCAGCGATTTCAATTCCAGCGGTTCCAATGAATGCAATTTTTCTAAGCTCAACTTAAAAATTTATGAACCTGTACAGTTTGCATTCTCGCTTTTTTAAGAAAAAATCAACGTTGTTAAATAAAAGTATTTACAAAATTATTTTATTAACAATCAAATCTATTAATTTTACACGAATAAAATTTTATTTAAATTAGGTGAGTCCAACTAATAAACAATATTTTTTACTCTAATACGCCCAAATTATAATGTACGTATTACAAATTTGAATCATTACTCGAATCTAATGGTCCCATTCCTTCACCATAATCCAGTTCATCCTCGTTAGCAGAATCTTCAAATTCATCTGATTTATCTTCCGGGCATTTTAAACATCGACTTTCATTAATTCCATAATTTATACAAGTATTACCAACACATTCACAACAGCCATCATGGAACCATCTGTGGATTTTGAAAATAAAACGTTTAAAGGGCTGAGTAATACTGAGGCAACCTTTCACTACCTGAAACTGGTGGCACCCATGCTCTGACAATGGTCACGGCATTTATTCCACGACATACATTGTGTCATGTAAACAACCGTGCAATTTACCGTCACAACATCTTTTCTCATATTTTCAATAGGCTCCAATGATTGGTCGGTGGAATCTACAAAACAGTAATAAAATCTTAACATAAATACATTTGTTGATTATACTGTTTAAACGAAAATACTTACGCATGACCATTTTTATATGATGATCAGCTTTTGTACCGTACAACGCGGCATCAAAATCCACCGGGAATGTAAATATTAACCATTGATTATTATCATCGGCTACCTCAGTCAATGCATTAAATAAACCTGGAATTTCTTCAAGATCTTCAACATGTGATTGTTTCGATAGGCCTGGTCTGGTGTCATTCGGCTTTGGACACATTTCTTACAAAATAGGGAAATGCAATTATCGTTTTATAAATTGTTGATTTGAATCCTTCAAAATACATACCCACACAGCTACAACATTCCGTATACAAAAAGCTTAAACATTTAAAACATTCGTTGCAACAAGAACAACTTTTTAAGTCACATTTACAGCTTTCTGTTAACATACATTTGGATACAATTGAGGCACATACGTGCTCATTGCAAGAATACACATAATTAACGAAAAACAAGCAAGTAATTGATGTGAATAGTACCGTTGTTAATAATTTTCTCTCCATCTGAAAAGGCAAAAAATTTGTACAAAATATTAGGTTATTTATTTTATAATGAATAAAAATTTTGAAGATCCAAAAACCTAATAGAATCTAAGAGTACAGTCAACGCTCTATGGCCTTAGTTTCCGATGTAGGACAAATTTTCGGAAAATATGCACGCACTATTCTGTTTACATTATATTTTCTTAGTGAATTATGAAAAGTCATCCGATATTTCCAAAAACAAATTCGTTCAATCGAAATCCCCCAAATATGTATATATGCCTGTAGATATTGTTGAAGCTATTTTTGGGAACCATTTTACAAGAGCGAATTTTGTAAATATGGCGAAACGATTAATTTTATTTCTAAAAAAATGAAGATGCTAGAGTTATCAAAGATCATGTTTTAAATAAATTTGACTACTCAAACCTTTAATACTAAAGATTGTATACAAAATGAATCAGGTAAATTTTCCAATTGAGTTTCGGAATAGCTTAAATTCAGGAGAATTGGCTCATTTTAAACTTAACTAACAAATGGAAACAATTAATCCTTCTGTTCTTGTTGCTATGAAATGTATCTGTAAAAAAGGATGTGTAATGCAACGTGTCTTATACTAAAAGAATTTCGAATTAATGGAATCCAGCCAGAGATAATTTATTGTAGTTTGCAGCCTCCACTCATTTTAAACCGAAAGTAACATTAAATAGATGTTTGATTACAAGGAAAGGATGATGATGTGACCAAAAGTGGTATTATTGTAGATAATATTCAATGAATTTATCTAAATATTATTTAGACGAGTAGTACAGAGTAGTACATATTTTCAATGACAGTACGAGTAGTACATATTTTCAAAGATATTATATACCCAAAAATCGGTGTTCATCAAATATATGAGTAGTTCAGTTCATAGATCAAGTTCGTATAGGTATGTTCGCATAAAGTGCTAAAAGTCTGCGGTTCTAAAATAAAATTTTTACTTAATACACTACAAAATCCTGGCCCTTTTCAGGTTGTCGTATATTTCTTTTCGGATTCTCTAATTATTGTGATGTGATGAGTAGCTCTTCTGAAATATGATCTTAAGTAATATCGGACTTAATAATTTTTACGCAGTTGTATTTTAAATTGGATCATTTACAGAATTATTCCAGCCGTAAATGAAAGTAAATAAATAATTTTTTTATATATCATATTTTATTAAGCTTTTTTTAAATTATTAAAACAAATTTATTTGTTATTTAGCTTATTTTTTTATTAATTTATTGTCGACGTTTCAACGGCTTTATTCCGTCATCCTCATGACAATTTTTTACAAATAAAAAAAACATACAAATTTCAAACAAAATAACAAGTCCTTACAAATGTACATATTACTTGATTTGAAAAAAACCTGTTGGTCAAAAGTGTAAATTAATTTAGAATAACATTGTCGTAGTAATTTAACAAGAATTTGGAAATTTCCTGGACATTTAACAAATTTGGACCCCGCATTTTCTTAATATAAATATTTTCCAAAAATAAACGCTTTTCCAAATTACTTTCTTTCTCCAAAATTGTAGCATCCTCTAAAGATAATACGTGGCCACTGTTCCGTAAATGGTATGTTATTGCACTATGTGAATTTTGAAAGTTGAAAATTGAGTCATGAACATGTTGGTAAACACGCTCTTTAGGTACTGTTTTGTCTGTCCAACGTATTCCTTTCCACATGAGCAATTTAGTTTATACACCAAATTTGATTGTAGTTCTAAAGGAATTTCGTCTTTTAACTTAGTAAACAAAAACTTATCTAAACTTTTTACTGGTTTACCCACAACTTTCATCTCAAAATTTTGACAAGTTGATTTAATTTTTTCAAAAAGAACTTTTATGTATGGAATCGATATAAAGATTTTCCTAGCCTTTTTTTTCACCTGTAAATCCTGTGAATTGGATGGAGTTTCCAAGCGATTATTTTTGTCAATAGCTTTCCTTATGTTTCGGCGTATCGTATTCTTTGGATAACCATTTTTTAATAACACATTTGTTAATTTTGAAAAATTATCCGAATGAAAACATTCATATGATAATTTTACAATTTTTTCAGCTAACAAAAATACTGTATTATTCTTATATGATAATGGAAGCCATGAATTATAATTTAGGTAGCGGCCTGACCAAGACATTTTTTGATACCAATTTGTACTCAAACTTCCATTATCATTCCGTATAACCAACACATCCAAAAAGGCCAACCGATATTCATTTTCCATTTATACCGTAAATTTAATACGCGGCGTAAAATTGTTGAAATCACTAAGGAATGTGGTAACTTCAGAATTTGGAATAGCCACAATAATATCATCTACATATCTGAAAAAGAGTACTGGTTTAACAGAAGATAATTTCAACACTTCGGTTTCAATATGTTCCATCAGTAAATTTGCTATTGCGGGACTGACTGGTGAACCAAATACTTGTTTAAAAAATCTTCCATTAAAACTAAACTCAGTATGATCCAGGGCGAATTTTAATGCCTCCACGATTGTTCAAATCCAAATTTGTCCCACTGTTTAATTTTATATCATTCCATAATTTTTTTTTTTTTTTAACTAAATTTAGAACCAATTTTGAATCCACGTTAGTGAACAACGAAACCACGTCAAGCGAAACTAAAATATAATTTGGTGGGAGAACAAAATTTTGAATTTTTAGTATGAAATCCTCGGCATTTCTTATTCCCGAAAAATTACGACCAACATAACAATTCAAAATATCAGACAAAAATTTAGATAAATTATACAAAGGTGAACCCACGTAGCTCACAATTGGTCTCAACGGATTACCGTCTTTATGTATTTTTGGAAGACCGTACATTCTCGGAGTTGTACCATTGTAGCTACGTAGATCCTTACCAATCGATTTAGTTATTTTGCCTAAACGTTCCCAAGAATAAATAATTAACCACTTAACGCACAATATTTTTATCGTTTTGGGGTAAAAAATAAACAATTTTTTTTTTTGCAGAAAATGGTAATTTATGTTGTTTTTAATTAGTTTATTTAAAAAAAATGTTTTTTTTAAATTTTATTTTTGTATGCTTCAGAAAACTTTGTATACTTCAGAATCCATATACATACATACATACTGAGAACAGAGAATAGAATAAGGAAAATCGAGTTTAATCGATAAAAAAATGTAAGGTTTTGTCTCTATTTTGCTTTCGTGTGTTCGCTGATAGTGTTTAAACTAAAATAAACAAATTAAGGCTGCGGTCGAATTCTCGGGTAAATCATTTACTGCGGTAAATTTACATTTTTAAGGTTCGTTTTCTGTTAAATTACGCATTTTTTTCTATTTTTTTCTCGTTCAATTCTTATAACAATAAAGAATAAAGTATCTAAACGTAAAAGATTTACCTTTTTTTATTTCCCTTACTCTCCAGCAAAAAAAGGTAAATGCATTTACCGAATTTTGCGAATTTACCCGAGAATTCGACCGCAGCCTAAGTGAAGAAACACCGTAACGTATACAGATCTAAATTTCTAGAATACATCTAATATAAAACGTGACTTAAGTACTCCTTAATAAACTATGTCACACATTTTTTGATCATTTTTAACTCCCCTGCCCTTTTGTCCCAAATTATCGCAAAACTTTATACCCTTCTATAAAACAACATTACAAGTTTAGACCCTCCTTTTCGACATACTTTTATAGTCTTTAAATTTTCGGAAAATATTTTTAACTTATTACAGTACAAAAATGTATTCAACTTCTAAAAACCGCTAAATGATCACATTTTATATTCGCCCTCCCCCCCCCCCAACGCCTCAGATCATTACGCTACCGAACCATCCTCCCCCGATAGGCGTGTGACGTAGTTTATAAGAACTGTAATATTTAAATTAACAGAATATTTTATGCCCGTGACGTATACGGAGCTACACAATTTTGATAGTAAACGCCGCCCGTGTATGTCACGGTGCTACGCGTTAAGTGGTTAAATTTGAATTCGTCTGTATCGTCCCGATACCAACTTTCCTAATTTCTATATACGTGTTATCGTCTGACAAGAGCAATTCAATTTTTTCAACGTATGCTATTTTTGACATAAGAACCGTAACATTGCCCTTATCAGCCTTTACCACATATATATCTGGATTATTGGTTAGAAATACTTTAGCCCTTTTGGCTTGTTGAATTTGTTGTAGTTCATTACTTCCTAAAAAAGTTCGTGACATGTTATTGTTAGTCTTGAAATTTGTTAAAATGTTTACCAATCTATTCCGAATAGCAGTCTGATCAGTCTCGTCTAATTTAGAAATACCACTTTCTAAATCAGCTACAATTCTGGGATATGGAACAATATCTTTTCTGAATGGTAAACAAAATTTATTACCTAACTTTAGAATTTCTGCCACATCACTCGGAATTTCCAACCTTGTCAAATTAATAATCCAGTTATTGCCACAATTTTCAAAATTGTTAACCACCCGGTTGCCAATTTCGTTCTCCTCCATGTTCAATATAGTTGCTTCTCTTTCCGATGTTGTAGGTATTTCAAGGCCAATTAATTGGTTAATTTTCCTCAAATGTTTAAATATTAGCCGGGAACACACTTTTAATTTTATTTGATAGTTCCAAAATTTCATTATTGAGCCGGTTTATGAGTCCAAAAACTTCTCTAATTTCCACAGTGATGATTGAAAATATGAATTTTGCTTCTATCGACCGAAAGTGGTTATCATTAATTTGTAAACATTGTTTAATTGTTTATTGTTTGGCAATTTTCAAATCAAGTAGTATGTACATTTGTAAGGACTTGTTATTTTGTTTGAAATTTGTATGTTTTTTTTATTTGTAAAAAATTGTCCTGAGGATGACGGAATAAAGCCGTTGAAACGTCGACAGTAAATTAATAAAAAAATAAGCTAAATACCAAATAAATTTGTTTTAATAATTTTTTTATTTTATTATTTTTTTATCCTGAACCTGAATCTGAACCCAATCTTTTTTATGACTGACCCTGAACCCGATATTGGTACACGGAGAAAAGAAATTACTGACTTATTTACTATATAATATAGTTATCGAATTATAGCAAATTGTGCTATGTATTTCTGTAAAAGGTACTATGTGTATGGTGGACTTTATAATTTGCATAGTAGTGTGTTCAATATAGGAATCATTGGGCATATCCAGCGCAGATAGATCTCACTAAAAAAAAAGAGACCTCACAAATTCTATGCGCTGGATACAAATATCTCAGTAAAAAATGTAGATTAATCTCACTGTTTTAGTGAGATTAAAAATTGTTTTCTACATTTGAAAAAGATCTCATTTGTAGATCTAACTGCGCTGGATACGCCCATTACCATAATCTACAAATTAATTATTTAATATAGGAATGTTGCCTATAACCAATAGTAATTTTTCCTTTTTGTCAAGGTAAATCCCGTTATTTTAAACTGATCAAAACGCATTCCTTTTATTCCTTCTTTACAGTCGTAACGTAGCCCATAATGGTGAACAGTCGATTTTATTTTATTTCGTAAATACAAAAAAATTTTGAATCGTTTCGAGTAATTAATCATACCAATTTTAAAAGAAGTTTAATTTAAAGAAGATACATTTTATGATTCCTCATAAGAACTCTTGTAAAATTGAACATTTTTGATTTAAATTTTATTAATGAAAAATACTCGTAACATAAAAAAGTTTTAGGTTTATATTTAAATCAAACTTTTAATTATAACATATTTTGAAACCAATAATTTATATTAAGTAATTTGATTAATGTGATTAAAATAAAATTGTACAAATTTAAATTTTCTTTGTGCGTCTATGTGAAAAAGGTAGTGCAAACTTATAAAAACAAAATCAATGACGTAAAATCTTGTTCAGAATGGCTTGCTGAATGGTGTTTTTTGCGCTGTAAGTAATATGAGTGATTTATTTGATGAAAAATTATATCAATTTCTAACATTATGATTGTCTTATTCCAGACATGATTACAAGATGATTGTGTGATATCAGTGCTTAATTATTTATTTGACGTATTTCGTAACAGCATGTAGGTATTTGACGTTTTTTCACTGGATCTAATAGATTTTAATTTATTAAAAACAACAAAAGGAAGTGTTTTGATGCCAATTGTAATTTTAGTTTCACCTGTTTTTAGTTATTATGTAAGTCATTTAAATATTTATCTATTTATCATAGGTTTAAAATAAATTTTATTTGCAATATTTATGAAAACGAACGAATTTTTATTAATTTCAAATGTGTGATAAATCATATGTGCTCATTAAAGAGAAATGGTTGTAATCGATATTATTTGTACATTAAAAAGTTATTCCAGTTAAAAACGATAATTCCGAGGAACTAACGTTTTTTAAAATAACAGGATTTTTAAAAATTGAAAATAATATAATATCCATTTTAAATACTATTAGTCTAAGAGCTGGTAGACAATTTTGAGTAGGTATTTGAGGCAGTATGAAAATTTGTGTGACGCTTCTTTAGCAATGTCTAAACACAAAATCAAAGACCTGGCTGAAGGGTAGCGGGGCATTGTCAACCTTTGATTTTTTTAAGTTGCGAAATTATTTTTGCAAAAAATGTATTTGAGGCATTCTGAAATTTTAATACCTTTTGGTTTAGTATTTAATAAAATAAAAAATAAAAAAGCCAGATCATTTAGCCGGGTCTAAAATGTTGCCAGGCGGCTTCAAAGTTGAATTTTGTGGACTTCTAAAAAATATATTTGAGGCAAGCTAAGACTTAGACAGATATACCTAAAAAAACACAACTTCAAAAAGACAGGTCATTTTAGTGGGGCTCTCTACCTGCCAGGTGGTCGGGAATGTACTGAGTTCTTAAGAGCTTTTGTCGTAATTCTACTTTGCAGTTTTCTGTTTCGCTTATTCTATTTCATCTAGTTATCATCAACACTACTTTCTTGAACCTTATTACCTGTTACAACAGTTTTTTTTCAATATATAAGCAGAAAAATTCATAATTTTTACCTTTGAAATAGATTTTTCGAACCTATCAGCAGATTCGTTACATTCAGAAATAAACATTTCACGTAATTGTGCATCTACTTCTTCAATATTTATTAAAAAATCTTGTTCTGCATTTAAAGCTGCTTTTCTATTCGAAATATTGAAAAGTCGTTGCTGGTCGATGCTAGTATCGAATGGATTCATAAATTTCTAAAATACATTGACAAATAATTGAATTTGTTTAGTGTCTTTGTTTAAATTATATTTTTCCAAATCAGCTGTAACATGTTGCCGTTTCCGTAGACAAGTAGCCTCATTAGTATATGATACAACAGTTGATCGAATCTCGTGGCTCTTACAACAGCGCTGCCGAGCAGGAATGGAGTTAATAAAATGTACTGCACCTGTTAATCTTCTTTCAGCATCTGCGTTGATTGTCTGTTCCAGAGTCAGATCAATTGGCTGTCTACAGAATGACTTATCCGTTCTTTGGATTCCAAAATAACTTCTTTCCATGGATTCTTGTAATCGTGGATGAGTTTGTTATAGTTTAATTAAAATATCGTGATATTTAACCAACCAACGTGAATAATTTGGCTGATTAAATACAAAGAAAAGATTGGGCATTTTTGGTTAAATAAATTTAAATAGATCAATATCGCCTGTCCGTATACTGTGGCTTAACTTCTGTCAATATTTGATGAGATTTATGTACGGCACATAAAATTGAGGCTTTTTACCATAAGCTCCATTCAAATGGGCTTCTTTATGTTGAAGATATGAAGATATGAGGTTTGAGGCTTCACTATTTTGTAATAAAGCACCATAAGATAATTTTTGATCATCAAACTCCATCAGCTCTGTACGTAAATTTTCTATAATCGTTATTTTTTTCATTTTTCAAGAAAAATTAAAAATGCAAAATTTCTAATCCAACTGCCATCAGTGGGTGAAATCGTTTACATCTATTAAAGTGCTTGCCAGAAAGCAATGAATCAACAGATCCATTTGCTATTTTTCACTTTCAACAGCAATATTCATTAGTCCACAGCTTTAAAATATGCAAGGATAATATGAAAAGATCCAAAATGAATAAATACGTTATCAAATAATGGCTGCTCACTAGCTTGGATTTGCATCGCAACTTTAGCAATAGCTTAATCGTAAGTAACTTCAATATGAGACTGCAATACTTCTTCAGCGATTTTTTAACTTTCTTTCAGTGTTTCGAGACCAACATTTTTAGAAGTAGTGTTGATGATAACTAGATGTAATAGAATAAGCAAAACAGAAAAGTGCAAAGTACAATTATGTCAGCAGCTCTTAAGAACTCAGTACATTTCCGACCACCTGGCAGGTAGAAAGTCCCATCAAAATGACCCGTCTTTTTGAAGTTATGTTTTTTTAGGTATATCTGTCTAAGTCTTAGCTTGCCTCAAATATATTTTTTAGAAGTCTACAAAATTCATCTTTGAAGCCGCCTGGCAACATTTTGGACCCGACTAAATGATCTGGTTTTTTTATTTTATATTTTATTAAATACTAAACCAAAAGGTATTAAAATTCCAGAATGCCTCAAATACATTTTTTGCAAAAATAATTTCGCAACTTAAAAAAATCAAAGGTTGACAATGCCCCGCTACCCTTCAGCCAGGTCTTTGATTTTGTGTTTAGACATTGCTAAAGAAGCGTCACACAAATTTTCATGCTGCCTCAAATACCTCCTCAAAATTGTCTACCAGCTCTCCATCTATATGTACATATGACATAAAATATTTCGATTTTCACAAGTATGCATATGTTGTAAAAAATCCTAGAGTTAACTAAGATGTACATTAAATGAATTACATAAATTCAAAATCAAATATTTAAAATTAGAAAAAATAATAATTATAAATTAATTATATTTTAATATTTTATTTTTATTTTGTGTAGACAATAAATTGAATGAATATTATAATATGTTAAATCAAATAAATTGAAAACGTTTTTTATTACACAATGGAAAGGATACTATACTCTAAAGTACCCATAGCTATATTACAGTGTAAACGATACGATAATTATTTGTGTGTACTTTTCATAATGGTAATTGTTATTATATTGTTATAAGATATTTTACTATTTTTATGGTAACCGGTACCATACACATCATTTAATATTTTCGTAATATTATATAGTAAGCGTTCCGATAATAAGCCACAAATGCCTGGGCTCCTATAATTTATGGAAATGTGTACTATAAATTTTTTTTCCGTATAGGATTTCACGTTTTAGGCACTGATTTAATGATTTCGACACGTGTTTGTCTTATAAAAAGCTTTAGATAGAATAGATCTCGGCCCATGAAGGTCACAGGCCGCCACTTACTAAACCATCGTAAACATTTTTTTTTCCTGCGAAAGAGTGAAAGTGATGCTTTCAAGAAATCGTGTTGCAATAATATTGTTTTCATTTTCTTAACGCAAAGTGGCTGACATCTGGTGAATGGTTTTACAACTTAAGGCAAGGCTCCATGATACGACGAAACGTACGATTCGAATCGGTTTTTCGTGATCCTGGCTACATGGACGAAAAAATCGTTTCGAAATTCTACGCGTACACACCAACAAAAATAAAATTTTTCAAATGAGGCTTTGATTTTTGTGGCTATGTATACCACGAAAAAAAAAAAATCTTCGTACTGGAAAATGAGTTCGTTTTCGAAGTCGCCATGTCGTACGACGAAAAGGAAAAATTACTTGTTTCAATTAAAATAAAATAATTTGCTACGAACTGTAGTTCGAAAATTAAAATTTACATGTTCCGTTAAAATTTTTAATTAACCACAACTTAAAAAATATAACAATAGAAGTAAAATTTGTAAAAACGTTCTAACGAAATCGTTCGTGTTACCTTTCATGGAGCCTTGCCTTTAGCCAATGGTGGTCAACCGGTAAATAAATGCATAATTACACATGTTTCTTAGTGAATTTATTTCAAAATAATCGTTTTTTTGCCATTAAAACATTAAACTCATTTAGATAGGTATTAATTTATCAATAATATTTGAATTTAAATATAAATGCGGTGCATAAATAACCGGTTACCACCATTGGCTCGTGCAAATCGTAGCGCCTCTTGCATCACTTTAAAGGCGAACAGTTGCGTTTTGAATAGGATACTCTGTATAAAGATTTTTAGATGAAGTTCATGAATAAAAAAAATTAAAAATGTTGTTTACTTAAAAGCAATAAAATGAATGAATTTGTTGAACAACCGCAGGAATATTTCTTTACATATAAACTATCATTCATTGCATGGGATTGTGCAATTTTGTGCCTGTGATTAGAAAATTTGTGCATAGCGTACTTTAGGAAACAGGGTATACTGGCCAGAATCGGCCATAGAACATCCACAATTAATTAAAATCGCCGTTTTTCCAAGCAGTTGTATGGGTGATTTCCAGAAATCCGACCTTTTATTAATATTTGAATTAACACATAGTGTAGTTAATATTCTGGCCAAGATTCACGTTTGTGCATAATATACTTTAGCCAGAATCGGCCATAGAACAACCACAATTGATCAAAATCGAGATTTTTCAAAGAGGTTGTATGGGTGATTTCCAGAAATCCAAGTTTTGCATTTTTGGATGGTCAATATGCAGTGTAGTATTTCCTTCGGTAATCGATATTTTCCAAAAATCGATCGTCGGAAAATGGCATTATTTCGGTTAATTATTGCTATAAAATTAATTTAAAATCACCAAATTAAATATAATTTTATCAGAAAAACTTTTTCTTGAGCTATCGTTTTGTACAAACCATATTTAAAAGGTTTAAAGGTTTCCTTGGATCCTGAAAACCCCTAAAGTTTTTTGTTTCATGTATTTTGGCCTATTTTAAACCTATAACCAAAGTTCAAGGTCTGCACAATTTTTTTCGAGTTAAAATCAAGTTTTCCTGTACTAATATGCACGATATAAAACAGGATTCCTATATGTTGTTGTGATCATTTAGCTTGCTCCAGGAAGCTCCATGTGGAGGCGATTAAATTTACTTCTCTTTGATTTACAATTTTCTGTAATTTTTTCTATTTTTTTTTAAATTTTTTATTTGTTTTAAAAAGGCCAATATGCCGGCGTCTTAAAAAAAAGATCCTTTAGAACTAGCTATCTAATTAAAAGTAATTACTAGGTTAGGTTAGGTTAGTGTGGCCGTCCTAAAAGACCTGCATAGACAGCAAAATGGTCCGTAGCCCTACCACATACAATTTTTCTCGGCTCTACTCACTGAACTACCCAGAGCTTACAACGAAGCATTGAATACGCCTAACGTCCATCCCATTGAGATCCGCCAGGTCACTGAGGTGTGGAGCTCCCAAAAATGTCCATCTGCTTAACGCTAGTGTAACACGTGCAGAGAAGATGGAATACAGTTTCTTCCTCCCCTACATCTTCGCAGCTTCTACAGTAATCATTCGAGGAGACCCCTAGTACCCTCGCATGCTCACCTAAGAGACAGTGTCCTGTAATAACCCCCACGACCATACTAATATGTCGACGCTGTGTTAATACTTAGTGTTAACAGCTGTCCAGTTCTTGCCTGATCTAGTTTTGTCCAAATCTGCCTTTTTATGACACACGCTGCTCGCCTAGCTTCTGGAAATCGCCCATACAACTTATTTGAAAAATCTCAATTTTAATAAATTGTGGATGTTCTATAGCCGATTCTGGCTAAAGTATAATATGCACAAACGTGAATCTTGGCCAGAATATTAACTACAGTATGTTTTAATTTAAATGTTAATAAAAGGGATTTCTGGAAATCATCCATACAACTGCTTGGAAAAACGTCGATTTTGATAAATTGTCGATGTTCTATGGCCGATTCTGGATAATATAAATTATTTTTAAGGTATGTTTAGTAAGGCACAATTTTGCACAATCAATGTTATCCGAAAAATATGTTTTATTAGGCAAACGGTATATATGAGATTTCTTTTGTGATAATCACGTGAGAAATCCCTCTCTGTTTCCTAAAGTACGCTATGCACAAATTTTCTAATCACAGGCATAAAATTGCACAATCCCAATGGGCGAAATATATATAGAAAACTTGGGTTTTCCAAAATGGGATTTGTGGCGTGATGTACACTCCTCTAACTATAATATCTCTCATTATTAGTTAAGGTTTGCAGATTGACAAAATCCGTAACACAATGTGGCAGCTCGAATTCATAGATGAAATATATTATAAAAAATGTATACTATTGCTACAGAGCACTTTGTAGAAATACACAAATGAATTCCCAATAAACAAGTGTAAGTATATAAAAAATGTAATCTATTTTTGAAAACTAAAAATAAATGTAATGTTTACAAAAGCGAGAATTAAACAAATAATAATGAATGATTTTAGACAGACATTATCCATACCATAATAATTTTCTGTGCATTACTCTTTTGTATGTAGTGCATTGTGAATCGAATATACTCAACTCAATCGTATTTTTGTAAAACGTACTAACCTTTCTGTGAATTTTTTATAGAAACTAAATTTACTAATTTTTTAATGATTTACTATACATAATAGCATGATAAATTTATCCGGAAATTCCTTTTTAGTTTTCGTACAGTGTGAGTTGTTTCTCTGTTGTTTAACAAATTCCTTTGGGCTAAATTTTGTAATTGAGTTCTTGGTATGCTCAAAAGAAAAAATAATTTGTGATAGTATGTATTATTCTAAGAATTCATTCCAGTTACTTATAGACTTGCCCGCCCATAAGTGAATATACACACAATGAATAAATCAATAAGTGTACATATAGATATGTATTTGTATCTTTTTAGCGAAGTATAAAAAGTTATTTGGACACTATAATTATTTGGCATCACTTTTTCATAAATATTATCAATTAAATATGAGGTGTAAAGGATTTACTTATTTACCTGTGTTCAACTTTCGTGAAATTTCAGTTTTAAAATTTTTCTTATATAGCTACTTAGCTAGTTAAAATTTTTGTCAATGATAATTTTTTTATTCCAAATCTTGGACTTGCTTAAAACACAATTAATGCGAGATTATGGTTAGGTAAAACAGCCGCCTGATATTTCTTGTAATTAAAAATTCTTTTAAATCCAATATTAAGGTTGCGGGCCAATTCTCGGCCAACCTATTAATATACGGTAAAAGCCATCTTTTTTTGCTTTATAGTCTCTATAGGCTTTGTAATTAACCCAAATTAAATGTCCAATTGTCCACCAATGTGATCCAATGTTCGTATTAATTTTTCATAGTGATTTTGATATGTTATTAATTACACGGGTCAATAAGGGTTAGGTAACAGGAACAAGAATAGTCATTCCGGTCACAGAACTCGGTAATAGATAAAGATATTTAGACGTTTAAAATTGGAAATCAGAGGGGATGAATGGTACTTTACGATGGACCTATTGGTTTTACTGCTGAAATTCCCTAACAATACAGTAAAATATTGAGATAGGGCATTTCTGCTTCCAGATTCGGATTCAGCATCAAAAAATACATCAGAAATGACTATCCTTGTTTCTCTTACTTTTTTTTATTATTTTTTATTGGGCTGTGTTATCTTTAAATTAAATTGCTACTTTAAAAATTCACTAAAATCCTGCCAAATCATTTTATTACAAGTTGTTTGTTCGTTTGACTGAAATTTAGTTATAAGAATATAATTTAGCAATTAATAGATTTTTACGATAACCAATAATTAATATTTTGCAGTCACCAAGACGATACTTTGATAGGCTATATGAGTATTGTGTAGTATAGGTAGTTTAAGCTTCAAGGCCTACATTTTATTTTGTCTTGTTTTTAAATTCTTATTTTAAATTTTGGTTAAACATGTTTTGTTCTTTTGACTAAAGATCTAACAAAATATGGTAATTAACAATTTATCTTTGAAATAATTTGAAATTTTGGTATAAAAAAATATAAAATAAAAACTAGGGTCAGGCCATGCAAGTTTGAACTGTTTATATTCACCATTTCTATTTAAGTAATATTCGACAACTTCTGACTCGAAGCTGTGTGTTCCCCAAATTTCTAACGAATAAATTGAGCCTGATGAATTTTTACTATTCTAGAGGTTAATGTCGAGCACTTTTCAGAAAAATGCCTAATAATTATTCTTATCTGAAAAACTTTGTACGTTTGGAGTATATTGCAGCGTTTGACATTTGCATGGAGATATTCATTGAATATTTATGTATATATAAATTAAAATAATGATTGCACGCAGTATTGTTTTTACTTTTTTACTTAATTTAAAACACTGACAACACCTGATTCAAGTGCACTTGTTTACGTATTTACGTGCTTGTAATATTAAAATATTTACGTTAACAAATTTATATAAGAATTATCCTTCTTTTGTTTATATTACTGAATTTATAAAAAAATTCTACACTCGGTATTACGAATAAGCACGGTTATTTTTATTAGTTTTGCTGTTAAGATTATAATTTGCATTTAAACGAGTATAACTTTCGTTTTAAGTTAGCAAAATACGTATATAGATAAGACGTCACTATTATTTTTCAATGAGAAATGTTTACAGGATAAAAGATACAAGTTTGCTTCACCAAACACACTTCATTAGCACTCGTTTTTTATGTTGTTTGATGAAATGTCTCATAATTTTCATAATTAATTTAATTATAACATCCGATAATATTTAAACTAATTACACCACAATTTTTTATAGACAATAAGTAAAATTTAAAAAGCGAAACAATGAAATATTTTTGAATATGTAAATAAACAAATCACCTGAATTTAAAGAAATCAACCAGAGAGATAGCAAGAGTCTTATTTTATAAGAAAAAAGAAATGAACTAAAAATTTATATTTTTAAGATGTTATGTTTGCAAGTAAGTATAAGAGGGAGATCGAGAGATTGTCTAACTTAACTACACATACATGATCTTTTAATATATTTGCTTACATACATTTTTCATTACTACACGGTGAATTTGATTATAAAATATCTTAAAGAAAGACAGAGCCAAATATAATATTCTCAGAATTGATCTTTTAAAAACAACAAATGCCATTCGTAAACGAGAAAAAATAAAACCAGTTTGATGATCGAACTACGATTTGTTTCGCCTGACATCTATTGATTATTAAAGTTGCATAATACAATATTGTGTTTGTTAATTTTTATAACACTTTCGTGTGACATCTACAAAAAATGTGTCGAACTAGTTTGCTACATAATATAACTTAGCTAATTATTTTTACTTCGTTGATCGCGATGAGTTTCAATGTTGAACGGTGGAAATTGAATATAATATATGTATGTACATATAGTGTAAATAATATCTCAGCGAAACTCATTATTACATCGTTGTGCGCGCCAACAGTGAAGTATTTAAAATAAATTAAAAATTCAGGGAAGGGTCGGCTGAGTAATAGTTTTAAAAACAAAAAAAAATTTAAATAAAGATATGTGAAATTTGATTCCATCACATAATGTAATTTATATTGGAAAATATTAAAAATTCTCATTGTTTTATAGGTAAATTCTAAAATAACATGTGAAATTAAAAAATATTAACAACACCACTGGATATGTAACGTTATACCCATTTAAGGTACGAACTAGGCATATTTAGAAAGAAAAGTCATTTTTCGTGTTAAAGCAAAACAATAAAAAAAACTCCATTTTAAATTTCAATTTGTTCGAGGCAAGCTAATGACATTAAAATTATCTTAAATGTTATCAAAAGTTGTAGTGCTAGTGTATTATCTAAATTAAAATTACATTAATTATTGTGAATAAATTTGAGGAAAAATATAATTCAAAATAGACAAATTCTAACCTCAAAATGTAAACAATTTCTAAATACATCGCTGTGTTTACGCCATTTGTTTTGATGTGCGAGAGCTGTCAGAATTTCGCTGAGATATTATTTTATATAATTTTATGTAATTGAATATTTTTGTGTCGGTAATTGAATATTTTTGTTGCAGAGAATCTTTCGAATTTAAGAATCAAACTTCTCATACCGTTAGAACCGAATTAGTGCTAATTAGTGCTCATTGGAAAAAATTAGTGCTAGTCCAGGAGCCAAGAAAATGGGAAACGAATTATCTTATTTCGCCTGAAAGATGCTAAAAAAAAAATTCAAAAATGAAACTTGATTTTCAGCGGAAATCAGACAACTAAAATAAATTAACTTAATATTTTCCTTAACTACACGCATTGAACAAATTGGCGCTTTCCACCAAAATAAAACGATGATAAATGAAAATCAATCAACACCCGTAGATGATACTATATATTTCGAATCTTTCAAGACACATTATTCGAACAAGGCCTTTTCCGAAAGTTATAATTATGTACTTACATATTTAAATAAGTATGTTGGCGAGGTAACTTAAAATAAGTATTTACGATGTTAAAATTGTCTGATTTAATATAAATTGTTTTCGGCTTTTTATAGACAACATACTATTTGTAATGACATACTCATTATTTTCGATTTGGCAAATCAGAAAAATAATGGAGTCATACTCCTAATATATCTACCAGCAAAAGTAGAAAATATTCATCCCCTCCCCCCTTTTCTTTTCCGCAGAGTCAATACAAAGTGTATCAACTCTCAAAAATGAGAAATCTCTTTGAGATTTTGTAGCTACCTGATGAGTAGACCTTACTTTTCTGTACGAAACCGAATTACCAACACAAATTCTGTTATTTTTATTTGAAGGAAACACAAATTCTGTTATTTTGATTGGATACACATTGTGATATTAAGTTTTATAAAAAAATTAATTAAAAATTGTTTAATAGTTAAAAATTAAATGCGATGCATTCAAAATATAAAATAAGAATGTGAAATCAATTCAAGTCTGAAACGAAGAATTCAAAAACCTACAATAGAAGTGAAGTAAAATTAAAAAATAAAACAACTGCATTAAGCATACTCGTACTTATGGCATATACGACTCGTGCATGCCATAGAAAATGATCATATTTTTGAATTTAATAATACAGAAATTGTACATCATGAAAAAGGGGAAAAATCAAGACTAATTTTAGAATCAGTGCATGCGTATATTAGCATGGACACAACAATAAATGTTAATTTTAAAACTGATACCAGCAACATCTGTCCAGAATATAAAGGAATTATTAAGGGGACGTACCACCTTCAAATTTTCAAAAAATCGAAATTTTTTTTATGATAGAATATGTTAGAATGAACGTTTAAGAACATGATTTTAACATGAAAATTTCAAAAAAAAAATTTATTTATATTTTTTTTTTTATTTATTGCGAAGGGCGCCAAAGTTCGCTGTATATCGCTACACCGACTTTCTCTTAGTAACACCTGCTTATATATACATGCATATACATATATAATATAATACGTTATTCTCTCACATAACAGCTGTAAAAGTAGAGGAGAAATTTTTGAGAGGAAGGTATATTGTACGGTGCAGGCATCGCAGATTAAATTTTGGTAAGGTTTATTACAAAAAAAAAAATTGTTGACTAACGCGATTATCTCGAAATGACTTTTTTCAAGTTGGCGTGCAAGATTGAGAAAAAACTACTTATTCAATCGTTCTAAAATTTTAACACGTTGATCTACATATATTTCTGCTCAGAATGAACTACGGAGGGAATAATCGGTTTTCAATTTTTTGAGTTACAACTAATTGGGGGGGACAAAAAAGCTGAATTTTCGAAAAAATGCCGCCATTTTTTTATTTTTCAACCAATTTTTCTTTGTTTAGTTCATTCCAAGGGCAATTTAATGCTGAATAAAACCCCGTTTTTTTTTTTTTTGGACGTTTCTGAGAGCAGTTATGATGCACGTTGCGAATTTTCAGTGTTTTTGGAAAACCGTTATAGCAGACGACAGTGGGCTAAAAAAAATCTAAAAAAAATTTTTTTTATACAAAAAATAAAATAAAATGTCAATGGAAAGTTTCATTAAGATATCTCTTTTTATTCCATTAAAAAAAAATCTTTGAAAAACTTTTTGTTTTTCAATTTTGAAGGTGGTACGTCCCCTTAAAACATTTACAACGAAAAACAAAAATAGCACAAATATAGTCAAATTAAATTTGTGAATCATATTTTTACTATAATATAAGGTTGCCAGATATCAAAATGGTCAAAGCATGACATTTTATGGATTTCTGATATCTAGGAGGGACAGGGAGGGACATGTTTTAAACTTTGTTTTGCGATACGTATTACCATAAAACAGTAATTTTCAGTGATTTTTTAAATTCATTTATTGTATAACAAAACCCAAAGCTGATTTATCACCTACTCATATATTATTGATAATCGAAAAACTCCGTTCTACTGCCGCATTTGTTGCAGGTAAACAAACACAAATATATTTCTAGCAACTTCAATAAATTTTCATGGGGAATTTCGTTTTTTTAAAATGTGTAATTATATTGACCCATTTTTTATCGGATTGCTCTTTATTGCTATTCCAGTTTAAAAGAGTTTCAGGGGACAAAAAAATATTAAAACGGCTTATTTCGTCCGATAGTTTTAGATCATCGATATTCATATTGGTTTTGAATATCCCCATTAATTTTTCAAGGCAATGAATCACTTCATTTTTCTATAATTTTTTTTTAATTATTTCCATCCAAAAATTTTTATTTCTTCCAAGGATTTTGTCCATTCATTTAAATAGCTAGCGTAGGAGGGAGACTAAAATAATTTCCTATAACAGATTTACTGTTGGATGAGGAAATGAAATTTCCTTTTGTTTTTTCTTTTACAAATAAATTATGAGAAATGGTTTGTATTTCGAAACAAAAGCATAAAGAAGGACAAACTGTACAAAAAGCATTAAAGCAGGAAAAAGAGGGACATAATTTCTCGGAATGACAAACGCTGCCAAAACGGGGCTGTCCCTCCCAAAACGGGACGTATGGCAGGCTTATATAATACATACAATATTTTGATTTTGATTTCTTATTAGAATATAAGCACTTATGAAATTGTGTGTTTTTAACAAACGATGTTTCTCAAGTTTTCTCTTTAATGTTTAATTAACACATATAAAATCAATTTTTTGTGTACATCTCTTGTTGAGGATGGAAATTTAATAATTTATTTTAAAACCAAAATTTAAGTTGTAAAGTTGAATTTTTATGTTAAGTTATTTACATTTTTATGTTATTTATTTAAGTTATTTTGGTAAATTGTTTCTACATATCGATGGCTTAGTGAATTTTGGTCGTAAACCACATTTTTTTTTTTTCAAAAGTGACATTTTGATACCAAAATGTAGAATACAACACGTCGCATCTTTCTATGCCATTGTTTTAACCTAAAAACCAATAAAAAATGTTCCACATTCAATTTTGATCGGCCCTAAAAGTATATCGTCTGGTAACTCATTTTTTGAAAAATGTTAGAAATGTGGGTTAGGGCCGATATTCACTAAGCCATCGATATATTTTTTAAAGAATTTGAATTTTTTATAATGTTTTAACTAAAACTTTATGTAAGTGTTTTCTTGTTTTTTTTATAAATTGTATTACAATTGTAAATTTTATTTTGCAAAACTTTTATATTTTTAGTAGCAAAATTTTGAGAATGGCAAAATGCCGAAATATTAATAATAAAATATAAAGGGCTGAAACCTCACGAGGTGATCAGAACTTCGGTCTTTGGTATCTTCAATGGGGATAGCATTCACCTGTGTCATAAAGTTGGAAAGTTGGTGTGACAGTTTTGAGAGTATTGATTTCTATTTTGACCAAATTATATTTACTTATACAACAACAGCCAAACATGTCAAAAGCTTCAGTAACATGGGTATAGACATCCAATTTAACACGAAAAATCGTATTTTAGAACTTTATACCGAAAGTAGTATACAAAATTATACTGATATTTCTAACCGTGCAACTGACCATATTCCAGAACTTTATCCAGAAATCATTTTAGAATCCCATTTACAACGCAGATGCCAAATTTCATAATAATCGGGTAAGGAATAACCAAGTTCCATCATACTTGGCCGTATTCCGGAACTTCCTCCGAAACGCATTTTAGAATCCCATTTCGAATACACATGTCGAATTTCATCGTAATCGGTTGAGAAATGGGCAAGTTCCATCATACTTGGCCATATTGCAGAACTATATCCAAAATTTTAGAATCCCATTTTCAACGCACATGTGATGAGAAACAGTCAAGTTCCATCATACTTGGCCATATTCCAGAACTTTATCCAAAAATCATTTTAGATTTCCATTTCCGCCACACTACATCCTATCCAACCCCAACTCAACTCCAACTCAACTCCAACTCATCTTCAACTCAACCCGCATATTGACTCCTAACTTAACCTTCAAATCAATTCCCAATTAAATACCCAATTCGAAAATCAAACCAGCATATTATATAAAAAAAAAATCGTAAATATTTATAAAACCAGGTATTTTGGGTCAATTCGTGTGGTAGGTACCCCACCCTCTAGACGTACAGTCTCCAAAAGCTTTTCAAAGCTCCGCCTTGACCATAGAAACAGATTGGAGAAAAAAAATTCAAAATCGGACAAGCCGTTCTCGAGATTCCACTGGTTCAAACATCCAGACATCCAGACAGTCGGGCGGACATTTTTTTTTTTGCTTTTTCGGACTCAGGGACTTTTAAAACGTCGAGAAAATTGGTTTTGGACCAACCAAATTTTTCGTCATTTTTGACAGGAGTTCAATACTTTGGTCTTTTTAGACCGAAGTAATAAATTTAGTATGGTAATATTTGGAAGCAAATAATACGGGTATTGATTTATTTGGGCTAGAATCCACAAAATAACACAAAAAAAGGAGAAAACCTTGACAAAAAACCCTAATCTAAGGTGGAACAGCATATGCTGAAGGATGAATGGCTGATAGGTTAATCAGTACAAAGTATGGGGACTATGCATACCAGGCACTCTCCAGTTTTATTTAGCCTTCCTGTAGTAAAGCTGGGTGACCTACAGGTGATTTTCCATTCCCAGCAACTCGTAAGAGTAAAATCAAAACGGAAGTCGGGGCAGAGCTAGGAATATACGGTAAGGGACTGCCCTCTCGAAGTCCTTGGGAACCAATGCTACCGTCTTTCCAGTATAAGTACTTCCTACAGTAAACATCTAGAAGGGAGAGCAATGAACCCAGATAGTATGTATCGCGAACCGGCCGGCAGTATTATCAGGTTCATTAAGAGCCTGAATATTGACTGGACGGATAATTAAGCAGGTATTGAAAGCAGAAAAGATCTTTTACATCGCAGTGGGAGGTGGCTAAACGCCCACATTGCCCTACAACAATCATAATAATAATGCTAGTGCGTATAATCGCACGCAGTATGTTCTCTTTTCTTCTCTGAATACAAAGATTATGAAAGGTTTTTGACATTGCATCGGCCAAAATATTTTTGGCCTTATCTTTCATTAACAAACAATTTAACTTTGTTTGGTCTTTGACGAATTTTCCTTCGCCAAGCCGACGTGAAAAAATCAAATCGACATATTTTCAAAAGAAAACGTGCCTTGTATACTATAATACCGGGTGTTTCTTTTAAACTGAGACGATCAAATATCTCGAAAAATAGCCACTCTACGGAAAAACTGTCCATAATCAAAATTTAATCATACCGCGGGGGGGAAATACATTAGTGAAAAAAATAGTCCCCACCCCCCGCTTTGTAGGTGGGGCGGGGGTAACTTTTAAACTAAGATAGGAAGCCATATTTTTTATTGCAAATACGGATTCTACGACTAAAAGTACGTATGATTTGAATGAAATATTTTATTCGGTTCATGATAGATGGCGTTGTAATCGACGAAATTCAATTTTTTCAATTTCTTCTTCTTAGAACACACGCATTCGAATCTGCAATATGTTTGAAATAAAAAACATCACGTTTTCATTGGAAATACTCGAAATTCGTCATCAAAACAATTTATTCAGTTTTGTAAATCACATTTAACGTTTGTGTTATTTCTTATCTTCATGTTTTTCGTAATTGCAAAATAAACGATAAAATACTTTAGAATGGACCGTTTAACTGTGCCAGAGAAAATTGAAATGGTTCTGGTTTATGGAGAAGCTGGCAGAAATCTTGAAAATGCTGTTGCTATTTACGCTCAACGTTTTCCGGATAGGATTCGTTCACGTGCTTCATTTGGCCGTACTATCAAACAATTTATTGCTGATGGAAATGATCAACCGAAAAAGAGGACCCGTAGAGCAACAGTCACTGGAGAAAATAATGAAATTGCTGTATTGGCTGCAGCGACTCATAATCCTCATGTTAGTACACGAGAAATAGTTCGCGATTCCGGATTGTCCGTCACCAGTGTTTGGAGAATTTTAAAACGGCACAAGTATCATCCATATCATGTGTCTTTACACCAAGATCTTCATTGTGCTGATTTCCAAAATCGGGTAACTTTAAAACCCCAATTTTGTTCGTTGCGTAATGTTCTCTGACGAATCGTCTTTTACAAACCATGGAACGGTTAATCGACACAACATGCATTATTGGAGTGTTGAAAATCCACACTGGCTTTGCTAAGTTGAACATCAGCGAGCGCCCTTGGACTGTCAACGTGTGGTGTGGAATAATTGGCAACCAACTCATCGGCCCCCACATTATTGAAGGCAACTTGAATGGTCAAATGTACCGAAACTTTTTGGAAAATGAACTGCCAATATTACTTGAAAATTTGAACTTAGAATTGAGACGGAACATGTGGTTTCAACATGATGGTTGTCCTGCACACTATTCGTTGGTAGCACGTGAGGTACTTGATCGTGATTTCAATGGTCGCTGGATCGGTAGAGCTGGTCCGATAAATTGGCCCGCCAGATCACCAGATCTTACTTCGCCAGATTCCTTTTTGTGGGGCTATCTCAAAGACAAAGTTTACAAACAAGAACCAACAACACGTGAGAACATGATTGAGCGAATCAGAAATGCTTATGCTGAAATTCAAGTAGACACACTCCTCAGTTGTGTACTATCATTGGAAATGCGTATTAATAAGTGCATTGAAGTCGCAGGCCATCATTTTGAACACTTATTTTAAGCTAAAATTATTTTATTCACCTGCCATTTACATTAATAAATTGTTTTGATGACGAATCTCGAGTATTTCCAATGAAAACGTGATGTTTTTTATTTCAAACATATTGCAGAATCGAATGCGTGTGTTCTAAGAAGAAGAAATTGAAAAAATTGAATTTCGTCGATTACAACGCCATCTATCATGAACCGAACAAAATATTTCATTCAAATCATACGTACTTTTAGTCGTAGAATCCATATCTGCAATAAAAAATATGGCTTCCTATCTTAGTTTAAAAGTTACCACCGCCCCACCTACAAAGCGGGGGGTGGGGGACTATTTTTTTGCACTAATGTATTTCCCCCGCGGTATGATTAAATTTTGATTATGGACATTTTTTCCGTAGAGTGGCTATTTTTCGAGATATTTGATCGTCTCAATTTAAAAGAAACACCCGGTATAAGGCCAACAAACCTAACATTAATTCTCTTAAATAATTCTTAAATACTTTATAAAATCATCCTATTCAGACCGCAGCACAACAAGCTAATTTAATAAGACGTTTAATTATTTTCATTTTGCAAATTCTTGCTTAATAGTTGGTGAAAGTATTTCAGGGTCACTTTTCACTTATTTCTTTCCAATATTAAGATATGTTAAGACTTTTTTAAATTTCCTAGAGTAGAATTTACTTTGATTTTGAATTTGCTGTTGCTCAGTTACACAAATTATTTAGATTTTAAAAAGTTACTAAGAGAATTAACGTGAAACATTCAAATGGTTTAAAATATAAAACCTTAAAATTCAATAAAAAATATTTTTATTTGGTTTCAAACTTATTTTCGGTAGTATTTTCTACCATTCTCAAGGAGCAATTAAAAAAATTCGGGGTAGGCTGTGTCTTCTACACGGCCGTAGGTGTTTTCCGTGATAACGTTTATAAGAGGTGCGAGAAATGGCACGATGTATGGGTTTGTTAAAATAAATTTCTTTATTATTAGCATCATGAAATGAGAGTACAGTGATTGTTTCCAAACGATTAAGTACTGGGCGATGGTATGAAAAGTACGATATGAAGCGCATGGTATCAGCAGAGATGTGCCTGATGAACCTAAGTTCCAGACAAGTGCCTCCCAAAGTCTCCGAGGCTAGTGTGGTGGACACGCAGTCTAGGTCAAATATATATCAGAGTCCACACTGACATATGACCTATCAGATCAGGCATTCCCCTTTATAGTGCTCTCTAGCATTGTAAATCGTCACTTTGTAGATCTAAATTTTAATTAAAATTTATGTGAAAATTAATTATTTTAATTAACAATAAGTTATCTGCCACAGTTTCTTTACGCACAAATTGACACCAGAATTACTCCGGTCAGATAAGTGATTCTCATGGTTGGTTGTAAATCGCTGTTTTGTACTTTGTAAGTTTAATTAAAATTAATGTGGAGATTAATTATTTTAATTCAGAATAAGTTATCTACCACAGTATTATTAAGCACAAATTAATAAACGAACTGCTCCGATCTGATGAGGCATTCTCTTGCCAGCTATAGTGCCCTCAATCTCTATAAATCCCTATTTTGTAGTTTGAATTTTTAATTCAAATTTAATGTGTAGATTAATTAATTTAATTTAAAATTAATTAGCTACCACTGGTTTTTTACGCAAAAATTGACACCATCGGATCTCCGATCGGATGAGCCGTTCTCTCGCTACACTGGTTGAAGCATTTAAATCGGTCGAAATCAGAGGTTCGCGGCGCGGGTTCCTATGCCGCCGGATGACGTCAGTGCAATAATATTATGCGTGACACATAAAGCCGAAGGACCAATCTAAACAATCATATCTTTAAATTAAAGGTAATGCTTATAGTTGATGAGTAATTGCTCCCGACCAAGGGCTAAATTTCGGGTCAGTTTTCTGAACATGCGGTGTAAAACGTTATCACGTCAAAACAATGCTTAAAAATCGACATTTGTAAGCTTCATATATCCAAATACAAACACATATTTGATACATCACCTTTCTTAAGAAATAATTTATTTGGAAACTAATTATTCTACTAATATATTTCAGTAACCATTTTTGTATGCGTACAAATTTTATCATCGGCGACAAAAATTTTCATCGACAAAAACCAGTCTGATAAATTTATTGAACTTCTTTCAAATTCGTCATAAATTTATCATTCATCGCTTACTTGAAATCGCAAAACACAGTGTATAACAATGATCCTTTTATCAGATTTCATTCAGAATCGTATCCTAGTGTAATAATGTATGCATAAATTAAATTGTTAAGGTTATCTCGTGAAATGATCATCTTTTCGAAATCACACAACAAATTCAATCAAAAAATTAAAAAAACAAAATTTAAAATTTCTTAATAAAATCTTTTTTATTAAACCGTATAATGAACGTTTTCGATCACTAAGTGATCGCGCACAATATTGTAACTAAAGAAACATCACAATGTGCGCCTACTTTTAAAATATTAAATGGCTGTAGGAAATTTATATTCGGAATACTGTACATAGCACAAATAATTTGGTAAATTTATTTATTGCGTTAAACCGGAGAGCTTTACCTAAGAAATAGCTTTTAGAAATTTTGAAAATTTGGCTGTTTTTTAACATTATGATTCTTTCGGCTATTTTATAGACAAATATATTATTTTTAATAGCATTCCAATATGTACGACTTGGTGAGCCAGTGAAATAAAGAAGCCATCTACTCATAACATATCTACTCCAATAAAAAGTAGAAATATCATCTCCCGTCATATACTTTTTAAACGGAAGGCATCAATTTTTGTATTTCGATATTAGTTTTTAATTGTTTTGTTTGTTTGTTTGTTTTGTTGGTTTGTTTGTTTCTACCTCTGCTATCTTTTCTGGGGCTCAAGGCACTCCCAACTCTTTCGCAGTTTCGCTTTTTACGTCCTACCTTACGCAGTAGCCAAATCGCGAACGTACGGCTAAAGGCCCGTTTTGCGTAGACCATGTGCACATTGCATTGCTTCACGTCAGCCTATAGTACTGACATGAAAGGTGGGTTGGCCCATGGATTCTGCACTCTCATCAGGTTCAGGTGGTCATAGTTTTGTTCATCTTCATCATCGATCGTATCAGATGATGAAAAATCCCTTTTGCAACCCGCCCCTATAGGGATTCGAACCCCGTACCTCCCGGTCCAAACGCCGCAGCTTCAACCACTGTGCCGTTTGGTCGGTAGTGTTTAATTTGCTTATGTTAAAATTCGACCGATACAAATTTGCTTATTCTTTACTTTTGCCGTATTTTTATCTTCTTTTGAGTAATTAGCTTAAGTGCAAATATTTATTGAAAATCGGTATTTTAATATTGAATTTTATAGGAAGAACTAGAAATTCCGGCTTTTGAGTAACAAATATTCGGCATTTTCGGACTATGAAGAAATTCTTATATTACCTGAAATTGGGGGTTTTCCAGTAACATTTACAAAAACCCAACAACATTTTATATTGATCAATAAATAACGTTTTATATAAAGAAACATTATATTAGGGACGTTCGTAAATATGTATAGATCTAGGGTAATCACGGTAAATTTGGACCATTAAATTAAATTTTATAAATTTTAAATTCACTCTAAAGTTACCCAGATCTATTTACGAATTATACTACACCATCATTTATACCTGCTTTCCATATTGGATAGTTTAATAGCAAAATAGTAAAATACTATTATCAAAGACGGTGGAATAATTCAATTTAGATAAAGTTTTTAAGTTCTGGAATAGGGCCGTTTAGGATAGAACTATTCCTAAACTAATTAATTTTCCTAAACTAGCTATTCCTTAACTAATTATGATGAAACTCGACATGCTCTACGAATATAATGTTCTAAATAATTTTTCTAATTCTGGGACCCTTCTCTACCATTAGAAGTTTTACTAAAACTTTTAATTTATTTGAAGTTACTATTTCCGAAAGATTGTAAGAGAACTTAATCCAGTTTCGAACTGATGAGCTTATGATAATGAAAAAGTCAATCCTCTCATCAGGCCGCGGCGACTGGACTGATTGTACCATAATTTACATTCTATATATACAGAATGTACTGTGCAGGCTGTACTAGTGAATTATACTAATACAACTAAACTCTCTTACAAATTTTCTTCGTCACATTCACACAGCTCTATTCCTGTGTAAGCAAATTATATCAATTAACAATTTTTTTATTCTAATTTGAATTAATTAATTCGTGTAATTTCTAATATGCAACCGATCCTAAGATCATTTTAATGTGTTTTACAGATAACACGTAGAAGTATATTGGTATTTACGAACAATTATTTATCACCCAACACACTGATATACAGGTTTCAATATTAATAATTTTTAATTTCTTTGAAGTTAAAATTTCCGATTTTACTAAAACTGCGCGTGGTGTCATCTAATTTTTTTATTTTCCTTTGTTTGTGATTAAATTATCAATATGAGAAACTTCAATAACTGCCAGATTCACAAACACCTCCACAGACTTATCATAATATTCATCAATATGAGAAACCTCCACAGACTTATCATAAAAGCTTTTGTCTGTTGAGGTTTCTGTGAACAAGGCAGCTGTTGAGGCTTATCCGTTGTGAGGCCGATCGAAATCAGTTAAGAAATAGCCATCATCATAATTAGTCAAATGCAGGAATTTCATCTCAAAATCATTTTTGAATCCCACTTCCAATGCACATGTCAAATTTGTCTAAAATCCGTTAAGAAATAGCCAATACACCTCTCAAATTTACTCACACTCCAAATTTATCCAATTTGAAGGCAAGTTCATCGTTATTTCGGCATTTTTGAAGTCACGCAATAAGTGGTTTTCAGAGAATAGATCATAATTATCTTTGATAGCCCGTTTTGTTAATCGAAAAATTCACTTGATTAAAAAAAATTAAAAATGAACTGAAAATCAGCAAAAGTTGATAAAATTTTCTGTATTGCTAAAAAAATCCACAATAGTTATTTAGTTGAGTTGTTACAGTACGAGTTCGACGTTTATGGACGAGGCGACGAAGGAGCCGAGTCCAGAATTTTGAACGAGTACTGTAACGATCATTTAACGTACGTGAAACGTACAATGTTTTATTTCATACTATATGGGACATTAATTCGATTTTTTCATTTAAAATTAAATTTTAAAGTAAAAACATGAGTTTGAAATTTAGAGAAAATCAATCCAAATGATTTTCAAATTATCAAGTTACCCTAGTTATTTTTTTTTGTTTGTTTGGTTTTACAGTCTACTCTACTGTAATAGCTCGTTTTCCGGACACTTTTGTTCTCTGACGTAATGATTCATTTCCCGGACTGAAATCAGTCACGTAAACATTGATTTTCGGTATAGTATGAAATAAAATTTTGTTATGGATTTATTGTGTCTTCATAATAAAAAAACAAAATTTTTTTTTACAATATGTGTTGATTTAATTTTTATTTCCGACTTATCTACCCAACCAACACTAAATATCCATTTGGCCCTTTAAAATTTTGTTGACCTTGAAATTATTATTAATGGATGATTTGAAAAAACTAAAATGTATTCGATCTTTCGTAATTTTTACAATATGTGTACACTATACAGACATAATAACTCGTATAAATGAAATTTCTATAAAATGTATTTTTCCTTAAAGGTCGGTATTCATGTACATACAATTAAATTGCGTAATATAATCGTGTGTCGTCAGAATATTGCGCAATATACACAATTTTTATTCAAAAATTTCCAATTCTATTGCACAATACTAACGTCACACAATCATATTGCGCAATTTAATTGTACGTGAATAACGGCCTTAAGCACTTTATTTTAATTTTATAATTTATGTATGTAACTATGTATGTACGTACTACGTACGGACATTTTATATTAACCCTTTCGAACGCCGGCCGTTTAAAATTGACTTACTTCAAAAAATAAAATACGTAGCACAACTATGCACTGCTATGATAAAGCATTACTCATATAACTGTAATATGAAACATAAATACATAAGAGAATGATGAGCACTAGAGAAATGAGACAACAATTAAAAATAACGGTTGAGCGATGAAAGTTGGTGTACAATAATATTGATTGCTCAAGGCGTTAAGAAGGGTTCAGTTGAAATAACAAAAAGTACAAAACAAATCCAAAAGTTGTTTAACCCTTAGCGAACGAAAGGCCTCGCTGAGAGGACAAAACAATTATGCCATTGAAATCGAAAGGCTTCGAAAAGAGGACATGTGAAATAGGGTGTGTAGGTATATAACCGGTTTCCGAACAAAAAGGACATGCATTTTGACATGCGTCTTGGAAAAGGGACACTTTAATGATTTTTGGGTGAATTTTTGGAATATGGCCAGTCATTATGTGACTTAGCTATTTCTTAATCCATTTTAGTGAAATTGACTAGTGCAACGGAAATGGGATTCTAAAATTATTTTTGGGCAAAGTTCTGGAATATGGCTAACTAGGGTGGAATTTGGCTATCCTTTAACCGATTTTAGTGAAATTAGGCATGTGCGTTGGAAATAGAATTCTAGAATATGACCCATTATTATGGAACTTGGCTATTTCTTAACCAATTTTAGTGAAATTTGGCATGCGTGATTGAAATGGGATTCTAAAATGATTTGCATGAATTTGGACATATCCAGTAACCATATGTCACAAAAAATCGACAAAAAGTTGACATTAATTTTTTATTTGTCGACCAAATGTTTAAAAATTTGTCAAGTATTTGTCAATAATTTGTCGACAAACGGTAATTTGAAATCACCAAATTGTCGCATTTTTGCATAGCAATTTTGTCGATCAATTCGTCGAATTTTTGTGGATAATTTGTGGACTATTTTGTAAAAAATTAATTGTCTTTTCTTTCTTTTAATCCACATTTTTTCCATAAAAATATGATAAATTTCACGACAAAATTGTGGAACGGGTTAGTTGAAAAATTGTCAAATATTGAATAACATTTTTGTGACGAATTTGTCGATATTGTGACAAAATTTGTGAAAAATTTATCAAATACGAATAACATTTTTGTGTTTAGTTATTTGATACTTTGCGACAAAATTTTCGGAAATATGATCGTGAAATTTTTGTGGTTTGGGTTAAATATTTTTTAAATTTTATATTTTAAATAAAAAATCAGCAGCTTCAGAATTTAAATAATCTATTCTTTAACAGATTCATGGCCCGAAATAGAGTTGATCAACTTTATTTTCCCATTCTTTCTCGTGAAGTTTATCGGCCTCTTTACAGCCTATTGCAGACTTTCTCTCCGGCATGTTGAAAGCTTCTTCGTCTGAAAATTATCAATTTTTTTATTATTTTTAGAAAAATAATGCTAATAAATAAAATATTTACCAATAGCGATCATGCTGCATTCTCACATCTTTCACTGTTCTGTTCAAATATCTCCTTATTACTAATAGGCATAGATATATCAGTCATCATTTGGTATTTCGTCATTTAATTTATTTGAAATTTTTTTGCTAAACTAGCAAGCCTGTTAAATCAGTCTATTTTGAGTCACGTGTACGAAATAAACCAATCAAAATAACATTACACTGATAATTTTCCTAGGGAAGTTATCAGTGTAATGTTATTTTGATTGGTTTATTTTGTACACGTGACTCGAAATTGACCGATTTAATAGGCATGTTTTTTAGAAAAACATACTATGGCTACTAGATGAAAAGAATTTATAGTTTTATTTTACAATAAATACTGTTTCAAAATGACACTTTCATAGAACAATTTACAATCTAGCAGCCTTACTACTAGAATAAAATAAAATTGCAAAAAATTTTCTCGTCGAATACCTCTCGAGCATTGATAAATACCTCATAATTTTATTATATTTCCCTCAAGTACGTTGCTTTTAGGTAACAGCCCTCAGCCTACGGCTTCGGGCTGTTACCAAGCAACGTGCTTTCGAAAAATATAATAAAATTATTTCGGGAAATTATCAATGCTCTTGGGATTATAATGTTTTCACCTGCATATATGTTATTCTATCGGTGTGTACATATATGCAACATTATATAAATAATTGATTTAATTCCGTGCTCACTGAAGGAAACGCACTAAATTTTATGATGACGCGCATATGGCGCGCCGGCTTTATAATTCAACTTGTTTTTTTTACACTTTTATAATTAAAAATATTTGTTACAATTATAATTTGATAATTAATTTATTTTATCTTTCACCACGCACTACAAATTATTTCACGTGAAATAATTTAAATCCGTAAATCGGCGTAATTTATTTTTACACTTAAAAATACTTCCGCGCGTACAAAATGGTATCCGAATATTTTTGTATTGTAGAATGTTGAAAAACTTTTAACGAAGTGTGTTAGGCGAGAGCCAAAACGATATGTGTATATAAGCAAAATAATCGTTCGTTTCCCGAGCGAAGTCTTTTCAAGCGGATGAATAAAAAGGAGAAGCAGAAATGAATTTGTTTTGTTTTGGATTATATTCGCTGAAGTAGTATCTGAATAAATGAATTGTGTGCTGTGTTTATGTAAATAAAGTGCGGAGTGTGGACGTGCACATATTGTGGCGATGAACGAGTGCTGAAATTGAATTGGATGATGAGTGAGTCGCTACAGGACTCCCCCACGAGTGATTTCCCCCACCCTAGGGAATGATTGTCGGAGTGGAAGCTATACGGACGGTTTTATGAACCCGATGGCTTGATGTGTGCTCAGCCGAACTAAGTATTCCGTAAGCTGGTTTAAGTCGATCGATTGAAACGTTGGAATTTTTTCCATTAATCGATACGACAAAATGTTTCCTAAGTCTCCGTATAACTTCATACGGACCTTCATAGGGAGGAGTTAATCCCGTGCGAACCTTGTCTGTTCTGATAAAAACAAAATCGCAGTTGCTGAGCGATTTCGGAACAAATACGTCATCTTGTTTGGATTGACGTGGTGCTTTAGGTATGAGGTTGCGCATGGTTTGTCGCAGTTGGTCGATGATTGTGTCGGGAGTTGGGAGTGGTGAAGGAGGATTTTCGATAAAGAATTCACCGGGTAGTTTGATGGTTTGACCGTAAACTAATTCTGCCGGTGAGCACTTAAGATCTTCCTTCACTGTTGCTCGGATACCAAGTAGTATGATTGGTACTTCCGAACTCCAGTTTATCGTGTTGCCTCTGGCCATTAATGCGGCTTTGAGTTGCCGATGGAAGCGTTCGACCATGCCATTGGCTTGCGGATGATAAGCCGTTGTGCGTATCCGATGTGAGCCAAGGAGTTTTGTTAACTCTGTGAAAAGCTTGGACTCAAATTGCGTTCCTTGATCGGTTGTGATATTAAGGGGTACGCCGAATCGTGATACGTAGTTATTGACAAAAGTGGTGGCAATGGTTGTAGCAGACATATTGGTCATGCAGTATGCTTCAGGCCAGCGAGTGAAGCGATCGACACAAGTGAGTAAGTATGAGTATCCATTAGATGGTGGAAGTGGTCCTACGATGTCTATATGGATATGCTCAAATCGACCAGGCGGAATTTGAAATTGTCCATGAGGTGATTTTGTGTGCCGTTGAACTTTGGCACGTTGGCAGGATAAACAAGACTGAGCCCATTGGTTTACGTCTTTGTTTATACTGGGCCAAAAGTAGCGAGCTGTGATCAATTTACGAGTTGCACGGACTCCAGGATGTGAAATGTTGTGTAGTGTATTGAATACGGTGCGACGTAGTGAGTCTGCGATGTATGGGCGATTCTTCCCATCTGCGATTTCGCAAACTATTTCGAGGCCAGGTAGTTTGAAAAGCTTAAGTTCCATTGATGAACTATTGTGACATTCGGAACCAGAAAGTAAATTCTGAAGTTCTAGGTCTGCTTTTTGTGCGTTTGCAATTATTTGTAAGTCGATGTGTGTGTCGACTGCGGCCATTTCATTGTCGGTTGTGCGCGATAGTGTATCTGCGACAACGTTGTCGTGTCCGTGAACATGCTGAATGTCCGTGGTAAATTGACTGATGTAATCGAGGTGGCGAGATTGCCTCGGATTACGTTCAGTTTTAGACTGAATTGCTCGTGTCAGAGGCTTGTGGTCGGTGTAAATGGTGAAATCCCGACCTTCGACAAAATATCGGAAGTGTTTGACTGCCTGATAAATTGCTAGTAATTCCCTATCGAATGCAGAATATTTCTTTTCGGCATCAGAGAGTTTCTTGGAGAAGAATCCCAGTGGTTCCCAACACTCGTTATTGTACTGTTGTAGTACAGCACCGACAGCTGTATTTGAGGCGTCAGTGGTTATGCTGAGCTTTGAATCGCTCAGTGGGTGTGCCAGAAGTGTTATCTGGGCCAATTCAGCTTTAAGTGACGTGAATGCTTGTTGACATTCGTCAGGCCAAGTGAAATTTTTGGCTGTCTTGGGCTTCTTGAGTAAAGCTGCCAAGTGGCTGTGAATTGGTGCGAGTGTTTGAGCGAGTTTTGGAATGAATCGATGGTAGTAATTTACCATACCGACAAATCGCTGTATACCTTTTATTGAAGTAGGGGCTGGGAAATCCCTAATGGCATTAATTCGTTCTTCAGACGGCAGAATACCATTAGGTGTAATCTTATGGCTGAGGAAGTCAAGAGTAGATACGCCAAAGACGCACTTTGAGCTCTTGATGTGAACGTCAAACTGTGTTAGCCTTTGAAAAAGTTGTTCGAGGTGTAGTTTGTGTTGTTCCTCAGATTTAGATGCAACAAGAATGTCGTCAATGTAGACGAAAACGAAGTCTAAATCACGAATGACTTCGTTCATAAATCTCTGGAACGTTTGAGCGGCATTGCGTAAGCCGAATGGCATTCGGGTGAATTCGAATAGGCCAAACGGTGTTGTGATTGCCGTTTTATGGACGTCCTCAGGTGCGACGGGAATTAAATGATATGCTCTGACAAGATCAATCTTGGAGAATATATTGCATCCATTTAAGTGCATGGAGAAGTTTTGAATGTGGGGTATCGGGTAGCGATCCGGTGTTGTTACCGTGTTTAAACGCCGATAATCCCCACATGGTCTCCAATCTTGATCTTTTTTCTTCACCATGTGAAGTGGACAAGAGACGGGAGATGCAGACGGCCTACAAATCCCTAATTCCACCATATGCTGGAATTCTGTTTGAGCGGCTTTATGTCTCACTTGATCTAGCCGACGTGGTCTTGAAACGGGCAGATGGCCTGCTGTAACGATGTGATGAACCACGTTGTGTCTAACTGGTAAGTTGTAATTTGGCTCTGCTGTAAGTGATGAGAAATTCTTAAGCAGAGTGGCATAACCGTTGTTGACTGCATAATGGATCGGAGTTGGAGTGTTATCACGAACCATTGTGGCATTGATTGACAGCTTAGTCGCTGAATCAACCAGCCTTTTGTGCTTTAGGTCAACAAGGAGGCCAAACTTACACAGGAAATCGGCGCCAATAATCGGACGATTCACATCAGCTAAAATGAATGGATGAGTGAATTTTCTCTTAAGTCCGATGTCCACCTGAAGCAATTTTGTGCCGTAGGTGTGGATTGTGGTATTATTGGCAGCCGATAAGACTAGATCTGGGTCGCGTTTTGAGAATGAAAACGCTCCCTTGAAAAATTGAGCTGGAATAACCGAAAGGTCAGCGCCAGTGTCTATTAGAAATGTGAAATTATTATGCTTATCGTGTATGAAGAGACGACCTAATTTATGGGTGTGGGATGTTGTCATCTCTACCCGTTGAGTGACTCGTTTTTTGAATGGGTGATGTCCACATCCATGGTGGATGCGGATGTACTTTTGAAATTACATGGTGCTACACATTTTCGCGCCGCCGCCCCGAACCTCCAATGAAACCAGCATTTATCGTATTGGCGGGTGTTGCTGGGGCTTCTTGAGTAGGAGCTGCGTCGGAACCCTGTTTGCGCCGAATTTTGTCGACCTCTTGAACGACTGCGGTTTCTATTGTTGAACAATGAATTCAATTTTGACTCAATTTTCGTAAGTCGATCTTCGACTGTGGCGCTGTTTGAAGTGCTCGCAGTTGGTGGTCGATAGGAATCCGGACGGACGGCGGCTCTTGACTGTCTTGTAACCGCGGAAATATTTTGATTGCTGTTCATCGCGGCATACAATCTATCAGCTGTGGTAGCGAGTGTATCCAGATCTTGCGTGTCAGGCTGTGCCAACAGTGCTATTCGGATTATCTCCGGCATCCGTCGCACCCATAACGATTTTATTACTTTATTTGTGAATTGTGTGCCAGCTAGATTTTTAATGTGGCGGAGTGCCTCTGATGGCCTTCTGTCTCCTAAATTTTGATTTGATAGGAGTGTTTCGAGCTTGGATTCATCTGAAGGCATCAGACGTGTGAGCAGGGCCGTTTTCAGAGATTCATACAAGTTCGCCTCCGGCGGGTCCGCTAAAATGTCGGACACTATTTCGCACGCCTGGGGAGAAAGTGCGGACAAAAGGCTTACAAATTTTTCTTTGTCCGTTTTTATGCTCGTAATTCTGAATTGTAGCTCCGCCATGTTAAACCATGTCTTTGCATTTTCCATCCAGAATTGCTGGAGCTTGATCGAACGAGAGATGGCCTCAGCCTCGTGTTTGATTGTTTGGGGAGCCATTTCCTCTTCGTGATCGGACATGATTATATCTGGCCTTTTTTAAAATTGACTCACTTCAAATAATCAGTGGAATAATTAAATATAATTGAAATTTATTCGGAATGGTTACCGTATCGAAACGAAACTAGTTGCAAGAGTTTGTAATGAAAATATTGTTTTATCTGTTGGTCGACGAGTGCCCCCAAATACGCGACGTGCCGTCACCTTCGTCTTGGGGCAGCTACTCGACGGTTCGGTGTCAATTATAAATGTAGATAATGAGTGAAAGCAAAATACAATTATTGAAATATAAATATGATGATGTTTGAATTCTATGAAATTACCGCGACCAATAAACCAAACAAAACAAGTATCCTTGCGTCGAGAAAAAAAATTAAATAAATACCGTTCGAGCAAAAGAGAGAACAAAAAAAAAATAATGACAATAATAATCCGTGGTCGTGGTGAAAAATTTACAATTTAGCAAAGAATTTGAAAATTTTTTTTTTTAAATTTAGTTGAAATAATATGATTTTAGAACGAATTTGATATTTAGTAAGAAATGTTTATGATATTTAGTAATATTTATGATATTTAATAAATGTTTATGAAATTTAATAAGAAAAAAAAACTTTGTCTGTTTCAAAAAAAAAAAACTTATCTTTTGATGTAGGTATGCTGTACCACCACGTGTGTAGGTGTTTGGTCATCAAATGTTGCACCACGTGTGTAGGTGTTTGGTCATCAAATGTTGCACCTCGTATGTAGGTGTATTTATATTCAATTTACGTGATCGATTGCCACACCAATTGACAGTAAAATCCACGGAATATATTTAACTTGATGTATAGTATGTATAGTATTTACGTTGCGGTATAGCTGTTTCTAATATGTACCGTTGTAAATTGTTATTTCAATCTCTGTGTGTTTTCTGGAATATTGTAATATGACTTCGTTTGACTTTTTGTTGTTTTAATTTCCCAGATGTTGCGTTTCTATGGCTTGGCTGTGATGGCTCTCGTTAATAATTTTCGAATTTATACTCGTTGTTGGTACGTGAATAATATGAAATGAAATGTATTTGTTATATTATGTGTATGTTTAATATTTTTGCGTATTTTTTTTTTAAACAAAAAAAAATTAATACATACCCTGTGCTTGATACGAGTTTTCGTATCAAGCGTAGTAGAAATTTCGATTTTACAGTAAATTTTGATTTGGAAATGGTATTTTAATATTTTTCTGATTTAGTTTCCCACCGTATTGATTGTATTTTACGTTTTCGTTCGTTGTATTTATGAAGTTAACTTAAAATCACTTGTTTCGCAACACAAAAAAATTATGGAACAAAATGGCGATTACGTTTTTGATTTATCTATATATTTTACAACCACAACCTGTGCGTATATGAAAATTTTACACGCGCACAGAATGACACTAAACTTTGAGAAACAAAAAAAAATGATGGATTTTTATTTTTTTTTTTATACACGTATGAAACAATTTCAGCGCCCGAAACCAAAAACTTTTTAAAAAAAAAAATTGTGTGAGAAATGTTTAATTTATTATTTTTATATATCTGTATCCCTAAAAAGGGCGTCGTATGGTCACCAATATAATGTTTTCACCTGCATATATGTTATTCTATCGGTGTGTACATATATGCAACATTATATAAATAATTGATTTAATTCCGTGCTCACTGAAGGAAACGCACTAAATTTTATGATGACGCGCATATGGCGCGCCGGCTTTATAATTCAACTTGTTTTTTTTACACTTTTATAATTAAAAATATTTGTTACAATTATAATTTGATAATTAATTTATTTTATCTTTCACCACGCACTACAAATTATTTCACGTGAAATAATTTAAATCCGTAAATCGGCGTAATTTATTTTTACACTTAAAAATACTTCCGCGCGTACAAAATGGTATCCGAATATTTTTGTATTGTAGAATGTTGAAAAACTTTTAACGAAGTGTGTTAGGCGAGAGCCAAAACGATATGTGTATATAAGCAAAATAATCGTTCGTTTCCCGAGCGAAGTCTTTTCAAGCGGATGAATAAAAAGGAGAAGCAGAAATGAATTTGTTTTGTTTTGGATTATATTCGCTGAAGTAGTATCTGAATAAATGAATTGTGTGCTGTGTTTATGTAAATAAAGTGCGGAGTGTGGACGTGCACATATTGTGGCGATGAACGAGTGCTGAAATTGAATTGGATGATGAGTGAGTCGCTACAGGATATTACTGCTGATAATATGCAGGTAATATTTACTGGAAATTCTGTTAATGTTTGCTGTAAGATTTGCATTTTTTGGTTTAGCCGGTAAACTTCTAATTTTAAACTTTCTGCAAGAAACAACAAATGTGTAAGTTAGAGTTTTGTTTTATAAATTTACTGTTAATTAAATTACTAATTTGATCCTTCCTTAATACACATCTTACTTAGTAATTGATCTTATCTTATAAAAAATACTTGATAATTAACATTAATTAATATAATCGGACCTTACATTATTAAAATTTGTTGATTAATTTCACAAAAAAATACACTCACTTAAAAATTAAAAAAAAAATTATCATTAATAACTGATAAAAACACAATAAAAATACCCAAATCGCAAAAGATTGAACTTTACTTAGAGAACAAATTTAATGAAATGAAAGCAAAACTCAAACAAAAAAAATTCAACAAACAATAGATTGAATGCTAGACAACTTCATTGTGATTTTTTGTGTTAAGGAAAACAAATAAACGTCAAAATATTGTTCATATCTTTTTGTATGAAGTGGCACAGATGCAATTTTATTTCTATAATTACAGACATATATTAAATATTTTTTAATAAAAATTTAATTGAAATGTATTCATTTTATGTCATTTTAAGATAAGCAAGTAAATTTTTTTGTGAAAAGCGTGTGAAAAATTAAAACATAAAAAGAAAACAAATTCGTATTATTTAGGTTTAATCTTGTGCCGTTTGAGTTTTTTGTGTGGTTATTTTTATTAAAATTAAGTTATTTTCAAACATTTTAAGTTAGCTTCATATAAACTGCTGTTTGTTTTCCTTAACACTCAAAAAAATTTGACATATTTTGGCTGTCAAATAATCGATCTATTCTTCGAGAAAAGCATATTCGAAATAATACTGCAATGTATAATGCTCTCTCGTAGTATAAGTTTCTCTCCTATTGTTTTATTTTATTACCAAAATAAAATAATGCGTGTTTTATTGTTGTAGAAATGTAGAACAACGGTAAATTACCAAAAAGGCGTATCGACAAAATTTCAACAATTTTTGGGTCAGAAAAATACACAAAATATTATTGTTCGACAAAGTGTTATTATTTTATGGTTAAAAAATTGCTGAAAATTTGTTACAAAGCCAGTTCGACAAAACTTCCACTCTTTTTTGTTAATAATTTGTCATCAACATTTGAGTTTTACGAAATAATCGCATTTTTTGGTGAAGAATTTGTCAATAAAATCCAGTTCAACAAAATGTCCATTTTTTGGGTTAAACATTTGTGGGTGGAATGATTAAAATAAATAAAAATTATTTTTCGACAAATTTTCAACAATTTTTTATGAAAAATTTGTCGACATTTGTTTGTGATAAAAAACGAATGGGGTTCAAGCTCCACCTGAACCGCAAATATTTGGTAAAACATAAAATCAAAAATAGAGGTAAAAATTGTGACGATTTTGGCATCATACAACAAGCTCACGTTATGAACAGCAATAGCTCAGACGGTTAAGTATTATAAACACGACCGATGGCAAGCATAGAACAACAGTTTTTGGTTTATTTTAAATCGTTAAATAAAGAAATAAATCGGTTGTCATAGCCCCCACCAGTAGCAAGCGTAGAGAGAATTAAATAGTAAAGGCAAAGCAAATATCAAAATGTATAAAAGTAGAGTGAAATAAAATGTACACAGTGTTTTTAATTGCAAAATCCGGACGAACTCAGAAGCCCGGTTCGTAACAATATTTTTGCTACATGACATGATTTGTTTTTTTATTTTTTGTATTTTGAAAATGATGATCATTGAAAATGTATGTCGGACGCACAGAAATATTTAGCCTCAAAGATGTCGTCGTGACACTTTTAACACAGCATACATGTAACGTGAACACTGAAAGTACTCTCGCTATGTTTTTTGTCTTTTTTTTTCTATTTTAATGTAATACATAAAAAGAGACGAAATATTTTTATTTAATATAACATTTTACATGGCTCGCAACATTTTAACGCAAAATTTAACATAACATTTTAACGCAGCGTGTAACATGAACCCAAAACTAGTACCCTAAATGTTTTACCAAACATAAAAAACAAACGTTTTTGTCATAAATTGGTGGGACCGCATGGTGATCACATATTATGGTTACTCGGGAAATTCAACAAAAGTAGTTCGACAATTCGACACCGTTTCAATTGTGATTTAGAGTAATTATATATCCTCCGCTAGGTGTCTTTTCCAAATTTGGATTTATAACCAAAAAGTGGGTGCACCAACTATATTGTTCGTGTTTTTCAATCTAATTATTCCATCATCTTTGCTATTATACTATTTTTCCTTATCGTATTTCCACCATTTGTTGGTGTAAAGTTAAAATCGTTTGAAATTTTTGTGCGCGAACTTGAGTGCATTTCGGCATTTTGCACCATCCTGTTCAAACCACATATTCTGCACATCAATATCTTCTAATTAACTCTAGAAAAATGTTCTAATCATCTCTTAATATCGATAATTGATGTATTTGGCTCTTCAGCAACACCTGTTCTAACAGCAGCAAAATTTTTACTTCAACGACCACTACGATAATAAATTCTGCTTCTCTGATGTTGAACTGAACCAGTTTCTTCAACTTTATCAATGATAAGTTTAATAGCACGGTTTGTCGGAACATTTTCTCGACCGTATTTTGAACGAAATTTTCTTCCAACTTCTGAATAACTTTCACCATATTTAAAATAAGGTTTAATAATGAAAACAAGTTGTTCACTGGTGTACCAATCCATTTTAACTAACCGGAATGTTTGTAGCGATCCAATTTAACTAACCGGAATGTTTGTATCGATCCATTTTAACTAACCGGAATGTTTATACTTATCATCTATCAAATAACATATCGATACCTTATAGAGCACCCAAGTGCTATGTCCATATTTTGAATGTCCACAAGAATGTTTCTAAATTCGAAAATATTTGGAATTGTTATTCAATGCCTTAGAAATAGTGCTATAAATGATTATAGTACCGAATAACAGAACCATAACTAATAAAGAATGCCTTTCTGAAAGCCTAAATTTGTATTCATTACAAATTGTAAGAATGGACAAAGCATTTGTCTGCTCTAAGGTATCGATAATGGTATTCTAGTAGAAAAAATATAAATAACGGAGTATTTAAAAAGATACCTCAAATTTGAACACCCTTTATAATAGTATAATACTAAAATGCTATTATCAAGCAACGCCCAACTCTATCGCAGTTCATATTACCGTCCTACTTTACGCCGTAGTAGCCAAATCGAGGACGTATGGCTATAGACTCGTTTTTGTTTGAACCACCTGTACATTACGTTGCTTCATGCCAGCCTATATACCGGCCCATCAATTTTGCACTCTCAACAGAAAAATCCCTTTTGCATCCCGCCCCTATCGGGATTCGAACCCGGTACCTCCCGATCCAACCGCCGTAGCATTAATCATTGCGCCATTTGGTCGGTAAACTACTACTTTAAAAACTCATTTGTAAGGCAAATAAGGCACGCAGAATACACGAATCATCATCACTTTATTGCTCTTTTCAAAGAAGCGAGTTCCACAATAAGTAAACCATTCTATACGTTAAATCGAGTTAATCATGTTTTTTTAATAAACGTTTAATTTATACCATTCGCTAACTATATTGCAAGAATAAACCTAATAATACCACGATATCTGCTACTAATTCCCATTAATAAGCGCATGGTCACTTAGTACCAGCGCACTTTTTATCGCTATCCTTCTTGGAAATAATACATACTATGTAACAAAAACACAATTTGGTTGATAATTTTGTTTGTAGCGTATTATAATTAGAATGTGATGCTGCCATAAATTAGTAAAAGTACATATAAATTATTAATGAATCGTAGTTTAACATTGCCTTGCGATAAATCAACATCAACTCTTAGGAATCTGATACACCCAATAATATGGCGAACATGTTTAAATTTGCATTTGTTTTGATTATGTATCCAATAATTGTCCAAACCAAGGGCCAGTTGGAAGAATACTGTTGGGCGACCGATACCGTGAGAAGCCAAATTAAAACCAATTTTGCTTCAAAAACTCCCTACCAACCAATAAAGGGAGATCCAAAGCTTTACAAGGACATTCCAAGTAAGTACATAGTTATAAATATGGGATCGATGTTACAAGGTACAATTAAATTTACTATTTGTTTTTGAAAATATTTTTAGATTGCACTCCAAAGAAAATATGGTTCTTTACCAGACATGGCACACGTCTTCCACCCACTAGAACAATAGACAGAATGAAATTGTTTCCTAAAATTAGAGACTCTGTTGTATCACATTACTTGTCCGGAAACATGCCATCAGTTGGAGGTCTTTGTCGACAAGATGTTGAATTGATAAGCAATTGGGATTGGAACACTAATATTACTGGCGATTATGATGAATTTTTAGTAGATCAAGGATGGGATGACTTAGTCAAACTAGCGGTATCATATAAAAATGCGTTCCCAGAATTGATTCCTTCGACATACTCCAGTGAAAAATTCATTTTCCGATTTACCAACACGCAACGCACTGTAGCTAGTTTCAAAGCTTTTATTGTAGGCTTATTTGGTCGAAACGCTTGGGTCAATTTTCCTTTACCACCAGTTCCAAGTCCTGACTATTTGCTACGTGTAAGCGAATAATGTCAACTTGTTTAGATTGCGAAAATAATAAAACAATATTCTCGAATTTTCAGCCTCATAGTACATGTCCGGCGTGGTTGGAGCACTCCAAAAATCACGATGACTCTGAAAGCGAGCCACATAAATTCAGAAATTCACTAAAATACCGTAATCTCATTCGTGACGTATCATCTCGATTAGGATTTTTGGATAAACGATTACGAGGAAAACATATTCGCACGCTATACGATTTATGCCGATACGAACAAAGTTGGTTCTTAAATCAAACAAGTCCCTGGTGCGCAGCATTTACTCGACAACAATTAAGAATATTGAATTATGACCATGATATTAAGACATATTACAAGGTTGGCCATGGTTCAGAAATTAATGAAAATTTGGCTTGCGAACTTGTTGGTGATCTAATTGAACGTTTGGATGCCGTTGATGATCAAAACACATTCTATTTCTCTCATTCAACCACATTATATCTTTTCCTCGTTGCATTACGTGTACGTGTTGATCCCTTGCCGATAACCAGTGCTGCATTCAATCAAGTGATCGCCGATCGAGTTTGGTTGACTTCAGAATTATGTCCCTTTGCGGCTAATTTGGCGTTTGTCAAATACGAGTAAGTATAAAGCTTGAAATAATTAAAGTAACTGAACTCTAACTGGTTTATATTATGATAACAGATGCCCTTTGGAAAGTGATCCTGAACAAGTTTTAATTTTGCATAACGAACGCCCTTTCGAAATTGATTGGTGTAAAAATGGTTTGTGCAGTTGGTCACAATTCAAGAAACGATATGAATACTACACGCGAGGTGATTGTCGTAAATGGTACTGTACAGAATAAATTTTTGTATCGATGTGTGATGCAGATAATAATATTTATGTATAGTAATTATATTTTTATAGTTTCAAACATAAAACAGATTTTTTTAAATTACAAATAATATTATCGTTTGGCCCATCCTTCCAAAGTGACAGAATGTTATGGTGCCCAAGAAAGAATCGCAGTTTTATTTTAATTGTTGACTAATCATTAGTCGTTAGATTTATTATTGAATTTTCATATTAGACTTCGCCATTCTTTTGCAACCAGAACGGCCTTGAATCCTATTCAATGCTATATGCTGCTCAGAATACGTTTAACTCGTCAGATGAATGTCTGTTCAGAATGCTGAATCTTGCAAATGTTTCATTTAAGTAAATGTAATATCGTTTCCGCTGATGATATTGTGGCCTTAGTGTGACCATATGCCTACTTATATGCTAGTGAACAATCAAAAGGTGGCGCCATTTTCGTATTTCTTGATATTTCTCGATCCGGTTAGATTTTTTGTGAAGTGTACACAAGAAAAATTTGTTGCGAAGTGATATTCGCCATAAGAGCGAGCAGAAATAATAATTGTTTATGACAATAAATAAATCTTCAGTTGTTTTCTCAACAAGAAAGCAGAACAAATTTCGTCGTTGATATTTTGTGCAATATGGAGTGTTTAATTGAACGTTATACATATCGCCGACCCTAGCATCGACCACTTAATAGTTTTTATCGAATGTGCTCATAGATTTTTGTTGAACAGATTTCATTGTTCAAATTTGGTGCAACATGGGGTTTATACCTGGCATGTTGTTTATATAGCCGACTCCTAGGATCAACCACTGATATCTTACTTACAAAGCCTGTACAATAGACAGCCCAGAAACCATAGTCGAATATCAATTTGGAACGAATAATGTGGTGCAACTTCAATAGTTTAACTACAAGTTTCGATACCCCGCAAAATATTTTCTTGGGCCCCTAAAAATTCTTCTTGTACCAAAAAAGAACAACCAAAGCAAGCAACGTATTTTTAACACAGAAATTTGATATACGTCGTTTTTTAATTAAAAACTTACCTATTTGTTTCTATTAACCAGCCTCGCATTGGTTAAAATTATCTAATTTCGAGAATTGGATTTAAAAATGTTAACTATGTATATGAGCGCAAATTATAATCTTTGCAAGTTTATAGTATGTTTCCTGTGAATTTAGACGGTGTTAAGCATTTAAGTTCTAGAAACACCCAATAATTTTGTAACCCTTAGAGACCGTATATGCTGGATTGCTGGATAAGTATTCGTAAAAAATTCAACTGATGCAGTCGAAGGAACTTCTTCTTCCTTCCGCTGGCGCTACATCCCATGAAGGGATTTGGCCGCCTTAACGATGCTCCTCCAAATAATTCGATTCGCCACAAGAGAACGCCAGACACGGTGACCGAGTGTGTATATAGGTCCCTCTCAACGTCGTCCATCCATCGGGTAGGTGGTCTCCCACGAGGTCCTACTTTCGTTGGTGCCGACTCCAAGGCCTGTCCCAAGCCATCTTAGCCTTGACGATTTAAGGAATCCAATGATGTCGACTTTATCGAGGTCATTTCTGATCTCGTGATTCATTCGCATTCTGTACGCGCGAATGAACGCTAATTTATTAAAGATACTGGTTTGGCCCAACTATCCATGGAATTGTTTCCTACAGGCAAAGGTCCTACTAATGAGGGAAACGAGAAGTTCTGTGTTTTTTTGGAAAAGAAGTTAATTGCGTTTTTATCGATATTGAGTTATGGATGAAAGTATCTAGAGAATTGTCTAAGTTTCAAAAATAAGTTCCAGTTTCCAATATTTCCTTCCATTTCTTAAAAGTAAGTTTCATTGGAAATTTTACAACAACAATGCTTGTTTCAAAAAATTGTTTTCGTTTGTTTTAAATTATTTATTAAAAGTCAAATTGTTTAATCAATATTAATAAATGATTCCTTTTATTTTATATAATGGCACTAATCTAATCGATACAGGAGTAGTTTTTATTCTGAATATTTTCTGGGTATTTTAATCATAAAATTAGGCAATAAAGGCGTGATTATCGCCTTCCGGATAAGAGCTTCCAGAAGTTTTTTTGAAATAAAACGCCAAAATCAATTTAATAATCAAAAATTGTATTTGTGACGTAAGTTCGGTTTTAATGTTTGAAAATAATTTCTTTTAAATGTTGTCTGCGACTGGCTCTTGGATAATCCATTCTATGGCTCCAATTTTCGAGCACTTTCGAGCATTTTGGCCGATATTCCGGTAATTACGCGTGTTATGTTCGCTTCTAATGCAGGAATCGATTGTGGTTTATCGATATAAACAAGTGATTTCAGATACCTCCATAAAAAGTATTCTAACGGCGTAAGGTCACAAGATCTTGGAGGCCAATTCACGGATCCCTTTCTTGATATGATGTTCTCGTTAAAATTTTCTTTCAATAAATCGATGGTTTGGCCTGCTGTGTGGCACATTGCACCATCCTGTTGAAACCACAAGTCGACTACACCAATATCTTGAATTTTTGGCAATAAAAATTCATTGATCATTGCTCTGTATTTTGCGCCATTGACGTTTCGCGGACAACATTAAATGTCATAAACCGAACTTACGTCAAAAATACAATTTTTGATTATTAAATTGATTTTAATGCGTTTTATTTCAAAAAAACTTCCGGAAGCTCTTATTGGATCACCCTTTCTAATCGAGGAGCATTAAAATTTTTCGTCCTATATTATTTATATTCACCATAAAACGGCACCTAAAATTAATATTATCTAAGTTAAACAATAATTATATATTCTTTATTTATAATAATATTGATTTACATAACAGTATAACACCATCAAACAATATTTTATCAAAGTTGTTAAAAATATTTTATCAGAATTAAATGATAGTCTAAATTGTAAATTCATATTTTGTAAAGCCAATAGATGTAGTTAATATCCTTAGATAACCATTATTGAAGCAAAGTGCTTCTTAATAGGTGCTTTATGCAACTCTAACTTTATAGGATCCATTCTTATATGAATGAATTATTTATGTGTCCCTTATTTCACTTCATATAATATTATAACAAAATTTTTAAATTTTATTAATTTTATTTTTCTTCCTTATAGTGAAAAAATTCTTGTTTTTATTTTGACAAGATCGATTTCGGCAGTGCATGCTACCATCCTCAGTTGTATGCTTAAAATTTCCCTGCGACTACTATTTTATATACTATTTATCTCTATGTATTAGTGGTGTTTTGTATTATTAGTTCGTATATTTTGTTTGTGTTAGTGTTGATTTTATTATTTAGCAGATTCGGGTTATTACGCTCTGTATATATCTCCAATTCTTCCAATCTGTTCATTTTCTCTCCCTTTGCTGTTCTATACAATACTTTAAAATTATCATCCATACTGTTGCATTGGTGCCGCGTGATATATGCCGCAACTCTAACATCCAACTATCATTCAGCTAATAGCCCTGTTATAGCAGGTATATAAAAGATTTTACAACTTTCCAAGAGGAGAACTGTTGCTTTAAAATTAGCAAATTTAGTCCGACAAAAGCTCTATATAAGTTCTAGCAGCGCTGATAGAGTATAATAAAAGACTACAGGATCTTAAATATAGCTCTAGAAGCGATGCTAGAGCTTAATTGGAGCTCAAGTTGTTACTTGGGACCCCATTTCCAATACACATGTCAAATTTCATTATAATCGCTTGAGAAATGTGCATTCCATCATACTTGGCCATATTCCAGAGAGTCATCCAAAACTCATTTTAGAATCCCATTTCCATTACATCTGTCGAATTTTATCATTAAAGGTTGAGAAATAGGCAAGTTCCATCATACTTGGCATATTCCAGAACGTCACCAAACGTCACAAAGTAACATTTGTTAGAGTTGCAAGCAACGTTGAGCTCTATTTCAGTTCTAAAATAGAGAATATGAGTCTAACAGTTCTACAACGTAATTATGTACAGCTTTCAGCTTTAAACAATATTTCTGCTGCTCTAATTCATTGTTTCTTTATGAGTTTAGCTCTATTTGCTTGTAGAGCATAAAGCTTTATAAGTAAGCTCTATAACCATAATTAGAGCTAAACTAGGTTTTTATATAGAGCACGTTATGTTTTAGAATATAATGTTTCTATTCTACAAAGTTACAATATTATAATATAGAGCTTACTTATACAGTTTACACTCTTTTAGAGTACTACACGAATTATTTTAAAGCGTTGTGAAGCACCTTTCATTTGACATTTCGCATTTTAAAAAATGTGTTGTGATAGATGTTCCATAAAAGTAAAGTGCTAAAATGTTGAATTTATTGTTAATTATGTAAAATTTAAATAATACAATTGTTATCTTACTTACCAACAGCACGATATCAGTATTCCACAACTGTGTCGCAACAATATTAGAGTAATATCGAGCTATTAACGCAATTTATGAATCGACTTTCTGTGTAACTCAGCTAAAGCTAATAGCTCGAATATAGAAAATACAGCGTTACTAAGTTCTATATAAACTGCAAACGAAAACAAATTATTCTCTTTCAGAGCGTAAAGCTGAACAATAAAAGATTGAAGCTGAGTGCTCTAAAATCACAAATCACTTATAATAGATTACGCCTTGCGTGCCTATTTGGACCATAAAATAAACGGCATAAACTAATGACGTCAAAGGACAGTGAACAGTTTTGTTTCACAATATTGTTGTATGTAATTGAATTCAAAAATTAAATTAAATTAAAAAAATAATGTGGTGCGCCGTATTTAATTGCTGTAATAACAATATAATTAATTGTCCATATAGTTTTCATTCTTTTCCAACAAATAAGAGATTTTTGAAAGCAGGGATCCTATTTTTTAAGAGGCAAGAAATATTCAACCATAATACATCTATATTTAACCATAATTACATCCATATATTATACATTTGTTAGACAAATTCCTTATTTTTCTTACATTTCCTTTGCAATATCGTACTAGCAACTCTCAGTTGACGTAATGCGCAGTAAACTACGAAAACGAAATCCACGAAGGCGTAATCTATTATAAGTGATTTGTGCTCTAAAATAGTATAAAATAACAATAACAAAAATTCTCCATATTTATTAAAATCAAAATTGTCGTCCATGTTTAAATATTATAATTTACAATAACGAAATCTGGTTAAATTTTTATGATGCACACCTGTAAAATCAAGCAATTTCGATAAAATTATGTTAAAACGTCTTAAGGGCCAAATACAAGAAAACACGTCATCGCATTTTTACCTAAGACACATATATTAAAAATTTTTACTAACGATAGATGGAGTTATATCAAAGCGTTCCTAGATATACAAGCCGTCAGGTTAAAATTCGAACTTAATATATAAAATCCCCTTATTTACAAACACATCTTTATGTCATGACGTCATACCATTCGTTGAAGTTTTTTTTTTATAATAACCCAGTAGTGCCACCTACTTATAAACTCGACTAATTAAATATATTTAAAAAAACAAAATGGACGTGTAGTTTCCGTGTTTGAAATCAGATGGCGGTAATACAAACATTGAAATATTTAAATTGAAATTTCAGCAAAACAATCCAAAATAATAGTCGTGTTCCAGTCGACCACTTCAAGTACTTATGAGTACTTAGGTTTGTGTCTTTGCTTAAATTTAACTACTCGTAACTGCTCTTGCCAGAATGCAAGAGCAGTTACGAGTAGTTAAATTTAAGCAAAGACACAAACCTAAGTACTCATAAGTACTTGAAGTGGTCGACTGGAACACGACTAATGTTTTAGCAAGTTTAACGATCATGCGAATGTATTTCATAAGAACTACGCTAAAAAATATTATAAATATTTAACATAATTATTGCACTGTTAAAAATATTTTCAAAATTTGAAATTCGAATGTTTGAAACCGAAAAAAATCTTGTGTAGCTAACTTCATAATATCTTACGTCATTGATTTCGTGTTTATTAATTTTATACTGTATTTACATTACTTTTTTACATATACATACAAAGATAAAGTAAATTCGTACAATACCAATTATTTTTAATTATAATTAACAAATTACTAAATTTAAATAATTAGTTTTAAAATATGTTATACTAAAAGGTTTGATTTAAATATAAACCTAAAAATATTTTCTGTTACGAGTATTTTTCATTCATAAAATAGTAATCAAAAATGATCAATTTTACATGGGTTCTTATGGGAAAACGTAAAATGTATACCCATTAAATTAAGCTTCTTAATTTAAAGGGTCGATGCTGATGGCTTGTATATCTAGGAGCTTTGGTTATATACACTAAATTATAAAAAATATGGAAAACGATTTTCTCTTTTACGGCTAGTTATTTTATTATGGTATACCAAAGCTCCTAGATATACAAGCCATCAGCATCGACCCTTTAAATTAAGAAGCTTAATTTAATGGGTATACATTTTACGTTTTCCCATAAAGACCCATGTAAAATTGATCATTTTTGATTACAATTTTATGAATGAAAAATACTCGTAACAGAAAATATTTTTAGGTTTATATTTAAATCAAACCTTTTAGTATAACATATTTTAAAACTAATAATTTTAATTTAGTAATTTGTTAATTATAATTAAAAATAAAATTGTACAAATTTACTTTTTCTTTGTATGTGAATGTAAAAAAGTAATGTAAATACAGTATAAAATTAATAAACACAAAATCAATGACGTAAGATATTATGAAGTTAGCTACACAAGATTTTTTTCGTTTTCGAAAATTCGAATTTCGAATTTTGAAAATATTTTTAACAGAGCAATAATTATGTTAAATATTTATAATATTTTTAGCGTATTTCTTAGGAAATACATTCGCATGATCGTTAAACTTGCTAAAACATTATTTTGAATGGTTTTGCTGAAATTTCAATTTAAATATTTCAATTTTTATATTACCGCCATCTGATTTCAACACGGACTACACGTCCATTTTGTTTTTTTTAAACATATTTAATTAGTCGAGTTTATAAATAGGTGGCACTAATGGCTTTTTATAAAAAAAATTCGAACAAATGTATGACGTCATGACATAAAGATGTGTTTGTAAATAAAGGGTTTTTTATTTGAAAGTTCAAATTTTAACCTGACGGCTTGTATATCTAGGAACGCTTTGGGTATAGATCATGTTTAGCACTTGTACTAAACGTTAACTTCGCCACCATTTACGCTAGGTGCGCTAGTGTAAATTATCTCATTTATAGATCGTGATATTTGTTCATTTTAGTACCGCAATTGTCGCTAGTGTGAATTATCTTTTCCATAACAAATGAGGTAATTTACACTAGCGCACCTAGCGTAAATGATGGCGAAGTTGATGTTTGGTACAAGTGCTAAACATGATCTATTATGGAAAAGATAATTCACACTAGCGACAATTGCGGTACTAAAATGAACAAATATCACGATCTTATAAGCATCAACTTCGCCATCATTTACGCTAGGTGCGCTAGTGTAAATTACCTCATTTGTTATGGAAAAGATAATTCACACTGGCGACAATTGCGGTACTAAAATGAACAAATATCACGATTTATAGATTGTGTGATTAGTATGTCTACTTACCACCAGAGTATATGAACGTGGAGTCAATTAGTTTTGTTTACATTTTTTTTATATGTAGTTTGATCAAAAACAACTCTATTAAAATTGAAAAATAATCAAAGAAAATTACTATGATACGAAATGAAAAATAAAACAATTGATTAACAAAAGGATAATTATTATATTTTTAACATAAAATAAATAGAAAAGCCTTTAGTTTACAAGAATTTTATGTTTAAACACCGAACATTATTTGAGTTTTGTGAGGTTATGTCAGATCTTAGATGCTTAAAGTTTGTTTTTGTTTAAGAATTTCAAATTTTTTTGCCCATTTCTATTAGAAGATCCTTGCTGATCATTGTTTTTGTGAAATTTGTTATTCCAGGCAATTCAAATGGTTCTTTTAACATACAAATTTACTGTACAAAACTAAAATAATTGATGATTTTGTATTTCGTTTTTCTAACAATTGTAACGGCAATCCGTTTATTTTATGTTAAAAATAAACAAATCCTTCTTTTGTTAACAAATATCATTTGGTTATTCTTCGCGTCGTGGTAAATTTCATTCATTTTTTTAAATTTTTGTTAGAGCTGTTTTGGGCCAAAATCCATATAAAAAAATGTAAACAAAAATTTTGACCCCGTAACGTCGCGACGTCTCGTGGAATAAAAGTTAAACTGTACCTAAATTTTGTTCGCAAACCGAGAATTGAGAGTAGAATAACCGCAAATTTTTAGTAGTGGTAGATTGTGTGTATGTTAGTGGCCACGTGAGTGTTGTTTAGTTTTTTATAAAATTGACGTCATTTAATTTTCTTCTGTCTATTAAAAGTGCTTGTATGTTAAAAATCATTAAACAACCAAAAATATTTTATTTAAATGTTTTTTTTAATAACAAACACGAAAAATAATTTATCCTTTCACTCAAAAACAAAAAAAATGTTACTCCATAATCAAAAACAACAACAAATCAAGTCTCTCAAAAATTATTTTGTTTGTAGAATGACAAATCTCAACTCAAAAGCAAGAGAGAACTATAAAACACGAGAAGAGAAACGAACATAAGCACCAAAAAATTCAACCGATTCAACCGATTTAATTATTTTTGATGCTTACTGTCCTAAAAAACGCACAGATACAACAAACAAAAATAATAGAACACAACCACAAAAATGTATACTATACATCGTGTACGAATACAAAATTTTCAATTCTCGTGTCTCGGTTTGCGAACAAAATTTACGTACTGGGGTGAGATGTTGTAACCATCACGTTTTTCGCTTCGATGCATTTTCGATAGAATAACGGCACTTTAGAACTAAATTGTTTTAAAATTTTATATTTTTAACAAAGGAGTACAGTTATTCTATCGAAAATGCATCGAAGCGAAAAACGTGTTGTTTACAACATCTCACCCCTGATGTACTAAAACACAATCTATACATAAAAAATAAAAACGAAAACCCAAACAAAGTTGTAAAAATGCTTCGTGTTTTTGTCGAATCCACATTTGCTTATTTCTTTTCACTTTCATTAATGTAATGATCGTTATTTCTGTTATGACAGTGTCGCGATAGTAATATACAATTTATGAATATTTTGTGTCATAAATTGTAAATTTTTCTAGAAATCACGTAAGTTAATAATTAAGTAAATGTGAATTAAATTCATTTTAAAATGATCCGTAAATTAATTTTAAATCGAATACGTCGAGTTGTATTTAGAAATTACCCATATACCAGCGGCGTTCTCTAGTAATATTTCAATCGTGCGCCGAACGACTAAACAATTTTTGCTTTTGATTGTATGCTAAAAAATGGAGGTGTGGCCAACACACGACTTTCTTTTACGAACAGCGAATTTTGAAAAACTTTTATAATTCAAATTTCCCGCAAACTTAATTAAGATTGTTTTTATTATTTCATGTTTTCTGTAAATTGTATATTTTTGAAATATTTGCAAAATAAATTTTCTGTTTTACGGAATCTGGGAGCTGGGAGCTGGGTTAATGTAAAATGTGCAAATTAATTATAATTAGCATAATTGGGCTAATACACACAATAATTAAAATGACAAATGCAAGAACTGCTGTAACTCCCTGTAAAAAAGTGTGGGGGGGGGGGGCAGGAGTTGCGAAATATTTTTGCAATTATAAAACGATATATATACTTAAGTATTACAAACCCTAATAAGTCGTTAAAAAAGTTAAGAAACATGAAAAAATGATCCACATTCAATTATGTAATATTTGCATTAAAAACCGGAAGTATGTCACTGTAGTGTGCAAATTAATTATAATTAGCATAATTAGGCTATATATACACATATATTTATGTGTTGGCAAAACAATATTTAATTTTTTTTTTATAAAATTTTAAAATTTTTTTTTTAATTTTTAATTTTAATTTTTTTTAATTTTTAATTTGTTTATTTTTATTTTTTTTTGATTTTTGGAAACATTTTGTATTAGTAATTTTTTGTAAACCTTATACTTTTTAAGATATTTGCAAAACAAATTTTCTGGCCCAAGGGAGTGGCCACTTCCAGTGGACCGATTTGAAGTAAAATTCACTGGGACCTCCCAATTTATCCAAAAAGCTTAAATCTGAAGTTTCAGTTCGATTGGTTAAGCCATCTGGGCTGTAGAGAGGACACAGACTGACAGACGGACAGACGGACAGACAGACGGACAGACAGACGGACAGACAGACTGACAGACAGACATCATTTCGAAACCCACTTTTTCGGACTTAGGGGACCTCAAAACAGATAAATCTTCAATAATCTCAAGGTCGAAAATTTTCATGATTACTATACTTTATTTTACTTACGTAAAAGAAAGTAAAAATCTAAAAACTTTATTATGATAAGCAAATAAATTTTTTTTCATAATTATTATGGAAAATTTATGTGTATTGAATTTGTAAGAAGTAATTTCAATAATGTGAGATAATTTGGATGATCAAAATCCGAAGCAGAGCACCCAAAGCGCACAACAGGAAATGCCACTGCACGATTGGGTTTCAAATCGGACGTTTTCTACAACAGTTACAACAGTTTTGCTTGTACATATTTCTAATCGAAATGAAACATAACTTCGGGTGAACTGGTGATTTGGATTATGACTTAGTTATTTAACAGGAGCTTAACCAGCACTAGATTTCCGGAAGTAGGGACCACAACCCTAAATCAGCTGTAGAGGATACTTAATTGATTTGTTTCACTGAGATATTCATTTATACTTTGTTTCAGTGTTTAAACTTGAATTTAATCTTCTAGTTCGGTTTATTGGGGGTTGCTTGGTAACAACTGATGAATTTGATTTCAAATTTCATAGAAATTGAATTGGGAATAGATCTGAAGTAAATTTGTTAACCTATTAACCTACAGATTGGTTCAGATATGGAAAGTTTTAAATATTTAATTATGAATTCTAAGTTGATAGTTCTGGAGTGCGGTAATTGGGGGGGGGGGGGGGGGGGAGAATCTCGATTTGATTTTCAGAAAGGCGCACAGAACCTGTATCAATCTTCCAGAATCTTCAAGTCATGCGGTTAGAATTGCTGGTTGGTGTGTGTGGGGGATGTTTTTCATCAATCGTGCACAGTGTTTGAGAGGATGTGTTGGCTAAGCTGCTGTGGAGTGATCTCAGTGGATGTTTTTGTCAGTAGTTGTGGTTGTCCGATGACAAGAATTTGATTTGTGATTTTCATAGCAAATCAGATAAAAACAAATTGGATTATTTTGATTAATATATTAGAAATAAATGAATAATTGATTAGTTGATTTGAATTTTCAGTGATATTAATGAACATGATCATGCATTTAATTAATTATTTATACTCTAGCAATTCTAACTGTTAATTGGCACCTTTCTAAGTTTTACATGTTTTACCGTTTGAATTTTGAAGGCATATGTATATGAGTACAAATGGGAAATTATTGGAATGATTTGTTGTGATGAAGGAGGTTATCAGTTGGCTGATGTTCTGATATTTGATGGTGTACTGTAGTCTTACTTTGGGATTTTGTATCGATATTGACGTCGGTTTTCATGCCGGTTGGACTAGTTCAAAACAAGTTTGTTATAGAATGGTTCTGGTAATAATTTTGAAACTTTATTTTACTTTGTCTAATTTTTGGGGTCAACTGATAAGTCCGGTCTTGTTTTGAGCATAAATTGCATGTTATTCTTATAACAATTATATGGGTTTGGTTTTCGTAGTAGTACAGGTTAGAATTATAACGGGCATGGAATTAGTTGTAGTAAAATCAGTCTGGATTCAAATATTTTATGTTTAGGCAAATTATTATTTTAAATTACCAAAGTAAAAGGGCTTATATGTACATATATTGGTTTTGGTCTGATAGTTTCACAGTTTAAAACTGTAGTTGTTTTCTTTAACTTTATATTTTTAAATTATTATTTATTTTATTTGATTTGTTTTATCACATTCTATTACACGTAGCATTTGGAGATCATTAAAGTAGTTGGCCGATACTAACGGAATTTATTAAATTAGATTGTCTCTACTCTGAACTACTGTACTATAAGTTTTGAAGGGAATTTTGAACTTGAATAAATGATTATTATTTTCTAAGAAATAACTTTAAGTCCTATTAATGCATGGAGTAGCAAATATTTAATGAGAAGGGGTTAATTTTGATTTTGTTTCAGAATTTACCGCGGAATTTGATTCAGCTGCCAGAAATTTCAAGCATCCAACGAATATGTAGTTTAAATTGTGTTGTCTAGATTTGGGTCTTTTAATTTATCGTACTTCAACACGGACTTCATACCATAGGAGCTAATTAGCGTCTTATAATTTTAATTTTGGTTACTGGTAACATTAACAATAATTATATATAACCGGACAGCGCCTATTACAGATCAAACTCCTAGAATTTTAGGGGCAGATTTAGCTGAAACTTTACGTCTATTATAGGTTGAACAAAATTGTAGTTATAAGTAGCGACAGGGACCAGTATAAAAGAAATCATGTGAATAAACAGCTGATTTCGGTGATAGACTGATAGTTATTAGCTTTAAGTCAATTTTAAATTCATTATGATCATGATTTTCAGAAGGGCCCAGGAATCTGATCCAGCAAACTAATAAATGTATTTGAGAGTGTAGTTTTAATGTACATTTAATTGTAATAAAACATAAAAGAGATCAATAGTAATAATTTATGAAGCAAAGATTTGCAATGTTATTAATTTTCTTCTTCCGGATGTGTGGAAACTGCCGAAAAGTTTAGTTCTTGGGAGAAGTTATGTTTTAATTTTTATTTTATATCTAGTAACTGGGTATATGAGCGTCTTATCATTTTATTATTTTATTTTGGGTTACTGATACCATTAATTAGTGGTAGATTTTGCTAAAACTATTTGTATTATAGGTTGAACTAAATTGTAGTTATTATAAGTAGCGACAGGGACCAGGATGGAGGAAATATTGTGAACAAACAGATGATCTCGATGATATTATTAGCTCTAAGTCAATGTTAAATTTATTATTATATGTTATAGATATAATTATTAATTATATTGTATATTAACTAATTATGATTATGACTATGATTTTCAGAAGAGCCCAGGAATCTGATGCAGCAAACTAATAAATGTTATTTTAGAGTACAGTTTTAATTTAAATTCTAATAATCATATAAGGTGACAAGAAAAAATGTGTTGTCATTGTGTTACTAACTATTGGCTATACTTATGTAGGTGTCTGTAACCGGGTCAAATTCTATCTCATTAACTAAACCTATCCAAATCCTCTTTATGTTTTATGTGACAAGGTGTTCGGTGAGGCCTGGCCATTAATAAACCCGGGAAATCTTGCTTAAAGCTTGGTGGAACACTTCAATCAATCAATCAAAATTAGCTCTCAAAATTAGATAATTTCGATAAGAATACTAAGTTGCAAGTTCGATAAGAATACTCAACAACAATGTCGCAAAGTTTTTGAATAATGATAAAGTTAAATCATTGCATTAGCATGCCGTTCTATATTATTACACCATTCACCAACTGATCCATCCATTTAATAATCACACCTTCCTTTAAGTACAAGTGTAACGATATCTCGAGACTAACACGAGTTTTATTAGTGTTTTATTTTTGGTAATTTCAAGAGTTTCAATCTAATTTGAAATGGATGAAATTAATAGATTAGATATTAGCAAATAAAACTAGCAACGTCATTATTAATATTATTTCCATTTCAAAAAAATTTTATTGACATATTTGATAAAAGTGATAATAGTGCGATATTTTTAATTATTCTACAATCAATCAACCAAATAATCAACCAAATACTTGCAGTTTGTCTTTTACATGTATACATTGAATATCCCTGTTATCGCTATCGTTCCATTTAAAACGCAATATAAATTAAATAGATTATTTGTTTGACTTATGTATGTACTTTAAAAATTATGGTACTATAAATTGGAAGCGATTTTAAAATAAATGCTTATTCGATTTCAACGGAGTACGAACACGGCGATAATGATTAAATTTGTTTTATTTTTGGTTATTTACACCATTGTACAAATCAAAGGGCAGTCGGAACAAAATTGTTGGGCCACCGATTCAGTGAGGAGCCCAATTAAAGTCAATTTCGCTTCCAAAACACCGTATCAAGCAGTAAAGGGAGATCCAAGCCAGCACAACTACATTCCAAGTAATTATTAACTTTCCAATAATTAAAATTGTAATTAATTTGACTAATTATTTCTTAAATTGTTTTAGATTGCACTGCAAAGAAAATATGGTTCTTTACCAGACATGGCACTCGTCTGCCAGACACTAAGAGAATTGAACGGATGGAAGAGTTCCCCGAAATTAGAGACTCTGTTATTTCCCATTATGCAAGCGGAAATTACCCGCCGATTGGAGGACTGTGCGAACAAGACGTTGAATTGATAAACAATTGGGATTGGAACACAAATATTACCAGTGAATACGAAGAATTTTTAGTAGACCAAGGATGGGATGATTTAGTCCAACTAGCAGAATCGTACAAAAATGCGTTCCCAGAATTAATACCCTCGACGTATTCAAGCGAAAAATTCAATTTCCGATTCACGGATACGCAACGCACTGTAGCTAGTTTCAAAGCTTTTATTGATGGGTTATTTGGTCCAGAAACATGGGTCAATTTTCCTTTACCACCAATTCCAAACCCTGACTATTTGCTACGTGTAAGTGAATTAAACGTCATTAAGTTTCGAAGGCGAATATAATAACCCTATATTCTCTAATTTTCAGCCTCAAAATACATGCCCAGCTTGGATGGCTCATGCTGAAGTTCATGATGGCCCGGGAACTGAGCCAGATATATTCAGAGATTCAACGCCTTACCTTAATGTTATTCAGGCTGTATCAGCACGATTAGGATTTTTGAATTCACTTCTAAAAGGCAAACAAGTTCGTACACTATTTGATTTGTGCCGTTATGAACAGAGTTGGTTCTTAAATCAAACAAGCCCTTGGTGTGCAGCCTTTACTCAACAACAATTCATAACACTGAATTATGATCGTGATCTCGAATCGTACTACAAGGCTGGCCATGGTTCAGAAATTAATGAAAATTTGGCTTGCGAACTTGTCGGTGATTTAATTGAACGTTTGGATGCCGATGATGATCAAAATACATTCTATTTCTCCCATTCAACCACATTATACCTTTTACTTGTTGCATTACGTGTTCGTGTTGATCCCGTACCTTTGACAAGTGCCGCATATAATCAACTTGTCGACGATCGGGTTTGGTTGACCTCAGAGTTATGTCCATTTGCATCTAATTTAGCATTCATTAAATACGAGTAAGTATATTTGAATAATTTAATATAACCCTTTCAAAATTGTTTACATTTTATTACAGTTGTCCTTTGGAAAATGATCCAGAAAAAGTTTTGATTTTGCATAATGAACGTCCTTTCGAAATTGATTGGTGTACAAATGGTTTGTGTAGTTGGTCCGAATTCAAGGAACGATATGAACATTTCACCCGAGGTGATTGTCAAGAATGGTATTGCAAAGAATAATAAATTGCAAAGTGGTGGTTGAACATATTTGTTTTAGTTTACTTATTGTACTATAAGTGTTACAATTTATAAGTATTCTCGTAGTTTAAATTAAAATTGCTAATAAACAGTTTTGAAGATTTGAATTGTCCAATAATTCCAATAGAGAAACTGGCCTCCCTCAAAACTGTGATTGCTTATTTTATTAAATAAGAAGTGTATTATAACTCAATATAACAATGTGTTTTCATTGTTCTATCCAAGATCGTTTTGGATTATCCATAAGCAAGAAACTATCATCGTCCAAGCTATAATTCTATTTAATCTCTTGTGACAAGCCATTGACCGAACTTGATTTTTAGGCCACAATATGTGTTATTTATTAAAAAATGTTATTTAAACGTTTATACCGCAAAGTGTTATTTATTTTTATTAAAATTAGTGAATAAAGCAAAACTTGAATTTGTACAATAGACTATCACTCCTTTTTTGAATTTTAATGCCACTTTAAAAATGGCTTGCATTATACAGAATGGGAAGTGGCAGTGCGTCTTTTAATCTAATTGCACAAAGAACCCGAAAAGTTGGTTTTGGTTAAAACATGAGACGGACACTGTTAGTGAAACCTAAAATTAAATCAATTAGAATATGTAAACACTAACTTGTAAATATCCACCAGATACACAAACTTAATAAAAATTGCGCTTGCTTGTTGCTTACCGATATATTAATCAAATGTCACACTTAGAAAGCATGTATGATGCGTGGAATTTGCTTATCTGTAAAATAATCAAAAACTTACTATCAATATTATTAAGTTATCCTTACCTGTTATGTTCCATTATTATTATCAAAATTGTTTACAAACGTCAATGCTCAATGGCCTAATATTTAAAAAACAATACAATTGTGATTCAAAGTTTTTAACTAAAAATGATCACCATAAATAGTCCCCACTCATATAGAGCAATAATATTTATGTGGCTAGTGTAATATAGAGGTCACTGATACTAGCAAGACTGGGTGAATAATTACTGATCGTTTTTGAATAGCAATGTTTATGGAAGGATTTTTAAAAATGTAGTTAGACTAGGTTTAAAAAAAAAATGTAAAATGATCATTCCAAATTAAAAATCCAATGAATAATAATCCAGAGATATTATCAAGTTTATTAGGAGCCTGAATATCGACTGGACGGTAAACTAAGTTGGGTGGCACAAACTTTTTAGGCTTTAGAGAACGCATGGCCTAGCCATAATAATAATAATACCTAAGTAATTACTAGTGTGTAATTGAATCATTTATTCTTGAAAGGGCTCATGTCCACTTTTTCAAATTATTCAGAAAATAAAAAAAACTTTATATTGTCAGCAAAAATAAGTTTAGCAGGGAATTTCAGTTTGTTGATGAAAATGTGATTCGCTATGAAATTTTAAGCTACATTTTGGGGTTATTTTTCAATTATTTCAGTTGGTATGCTAAGAGAAATAGTCAAAACATTATTGTATTAAGTGTTGATAAACGGGGCATATCGGTGGTTATGTTGAGGTCAGAGAATGATATAAAGGTTGTGGAGCTACTGCAAAACCAAGATACATACCAAACGTTAAATAAGGATCCGACAACGTCATATCAGAACGTAACCCTCTAATACATACATCCGCCTAAAGGCGGACTTTACGTTATCTTGAATTGTGTAACTTTACGGTATCATGAATATTTTTCCTTTAGTTTTTACATAAGTTATTTTCTTTTAAAGTACTCTTATCACAACGGGTTGGTTTTGTTGTTGTAATCTGCATATTTGTTCAACAACTACGAGTTGAAGTCAAAGTTTTGATAGAAAGTGATTAAAAATTCATGCATTAGAGGGTTAAATAATAAAAAGATTCGAAAACTATTGTCAAGTGACTTTATAGACAAGGAAACGAAACAGAAACTAACTACCTATACATCAGTCGCCCCGAAGTTTTATGAACTTCCTAAAGTACATAAAGACAATTACCTGCTGAGACCCATTGTATCATTTATCAACAGCCCCACATACAAGACATCTAAATATTTGGCTGATTTGTTGAAAGTAGCAACTGATGATCTAAAATATAACTGTAAACATTTGTTTGATTTAGTTGAGTTTGTTAAAGAGCAGATTGTCCCATAGTGATATATGTTGATTAGCTTAGACGTGCGGTATCACTTTTTACGAACATCAACCTCTGATTACCTTTAGATACGATTTCGTATAAATGGGTTAACGATAGAGCCCTACACCAACATTCCAAGAACAGAATTTTTAGATCTTTTGAAATTTTGTTTAAAATCGGGATACTTTACAGCATCTAACATATTTTACAAACAAATTAATGGTGTTGCGATGGGTTCTCCGTTATCGCCGATTATAGCAGATATAATAATGGAAGTTTTGCTCGACACAGTACTCAGCTCCATTAATTTTAATATTCTGCTTGTTGAGAAATATGTTGAAGACTTGTTGTTATGTATCCCTGAAGATAAAATTAATGAAGTTCTATCGAAATTTAATTGGAATTATTTTGACCTTAAATTTGCTTTGGAAATCAAAACAGAGAACAAATTATCTTTTTTGGACACGTTATTGATCCGTAAAGACACTGGCCAAATTGATACTGTCTGGTACGCAAAAAATTTATCTACCGGCCGTATTCTAAATTTTAATAGTTTCCAAATTTAAAGTTAAACCAAATTGTCAATACTGCATTTGGGTTTATAAATCGCGTGAAAAAATTAACCACTGATACAACTGTTGACACCGATAAAATTATCAAAAATTATTTGTCTAATAATAAATACCCTAATTATTTGATTAGTAAATTGATTATTCGGTTAAACCAAATTAACCGTAATAACAATACCATTAATAATAACAGTAATGTAGTGAATCGCGCCGCCGCTACAAACCAAAATTTTATCTTACAAACCTGTTGTCTATACGTACAAGGCCTTAGTCAGCATATTGCCAACACGAAGTAATGTAGTCTGAAGTGTTTGTGTAAGATTTTATTTTGGAATATTTGGGGGAAAATTATCATTTAACGGTACGTTCAAAATTATGCGTTGCATAAAAATTTTCTATAAATTGTTTAATTAAAAAATACTTTTTGTGGTTGTTTTATATCTTGATACAGACCTCAAAAACATCGTCATAAAAATCAAAGTTTTATTTTTAAGGTTGTAAACCCGAAGGTAGCATAATTAATATATCAAGCCATTGTAACGCCAGCCCTTTAGGGGATAATGTTATCAAAAAAAAAAATGATTATGATGATTATGAACCGGAATGTGATTCCAGAATACGCCAATTATGCCGCTAGCTCTAACGGAGAGGTATGTTAGTCGTGGGATGATATTCTGGCAACTATGGTAGGAGATGGAAAAGTTACTCAACTCACATCACTGATCTCAATCTACGTCACTCCATAATCCATATCTATTTTCATGAATTAGCCATTCATTGTAAGAAAAAATTGTACTTAAGATATAATATATATTTTATTGTTAACATTTACTTAATTTTTACAATTATTTACTTAATTTTAGCAATGAATAGAAAAACAATGAAGAAAGTAATTATGTACAGCATCTGTTATAAAATTTTTACAGCTATGTACATAATATTAATCCGGTTGACCGGTTTGAATAATAACAAAATATTTAACCAACAAAAAATGTGTTTAATTGTTACCTTGCAATGACCGAAGACGAAGAAAGCGCTTCCCACGTTTCGACAAGACAGGTTGTCACCTAGAACGAAATGTCTCAAAAAGAAAGAAAGAAAGAAAATAAAGAATATGTATTAGCAAAGATCATATTATATTAGAGATGAGTCATTCAGTACAAAAAATAAAAAAGACTAGGAAACCCTCCCCTTTATTTATATACGGTACTTTTGCATAACACGTAGAAGAATAGAAACCGGCACATTAAAGTTAAACTATTTGCATATAATTTGTACGCAAAATATTTACGTATATATCAAAGGAACCCTATAAATGCATCGGGGAGACCCTATTTTTTACCTCATATTTTTGTACTGAATGAATCATCATTATCATTGGTATTAGTTAAATGTTGAAAAGAAAATGATTTAACTAGTTGGCATTATAATATGATGCAAGAATTGAATTAAATATTATTTTAGAAAAAAAATTAGAATAATAAAAAGAATAAACAGTTGAACTGATGGGTTCAATAAATTAGACAGAAAGATAATAAAATCAAAATAGAATAACAACTTATCAATTTAACATCTTGGTTATGACGTCACCTAGTCATAAGGTATCACCAGCAAAACACCGCTGTCCACCAGTTACATACACACGATGCATAAACCATATACTCCTTTTGTAATAACACCGATACGCCAAAATCCGCTTTTCACGTGATTCAATTTACAAATACGTTACACTTCTGCGTGCGCCTCCAATGAATTAATCCGCGGCAATAATTCAAAATAATGTCTACTCAATATTTTACCACATTGAACCGCTAGTTCCAATCTCATTACACAATTGGCATAATCACAAATAGATTTCACAAACGTTTCACACAACGTTTTTATTTTATTATTATTTGCACTAAAATTAATGATGGGTGAATTAAATTTTCACAGCCTGTTTATCCGTGTCATACGAGTACACGCAATTATCACCACACAACAACTTTCGGTCAAACTTTCGAACATAAACAAACTTGTTTACTAAACATTTGTAAAAACAAAAATGTGAAAGAAAAATTTAGTGTATTGAAAAAAAAACAACGCATATATTGACTCCAAGGTTATAGCCTACTATGTAATTATAGCGGTACGAAGGTTAGTGTGCATTCACAGTATTGTTTTCGCCCTGCGTTTCGATGTTGATTTGGGCTTATCGTGATACAACAACAAAAACTATTTTATTTTTATTTTTGAAAACTGATCGTTTTTTTTCCTTTGTACTTTTGGTTAACACATAAAGATTTTGTGTAAATATAATAAAATAAAAATTAAAACATGCATTAATATATTCCACAATCAGTTTGAGAATAATTTTACTAAAAAAAAACAAATAAAAATAAAAATTTAAAATTATAAATATCGATGCGTCGATAAATTTGAATTCTTTTACGAAAACAATCAAAAATTACTATGGTTGACATATTTTACTTGGATCGAAGCTGTCTTCACCGCTAAAGACACTAGATTTTTGGTAGAAAACTTGGATTTTTTCTATCCAAACGATAATTTTTTTACATGGAAATGGAGCATTTCTTTGCTAATATCGTGAAGAAACACAACAACAAAAACAAAAATCTGAAAGCAACATCGAAACGCAGCTCGAAAACAATACTGTGAATGCACACTTAGGTTTATATGATTTCATTTCCGAAAATTCGAAACCAATTCAAGACAAGGAAAATAAATACGTTCTCTGTCACACAGACGCAAGCTTTTTTTCTTCTTCTTCGTTTTTTTCTTGTACCCATGTATATATCTCAGTGGTCACAACACGATTTTAATGCTTTCAAGATTATCGCATTTCATAACTTGGTAATCATAACCCAGTTGTACAAACTCGATAAACACGAAATACAAAAAAGAGATAGAAAGTATAATTGAGATAGAATTATTTTATTTTGATGTCATTTTTAATTTTTGAATTTAGTTTGAAGTTTATGTCGATTTCGATTGATTTTTTACCCTCATTCGAGTACACTCAACAGAGTACCCGATTTTTTAACCGTCAATCGAATGAAAATATTATTTGCGCCATTGTTTGCATGTATTCGTGTGTTGTGTCAAAATAAACATAACAATAATAATAATAATAAAAATTTAATAAAAATAAATATTTTGACAAATTAATTATTAAACACCAATTTTTTATTCTTTTATAATGAACCAATTATGAACCAAATTCGAAATGCCGCCTAAAATCAAGAAGTCCACGACAAATCACAAAATGTCATAAATCAAAATGACGCCTAAAATCAAAATGTCACCACGTCAAATCACGAAATGTCATAAATCGTCATAAACGTCATAAATGTCATTACACAAAATATCATTGTCATATTTGTTGGTGTGTGTAAAAGAGGGGTTACTCGACCAAAAAAGCTAGAGTAGCAAAAATTGCACTAGTGCAAAACTAGTACAAAAAATGTTTACCTTTAACGCATTTTTTTTCTTCAATGAGACAGTTTGACAGCCAATCGAGTACTCTTTTTACCCTTCGAGTGAAAATTTTTCTTCAAACGAATTCGACATAGTATTTTGTCTTTCCGTATTATGTCGAAGTCGGTACAAAGCTTTGTGATTTAATTGATATATAATTTAAATTAATACAAAATTTATTTAAATATAATATAATATAATATTAATATCAAACCATCTGACTGGAAGTGGTTTGAAAAAATTAATGCAATGTTAGGTTAGGCAGACACAGGTATATTTCCAATATAAATAGAAAATTTCACAGGGAGTTAAATACATATTTTATTTTACAGATCCATATTTAATTTATGAAGAGGTGTAATATTTAGATTTGACGGTCACAAATGATGATTTAGTTGATACATCACCTAACTCATCTCGTGATTTACCGTCTTCTGACCACCCACCTGCAAAGAGGCAAACATTGAAAATGATTGGTATTCACCAAGATACGCATGGAGAAATGAAAATTTCAAACAAAATAGAAGGATAGCTTACAATTGCCGAGAGGTCTTTGTTGTTAGCTGAAGAAAATTTAAAACTTCAGAAGCTTCTGCTTCATTCTTTTAATAAATAGCTATAAGATTAATAAGCTTACAGTATATCCTCTGTGATTAGAATGAAATAAAGCAATTTTTATTTTTGACATTTTTGTTACATGAATTTATTAAATAAAAATGAATTTTTGAATTTAATTTGTTCCATTTGTTTCATTCCCCAAAAGAAATTCTGCCAAAACTCGCCTTAAATTACTAGCACTAGTACTTCTTTCTCCCACAATACTAATCGAATTTGGATGTTCTCTTCCATCATCATCAGCCATCCAACTGTCACTAAAATTGCCATTACTCTCGTTACACATATTGTGGAGGATACAGCAAGTTCTAATTATCCTGTTAGTATTGGAAATGTCAACCTCCATGCTCTTTCCAATTCTCCTGAACCTAGCCTTTAAATTACCAAACGCGTTTTCAACGACTCTTCTTGACCGACTCAATACTTTATTAAAATTGTACTCTGTATTATTACGTACACTGTGATGCGGGTATGGTTTCATAAGGTTGAGAACCAAAGGAAATGCCAATAAGAAGAGAAGAACCGGTACCTCCACATTAATTGTTGATCATTTTTGCGTGTTTTTGGAAAACAGGATCATTTGCATGAATGCTTTTTAATTTTGATTTGCTGTATATGAAGGCGTCGTTATTTCGACCTAGTGAACCTACGTTTACGTAAATAAACCGATACCTAGTGAATAAAAGATAATGATTAAATTAGACTATGCATAATTTTTAGGAATATACTAAATTTACCTGTAGTCCACAGCTGCGAACAAAACGGTGGAGTACCAGCCCTTATAGTTGTGGTAGTCCGACGCTTCTTCGGCATATGGGCTTGCCTCTATATGACACCCGTCTATACCAAGAAAAGTTAATAATTTAACGATGAAATAAACATACATAAAATGAGCCTACCAATTGCCGCATAGTACTAAGGAAACTCCAACGTTTCTTTAAAACCTTTAATATTTTTTATTGCTTTAGCATCGGTTGGAGGATATCCATTAATATATTGTGGCCGAAGCGTGTTAATTGCGTCACAGATCTCCAGTGTTATCTCCACTGCCGTCGTTCTCCCAATCCCAAACAAATGTTCAATTGTCACATATTCTCTTTTTCAATCCCTTTTGGCGTGGGTATGATTATTCTCCAATTTTGTATCCTATTTTTCAACGTACGTTCCAATACTATTACACAAAAATGTGAAAGTGTCTCTATATTCATGCGGAAGCGCTCTTTAAATTGTCTGTCTGAGAACGTTGGTACCTCCTCTTCCCAGAAGCATCCAAAAGTTTTCTTGAAAAAAAAAAAAAAATACCGCTTTAGAATTTATTCGACTTAAAACACATTGTACATAAATCAAACACACTGAAGTTAATCTGGCTGCGGGTGAATTCTCAGGGCTGAATATAAGATAGCTAGCCGAAGATAGCTCCGCTATATGTAATAATATTATGTACGTACTCGGATATGCTTACATATCACCAAACACTCCTATTTCTTGGGATACAGCCGGTTGCAGATGCATTTGTTTTATTATATGTATATTTCTATTTTTTCTGGAACTTCTGTACTTATTCATATAAAATAATGCCAAATTTCTACTGCAACGGACACTATTTACTAACAGCTCTCTCCGAGTATTTAAATTAAACATTTCTGCTTCATTTTGCTTTAGAATTAATAAAATTTTATTAATCCCGCCTTGATTCATTTTTAATAAACAAATTTGTAATCTAATCACTTTGACAGCTTTAATAGTAATATCATATGAAGTTTGATAGCATGCAAATTTATTTAAATATTATAAAGAGTAAAGTTAGGCAAAATTACATAAATCTGTGAGATCAAGATTACGATAAATAAAATTGAAATCGCGATCTGAGATTATCGCTTTAATCTTTTTGTCTGTCAATGGTAGTAGGTTGTGTGTATGTCGCTAAAACCGAATTATACAGTCCCTCACTCGGACCGGTACATGTACTAAATATGCTGCAAGTATACATTTCATGTATATTTATTTCGTTCGCTATAAGTTATTGATAATAAAAAAAAAATTTGAAATAGGGTACAATAAATTGATATTACAGTTGACCCTCAGTAATTTATTCTTATTGCGATGAGAGTGAAAAATGGAACGAAACGAATTTTACACCCGATAGGAAATTTTTGATAACTGTTAGTAATTTACTTTGTTACATTGTACAATAATCGAGAATAGTTTATTCAAAGAAATTTGGCAAGCAATAGTTGTACATATTATGTTCTTTACAAATCGGACGATTTTTTTAAAAATAAAATAAATTAATATCACCATCAATCACAATAAATTATTCTTTACAGTACCATTTTCGACAATCACTTCGGGTGAAATGTTCGAAACGTTTTTTGAATTCGGACCAACTACACAAACCATTTGTACACCAATCAATTTCGAAAGGACGTTCATTATGCAAAATCAACACTTTTTCTGGATCATTTTCCAAAGGACAACTGTAATAAAATGTAACCAATTTAGAAAAGACGATATTCATAAATCGTGTGTGTTTCAATATTTGAAATATACTTACTTGTATTTAATGAATGCTAAATTAGCCGCAAATGGGCATAATTCTGAAGTTACCCAAACGCGGTCGTCGATAAGTTGATTGAATGCAGAACTTGTTATTGGAGCAGGATCAACACGTACACGTAATGCAACGAGGAAAAGGGCAAATGTGGTTGAATGAGAGAAATAGAATGTATTTTGATCATCATCGGCATCCAAACGTGCAACTAAATCGCCGACAAGTTCGCAAGCCAAATTTTCATTAATTTTTGAACCATGGCCAACTCTATAGTACGACTTGATATCACTATCATAATTCAATATTCTTAGTTGTTGTGGAGTAAAAGCGGCACACCAAGGGCTTGTTTCTTTTAAAAACCAACTCTGCTCATAACGGCACAATTCGTATAGAACGTGAATTTGTTGCTCTTTTAGGGGCGTATCCAAAAATCTTAATCGTGCTGATACATCAAAAATGAGATTACGATAAGGCGGTGAATCTCTGAATATGTCTGGTTCAGTACCAGGGCCATCGTAAACATTTTGGTGCTTCAACCATGCTGGGCATGTATTTTGAGGCTAGAAAGTTGAGAATATAGTTATGACATTTTACCAAACAACAAGATGTATAATTCACTTACCCTTAGCAAATAGTCAGGACTTGGAATTGGCGGTGAAGTAAAATTGACCCATGTTTCTGGACCAAATAACCCGTCAATAAAAGCTTTGAAACTAGTTTCAGTACGTTGTGTATTCGTGAATCGGAAATTGAATTTTTCACTGGAGTATGTCGAGGGAATCAATTCTGGGAACGCATTTTTGTACGATTCTGCTAGTTGGAATAAATCATCCCATCCTTGGTCTACTAAGAATTTTCCATAATCACCAGTAATATTAGTGTTCCAATTCCAATTGCTTATCAACTCAACGTCTTGCTGGCACATCCCTCCAATTGCTGGGTAATTTCCGGTTGCATAGTGGGATACAACAGAATCTCTAATTTCGGGGATTAGTTCCATCTGTACGATGCTCCTATTATGTGGCAGACGAGTGCCATGTCTGATAAAGAGCCATATTTTCTTTGGAGTACAATCTAAAAAAATTTAAAAATTAATTAATTAATCTACTCGTAAAAAGAGTTTTGATTGTTAAAAAATCACTAATTAATTACTTGGAATGTTATTGTACAAACTAGGTTGCCCTTTGATTAGTTGATACGGTGTTTTGGTACCGAAACTAGTCTTAATTTGGCTTCTGACCATATCGGTGGCCCAACAATATTTTTCCAGCTGTCCTTTGGTTTGGATAATTGTGTAAATTACCAAAAATAGTGCAAGCTTAAGCATTGTTTCCTAAACCGTTGATATTGATTTCTCCCGGCCCAAACTGAGAATGATAATTTATTTTAATATCGATTTTAATTTATAGTTTTTATAATTTTTGAAAACAACTAATCTGTTTAATTTGTGCTGTGTATCATAAAAAATTAAAATTGTGATATTCTGCGATCACAGAATGTAGCTGAACATGCAAGAATGTACTTGTTCGTGGACTAATTAAAAACAACACTAAAATTATTTTTATCAAGTGCGTCATTGAAAATTGCGTAAACTGTCTTGGTAATAATTATTATGTATGTATTATGATGTTACTACTACTTCTTCGTTCTATCCGGTTAGTGCAAATTAGTTTAAAACACTTGAAATTATCAACAAAAAAAACACTAATAAAACACGTGTTAGTATCGAGACTTGCTACATTTGTATTTTAAGGAGGGTGTGATCATTAAATGGGCATGTCAGTTGGCTTATGGTAAAATAATAAAGAAAGGCATGACCACATATCAGATGATGACATTAATTTTTAAAATTTAATTTACATGGATAGAATAGAAGTGTTTGACTTTGATGTTATATCTGCTGAATGAGCACTTATTTAAATTTACTACATTTATTTTGATCGAGTATTCTAAGCGATAGTTTCTTGTCAAAATAATTAATACGGTAACCTGAGCTTTTTTGACAGTTTTCTGATAAATTTAACGACTGCTGTCAAAGCAACCTTGAGTAAACAAAGCGGAGGCTCAACCAGCGAAAAATTATAAACGAGCCTACACAAAACAAAATAAAAAATTTAATTTACAAACTTTTGTTATTGTTCATGTGCAATACAAAACGGGGCTGCATAATTTGTAAGCACAAAATGATCACATTTTTTACCCTTTATAAAAAAATTCATTAGAAAAATGTTGTTAAATCAACAGATAAATTAATTTCAGTCAGTTAAACCTAGAAAAATAAAACTAAAATACTAAAATGAATAAATGAAAAATAAAACGCCATGAAATGAAAAAGTTTGTACGGTCCTAGTCTTAATTATTTGTACCTGCTAAATTTTTGATGCAGCGTAACTCAAACAGCTTAAAAAATTAATAAACTTTTTGAAAACATTAATTTTAATTCAATAAACTTAATTATCCTGCTTTATATAATTTCAATCAAACAATTTTTAAAATTTTAGTTCTAGGAGAAATTACAGATAGTTTGGTTTTGGTCAAGATCATTTGTACTCTCAAATTTGTTCCCATTATTACTTATTATTTGTTCAGTATGGACAAAAGTCTTAATAAAATAGTAAATCAATTAAATTTTAGATTATTTTTTGTTAATTACATATTGATAAAGACACTAATGCTGTGTATGCAAATGGTCAGTTTTTGTTTAGTCTGTGGTTCCAAAATTTGTTTTTAACATCACGTAGAATCTTATCCCACTCGGTTTACTTGGCACCCTGCTACAAATTTTTGATCTTGTTAGATCATGAATATCTTCCACTTTAACTTAAACCTCCGGAAGTTAAAATCGAAACCCTGTCCCGGCCGAGACAAATAATTATATTTGAGATGTTTGTATAATTTGATAGCAATGACTCTTCTTATGTATGAGAGCATTATTGGGCTGAAGAGCAAATTAGGGGCCAACTAATTTATCATCAACTAGGAATGTTACCTAATTCAATAAAATAACAACTGATTTTATTGAACTTATTTTGCCAGCAATTTTTTCGACTTAAACTTTTAAATATTTTAAAAATTAATCTAACTGAATAATTTTAGGTTTTTTTGGCATATTTACGTTGTTTTATTTTTTGTTTTTTCGTCCTCAGTTTTTGTTTTATAGTCGGTATTTTAATTATCTGTTAGAGCTTAACTATTCAATCATCTATTCATTCTTACATTCACTGTCCGCCACAATTTTACATAAACAAATCCGAACTATTCTCACGCGAACACATTCGTGACAAAAAGAATGTACCTAATCAATTGCAGGCGTACCAATATAATGACGAGAAAAAGCAAAACAAGAGAAATAAAGGAAGATAAGACACAGCTTCTTCGCGGCATTTTTAGTACACGGTGTAAACAATATTAATGTAAAATAAATTAACCAGTCAATTTAAGTTAATTACAAATGAATATTTAATTCAAAAATAAATAATTAAAATAAAATTCGGGTTCGAATAAATTATAAACGTTGTGAACAAAAATTAAAAAAATATCGTTCTTATTTAAACAACAATAAAGTGCAACGCTATAGCATTATGCATGCTTGTAGATAGCTGAACAAACAATACAATAAAGGGGCCCTATTCTCGAATTCCACATCCATTTTCCACATGTGGACATCTGTCAAAATTCATAAATGTATGTATATTACACATGCAACCAAATACCCTTATTCGGAGAATTTTTTTTACCTGCTTATACCCATTCGGAAATATTCCCTTAGTAGGTACCCCAAAAATGCGTTTATTTCCATTTATTTTTGATGAATTCGAGAATAGGGCCCCAGATCTAAAACCCCTGAACAAAATACAAATTTTTCCAATTTTTGGGTTAACCTTCAAATCGATCTTATTTTATTATAAGACAAAGATAATGACCGATTTTTCTTTGTTAAGAATGACCAGCGAGTTAGTAGGAACTTAATGTAACAGTACGAAATAGTACCGACTTCCAATGTTAATTACTGCAATCTAAACAAAGTGTGAACCGTTTACGAACCATAAACGAAGAATGCTTTTCGTACAAAAGTTCCGAATCATTTTTTTGGCTCTAAAACGAACCATTTACGGGGTTCCTTTAAAATGATAATTAGACATTTCAGCGAAGTATTGTTATATTATGGTAGTTCACTTTTAGCGCTACATTAACTTACCATTTTTGGTAAAACATTTATATTTATATCTATTGAGTGATACGTTAACGTTACGTGCCTATTGGGCAGTTAATTTATTAAAATTTTTGTAAAATAAATTATTATTACCTAATATAAATACACGTGTTGAAGATCACTCAAGACATGATAAAGAAACAAACCTAAAACAAAACAAACAATATTAGTAAAATATTTAAATTTAATTGTAATTCTGTTTCGAAACTTACCTGGTTTACAACCTTATAATGTTACGAACCCAATAATTGTTTATTTATATTTGACATCTTTTCACTGCTTTTAACATCACTGCTGTTACATTTTTTGTAACTTAGTAATTTGTAGATAAATTTAAAAGCTCAATTTTAAATATGAACGCAGTGTGGCTGAACTATTATTATTATTACTGTAAGGCCATGTGGTTGAATAAATATCGTTTGTATTTGATTGCGTTTATTTATTATTTGCTAATGTGAATTTGTTGTCAACTGATGACATTACGAGGATTGTTCTTGTTCGCGTTATTATTTTAATCGGGAGGACGTAGGACGAGTTTATGTTTAAACATTTAATTTGGTCAAACTAGTCCAGTATAGTTCTCCATTGTCTTTTATTTGTACGTGTTTTCGCTTTATTTAATTTATCTTGTTCGATTTGCCACTTAAAATTCTTTCTGATTAGTATAATTATCATTAAATTTAGAAAAGCCACACGATGATTATAACAGGAATGATTATTATCGTAAAATTCTGTATTGATATCTTCTTTGAGTAAAATAATTAATATTTTAAATTTCAATCAGACTGCCGTTAAAATAGGTGCCAAAGATTGATATTGGCCCTCGAAATAGCTCAAAAAATGATTGAGACGATGCTTGAAGCTTACCAAAGCAGTCCGTCATGTAATTTTTGTGTTTTATTAACAACTAGCTGAGCCCGGTCCGCCTTGCTGGCCCTAAGGAAACCTTTTCTTTATAAAACTTCTTCATAAATTTATTGTAACGTTCTTTATTTGAAAATTTGTTTGGTTTAAAATTTATAATTAAATTAGTAAAATGTTAATTGATAAAAATTATATTATATAGCGAACCCCGCTGCACTTCGTTGCAACCAACCAAAAAAAGAAATGAAATATTCTAGATTTTTGGATATACAATATTTTTCGTTTGCCCATTTGAAGCGAGCACAAACAAACAATTTGGAGTTCCAACTCTTGAGCAGGCCACGTATAGCTGTCCATGTGAAAAGCACGGCTCCTCCAAATTTAATCCGCATATTTTAAGCGTTTGTCCTTGCGCCTTATTGATGGACATGGCAGATGATAGACGCACTGGGAATTGCAAACGCTTAAATTCAAATGACATGTCTGTTGGAATCAGTGGAATACGTGGTATGAGCACAATTTCACCTTTCGCTGTTCCGGTCAATATTGTGGCTTCAATTAAATTCGGCATCAATTTTTTTACTGCCAATCTTGTGCCATTGCACTGATAATTGATTGCATTGACGTGTACATTTTTAGGTGCCAGTATTGCGCGTTCTGTTAATTGGAGAATGGTACAAAAATTGTTCGGCAATGTAATCAATCCATTTGTATTATCGACTCGAACTTTGCCATTTCCAATATCTAACAATTGCTTCGAGAACCGATCTGCAAATTGGTCGTTGTGCAATTGAACGCGCATATTTATGTTCATTGTCAATTTTTGCACATGTCGCCACAGAAGAGAAGACTTTGAGCATGTATTGAATTGATCTCATCCGCCGGTGTTGATCGTGGAACCACATGCAATATTTGACGAAAAGCGCCTGACAATAATATCAATGCACCACCAACAATTTCTTGATTCTGACGTAGATCTTGCATTGTGCGGTGTAATGCTTCCAGCGATTTTTTATGCGCCATTGTACATTCATCCAAAAGAATAATTGCTGCTTGTTGCAAAACTTTTGCCATCGCAGAATTTCTTGAAATATTGCACGTGGGATGTTCAATCACCTGTTAATTTGAGAATAATTATATTTTACAATAATATCGATTAAATTTTAAAGTGATCAATCAATAAATATAAGCCCACCTGCACATTCAACGGCAATTTTAATGCGGAGTGCGCTGTTCGTCCACCATCCAATAGAGTAGCAGCGATTCCCGACGAAGCAAGTGCCAATGCAATTTTTCGTTGCGATCGAATGGCTGCCAAAATCAGTGATATCATAAATGTTTTTTCCGTACCACCAGGCGCATCCAAAAAATATAATCCACCGACTTCATTTTGTACAGTTTATCATAGACATGTTTTTGATGGTCATTTAATTTGGGAACATTCAAATTCACAAATGTTTGCAATTCATTGGACTGTTGTTCACGTTGCAATTCTCGATCAAATAAATCATGCATTGGACGATTGCGTGGTGACAAACCTAATTACCCTAATGCTTTATTTGCAATCGTTAGGCACATATCTTCAATCGCTATCAATGCCTCATTATACATTTCCAATGAAATCAGCAAATCAGCGTTTCTTGTGTGATGACGCATTCCAATCAAATAGTCTTCTGCCATAAAATCTTTGTATTTATTCCACAATTCAAGTGGATTTGATGGAAAACATGTTGATATGATTATGGCATATAACATACGTATTTGATGTGGAGAAGAAGCAATCTATGCATCATGAAGCGTTAAATCCCAATGCGCATCATTTTCAAGTAAACCTAATTGCTCACATGCTTTATGATACGTCACACATAAATGACCATTTACTCTTCGCAAATTTTGAAATGAACGTAGTCCAACAACATTTACTAACAACAACCGCAAACAATAACATTCTGCATTGTTTGGATGAACTGGGTATAATCTTCCCATGGTATCTGCAAAAAAAAACACCCGGATGGCCATCAACAGGTGTTCCTTGTTTACGTCGTTGCCATTTCTTTGCAGTCCAAGTGAAATAATGTGTTACATCTGAATACAGCAACGTTCTGGTAAATTCATCGCTTTCACACAATTGAAAGAATGCAGTTAATGTTGTTGCTGGTGGCTGTGCTGCTCTCTGCTGTACATTTGCATCGGTAAAATACACCGGCTGGCCATTTTCAAGATGAACAGCCAAATGAACAACAGCAGGATATCGCTCATGAATTTGAAATGAATAAATTCTTCAAAGAGCTTCATTAGTGCTAATGTAGCGCCCCATTTGATATTGGGCGATTTCATCATTACTATTGTCACCAGCTACTCCAAAAACAGCCATATCACTGCCTTTATTCACATATTTGCAAGTGTATTTAATCGACTTCACAGAATTACAATACTCAATATTTATGTGAGTCTGAAATACTTTTGACAATAGTGGAGAATAAGGCACAATCCAACGATTATCAACTTCAATGTCTTGATTGCGTATTTTAATTGTTGTTGTATGGCCATTATCCTCCGGTGACCGACATCAATACAACGGGTATCCGTCGTCACCTGTAATTGTATCCGAAGTTAATGCTCTTGGATACCGTTTTGTACATTTTCCATCGATCATGCGTGGTGAATTCATATTTATTTGACCGCAAGGGCCATGGATCATATTTTTCGTGAAAACTTCAAATAATTCTGGATCGCTGATTTCATCTGGAATTTCAGCTCATATAATGTTATCAATTTGATCGGGTTTTATTTTACGAACCAGCCATGTCAAGATATGCTCTTTTTCCATTCAATCGAATACATCCAGCAACGCACCTCTCCAAAAATTCGCAATTTGATAATCAAATCCATCAGTGCTTTTACTTTCTGTCGAAATACACGTGCTGTTATATCGTGTCGATCTGTTGGATTCTGACCATCAAATAAATTGTTTTTTATGTCAGCCCACTGTGGATTGCATGTGAATGTTATGAATAGGTCGGGACGACCGTATTTGCGAACGTATGACATTGCATCTTGCGTATATTCGTTCATGTGGCGCGGACTGCCAACATCGATGGTAATATTGTTAAACGTCCGATACCATTAACATTACCATCATTCACTATTGCATCTCGCAAGTGAATGTATTCTTTCGATCGCAATTTGGCTTGATTGAATCGAAGGTAATTAAGGCGTTCTGCTTCAATTTTCGCATACATGTCAACAGCGTATTGGTGGAAAAGTTTGCCACATCGCATAATAAAGTTGTCTTCTTGTGGGCGAATCTCGAATCTATACGAATAATAATTCATCCCACTAACTTTTTTTCTACCTCACGACCTATGATGAATACATTATCAGAAAATTAAAATCATGTCTTCTTGTTTTGAAATAAATAAATTGAATTCATATATATTTACCGGTTCGTGATCTATCATTCGTATATTGATATGATAGCCGTCGTCACCTTTCCAATGCAATAATGGATATTGTAATGTATCATAGCTGCGGTGAAGCTCTGAAACACGCCGTAATTCTTCATTTCTTCGATGTAGCACAATATCACGAGATTGAAACTGGTCTCCAACAATTACAATGGCCACTTCATCAATTGTTGGTGCATTAATTAGTCTCGCATGCTCTCCAAAGGGCGTTTTGTCAGCCCTTATAACGATTCTGTGATCATCAGATGGCATACGATCGAGAGCGGTTTTAAACAATCGAATTAATTCATTGTGCTGATGTAAGAATGTTTGAAGTTCAGAAACAATTTGTCGCCTTGCACGCACAGCAATTGTACAACGCCGATCCAATTCACGCTTTGCATCTTCGATAAAATAGATTTGCAAAAATTGATGATCAGCATCAGGATATGGCAATAAGGAACCAGTTCGATGATAAATCTGACCTTAAATCTGTAATATTTGTGAAATGTAATTAGATGCTGGGTCAGAATTCTTGAACACATCAAAAAATTTGCTGCTCAGATCGCATTTTTCATATGATATTCCGCATGAAGTAATCACCTTAAACGTCGGCATGAAATTGTCTCTTATAATAGTTGAATGTGTATAATTTCACAGCAGATTGCGGGTTATACATGGGGTTGTGAATTTTGGGTCAATACATTTTGTTATTTGTTATTATATTTCATTGAACATTAAACTGTAAATTTAATTTCACTAAATTATCTGTATACTGGAATTGGATTTATTTAGAGAATACATGTATGCATTGGTACTTCACTGCTGCGCTCATGGAAGATTGTATGAAATACATATGTATTTATTTTCTCATGTGTGTGAGTGGTTGAGTATTTCAGTACGGTTCTATTTATTAAGTGGTTATTTAATGTGGTTTTCCAGTTGACACAAATTTAACACTAAAAAAAATCGGAGCGAAAACAGCTGTGTGACAGGTGACAGCTGTCATTCGTCGCTCGGTCAAATTTTTAGGAGCGATTACTAATTAAATAATATTAATTATTTTATTATTTTATAAATATATTTTCCCTGATCTGAATCCGATTGAACATTTTTGGTATCGAGTAAAAGTAGGTATTAAAATGAGGAACACAAAATAAATAGAAATTTTGGAATTGAAATTTGTCGAATTTGGAATAAATGACCGTTCACAAATGCCAGGAGCTCGTAAGCTCTATGGGCGGGCCGATGCCGGGAAATGGTTCGAAAAGAAGTTCACAATAATGAATTAATGAAGAATTTGCAAACAAAATTTAGAGTGTGCTATTTCATTTAACACCACTGTATGTAATTACAATAATGTGTAATAATTTTGATGACCAAAATCCGAAGCAGAACATTCAAAACGCACAACCTGGAAACGCCACTGCATGATTGGATTTCGAATCGGACGTTTTCTACAATAGGGTTTACTTATACAGTCCTTGGCCAAAAAACTTGCACACCTTTTGAAACCACATAAATATTATTTTTAAAAGTCGATTACACTGTTTAAATTTGGAAAAATATGCCGTTTTCTGGCTATGGCACAGCGGTTGCACCAGATTTTTCTTTGTTGCTGATGTCTTTTCCACTCTTTTTTTCAATAACATAAAATTTGATAATCTTACACTAAATTACACTTTAACACACACCGTACGTGAGATAACAATTTTAAACATATGTATGTACCTCAAAAAATGGCGGAATATTACGTAAATGAAACACAAACGAAAACGAATTTTTATTGTTCAGTACACACTTACGGTCGTTGGCCAAAAACTTGGCTACATCATTTCAACGTTTTAAATACAATTACATTTTGTTTTCTGTTCTTCTTTAATTGCTTTTACTTTTTATATGCGATGTTCAATTCATATTCGTGTTCTTGTTTATAAGTGGATTTAACCGATCGCTTGAGCGTGTCTGTGTGTGTTTTGTTTTACAGTGAACAGGACATGACTTGTTAAGTTTATTGTTTTGCTAGTCGTCATTTAAAAGTGTTTTTTTGTAGACAGGAAGTGTGAACCAGTAAAAATCAGTTTATATAAAAAAATTGTTTTTTTTTGTGTTTTGTTTTACGTGATATTTCGCAATATTTTGAAGTATGTTTAAAATTTGTATCTCACGTATAACGGTGTTAAAGTGAAATGTTGTGTAAGATTATCAAAGCGACAAAGAAAAATCTGGTGAAACCGCTATCATTGAAACTGGGCAACAATCTTATAGTGACAAAACCGGAAAACTGGGCATATTTTTTCTAAATTTAAACACAGTAATCGACTTTAAAAAAAAAATATTTATGTGGGTTCAATAGGTGCACAAGTTTTTTGGCCAACGACTGTATTTCTAATGGAAATGAGATATAACTTCGGGTGAACTGGTGAATTAGATTATGACTTAGTTATTTAACATGAGCTGAACCAGCACTAAATTTCCGGAAGTAGGAACCACGAACCTGAATCAGCAGGCGATTGCGGAGTTGAACATACTTAACTGATTTGTTTCACTGAGATATTAATCTATACTTTGTTTTAGAGTCTAAACTTGAATTTAAATAACTTCTACAACTGATTAGTTTGATTTTAATTTTCAGAGAGGTTGACCTATTAAGCTATAGAGGTTAACATACCTATAGAGGAGTGGAGTGGAAAATTAAAAGAATCTCTGCCATAAAATCAGGGGTGTCTTTTGTTGTTTTTTTGTTTGTTAGTTAAGCTGCCGTGGAATGATCTCAGTTGATGTTTTTTTCAGTAGTAGTGGTGGTCCGATGACACGGATTTGATTTTTGAGTTTTATAGCAAATCATAAAAAAAAACAAATTGGATTATTTTGATTAATCTCTTAGAAATAACTGAATAACTGACTAATTGATTTCAATTTTCAGTGATATTAATGAACATGATGATGAATTTAATTATTTATTTATACTCTAGCAATTTTCACTGTTAATTGGCACCTTGATAAGTTTGGCATGTTTTACCGTTTGAATTTTTAAGGGATGTGTATATGAGTACAAATGAGAAATTATTGGAATGATTTGTTGTGATGAATGAAGTTATCAGTTAGCTGACATTCTCATATTTGATAATCCACTGTCTTACTTTGGGAATTTTACAACAACATTGCCTTGTATTTTCATGCCGTTTGGACTAGTTTCAAAACAAGTGTTTATTGATACAGAATAGTTCTAGCAATAATTTTGAAATGTTTTATTTAACGTTATTTAATTTTTAAGGTCAACTGATAAAAGTAAGAAGAAATTATTTTCTGTTTTATTTTGAGCATAAGTTGCATTTTTATTCTTACAACAATTACTATTCCAGTTTCTAAAGTAAGTCGGCATATAAATTATTGGTTTTAATTTTCATAGTATTACAGTTTAAAATTGTAACGGGCATGGAAATAGTTGTAGTAAAATCATTCTGGATTCAAATATTTTATTTGTAGGCAGGTTATATTTTAAATTACCAAAGTAAAATGGCTTATACATATGTATATTGGTTTTGGTTTTATAGTTTCACAGTTTAAAACAGTGGTTGGCATGAAAATAGCTGTAGTCGAATCATGGAATGACTATAGTAAACATATAATGTGTGTTTTCTTCAACTTTATTTTTTTAAATTATTATTTATTTTATTTTATTTGTTTTATCACATTCTATTGCACTTTCATCACGAGGTGGACTTATGTAATCCTAGGAGATAATTAAGATAGGTGGCCGATACTAAGTGAATTTATTAAATTAGGTTGTCTCTGAACTACTGTACTATAAGTTTTGAATGGAATTTTGACTTTGAATTAATGATTACTTTCTTAGAAATAACTTTAAATCCTATTAATGGAGTAGCAGATATTTAGTGAGAATGGGTTAATTTTGATTTTGTTTCAAAGATTCCCGCAGAATTTGATTCAGCTTCCAGAAATCTCAAGTATCCAACGAATAGATAATTCAAATTGTGTTGTCTGGATTTTCATGGACTTCATACCTTACGAACTAATTAGCGTCTTATAATTTTAATTTTGGTTACTGGTAACATTAACTATAATTCACTACAGGACAGCACCCATTGCTGATCAAATTCCTAGAATTTTAGTGGTAGATTTTGCTGAAGCTCTACATCTATTATGTTTGTACTAAATTGTAGGTATAAGTAGCCTCAGGGACCAGAATGGAGGAAATCATGTGAATAAACAGTTGATTTCGATTAAATTTATTCGCTTTAAATCAATTTTAAATTAATTATGATCATGATTTTCAGAAGAGCCCAAGAATTTGATTCAGCAAATTAATTAATGTTATTTCAGAGTGCAGTTTTAGTATCAACAAACCATAAAAGTAGATTAGAAATATTTTGTCATTGTGTTATTAACTATTAGCTATACTTAGGTACAGACACCGGGATAATTTCCATCATTACTAACTGAACCTATCCAAATCATTTTCATGTTGTATGTAACAGGGTGTTCGGTGAGGCCCGGCCGTCTCCGGGAGGTCTTGCTTAAAGTTTGGTCGAACACTTCAATCAATCAAGCAAACATAGTTATAGGCAATTCCTGTACGTAAATTTTGTTCGCAAACCGAGACACGAGAATTGAGAATTTTGTATTCGAACACGATGCATATAGTATACATTTTTATGGATGTGTTGTATAATTTTTGTTGTTGTATTTGTATGTTTTTTAGGACAGTAAGCATCAAAAATAATTAAATCGGATGAAATCGTTGAATTTTTTGGTGCTTATGTTCGTTTCTCTTCTCGTGTTTTATACTTATCTCTTTCTTTTGAGTTGAGATTTGTCATTCTACAAACAAAATAATTTTTGAGAGACTTGATTTGTTGTTGTTTTTGATTATGGAGTAACATTATTTTTATTTTTTTTTTGGAGTTAAAGGATAAATTATTTTTCGTGTTTGTTATTAAAAAAAACATTTAAATAAAATATTTTCGGTTGTTTAATGATTTTTAAAATTAAATGACGTCAATTTCATAAAAAATAAACAACACTCACGTGACCACTAATATACACACAATCTACCACTATTAAAAATTTGCGGCTATTCTACTCTCAATTTTCGGTTTGCGAACAAAATTTAGGTAGTCTTTTCTGACGATACAAACTTTCAACGGGTCTTGTACTCTTGTGGCGTCGAACGTTCCAGTGAAAAATACGACATTTCAAGTTAAATCGTATGTTATATTCGGCATCACTGCAGCAATTGGCTCGCGACGTTAGAGAAGGAGCTACCACTCAACATATCTTGAACGATTTTTACGTTGACGACTTGTTATTTGGATCACATAATATAGAAATTGCGATAAGGAAATTTTGTATTAAGAAAATGGCGATCCAATGTAAAATGTCTATCCGATGAAGGAACCGAAGCAACTACAAGGAAACTGGTTAACTTCGAGCAATATTTGCCTGGAGCAAGTTGGCTTAGGAAACCTGAAAACTGTTGGCCGGCTACTTACTCAAACTCAACTTTAGAGAAAACCGTGATTGAACCCTCCCCGAAATAAAAATTGCTTAAATTAAAACAAAAAGCTTTTCTAAACTGAAACTATTCTTCGTACGTCCTAATTACACTAATAGAACTTCTTAGATCACGTCAAAATAAAGGCGGCCTTCAGTTGGGCGTTTTCTAGCCGACTCAAGTGGTTTTGCTTTTTGGAAACTATCGAGAAATGAAAACGAGTGGCCATTAAATTTGAGGTGAATAGTTTAATTTTAATAAAATTTTGCAAAGCTAATTGGATTTCGTAGGATCCTCAATTTGTTCACCAGTATGCCAAAAGTTTTTCCAACTAAAAGTTCATTGCGCGCGAGGCTATATACACTACTCTATGTAGGTGTTGAGATATGCGTGTAACTCTAGGGAAAACGGTGAACACATTTTTACCAGATTTTGCTTACAAACAACCAAATTTATAGTCACAAATTAACGGAAAATGCTTACAATGAAACTTTTACTTTTTAGGTAAAGCAATATTTATTATTGATATTCGTAGAGGATTTTAACAAGGGTTACTGAAGGAAGACACGGTTGGGGAGCCGGAGCCGGAACCAGGAGCCACGGAGCTGTTTTTTTTTTGATAAGCCGAACCTGGAGCCGGAGGCAAAGACAGTTTTCCTATCTCTTTTTTTTTGCAGTCGGAGCCGGAGACAAACCAACTTTCCTATCTCGTTTTTTTGTTCCAAGTTTGATGACTATATTGGTGGTATTTTTGAACAAAAACTTAATTTTGACAAAATATTAAATGAAAAAAGCAATGGTCTACACGGTTGTCGGCTTATCCAAAATATCCAGCTCCATGGCTCCGGCTCCCAGCCCTACTTGAAGGTAATTTTATTTTGTTTTGAAATATTTTCAAATTTAAAAGTATTTATTAAATTTGAGGAAATACTGCCTGAATAAATTTCATAAGCTTTCACATGAAAATAACATTTCAAAATTGAAGGTTGCAGTTTCTTCAATACAGGGTACTAAATCGGAAGGCTTGTATTTAAACAAGTAGAACTTCACTACTGATCTGCTGACAGCTGTTCCGATGACTATATCGGAACACGATGTATAAAACCAAACAATTTGTCAGCTGTTTGCGATCCGCAACAATATGTGTGTGCTACAACTGTAAAACAATTTATTATTATAATTATTTACATTATTTCATTTTAATTACATACATTTCGTTTGAATATAAATTTACTTCGTTTTAACTACGCTTTAATTTCTATTATTTTATTTTATTTTTGCGACCTGTTCGCACAAGTATCAATCGGAAAAAACTACCGTAGTTTCCCTTCTTATTTCTTTTTTTTTTTTCCTCTGGTAACATTCATGCGTTGTATGATGGATGCGTTCTGTGCATCTCTTCCCAACATCATCCCACCCGGTGCATTGACTCTGTCCAATTCACCAACATCCTTAGACATAGACTTCACGTCGAGCAATGCAAGCTTCGTTACCGGCCTTCTATAAGTCCCGTCCTTGGTACGAACAATCGCTTGTCGCACTTGGCCATCGGCTCCTGGAATTGCTTCTTGTATTATTCCCATTGGTCAAGTTCCTCTCGGACTGTTTTCATCCACTACTACGACGACATCTCCCTTTTCCAAATTTTTTACCTTTCAAAACCACTTTGTTCTTCTTATTAAAAGCGGTGCCACTTCTTTCACCCATCTCTTCCAGAAATGTTGGGAAACCATTTGCGTTATTTTCCAATTTTTACGCAGCATCATAACCTCCTCACTATGCTCCCCGATCGGCTTAACTCCGGAAGACGTTCCCAGTAAGAAATGGTTGGGAGTCAGAGTTTCTGACTCTCCAATCTCTATCGGTATATAAGTCAATGGTCTTGAATTCACCATATGTTCCACCTCAATGAGGCAGCCTAACAAGAGCTCGTCACTAGGCGTTCGCGAAGGTAACACCTTTAGCATATTAACCTTCACAGACCGGATTAATCTTTCCCATGCGCCTCCCATATGAGGCGCACCAGGAGGATTAAATCGCCATCGAATTTTCATGAACTGTGCTCTTAGTTTTTCTTCCTCAATGTCCAAAATTGACCTGTCCAGCTCATTTTTAGCACCTCGAAAATTGGTGCCATTATCACACCATATGTCCCACTGGTGCGCCTCTGCGAGCCATAAAATTTCGCAACACTATAATGAAGGAATCCGTCGTCATACTACGAGCCACTTCCAAATGTATAGCTCTTACTGTCAAGCAGGTGAACAATATCCCATACCTTTTTTCCTGGCGGCGTCCCACCAAACATGTCAACCCCCACGTAAGTAAAGGGTCTAGTAAATATCTACAACCGGGACAACGGCAACTCCCCCATTTCCGGTGGCCTTGGTTCCGCTTTCTCGTTTTTACAGCTTTGGCATCGCTTTCGGATACATTTTAGAACTTCTCTCAGCCTCGGAATCATAAACTTCTGGCGTATTTCATTTACTACCGTTTCATGGTTCTGATGCAGATATCGTCTATGATACTATGCCATGTTGAGGCCGGATTATTGGTTTCTTAAGAAACCCGTCGACGTCCGGGAGCTGGCTAATCCGTCCCCTTACCCTTAAAAGGAGGTTTTCGACATCCCAATATGGTTACAAGTTATAAATTTTGCTTCTCGGACCGACAGATCCACCCTGCTGCAATATGATAATTTCTGCTTTATAGGATCTCCATTGAGCCATCCGAATAATCACATTTTCTGCTGCTTCTATTGCCTCACAATTCAACGGCTTCCAACATTCATTCACACCTCCGCGGACCTTTTCAAGCCAAAGTTTCGCTATTTTCATAACTCGTGCTACTATTCTGCTCGCCTTCGTAAACGTGGAATATTTTTCCAATTGTATGACTGCTTCAAGATTCTTTTTGGGATATACAGTAGCAACCATAACGCTGTGTATCAACAATTCTTCGACTTTGGCTTCTTCGAACTTGAATGTTGCTATTGGCCATTCAGCTTCGCTTCTTTTCAGAAATGGTGGTCCAGCAAACCATAGCGAATCACCTTGGATAGCTCTCTCGCTATGCCACTTTGTTCTCAATACTGTTGCGGAATCCGTCCAATAATATGCTTGACTGATGCCCACCGAATGACCCTCAATAATTGTTTTCGCCATTCGTGATCCCATCAAGCACGCCTGCAATTCCAAACGTGGAATGCTTACCGGTTTTATTGGAGTCACTTTCGTTTTTGCGTACACTAGTAACGTATGTACCATTTCCTCCGTTGCTATACGGAAATAAGCAACCACAGCGTACGCGAGATCACTAGCATCACAAAATATATGGAGCTGTATGTTTTTTTCTTCTTCTGACAGCAACAACGGTGAATAACATCTTTGGATTTTGACGTTCTCTAAATCCTTGAGTTTAGCAATAAATTGTTCAGTGAAACGCCATTCACTTTAGCTGCCGCATCCCACACGATCCGAAATTTTCCTGGTTTATTTGGATTCTCTACTGCAAACATTGGTAGATACCAATAGTCCAAATCTCTCTCGGTAGCTGCAACCTTCGATATATAATGTTTTTCTTTATAATGTTGTATCTGTTGCTTAATCAGTTCCCCAAACCGTGGGTCAACAACCGACTTCCTCTCGAGACATCGCAAAAGGGACAACGCCATTGAATAACTTTCCGGGAGTTTAACTTCGTTATGCCTCCACAAAAGACCAATCATATATCGTTGACCCACCTTTCGACTGGTTCTTTCCATAATTTGCATAGCTCGCACATTCTCCTTAGATATCGGTTCCTGATTCATCCTTCCTTCTTCAAGAGCAAACTGTGTTTTTATAAGCTGATGAAGAACCTCATCTACATTGCAGTGGCACTTATGTACTTGATACACCTCAATAACTCGTTTGACATCGGCATATGGACCACATACTACCCAGCCAAGTCGGGTTTTAGTCGCCAATGGCTCATCTAACTCACCTTCTCTGACGTCGAGTGTTGTTGCCAAGCGCCAATGATTGAGACCGATTAAAATTTTCGGCGTTTCTTCTTGGTAACCCATTATCTCCAACCCTTTCAGGTGATTGTATTTCGTTTTTAGCTCATCAGGAAAAATTGACTGCACCGGTAGATTCAAGTTTTTTACCGTTCTCACATCATTTAAACGATATCTTATATGACTATCCCGACTTACAATTTCCAAGTCAACTACCCTTGATCCTTCCTCTATTTTGGTGGTGTCTCCTGTCCACTTGAGACACAAATCCTGTTTCGGACCATTCGCTTGCAGTTCTATTGCCAGTTGCTTATCCATTAATGTCACAGATGACCCGTCGTCGAGAAATGCACAGGTTCAATAGAATATCGCCCATTAAACAACAAAACTGGCACAACGCGGAACAAAACTGAAGACTTGGTATCAGTGTGCGTACCAAGCTGTCCCTTTTGCATTAACGGTGGCATATTTTGTTCAAATTTTGATGCCATGCTTTTCTTTTTATGCAACAACCGGTGGTGCACTCTCTCGCAGTCGTCTTCGTCACATGTTTGCTTGTTTTTACACTCACGAGAAAAGTGCTTCTCCAAACAACATCTACAGAGTTTTTTCTCCACAACTAGGTCCCATCTCTTGGTGACTGGTTTTTCGATGAACTTTTTACATTGCGCCAGTGAGTGAGATTCAATGTTACAAATATAACATTTACGCTGGGTTTCCCGTTAGGGTAATTCTTGCTGTACCTTGGTATTTGTTTCTTTATCTACCGTGCCAGTAGTAAAAACACGAGATATTGCGGCGGTCTTTTGATTTTGCCTTTTAATTTCATCATTTACTTTGATTCGACTAGTCGTATTTGGTTTTATTTCTTGAACTGATATTAGTTCACTAGCATCTTCTGCCAAATATGTTAGAAATTCACTTAAAGCCGATACATTAGCTTCCTCGTTGTTCCGCCTCTTGTATCTTTGCCAGTCCAGTTGAACAGAACTAGGCAAACGACTCAACACTTCGATAAATAAATCTCGATTATTAGTCTGATCCAACGAACCCGCACTAGTTATATGTGAAACCAAACTTCTGACAGCTGCTGAATATCTGATTAACGACTTCATATCGTTTAATTCTGGCGGTGGTATTTCTCTAATGCGTGCACGAGCCGCATTTATTATTATGTCAGGCCTACCGAATAACAATTTTAGCGTTTTGATGACACCTGGTACAGCTTCTGGACCAAGTAAATCGTCTTCAACCATGTCCCATGCCTCGCCTTTCAAACATTCCCGCAATCGTATGAAATTTTGTTCGTTTGATAAGTGCAGCTCTCGCGTTGATGTTTGATACGCATTATAGAAAGCTGGCCAATCTTTTAGGTTCCCGGAAAACAAGAGCAATCTCCTTGGGATAGACTTTCTTATCCACATTTGCTCAGCTGTGGCTCTTGCAATTTCAGCGATTTTTCAGCATCACTAGTTTCCCGCGCTTGCGTCAACCAAGTATCAAAACGGTTATCTTGTTTCGAGTTATGATTTTTCTGCTTACCTTTTGCTTGATGGCGACTTTCATTTGCTTTTATGTCGTGGGTTAATTCCAACTTGTTGCATTTATCTGAACCAACGGAACTTTTAGAAGAACCATCGTTATGACGTTTTATGATTGTATACTTATTCCGAATAAGTTCCATTTTCGCTTCGAATTCTTCTTGTGCCTGTTGTAATTTGAATTGTAGCTCGCTTTCATTTGAGGTTATGTTGGTTACTTGAGATCTTGTTCGTCGACAATTTATCACGTCAAGCCAAGATTTGCCACCGTTGAGATTTATCGGTATATTTGCGCTACTACGTGCACGTTCACCTGTGTTCTCATATGTTGTTGTGTAAGTACACATATTGCACATATTGATAAGAAATTAGATAATATAAGAACACACAGAAATAATTATACAAAACAAAAATAATGTAGGTCATCAAATTTTGTTTACATTCCAAACAAAAAACTTTACGTAGCAAAATAAAAAATACAAAAAAATTAATAATAAAAAAAACTAATCATATGGTGTAATACTTTTGCAAACATTTAGGCTAAGTAAAGAAAATGAGTATTCGACAAACATTCAAGCAAACAAAATTAAAATGATTATAAGCGAACATTCAAGCGAACAAAAATCAGAATAATTATAAACGAATAATGTCAATGAACGGAAAAGTGTCGAAAAGAAAATTAAGAAATACAATAAACAAAAAATTGTTTCGAAAACGAAATTAAATGTAAGTGCAAAATCATCAAATAGCAAAAAGTTATTAATTTATTTATTTATATTCATTTATTATTAATATATAAAAGCATTTGCTTATTTAGGCTGCGGTCGAATTCTCGGGTAAATCATTTACTGCGGTAAATTTAGATTTTTAATGTTCGTTTTCTGTTAAATTACGCATTTTTTTCTATTTTTTACTCGTTAAATTCTTATAACAATAAAGAATAAACTTTCTAAACGTAAAATATTTACCATTTTTTATTTACTTTACTCTCCAGCAAAAAAAGGTAAATGCATTTACCGAATTTTGCGGATTTACTCGAGAATTCGACCGCAGCCGTAAAATATATTAAAGTATTAACATAAGAAAAAGATTTTCACATTACAATTAATCCTAAAAACGAAAACAATAAAAAATATTTACAAATTAATACTAAAACTAATACTAATAACGATAAAGTACTCCGATTTAAACTTCAAAATCAAAAAAATTAAAATAGTTAAAATAGTCTTTCCTGAAACATCCAATCGAAGAAGAATCCCTAACATGTGCAGGCAAACAATTCCATAAACTGACGCCACGAACGAAGAACGAAGAATAAAAGCAATTGTGTTTATTAGGTGGTAACTTCTCATAGAGGTAAATTGGACTTTTATTACGAAGTGTTTTAAAGATAGTCAAACAAATTCAAAAATCATAATAATCTTTTAGCTCGCAACCCAACACTAAAGGAATATACGTAGAAATATGATCATATTTTCTTAATCCAAAAATGTACCTAATCCCTTCATTGAAGGCCCTTTCAAGCTTTTTAATATTATAATCAAACGTTCCGAAAAATATTAGATCACCAAATAAGAAATGCGGCATTATATACGTCATAAACAATCTCTTTTTTAGTGCAGTAGATGCACACTTGGTTGCCGATTTAAGCTTTCTTAGACAGAAATATATCTTCTTCACCATATTGCCAATCTGATTATCCCAAGTGAGAGTACTGTTAATCATAACCCCAAGGTCTTTTACAACATCAGTATATTTTACATTAACCCTATCAACATTTATCAGCGGAATACTATTGCACACTTTAGTTCTGTATATCAACATTGACTGGGTTTTATTTACATTTACTTTAATTTTATTAATATTCGACCATTCCGAAATCCGGCGTATATCATCATTTATTTTACTTACACACTCAACATAGCTTTCACTGGAAGAATCCAAATAAATTTGGACATCATCAGCAAAAATATGATATTTACAGTAGAATAATGATGATGATATATCATTAATATACATTGAAAATAACAGAGGCCCTAACACAGACCCTTGAGGCACTCCAAAATATAAACTACGCCCATTCGAAAATCTGTTATTACAAAAAACTAAGACTTCTCTTCCAGTTAAATAAGATTGAATCATCCTACAAGCCGTTGCCGAAAATGAAAATTCATCACATAATTTTTGAATCAATAATAAATGATCGATTGAATCAAACGCCCTACTGAAGTCCAACAGGACCAAAATAGAACCCCGATTTACATCTGCATTTCTGCGTATATTATCAATTACATCCAGCACAGCGGTTTGCGTACTATGATTGCTACGATAGGCCGATTGAAATTTATTAAGTAATTTAAATTTTTCCAAAAATGCGGTCAACTGCCTTTTCAATACAGTCTCAAAAACTTTAGAAAGCGACGATAAAATACTAATAGGACGAAACTGACTCACACTACTTGCATTTGATAGCTTAGGAACCGGAATTAATTTTGCTCTTTTCCAATCTTGTGGAAAAATGGATGACATGATAATGTAATTGAAAATGCTCAAGAGATACGTACCAACATAAGGAAACAAAATTTTAATAAATTTTAAATAGATACCATCCAAACCAACGGCATCGGAAGAAATAGAATTCAGGGCATCCAATAGTTCACAAAGTTCAATATTATTGAAGTAAAAGCAATCCTCCCGTTCAGCATAACTCAACTGCATATCTCTAAACTGTGATCGATTGGATGGACCAACGAATTCATTTAAAAACTCATTTGGAGTAAAATTATCACAACATGATTTCGCAGATTTAGAAATACCTAACTCGTTCACGGACTTCCAGAATTGCTTAGTTGACTGTGCAGGACTAAATTTTTTATTAAAATACCTTGATTTACTCTCTCTGATCAACTTAGTAGCATCATTCCTAATTTTACAAAAGGTCATTCTATCCCTAATATTCCGGCTTCTTTTCCATACATGGTAGGCATGTTCCCGCAAACATATTTTATCTAATATTTCATTATTCAACCATGGAGGCTTCCCTCTCTTAGGTTTATGTCTTTTAATTGGAACCCATTTATCAAACAACTTTCGAACGAAACCGTTGAACAAATCAATTTTAGCATCTACACCAACTAAAGTTCTAGTCATTTCCCAGTCAAGAATAATACATTCCGAAAAGAGCCCATTCAAATCAATAGTATTAAAATCACGATATGTTACCTCAATTTTAGTTCCATTCAATTTTATATCATAAGTCAATACAGAAAATCATGGTCCAAGAAACCCAAAGACAATTGATTAATAAAATTAATGGACTCTGTGTTAGTGATAACTAAATCAAGCATTGAACACGAATTACTAAAAAAATACGTAGAATTGTTGGTGGAAATTTGTATATGTAAAATTGTATAAAAACCAAAAACTAAAATGGATAATATCAATCGTATCCGTCTAAATAATAACACTCGTGCAAAATGCACTACTCCACGACACATAATAAACTCAATAATAAACTAAAAATAGAATCATACATAAATAAAATTTACAATGAATAATTAGTCATGTCAGGTAGATTATAGAAAAAATAAAGAAAATACAGATCAGGTCAAATCGGTCAGCAAATAAATATTAACAAGTAGTTCCCGTAAACTTCATATATTTATGGTTGTTGTCGCGTAGGAGTATATTCAGTTATATTCCTATATATACAAGTATGTATATTGTATACTGACAACACACCATAACAATGTGTTGTTATCCGCACCTTTTTCTGATACACTTGTATTGTCGTCGAGTTGTGTCTTTGACCGTCTATCATCCGCACATTGTTTCTTTTGACATAAGAGCAAACCCAATTATCATTGCTTTTATTGTCAACAGATTTTTCGCACTTTTGATGAAACCAATTACCACGTTTATCGCAACCTACTATTGGTGCGTCATTAGAACCTCCACATGTTAAACATGTCCAATCTACTGGCAGATCCTCATCACTTCTCGGCATTTTAATACACTTATAACAGAACCCAACTTTAAGGAAATTTGTAGAATGTTTCGATGACTATGTCGGAACACGATGTAAAAAACCAAACAATTTGTCAGCTGTTTGCGATCCGCAACAATGCTACAACTGTAAAACAATTTATTATTATAATTATTTACATTATTTCATTTTAATTACATACATTTCGTTTGAATATAAATTTACTTCGTTTTAACTACGCTTTAATTTCTATTATTTTATTTTATTTTTGCGACCTGTTTGTTCGCACAAGTATCAATCGGAAAAAAACTACCGTAGTTTCCCTTCTTATTTCTTTTTTTTTTATTTTCCTCTGGTAACATTCATGAGTTGTATGATGGATGCGTTCTGTGCATCTCTTCCCAACAGACAGCCCTCAACTCAGCTTTGATCAAAGGTCTTCGTATACACACGTCAAATAATTCTTCAAATACTTGAACTGTTTGTTAGTAATTTACTTTGTTACATTGTACAATAATCGAAAATAGTTTATTCGAAGAAATTTGGAGAGCGATAGTTGTATTATGTCTTTTACAAATCGGACGGGCGAAATTTAATTTTATTGATGAAGAGATTTTTCACAATCGATAAATGATTTTGTGGATAATTTATATCTTAAAAAACTCTTTGTTATAAAACATTTTATTTAAAAACAAAATAAAACTCTTTTGTTTAAAATATAATAATATTAATTTCTACACATCATCAATCACAATCAATTATTCTTTACAGTACCATTCGCGACAATCACCTCGGGTGAAACGTTCGAAACGTTTCTTGAATTCCGACCAACTGCACAATCCATTTGTACACCAATCAATTTCGAAAGGATGTTCATTAAGCAAAATCAAAACTTTTTCTGGATCATTTTCCAAAGGACAACTGTAATAAAAAGGAACCAATTTAGAAAAGGCGATGTTCATAAATCGTGTGTTTCAATATTTGAAATATACTTACTTGTATTTAATGAATCCTAAATTACCCGCAAATGGGCATAATTCTGAAGTTATAAAAACGCGATCGTCGATAAGTTGATTGAATGCAGCACTTGTTATTGGAACAGGGTCAACACGTACACGTAATGCAACGAGGAAAAGTACAAATGTGGATGAATGGGTGAAATAGAATGAATTTTGATCATCATCGGCATCCAAACGTTCAACTAAATCACCGACAAGTTCACAAGCCATATTTTCATTAATTTTTGAACCATGGCCAACTCTATAGTACGTCTTGATATCACTAGCATAATTCAATATTCTTAGTTGTTGTGGAGTAAAAGCGGCACACCAAGGGCTTGTTTGATTTAAAAACCAAGTCTGCTCATAACGGCATAATTCGTATAGAATGAAAATATGTTGCCCTGTTAGGGGCGTATCCAAAAATCCTAATCGTGCTGATACATCAAGAATGAGATTTCGGAAAGGTGGTGAATCTCTGAATATGTGTGGTTCAGTTCCAGGGACATCGTGACCTTCTTGGTGTTCCAACCACGCTGGGCATGAACTATGAGGCTGAAAAGTTGAGAATATAGTTATGATGTTTTACCAAACAACAAGATGTATAATTCACTTACTTTTAGCAAATAGTCAGGACTTGGAATTGGCGGTAAAGCAACATTGACCCATGTTTCTGGACCAAATAACCCGCCAATAAAAGCTTCGAAACTAGCTTCAGTGCGTTGTGTATTCGTGAATCGAAAATTGAATTTTTCACGTGAGTATGTCGAGGGAATCAATTCTGGGAACGCATTTTTATACGATTCCGCTAGTTGGAATAAATCATCCCATCCTTGGTCTACTAAAAATTTTCCATAATCACCAGTAATATTAGTGTCCCAATTCCAATTGCTTATCAACTCAACGTCTTCCTGGCACATCCTTCCAATTGCTGGATAATATCCGGTTGCATAGTGGGACACAACAGAATCTCTAATTTCGGGGAATAGTTCGATCTGTTCGATGCTCTTAGTATGTGGCAGACGAGTGCTATGTCTGGTAAAGAGCCATATTTTCTTTGGAGTACAGTCTAAAATAATTTAAAAATTAAATAATTAATCTTCTCATAAATAGAGTTTTGATTGTTAAAAAATCACTAATTAATTACTTGGAATGTTGTTGAATAAGCTAAGTTGTCCTTTGATTAGTTGATACGGTGTTTTGGTACCGAAACTAGTCTTAATTTGGCTTCTGACCATATCGGTGGCCCAACAATATGTTTCCAGCTGTCCTTTCGTTTGGACAATTGAGTAAATAACCAAAAATAGTGCAAGCTTAAGCATTGTTTCCGTATTTTATTCTTAAACCGTTGATGTTGATTAATTCCGCGCCAAACTGAGCATGATAATTTATTTTAATATCGATTCTAATTAATATTTTTTATAATTTTTGAAAACAACTAATCTGTTTAATTTGTTTTGAATATCATAAAAAATTAAAATTGTGATATTCTGCGATCACAGAATGTAGTTGAATATGCAAGAATGTACTTGTTCGTGGATAATTAAAAACAACACTAAAATTATTTTCAATAGATCACGGTGTGATCACTAAAAGGGCATATCTGTTGGCTTATCGTGAAATAATAAAGAAAGGTATGGCCACATATCAGATGAAAATTTTTTGTATAATTTGATAGCAATGACTCCTCTTATATATGAGAGCATTATTGGGCTGAAGAGCAAATTAGGGGCCAACTAATTATCATCAACTAGGAATGTTACCTAATTCAATAAATCGGAATTGAACAATGGCCTTGAACAGTTGTAGTTAATAGGGCTTACACACAAACGGAATAAGATCTACGGTCAGGAAACAAATCGTAAACGGCTCGATAAGACAAGCCCATTGCAATATGGAGAACTATTTTATGCCCAAATTGGTGCTTTTTGTCTTAGTTTGATAATATCGTAAAGATTTTTATTAACATATTTAAACATCTTGCGATGTAAAACGAATCTTTTTCACACTATTTAAAAATAAATTTCAATTATTAAAAAACACTAAGTTTTAAATTTACAACTTTCTTAAAATGTGAAATCTTTATTTTATTAAATTATAAAATTACAAATAACGACTAGTTTCGAGCGTCTATGCTCATCATCAGGTTATTTAAAACTAAAACTAAATTAAAATTAAATTTTACAAATCAGCCAGATATTTTTCTTCCGTGCTACAAAATACAAATACAATAATGGTTGAGATTTTGATAATACATGAATTTGTTAAATAAATCGATAAGCTGTATGTACTACAATACAATTAAAATCCCGTCGTTGAGAGCATGGCAAGATGTACATACATATATTTTATATATTAATTATATATTCGTATATGCAATTTCTCCTTATTCGATCATTCAGAATATTTGTGTTATCTCTGTGCCTATAAATTTCTATCTCTTCCAATCTATCTATGGTTTTACTTTTGGGAATTGTATGTATAATTTGGAGATTGTTGTCATAATTTGTGAATGTGTGGTTCTCATTTTTTATGTGTAATGCGTATTTTGATTTAATGGCCTGTGTTGGTTTTTTTATTTCTTGTTCTGTGGTCACAAATCATAGTGGCTTAAAGTGAGATAAGCCGTTTTACATATTATCTCAAATTCGAAACCTCCAGACTCGATTTCATATCATATCAATTTTTTGTAATATTCCGGTGACTACAAACAACCGTAATAATCATTTAAAAAAGCAAGAATTCAAAAAATTCATACGATTTTGAACGACTCTTAACTTTAAAACCGTTTTCCTGAAAAATGCGCATTTTTCACTTAAGCCACTATGATTTGTAACCACAGGTTCGTTGAATCTTTTTTGGAAGTCTCTTCCAGTCTGGCCTATGTAAAATTTTGTGCAATCATTGCAATTCAGTCTGTATATTCCCGTGTTGTTCGTATGCGCAATCTTCTCTTGGATTTTATGTTGGATGTTATTATTTGTTTTAAAAGCTATTTTATAATTAAAGTGTGAAAAAATTGTTTGTATTATTTTGCTCTGTGTTTGATTGTAATTTGTAGATATGTATTTTATAATTTCACTGGAGTTTGTAGTTAGTGTTGTCATCATTGATCGTTCCATTTTCTGTTTGAGTTTCACATTCATGTTTTCGATTATTTTTATGTTAAAGTCAGTTTTTTGTGCAATAAATTTGATTATGTTTAGCTCTTTGTTGTAATTTTCTTTATTCATAGGGATGTTGTTTAATCGACGAATCATGTGTGAATATGCTGCGTATTTATGGTTTACTGGATGGTTGGAATCTTTACAACGCTCAACTACAATTATCTAGATTTGGGATTCTCTTGCCAGTTTTCTTAAAGATGTTAAATTCTTGTTTCAAACTGCTCGGAAAATTCGATGTTGTTACCTGTTTAACGGTCGTCGCATTTGAAATATAAGAATTTAATTCTTCGGTTAATGATAGTTTTAATTCTTTTAATTCTGAATCTGATTCAACAGTGAAAGCAGTTTCATTGCAATGATCTGCTTCGTCATCCTCGGAAACTCGAGTGGTTTCATCACCGTATAATCGATTCATGAGGTTTGTGGCAAAAGTCAAAACTAATTTTGTTGGATTCACACTTGAATCAACAAGACACTTTATTAACGCTAAAATATCGTCATTTTTCGTAAAGTAATTCTCATTTCTACTGATTTAAGCAAATCACGACTTATTTCGGAATTAATTGCTTCCATTTTATTTCTTAAAAAAAGATAAAACACCTTAAGCAGCCAAAAGATTAGCGTCTTTTCAGCCCAGCGCTTCAAGTGACAGTTTTGTTGGGTATAGAGATGGCCGAGATGTTTGATTAACTGTAAATCCACTGTTTCCATGATAGAGTAAGCATTTAAATCTTTAAGAGCTTCAGAAATGACCGTATTTACCTTTAAGAGCCTTTCCAACATTGGCGCTACCGCCAGTGAATTTTAATATCAAGAAGTAGTTTAAATTCATGGTTGGTTTTTTTAAAAAGATATGAGTACTTATGTAAGTGCGTTAATGCGGTAGTACATAAATAATAGTGTTTCACGTTTTACGGGGAAGACGAGGAGAAATTAAGGGTACATAGCACCTACAAATTTTTTAAAAATCGAATTTTTTTTTTTGATAGAATTTGGTAGAATAAACCTTTAAGAACATGGTTTTAATAATATAAAAGTGAAATTCATTAAAAAAAATAGTGATCATCAGCAAGGCGCGTCAAGGTCGTTTCTCACAGTAACATCTGCTTTATTGTTCTCTTACAGAACAGATGTAAAAGTAGAGGGGGATATTTTATACATTTTAAAAAAATTTTGTATTTTAACTTTAACGCGATTTTCTCAAAACAACGTTTTTCAAGTTGGTGGGCAAGATTAAAAAAAATATTTATCCGATCGTTCTGAAATTTTAACACGATAATTTACACATGTTAATGTTCAGAATGAACTACGGATGAAAAAATCAGCGTACAATTTTTTAAGTTACAGCAGGTTTTCGGGGGCAAAAAACGCCGATTTTTGAAAAAACGCCGCCATTTTGTTATTTTGCAACCGATTTTTTTCTGTTTAGTTCTTTCTATAGCAGCTTTGATGCTTTGATGTCATAGCATTAAAATCCCGTTTGTTTTTTGTTTCAGATTTTTCTGAAAGCAGAAATCCTGCCCACCGTGATATTTTGGTATTTTTTTGAAAAAATTCTATCAGACGACACGGGGCCAAAAAAAATTAAATTTTTATTTTTTGTATAGTTAAATACTACTAAAACATAATATGCGCAAAGTTTAATTAAGACATGTCTTCGTTTTAATTTAAAAATTTACATTAAAAAAAAAAAATTGAAATTTGAAAGTGCTATGTCCTCTTAAACAACTATTTAAGATCGTAGTAAGGTCTGTTGTGTTAAATACTTTAACTTTAACACATTATTGAAAGGATAAGATTGTCAAAAAAGAGCGCACATGTTAATAAAGCAAACCATTTGTAATAGAATTGCCCAAAAATTACAACATGTCTTCTGCATACACAAAAACAAATTTCGATAACGTGAATAACACGTTTCACTTTCGCATTTATACACAAATTTGTTAAATCCGGCCCTGTCCACAATGTTGAAGGTTGAAGAGATCTGCTCCGTTGATGATGTTTTATTTTGATTTGGTTTTGTAATATGTTCATATTACCAAATAACCCAAGCGGAAGGTTTTAGTTTTACGAACCCTCAATGGACAATTGACACTTTAAGTAATTGTTTTGACTGCACTTTTAAATCGATTATGAGTTTTAGTTAGGTATCATTAATTATCAAAAATGATTACAGTGCAACGGCATGTTTAATCTTTAATATATATGTATTAATATGTACATACGATTGCTGTTTTAAGAAGATTGTCCTATTATTTTTATAGTATCCCGTTACTTTCTAATGTAATTTGTCACATTAAATTAATAGTTCTATTTATACTACATAATAATACACAATACTAATACACAATATATTACCTTACATATGTCTAATATGAGTGATCATAATATATATACCTATTGTATTACATTACATTATCACATTTATAAAACTATATAAATATAATTATATTTTTTTACAAAGAAAATACTGTTATATTTAAGTTCAAGAAGCCAAATATAACAGTATTTTCTTTGTACAAAAATATAATTATACATATTTATATAATTATTAAAATGTGATAATGTAATATCCGCCTTAGGTCGACTAGCATTTATAGCTGTATATGATCTACTATTATTATTTAAATAACGGTTATTCCAGAATCTTCTCGAAAGAAGCCATGGACATCCCCGAATATAATTTGAATTTCACTGAGACACAAATTTGTGTTACCTTCGCACTGTACGAATATTATGGTATGGGCCTTATAACGTATGAGGAATGAAATATGGACAAATGTAAAATGTATTTGTATTTGTATTGTACAACCAAAAATAAAAATTTCCTTGTTTTTAAATAAGGTGGTTCCCGTATATTTTATAAAAAATACATTACAACTGCGTCATTTTCCGATTAGTTACAAAAATGTGGTTGTTACAAGTAGATCGTCGTAAATTAATTTATAAATTTTGTCAGGAAAATCCAGACAAAAAAAAGAACGAGATTTTTCACTTCCTCAAGGATCTTGGATTCAAAAAATCCTTTATCTACAAAACAATTAAACTGTTTGAGAATAATGAACCTGTGGAAAGAAAACCCGACTCTCATACTTCAGGATTTTTTGTATAATGAAAGTCTAGTTTAATTCGGCTAAAAAGAAAAATTTCAATTGGAAAATACCACCGCTAAATTTTAATGAATTTTTAAAATATTTTAACCAGTCATTAACGACACTATAAAGTAACTTTCTGAAAGGCCCCCGTACCAAAATTGTAAAAAAAAAAATTTTTTCACTCCACCCTAATATATATATATATATATATATATATATATATATATATATATATATATATATATATATATATCTCGCTTCATCGGTACCATTACAAAATAATACGTTTTGAAATTTAGAATGACATTTTTTTGCACTGAAAAAACTAATCTTATAATAGTACATACCTTTCACCTTTCATACAATAGTAATTCGATTGTCCTCTATATATTATTATTCTAATAAGGTAACATTATTAAAATAATAGTAGATACCAATTATTATTATAATAGTTTACAAATTATTAATTTAAAGTGATATATACGATTGACTAAAATTAATAGGAAAACATTATTAAAATAATAGTAAATCATATCAATTGTATAGTATTTTTCTCTGAGTGACCAACTTGTATCACTTAAATCCGAAGGTACGTTACATAAATTTAAGAAAGACCTTACACATGACAACAGGAAGAACTATCAAATAAATTTGAAAATTTTGTCGCACTAATTTATAATGGGACAATTTAAACGGGCATACAAGAAAAAAATTTTGGCGACAAACATTAGCATCAAAAATAATAAATTGGCATCACAAATAATATTTTGGCACCACATATGAAAAAACAAACAAATATTTTTGAAGGACATTATTAAATACTGTGGCGACAAAACATTGACATCAAAATTAATAAATTGGCAACAAATATAATATTTTGGAACAGAAAAAAATTATTTTTAGAGTAAAAAAAACAAAAAAATCGAGACAAAAAATTAAATTTAATCGATACAAATTATTTAATATTTGATGGGGGATCGATATAAAATATTGCAGTGTCATTAATAGATTCTATATAATCCGCTCCTACGTGCGGCACGCAGTGCGACATGTTTGCCTATCCTGGCTCCTACGTCCCTCGAAGTTTAAATCTAAGACCCCTCGGAGGGCTAAGCGGGGGGAAGCGAAGCGACCTCCCGCGTGCCCGTGAGAGTTATCGAAGCCGTTAGCCTCTACAATTCTAAGTTAAATTAGGGATCTCCATTTTCCAGAATATTGTAAAACTAATTTAATTTTTTTAATTTTTAATTTATTTATTTATAACTTTGTTGCCAGTTAATTATTTTTGTCGCCCAAAATGTTTATTTCGATGCTAAAAAATAATTTTTGTGTACCCTACCAATAGTGCCAAAAAATTATAAATGTTGCCAAATTATTATTATGATGCCAAGAAATTTTTGTTTGTTGCTCATTAATTTGTGCCGTTTTATTATTTTTTTGTATCTCAAATATTAATTTTTTGTGTGCCGGTTTATTGGCAGCCATTTATAATGTTTATACAATTCAACTATTATATGTAACAATACATCTAAATTCTAGATCAATTGTTCACAAATTCACAAATTTATACAATTTATAGTTTATTGTATTAATAACGCAAACCATTTGTAATAGAATTGTCCAAAATCTTTGCACATAAAATGAATATATTAAGAATTGTATGTACTACTTACTGTATGCAATATATCTTCTGCATACACGAAAATAAATTTTAATAACGTGAATAACCCGTTTCACTTTCGCATTTAAACACAAATTTGTCAATGAAAAGAAAAGAAACGTCTTAGCATGAATCTTTATTTCAATTATTATTCTATCACGACACAAGAGAAAAAATAGAAAAATAGAACTATCTCAAACTATAGGTATAGGTATTTAATTTAAATTAAATTTTACTTATTGCACATCCAATTTATTTCACAGAATATTATCAACTGAAGTGCTAAGGTTATCTCGTGAAATGATGACGTTTTCGATATCACATAACAAATTCGATCAAAAAATTAAAAAAACAAAATTTAAAATTTCTTAACAAAATCTGTTTTGTTAAACCGTATAATGAACGTTTCCGATCACTAACTGATCATCTTCAGATTTCATTTACAACTAAAGTTGTTTAATTTTTTTTTTTTATTTTTTTTTTTTTTTTTTTTATTTTTTTATTTTTTTTTTTTTTTTATTTATTTATATTACGACTGAGTCTTACACCCATTTAGTAATTTACATTGCATTATAAAGTATTTGATTAGTCGGCACAATCACAAGATTATCCCCCATTTCGTGTAACTCATCCCCTGGATTTTCGCCACAGCAAGTCTACTGACCTCCTGGTCGCGATAAGTCCAATGGTTTTATTCTTTGCAGTCTTCTGGTAGGTGTGGTAGTCAGCATACAGCGTATGTCCAGATTTTCATGCTGGTGCAGACGTTGTAGGTGTTTTGTTGCATGATGCTTAATTTCATCCACGACAAGCTCGATCTTTAGATCTCGATGGAGGTTGTCGTTTCGAATGTACCACGGTGCATTAACAATACATCGCAGGATTTTATTTTGAACTGTTTGTATGATTTTAATATTTGTCCTCTTGGCACAACCCCAGAGTTGGCTACCGTACGTCCATACAGGTTTAAGGATTTGTTTGTATAACAGCAGTTTGTTATGGATCGCTAGTTCAGATTGTCTCCCTAAGAGCCAATGCATCTTTCTAAATTTTATGTTTAGTTCTTCTCGCTTCTTTTTTATGTGTTCTTTCCATCTAAGTTTAGCATCTAAAGTCATGCCAAGATACTTAGCAGTGTTCGCATGCGGTACTACTATAGAGTTTATCATTATTGGTATATGATTAACTTTTAGATTGGTAAAGTTCACTTGGACTGATTTTGCTTCATTTAATTTAATTCTCCATTTCTCTGTCCATTTACATATCAGGTTAGTAGCCTTCTGAAGTTTACTAGTGGATTCATTGATGTTTTTTGCTGTTGCAAGTATTGCCGTGTCATCTGCAAAAGTCGCCATTGTTGCTTCTATAATTGGTATATCTCTAGTATATAGGAGATAAAGGATTGGTCCAAGAACACTCCCTTGTGGAACTCCTGCTGTTATTCGTTTTAGCTGGGAGTATTCATTCTCATACTTTACTCGGAAGTGCCTCTCTGATATGTAGGATTTTAGAATTTGAAAAAATTGCTCTGGAAGATCTCGATGAAGTTTGAATTCTAACCCCTGGTGCCATACTTTGTCAAATGCTTGCGCTACATCAAGGAATATAGTTGAACATATTTGTTTGCTTTCAAGTGATTTCTCGATTACATCAGTAATTCGATGTACTTGTTCTATAGTAGAATGTTTTTCCCTAAATCCAAACTGATGTGAGGGGATAAGATTCCTTTCTTCGATAATTGGTTTTAGTCTTTTAAGAAGAACCTTTTCAAATAGTTTCGATAATGTTGGTAGCAGAGAAATCGGCCTGTATGAAGCTTTATCGTTCGGAGGTTTGTTCGGCTTAAGTATCATAATTACTTCTGCAACTTTCCATTGTCTTGGTACATATCTTAGTCGAAATGCTGCATTAATTATATGCATTAGTTTCCTCAATGCTTTCTCCGGTAACACTTATATTATCTGACCCGTTATAAGATCATATCCTGGGGCCTTATACGCATTCAGATTATTCTTGATTTCCCATTTTAGTTCTTTCAATGTTATTGGTGTAATTTTTATTTCATCCTGTTTATTTATCGGGGTAATATTTTCCTCTTCCGTTTGTTTTGGGTAAGGTTGAAATGTTTCTTCAAGATGATTTGCAAACAAATCAGCTTTTTGTTTAGCATTTCGAGCCCAATTGTCTTTATCTTTAATTGGAGGAACCTGAAGTTTGGGTCTTTTAAGATTCTTAGTTGCTTTCCATAATGAGTAATCAGTATCTTTTTGCCCAGTTAGAGTGCTGAGGTATTTATTAACTGATTGATTTTTAATATCTTTTATTAGATATTTTAATTTGTTACACAAGTGATTAAATACCCTCTTATTTTCCGGGTTTCGATGTTTTTGCCAATTCTTCCGTGCTTTTCTTTTGATTTTAAGTAGTTCCCTTACTTCCTCCGGATAGCTAGCATTGCGCTTCAATTCATGATTGTTATTAGGAGTGCTTTCCCACGCAGCACTTTGGATATTATAGATGAGATTATCTAGTTCTTCTTCTAATTGGACTGATCCCTGAATTGGGTTCTGCAGATTAATTCTTTCTGTTAACCGTGTTTGGAAGAGATCCCAATTGGTTTTGAAGCTCGTTAATTTCGGGTTGCTCTGTTTCATAATAATTGTTTGGCTAAGTGTCATAATAACTGGTGAATGATCTGATGATAGACTTTCACTGTTCTCTATATGGGTATAATTATCTGAAATTCCTCTTGTAATAAAGAAGTCTATAAGATCTGGAGTCTTACTGATATCCGAGGGCCAATAGGTTGGTGTACCGCCTGAGTGAAATTCACATTTTAGTTGTTTGCCTGCTGCGAAAAGTTCTTTTCCTTTAGTGGTCGTTAACCGTGATCCCCAATAGGTATTTTTTGCATTAAAGTCACCTCCAATTAAAAAGACACTTCCTAGTATTTTGAGAAGATTAGTATAATCTCCTTGTTTGAGATTGTATCTTGGGGGGCAGTAGATTGCTGAGATACTACAAGTTTTATTAATGTTCAATTGTATTTTGATTGTTGTGACTTGCATGGAAAGCTTCTCAATTTTAAGTTCTTCGTTATGCTGTATATGATCTTTTATCAGAATAGCTGATCCACCTCTAGCTTTGTTCTCTGGATGTAATGCATGATAGCAATAATATCCTTTTATTTTACAGAATGAAGTTTTAGTGAAATGTGTTTCTGATATAAGACATATATCTATATTATACATGTTTAAAAATATATCTAGTTCTTGAATGTGATGCAATAGCCCATTTGCATTCCAGGTTACAATTCGTAATGTTTTATTCATTTCTTTATTTTATAATTCGATTTTATATAATTTATATTTTGATACACTCGATCAAAGTTTCCTTCAATTTTTTTATTGAAACTAGTTTGTGATTTTATTTCTTCTAGCGCGTTCTGCAGGCTCATTTCCTGTGAAGAAAGTCTTTTGTTGAGGTTCTCTAGATTTCTCAGTATGTCCTGTAAAACAAGATCCACTTTGAGCTGTTTCTGCTCTGTTTGCTGAACTACTTGTGCATAAGTAACATTTTCATTTACTGGCTCTCTTTGTGCGTTAGGATTAGGAGTCAACCATTTTGGCTCCGTGGTTTTTTTTATAGATTGTACATTTCTTGATGCAACTGGTTTGCGTGATTTATCTCTCATTTTTTGTAGTTCTACTGCAACTTCACATCCTCTGTAATTTGCCGGATGCTGGCCATTACAGTTTATACACTTCGGTGTTGTATTTCGGGAAACTATGCAATCATTTCCTGCGTGTTTTCCTGCACATTTAACACATCTTGCTTCTCGATGGCAGTACTTCTGTGTATGATTATAATCTTGACAGTTTTTGCATTGTGGTATTAGTCGAGTGACCTTTCTCGGTGTTTCTATTTTAACTCTGAGGTTAAGGATAGCCCTAATATTATAGATACTTTCTATTTTTTCTTGGTTGTCGAAGGTTAGCATAAAAAGTGGGAGACCTCTTCTGTTGATTTCAACATTTCCCTCCCTGTTATCTCTTCTCTCTTTTCTAATGATGTTGACTGCATCAACTATTTTCAGGCCTTTGCTTTGCAGGTCCTTAATGATTTCATCTTTTGAGCAAGTTGGGTGTAGACCTCGTGCCATTACTTTAATTGATCGATCATTTTTATCCTCGTAGGTGTACCACTGGAGACCATCAGCATTTAATTTGTTAGCTAGAGCTTTATAGTCGTCAGGCTCTGTTGTATTAATTTTCCATATATTATTATTGAGCGATATTACTTTGTAGTCATTTCGTACTACTTCTTTCATCAATTTCTGAATACTACCGTAATTTGATATTCCTAGAATATTGATCGGGGGTGGGACATGTTTCTTCTTTTCTGGCTCATGCACTTTAGGTGCAGTAATTGCATTGGTAGTTTTAGAGTGAGTTTGAATTGGTTCAACTTCTGGTGATGATTCAGCTTTCCTCTTAATTGGATTGGATTCTTTTCTTGGTTTCTTATTTGCTCTCCTGGCTCTCTGTAGTATCCAGCTTGTTTCTCTTTCAAGCTCATCTTCATCAGTGTGGTATTCTTCTTGTTCTCTGAGTACTTGAAATTGGTTGTTCATTAATACTGAGTTTCCTGCGTTGTTACTTCTATTTACTGTTTCCTTTAGCATAATGTTTTCTTTCTTTAGCACGACAACTTCATTGTTTAGCTGCGCGATTAACTTCTCCATTTGCTCAAATTTACTTATTAAATCCGCGTTGTTTATTGTATCAGTTTGTGCACTTTGCACGACTTCAGAAGTTTGATTGACAACTGATTGCTTCATAGGAGAGGTATTTTCCTTCTCATTGTTAGATTCACTGAACAGTGTGGTGCTCCCTGATGGTGGAGTTGACGGCGGTGTTCTCTGAAGTGCCGTACTTCTTCCACCAAAGGGCCATACATTTATTTTTTGTTCCGTGCTTCCAGTAGTACTAGGAAAAGGGTCAGCCTGGTTGCCTACCGACAATTTCCCTTGCAATGTCGTGTTGCTCCCTCCAGAATCCGTGGAGCAGCCCGGTAAACCGGGGCGGGATTTAGAATCTAAGTTCTGACCCACCTGGAGTACATTATTGTTTACACCCGACATTTCATCTTTTTGTTGACTATCTGCTATACTGTTTCTCTACTACGTAGGGATTGGATACCACAACCGTTCGATCTACAGCACATTGCCCAGGATGCGCCACGAGGAGGCTGTCAACAAGCACCCCAAAGTTGTTTAATAAAACAGATTTCGTTAAGAAATTTTAAATTTGGTTTTTCTAATTTGTTGATTGGGAAAAGGTCGAGGTTGTTGAAAAGGTCATTATTTCACCAAATAACCTTAGTGTTTTAGTTATGGAAATCACGGCGGCTCCACACAGTCCACACTACTTGAATTTATATTATCAACTGCCTTTTCTGCATCATACCACACTCAAAAATTAAAATGTAACTCACACCAAACCAAAGCAAATAGGGGAAATTGATTGATCACTGATAAGAATCAATAGAATTTTGCAACAGATGTACAGGGGTTTAGTACTTGAAACACAGGTACACGCTACATTCTTTACCGCTGCGATCTTTACTTCGTCGGTCTGAATTCCATTGGTCGCCGTTATCAGATGGCCATATTTTACTTCCGTTTTGAACAGCTTACATTTCTTTGGGCTCAACTTTAATCCGGCAGCATGTGTCCGATTCAAAATCTCTGCCAGGTTCCTTAGATGCTCGTCGAAATCTTTGCCCATAATGATGATGTCATCCAAATATATTAGGCACGCCTTCCAATGTAATCCCTTTAGAATGCTTTCCATTAATCGTTCAAAAGTTGCAGGGGCATTACATAATCCGAACGCCATAACATTAAATTGCCATAGTCCGTTACCCACACTGAACGCTGTTTTCTCGCAATCTTCCTCATGGATTTCCAGCTGCCAATAGCCGCTTTGTAGATCTAACTTCAAAAATATTCGAGCACCCGATGACGTGTCTAAACGTGTCATCGATCCTTGGAAGTCAGTAGCTATCTTTTTTGTCATAGCATTGAGTTTATGGTAAGCAACGCAGAATCTCATGCTACCGTCCTTCTTCTCGACCAATACGACCGGTGAACTCCATGGGTTGATAGATGGTTCGATTACTCCTGCTGCCTGCATATATGTTACCATCCGATTGACTTATTCTTGTTTTGCCAATGGTACACTCAGAGAAAAAATGAATTTTAGAATTAAATATAAAGTTTTTACTTTTAAAATTTTCCAATTTCAGTAAAAACAGACAAAACATATTAAAAATAAATCCAACTTTATTTAAATTAAAATAAAACGTTTTATATGTGAACTCTGCCCATTTTTAACCCGAGAAATGTATTGAAAGCGCTTCAGTTTAAAATTGTAACACTTTGAAATTAAAACTAGGCAATTTGTGTGTACAATTGTGTACATTTTCATTGTACAATGTACAATGAAAATGTACACAATTGTACACACAAATTGCCTAGTTTTAATTTCAAAGTGTTACAATTTTAAACTGAAGCGCTTTCAATACATTTCTCGGGTTAAAAATGGGCAGAGTTAACATATAAAACATATTCACAAACATGTTAACATATTCATATTTATACAGCTTTATAGGAAAGAATAGGACAAAAAATAAATCAAAACTAAATTTGTTTACATTTTTCTCAACAAAATACCGCTAACTTCTAAAAATGAGGTTTATTATTTTGCAACAAATTTGAATTGAAATTTTCTTAATTTGAAAACATAAGCGAACATTTTAAAATATAAAGTGTCAATTTAAATAATAAAACCTTTGTTTTATTTCTAAAAATATTCGTTTTAAATGAAAAATGTTTCATTTTAAAATATTCAGCTTTATATTGCTTTAGCTTAGCATCATCATTCAGTATCAAGTTCTCATTGCCGTTGCATCATTTACATAGATAATTTTTGTGAATAAAAAAATGAAGATTATTAACATTTGATTAATTTTTTTTTTTCTTAAAAAAAACTATGTAATAAAAACTGTGTAGTGAATATTAGAATTCTCATTATAGCACAATTTAATGTGCAAAAAAAACGTGTTCTTGAAAATTATAAGATCAATGGATGATCAATCGGTGAAAAATTATTAACGGGAATTTTTAATTCGCAATTTTTTTTTTTCGTGGCGTTTGTGTAACAGAAACTGTACTGTGAAGATTAGTGTACATCTGCAAGAAAAACTGTTTTGTGAATATTCCAATACCAACGGAATATTTGGTGAAGAATTTTTAACGGGAATTTGTTAACTCTCAATTTTTGCCGTGTCATTTTAAGTGTAACAGAAACTTTGTTTAGTAAATCAGTTGTTATTAAACCTAAAAAACAATTTAGATAGTGAATATTGTTGTGAATAGTGAATTGCAAAATTGCAAGGTAAAATAATTTTTATAATTATTTGTGATATGGTTTCTTTAGTTTTGTTAGTATTTTGACTTGTTCGCCATTTATATTATACTAAATCATGTCAAATTTACTAATAGTTGGTGGAGTTGTTTACGACGAATTTAATAATGCCATTGGACTAGTTGAATCAGAAGCTTCTCCAACATTAAAGTTACTTACATCCCAAGGTAAGGCTGTAGAATCTGAATTATCAAATGAAATGGTAGAATCCGTATCAACTGTAACTGAATTAAATACTGAAGATGATGAACTCCAACTAAAAAACTTATTGCGAGAGTTTAATTTAGATCAAATTTTACCAGATCTTAAAGGTAAATTTATAAAATTCCAATCAATAATTTTACTTTACTATGGCAAGGTACTGACGCCAACAAATTAATGTTAAATCATTTTCAGCCGTTGATATAAATTATCGCAGCTTACCATTTATATCAAAAGACGAAATCTACGGAGCTATAAAATCATTTCGACTGAGAGCTGAATTCAGAGAAAAAGTAGCAGTATGGAAGAAAAAGACGGTAATTTGGAAAATAAATAAATTTTTCAACACAAATTAACAATTTTTCATTCTAGCTTGGTATTGACAATACCACAATTTCAATGAATTCAAAGGTAGGCGACTGGCTCAACAATAATTCGCAAGCAGAAATTAATACTCCAACAACGTCACGGTCAGGCAATAAAACTACTCAAATTCACCCACCACCTTCACAACTGGTAAATATAAAAAAATATGTTTATATATTGCAATAATTTTTCTAAGATAACTTCTATTATTCTATAAATAAAAATTATTTAAAAAATTGGTAGTAAAGATAAAAAATATGATTCTGTTGTAATAATTTTTAATTATTAAATGTTTCTTTACATAAAGGATGTGGAGCGTCTTCTAAACGAAACAGCGAGAGGCAGCTCATTAATTAATACGTTTAAATTTAAAAATAATTCACTATCCAATGCGAATCGGGATGATCTTATAGCAATTTTAATAGAACATATCATTTATACCGATACATTTCTGCGGCCAAGTGATTTTCCACTGATTATTGACCAAATTTGTAAAATATTTCCTGGTGAAAACCAAGCAAGGGTAATAATATTTTAACATATAAACGAAATATTTGAATAATATCATTTTTTTTTGTAAATTAAGGATTATTACTTCATTCCTCGAGATGGCAAGGTAAATCCAAAAGGAAAATTATATTCAAGATACGTAAATGTGCGTCACAAGCGAAGAAAATTAACGTGTCCAACTAGTGCAGAAGTTAATCTCGATAATTTTGATGAGCCACAAATTGAAGTAGACGAAACAATCGGGAAAGCAATGAAATTATTTCTAGCTAGAGATAGTTCAGATTGGGAAGATATTAGCGACAAATGGCAGAAAACATACAGTTTACGACAGCAAGACCTAAATACATTGTCAAATGTCGAATTTTTAAAAGCGTGGCCAAAATTTGCAGATTCTAGGGCTCCTAAATTGGTATTTATTGCTTGATTAATTTATACTACCGTAAACGTATCATATAATGCAAGTAGCGTATCAGTTCAGAAAAATATTAGTAATTTTGTATTAAACAAAATATTGTGCAATAATCTGTCTGATTTTTTGTGTAGTAGTGCAGCCTTCAGTTAAGTCAGTAACGTTACGTACTTTGCATAATTATATACATACACATATAACTCAACCTTACATATATTTTGGTTTTAACCCAAGATTTATTTTCAGATCAATCTCGATTTTTGCATAATGCATCCACAGAAATCACTCTGTTTGTACAGCAAGTGGGATATTTTTAAAGAAAAAATTAAACTCTACTATGAATTCAATATTCATAATGAGGCCTGTAAAAAACTTCTAGCTTTGGCAAAATCATCAACAAACAAAGGTAATTTATACATGAATTTTTATTATAAATGTATTTTTAATTATATGACTGTTTATAGATGCAGAGGACTATTTACTTACAATTCTTTTAAATGCTGTTTTATTACCAGTAGCACGGTTTAAAGATAAAACTGGGAGAAACAAACGCAAAGTCACAATAAGCGATGCGCAGGAGAGCTTCATAATGCATCTTACTTGCATAAATGATTATGAAAACAGGGTTTCGGAACTAGTACAAAAATATTACTCAATTGGAACTACCATACAACCATTTATAATAATTGAGGGAGCCTCAGAATCGGATATTACAGGTTTCTACATTTATTTTGATCAAACATTATATAAATTTGAGTCCTTCCTCGAATGTTTAAACACATGCTTTCAATTGTTCCAAGTGCTCTCTTTAGAGTATCCCCAGGCTTGCCGCGCACCTTGGGTATTTATTCAACTTTTTTTTTTAATATAATTACCAAACATGATTTAAAATCTCCATCCATTACTTCACTTGTTCGTTATTTGGAAAACACTACTCTGAATTAAATTAAAAATGTTTTTATGTTTTAAGTGTTCAGGCACTTTTCAAAATCCAAACTCTCTAAGAGAACATTTAAAATATACCCATCAAATTAAAGGGAAACTAATTTCAGTCCAATGTAAACAAAATAATTGTAACCAACTATTTAGTAATTATTCAACTTTTTGCTGCCATTTAATGAAACTTCATAAACTAGATTCTAGTCTTTCATCTCTCCAGAATAACAGTATAAGCCAGAATAGCAATTTAGTAGATGGGGCGCCCTCTTGTAGTATCAACAACCAAGACAGTGAAATAATTATGAAATCAAATGTCACTACTTCATCAATTCATATTAAATCTGCGGTAGCAAATTTAAAGAAAAAGGCAGTGTGTTTATCTTTAAATCTTTACGCTAAAAATAGGATGCCTCGAAACGAAGTCCTTGAAATTCAAAAAATTATATCTGACTTACTTTCCAGTATTTCAGTTGCTATTAAGTCAGTAGTTAATAATGAGCAAGGAGAAGTACATAAAGACTTAGATTGTATATTAGAGTTTTGTAAAAATCCATTTCAAGAAATCCGTTCGGAGCATCGGCTTATTAAAATACTAAAGGAAATGAATTTGTTTGAAGATTCTACATCGTTCATCATCAAAAATATAGTAACTGAAAAAGTAGTTTGAGGTAATCCAACTTTGGCGTCCAATCGATCTAATATTTATATAATGCCATTGCGTTTTAAATTTAAAACAATTTTTCAAATTCCGAACCTTCTTAAAGAAACTATAAACAATACGAAACGGTTTTTGGCTGAAGCTAGTTTGCAAAATTTTGCTAGTGGGGATATATTTAAAGTTAAAGTAAAAAGTTTTAGGCACGATTTGGTGATACCGTATATTTTATATTTTGACGACTTTCAAATTAATAATCCGCTCGGTAGCCACATATTTTCTATTTGTGGGTGTTATTTCAGTTTCCCAACAATGCCCCAACATTTATTATCGAAATTAGAATTTGTTTTTCATGGCGCTTTTATCTCAACTAACGATTTAAAAAATTGTGGAAATGAAATTTCATTACATCATTTAGTAGAAGAATTAAAGCACCTCGAACGAGGTATTGAGATTACCATACACAACGAATTATTTAAAGTCCATTTTGTATTGGGCCTTATAATCGGGGATAATCTAGGTGTAAATAGTATCTTAGGTTTTGTTCAATCTTTTAATTCCAAAAGGTATTGCCGTATTTGCACTAGGACTAAGAGCGAAATGAAAGAGGACGTTTCAGAAATGACCACCCACTTAAGGAATAGGGAAAATTATGAAAATCAATTGACCGAAAATAATTTTCAGGAAACAGGTTTAAAAACCAAATGCATTTTTAATGAACTCGATAATTTTCACGTGACAGAAAATTTTTATTTTGACATCATGCATGATATGTTAGAAGGTGTATGTAACTATGATATTTGTCAAATTTTATTGGCCCTTATAAATGATCATATAGTAACCCTGCAAATCATAAATAGTAGAAAAAAATTGTTTCAATACGGTGCAACTGAAGTGGGAAACATTTCACCACCCTTAGATTTGAATAGACTTAAAAACTTCAATTTAAAAATGACTGCTAGTGAAGCTTTAACGTTTACTAAATTTTTGCCGCTTATGATAGGAGATTTAATAAATCCAGAAAACGAGAATTGGAAGCTTTTAATCATTCTAGTAGAAATTATTGATTTATTATTAAAACCAAATTACACACAAGAAGAGTTAGATAGGTTACAACAATTAATTGAAAATCATCACCTAATTTACATCAGGCTTTACGGCCCTACCCTTAAGCCTAAGCATCATTTTTTGGTACACTATGTCACCGCAATAAAAAAATGCGGCCCCTTAAAATACATTTGGGCAATGCGTTTTGAGGCGAAACATAAGGAGGCAAAAATTTATTTCAACAATATAACTTCTCGAATCAATCCGCCTTATACAATAATGTCTATTAAATCTGGCTTAAAATTCGCAAAATTTTTGATGGATCAGGAAAATGGCTCTGAACCTTTTTATAATTTAGATTTATTTGAAACAATAGATTTAAGAACAAAATCATTTTATTTGAAAGTTTTAGACAATGAAAGTTTAAACATTAAATCAATAAAATTTTCAAATAATTTTAGCTATAAAGGAACTTTGTATAAAAACAATTATTATTTAGCGAGATGCTTACATTTTTTATTTGAATTATATAAAATTGAATGCATTGTTCATGAAGACAACAATGTTTTTGTTTTGTGTTATCCAATTGAAATAATTTCTTTTGATGAACATTTTCAGTCATATGAAACAGGAAGAAAGTATGATACTGTTTATGTTAAAAATATTTCTTATTTTACAAGTCCCCCTATAAATCTATATCAAATAAATAATGGTAAGACTTATGTAAAAAACAAATTTTTATAGTTTTAAAAATATGTACGTTTAACTAGTAAGACATACAATTATTTAATTATGAAGTACCGTAAAATGGGGTGAATAGAAACAGCGGGGTGAATAGAAACAAAACTTTAAAAAATAATTAACTTGATAATTTTTCATAATACGTAATAATAAAAAAGCAACGTTAATTTTTTAAGTTGGTGATGAGTGCAAAAATAGAAATAATAGGGATTTTTGGTTGAACACCCGCTGTTTTAAAGAATATATTGGTAAATATAAATCAACATTTTTTGGTTCGAAAAATACTCTAAAAAACTTTGTATGTAATTGAGCCATCGTTGGAGTAATATCAGAGAAAATTCATGTAAGTTGTTCAATTATGTCTTCTTTCTACTTGTGTATTTAAAATTGTAATTAACTTTTACCGTTTTTCCTAAATTTTACCATTTTGTAGTTTAGTGTCAAGAATTAGGAAGTGTGGGGTGAATAGAAACACCAGAAATTAGTGTTTTTATTCACATTACCAAGTTTTCCTTAATTCCAAATTACTAAATTTCCCTAATGTTAAATTATTATAGTATATATTTCGGTTTTTTGATTGCAACAGAGTATTAAAATGCCCAGACAATACAAGTCGAAGAGCCAAAAACATTATAAAAAGCGTGATCCTCTGATATTTGAAACAAGCAGTTAAAGATGTTAAAAATAATAAGTTATGATTAAGGAAATCATCGGAGAAATACGGTATATACCATTCCGTGATATACCGCCATTTAAAAAAGGTGCGATAAAATACAAAATCAGGGGGGACCAATCTGCTTAAACGAAACTGAAGAAAAAATCCCTGTGGACAAATTGATCATTTGTTCAGAGTGGGTTATCCCATTGATACAATAACATTACGAATGAATATTCAAGAATTGTTAAACCGGCAAGAGAGATAGGTCGAAAAATTTAAGGGCAACTTACCCGGTAAAGAATTCTTCTGCTCGTTTCTGAAACGTACAAGCAAGCATTATCTCACCGCCGGTTATGCCAAAATACAAAAAGAAATCGGGCTGCTGTTTCACCAGAAATCATAAATGAATATAGGAATAGAAAGAAACCGAAATTCAATGACTGTTTCTATTCACCCCAATAGCAGGTGAATAGAAACAGTGAGGTTTTTTAAAAAAAAATCCGCCATATTCATTTCTAATAGATCAAAGTAGTTTGAAAAGGAAAGAGTACACCAAGACCCATATTTTAAGATATTTCATTATATTAAAAACAAATATCCTCTTAGCAGTACATGCTTGTAAACTTGAAAAGTGTTTCTATTCACCCCATTTTACGGTATGTAATTAAAATTTGTTTATCAAAAATAAATATATACACATATGTATACATAAATTCATTTGTGAACCTTTAATTATAATCTATATTTTGACTTTAAATTTATAATTTGGTAGAATAATATAAATAAAATAAATTTTAATTATTTGTAACAGTAATTTAAAACTATGTTTTCTATCAGTAAATAAAGTTTAGCCAATATCGGTAAGTACCTACATAATACTACATAGTAAATATATAATGCATTCTTTAGTTTTAGTGAGAAAGTAGTAAATTTAATACATATTTTAAGTACAAGTTTTAATTAGTTTTATTATGTATATTACGCGTACAAAACAAACAAAGTTTTCATAATAACATAATGATAAAAATTAAAATTGTATGCTTTTGAATCAAACACGAATACGATTTTTGAAATCATTCAGCGTAATTTTTAATTTAAAAATTGTTTGCTTTTGAATCAAACACGAATACGTTTTATTTTTGTTATCATAAACATTAATAATATCAAAAGCGTCTCACTTTATAAATAAAACTAAAACATTTTAATTTCATTAACTCCATTCTTAAACAATCATTCAAACCAATTTTTGAAATGATAGTTTAACATTATATACATTTATTTGTTAATCGGTTTAAAATAAAAATGTTATATTTAATTTAAAATTGATTAATTTTTAAATCTTCTATACAAATTTTTAAAAACTAAGTATACATTTTTAAAATGATCATTTTCAATTCAAAAAATTTCGTTGTTGCTTGGAAATCATAAATGAAATTTTTTGAAATGAAGTGTTTTTTTTTAGATTTAAGTTGTTTTTTCTCTGAGTGTATTGTATCTCCTGGGTGAATGATGAATCGGCATCTCTGTTCCTGTATTAATTCGGAGCTTTATCATTGAGGTCCTTCCGTTTTTATGCGATGTACTGTAGAATATGGAAGATCTTCGGGCCATTTCTGTATGAGTTGTTCTACAATTTTTTTCTGCCCTTGCATGTCGGCTTTTCCAATTGGATTTTTCTGTTCATACTTTTCTATACTCGAAACTTCATCACATTTGCCGATGATTGTTCCTTTCTTGATGGTTTTCACCTTATCCGAGAGATTTAGAGTCCTAATTGGTACTCTAGTCTTTGTCCGGTTTAACTAGGGCTTTCTCGATTATAATTTCCTTGGTTTCACTTTCCTCTTCATTAGCTTCCACAACCCACGACCTGGGTGACCCAGAACCTCCATCCAATCTTCCCCACACTATCGTCTCCGAGTTTGGTGGCAGTTTCTCCCTATGATCAATAATAATTCGCCTGGTAAATGCTGCTGCACTGCTACATTGAGGTGGTAACTCGACCTTATCGTAAGTTACTATGTATAATACTCCTCACCCAACATCCATCACGAAGCCATTTGCCCTCATAAAGTCCATTCCCAAAATGAAACCATCCACAATATCTACAATCAGCACTTCGTGTTGGAAACTAGTTCTCCCGATGTTTATTTTTACGATCTTTTTGCCTTTTATTATTAAACTATTTCCAGTTGCCGTTTGTAATTTCAATCCATTAGCTGGTTGTATACCTCCATAGATTAGATCTTTACGGATAATCGTGCGATTTGCTCCCGTATTCAGGGTGATAATGCAGTCCGTGCCATCAATGTCGCCTTTGAATGTTAAGCTGTCTCCACCTCTTGCTACTTTTGAAACGCGGATGGAGGTTATGGGGCAATCGGTTGTAGGAGTCAGCTTCTGCCCCTTTAAGCTGAATCTTTGTAGTTTAACGGCTCCGTCGTCATTTGGTCGCGCCCTTGCTTGGCCACTGCCTGCTCTCCAGTTGGTCGTCGCTGCATATAGGACATGGTGATCTTCCCCGTTTCCTTCTTATTTCACAGCAGTTTCGAGAGATGTGACCGATTTTATCACATACCCAACATCTGATTTTGCTACTTCCATCTCGGTATCTTGGTACTGACCGCTAGGTATTTATGTTGGTATCGATTTCTACTCGGCGTATTTTCATTGACCGTTTGGTGATGGCTTGTGCAGTCTCATTCGTTAATGTAAAAAAGATGGTTTCCGCAAAGTTTGGTTTATGTAACAAATCACTGCTTTGCGTGTCTCTGGATCTTGAATACTGTCAATGAATGAGTCAATTTTAAGCCTTTCGAGAGTAGTCTCTCGATTGCCGATGAAAATTCCATCAGCGATTCTCCTCCGTTGCAATAGATTTCTCACTTCTGGTCACTGCCGTACTTCCGATCTAGCACCTTTATAATTTCAAGATAACTGTTTCGCTTTTGTTCCAGAATAGTTTGTAAAGCCTCTGCTGATCCGCCTTTGAGAGCCACTATTAATGCCGCCACACGATGTTCATCGTTCCAATGATTTTGATGGGCCGCCATTTCAAATTGAAACTTGAAATGCCGAAAGCTGTTATTTCGTCAAATGTTGGTAGCTTTATCTTGATAGAGTGAACGGTCTGAACCACTTGCGCCGTTGTTCCACTTGCTGTGACATAAGTTAACTGTTTTTCGAGACGTTAAACCTCCATTTTTAATTTCTTTTCAATCTGTTGAACTGTCGTTTCTAATTTTGTTTCAACCTGTTGAATCTCCGTTTGTTACTTCTCTACTTCGCCATGTATGTTAGTACAATAAACGTAAATTTATACGATGCATCTACTGCGGCTCCATCGACCGGACCGCTGAAATACAATGCGGAAATCGCCACCTTTCATTAAATTCTTCAAAATGCTTCATCAGTCTCCGGCATTTCTTGTAGCTGTATTCTCAACCATATAGCATTGCTTACTTTTCCATGAATTTCTCCAATAGTGCTGTCACCCAGTTGAAAATAAATCGCGAAAAGAATTGCAAATTGGAGTTATTTTCAAATTTGAGGATAACTTATAATTTTTTTATTTACCTTAAACAAACTGCTAATTTTCTCTGGTAGAAATGGGTGGTCGGAAAAATGTATTTCCACTTTGGACGTCATTTTCGATTATAGAGTTCACTTTCTCAAATTGCACCTAAGTTAACCGTATATATATCTGGAGAATTCGGAATCTGTTAAATCGGGTATCAGAGCATGAAACTCACCATATTTTAGACGCTTTATTAAAAAATTAGAACTCCAAATATTCCTTTTTCGTTTTCTAGATAAATATAGCATTATACTTCTTTGAACTCCTCTTCAGAAGAATCCGATTCAGATTCTAGGTAATCTATATACATGGATTCAACGTCGAATTTATTTTATACTGTATTATAAAATAAACGATAACTATGTGATTAATTAATAATTTAATAACTAATATTACTATACTACTATTAATTAATAATTTGATAACTGTCTTTATCTTACGATACAAAATCGATTAAAAAAATTCACAAAATGATGGCTTCCTTATATGACAGAAGTTAAAATGTAACCATAATATGCGTCAATAATAAAATATACAAAAGAGACAGAGCTACAAAAAGAGGCAGAGGTGCAAGGTTATTAAAGGCATACATTGTTATTTTTGTTTCTTATTGCACAAAGGCCATCCACCTGGAGCTTGTGTCGAATTATACAGCAGACGCGTTTATCGGAGCTTTGAAACGCTTTACTGCCAGACGAGGAATACCAACGAATATTTATTGTGACAATGGACCGAATTTTGTGGGTGTCGATCGCAAGTTACGCAACATGAAAAGGGAGGCTATCCGATACTACGATGAAATTAAAAAACCAATGATGAATCCAACATTTATTGAAAAGACTCTGGAGTATTGGGCAAACAATCGTACCAATTGCCATTTCAATCCTCCGTTAGCACCAAATCATGGCGGCTTGTATAAAACGGTTGTAAAGATGACAAAAAACAATTGTCCAAATCAACCGGCCGAATGAATCTCACAGCTGAGGAGACATCTACACTACTATGCGAAATGTAGGCGATCTTAAATTCCCGCCCTTTATGCCAGGCATATACTGATGATCATACGTATTTTCCAGTAACACCAGATCATTTTTGAATAGGAGCACCACTTACGCGATTTTCTGAAGTAGATACAGCGCAGAGTCGAACGTTTTTGGCAAATGCTTCACATCGAATATCTCAACATAATGCAACAAAGACGAAAGTGGGTAACTGCAACTGAGAACATCCAAATTGGTGATTTGGTTTTGTTAAAAGATACCAGCCTACCTCCGAGTCATTGGCCCCTTAGTGTATTCGAAGACATTCATCCAGGAGACGACAAATTGGTTCGCGTAGTATCTGTACGTACTCATAATGCAATATATAAGCGGCTAATCTTCAAAATAATCAGGTTACAGGTGGGACTATGTCGAAGAAGAGAGAATTTCAGCTGTAATAATAAATGATCCATTTTATCTGAAAAACAAATATGTAATTAATTTAATTGTATTAATCTTCTTATGTTATTTTTGATTCACCCAAAAAAAGCAATCCGTTGTCAAAAAGTGAATTTTGTACTGTCAAGTCATTCGAGCAAGCGACCGAGCAACATTTTTGCTCGATTACAAATCTCGATTTGTTGGTAGATTTACCCCTCTTCTACTAAGGCCAACAACTAATACTCATCATTTTCAGAAAAATGGTATTTGAATGTATTTAAAACGTCAGTTTTTTATTGTGAAAACGTTTTGTGTTTATTAAAGAATAATCATCTTCAACTAATATATAAAAATATATCAGTTGTGTTTTGTGGAAACGTTTTGTGTATTATATTAAATAATAATCATCAATGGATGAATATATCCTAAATTTGTTTTTTTCTTCGTCGTCATCGTCATCTGACTCAACATTGCCTTCCTCTTTAGAGCACGAAGAATTTTTTGTATCTCTGCATCGACGAGATGGATTTATGGGATAAGGTTGAAGTTCTGTCACTTGAAGAAACTTAGCTACCTCAATTCTCACCAGCTGGAACTTTCGATGCAGAGACCGTCTCCGACTCTGTTTTAAAGCACTTGGGAGTTTTAAAAAGAAACAAAATTAAAGAAAGGTTTTTGGAATTTTTATTTACATTTTTTAAATTATTTTATTTTACAGTTTAATGAATAAATAATTATTATTTTTGTGTATTTAAACATTCTTTGATTAGTAATAATAACTTTCCTTCGTGTCTTTTTTCGATCTGTTCTTGTCTTCGTTCCGCTTATTTTGCATTTCGCCCTTCTCGGCTTGTCGCTGCTTTCGGAGCTCAAAGAACTGCTCAACAAGCTTTTCTTGTGAAATTTTCCTTTTTGCTTCCGAATTGTGCCAGGACTTGTACTCTCTTCGTCTGTCGCTATTGAGGATGGCTATAGGAATGCAGCTATTTGGAGCCGATGGAGGAGTTTCAAAAGGTGTGGTCCGTTCCTCTTTCATTTTTTCTTTTGGCCGCGTCTATTTTTTCGACTATAAACTGTCACAAATGCTTCTTTAATTTAAAGATCTTCAAAGGACCTACTTGACACAAATACTCTGAGTATAGGTCTAACATAAACCTCGTTTCGCCATTAGACCACTTGAAGCAGGGGTTATCTTCTACGAGGAACACAAATACGTAAAAATATTAGTAATAATCAAATATTTAATAATTTTAATATTACCTGATTGTGGCTGTGCACCAATATGCTGTTGTGCTTCATCATTTCCAACAGATGGTTCAATTGATTGAAGTGTTGAATTGGTTGAAAGTTCTTTCGCTTCATACGTTGTTACTAAATTATAATAATCTGATATTTTTGATAACTCCACACAAGCTTGTTGATTTGCTGTAATCCAAAATTAATAGTTTTAATTGATTTAAATTGTAATTTTTTAAATTGATTATTTTACTTACATTCTAAATTTTTTAATACTACCAGGGCATTATTGCTCCTCGTTACATATCCAGTGTCGTCAATTAAAACTGATTTAAATTGCTACTGATTTAAATTGATGGTAACGTTCGTTTTTTCAAATTGTTATCGTTAAGTTCAAAAATATTTTCAAACAAATATCAAAATATGTCAAACACAAGCAAACTTACGTAAAAACGGGCAACTCGATTATATTGTTTGATTCGCAGAGAAATTTTTGCTTTTTCAGATTGCTTTTTCAGAGAGTGGTAGAAGACGGATTGAAAACTTATCTTAAAACTTTTCCTTTTAAATTCGCGGCACATACGTACATATTTGATACTTTAGTTTAATATCTAAAAATTAATATTTGCCATAATTGAACGTCAATTATTTTCGCGTTGAATGCGTATTCTATTCAATTTCAAACCCGAAAGAATTATTTTCTGATTGAATGCATGTTCTATTCGATTCAACTCGAATTGTTTTTACATTGAAAGAGATAACATGATATATGAAAGGGAGTCAAATATAGATCGATAATTTGACAGCCAAAAATGTCAAATTTTTTTGAGTGTTAAGGAAAACAAACAGCAGTTTATATGAAACTATCTTAAAATGTTTGAAAATAACTTAATTTTAATAAAAATAACCACAACGAAAACTCAAACGGCACAATATTAAACCTAAAGAATACGAATTTGACTTCTTTTTATGTTTTAAATTTTCACTTGATTTTCACAAAAAAAATTACCGGCTTAGCTTAAAATGACATAAAATGAATACATTTCAATTAATTTTTTATTAAAAAATATTTAATATACAGAATACAGTCGTTGTCAAAATTATTTGTGTCACGCAAAAATTGTATAATGTATTCCGCAAAAGTTAAAAATTGGACGAAATACTTAATAAAATAACTAATTTTTTTTCTATATTTATTGTTAATTATTGATATTTCATTTAGTAAAAAAAAAAAAAAAAATCTTTATAATTCATTAAAATAAAATAAAAAACAAATGGACAACATTTTTGTGCCTCATATTTTTGGGACAAAATTGTTTGTACAGTATGAAAAAAAAATCAATATTAAATAGTAAATCAATTAAATTTAAGATTATTTATGGGTAATTCCATAATGATAAAGTCACTAATGTTGTGTATGCAAATGGTCAGTTTTTGTTTAGTCTCTATATGATTTCGCATCTGTTTCAACAATTTGTTCTTAACATTATGTAGAATCTTACACCACTCGGTTTTCTTGGCACATTCTTACAAAGTTTTGGTCTTGTTAGATCATGAATATCTTCCACTTTAACTTAAACATCTGCAGGCATAAATTGAAACTCTACACTGGCCGAGCCAAATAATTATGTTCAAGATTTTCGTATAATTTCATGGTAATGATGCTTCTTATGTAAGGGGACAAAACTATGCTGAAGGAAATATTGAGGACCGACTGATAACTGATTTATCATCAACCAGGGATATTAGATTTTAAATTTAGGAAATGTTTGAAGAACCTAAAACAACTTTCCACTTAAGCAGTACACTTAAGCTGTAAACTTGAAATTGTGTTATCTTGTGCTAAATAATCTACTACAAATATACTACTAACAAATTAACTAACTACCAACTACTTAGGTGTCTGGAACCGGGTTGATTCTTTGTTATTAACATACCTTTCCTTATCTTCGATTTAAGTGGTGAAGAACGTTTAACGAACAGTGTGTGTGATTTGCGAAGAATTTAAAAATAAAAATATCTGATGATCCCCAAAAGAATTCCATACGTTACAGCAAGGAATATGGTGAAATTTCATAAAGCACAAGAATTCAATTTGTTTAAAGAAAATTTTCCAAAATTAATTAATTAAGAGTACCAAAATGATCAAAACCTTGAAATCGAACAAATTAAAAAATAATTAAAGGAAGTTACATACAAAATGAAAGAAGTAAACAAAAAATTATATGAAGACATCGAAGAAATTAAAGATGCAATGAGTGAAATCAAAAAAATTAACAGAAATATTACAGGAACCACACAAAATTTCCTTAACGCATCAAATTCATCAAAAGACTGTTCATCGGGCTTAGTATTGACGGAAATTCTACAGCAAATTGAAGACTTAGATAAAGTTACTTAAACAATAAAATTAATATATTACAAATTAATATTAGAAGTCTAACTTCAAATAAAGGTGATTAAGATCCCTGTGAAACCTGGATTAAAAACAATCAATTAATCAAAATTAAAAGCAATAATTTATTCTTCAAAAAAATAGATCAGACGGTTATGGAGGAGTCGGTTTTATTGTGAATAAGTCAATAAATTGCTCAAATATCGAAGATGAATCAAATTATGAACCTCTACAAATAATTAAAATACAAATAATAGATAATCATAACAACAAATTTAAATTAATAGGCATTATTCCAGTCCACCAGATATTAATATCTCAATAGTAAACAACAATAATTTAATAAATTATAATTAGTGATCATAACTTGGACAACACGACAATTATTTTGAGAAACATTAATGCTCAACACTTTTTATGGGAGAACAATAGCACAGAAGACAGAAGAGGTGAAATATTAGCAAACACTATAAATAAATCAAATTTCATCCTATTAAACAATGGAGAACATAGCTAGATTGGACCAAACAACAAAAGTTTGGCTATTGACATTTCAATATCTTCACAAGACATAGCCAATAAATTTGATTGGACTGTAGATCAAACGAAAATAGGATTTACAAACCACTTTCCGATTAAAATAACTCTAGAAAATTTTAATCATTTCTATACAGTAGCTATACAGGGCATTGGAGCAGCAGTTTAAAAATTGGCTCCGACTCCAAGCTCCGGCTCCATTAAAATTTCCGGCTCCGGCTCCAGCTCCGACTCCGGAGCGGCTCCGAATAATAAAACAAATAAAAATAAATGTACTATGTACTACATATAACATAGTAAAACATTTTTTATTATATTTAAAGGAAAACAACTTAATTAAGTATAATAATGCTGGCTAACTTTATTAATTAGCAAATTGATTCATCCTCAAAAATAAAATATTTTCCAAAATATCTGGTCTAAGTGAAGAACGCAAATCGCTTGCTATACACTTAAGTGCAGAAAATAGTCTCTTTATGCTTGCTTGCGAAACTGTCAAACAAATGACTATTCTGCACGCCTCTTGAATATTTTTTGAGTAGTGTTCAATTCCTTCGAAAGCTGATTTGATTTTTAAGCGCCTTTTCATCCATTTCTTTACAGGCATCTATGAAACTTTGGTTAAAAGAATCTTACTTGTGACAGTGAAATTAATTTTATGTTGGTCAAACATATTCTAAATATGAGATGGCATTATTTTTTTTGCCAGTTACAAATGTTGGAGAAATGCGCAGGATCAGAAAGAAATTATCGAGAAAAAAGAGAATTTGGATGAGAATTTATCCTTTTCTTAACCTTTATTTCTCCTTCTTTCATTTTTATAATGTAATTTTGTGTCCAATTTTTGGTGGTAATTTTTTGTACTGTTAACTAGAAAGATCATCACGCATTTAAATTATCAAAAGAAAAATTAATTTAAAGAGCACATAATAACATTCGTAGTTGAAATAGAAAATTTGCTATGGAGCTGGAGCCACAAATATGTCAGCAAATATTTCGCTCCAGCTCCGCTCCGCTACAAGTAAAAACACTAGCTCCGGGCAGCTCCGGCTCCAGTCCGGAGCTGGCTCCAATGCCCTGTAGCTATATGTACATAAAACAAATTATAAAAAAGCTATAGAAGAAATTTTGAAACTTAATCCAGTCCAGAAGACCAGAACATAATTTTGATATAACGGATTACGAATCTGAATTACAAACGAGCGTAAAGTATATTACAAATAACAAAAATATCAATGTATTAGTAAATACACTGTAAAATCACATTCTTATTAGAAAGAAACGTAACAACAGCCAATATGTATATAAAATATAATTATTAACCGAAATGAAGTTCTTAGCAAATAGTAAAAAATGTAGTAGTGTGAGTAAAATAAATAGTATACATTTAGGCGATTTTTGTATAGTCGAACTAACGATGGAAGTGACTGAATTTTTCAACAAAAATTAAAAGTCCGAAAGTCAAATGATTTTTCTCGAATGTCCGCAGTATGCACTTGATGCACAAATTATCAAATCGTCGGCCCGTGGGCCGTGGGGTCGACTATATAAATAACAAGTAGTATCTGCGTCAAATGTTGTACGATATTCCGCCGACGAAATTTGTTCAACAAAAATCAAAAGTCCCATTGTCAAATGATTTTTCTCGAATGTCCATAGTATGCACTTGATGAAAAATTTATCAAATGGCCGGACGCTGGGGTTGGCCATATAAATAACAAGTAAAATTTGCATCAAATGTTGTACGATTATCCTCCGACGAAATTTGTTCAACAAAAATCAAAATACCAAAGTCAAACGATTTTTCTCGAATGTCCGTAGTATGCACTAGATGAAAAAATTATGAAATGGCTGGACCCTGGGGTCGGCCTTATAAATAACAAGCAATATTTGCACCAAATGTTGTTCGATTATCCGCCGACGAAATTTGTTCAACAGAAATCAAAAGTCTCACAGTCAAATGGCTTTATTGTATGTCCGTACTATTCACTTGATGAAAAATATATCAAATAGCCGGACCCTGGGGTCGGCCATATAAATAACAAGCAATATTTGCGTCAAATGTTGTACGATTATCCGCCGACGAAATTTGCTCTACATAAATCAAAAGTCCCAAAATCAAATGATTTTTCTCGAATGTCCGTACTATGCACTTGATGAAAAATTTATCAAATGGCCGGGCGCTGGGGTTGGCCATATAAATAACAAGTAAAATTTGCATCAAATGTTGTACGATTATCCTCCGACGAAATTTGTTCAACAAAAATCAAAAGCCCGAAGTCAAACTATTTTTCTCGAATGTCCGTAGTATGCACTTGATGAAAAAATTATGAAATGGCTGGACCCTGGGGTCGGCCTTATAAATAACAAGCAATATTTGCACCAAATGTTGTACGATTATCCGCCGACGAAATTTGTTCAATAGAAATCAAAAGTCTCACAGTCAAATGGCTTTTATCGAATGTCCGTGCTATGCACTTGATGAAAAATATATCAAATAGCCGGACCCTGGGGTCGGCCATATAAATAACAAGTAAAATTTGCATCAAATGTTGTACGATTATCCTCCGACGAAATTTGTTCAACAAAAATCAAAAGCCCAAAGTCAAACGATTTTTCTCGAATGTCCGTAGTATGCACTTGATGAAAAAATTATGAAATGGCTGGACCCTGGGATCGGCCTTATAAATAACAAGCAATATTTGCACAAAATGTTGTACGATTATCCGCCGACGAAATTTGTTCAACAGAAATCAAAAGTCTCACAGTCAAATGGCTTTTATCGAATGTCCGTGCTATGCACTTGATGAAAAATATATCAAATGGCCGGACCCTGGGGTCGGCCATATAAATAACAAGTAAAATTTACATCAAATGTTGTACGATTATCCTCCGACGAAATTTGTTCAACAAAAATCAAAAGCCCAAAGTCAAACGATTTTTTTCGAATGTCCGTAGTATGCACTTGGTGAAAAATTTATCAAATGGCCGGGCGCTTGGGTTGGTCATATAAATAACAAGTAAAATTCAAGGTCATATAAATAACAATCAAATGTTGTACGATTATCCACCGACGAAATTTGTTCAACAAAAATCAAAAGCCCGAAGTCAAACGATTTTTCTCGAATGTCCGTACTATGCACTTGATGAAAAATATATCAAATAGCCGGACCCTGGGGTCGGCCATATAAATAACAAGCAATATTTGCATCAAATGTTGTACGATTATCCGCCGACGAAATTTGTTCAGAAAAAATCAAAAGTCCCAAAGTCAAATGGTTTTTTTCCATTGTCCGTACTATGCACTTGATGAAAAATTTATCAAATGGCCGGACGCTGGGGTCGGCCATAAAAATAACAAGCAATATTTCCATCAAATGGTGTACGATTATCCGCCGACGAAATTTGCTCTACATAAATCAAAAGTCCCAAAATCAAATGATTTTTCTAGAATGTCCGTACTATGCACTTGATGAAAAATTTATCAAATGGCCGGGCGCTGGGGTTGGCCATATAAATAACAAGTAAAATTTGCATCAAATGTTGTACGATTATCAATTAACAATTTTTTAATTTAATTCATGTAATTTCTAATATGCAACCGATCCTAAGACCATTTTAATGTGTTTTACAGATAACACGTAGAAGTATATTAGTATTTACGAACAAGTATTTATCACCCCAAAAGATAGACAGGTTTCAATATTTAATAATTTTTAATTTATTTGAAGTTACTATTTCTGAAAAATTGTAAGCGAACCTACTTAATCCAGTTTCGAACTAATGAGCTTATGATTATGAAAAATCAATCCTTCTCATCAGGCCGCGGCGACTGGACTGATTATACCACAATTTTACATTCTATATATACAGAATGTACTGTGCAAGTTGTATTAGCGAATTATACTAATACAGGTAAACTCTCTTACAAATTTTTTCTTCGTCACATTCACACAACTCTATAACTGTGTAAGCAAATTTTATCAATTAACAATTTTTTAATTTAATTCATGTAATTTCTAATATGCAACCGATCCTAAGACCATTTTAATGTGTTTTACAGATAACACGTAGAAGTATATTAGTATTTACGAACAAGTATTTATCACCCCAAAGATAGACAGGTTTCAATATTTAATAATTTTTAATTTATTTGAAGTTACTATTTCTGAAAAATTGTAAGCGAACCTACTTAATCCAGTTTCGAACTAATGAGCTTATGATTATGAAAAATCAATCCTTCTCATCAGGCCGCGGCGACTGGACTGATTATACCACAATTTTACATTCTATATATACAGCTTCTATATATATCATAAGCTCATTAGTTCGAAACTGGATTAAGTAGGTTCGCTTACAATTTTTCAGAAATAGTAACTTCAAATAAATTAAAAGTTGTACGATTATCCTCCGACGAAATTTGTTCAACAAAAATCAAAAGCCCGAAGTCAAACGATTTTTCTCGAATGTCCGTAGTATGCACTTGATGAAAAAATTATGAAATGGCTGGACCCTGGGGTCGGCCTTATAAATAACAAGCAATATTTGCACCAAATGTTGTACGATTATCCGCCGACGAAATTTGTTCAACAGAAATCAAAAGTCTCACAGTCAAATGGCTTTTATCGAATGTCCGTACTATGCACTTGGTGAAAAATTTATCAAATGGCCGGGCGCTGGGGTTGGTCATATAAATAACAAGTAAAATTTGCATCAAATGTTGTACGATTATCCACCGACGAAATTTGTTCAACAAAAATCAAAAGTCCCATTGCCAAATGATTTTTCTCGAATGTCCGTAGTATGCAATTGATGAAAAAATTATGAAATGGCTGGACCCTGGGGTCGGCCTTATAAATAACAAGCAATATTTGCACCAAATGTTGTACGATTATCCGCCGACGAAATTTGTTCAACAGAAATCAAAAGTCTCACAGTCAAATGGCTTTTATCGAATGTCCGTAGTATGCACTTGATGAAAAATATATCAAATAGCCGGACCCTGGGGTAGGCAATATATATAACAATCCAAAGTTGTAAAAAAAAGTAAAATTATAACAGTTTTTTTTTTTTGAGAAAAACTCAATTTTATAAAAACGAAATATTTTTTTTTTACTTTAAAGCATCATAGCTCTCAAACGGATACAGATGCAAGATAACCACTTAAATCTTAATAATAGCTTATACAATTACCATTCAAATAGACTAAGTTGGTTGTTCTCCGATGAATATATTGGAAGTTACAGTTTAATATTTGGGTGTACTTTTTTTCTGAACCAAATTTTTTAAACACCCTGTATCTCAATGGATATCAATAATGGACCCCCTCCCCCTCTCTCGCCGTACGATTTTTTTCTCAGAATGAACCAAGGAATCACCCCTTGACGGATCAGCATCCCAAACCCGGACACCCTGTATACGACTTTGTATACCAAGATAATTTATCTCAGAAATAATACTTTAAATGCGATTTTATTAAAGCAATTCACCAAAAAACGTATCGATCAACATGTCGTTGAAATTTTAATCATTAAAACGTCATGAAATATTAATAAAACGTCATAGAAATGTAAATGTCAGAAATGTCAATGCCATAGAAACGAGAATATCTTTCTATATTTAAAAGCTCACTAGATATAATTAATTTTAAATGTTGACCATATTACTTGCCACCAGCAAAGTATTTTAGGTAAATTTAGAAATTTAAATTTCATATTACACGGTAATCTATTAATTTTATCTTAAAGGCACCTACTTAGGTACCTTAAAGGTACCTAATTGTTGGAATTTGCAAGGTGTATTTATTAACTGTAGAAAAATATTTCTTCGGAAAGTGCGACATTACCTCGGTAAACAGAAACACAAATTTATATTACTCTTTTTTGTCCAATGACCCCCCCCCCCCCCAATTAGATGATGAATTGTCAAATTGATGACAAGTAGATGATGAATTGTCAAATTGTCAACGTAACAAAAAAATGGTCGGTCCCGTTTTTGAGAAAATCTGTTTGGCAGTTTTCTCTTCCACTGCAACCCCCTCTATTCTATACTCGAATGGACCTAAAAGTTAACAGAAACTTATTATTACTAAAATCTATCTTTGTACAAAATTTCGACCAAAACTATCAATATTTCTGAGAATGGGAGGCAAAACAATATAAAAATGTGCGACTGAAAGGACGGAAGGAGGACGGAAGGAGGACGGTGTTTCGGGGTCATGGTAATCTAGTTCGTCGAGAAATGTGAAAATCTAGAGCAAAACCTTTTTCCGCGATTACAATACTTACCCAATATAACTTCGTTATAGTGGGAAAAGTAAAAAGGGGGAAGAAATGACGCCGCGAAAAAGGCTAATAAAGTTTCAACGTGTTGCAGCAGAGCCTTCTAGAGTATAGACCCATAATCATAATAACGTATTTCTTAGAAGCTTTTTGAGTGGTATAACTTTTCACTTATTTCCATTGGAATCCATGGTAAAAATGGTGTTTTTTAGCTTCAAGTTGTTCAATGAAAAAAGCAGAAATATTATAAAACGTTGACATACAAATTTTCTACATATCTTTAACTACAATATACACGAAGGCTACATTGGTATTAAGTAAATATTAATGGTAGAAATATTAAAATTAAATTATGTATTTCTAAAATATATTTTTCGAACTTTCATTTTGAAAAATACATCAAAGTGGCTCTTACGAATTAAAATTATAGATTGTGTGATTAGTATGTCTACTTACCACCAGAGTATATGAACGTGGGGTCAATTAGTTTTGTTTACATTTTTTTTATATGGAGTTTGGCCCAAAACAGCTCTATTAAAATTTTAAAAAAATCAATGAAAATTATTATGATACGAAATGCAAATTAAAATAATTGATTAACAAAAGAATAATTATTATATTTTTAACATAAAATAAATAGAAAAGCCTTTGGTTTACAAGCATTTGATGTTTAAACACCGAACATTATTTGAGTTTTGTGAGGTTATGTCAGATGCTTTATGTTTATTTTTGTTCAAGAATTTAAATTTTTCTTCTCCATTTCTATTAGGAGCTCGTTGCTGATCATTGTTTTTGTGAAATTTGTTATTCCAGGCAGTTCAAATGGTTCTTTTAACATAAAAATTTACCATACAAAACTTAAATAATTGATGATTTTATATTTCGTTTTACTAACAATTGTAACGGCGGTCCGTTTATTTTATGTTAAAAATAAACAAATCCTTCTTTTGTTAACAAATATCATTTGATTATTATTCGCGTCGAGGTAAATTTCATTCATTTTTTTAATTTTTTGTTAGAGCTGTTTTGGGCCAAACTACATATAAAAAAAATGTAAACAAAAATTTTGACCCCGTAACGTCGCGACGCCGAGTGGAATAAAGGTTGAACTGATGTACTAAAACACAATCTATAGATCATGTTTAGCACTTGTACTAAGCATCAACTTCGCCATAATTTACGCTAGGTGTGCTAGTGTAAATTACCTCATTTGTTATGGAAAAGATAATTCACACTAGCGACAATTGCGGTACTAAAATGAACAAATATCACGATCTATAGATCATGTTTAGAACTTGTACTAAACATCAACTTCGCCATCATTTACGCTAGGTGCGCTAGTGTAAATTACCTCATTTGTTATGGAAAAGATAATTCAGACTAGCGACAATTGCGGTACTAAAATGAACAAATATCACGATCTATAGATCATGTTTAGCACTTGTACTAGACATCAACTTCGTCACCATTTACGCTAGGTGCGCTAGTGTAAATTATCTCATTTGTTATGGAAAAGATAATTCACACTAGCGACAATTGCGGTACTAAAATGAACAAATATCACGATCTATAGATTGTGTTTTAGTACATCAGTTCAACCTTTATTCCACGAGGCGTCGCGACGTTACGGGGTCAACATTTTTGTTTACATTTTTTTTATATGTAGTTTGGCCCAAAACAGGTCTAACAAAAAATTAAAAAAATTAATGAAATTTACCTCGACGCGAATAATAATCAAATGATATTTATTAACAAAAGAAGGATTTGTTTATTTTTAACATAAAATAGACGGATCGCCGTTACAATTGTTAGTAAAACGAAATATAAAATCATCAATTATTTAAGTTTTGTACGGTAAATTTTATGTTAAAAGAACCATATGAGCTGCCTGGAATATTAAATTTCACAAAAACAATGATCAGTAACGAGCTTCTAATAGAAATGGAGCAAAAAAATTTAAATTCTTGAACAAAAACAAACATAAAGCATCTGACATAACCTCACAAAACTCAAATAATGTTCGGTGTTTAAACATCAAATTCTTGTAAACCAAAGGCTTTTCTAATTAATTTATGTTAAAACTATAATAATTATTCTTTTGTTAATCAATTATTTATTTGCATTTCGTATCATGATAATTTTCATTGATTTTTTTACAATTTTAATAGAGCTGTTTTGGGCCAAACTCTATATAAAAAAAATGTAAACAAAACTAATTGACCCCACGTTCATATACTCTGGTGGTAAGTAGACATACTAATCACACAATCTATACTTGCTAAATTTATCTTGTTTTACTAGTGTACGTTAGATGTCTATAATTATTTGCAGAGAAATATGAAAAAAGTTATTTAATCATAAAATTATGATACGTTCTTAATATTTTGTGAATTTGTTTTGCTTTTCCTACAATTTTTGAACTTGGAAATTTCCCCACGTGTTAATTTTTGGTACGATTTTAGAAAACTTTTACTGCCATCTATGTAATGTATAGTAACTTAATAAATACACGATTTATAGCAAGCTTTTATTTCCATTTGGCTAGAATACTGTTGTTATGAAACTTATTTTAAATTTTGGTTTAAATAAATCAATTATTACAAGAAAATAAAAACGATTTACTTAAACGACATTCATATATGTTGAAATTTAAACATTTATGAAAATATTTCAGAAATCCTAATTAGGAATTTGTAATGTTTTCATTTAAAAATTTGTCTTAGGCAAAAAAGTGATTCCCATAATGTTTTATGTATTTAAGGCCTGTATTAGGCTATAAAAGATCTATGACAAATATATTTTATAAAACATTTTCATACATTTTATTTTATAAAAGAACTTTTAACAAATATTTTGCTATATTACACTACGTCAAAGATTTTATCATTTTTTTCATGAAATTTGACGGAAAAAAGTGGAAATTCTCCTATTTTTATACTCTAGGCTTTTTGTATTATATAAAAATGCATTTGCTTCATATTCACTTATTAAACAATTGGTTATTGAATCACTCCAATTAAATTTATTTTCCGCCATTTTGACAATAAAATACGATTTTTTAAAAACAATATTAGTTATGCAAAGTCAAAATCTTTTATCATGTTTAGCCGCAAGACTCTAAATATAATAAAAGAAATTTGATAACACAAAAAAATTTATAAAATATGCATATTACACTATCAAAAGTCTTTGACAAATATATTTTATAAAATATCGATGTCAAAGATCTTTTATAGTCTAATACAGGCCTTACTATGGAAATTTTGGTCTTTTCCTTGTTTCTAATTCCCTTATAAAAGCTTCGTCTTTTAGATTATGGCTTGTATAATCAAGGTTGCTTTGGTATAACTTGACTGCTGCTATGAGGTAGAACAGCCCTCAACTCAGTTTTGATCAAGGATCCTCGTATACTTACATCAAATAATTCTTCAAATACTTGAACTGTTTGTTAGTAACTTACTTTGTTATACTGTACAATAATCGAGAAAAGTTTATTTGAAGAAATTTGGTAAGCGATAGTTGTATTATAGGTCTGTTACAAATCGGACGGGGCGAAACTTAATTCTATTTATGAAATGATTATATGCACAATCAATGAATGATTTTTTGGATAATTATATCTTAAAAAACTGTTCGTTATATCTAAACATTTTATTTATAAACAAAATAAAACTTTTTTTTTTTTAAATAAAATAATATTAATATCACCATCAATCACAATAAATTAAGCTTTACAGTACCATTCGCGACAATCACCCCGGGTGAAATGTCCGAAACGTTTCTTGAATTCCGACCAACTGCATAATCCATTTGTACACCAATCAATTTCGAAAGGACGTTCATTATGCAAAATCAAAACTTTTTCTGGATCATTTTCCAAAGGACAACTGTAATAAAAAGGAACCAATTTAGAAAAGGCGATGTTCATAAATCGTGTGTTTCAATAATTGAAATATACTTACTCGTATTTAATGAATGCTAAATTAGCCGCAAATGGGCATAATTCTGAAGTCAACCAAACGCGATCGTCGATAAGTTGATTGAATGCAGCACTTGTTATTGGAACAGGATCAACACGTACGCGTAGTGCAACGAGTAAAAGGTATAATGTGGTTGAATGGGAGAAATAGAATGTATTTTGATCATCATCGGCATCCAAACGTTCAATTAGATCACCGACCAGTTCACAAGCCAAATTTTCATTAATTTCTGAACCATGACCAACTTTATAGTATGACTTGATATCACGATCATAATTCAATATTCTTAGTTGTTGCGGAGTGAAAGCGGCACACCATGGGCTTGTTTGATTTAAAAACCAACTCTGCTCATAACGGCACAAGTCGTGTAGGGTACGAATTTGTTGCCCTCGTAGGCGTGTATCCAAAAATCCTAATCGTGCTGATACATCAAGAATGAGATTACGATAAGGTGGTGAATCTCTGAATATGTCTGGTTCAGTTCCAGGGCCATCGTGAACTTCATCGTGTTTCAACCATGCTGGGCATGTATTTTGAGGCTGAAAAGTTGAGAATATAGTTGTGATGTTTTACCAAACAACATAAGATCTTTAATTCACTTACCCTTAGCAAATAGTCAGGACTTGGAATTGGCGGTAAAGTAAAATTGGCCCATGTTTCTGGACCAAATAACCCGTCAATAAAAGCTTTGAAACTAGCTTCAGTGCGTTGTGTATTCGTGAATCGGAAATTGAATTTTTCACTGGAGTATGTCGAGGGAATCAATTCTGGGAACGCATTTTTGTACGATTCCGCTAGTTGGACTAAATCATCCCATCCTTGGTCTACTAAGAATTCTTCATAATCACCAGTAATATTAGTGTTCCAATTCCAATTGTTTATCAACTCAACGTCTTGCTGGCACATGCCTCCAATTGCTGGGTAATTTCCGGTTGCATAGTGAGACACAACAGAATCTCTAATTTCGGGGAATAGTTCCATTCGTTCGATTCTCCTAGTATCTGGCAGACGAGTGCCATGTCTGGTAAAGAACCATATTTTCTTTGGTGTACAATCTAAAATAATTTAAAAACTAATTAATTAATGTACTCGTAAATAGTGTTTTGATTATTAAAAAAATCACTAAATAATTACTTGGAATGTTGTTGTACAAACTAGGCTGTCCTTTGATTGGCTGATACGGTGTTTTGGAAGCGAAACTAGTCTTAATTTGACTTCTCACCATATCGGTGGCCCAACAATATTTTTCCAGCTGTCCTTTCGTTTGGACAATTGTGCAAATAACCAAAACTAATGCAAGCTTAAGCATTTTTATTCTTAAACCGTTGATGTTGATTAATTCCGCGCCAAACTGAGAATGATAATTTATTTTAATATCATTTCTAATTTATAGTTTTTAAAATTTTTGAAAACAACTAATCTATTGTTTAGTTAACAACTAATCTATCTTTGTTTTGTGTATCATAAAAAATTATAATCTGCGATCACGTGTAAGAGGAACTACAAGAATGTGCTTGATCGTGGACTAATTAAAAACAACACTAAAATTATTTTTATCAAATTTGTCATTGAAAATTGCGTAAACTGTCTTGGTAATAATTATTATGTAGGTAATATGATATCACTAATATGTATACTTCTTCATTCTATCCGCTTAGTGCAAATTAGTTTAAAACACTTGAAATTATCAACAAAAAAAAAACACTAATAAAATTCGTGTTAGTCTCGAGACTCGTTATATTTGTATTTTAAGGAGGGTGTGATCATTAAATGGGCATATCAGTTGGCATATGGTGAAATAATAAAGAAAGGCATGACCACTTATCAGTTGATAACATTTAATTTTTAAAAATCAATTTACACGGGTGGAGTAGAAGTGTTTGCATTGATGTTATATCTGCTGACTGTGCAGTTATTTAAATTTGCTACATTTATTTTGATCGAGTATTCTACGATGGTTTCTTGTCAAAATAATTAATAGGATAATCTGCGCATTTTTAACAGTTTTCTGATAAAATCAACTTATAGTATTATACATAACGGTATTTGGCATAACTAAATTCAACGGTTGCTAGTGATCACGTCAAACATTTTGTTAAACTCATTTGTAGGGAATAAGTTTTTGCAAATTTTAAATTTAAGAATAGTAGCATGCATTATAGACTTTTATCTAATCTTTTTTAATTTATTGAGATTTCCACTTGGCCACTTAAACCAATATTAAATTAATAAAGCTGCTAATGATAAATGTACAATTGTTCAAGTTGTAATTTTATTGTAGACTAATTTATTATCGTAAAAAGTGTACCTTGCTTGTTCAACGTGGGCACACACACCTTTTTCAAATAATTCACGTGTCAGACATTTACTAGAAATATCACTTAAGTATTTTAACACGTGAATTTGATTTTGAATTCATTACAATTTATTTATGAGTAAATGTCTGATAAACATCTTTTATTTTATTAAAAAAGTGAAACTTAATTATAAATACAGCAATGAATAGCTTTCAGTGTTTCATTTGATTCAACAAGATGTATCGCATTCTGTTCATTGTTTTATTCGCCTTTCAAAATTTTGCAATTAATGCGATTCTTGAAGACTATTGCTGGGCAACCGATCCTGTGAGATCTCAAGTTTATAAAAGTTTCGATTCGAAGACAGCTTATCAAGTGATCCGTGGCAATGCTAATGATTACAGTAATATACCAGGTATGCTACAACCTTTTATCTTGGTTTAAGATAATATTTAACTGTATTTGTTCAACAGGTTGTACACCACAAAAAATTTGGTTGGTTGCTAGACACGGTACGCGGCTTCCAAGTGGTTCCACAATTAAGAAGATGGCTGAAATGGAAAATGTGCGCGATAAAATTGTACAAAATTTTGAATCTGGATTCATTTCTCGAGCGGGTAATCTTTGTCCTCAAGACATAGAATTGATCAAAAATTGGAGATGGGATACAAATATTACCGAGGATTTAGATGAATTTTTGGTGGATCAGGGATGGAACGATTTAAAATGGCTTGCCCAGTCTTATAGGGCAGCTTACCCAGAACTATTAAACGACGAATATTTATCTGAAAAATATAATTTTCGATTCACTAATACACAAAGGACTGAAGCTAGTTTTAAAGGGTTTATTGATGGATTATTCGGTGAAAATTTTCATACCAACTTCACACTACCACCGACCATGAATCCAGATTATTTACTAAAACCGTACGATAATTGTCCATCATGGTTAGAGCATGACGAAATCTACTCTGGCCCTGATACCGAACCTTATTTATTTCGACAATCTGAACCCTACAACAAAATGATTCAAGATGTATCCAAACGTTTAGGATTGTCGGAAAAACCACTCAGCGAAACCGATGTACGCACATTAGCTGATTTATGTCGCTACGAACAAGCGTACTACGTAAATGAAACGAGCGCCTGGTGTGCCGCGTTTACACCACAACATGCTGAAGTTTTTAATTTCGATGCTGATCTTAAATCGTATTACAAAATTGGTCATGGTACCCAAATCAATAAAAATTTGGCATGTGACTTAATTCAGGATTTAATAACACGCTTAAATTCTCCCGTGGACAAGCACACATTTTATTTTACCCACTCGAGTACTATTAATTTAATTTTTGTTGCATTAGGACTTCGTGCAGATTATACTGACCTAACGGCTGATGGTTTTGAAACTCAATTAAATGAACGGGAATGGAGAACAACCGAAATTGGACCATTTACTTCAAATATAGCAGCAATTAAATATAGTTGTCCATTTCATGGGGAATCAGAGAAGGTCTTACTATTACATAATGAAAGACCACTACAAATTGAAGGTTGCACAAATGGATTATGTGATTGGTCATATTTTAAAAATAAATATAACCATTTTGGTAATGGTAATTGTAGAGAAATATTTTGCCCTTCATTGTAATACATATATGGCGTGATCACTAGCTCGTCATTTTTTAGGGTATTATTAGATAAAATTAATATGTAAATAAGTCTAAAAGTCTTTTAATTAGTGTTCTGTGATTTTTCGAAGTGATACAATGGGTGCATGCTGCGCGTGTAGACAAAATATTTAGACTCTACAGACAAATGGTTCATTCCTGGTGTTTTAAGAAAATTGTGAGGACGGATGTTCTATACAATAATTATGTTAATAATTACGATACTGCACCCTGATTCTCTAAAAAATAAGATAATGTGTAGACGTGTAAACTCGTAAAAAGCAAAGCTTTCTTTTATTAGTTGGAAATTTTTCGATTTTATTTGAAGTAGTAATCAAATCGAAAAATTACGAATTCATTAAAGTAGGCTTTGCTTTTTGCAAGTTTACACGTTTACCCATTAGCTTATTTTTTAGAGAATCGGGGTGCTGGTATACATTACGATATAAATTGATAGAATTTCCCGTTGTTGTTGTTGTAAAAATATCGTAGACGCTTATTTCTCCATAGCAACAAAATAAACTTCTAATGTTTTTTGTTGGAAACATTACAATTTTATTTTAACTCAACGAAATAGATGTGAAAAAATAATCAAGAACATGAATCCGCGGAATTCAAAAGATAATATTTCTAATAAAAAGGAATGTGGAAATAAAGAAATAAAAAAACAATTAGCAAAGAAATTGATAAAAGATGATCGATATATACGAGAATTTTCAACGAAAACTGCTTCGTTCCATGTTCCGCATGATTCTTGCTTTGAAAAGGTTGAAGTGCGAAAGCGTAAAACGGAATTGTTAAGTAATTTAAGGGTTTACAAGTCAGTGCCACCATCTTTAACAAATATAACTGAAACTATAACAGAAAATAAAAAAAAATTGAAATTTACTGGTGAAGATATTAGCCACACAGGGCTTTCGTATTTTTCACAAGCAACAGAAGTGACAGAAAGTACATATTCTGAAACTACCACACGATTCACTACTATATCTGCTAAAACATCATATATTGTATCCGATTTGAATCTCTTAATTGAACTAGTTAAAACGTATAAAGATGGTAGATTTGTGTATTTAACTTATGCGGTGCCGAAGAGTAGTCCATTGTTCACGCCTTACAGTTTAATGTAAGTAAATACATAATATAAACTTAAATTACATTTGTTATATTGAGCTTATAATTTTTAGTGAGGTGCCCTTCGATAAGGTAGACCGTAGCCAATATTATGCCGTAAGCAGACAAGGCGTTACATTTTGGAGTGATACAGAAAACCATTTTACTAAGCTAACCGAATGGAAATTCGAATACCAACGATATTGCTATTTGATGAATATAAAATTGTTTAAAACTTTTCGCATTTGGAAGGGTTTTAAGGTTTGGCGTAAAACTTTACAATGGCAAAAATACGAAACTGCCAAAGCCTTTATAAGAGATAATCTATTTATAGCAATTCCACATTTAGGAAAAGCATTACTACAACTACAAAGTAAATTATCGGCTGTTAAAGAGCTAAAGTTTACTGATGTCAATATTAAAGAAAATTTCTATCTATTTTATTTCATTGAATCACAAATGACATCGTACGAAAATACCAGGAATTTACTATTAAAATTTAGAAATGATATCAAAATTACTTTATGTAAGTAGTAAACGACGTAACATTAAAAGAGAAACTAATGATAAATAATAAATTGCTTTCTAGTTCATGCATGTTATAAAGCTTTAATTGACAAAAATTTTTCGCCAGAGGACGAAATATTTTTGTTTCCATCTGTTAAGAAAATGAAAGAAAACTTGACATCGATAGATCAAGCAAATAAGCGGCGATATTGTGTCTTACTAACAAATTTTTTAAGTACTTGCGATTATATGATTATCACTTGCATATACAATTTAGTTAAAAACGCTTTTGATGATTACGCTAAATTATTGCTTCTACACGATGAATGCGCCCCAACTGATGATGAAATACGAAACAATCAAAATTTAGATGTTCAGTTAGAAAAGCCACGCCAAAATATTACAAAATTACCATTTATAAAATCAGAATTAGCATTAAAAGCAGAAGTGATTGATGTTGATCCGTCGCGTCAAGTGACAATAAATATTATAAATCAAATTTGTGACTTGATCCTGCAAACAGCGTTTGATATTAAAAGGTATCAGAATGATCCCTTCTTCAAGTTGTATACTGAGTAAGTAACTCTATTTTAATTCTTTCCTAATTCTATTCTAATTCTATTCTAATTCTATTCTAATTCTATTCTAATTCTATTCTAATTCTATTCTAATCCTATTCTAATTCTATTCTAATTCTATTCTAATTCTATTCTAATTCTATTCTAATTCTATTCTAATTCTATTCTAATTCTATTCTAATTCTATTCTAATTCTATTCTAATTCTATTCTAATTCTATTCTAATTCTATTCTAATTCTATTCTAATTCTATTCTAATTCTATTCTAATTCTATTCTAATTCTATTCTAATTCTATTCTAATTCTATTCTAATTCTATTCTAATTCTATTCTAATTCTATTCTAATTCTATTCGAATTGTATTCTAATTTTATTCTAATTTTATTCTAATTTTATTCTAATTTTATTCTAATTGTATTCTAATTGTATTCTAATTGTATTCTAATTGTATTCTAATTGAATTCTAATTTTATTGTAATTATATTCTAATTGAATTCTAATTTTATTGTAATTCTATTCTATTCTAGTTCTATTCTAATTCTATTTCTATTCTATTCTATTCTAGTTCTAATTCTATTCTAATTATTTTCTAATTCTATTCTAATTCCTTTCTAATTCTTTTCTAATTCTAATCTAATTCAATAAAACAAAATAAATTGTCTATTTTAGACCGTCAATAATGGGGGTACAACAAGAAAAACTTGGTGGTGATCCGCCCAATTTAAATTTTCTTTTTGAAATGGACGATGATTACAATAAGAATCGTCAACTAATTCCGGAATACATTAATAGAGCCTACGATAAATTATTAATTTATCTGGAACGCTTTGAACCAATACGCAAAGACTTTGAAATTGATTTGAAAACTGAACCCAAAGAAATAGCAAAAGTTACAGGTTTGTATTACAAAGGGTTTCGGCTTTGAAAAATTATTTACCTTCAACATTTTTAATCATAGATGTGGCAACGCTACGCAAATTCTGTGAACGTTATGTTGTAGAAGTCGAAAATCTCGAAGGAATATTACCTGAGGTGAATTTGGGACTATTCATTCTAAAGCAAGCCACATTCAAAGAAGATATAACGCCTGTTTGTAAAAAATTGGTATCAGTTCTAGACACTCATATTCCTGTACTTGCAATAGAGAGAGTGCAACAAACCATCGAAAAACTAGGTGATCTTATGGTTAAATTACAGGAAGTACCAGAAGATATTTCATCTTGGGTTGCATATCTTCGTTTTACCGCTACAGCTCAAAATATAATTGATGAAATAACCGAAGAATTAAAATATGCTTACGATTTATTTATCCTGATGAAAGATTACGACACGTTTGTGGATATTGCCGAGAAGGATCAATATTTGGATACAGAAGAGCTCATTCAAACACTTCAAAATGTATTAAATGAAAAACTTGAAGAGAGGCCAGATTTTATTCAGAAGCTAAGCGATTGCTTGCAAGTCGCTTACGCTAAAGTTTTTGAAGATATTGACGATGTAAACCATAAAATTGTAGAACCATGGTTAATATTAGAAACATCGGATCGTAATGCAATAAATGAAACATTAAGTTCTCTATATGATCGTGTGATTCAGGGTCAAAGCTTAACTCAAGATTATCGAAAATTTCAACGAGAATTTAGGGTGGGTGATCCAAAAATGGTATTATTAGTAACTTTAATTATTATTAATTTTATTTATTTTAGATTGATCTAACACGCGTCGAGGTTATTGATTTAACAATGCAAGAAGTTAAGCTTCGTCAACTCTTGTGGTCTAGCGCGGATGAGTGGAAAGATGCATTAGAGACCTGGACCACGCAAAATTTCCACACTTTAGATCTCGAAGATCTAACAGCTGTAAATCAAAGAATTTTAAAAAATTGTATGGTTTTAGAGAAATATGTTCCACCAAACACCATTGTTCCAAGACTTCAAGATTCAGCAGAACAATTCAAAGAAAAATTACATGTAATTGGATATTTGAGAAATCCTGCATTGAAAACGCGACATTGGTTGCGGATAGAACAAGTTTTAGGACGGAAATTATTAAGTGATGAGTCATTGTGTTTACAAGTGTTTGAGGACGCTAATGCGTTTTCTTCAGAACTTAGTGACCAAATAATGGAAATAGCGGGTCAAGCTAGTGCCGAAGCTGGATTAGAAACTCTGTTGAAGAAAATAGAAAATTTATGGAAGGATTTCGAATTATCAATTGTTCCTCACCGAGATTCAAAAAATGTTTATATATTAGCGGGTGTGGAGGAAATTCAAACGAATTTAGATGAATCGAATATAAACATAAACACTATTGCGGCTTCAAGACATGTCGGTCCAATCAAACCACGAGTCGACGAATGGCTTAGAATGCTGGATTTATTTGCACTTGTTTTCGATGAATGGGTTCAGTGTCAGCAGCAGTGGATTTATTTGGAAGTTATTTTTTCAGCTCCAGATATTCAACGGCAATTGCCAAATGAGGCCAGAATGTTTTTATCTGTTGATAAAACGTGGAAAGATCTTATGCGAAAAGCGTATAAAATGCCGCTAGCAATGCCGACAATGACTGAACCTGGAGTTTTGGACAAATTAAAAAATTGTAATCTTTTATTGGATAAAATAATGAAAAGTTTAGAGGTTTATTTAGAAATTAAACGAGTGGCATTTCCAAGATTTTATTTTTTATCTAATGATGAGCTTTTAGAAATATTAGCTCAAACACGAAATCCGCATGCTGTTCAACCACATCTCAGAAAATGTTTCGATGCAATAAATCAGTTAGAATTTGGTCTAATGAAAGGGCGGGACGGTGCGCCAGATAAAATGACAAATGACATACTAGGTATGGTTTCGCCCGAAAATGAAAAAGTACAATTTGGTGTTGGATTAAAAGCACGCGGCTCGGTAGAAGATTGGCTTGGAAAAGTAGAAGAAGCAATGGTCACTGCTTTGAGACGTTGTATGCGCTTTGCGCTTCAATTATATCCTACAAAGGATCGTGCGGAATGGTTTCAAGAGCATCCGAATCAAATAGTCTTGACAGTATCTCAACAACAGTGGGCAAGTAATGTTCATGCAATTTTAGATTCTAGTGATCCAGATCTAAAAAAAAATGAGAAAATGTCAGCATTCGACCATCAATTAACTTTGGATTTGCAAAAACTGGCATCTATTGCTCGTAGTGATATTTCGAAATTGGTTCGTAAAGTATTATGTGCCCTCATAACAATCGATGTTCATGCAAAAGATACTGTTCTTAAACTTGTAGAAAATAAGGTCACGAATTCGTAAGTGGTGAATGTTTCAATTTGTACAAGACCAAAGAATAATTTTAGAATTTTTATTTTTGCAAATTAGATCCGACTTTAATTGGTTGAAAATGATTCGCTACTATTGGGACCAAGAGACGAATACAATGCTCGCTAAAATGTCTTCGGCTTGCCTACCATATTATTATGAGTATTTAGGTGCTGGTGGCGTACTCGTAATAACGCCACTAACTGATAGATGTTATTTGTGTTTAATGGGTGCTTTACAAATGGATCTTGGAGGAGCACCGGCTGGGCCAGCGGGAACCGGTAAAACTGAAACAACAAAAGATTTAGCAAAAGCATTGGCGAAGCAATGTGTGGTGTTTAATTGTTCAGAGGGTTTGGACTACAAAATGATGGGTAGATTTTTTTCTGGATTAGCACAGTGTGGCGCTTGGTGTTGTTTTGATGAATTTAACCGAATTGATATCGAAGTATTGTCTGTCATTGCTCAACAATTAATAACAATTCGATCAGCAAAGGCAATGCGTCTAAAACGATTTTTTTTCGAGGGTCGTGAAATTAAATTAAATCAGTCATGTGCGCCTTTTATTACAATGAATCCAGGTTATGCGGGAAGAACAGAGTTGCCTGATAACTTGAAAGCTCTTTTTCGGCCAATAGCTATGATGGTTCCTGATTATGCTTTAATTGGTACCAATCAATTTTATAACTTTCTTTAATTATTTCTTTTGCCTTACCTACATTTATTTTACAGCCGAAGTAATCTTGTATTCAGAAGGATTTGTAAATTCAAAAATTTTGGCGCAAAAAATGGTTCAAATGTACAAATTGTGTAGTGAACAGTTAAGCCAACAGGATCATTATGATTTCGGAATGCGTGCTGTTAAAAGTGTCCTAGTTATGGCAGGTGCACTAAAACGTTCCATGCCAGATCAATTAGAAGATATTACTTTAATTGCAGCGCTGCGTGATTCAAATTTACCGAAGTTTTTGGCCGAAGATGCCAAATTATTTAGAGGAATTTTAAATGATTTATTTCCTTTGATCGAGTTACCAGTAGCGGTTTACGGCAATTTACAAAAGTCTATTGAATTTTGTATGCAAGAACATAATCTACAGCCAGTGCCAGATTTAATTACTAAAACTGTACAGCTGTATGAGACTATGTGTGTTCGTTGGGGTGTTATGCTTGTGGGTACAACAGGGGGTGGAAAATCAACTGTTTTAAATACACTAGCGTGTGCATTATCAAAATTGAAAGAAGATGGTGTAGCGGATCCTAATTTTCGACATGTTCGCATACAGTCTATAAATCCAAAATCGGTATCGTTGGATGAACTGTACGGTGCTGTGAACTCACAAACTCTAGAATGGAAAGATGGTTTGATTGGTTTGGCTGTACGATCAGCTGTTAATGTTACAATCGAAGAACATCAATGGATTGTATTTGATGGACCGGTAGATGCTGTTTGGATTGAGAGTATGAATACTGTACTGGATGACAATAAAATGTTGTGTTTAGCCAGTTCCGAACGAATTAAACTAACTGCCTGGGTACATCTTATTTTTGAAGTTCAAGATTTAGCACAGGCCTCACCGGCTACTGTCTCCCGATGTGGAATGGTTTATGTGGATCCCGGTGAATTGGGGTGGCTTCCTTTAGTTCAATCATGGAGAACGACGATACCGACGAAAATATTAAGCGAGGAATTAAATCGATTCTTATATAATTTGTATGAGACTTATTTTGAGAAAATATTAAAATATTCTCTGAAGCATGGTAAATTTTCATTTCATCAAGTTGAAGTAAGTAAACTGTCAATGATGTTCACTCTGATAGCAAGTTTGATTGAAAAAGCTGGAAATTTAAATTCAAATGACCCAGAAGACTCCCACGATTTATTAATAAAATTATTTTTTTGGTGTGCCCTATGGTCGATGGGATCAAATTTTCTGGAACAGGCAAGAGAGAAATTGGAAATCTATGTGCGTTCTCTTATTCCAGAAGGTATTGCAATGCCAGAAGAGACCCTGTGGGAATGTCGCATCAATATTACGGATGGAAATTGGGAAAGTTATGCGAAATTAGTTCCAGCATTCAAATTTAATCCAAATATTCCTTACTTCGAATTGCTAGTACAAACCACGGACACTGCTAGATTTGGTTATATTGCTGAACTTTTATTTGAGAAAAAGCGACCTGTTATGTTTACTGGTGACACAGGTGTAGGAAAATCAATTCTGGCTAAATCTATTTTGGACACTTTATCTGAAGGTATTACCATTCCGGTTGTAGTCAATTTTTCGGCTCAAACTAATAGTAAGCAAACACAAGAGACTATTGAGGCACGATTAGAAAAGCGTAAGAAAACTTTACTAGGCGCCCCAATTGGCAAAATGATTATCTTTTTTATTGATGATGTCAATATGCCAGCGCTTGACACTTATGGAAGTCAACCACCAATTGAATTATTGCGGCAGTTTTTGGATTATGGAGGCTTGTTTGATAGGGATAAATGCTATTGGAAGGATATTGTAGATGTAGTATTAGGTAAGCACAGTGCATACATTGTTAGCTAATTTCAATAATTTTATATTAACACTAATTTCTATTTTAAATTCTCTTTTAAGGCGCTGCTTGTGCTCCTCCTGGCGGTGGTAGAAATGCATTAACTGCTCGGTTTGTTAGACATTTTGGTTTACTGCAATTACCGTTGCCCAGTACAAAAACTCTTACGTCAATATTTTCATCGATTATGGGTGGGTTTTTAGCAGATTTTGTAGCTGTTATTCGTCCTTTAGCTAGCCCTATGGTGGAAGCCGCTGTACTGCTTTATAATAGAATTGCTGAAGAACTTCTTCCAACTCCTGCAAAATCTCATTATATTTTTAATTTAAGAGATTTATCAAAATTGATTCAAGGTATATTACAAGCTGAATCCGGCAATTATGTTCTTAAACCGCAAATTTTGCGTTTATTTTATCATGAGGCTATGCGCGTTTTTCATGATCGGTTAATTAATGAAGAAGATAAAAGCTATTTTATACATTTGATGGATGAAATATCTATTAAATATTTTGAAGCACCAATAGTAAAAAAGGGTGAGGTCTTAATATTTGGAGATTTTATGATATTTGGCCAAGCGAAAATGGATCGAGTTTACGAAGAAATTAAAGACATGGAGAAATTGGAAAGCATCCTAATGGATTATTTGGATGATTACAATGGGCTGGTTGGCACAGAGATGAATTTGATATTATTTCAAGATGCAATTGAACATGTTGTACGACTTGCGCGCATATTGCGAAGTGAACGTGGGAATGGTTTGTTGGTTGGACTATCTGGAATGGGTAAACAATCTTTATCACGGTTAGCCGCTCATATTAACGGGTATAGATGTTCATCAATTGAGTTGTGTCGTGGTTACGATCGAACGAGTTTTGCGGATGACTTACGTAAGATGTACTTCGCCGCCGGTGTGACGAACATTCCCACAGTGTTTTTAATAACAGATACACAAATTGTGAAGGAAGATTTTTTGGAAGATATCAATAATATATTAAATTCTGGTGAAGTACCAAATTTATTTGAAGGCGACGATTATGAAAAGGTTATTTTAGGCGCACGGCAGTTTTGTTTGGATATTAGGAAGAAGGTAATCAATTTTAAGCAATTTGTTCGTATGTGTTGCATTACAATACTTTGGTATTTTTTAGGATTGTACTCGTGATGATATTTTTAATTTTTTTATTAATCGTGTTCGTGCCAATCTTCATGTGGTGATGTGTATGAGCCCAGTAGGGGATGCTTTTCGACGTAGATGTCGCATGTTTCCATCTATTGTTAATTGTTGCACAATTGATTGGTTCGTTAAATGGCCCCCAGAAGCACTGTATTCTGTAGCTTTTGGTGCATTAGCAGACATTGAAAAAGAACAGCGGGAACATATTTCAAATATATGTGTTTCAATGCATGAAGTGGTGGAAGATACTTCACTTAGATTTTTTAAAGAAATGAAACGCCGCTATTATACAACACCAAGTAGTTATTTGGAATTGTTGAAACTCTATAAGCTATTGTTAAAAAGTCGAACTGAAATAATAATAGCGAAGCGGACGCGAATCGCTAACGGTTTAAATAAGCTATTAGAATCGAATGAATTAGTTGCAGTAATGGGGGAAGAACTTAAACAATTTCAACCTATAATAGAATCAAGTTCGGCAAATATGAAACAACTTCTCCTAAAGTTGGATAAAGATACACAAGCAGCTGATATTGTTCGCACAAATGTTACAAGAGATGAAGCAGAAGCGAAAGTAAATTAAATAGGACAGTTTTTAATTAATTTAAGTAAAAATAATTAATTTTAAATCAATCATTTTTCAGATTATAAAAGACGAAACTATGGCAATTGCCGAAGATGCAGCGAAAGATTTAGAAATTGCAATGCCTGCGTTGCGTGGCGCAAATGATGCATTAAAGGCATTGAATAAATCGGACGTGAATGAATTAAGATCGTTCTTGGTACCTCCAAAATTGGTACAATTTGTAATGGAGCCTATTTGTATAATGCTGGGTGTTAAGTATGCTTGAAACAAAAATTCAATTTCGCAAATATAACTAGGTATTTAACATTTCTTTCCAGACCTGATTGGGCTTCCGCAAAACAAGTTATGGCGGATATAAATTTTTTAAAGCGCCTTGTTGAGTTTGACAAGGAACACATTTCGGAAAAGACCTTGACTCGTTTAAAATATTATGTAAATCATAAAGATTTTGATCCGGCTAAGGTGGAAAAAGTATCAAAAGTTTGTAAATCAATGTGCCTCTGGGTTAGAGCAATAGACGAGTTTGCTAAAGTTTATAAAGTGGTTGAGCCTAAAATTAAGCGGCACCAAGCTGCGGCGGCTGAACTTAAAGCCATCATGTTGGTGCTGAAACAAAAACAGGCCGAATTGGCTGAAATAGAAGGAAAAATACAAAGTTTAAAGGATATGATTGACGTAAAAAACCAAGAGTTTCAAGTAATTCAGGATAATGTGAATTTAACATCGGCCCGATTAAATCGTGCTGGTCGGTTAACATCTGCTCTGTCAGATGAAGAAATTCGTTGGAAAAATACGGTTAAAATTTTAACCGATGAATTATGGGCTATTCCTGGCGATACATTGGTAGCGTCCGCATGTGTTGCATATTTAGGCGCATTTCCAATTAATTATCGACAAGAGTTGTCTACTTCTTGGGGACAAAAATGTCGTGATTTAAATATACCCAGCAGCAAAGATTTTAGCTTTCTTGAAGTTCTAGGTGATTCATATGAGATAAGAAGCTGGAACATGTTTGGCTTACCAAAAGATGAAACTTCCATCGAAAATGGTATAATAGTAATGAAAGCTTTTAGATGGCCATTAATGATAGATCCTCAGGAACAAGCCAATCAATGGATAAGAAATATGGAAAAAGAAAAAGGTCTTCGAATTATTAAGATGACCGATGCAAATTTACTGAAAGTTTTAGAAATTTGCATTCGTCAAGGTTTCCCGCTGTTAATCGAAGAACTTGACGAAACCATTGATCCAACACTAGGACCTGTTTTAAGTCGTGATATTAAGTCTCAAGCCGGCCGATTATTAATTCGTCTAGGTGATACTGAAGTTGATTATGATGCAAATTTTAAACTTTATATGACAACTAAACTATCAAATCCGCATTATCTACCAGAAATTTGTATCAAAGTCACTCTTGTAAATTTTTTAGTAACGGCGTCTGGATTAGAAGATCAGCTATTAGCCGAAGTTGTCGCTATAGAATTGCCAGAACTCGAGAAACAAAGAAGTGACTTAATCGTGCGAATAAATTCAGACAAACAGCAGCTATTAGCACTGGAAGATAAAGTACTAAAACTTTTGTACAATTCACAAGGCAACATATTGGATGATGAAGAACTTGTGGAAACACTAAATGAATCAAAAGAAACGTCTGCAATTATTGCTGCCCGCTTGGTCGATACAGAAAAAACTGAAGCTGTGATAACTATTAAACGGGAAGCTTATCGAAAATTGGCAATTCGAGGGGCAACTTTATTTTTTTGTGTTTCTTCTCTAGGCGACATTGATTCCATGTATCAGAATAGTTTGACATATTTTACGCAAATATTCAAATCAGTCATCCAATTGAATCAAGAGGCTTTCCCTACATTAGACTTACGATTGGAAAATTTAATGAACGGTGAAAATTATTCAATTTATCAAAATATTTCCAGAGGCTTGTTTGAGAAACATAAATTAATTTTTAGTTTTATGTTGTCGACTGCGATTTGTAAAGAAAACGGCATTTTATCGAACGATGAGTATCAATTTTTGCTGCGTGGTCCTGTCGGTACTCAAAATATTCCACCGAATAAAAGTAAATTTCTAAACGAATATCAATGGAAATGCGTCTACATTTTAGAGACATCATTTAGTAATTTTAAAGGCTTTTCTAACGATTTACTGACTTCAACAATTTCTTTGCAAGTGGGAGATTTTCAATTAGATTTTACATTTGATGGAAATGATACACCTATAATTGACTGGAATACTCAACTGGAACTCTTTGAGAAATTGGTGTTTATTAGAGTATTAAGACCCGAAAAATTAGTTTATGCTATAGGCGCCTATGTTCGAACAACAATTGGTAAAGCATTTACGGAAATTCCCAAAAATAACAGCCTTTCTGCTATGTTAGTATTTTATTTGCAGTTATGTAAATGTCATGAAAATTGTATAACAATACATTTATATTTCTAGATTCAGTGAAACATCATCCATCACACCATTAGTATTTATCCTGTCAACCGGTTCCGATCCAATGGCAGCTTTATTAAGATTTGCTGATAGCTTAAAGTATCGTGAAAAACTATTTTCTATATCGTTAGGGCAAGGTCAGGGTCCAGCGGCGGCGTCTTTGATTGAGAAAGGACGCATTGTTGGGAATTGGGTATTTTTACAAAATTGCCATTTAGCCACATCGTGGATGCCGACAATGGAGAAAATCATAAGAGATATTGCATTATTCGTAACACCAACGCACGCTGATTTTCGTATATTTTTGTCTTCAGTCCCCACAAAATCATTTCCTGTAAGTGTGTTACAGAATTCGTTGAAATTGACGAATGAGCCGCCAAAAGGGTTACGAGCGAATATGATTCGCGCCCTAACAGATATGAATTCGGCATTCTTTGAAGTTCATAATCTTGGAGACCGATGGCATAAAATGGTATTTGGTTTGTGCATGTTTCATGCAGTTGTTTTGGAGAGACGAAAATTTGGCCCGCTCGGATGGAATATTTTATATGATTTTAGCGAAAGTGATCGTGAATGTGGCTTGAAAGTTCTTGAAATGTATTGTGAATGTGAACTACCATGTGAAGAAATACAATGGCCTTCGCTTGAGTATATAAATGGTGAAATAACATGGGGTGGGCGCGTTACGGATTATTGGGATCAGAGATGCCTCAAAAGTATTTTAAAAATATTTTCGTCGTCAGCAATATTAAAAGAAAATTATGCATATAGCACAAGTGGGATTTATAAATGTCCTGAAGGAATTTCAAAATTGGAAGATTATCTAAAATATGTACAAGAATTACCTATGTTCGATAGTCCTGATATTTTTGGAATGCACGAAAATGCAAATATTGTTTTTGAATCAAAAGAGACAATGTTTGTGCTTGATACATTGTTAGAATGCAGTTCAACCACTGTAGATACAGCTTCAGCAGAATCAAAGGAATCTCCCGATTCAATATGCTTAAGTATGATCAAATATATTTCTGATTCATTAGCAAAGAACGTTTCTAGTGATTATATGTTCCCAAAGTTAATGGAATTAGACGCAAAAGGGCGAGTACCATCATTAACAACAGTTTTACTTCAAGAAATGGAGCGTTATAATAAATTGTTGAAAGTTGTACATAGCAGTCTTGTTGATTTAGAAAAGGCGATTAAAGGATTTATTGTGATGTCAGAAAGCTTGGAAGCTATATATAACACATTTTTAATAAATCAAGTGCCGGCATTGTGGGCCTCTAAAGGATTTTTGTCTGTTAAATCTTTAGCCCCTTGGATAATAGATTTTCAGTTCAGAATTGATTATATGCAAACTTGGGTTGTGCAAGGAGAACCACGATCAAATTGGATAAGCGGATTATTTTTTCCACAATCGTTTTTAACTGGAACGCTACAAACTCATTCGCGTCGTTATAATTTACCAATTGATTCCCTTAAAATCGATTTTACAATACTGCCAACAATTTTACTACAGAAGAGTATATATGAGAGACATTTGGCTGGTGTTACAGAATCACCCGCATTGTACGCCAATCTTGATTACCCGGACGAGGGAGTTTATGTTCATGGTTTGTATATGGAAGGTGGTCGATGGGATTCGACCGCGGGTGGATTGTGTGATGCTAATTACGGAGAGTTGATGCCAATAATGCCAATTATATGGTTAAAACCTTGTTTGACAGTCGAACCAAAGGGTCGGTATGAGTCGCCACTATACAAAACTCAAGTTCGTGCAGGTGTCTTATCGACTACGGGCCATTCAACAAATTTTGTTTTAACTGTTCTACTGGACTCTTTAAAACCACCTGAATTTTGGATTTTAAATGGAACGGCTTTATTTACGATGACTGCGGAGTGAAATATTTCGTTTCTTTTGTTATTATATTTTTTTTTTCTAAGTTTGAACAATAAAAATATTTCACAATAATAAAATATATTTGGAAAAAAATTGGTTGGTGATCAGTGATCACACATTAAACCAGTAAGTAATTTCGTACCGTATTTTCGCGCTTGCCCCTATTATTATGGTTCTCACTTAGAGGTTTGGCGTCTATTGAAGGGGGACCGAAGTTGAGTAGATATATGCGTCCTATAGTTTAAAGCGTGGTTTAAAGATTCTCTTGATTTTTTTCGGTTTAGGGGAAAACGGAAAACTCGTATATGCGTCATACGATTAATAACGTCACAAACACCGCAAAACACATAAATAAAACATTTATTCTACCATTTTATCTGGGCCCCTATTTGTGAATCCGAATTCGAATAAACGAATGACGTTTTCGAACGATTGGTATTTGTGAATTCGAAAACGTATAATAAATCAACGAAAACGTATACATATCTGTGAAACGAAAACGTTTAAACGTCAAACGAACGAAAATTTCCCACTATCCTTTCAGCGCAGCGCAGTATCGTTCAGTATCATACATTTATATGATACTGAACGATTTATACTATACGGGCGTTTCAGCTCATACATTTGGTTCGTATTTTCTCGCTGGATGTTTCGTGTTTATTCGATGTGTTTACAATTACAACACAAGATAAAAAGTAAAAACATTAATAATTTAAACAATTTTAACTTATAAACCTTTATAAATATCTTAAAAAAAGCAAAACCTCGTTTTGATATAAATCATATTTCATTCATCATACATCACATGTTAAATTGCTAACAACCGAACTGAGTGTTCAGTGTAGAGTTGTAGACTAAATAATTTCTGAAAATACATAAATAGATACATTAATAATATAATACAAAACATGAAGAGATACAAAAAAAAATGTAATCGTTTTGATTCGTATTTGTCCGAAGCAGTTTCGCTTCCGTTCCGCGCGTTTCCTACAAACATTCTTTTGACGTGATAACGTTTTACATCGCATGTTCAGAAAACTTACCCGAAATTTAGCCCTTGGTCGGGGGCAATTACTCATCAACTATAAGCACTACCTTTAATTTAAAGATATGATTACTTAGATTGGTCCTTCGGGTTTATGTGTCACGCATAATATTATCGCAATTACGTCATCGGGCGGCACAGGAACCCGCGCCGCGAACCTCTGATTTCGACCGATTTAAATGCTTCAACCAGTGTAGCGAGAGAACGGCTCATCCGATCGGAGATCCGATGGTGTCAATTTTTGCGTAAAACACCAGTGGTAGCTAATTAATTTTAAATTAAATTAATTAATCTCCACATAAATTTTAATTAAAAATTCAAACTACAAAATAGGGATTTATAGAGATTGAGGGCACTATAACAAGAGAATGCCTTATCAGATCGGAGCAATTCGGTTATTAATGTGTGCTTAGTAATACTGTGGCAGATAATTTATTTTAAATTAAAATAATTAATCTCCACATTAATTTTAATTAAAATTACAAAGTACAAAACAGCGATTTACAACCAACTATGAAAATCATTTATCTGACCGGAGTAATTCTGGTGTCAATTTGTGCGTAAAGAAACTGTGACAGATAACTTGTTGTTAATTAAAATAATTAATTTCCACATAAATTTTAATTAAAATTACAAACTACAAAATAGCGATTTACAATGCTTGAGATCACTGTAGCAAGACAACCCCTCATGCCTCATCTAATCGGAGCAATTCTAGTGTTAATTTGTGCGTAAAGAAACTGTGACAGATAACTTGTTGTTAATTAAAATAATTAATTTTCACATAAATTTTAATTAAAATTTAGATTTACAAAGTGGCGATTTACAATGCTAGAGAGCACTATAAAGGGGGTATGCCTGATCTGATAGGTCAAATGCCAGTGTGGACTCTGATATAAAATATATTTGACCTAGACTGCGTATTCATCACACTAGCCTCGGCGACTTTGGGAGGCACTAGTCTGCGGAACTCACATTCATCAGGCACATCTCCGCTGAGACCCTGCGCTTCATATCGTACTTCTCATACCATCGCCCAGTACTTAATCGTTTGCAAACAATCACTGTACTCTCATTTCATGATGCTAATAATAAATAAATTTATTTTAACAAACCCATACATCGTGCCATTTCTTGCACCTCTTATAAACGTTATCACGGAAAACACCTACGGCCGTGTAGAAGACACAGCCTACCCCGAATTTTTTTTACAATGTCTGTAGGATTCGGAACGATAAGGAAAGGAAACGAAACGATAGTATAAATACTCTTATAGTAAAAACATGTAACAATGTTTTTTTTGTAGGAAACGAAACGATACTGCGCTGCGCTGAAAGGATAGTATAAATCAACCTTTATCGAGCAATCCGTTTTCGACAAACATTTGTACGTTCATATACGGATTTCCGCTCGTTGAAAGAATTGTTGACGAATCCATATAAAAATGAAGAATTAGGCTGGAAACACACCGAATTAGTCAAAACGTTTTTTTCTTGTCTTAAAGCGCCTGACGGTCAAAATATATACGATTGGATAGCGCTAAGCACATTGAATCAGGCAAAACAATTAAACGTCAAACATTTTGTTTCATAAAACATAGAACGGCAAACATTCTATTGTGCCTTATGGGTCCATGCACACATAATAAAGCAAAATTGTCTTAAGTCAAATTTGACTAATGAAACATGATTGAAGGCGACCATGCCGAATAAACAAATAGGGTTATTCACACTGAAACAAAACAAAGCAAAACAAGACAAAACTGTTTGAGTCAAGAAAAAACAGTGTTTGACGTCGTTTCGTGGTCGCTGTTTTATAAAGCAAGAGATAAATAATTATCAAAATAAATAGGAATTTAATATTTTTAGCAAAACTAATATTTTTAATTAAAATTGTTTAATTTATTTAATATTTTTTTAATCGTATTCTGTTGATGGGAAACATTTTTTCTTATTTTGCTGGCAACATTTTGTATTCATTTTATCAAACCAATTCACACCAACCTATAAAGCAACACGAGACAATTTGACTAAAAACAATTTGTTTGATTGTATATGGGCTATGTTTAGGCAAATCGTCTTGCCTATTCAAAGCAAAAACGTATTGACTAATTTGGTGTGTCGCCAGCCTAATTCTATACGCACGGCAGTAATTTAATAATTAAGATGCAATTTGAGGAGGGATAATTTTTAATTTCAAATGTAACCACTAAATAAATAATAAATAAATAAATAACAAGAAATACAATTTTTTTTATAAAAATTGAATAACATTGACCAAGCCGATTAGAAGCAGAATAAATATCGTAACCACCGACGGAACATGAAAATTTCAGCAAATAATAGACACATATGTATGTATCTATGTACGAAAATATGTATTTTGAAATATTATGCACCAATTAAATATAATAACATAATCTAAATAAAACTATTATATTATATCGTTTAATAAAATAAAAAATTTATTTTCCGAAATATTTATGATTTAGCTCAATAACACATTTTGGACACATTAATTTTTACGATGTACACCTAAAAACACGACTGTATGAAGCAATCGATCGTTGATTCCATCGTCGACCTCGGTTGTGTTTACATCGTTAATATCATTACTACTACAGTGTGTTTTTGTGATTTAAATTTAATTTATATATTAAAATAAAAAAAATACTAATAAAGAACTAGCTATTGAAAATAGTGTTAATTTATATTTTTATTGCATTACACCGTTTAATATTTCATAACATTAAATAATTTGTTTATTCATATGATAATAATTTTCGTGTAATTGTTTAATACAAAAATAAAAAAAAAATAAAAAAAAATTAATTAAAACAAGAACTTTTCTTCGTAAAACGGTATTTGTTGTTTGGTTTACCCGTTATAAATAATCTGTATAAAACATTTTTTGTTTCCTTACTTATTGTTATTAACAATCAGTGAAAGTTAACTAAAGTAAACAAATGTCGTGCTTCAAATGCTCTTCTAAAATAGTTCGTAACACAGCTAATAGTTACATTAGCTGCTCATCATGTTTGAACTTATACCATACTAAATGTGTGTCCTTGACCAGTACTGACATGGATTATTATAAACAACATAAAATAAATTGGTGCTGTGAAACTTGTTTTTTTTCATTTTTTTTTTATTTAACAAATATTACAACTGAATACAATTTCATCTAGTAATTTATCTATATTAAATGATGTTAACTGTTTGAGGAGAATAACCCATCGGTTAGCTCCAGGTTGGATACTTCATTAATTTATCTGAAACTTGTGATAACAAAAAACGGGCAAATAGAAATGCTGATTCTCCTTTGCCAGTTACTCAGAAAAAAACTTATTTTGATTCACCTGATTTGGATGAAGGAGGTGAGAAACGTATGATGGATAAAATTTACACCAAATTAAATCAAACTATTGTCAACATGAATCAACGGTTTGACGCATTGGATGAATCTTCAAAACTTAGATTTAGCGGTTTAGAAAACGCTCAACAGTTTGCTGCCAGCACATTAGAACAGCTGCGTATTGATTTTAATTTGGCAATGGATGAGATTAAACAATTAAAACTACAAATTGCCAGTGCAAAAGATGAGTGCAAATCTCTCCGCCATCGCGTAAATAAACTAGAAGCTCTATGTGACCTCCCAATGCAACAAAAACTTGTAAACAATATTGTTATCGCGGGAGTTCCCAAGAATAATTTTGACAACAATGAATTGGTAACGAGGATTTTGTCAACTTTGCTAGCTGATTTCGACAAATTACTTATCACGGATGTCATTAAACTTAAGGCGGATAATTTAACAGCTGCTTCTTCATCAACAGCAACAACTTCAACAATAAAAACATATACTGATAGATACATCGTTAAACTGTCGACTCTTGAGATTAAAAACAAAATTCTGGAGAAAATGAAAAGCTTAAAAACTCTATCTACAAACAACCTAAACTTTGATTTTAAAACATCTTCACCGAGTCGTATATTTATTATGCATAATTTAACAGCTTACCAGTCGATATTATATAAAGAGGCGAAACAAGTTAAGCAGGAGCTCAATTTTCGCTTCTTATGGATCAGGGATGGTGTTATTTTGCTGCGTCAAGATTCTGGTAAGAGGGCATTTTACATTCGTTCGCCTAACAATCTGGATGATGTTAGACGAACTTTTCATGCAGAACTGCTTCACTAGAACCTCACCATTTCACAACAATATTAGGTTAAGTACTTTACATCACGTTTTATCTCTACACATCACAACATATGTAATATTTTTTGGTATTTGTATTCCCCGAATGTTGGAAATTTGTTTCGTAATACGTTTCACGTTACGTGGGATTGTTTTTTGTAATTTAGTTTATTTTCAAAACATACGTAAGTGTTATAATTTTTTTTATTTAACATTTTTAGAGTCTTTTTTCTGCTCAATTTTTTACAGTTTTGGTTCAGTTCATGCTCGATCCATATTCAATTATGTTCAAACCTTACGTATGTGTTGTCATGCCAATTTATCTTCGGGTTTTAATTTATTTTTGTTTTTTATTTGTATTTACTTTAATATTAGATATTTTATTTTTAATAATTTATTTTTAGTAACTATTTTAATTATTTTTACTTTATTTTACAATATATCGCGACATTGTTTTGTTATTATACAACTTAGTTTATGGTTGCGTACATATTATTTTTTTGTCTTTGTCAATGCCACTATTTTCAGACAATTGTATTACTATATTTGTTTTATATTTTTAATATTTTCGGATAGTTTATCGTTAACACTTTAATGAATTCAAACAACACCTTCAATTTTTCAGTTGTTCATCAGAACATTCGTAGTTTACGTGAGAATTTTGATAAATTTATTTCTAATTTATATGGTTTTAATGACTTTCCATCGATTATATTTTTATCTGAGATATGGATTTATGATTTTAAATTAAGTTTGTATACCATCCCTAATTATTCTAATTTTGGGTGTTGCAATAATAATTATAGAGCGGGTGGTGCATGTGTCTTTTATAACAGTGGACTGAACTGTTCTTGCGAATCGGTCTCTTTAAATTCGGCGGACATAATTAAATTGTCGTTATGTATTAACAAAGTGAACTATATTTTTATTTGTGTATATCGCTTGCAATTTGTTCCTGTTTCAATTTTTGTTGGTGAATTCTCTGATTTTATTCAGAATATTATAAACAAGAATGTTATTATTGTGGGTGATTTTAATATAGATATTCTAAATTTCCCACCTTCGAGTGATGAATATATGTTTTTAATGTCATCAAATGGCCTCCTATCATTAATTAATAAACCTACTAGGATAACAAATCATTCTTCGACATGTATTGATCATTGTTTTGTCCGTTCTGATTATTCTTGTAAGGTTTCTGCGTCTTTATATAATTTATTGCTATCGGATCATCATTTAATCAGTGTATTTTTAGAAGTAAATGGTACTGCTAATGTCTTAAAGAAAAATGCTGTGACCTCTAATGCTCGTAGGCTAGATAATTTTGTGTTTTCCTCTAAGATCTCTACGTTTGATTTTTCTAGATTACTCGATGAAAGTGATCCGGCTATCATTTTGTCACGTTTCCTTGTTATGCTGAACTCCATATCTGATTCATGTGTTTCTAATGTCATCCAACATAATTCTAAAATTAAACTTAAACCCTGGATCTCGTTCCATTTGATAAATTTAATGGCTAAGAAAAAGAAAATTAGTAAAATGTGTCAGAAGCATCCTGCAAATAAAGGGCTTCAGAAATATTTTCTCAAACTATGCCACAAAGTTGATAATAAAGTACTTTCTGATAAATTCACATACTATCACAATACATTCCAACACTGTGGTAAAGATAGTAAGAAGACATGGTCGGTTGTTAATCAAATTTTAGGTGATAGTGTTGGTAATCCTATTGATAAAATTATGTCAAGTGATTCAGTGATTCTTACGGATTGTAAATCTATAGGAAATGATTTTGGCTTTTATTTTTCAAATATTGTGCCTCATTTAAAATCAACCAATTGTTTGTTCAATAATATGTCTTGGTCAAATCATAGCGAAGTCATTATCTCAGAAAATTTTTTTATTAATCCTGTAGATGTCACTGAAATTGTTGGTATAATTAATGGTTTAAAATCCAGTAATAGTAGAGACATTCTTGGTATTAGTCCCAATATGTTGAAATATAACACAGAAATTATATCTCCAATTTTGGTGCATTTTATCAATCAAAGTTTTTTGAATGGGATTATTCCCGATTCTTTGAAAACTGCGGTTGTTGTTCCTTTATTCAAAAAGGGTGATAAACTACTTAAGGATAATTATCGTCCTATTTCTTTACAGCCCACAATTATGAAAATTTTGGAAAAGGCTTTAAAGTTGCGGGTTGATGCCTTCTTTTCTAAATATAATGTTTTAAATAATTGTCAACACGGCTTTAGGTCTGGAAGGAATACTGAGTCAGCTCTAATTGATTTTTTGAATGGGGTTCACATTAATTTAAATGTGAAAAAGTGTGTTGGTGCTGTTTTTATTGATATTAAGAGAGCATTTGACATGGTTGACCACAAATTACTTTTACGAAAGCTTTACACGTGTGGTTTTAGAGGTGTACCTTATCAATGGTTTAAATCATATCTAAGCAACAGCTTTTTAAAGTAAAGATTGATGATTCGTTTAGCATGCCGTTTAAAGCTGATTTTGGAGTTCCGCAAGGGTCGGTCCTCGGTCCTGTGTTATTTCTTGTTTATATTAATTCTATATTTAATTTGGATTTAAAGGGCAAAATTATTGCTTTTGCTGATGATATGGTACTAAGCTATTATGGTTCAAGTGCTTCGGAATTATCCAGCCATATTAATTCTGATATGAAAATATTACGATCTTGGTTTGATGATCATTCCATGATTTTAAGCGACAAAACTAAAATTATGTTTTTTAGATTAGCTGGGGATCCATATTCGAGTTTTGTTCCAAATATTGTTTGCCATGTGGAGAATTGTAATTTAGCTAACTGTAGTAACTTGTGCATTCCAATCGAACATGTTTACAATTTTAAATACCTAGGTTTGCATTTGGATGCTAACTTAAATTGGAAAATTCACTTTCAAAAGATCAAAGAGCAACTAAATTTTTCGTTACGTGCCATGTATATGCTGCGCCAGTTATGCCCGTCTCCAGTTTTATTAAATTTTTATTATGCATGTGTTGAATCTAGGCTTTCCTATGGATTACCTTGTTGGGGCGGGGTTTATTTGAATACATTGGGACCATTATACATTTTGCAAAAATATATTGTTCGTGTTATGTTTTTTAAGAATCGTCGTGATCGTTCTTGGCCAATTTTTTTGGCTTGTAAAATTTTACCATTGCAACATCTATATGTTTTTAAAGTTTTAAAATTGTTCTTCTCTAGAAGTGGGCACCGAATTCTTAGATTAAGTAGAGTTTACGACATTCGTAATAATTACAGATACTTCGTTTCAGTCCCGGCTTTTATTAGTGAAGCTTATCGCAAGTACTACTTAGTTTCGGCCCCCACATTTTTTAATCGTTTGCCCCTTCTAATACGTGTGCAGTTTAATAATAAATTAGTTATGAATTTGATTAAGGATTGGTTGTTTGAAAATCGTGATATTGGCTTTATGTTTGTAAAATAAAATAAAATAAAATTATATTTTGTGTTTGTTCGATGGTTTTATATTTTATTTAAGTTGTATTTTTTGTAATTTTGTATTTTAAGGTTATTCGCTACTGCCTTTTGGCATAGAATAACCAATCTTCATAGCCTTATGATTTAATTAGATTTTTAGTGTTTTATAAATTTGTTTATACTTTTTAAGGTTGTGAGTTATAAATAAATAAATAAATAAATAAATAAAATGTTTTCCGAAAGTGAAAAAGTACTGAAAAAGTACAGAGCGTTTTCCCAAAGAGGCAGCACGATTGTTGAAAAAGTACGGAGCGTTTTCCGAAAGAGGCAGCACGGTGAAAAAAGAAGTACAGAGCGTTTGCCACTAGATGTCACTACACAATCAAAAAATATTTCCGACGTTTTTCAAAAGTATATAGTCAAAACCAATTTAATTATCACGTATTAATAATAATCTCCTTTATAACACGAAAATATTTTTGTTTATGGCTACAAAATGCACACATAAAAATGTCATACAATTTTTGACAGCAAATATTTAGTGACACCTAGTGGCATTATGTGAAAGTTGCTTGTGTTTTCGGAGTTTTCCGAAAGGTGGTAGCTCTTGCGGTTGTTGAAAATTTGACATTTAAACATGATCTATTTACCATCATCAACTTTAACTCCGTATATGTATAATAAATAAATAATAAATATTGTTTCTATTTTCTATAAATTATTTAGAAGAAACATCTCCGCAACACAAATTAAAATTTTTCAAACTGCGAGACAATCAAACGAAACAATATGCATACGTCAAAATTCATCAAGGTTGATATTTTTCGTATAGGTTTACCCAAAAATTAGAATTTGCCTTTTGATTATTTAACAGTGTATATTTTTATTTTCGATCGAATTCAAAAATACCATTTCTTATTCGAAACGAATACATCATTCGTTTCGAATGACCAAACGAAACAGATTCACAAATAAGGGCCCTGGCCCTGGGTCCCTATTTGTGAATCCGAATTCGAATAAACGAATGGCGTTTTCGAACGATTGGTATTTGTGAATTCGAAAACGTATAATTGTAGTGTTCCATTGGAAACAATTTGCTACTTGCAAGTACTTGTGAGTAGATGTCCAATGGAACGCGAATTTTCGTGATAGTAGTAAAAAATAACCTCAATTTAAATAAAACTGGTAGATTTTGATAAAAAACACGTTGTTCCATTAATAATAATTAATAATTATAAGTAATAAAACATTAAACATCAAAATAATTAAAATATTTTTGCTATTTAAAAATTGCCGTGACGTATCACAAACTAAACAAATTTTTTTTTAACCCTAATCCAACCAGCATATTTTTGTTGTCAGTAAATTTAAATTTTAATCAAACAACTTAATAAATTTTTGCAAAGAATGCCAAGTACGTTGTATGCAAATGTTTCAAAATAAAATACATACAAGTTTATAACTAAATTAACATTATTTTGAAAATCGATGCAATTATCAAATGAGCCAAAAGGCACACCTTGGTTGATTAGGGTTAAAAAAATGACATTCCACGCAAACAAAATGGGTATAGAGTCATCTATTAGAATTTTTTAAACTAAAATCCCTCTGCCGTAAATTTTGTGTGTAACTACTTCTCAACTACACCATCGTTTGAGCATGAGTAGTTGCGAGTAGATACAAGTACATACTTGTGAGTTGTGAGTAGTTTACTCAGGCCAATGGAACACAGCAAATAAATCAACGAAAACGTATATCTGTGAAACGAAAACGTTTAAACGTCAAACGAACGAAAATTTCCCTTATCGAGCAATCCATTTTCGACGAACATTTGTACGTTCATGAACGGATTTCTGTTCGTTGAAAGAATTGTTGACGAATCCATATAAAAATGAAGAATAATTCTATACGCACGGCAGTAATTTTATAATTAAGATGCCATTTGAGGAGGGATAATTTTTAATTTCAAATGTAACCACTAAATAAATAATTTTACAAGAAATACAATTTTTTTTATAAAAATTGAATAACATTGACCAAACCGATTAGAAGCAGAATAAATATCGTAACCACCGACGGAACATGAAAATTTCAGCAAATAATAGACACATATCGTCGGTTTGCGAGAACAGTGACACATCTCAAAAATGGCCAATTTTGAGATAATAGGAAAAAAATCCTTTAAATGTAACAACCTTTTATCTGGCATAGTGTCACTTCTAAACTACCCATAGTTTTCAATAGATGTGACGTTGAATTTGATGAATTCAATTATTTTACACCAAAAAAAAAAATTCAAATCGATTTCCTCAAAAATATGATATTTTGAGATGTGTCACTGTTCTCGCAAACCGACGATATGTATGTATCTATGTACGAAAATATGTATTTTGAAATATTATGCACCAATTAAAAATAAAACTATTATATTATATCGTTTAATAAAATAAAAAATTTATTTTCCGAAATATTTATGATTGTTGTGATTTTAACTACGATGTTAATCGATTTTCTTAAATTAAAACACCATTAGTTGTTTTACACATCTTTCTTTTTACACGCCTTTATTTCCAACTCTCTCACTTGAAGTTCGTTACATTTCAATACAATTATTTTATAGCAAGGGTGCGTTCTATAATACTTTATTCTTATAGTTACATACATCACATCCCCCTGCCAAGTTATTTTTACACTCTTAGATTACTTACTCTAACAATAAAAATAAAACAAAATATTTATTATCCATATTCAACTACATACTAAAATAATAATCAATTATCAATATTGTTTCATTTCATTCATTGGTAATTTGTTTCAGTCCCGATAACGAGCTGGTTTTATTGAATTCCTTTTTGGTCTTATATTATTATTTATAATGGGCAATGCATTGTCAGCAGCACTAGCTGATAAGTCCTGATTTACGTTAATATTTACATTCTTATTCAAGTTACTATCATTCACAATTTTACTTGAATATCTTTTAATAATACTAGGATTCGTATCAAATGTTACCCTTTTTAAATTTGAATTTTTATTGCTAATTTTTGGATCATTCTCCTCAATGTGTTCTTTTTCAATTACTGAATTATCAATAACGGAATCTCTTATTTGATTTAAATGTCTTTTTATATTTCTATTATCACTTAATCTACACAAATAATTACGCCTACCAAATACTTTAACTATGGTTGCATCCACCCATTTGCTTTGATTAGGATCTGAATAATTTTTAACTATGACATTCTCTCCCACAAGATACTGCTTTGTTCTTTTACCTTTGTAATTAAGAATCTGATCACGCTGTGCATTCTCGACTACTTGTTCTTGGTTTGGAGGTCGCAACAAATTTAATACCGTTTTTATTTCTCTATTGAACATTAACTTTGCTGGGGTTTCCTTTGTCGTACAATGCTTTGTTGTTCTGTAGCTAAACAAGAATCTATTCACAGACAAATCTAAACTATAATTACTGTCAAACTTGCGTACATTTTCATCAACAATAGACTTAATGGTTTTCTTAAAAGTTTTAACCATATTCTCGGCTTCACCGTTCGTTGCCGGATGCCCAGGTGCCGTCAAAATATGTTTAATTCCATTTAGCCTTAAAAATTCTTTCATTTCCAGAGCACAAAATTGACTACCGTTGTCTGTCACTAATACATCTGGTATACCAAAACGACTAAATACTTCTCTGAATTTAATTTTTGTACTATCTGCAGTAACTGCACCTATCTTAAAAATTTCTACCCATTTGGTGTATGCATCGACTATTATTAAGAAATTATTTTTATAGAACGGACCGGCAAAGCCCACATGTATTCTACTCCATGGTTTCCCAGGATTTTCCCAGGGTATCAATGCTGCCTTTTGAGGATCAGGCTGCACGAATAGACACGATCTACAGTTTTTTACCACTCGTTCAATATCAGCATCTATTTTCGGCCACCATATGTAAGATCTTGCCACTGACTTAGTCTTAACAATGCCAAAATGTGGAGCATGTAATTCGTTTAAAACACCCTTCCTTAGGCCTTCCGCTATCACAACTCTGCATCCTCTTAACAGAACATCCTGCTCCACCGTTAATTCATTCCAGACTCTCACATATGGCTTGAATTCCGTTCCACATAAATCTTTTAAGCCTCTAAATTTTACTCCTGCCATAACTTTCGATAAGATTTTATCTTTTTGAGTTGCGAGCTTAACATTTTTGTAATCCAAAACAATATCTTTACCTTTATCTATAAAATGCAAGTAATTTGCTTCGCCCTCACAATTATCCTCATCTTCATTCTCAGAATTTGCCAACGGTAACCTAGATAAGACATCTGCGTTATTTTCTCTACCCTTTATATATTCGATTCTATAATTAAACCCAGTCAAAAAATGTGCCCATCTTTGCATTCTACTAGCTGCAATCTGAGGCAATCCCTTCTTTTCCCCAAAGAGTGCCACTAGAGGCTTATGGTCAGTCCTTAATACAAATTGGCTCCCTATTAAATACTGAAAAAGTTTTTTAACTGAATAATAGATTGCTAATGCTTCCTTGTCTATAATACCATAATTTTGCTCAGCACTAGTGAAAGTTCTGGAAATGAATGCAATTGGTCTTTCTGTACCGTCTTGATATCTATACGAAAGTACCGCTCCTATTCCTTTTTGTGATGCGTCACACGTTAGAATAATTGGTATGCTTGGATTAAAATGCACCAATATTACATCCGAAACTATTTCTCGTTTGATTGTTTCTACTGCTTTTCTGCATTCTGTCGTCCATTCAAATTTTTCCGACTTACGCAATAGATTATACAAGGGATTCATTATCGCAGCCAAATTATTTATAAATTTACCATAATAGTTGACCAATCCACAATATGCTCTCACTTCCGTTATGTCACTTGGGTCCTTTGCATTCAAAATCGCATTGATTCGCTCATTAGTCTTACACAGACCCTGCTCATTCACTATATATCCAAGATATTCAATATTATTTTTAAAAAATTCACATTTGTTTTTATTTAATCTTAGACCTGCCTTATTCAAACGATCAAACACTTGCTGTAAATTGTACAAATGCTCTTTGTCATTAACACCTGTCACAACGATATCATCTATAAAAACAGTAACCCCTACCAGTCCTAATAACAACTTTTCCATATTAAATTGAAAAATTCCACTAGCAGGTTTGATTCCATATGGTAAACGATTTGTGGCAATCAGTGAATTGCTAGGTAGAATGGGTTTTGACATTTAAATGAAAATATTTATATATCATATATCGATCACTACGTTGTGTTAACATTTGCTGGCTATACAGTGGAAAAATTGTTTCTTTCACTGTACTTATGCTCTCATTATATAGAAGGAAATGTATTCTTGTTTGATATACATAGCTTTAATAATTAATATTGTATAAGTGACTTATAGATTAGCGCGGTAATAATAGATGTGGTATAGCAATTGGATTGTCCAAAAATGTGTTGGTGACTAATTATAACAAAATAAAAAATAAAAATAAAAAACAACGGAAAAAACAGGAAAATAAAACGGGCTGGAGATGGGATGATCGAGATGAAATGGGAGAGTCGAAAAGAATTCTTTGGATAGACAAGTTGAAGACTTGTTAAATAGAAAAAAAATAAAGTAAAAGAATTCAGAAATTTCAAAAAGTTAAATAATTAAATTAATATAATATAATATAATATAATAGTTAATATAATAGAATATAATAAATAATATAAGTTAATAATTAATTACTATAAATAAAAAAAAACAATAATAATAAGATAGTAGACGTGTGATCAAGTGGGGTGATTCTAAAACTAACGAACCACTGAATAAACGTTAAAAGTGAATATAAACTATCGTGTGTAATAACATCTGTGATGTTCTGATTGACAATATATTTAAAGCATAAATTAATTACTTAATGAATATCTAACAACATAATGTGGTATTAATGTAAAACTTAATAATTGTATTTACATAATAGTTAACTAATTAATACCCTGCATTAATCGTGTGATAATAAAATCATTAAAGTGATATTTAAACGCTCAGTGTTGGGTTGTTTAACAACGTGCAAAATAAAAATAAAACGGAAAAGAAACAAATGGTTACAGCTTCGGATTGTCCTTCACGCAAGAGAAAAGCTTCACAACACGGACTAATCCACATTAGAAACAAAATTGTAAATATATCGAGGTTTTTTTTTATGTTATAATTCATATTAAGTGCATTTTTTTTATACATTAATTATAATTAGTATTTAAGTTTAATTAGCTAGATAGGTATTTAGGGTAAGAATACATTTTTGTTTATTAACGGTTTAATCGGGTAGGTTATTTTTTTTGTTTTGATTTTCATCAATGAATATTTCAATTTAATTGTCTAAAACTTTTTTTTTTGAATTGAATAAATTAATATTTTAAATTTGTGAATTAACTCAGCAATTAACGGGTTTTATTTTCAATCGTTCGCTTCATTATATATTTTATTTTTCAGCTAAGTTGTCGTGTGATAAAAACAAAATAATGATTCGTTAAATTAGTTCTGTGTCTGTTGGTGGTGAAACGGAGATCTCGAGCCAGAAATATAAATTTTTTATTTTAGATGTAAACAGCATATTCATCAAGCTTCCTAGTGATCCAGAAAAGAACTCCCTCAACCACTGCAACCTAGCCGGCTGTAAAAATGCTGCTGGATCAATCATTAGGAAGTCTGTGGTCAGTTTTCAACGATAAACAAAATTATTAATTTTATTTTCAATACAAAACTGTCACAGATTCATTCGAAACACACCTTTATGCGTGCTCCATGTTACATACTTTTTACTCTCATCATCGAGCTCCATCTGATTATAAGCACATGCAAGATCTAATTTGGAAAATTTTTTCCTCCACGTAACGAATTGACAACTTCCTCAATCCTTGGGAGTGGATGATTGAAATCCTTAATAAACTTGTTTACGGTTACCTTATAGTCCCCGCATATCCTGACCCTACCATCAGCTTTTAATATCGGTACTAATGGAGTACCATAATCTGAGGTTTCTATCGGTGTCAAAATATCTTCTTTAACTAGTCTATCAATTTCCTCCTCAACCTTTTGCTTCAAAGCATATGGAACTGGCCTAGGCTTGCAAAAAATTGGACAAACGTCATCCTGTACTTCTAAATGAATCTTATTCGACTTAAACATTCCCAAACCATCTTTGAACAAATCCTCATATGCATTTAAGAGCTTTTTCAATTCTACTGGTTGTTCTAAACTGTTTATGTTAGACAACCCGATATTAAATATTCTTAAAAAATCCCGGCCTAATATGGGTGGACCACCACTTTCAACAATTACAAATTTCATAATACTCTTTTGATTTTTAAATCCTACATTCGTTTCGATACAACCAACTACTTTAAGAGTTTCACCTGAATAACCTTGCAATATTACACTCTCCTGAAACATTACCAATTTTGAAAATAACTCATCGTATAAACTTTTTGACATGACTGATAAACTAGCTCCTGTGTCAATTTGCATTTCTAATTCTATTCCATTTATATAGACTGTAATAGTTAAAGGTCTATCTTTAGCTATCTTATTCTTATTATCTAAATTATATAATACATTGTTTTCCGATTTTCTTAAACTAGGCATATGTTTACTTATTTCACTTGTGCTGTCTTGATCGATCAAAAATATCTTATCTTTCGAATTTCTACACATTCTGGAACTATGTCCTTTTTTGTTACACGAATTACAACAAAGTGAAATAAATATACATTTATCGTGTGTGTGATTCGTTCTACCACAGCGATAACATTTGATGCTAAAATTTCTACCTGGTGTTGATGACCTTTTGTTGAATCCATTCCTATTTGGGCTTTTGTTTCTCTGATGACCTGGTTTTGCTGTAACATATTCACTTTTTTTATCAGGTTGACATTGGAAATATTATTTTTCTTCTCCATCCGCATGGCAATTTCCAGTGCTTTCGTCAACGTTAAAGTTTCATCTTCCTCGACCAACCGTTCAAAAATTTTACCCTCAACACTTGTGATTAATTTGTTTAGTAAATTGTGTTCCAAATGTTCTTTAAACAAACAATTCGATGCTAAACCTTTTAGTCTCGCATAAAAATCATTCACACTTTCCCCATCTTTTTGTTTTGCCGTGAAAAATTCCATTCTCTCTTTAAACACCACTATCGCTGGTGTATAGTGTTTATCTAACATCACGCAAAGCTCCTTATATGATTTTTCTTTAGGAAGTTTTGGTGAGCACAAATCTCTCAACAACTTGTAGACACATGTATCCAAATAATTTATTAATGCGTTTCTTTTCCTATCTTCATCTTTAATGAGATTTGTTTCGAAGAAAAAGTCCAATTTTTCTTGAAAAATGCTCCATTCTTCATTTGAAGGATTAAACACATTAAATTGCGCTTGTATTATTTCTACGCCCGACGTCGCCATTTTTATCAAATTAAATTCTTATGTATTTGCGGTGAGAAAATCTTTAAATATTGACTTATTTATTTTCTAATCCACAATCACTAAGTTTTTTTTTATTCTCGTCGCCAATTGTTGTGTTTTTAACTACGATGTTAATCGATTTTCTTAAATTAAAACACCATTAGTTGTTTTACACATCTTTCTTTTTACACGCCTTTATTTCCAACTCTCTCACTTGAAGTTCGTTACATTTCAATACAATTATTTTATAACAAGGGTGCGTTCTATAATACTTTATTCTTATAGTTACATACATCACAATGATTTAGCTCAATAACACATTTTGGACACATTAATTTTTACGATGTACACCTAAAAACACGACTGTATGAAGCAATAGATCATGTTTTCCGAAAGAGGCAGCACGATTACTGAAAAAGTACAGAGCGTTTTCCCAAAGAGGCAGCACGATTGTTGAAAAAGTACGGAGCGTTTTCCGAAAGAAGCAGCACGGTGAAAAAAGAAGTACAGAGCGTTTGCCACTAGATGTCACTACACAATCAAAAAATATTTCCGACGTTTTTCAAAAGTATATAGTCAAAACCAATTTAATTATCACGTATTAATAATAATCTCCTTTATAACACGAAAATATTTTTGTTTATGGCTACAAAATGCACACATAAAAATGTCATACAATTTTTGACAGCAAATATTTAGTGACACCTAGTGGCATTATGTGAAAGTTGCTTGTGTTTTCGGAGTTTTCCGAAAGGTGGTAGCTCTTGCGGTTGTTGAAAATTTGACATTTAAACATGATCTATTTACCATCATCAACTTTAACTCCGTATATGTATAATAAATAAATAATAAATATTGTTTCTATTTTCTATAAATTATTTAGAAGAAACATCTCCGCAACACAAATTAAAATTTTTCAAACTGCGAGACAATCAAACGAAACAATATGCATACGTCAAAATTCATCAAGGTTGATATTTTTCGTATAGGTTTACCCAAAAATTAGAATTTGCCTTTTGATTATTTAACAGTGTATATTTTTATTTTCGATCGAATTCAAAAATACCATTTCTTATTCGAAACGAATACATCATTCGTTTCGAATGACCAAACGAAACAGATTCACAAATAAGGGCCCTGGCCCTGGGTCCCTATTTGTGAATCCGAATTCGAATAAACGAATGGCGTTTTCGAACGATTGGTATTTGTGAATTCGAAAACGTATAATTGTAGTGTTCCATTGGAAACAATTTGCTACTTGCAAGTACTTGTGAGTAGATGTCCAATGGAACGCGAATTTTCGTGATAGTAGTAAAAAATAACCTCAATTTAAATAAAACTGGTAGATTTTGATAAAAAACACGTTGTTCCATTAATAATAATTAATAATTATAAGTAATAAAACATTAAACATCAAAATAATTAAAATATTTTTGCTATTTAAAAATTGCCGTGACGTATCACAAACTAAACAAATTTTTTTTTAACCCTAATCCAACCAGCATATTTTTGTTGTCAGTAAATTTAAATTTTAATCAAACAACTTAATAAATTTTTGCAAAGAATGCCAAGTACGTTGTATGCAAATGTTTCAAAATAAAATACATACAAGTTTATAACTAAATTAACATTATTTTGAAAATCGATGCAATTATCAAATGAGCCAAAAGGCACACCTTGGTTGATTAGGGTTAAAAAAATGACATTCCACGCAAACCAAATGGGTATAGAGTCATCTATTAGAATTTTTTAAACTAAAATCCCTCTGCCGTAAATTTTGTGTGTAACTACTTCTCAACTACACCATCGTTTGAGCATGAGTAGTTGCGAGTAGAAACAAGTACATACTTGTGAGTTGTGAGTAGTTTACTCAGGCCAATGGAACACAGCAAATAAATCAACGAAAACGTATATCTGTGAAACGAAAACGTTTAAACGTCAAACGAACGAAAATTTCCCTTATCGAGCAATCCATTTTCGACGAACATTTGTACGTTCATGAACGGATTTCTGTTCGTTGAAAGAATTGTTGACGAATCCATATAAAAATGAAGAATAATTCTATACGCACGGCAGTAATTTTATAATTAAGATGCCATTTGAGGAGGGATAATTTTTAATTTCAAATGTAACCACTAAATAAATAATTTTACGAGAAATATGATACAATTTTTTTTATAAAAATTGTATAACATTGACCAAGCCAATTAGAAATAGAAGAAATATCGTAACCACCGACGGAACATGAAATTTTCAGCAAATAATAAATAGACACATATCTACGTACGAAAATATTATGCATTTTGAAATATTATGCACCAATTAAATTTACATAATAGAAATAAAACTATTATACAGGGTGATTGGGTTTGGGATGCTGACCCGTCATGGAGTGATTCCTTGGCTTATTCTGAGAAAAAAATCGAAAGTGGAGGGAGGTCCATTTTTGATATCCTTCGAGATACAGGGTGTTTAAAAAATTTGGTTCAGAAAAAAAGTACACTCAAATATTTAACTGTAACTTCCAAAATACTTATCGGAGAGCAACCAAGTTAGTCTTATTTGACTGGTAATTGTATAGGCTCTTATTAAGATTAAGGTGGTTATCTTACATCTGTATCCGTTTGAGAGCTATGATGCTTTAAAGTAAAAAAAAAATATACAATCTCCCAATACATTATTTGTACCCACATACCATAGTTTTTTACGTATATCGATTATTCTCAATCTAATTAAGAGATGTTGAAGTGTTAATATTGTAACAATTTTTTTTTTGATCACTAAAACAGTAGGCGATTATCACTTCCTTTGTTTAAATGTTGAATTAACAAAAATTAAACATTTTCATACTAAAGTCTACACCTGCATGCATTGCTACGCAACACTTCCTCGTTTCTTACCTCTTTACATACAAACTTTGTGGAAGAGGTCGGTTTCCTGACGCAAGAGTATTTACAAATATTCATAGAAGACTGCGAGATATCGTAACAACATCAAATACCCGGGCGGAGCCCCTTTCAGTCTTACCAAATCATTTGGATGTCGACGAAGAAATAATTCGTAATGTAACAGTAAATCCTTCTATTAGCATAAGGAAGTTCGCAGTGCAATTGAACGTCTCTCGCTACCGAATTCATCAAGAATTACACAAGGAGAATCTTCATCCATACCATATAACACCCGTTCAAGAACTATTAGCGATAGACCGCAATAAAAGATTGGGGTTTATTAATTGGTTGATTGGGCTGCTGAAAATCCTCATTCGAAAAAACAAACATTATTTCAGCACCGCGTATGTGCTGGTGTAGTTGGGGATAATTGTACCATTCATATTACCATCGAATTGGTTAAACCAAAATTATCCAAATAAATGGATTGGAAGAAATGGTCCAATTCACTGGCCGATCGTACGGTATTGGATTTTTATGTATGGGGAACAATGAAGGCGCTGTATACTCAATAAAATTGAAACAAAAGTAGAACTCATACAACGAATCCACACAGCAGCACACTAGATAAGGAAAGAATTACCAAGAAATGAAATAACCACAGGTATACTGAAACGAATATTAGCCGATATTCAATCAAAAGGAGGGAAATTTGAGCACCTTTTATAACTCCTAGACTCAAACTTTGTATTGGGGGATTGTAGGGGAGGTCCTGGTGAATTAAAAAAAAATAAAAAAATTATAACGGTTTTTTCTGAGAAAAACTCAATTTTATACAAAACAAATATTAAAGCATCATAGCTCTCAAACGGATATAGATGTAAGATAACCACCTTAATCTTAATAAGAGCCTATACAATTACCAGTCAAATAAGACTAACTTGGTTGCCCTCCGATAAGTATTTTGGAAGTTACAATTAAATATTTGAGCGTACTTTTTTTCTGAACCAAATTTTTTAAACACCCTGTATCTCGAAGGATATCAAAAATGGAACCACCCTCCCCATACGATTTGTTTATCAGAATAAGCCAAGGAATCACCCTTTGATGGGTCAGCATCCCAAATCCAATAACCCTGGTTTATGGGCACCCCTAGCCTGAGCACCTCGGTCGTGAACGTGTTAAGCAAATTGAAATTTCGCAATGAAATTTTTATTCGCCAAAGTGACAGTTGTTTTATGTGAAAATATTCTATGGTTAATAAGGAAATAAAATAATAAAACTTTACATAAATACATGACTAACAATAAATAAAATAAATAAATAAATTTCTCCAGTTCCTTTGGCTTCGCTGTAATGAGATTTTACTGTACATATGTATAAAATTATTTATTTAAACATGTGCCTTGTCTTGACGGTATAATTAATTGGAGCATAATTTGATTTAGCAGTGTAATATTACACAGCAAATGTAAAATACGAACATAATTTAACCATTTTTAGTACATTTTAGTACTATAATTAATTATCCTAAATACCCATAATTAATTGGAACATACTTCTACTTCTCGGAAAATACGGGTGGATCGCTTCGAACAGTTTGTCAAAAAATTTAAAAAATGAATGTTTTTTATTTTTTATTGTGTATGTGTGCGTTTATTTTACTTTGCAGGCTCAAACATTCACTTATTAGAAATAAATAAAACTCTTTGGTTTTATCTTTTCTTGATTTTTTGGTTTGTTAATTTTTTAAAAATACAAATTAAAAAGGTTTACAGATGATTCGCTTGAATGCTAAAAGTAAATAACATTCAGACGCCTAATTCAAAATTTGACGTCTAATAACAATAACAAACTAACTAGTTCGCACATTTAACGAAGCGAGGGAGGTAGTAGTTTACTTTACTGTCAGGACGATAACTCCAAATTATGATCATAAAATTAATTTTTAGAACTATAATTAATTTTACCGTCAAGACAAGGCAATTTTAATACGACGTAGTATAAGTAGCATTAAATTTTATAAATTATTTTAAATTAATTAAATTAAATTAAAGTATTAAAAATTTCAATAAATTATATAAATAAAATACTAATATAAAATATTTTTTTTTTGGTTGAACTGAGTTTTGTTTTGCAAAACATAATAAAGTATTTAAATGAGCATGTCAAATTTGGTCCCTAGGAATGGGAACAACTTTGAATTACATAAGTTAAGTGAAAGTGCGAGATGCTAAATGTAGTTAAATTAATGAACTTAATTGATTTTATGAAGTGTAGGTTGTAGTTCTCATACATAAACGACAACACTATTTGGTATTTACTTTTCGGGAAATATGAACATTTGTCTTCGGAGGGATTTCCCCGGGTATTATAAATTTTTGGTAGAAGTGAAGTAAAATACAAAATCAGTTTTTGATTAATGTGATGTTTTATTCATCCAAAAAGTTTGATCTAAATGAAAAAAAAATGGCGTCAGATCAAGGTTTTGTGTTTTATTTACCCAAAAAAATCAAGAGATTGTTTGATCTAGATCAAACTTCACAAATCGCATTTTTTTTAAGATGTACCCCCACTTTTCTACCAAACTCACCAATACGTAGAAATATCCATTTTTTATTGTTATAAATGACAGCTAAAAATCTTAATACACCATTTTGGTGGACGTCATTCGTGAATTGAATGTTGTATTGTGACTGTGAGTTTAACAATTATTACGTTTATACTCGGGGTCGAGTCAACTTGTAGTTAACTTTGGATCAACTTCGAGTTATCTTTTTTACCGTTCATACTGCAGAGTTAAAACTGCAATTGAGTTAAAATGAGGTTGAAACCTTGTTTACTTCTGCCGCCATTATTTTTTTAAAAACAATCAAAATATGAAAATTATGTTAAAAATTAGCAAAATTCAAATATGAAAAAAATCCAAAATGGAGATACGCTTGCTTCGCATTCGAAAAAAATTAAAAATAATGTTCTTGTTTTTTTTAAATTAATTTTTGTTGTTGGTTTTTAACTCGACTACGTTTGTATTGCATTTTGTTAGAGTTAAGTTAACTCGACTCCACATTTTTTTAGAATCGAGTCGAGTTAACTATGAGATAACTCGGCTCCGTTTATAGTGAAAGATAACCTAGGTTGAACCCAGGTTGAACCCTAAGTATAAACGTACTAAATAAAAACAATTTTATTTTAACTACATATGTTTACCAGCACAACTGCAAAAACAGATCATATATGTTTTTGTGTTCTATTAGAACCATCAAATCTAGATTTTCCAAAAAAAGTGAATAGAATTCGACATAAGTTAATATACGTTTCTCGGAACTCTTGATATTGCATGAAACCCGAAAAAGGTATGCTCTAGGTATAATGATGAAATTTGTAAGAATATAATTTTTAATTTCCTTTTAGTTACTTTTTATTTATTGTCTCTATAGCGAGTGAATGTAATCGGGTTCTTAATTTCTCGATTAATTGTATGAATTTGATGGTTGTGTGATTCTACATGGAATTTAAATGCGAGGGTTTCATATTTGGATCAAATTTAAATTGGGATTGACTAAATTTGATGTGCTCTGTTGGTTTCATGTCTTATTTTATTTTTACTAACTTGAAAATACTATAGCATTTTATTCTATGTATAATCGACACAAACGTGTTCCTGAATTTTGGTGCATGGATCTGGAATATGTGTATCACTTTTAGTACACACAATTTTAATATATTTATATACTAACTAAATACATGGCAAGTGGTTCACGATCAAGCGTGGAATATTTTTTTTTGTTCGGCTGGGGAAGGTTTTTTGGGAGGGTGACCTGATATTTCCCGACGACCACTGATGTTGTTCTGGCACGCCGCATGTTGCTGCACTGGTTGCATCGGTACTGGTAGTGTGTTTTGCAGTTTTCTGGTAGGTGAACTGACAGTGTGGCTTGTGTAGGTGCATTTTTGGCATCTTCAGAGGCTGTCCTGCATTCGTCGGTCCAAATGTGAATGGAGTTCTCTTGAGCATTCTGGCGGGATTGTTTGGGATGATTGTGGGTTGGAGCTGAGTAGTTTGCTAATTTTGGTAAAACTGGAGGTACGGTTTTTTCATTCATATAACTTTTGTATGTGTCGGGTTGTGGTTGGTTCCGGGAGGTTTTGAGTAGTTTGCGCTCGGTTCCTGACGGTTGAGTTCCTACAGGTGTAATTTTGTTACTTTGAAAGTTTAGTCAATTGACACCAAATTGACGTTTTGAGGGTTTGATATTTGTTCCGTAATCGGTTAAATGTTGAAGGAGTGTGTTGGGTTGTTCAATGTGTTGTTTTAGTGACTGCATCCGCGAGGTGTTGAGGCATCTGTGCAGCGTTTCTCACCCCGTGTGGCTGTGGCGTTCTAACGAGCTCGAGTGGTCCAACTCTAATGGCGAGCCCTGGAGATTATCTTCTGAAAGCCGCTGAAGTTTGATGGAGGGCTCTTATCGGATCGATTTTTGAATGTGTTGCAATTTCGTGGTGCCTGGGAGCGTTGAGGATGTGGGGCGGTGGGTGGTGGTCTGGCAGCCTATAATTACCACAGGGCTTCCAGTTGTTGCTGTCTCTTTTCGGTGTCAGGTGTGGAGAGGAGGAGTCGCTGAGACTGGATGGTTGACACGGGACGGCTTTGTGTGGCTCCGGCGCAAGTTGCGTTAACGCTGAATGAGTATGACTCTCGGAATCATTACTTTTGTTTTTCAAAGAGAGATTCTTGTAGATTGTTGTTTGTCGTAGCCCCAATTGGGTGCTTTTCTAGTTTTGGTACTGAGCTTTTGTGATACCAGCGGGGATTGTTGGGCGAGGGATGTGAGGAGTTGCTTGTGGGACAATGGTAGTTGTTATTGTTAGATCGGGTTTTTGATCTACTACGATCGAAGTGTTCCTGTTTGGAGTCTTAGTTTCATTGGTACGACGCTTCAATTCCTCTATTGAAGTTGAGGGGCGCGGATGGACTTGGTATTGGTTGGTAGATATTCGGTCAATTGGTTTTTTTGAAAAGAGATCCATTTCCTACTTTTGGGGGTCCTGCAAGGTTCTATAGATGTCGATAAAATTCGGATAGCAATTCGATTGTCTGTGTTGGTTGTTCCAGCTGTTTCTCTTTTTAATGGGGGTTTTCATTTGGTTATCTTTGGTTTGGGTTTCTCGTATCTATCTACTTCGGCAGGATTGTTATAGTACCGGATATGCAGGCGTTGTGATGTCTACTGCAGGGACACTGGCTGTGTGAAGGTGTTTTTGGATTGGTGCCCGTGTTTGGGCGTGTGATGTCGGGAGTGTGGTGGTGACGTGTTTTCAACTGCTCATATATTTTGTTGTCCTGCAGTGTCGTTGCCGTTTGCACTGTTATTTCCATCAAGTTATCATCACCGTTGGGTATATGTAATTGCGATACTGATGGTGTCCGTTTGTTGATGGATGGCACTGGTGCGCGAACAGATTTTGAATGGTTGGGGGGGGGGGGGATCTTGCGTACGGTGCGCTGTGGCACGACATGATGTTGAGCGTTGGGTGTGTAAGGCGTGTGTTGCTTACCGATTTTTCCATTTATGCATGTACAATAATTGGTTAATAATAGTTTCACTGAACTTTATCTAAAATGGAAATAGATAAGAATTACCAAACGAGGAAACAAATTAATCTTTAATAACACACAGAGGACCTTGATATGAAAATATGTACAGCTTCCGATGTCGCGTGATGTTTCTGCTATGATGAGATGAGTTGATTTAGCAGCTTGCGGTTGATGAAAATTGCAAAAATGTGCACATGAGGGGATTTGGTAGTTGGGACATCCATTTATTTTAGTATTTCTGGAACTCCTTGGATCATGTCGGGCTCATCTATTATAATTATGTTTCTATAATAATTATCAAATTACAATAATTCTTTGTAGAATTATACTTATGTTCACGAGCTCCAACTACACGATTCAATATTTGATTAAATAGTAGGGTTTTAAGCTCTGATTTAAATTTTGGAAAAATTTTTGCAACAGAAAAGAAGAAAAATAACAAGATAACAACTTTCCTTTGTTCTTCTTATACCGTTACTACCTCGGTGCATTGCATCATCTGCATCTTTTACTATATAAAATGTTACGAGAAAATATGCAACCGACATTATAACACGCTAAAAGATAATGACGCTCACAAATACATACACGTATAACAATAGTTCTGGGGTAGCGCCGTAAAACAATAAAAGTTAATTGAAATATTATTTTGCCTAAAGAAAAAACAAAATCTGCGAGAATTCTCTTTTGACTACAGAGAGAATTTTCGAAGGTTTTGGAAAAAAAACCAAAATCATTGTTGAGATACCGGCAATGAAATTACATCCTGCAGTCACTTTCCTATATTCCCATATTATCGTTTATGATGAAACTGTAGCCATAAATATGTATCTTATCGATATCATACACCACCGAGCAATTGGTGTCATAAACCATAAAAATAGAATTGATGAGATAAAAAGCCATAAACTACAGCCATAAAGTACAATTAATCACAATATTTTAATTACAAAAAACAAACATATAATTTAAACTATTTTTAGTTTAAAATTTAAAGGAACGAGTTAACTCGTTCCTATGCATTTCTGCAAGTAACATATGAACGAGTTAACTCGTTCCTATGCGTTAAGTGGTTAAACATATTTTTTGCGGTATAAATTTCGAAACTTGCTGCAGCACAAAGTTCAAGATTGCATGATTGGCACATGTAACGGCTTTCCTTTCTTCTTCTTATACCATTACTATCTCGGTGCATTGCATCATTTGCGCGTTTTACTATATTAAATGTTACGAGAAAATGTTGTATCCACATTAAAGCGCGTTAAAAGCAATCTCGTTTAACGAACCCTTGAATAACGAATCCTCGAATTAACGAACATCCAAAATTGTTGAAAAACCGCGTATAACGAACTTCAAACCTCGAATTAACGAATTTTTTAAATTCGCCTTTTTTGTAGTAAATACATAAAACAACAAAAACTATTACACAATTTTTTTTGTTGTCAAAAATCAAATCAAAAGAGTGTATTATAGTTTATGATGAAACATGTAGCCATAAATATGTATTTTATCGCTATCATACACCATCGAGCAATTTGTGACATAAACCATAAAAATCAATATTGATGAGATAACAAGCCATAATCTACAGCCCTAACGTACAATTGATCACAATATGTATTTTAATTACAAAAATCAAACGTAATTAGCTTAAAATTTAATTAAACGAGTTAACTCGGGCCTAAGCATTTCTGCAAGTAACATCCGAACGAGTTAACTCGTTCCTTTGCGTTAAGTGGTTAAAGGTATTATATTGTTTCATATGTTCAATTGCAACCGAACAATGATAAATCCACAAAGTGCTATTAAATTTTAGCTTATAAAGTTATAAAGATGGTAGTAGGTAACTTTGAACGACTTTATCTCAGCCAATGTTTGACAAAAATACTTTTAACGGTCACCATTTTGACGGGAATTACGTCAGCATTCCTTTTTTGAAAAAATATGACTATACCTAAATCCACTCAGAAAAAAGTTATATACAAAAACATAAAAAAACACAAAAAATTGAAATTTATCGGTTTGTTTGGCTTATTTTGTTGAAAAGAAAAGTTTTTTTGGCTTTTTAAACTGCAATTTTTAAAAAATCGTATGATGTGTAGCTATGTACAAAAAATGCATAGTTTTTAAGTTATAGTTAAAAATGCTAAAAGTGGACAAATTTACCCAAATTTACTCCGTTCTCAAAAGTCCAAGCCTAAATTTAATAGCACTTTGTGGATTTATCATTGTTCGGGTACAATCCAACATATGAAACAATAAAATACCTTTAAAGAATTAGTTCTTTATTCAATTACATAGTGAATAGCCTATAATAGCAGACTGCACATTTTAAATAAAGGCAAACTATCCAGATTAAGCCTATCCAACAACACATCTTCAGCAATAGATATAACATTATATGCAGTCAGGCAAAACCAAAAAATGTTTATACAAGCCGTATTGTTTCTGTGACGCACGCATATTATTAAATCCAAAACCTGCTATTTTCTGTAAGTGTTAGTGATATTTTATACTGTTTTTGATTCAAACTAAAATTTAAAATCAAAGTTTGTAAAGATTATACTGCATTACGACACTAATACTTACAGAAATAGTAGGTTTTATGTTGTGTTTGTATCGCAATAGTTGTAACGGTATGAATAAAAATAATTAAAAAGGGTTCAACCGCAGATGTAAAACACTTAAGGAGGCCGCATGTATGCTGATAATATCCGGATAACTATTTTATCCGCAATTTCAACTAACCAAAATCACTGAAAATGAAAAAGAATTTCCTCTTCCAAGTTAAAAAAATGTATCTTTGAGCAATTTTATCCGCAAGTATCCAACTTGGGATGTGAAATTCTTTTTCATTTTCAGTGATTTTGGTTGGTTAAAATTGCGGATAAATATTTATCCGGATATTATCTGCATAAAATAAGCCTTTATAAAAAATATAGCATTGAAATGCAAAATGAATTGTTTTTTTATTATTATGCGACAAAACAAAATTATTGACAGAATGTCATTATATTTCATTCAAACGTTAAACCCAAGTGTTGCCCGAATTTGGAAGCTTCCGAAAGCAAACACCGACGCTTGGGAATTCATTTGGGAACATCACTCAGTAAAAAAATTTATACAAAATTTTAGAATGTCCTGAGAAACACTCACATATGTATGTTCTTTAGTTGAGGAAGAATTAAAGCTAAATAATATTGAAGTGGGTAGAAAGTCGATCAACGTACAAAAGCAAGTAGCTTTAGCCATTTAAAAATTGGCAACGTCGTAACGAAACCGCAAGTTTCGTTTGGTGCAGCAGTATTCACTTCCACACCAAATTGATTGAACCGCAAGTTCCGTTAACAGATAATAGAAACAGAGTTCTGGTGGGGTATTTTAGCCGGCTAAAACTCAGGGTTGGTGTGGGGGCTTCCAAACATGTTTACTATGCTTGAATAACCGCATAGATCATAAACTCAAAAAAAAAATGTAATAAAAAAACTAGAAAACACTTAAACGACGACTGCGACATCTTCAGGAGCTAAGGAAATGATAATCAGGGTGTGATCATTGGTAACGACACCCTCCACTTCAAGCGATCCCCGCCATGCCTGCCAAAAGGCCCCCTTATCAACGGCCAGTATACCAGAAATACCTTTAGGGTCGCGACTGTCACTGATACCATGTAATAAGGAAGGATGCCTTCTTGACAAACCCATCGACGACCCCCAGAGCAGAGATCGAGACAGGCTGTCATGCGGGAACAAACCGCTCGAGCGGTAAAGTATGGAGTGACCGACTCAGTACAAAAGAACCCTACTCTGAGCACTCATAAAAACCCATGTTAACACTCTACTCACTCATAGCGGAAGCGAATTTACAACCGATAGAGAATAAAAAAAATCCGGGGTAGGGTGTGTCTTCTACACGACCGTAACTGTTTTCCGTGATAACTTTTATAAGCGGTGTGCGAGAAATGGCACGATGTGTGGATGGTTTGTTAAAATAAATTTATTTATTAATAGCATCATGAAATGGTTATTTGCAAACGATACTGGGCGATGTTACGAAAAGTACGATATGAACCGCAGGGTCTCAGCAGTGATGTGCCGGACGAATGTGAGATCCAGACAAGAGCCTCCCAAAGCCGTCGAGGCTAGTGGGTTGGAGACGCAGTGTAGGTCGCTGGTGTCCTTGATAAAGCGGATTCGGGTTTAGCAATGACATCGACAAATCGCTGCAGAGCACAAGAAGTATATCGTAGTCAACACTGTGCATTCTCCCTTTACATAGTCTAAATTATAATTAAAATTTATGTGAGAATTAATTATTTTAAAACACAATAAATTATCTGCCACAGTTTCTTTAGGGACAATTTAAACGGGCATATAAGAAAAAAATTTTGGCGACAAACATTAGCATCAAAAATAATAAATTGGCATTACAAATAATATTTTGGAACCACATATGAGAATACAAACAAATATTTTTGAAGGACAATATTAAATACTGTGGCGACAAAAATTGGCATCAAAATTAATAAATTGGCAACAAATATAATATTTTGGAACAGAAAAAAATAATTTTTAGTAATAAAAAAAAAAAAAAAAATTCGAGACAAAAAATTAAATTTAATCGAAACAAATTATTTAATATTTGATAGAGGATCGATATAAAATATTGTAGTGTCATTAATAGATTCTATATAATCCGCTCCTACATGCAGCACGCAGTGCGACATGTTTGCTGATCCCGGCTCCTACGTCCCTCGAAGTTCAAATCTAAAGCCCCTCGGAGGGCTAAGCGGGGGGGGGGGGGAGGGAGCGAAGCGGCTTCCCGCGTGCCCGTGAGAGTTACCGAAGCAGCCGTTGCCTCTACAATTCTAAGTTAAATTAGGGATCTCCATTTTCCAGAATATTTTAAAACTAGTTTCAATTTTTTAATTTTTAATTTATTTATTTATAAATTTGTTGCCAGTTAATTATTTTTGTCGCACAAAATATTTATTTCGATGCCAAAAAACCATTTTTTGTGTACCTTTCCAATAGTGCCAAAAAATTATAAATGCTGCAAAATTATTATATTTTGTTCCAAAAATTTAATTTTATGATGCCAAGAAATTTTTGTTTGTTGCTCATTAATTTGTGCCGTTTTATTATGTTTTTGTATCTCAAATATTATTTTTTTACCGTTTCTTTACGCACAAATTAACACAAGAATTGCTCCGATCAGATGAGAGGTTCTCTCGCTATAGTGCTCTCAAGAAGCTCGTTCTCAAGCATTATAAATCGCTATTTTGTATAGTTTGTAATTTTAATTAAAATTTACATGGAGATTAATTATTTTAATTAACAATAAGTTATCTGCCACAGTTTCTTTACGCACATATTCACACCAAAATTTCTCCGGTCAGGTAAGGAGTTCTCATGGTTGATTGTAAATCGCTCTTTTATACTTTGTAATTAATTTTAATTCAAATTCATGTGGAGATTAATTATTTTAATTTAAAATAAATTATCTGCCACAGTATTATTAAGCACAAGTTAATAACCGAATTGATGAGGCATTCTCTCGCTATAGTGCCCTCAATCTCTGTAAATCGCTATTTTGTAGTTTGAATTTTTATTTAAATGCCATGTGGAAATTAATTAATTTAATTTAAAATAAATTAACCACCACTGTTTTTTACGCAAAAATTGACACCATCGGATCTACTATCGGATAAGCCATTCTCTCGTACACTGGTTCAAGCATTTAAAGCCTGAATTCCATGAGGAAAATTGACTCACGGTAAAAAAAAAACGAAAAGAGAAAAATAATATGAAGCTCCATATAAGAGACAAAGACAACGTTTTTTTTTTGTTTTTTATTTTATAGCAAAACAATTTTGAAAAAACGTTGACTTTGTCTCTTATATGGAGCTTCATATTATTTTTCTCTTTTCGTTTTTTTTTTACTGTGAGTCAATTTTCCTCATGGAATTCAGGCTTAAATCGGTCGAAATTAGAGGTTCGCGGCGCGGGTTTCTTTGCCGCCTGATGGCGTCATTGCGATAATATTATGCGTGAGGCATAAAGCCGAAGAATCAATCTAAGCAATCATATCTTTAAATTAAAGGTAATGCTTATAGTTTGCCCACGATCAAGGGCTATTTTTCGGGTCTATTTTCTGAACATGTGGTGTAAAACGTTATCACGTCAAAATTACGCACCGATCAAGAAATGAAAGTGAATATAATGAATTCTACCGTAATAAAGCGAACCGAAAAAAGGAGAAAAAACTGTAAAAGGTGATCCGCTAAGATAATACGGCTGAAATTAACTGTAAAGGCTGAAAACAAACGATATACATATAAGGAAACCATATAATAAAAAGTAAAATGGAAGACAAAAAAAATATAACGAAAACCAAAACATGCGATAATCAGCCAAGGCCGTCTCACATCAAAACTTAATGCCAAAATTGCATAGGAAAATTAATATCAGAGGTGTTTTGTTTTATCTTACTTTCCTTCCAATCAAGCAAATAGAAATAACCACAGTACCTTTTAGAGTCTACCGGGATGACCCTGTAATGGTGATGGTATGCTACCCTCGCTCCGTCAATGACCTGCTTGGTTGGCAGGCCACTTTAACAGCTCGGCGTGTCTTAATAACCGAAACGATTTTCTTTGTTCCGGTTTGACCGTTCACTTGTTCACTTGCACTGATTATTTGTTTTCCTATTTCTGTTCTAGATGTGGAATAATCGTTTTGTAATATGTGTTTACAACCACAATAGCTTATAAATCCCGTTTTAGATGAGAAGGGTAATTAAAATTCACCTGCACACGAAATTATAGCAAGGCACAAAAATAGAGAAAAATCCAAATTTTGTTTGCGTTTTGTTTTTTTTAAATGGAAACAAATATTTACGAAGGTTTATTATACCTAATTTTTATTAAACAAAAAAATTTTTTTTTTATTATCAAGGCCAACACTGGCAAATAAAATTATTCTCTAAATTTAGTCACTCGGTAAAACCAAAAAAAAAAAACTATTATAATTCAAAACTGGCCATACGGCAATTAAAATTACACAATGCAATTAGCCGCTCGGCAATAAAAAAACATCAAAAAAATCAAACTGGCGAAACTTTTAGCAACATATGTACATAACATAATATCTATTATATATTTTTTTTATTTACATATTAATTTTTAACCTGTTTATCAGGCAAATTAATTATTGTTTTTTACTTGTGGTTCTTTAAAATCGATACTTGATCGATCACCACACCTCACTTTAAAAAGAAAACAACTTTACTGGCCAAGACTCCAGACTCAACTGACTTGTATTTTTTTTTTCTCCAATCTTTATGTTTGGATCCACGAAAGTATCACGTGTATCACAAACACACAAATACATGGCCCACAAAGTAAAACAAACGGATACTCTCTTCAAAAAATAACACATGGCAAAAATCATCTCACATTTTTTTCACCAATGATTACGTATTACGATCTATTGTACCAATCAGCGTTTTATATCCAATTATCATCCACCTACTTGATAACAATACATATCGATTTTGTTCTCGACTCATACAATCAACAAACCAAAACCAATTTTCAATCGGTGTTATTGTTACCAATTTTCAATCAGTAAATCAATGATGAATCAAAATTGTTAATATAAAAGGTTAAAAGCATGACGCGCCAACCCATTCATAATTATTGATTAGTAACCAAACAGACATCACTCAAGATGCGCGACACAAAAGGTGCGCGACAACGTATGCTGAATTTATAGTGATTGCTGGAATTTTTGATATTGGAATGTCAACCGTCCACAAATGTCTACACAGGTTCGTCAAGGCATTGAATAAATACGCCAAAAAGTTTATTCATATGCCAACGTATCAAGAAGCCGGCCGCGATAGCTTATTGTTTGAAACAATATGTCATATTCCGTAAATAATAGGATGTATAGATGGTTCTCATACATACCTATTCAAGTGATGGATATCGGGATTTTATCAATCGAAATATTGGCCGTCATATATTCTGCAAGCAGTGGTAGGGTTTGATTACCGGTAACTATAAATTTTCCTCAAAATACCCAAAATAATAAGAATACTTTTGTCAGATTTTTAGATATAAGCAACAAATTTCCTGATAGTGTACATGATGCTTGGGTATTCCGAAATTGAGGCCTTTATAAAAATATAGATGAATTACTTGTGAAGGTGAACCTTTATTAATTAAAATCAATTAATTTATTTTAATATTTCTTTAATATTATAGGAATAAAAATTGGTTGAAGGAGTTTCCATACCATATTTTATAGTTGGCGATCCAGCATATCCACTGTTGGTTATAAATCGGAAGAAATTAAGTTTAACTTGCACAAAAACATTTATTTTATTTATTTTTATTTGTTTGTTTACAAAAATTTAGAATAACCATCAACCCCAAACTTACACAATCTATTTTGAGCTAGCGGCTCATTCATAATAAATTGTGCAAGATGAGGTGATTGTTAATACAAATATAAAATTTTTTAACAAAAGTTCCCAATCCAACTCTTCAAATCCATCCTGTAAAGCGGCAGTCTCCTGCTTAAAATCGATGATTTATCTATGAATTTTATCGTTTTCAGAAAACCAGTTGTATTTTCTATTTTCATATGCTTGAATCCTTCAAATCTAAGCGATCAATAGGATTATGGTTTAGTCTTACTCGAAGGTCATTACATTGATGTACAGCCATCAATGATGCCGTTATTAGGACACTTGTAACATATCGTTCTGCAGTTCGGCCACGAGGATTTGGTGCGGTTTTTGCATTGTTGAAACGTAGCTAGAGTGCGAGTAGAAAATGCTCTTTCACGCTTCAAAAATAGATGGAATATACGATTACGTTGACGGTTTGCATTTTGCACAAAATTCTGGAAGAGAGAAAGGAACCATATGTATATATTTGGATGATTCTTGTTTATTTATTCAACCATGTATACTCCTTGCATACCAACCAAAATAAGACGCAACTAGGGATAATTTACAGCAACGCTTTACTTATCCTGTTATTTAGCTAAAAATTCCCCTTCTAAAAAATATAGAAATTTTTGATTTTTTAATATAATTTTATTACATTTTATTTCAATTCAGATTTTATTTCGTATATCTCAAGATATCACAACCATTACTAACATAAACATAAACAACAATAATTAGGTATTGGTACTGTAGTTTAAATAAAAATAATAAAAAATATTTTTTAAATGAGGTATTCCTCGATCATTTCGTCACCCTTTTCATCGACATCTTGTAGGTCTATGTGCGTATGTATGTGAAGTTAGCCCGAAAAGCCTCTTCAGCCCGAAAAAAAGGTCTTTTAAAAATGTGTCCCTACTAACACGATGTGAACCCCATTCCGAAATACCATCCCGAAAAAAAACCTTTTCAAAAAAATTATATGTGTCTTCACTAAATTTATCAATAAAAAGCCTTACAGCACGAAAAATATTTTATTATGTATAAGTACAAAGAAAATAACACTCCATTCCTAAAAATATTATTTTTATGTTTACCTGTAAGCAAAAAAAAAAGATATTCGAGTACGCATGTATATACATATTTCATATAAAATTTATTTTATTTTGTAAAAACTAAAGAAGTGTTTTTATGGCCATTTGATTTGGGCAAAAGACAATTTTTTTTGAAAATTTTACAAGTGATTTATCTACTGTACCGCCGATCACAAGGATTGCCCCCTACTTCGGGAATTGGTACGTGCTTGGTATAACTAGTCTTAACGAAATTACATTAGTCTCATTTCTCAACCAGGTCAAACTAAATATTTATGGCCATTTGATTTGGGCAAAAGACAATTTTTTTTGAAAATTTTACAAGTGATTTATCTACTGTACCGCCGATCACAAGGATTGCCCCCTACTTCGGGAATTGGTACGTGCTTGGTATAACTAGTCTTAACAAAATTATATTAGTCTCATTTCTCAACCAGGTCAAACTAAATATTTATGGCCATTTGATTTGGGCAAAAGACAATTTTTTTTGAAAATTTTACAAGTGATTTATCTACTGTACCGCCGATCACAGGGATTGCCCCCTACTTCGGGAATTGGTACGTGCTTGGTATAACTAGTCTTAACGAAATTACATTAGTCTCATTTCTCAACCAGGTCAAACTAAATATTTATGGCCATTTGATTTGGGCAAAAGACAATTTTTTTTGAAAATTTTACAAGTGATTTATCTACTGTACCGCCGATCACAGGGATTGCCCCCTACTTCGGGAATTGGTACGTGCTTGGTATAACTAGTCTTAACAAAATTACATTAGTCTCATTTCTCAACCAGGTCAAACTAAATATTTATGGCCATTTGATTTGGGCAAAAGACAATTTTTTTTGAAAATTTTACAAGTGATTTATCTACTGTACCGCCGATCACAGGGATTGCCCCCTACTTCGGGAATTGGTACGTGCTTGGTATAACTAGTCTTAACGAAATTACATTAGTCTCATTTCTCAACCAGGTCAAACTAAATATTTATGGCCATTTGATTTGGGCAAAAGACAATTTTTTTTGAAAATTTTACAAGTGATTTATCTACTGTACCGCCGATCACAGGGATTGCCCCCTACTTCGGGAATTGGTACGTGCTTGGTATAACTAGTCTTAACGAAATTACATTAGTCTCATTTCTCAACCAGGTCAAACTAAATATTTATGGCCATTTGATTTGGGCAAAAGACAATTTTTTTTGAAAATTTTACAAGTGATTTATCTACTGTACCGCCGATCACAAGGATTGCCCCCTACTTCGGGAATTGGTACGTGCTTGGTATAACTAGTCTTAACAAAATTATATTAGTCTCATTTCTCAACCAGGTCAAACTAAATATTTATGGCCATTTGATTTGGGCAAAAGATAATTTTTTTTGAAAATTTTACAAGTGATTTATCTACTGTACCGCCGATCACAGGGATTGCCCCCTACTTCGGGAATTGGTACGTGCTTGGTATAACTAGTCTTAACGAAATTACATTAGTCTCATTTCTCAACCAGGTCAAACTAAATATTTATGGCCATTTGATTTGGGCAAAAGACAATTTTTTTTGAAAATTTTACAAGTGATTTATCTACTGTACCGCCGATCACAGGGATTGCCCCCTACTTCGGGAATTGGTACGTGCTTGGTATAACTAGTCTTAACGAAATTACATTAGTCTCATTTCTCAACCAGGTCAAACTAAATATTTATGGCCATTTGATTTGGGCAAAAGACAATTTTTTTTGAAAATTTTACAAGTGATTTATCTACTGTACCGCCGATCACAGGGATTGCCCCCTACTTCGGGAATTGGTACGTGCTTGGTATAACTAGTCTTAACGAAATTACATTAGTCTCATTTCTCAACCAGGTCAAACTAAATATTTATGGCCATTTGATTTGGGCAAAAGACAATTTTTTTTGAAAATTTTACAAGTGATTTATCTACTGTACCGCCGATCACAGGGATGGCCCCCTACTTCGGGAATTGGTACGTGCCTGAATGTGAATCCCTGAATGGGTTTAATTTTGCGACAAATTTCATAAATGTGGTATTTATGAAATTTATTGAAAAATTTAATTCAATAAAATCTATTGCCTTTTCTCTTTCGTCTGCAGTAATAACTGATTTTTTTGACTTAGGACTTAAAAGATATGCCGCAAAATGTGCATTTGTTAGTGTTATATATCTCTTTTAATATAAAATTCGTGTCATTTCACCTGTCTTCACACACCTTAGCAAGAGCAGGCCAGTTTACCAGATACGACTCTAACGAATCACAATAAGAATTTTTGGGCAAAACCCACATTTCAATTTTTGTTTAAAACAACTGTTTAAAAGAAAAAAAAAACAAGGTGTTTTAAACACTGTTTAAAACAGTGTTTAAAACAAAGAGTTTAAAACATACCAACCCTGCCAGTGCCCAAATCAAATGACCATAAATATTTAGTTTGACCTGGTTGAGAAATGAGACTAATGTAATTTCGTTAAGACTAGTTATACCAAGCACGTACCAATTCCCGAAGTAGGGGGCAATCCTTGTGATCGGCGGTACAGTAGATAAATCACTTGTAAAATTTTCAAAAAAAATTGTCTTTTGCCCAAATCAAATGGCCATAAATATTTAGTTTGACCTGGTTGAGAAATGAGACTAATGTAATTTCGTTAAGACTAGTTATACCAAGCACGTACCAATTCCCGAAGTAGGGGGCAATCCTTGTGATCGGCGGTACAGTAGATAAATCACTTGTAAAATTTTCAAAAAAAATTGTCTTTTGCCCAAATCAAATGGCCATAAATATTTAGTTTGACCTGGTTGAGAAATGAGACTAATGTAATTTCGTTAAGACTAGTTATACCAAGCACGTACCAATTCCCGAAGTAGGGGGCAATCCTTGTGATCGGCGGTACAGTAGATAAATCACTTGTAAAATTTTCAAAAAAAATTGTCTTTTGCCCAAATCAAATGGCCATAAATATTTAGTTTGACCTGGTTGAGAAATGAGACTAATGTAATTTCGTTAAGACTAGTTATACCAAGCGCGTACCAATTCCCGAAGTAGGGGGCAATCCTTGTGATCGGCGGTACAGTAGATAAATCACTTGTAAAATTTTCAAGAAAAATTCTATTTTGCCCAAATCAAATGGCCATAAATATTTAGTTTGACCTGGTTGAGAAATGAGACTAATGTAATTTCGTTAAGACTAGTTATACCAAGCACGTACCAATTCCCGAAGTAGGGGGCAATCCTTGTGATCGGCGGTACAGTAGATAAATCACTTGTAAAATTTTCAAAAAAAATTGTCTTTTGCCCAAATCAAATGGCCATAAATATTTAGTTTGACCTGGTTGAGAAATGAGACTAATGTAATTTTGTTAAGACTAGTTATACCAAGCGCGTACCAATTCCCGAAGTAGGGGGCAATCCTTGTGATCGGCGGTACAGTAGATAAATCACTTGTAAAATTTTCAAAAAAATTGTCTTTTGCCCAAATCAAATGGCCATAAATATTTAGTTTGACCTGGTTGAGAAATGAGACTAATGTAATTTTGTTAAGACTAGTTATACCAAGCGCGTACCAATTCCCGAAGTAGGGGGCAATCCTTGTGATCGGCGGTACAGTAGATAAATCACTTGTAAAATTTTCAAAAAAATTGTCTTTTGCCCAAATCAAATGGCCATAAATATTTAGTTTGACCTGGTTGAGAAATGAGACTAATGTAATTTTGTTAAGACTAGTTATACCAAGCACGTACCAATTCCCGAAGTAGGGGGCAATCCCTGTGATCGGCGGTACAGTAGATAAATCACTTGTAAAATTTTCAAAAAAAATTGTCTTTTGCCCAAATCAAATGGCCATAAATATTTAGTTTGACCTGGTTGAGAAATGAGACTAATGTAATTTCGTTAAGACTAGTTATACCAAGCACGTACCAATTCCCGAAGTAGGGGGCAATCCTTGTGATCGGCGGTACAGTAGATAAATCACTTGTAAAATTTTCAAAAAAAATTGTCTTTTGCCCAAATCAAATGGCCATAAATATTTAGTTTGACCTGGTTGAGAAATGAGACTAATGTAATTTCGTTAAGACTAGTTATACCAAGCGCGTACCAATTCCCGAAGTAGGGGGCAATCCTTGTGATCGGCGGTACAGTAGATAAATCACTTGTAAAATTTTCAAGAAAAATTCTATTTTGCCCAAATCAAATGGCCATAAATATTTAGTTTGACCTGGTTGAGAAATGAGACTAATGTAATTTCGTTAAGACTAGTTATACCAAGCACGTACCAATTCCCGAAGTAGGGGGCAATCCTTGTGATCGGCGGTACAGTAGATAAATCACTTGTAAAATTTTCAAAAAAAATTGTCTTTTGCCCAAATCAAATGGCCATAAATATTTAGTTTGACCTGGTTGAGAAATGAGACTAATGTAATTTCGTTAAGACTAGTTATACCAAGCGCGTACCAATTCCCGAAGTAGGGGGCAATCCTTGTGATCGGCGGTACAGTAGATAAATCACTTGTAAAATTTTCAAAAAAAATTGTCTTTTGCCCAAATCAAATGGCCATAAATATTTAGTTTGACCTGGTTGAGAAATGAGACTAATGTAATTTTGTTAAGACTAGTTATACCAAGAACGTACCAATTCCCGAAGTAGGGGGCAATCCCTGTGATCGGCGGTACAATAGATAAATCACTTGTAAAATTTTGAAAAAAAATTGTCTTTTGCCCAAATCAAATGGCCATAAATATTTAGTTTGACCTGGTTGAGAAATGAGACTAATGTAATTTCGTTAAGACTAGTTATACCAAGCACGTACCAATTCCCGAAGTAGGGGGCAATCCTTGTGATCGGCGGTACAGTAGATAAATCACTTGTAAAATTTTCAAAAAAAATTGTCTTTTGCCCAAATCAAATGGCCATAAATATTTAGTTTGACCTGGTTGAGAAATGAGACTAATGTAATTTCGTTAAGACTAGTTATACCAAGCACGTACCAATTCCCGAAGTAGGGGGCAATCCTTGTGATCGGCGGTACAGTAGATAAATCACTTGTAAAATTTTCAAAAAAAATTGTCTTTTGCCCAAATCAAATGGCCATAAATATTTAGTTTGACCTGGTTGAGAAATGAGACTAATGTAATTTCGTTAAGACTAGTTATACCAAGCACGTACCAATTCCCGAAGTAGGGGGCAATCCTTGTGATCGGCGGTACAGTAGATAAATCACTTGTAAAATTTTCAAAAAAAATTGTCTTTTGCCCAAATCAAATGGCCATAAATATTTAGTTTGATCTGGTTGAGAAATGAGACTAATGTAATTTCGTTAAGACTAGTTATACCAAGCGCGTACCAATTCCCGAAGTAGGGGGCAATCCCTGTGATCGGCGGTACAGTAGATAAATCACTTGTAAAATTTTCAAAAAAAATTGTCTTTTGCCCAAATCAAATGGCCATAAATATTTAGTTTGACCTGGTTGAGAAATGAGACTAATGTAATTTCGTTAAGACTAGTTATACCAAGCACGTACCAATTCCCGAAGTAGGGGGCAATCCTTGTGATCGGCGGTACAGTAGATAAATCACTTGTAAAATTTTCAAAAAAAATTGTCTTTTGCCCAAATCAAATGGCCATAAATATTTAGTTTGACCTGGTTGAGAAATGAGACTAATGTAATTTCGTTAAGACTAGTTATACCAAGCACGTACCAATTCCCGAAGTAGGGGGCAATCCTTGTGATCGGCGGTACAGTAGATAAATCACTTGTAAAATTTTCAAAAAAAATTGTCTTTTGCCCAAATCAAATGGCCATAAATATTTAGTTTGACCTGGTTGAGAAATGAGACTAATGTAATTTCGTTAAGACTAGTTATACCAAGCGCGTACCAATTCCCGAAGTAGGGGGCAATCCTTGTGATCGGCGGTACAGTAGATAAATCACTTGTAAAATTTTCAAGAAAAATTCTATTTTGCCCAAATCAAATGGCCATAAATATTTAGTTTGACCTGGTTGAGAAATGAGACTAATGTAATTTCGTTAAGACTAGTTATACCAAGCACGTACCAATTCCCGAAGTAGGGGGCAATCCTTGTGATCGGCGGTACAGTAGATAAATCACTTGTAAAATTTTCAAAAAAAATTGTCTTTTGCCCAAATCAAATGGCCATAAATATTTAGTTTGACCTGGTTGAGAAATGAGACTAATGTAATTTCGTTAAGACTAGTTATACCAAGCGCGTACCAATTCCCGAAGTAGGGGGCAATCCTTGTGATCGGCGGTACAGTAGATAAATCACTTGTAAAATTTTCAAAAAAAATTGTCTTTTGCCCAAATCAAATGGCCATAAATATTTAGTTTGACCTGGTTGAGAAATGAGACTAATGTAATTTTGTTAAGACTAGTTATACCAAGAACGTACCAATTCCCGAAGTAGGGGGCAATCCCTGTGATCGGCGGTACAATAGATAAATCACTTGTAAAATTTTCAAAAAAAATTGTCTTTTGCCCAAATCAAATGGCCATAAATATTTAGTTTGACCTGGTTGAGAAATGAGACTAATGTAATTTCGTTAAGACTAGTTATACCAAGCACGTACCAATTCCCGAAGTAGGGGGCAATCCTTGTGATCGGCGGTACAGTAGATAAATCACTTGTAAAATTTTCAAAAAAAATTGTCTTTTGCCCAAATCAAATGGCCATAAATATTTAGTTTGACCTGGTTGAGAAATGAGACTAATGTAATTTCGTTAAGACTAGTTATACCAAGCACGTACCAATTCCCGAAGTAGGGGGCAATCCTTGTGATCGGCGGTACAGTAGATAAATCACTTGTAAAATTTTCAAAAAAAATTGTCTTTTGCCCAAATCAAATGGCCATAAATATTTAGTTTGACCTGGTTGAGAAATGAGACTAATGTAATTTCGTTAAGACTAGTTATACCAAGCACGTACCAATTCCCGAAGTAGGGGGCAATCCTTGTGATCGGCGGTACAGTAGATAAATCACTTGTAAAATTTTCAAAAAAAATTGTCTTTTGCCCAAATCAAATGGCCATAAATATTTAGTTTGACCTGGTTGAGAAATGAGACTAATGTAATTTTGTTAAGACTAGTTATACCAAGAACGTACCAATTCCCGAAGTAGGGGGCAATCCCTGTGATCGGCGGTACAATAGATAAATCACTTGTAAAATTTTCAAAAAAAATTGTCTTTTGCCCAAATCAAATGGCCATAAATATTTAGTTTGACCTGGTTGAGAAATGAGACTAATGTAATTTCGTTAAGACTAGTTATACCAAGCACGTACCAATTCCCGAAGTAGGGGGCAATCCTTGTGATCGGCGGTACAGTAGATAAATCACTTGTAAAATTTTCAAAAAAAATTGTCTTTTGCCCAAATCAAATGGCCATAAATATTTAGTTTGACCTGGTTGAGAAATGAGACTAATGTAATTTCGTTAAGACTAGTTATACCAAGCACGTACCAATTCCCGAAGTAGGGGGCAATCCTTGTGATCGGCGGTACAGTAGATAAATCACTTGTAAAATTTTCAAAAAAAATTGTCTTTTGCCCAAATCAAATGGCCATAAATATTTAGTTTGACCTGGTTGAGAAATGAGACTAATGTAATTTCGTTAAGACTAGTTATACCAAGCACGTACCAATTCCCGAAGTAGGGGGCAATCCTTGTGATCGGCGGTACAGTAGATAAATCACTTGTAAAATTTTCAAAAAAAATTGTCTTTTGCCCAAATCAAATGACCATAAATATTTATTTTGACCCTCTAATTAGAGTGTATTACTTTGACAAATATTATGATAACAATAACAGTTTAAGGGTTTAGCTAAGTCGATTTAATAAATCGCCTTCTGTCAAGTATGACTAATTCTCTAAATAAAGGATTTAATGCTCTTTTAATATTCGAGTAACTCCTTTAACATTTGAAAACAAAATATACACTTATAAAAATGACCGCTTGGGTTTTTATTTTTAAAATTTACAGAAGGGTAAATATTTTATTATAAGAAAATTTGTGGGCGTATAAAATATTTATGTTTGGGAGTAACTTTACCTCTTTACCACTAAATACATACATTAGGAATTTAAAGACATTGCTGTTTAGATTAGTCAGTTTTACCAATTAGCAATAAACAATAAAAATTATATTCCAGTAATTTCTCACAAAATTGACCATAATTTATTTAGATATTGCTGCTTGGTAAAAAATATTTTCGGTTTTTTCATGAGGAGCAAAAATAAGGAGATTTGAACAATCATCAATCCTTAATGCTCATATTATATTGCCAGTGCCCAAATCAAATGGCCATAAATACACTTCTTTAGTTTCTACAAAATAAAATACATTTTATATGAAATATGTATATACATGCGTACTCGAATATCTTTTTTTTTTTGTTACAGGTAAACATAAAAATAATATTTTTAGGGATGGAGTGGTATTTTCTTTGTACTTATACATAATAAAATATTTTTCGTGCTGTAAGCCTTTTTATTGATAAATTTAGTGAAGACACATATAATTTTTTTGAAAAGGTTTTTTTTTCGGGATGGTTTTTCGGGCCAAGTTCACATCGGTTATGTGCGTCGTGAATTTGTGCTTGGTCGCTTGAGCAGGGCATATCTGGATTCGATGTATGAAATATTCTCTTGAGCCCTTTTAAAAATATATTTGGCGTCGGTATTCCCTATCTTGAAGCTCCAACTTAAGTTTTTTCCAACTTTCAAATTGATCTTTCTGATGTCTAACTAACTCACTTTGAAAATTCTGATGATTTGTGAAATCTTTCAAAGTATTTTTATAAAAAGTACGACCTTTTTAGAATGAAAGAACTATAATTTTTTAATTAACAGAAACAGTATATGTATATTTTTTTACAAATTACCAAATTACAAAATAAGTCTACGACCTGATCACATTCCACAGAAATTGTTGTAGTTGATTGGACAGGGGTATTTTGATCTCCATCAATAATTTCCAAATTTTCTCGTGTTTCTGTTAGGGATGTGGTATGGAAACGAAAGTATCGATATTTTACTCATTACTAGTATCGTATTAAAAGTATCGATACCAATATTTGTATCGTAATAAAAGTATCGATACTCTTAGGTATCGAGTACAATTTAAAAACACTATTTATATACCCGATTTCTAATGTCAGTTTTTTAATAGTGAGAGATCAATAAAGCATTTATGTAAATTAATTAAAATGCAAAGTTTTTAGCTCATATTTATTTATTGCTCAAAAGAAACCCAAAACAAATAACGATTAGTCATTTTATTTTTGAAAGCCCCAAACTTCATCGTTACATCAGACAAAAAGAGCAGTTCGTCCACCCTGTTACCCATAAGTCTGTTTCGGGTTTGTATTAAAATTACTCCAGCTTTATAAAACTCTTTCTGATGGTACGGAGGTACCGGTATTATCAGGTACTTCTCGGCGCGGTGGTACAAGTGAGGGAAAACGGTTTTTATTTCTTCCCACTGAATTATAGGGTTCGATTTTAGTGGGAAAACTGGATTCGCCAAATACAAACTCAGCTCATCTTTGTCTCCGTCTTTGCCAGAAATCCTTTTACGAAGGTAATGAGCTAATTTTTGGTGATATCTCTAAAAATCGTATGAAGTTGAGCGCTTTTCAGACGACGATGATGTGGTATCAGAGGCGTTCATTATTTTTCTGACGGGTGAAATACTACGGGCACCAACTAAGGTATCTTTAGCCATAACTTCAGCCATACTGTGGTTGTTCTCGATTTCACCAACCCGGGGGTTTAATACTTAACTCCTCCACAGTATATTCTTTTAAGGTTTCAACGAATCGTTTTTCGTCGTCATTTCCTATTATTGATTTTATTTGTTCGCTTAGACAATTAAAGGTAGGAATGATTTTGCTGGTAGTTACGTATCCGCCGCCGCGTATATCTTTGGTCACGTATTGGTGTTAGTGTTAGTAGTAAGGTGGGGGTAACATTTATCAATTTCGATTTAAGAGAATTAATGTATGAATATAAAAATGATGTTTTTCGTGTTTTCGCAGTTTGTAGGAACTTCCCCGGAAATAAACAATCATAACATAAGTAGTAGCATGTTCGATTCCTTATTAAAAAGTATCGATATTTCGGATAAGGAAGTATCGATACCAGTTGGGTATCGTTACAAAAGTATCGAGTACAAAAGTACTTGGTATCGTAATCAAAGAATCGATACTGTAAAGTATCGATACTTTTTGCGGATCCCTAGTTTCTGTTATGCTATTTTTTTCTGTAAAAATTAAATAAATATACTTAATATAATTCCGATTTGTGCATCTTCAAATTTATCAGTCATACTACTTAAATATATTCCATAGGCACTTTCTGATACTTTAGGCCGATTTTTAAATAAGTCGTTTAATTGCTTAAAATATCTACATGAATTGTGTTTGTTGCCATTATTTTCTCCAGTGTTGTTGAAGTAAGATTGTTTTAAATTTTTGAACTTCAACTGAAGCTGCTTTGCAGTTTTATTATAACTCCTTTCCTCCATTAAACGTTGTATATTTGAAAAAATCAAGCTTTGCTTAGCAGATTTTCATTTCTCCTCTTCCCCATACACACTTTTCCTGTCGGTCTGTGGCTGATTCGGTTATTTCCATAATATGTAATTTATGTATTTACACAAATAATAAAATAGTTTACGATAAAATAATTTTAATTACAAAAAACTAAACACCCAGACTATATAAAAATGCTTTAAATATGTCAAATTTTGAGACTTCTATCTGTCATTCTTTTAAAACGGTAATTCAGTACCGCAGTGGATTACAAAATACCGAATTATAAAGTGTGTTTGATAATCCACTTCGGTACTAGATTTGCACATTTCACACGATCAATTTTCGGATTATCTAATCCAGTTCGGTATTTGGTTAGGGTGAGTGTGAAAGCGACTATTGCCTCGATGATAGCATACGATGCGATAAAACTAACAAAAATGTTTATACAAACCGTACTATCTCGATTTAAACACAAATAAAACCTTCTATTAATAATACTTACATGTTAGTGTCGTGATGTTGTATAATCTTTATATACTTTGAATTGAAAAAGGAATGAATTCGAATGATGAAACAACAATATGTGAGTAACAACAAACGCATTTTGGCAATCAACGGACTTACATATTTGACTGAGAGAGAGAGGAGTATTATTATTATTATACAGTAATCCCCCATATAACACGGTAGATTCGTTCCGCGTTATAGGAGAATGCTCGTACAACCCGCTCGTACGACCCCGTATAAAGCGTTATATACAAATGAATCACATTAGCTTTTCTCGTTAAAGGGGGTTTTAATCGAATATTAAGGAAAAACTATGTTATGAACGAAATATGTGCGTTTTATTAAAATCAAACTCAGAAATCATTATAAATTTCACAGTACAGAAATACAACATGGGAAATCCCCGCGTTATAAGTAACACAGGAATAATAATAATACTGAGGCCAAAATGGAGAAAATAATAAAAGAAAACACAAAAATCATAAACATAGTTGAAAACTCTGGTGGAATGATCAGCCCCAACGATTATGGAATGTTAAATTAAAAAAACAAAAGTTCTACAATATGCACAAAAGTCTATATACATATGTACAGCCAACAAATTATTAAGGTCACTAGCTACACTACTCCAAAAAATTAAAGAAACACTAATTTTTTTCAATTTTTTTAGTGTTTTTTGAAGAGCTGTATCTTAGTAAAATACGGTCGTACAGAGATGAAAAGAAAAGCATTTTAAAGCTTCAAATCTATAGTTTTGAGACTTTTAAACGGAAAATTTTTGTGAGATACCGTTATCACGCAATCATAAGAAAGAGCGCGAAGAAAAAAAATTCGATTTTTTTTTTTTTTTTTGTAAGGTGCCATGGGCTCGGGAAATTTGTTTTAAGTTAAACCAATGCATAGGTCGGTTAGCCTGTTAATTAGGCGTAAATTTAATTTCATTCTGGTCTATATATGTCAACTTTTTGCTGAGATATCTGACTTTGAATCAAAAAAGATCCTTTTGCCTTTGATCATCGATATCTCAGCAACCAATGACTGCACAGTAAACTTTAGGGCAGCCTTAAAAACTTCAGTAAATTTCCTCCAAGACCCTTTAATGATTAGTGGAGAACAAATTTTTTTTTCACCCTCAATACTGATTTGAAAAAAGTACAAAAAAACGACTTTTTAGGTTGTCTTAATAAATCTACCGTTACATTACCGTTATTGATGAAAAGACTAATGTTTCCAGGTCATTTTACAGTTTAATGTACTCCTAATAGCCCAGTATTATTTTCAAATTGATCCATCCAACCGTTTTTTCGGACAGATTGATCAAAGTTTTACAAAACAATTAAAGGAACAAGTGTTCATCAAAATAAAAAAACGACTTTTTTCACATTTTGCGTTAGTTACTTGTTAACCCTTAACGATCGTACGATTTTTTTTGTAATACTCGCCGATAAGAGACGATAGAAAATTAAATAAAGTTCTGCAATATGACCAATTATTATGGAACATGGCCATTTCTCATCTGATTTTAGTGAAATTTGGTATGCGTTATTGAAATGGGATTCTAAAACGATTCGTGGATGAAGTTCTGGAAAATGGCCAACTAGGAAGGAACTTGGCCATTTATTAACCGATTTTGATGAAATTTGGTATGCGCGATGGAAATGGGATTCTAAAATGATTTTTGGATAAAGTTCTGGAATATGGCCAACTAGGTTGGAACTTGGCCATTTCTCATCCGATTTTGATGAAATTCAGCACGTACGATGGAAATGGGATTCTAAACTGATTTTTTGATAAAGTTCTGGAATATGGCCAACTAGGATGGAACTTGGCTTTTGCTCATCCGATGTTAGTGAAATTTGATATGGGCGATGGAAATGGGATTCTAAACTGATTTTTGGATAAAGTTCTGGAAAATGGCCAACTAAGAAGGAACTTGGCCATTTCTTATCCGATTTTGATGAAATTTGGTATGCGCGATGAAAATGGGATTCTAAACTGATTTTTGGATAAAGTTCTGGAAAATGGCCAACTAAGAAGGAACTTGGCCATTTCTTATCCGATTTTGATGAAATTTGGTATGCGCGATGGAAATGGGATTCTAAACTGATTTTTGGATGAAATTCTGGCAAATGGCCAACTAGGAAGGAACTTGCCCATTTCTTATCCGATTTTGATGAAATTTGGTATAAGCAATGGAAATGGGATTCTAAAATGATTTTTAGGTAAAGTTCTGGTATTTGGCCAATTAGGACGGAACTTGGCCATTTCTTATCCGATGTTGATGAAATTCAGCATGTACGATGGAAATGGGATTCTAAACTGATTTTTGGATAAAGTTTCAGAATTTGGTTAATTGTCATGGAACTTGGAAGTTTTGTATCCTATTTTTATGAATTTCAGCATTCACGATGAAAATGAGATTCTTAAATTATTGATAAAATAAATCATTAAATACATGGAATAACGATTTTAATTTTTCACTTTTAAAGCACATATCGAATTTCTTTTATTCGTTTAAGGAATAGGCAAGCGCCTTCCAACTTTAACATTTAACTTTAACCAAAAATAATTTTAGAGTTTTATTTCTATAGTACATGCTGAATTTGTTTAAAATCGGATAAAAAATGGCCAAGTTCCATCCTAATACGGCTTATTCCAGAATTTCGTCTAAACATAATTTTAAAACCCAATTTTCATTACAAATGCTGAATTTCATCAAAATCTTATAAGAAATGGCCAAGTTCCATCCCAGTTGGCCATATCCCAAAACTTTATCCAAAAATCAGTTTAGAATCCCATTTCCATCGTGCGTACCAAATTTCATCAAAACCGGTTAAGAAATGGCCAAGTTCCATCCTAGTTGGCCATTTTCCAGAACTTCATCCAAAAATCAGTTTAGAATCCCATTTCCATCGTACATGCTAACTTTCATCAAAATAGGATAAGAAATGGCCAAGTTCCATCCTAGTTGGCCATATTCTAGAACTTTATCGAAAAATCAGTTTAGAATTCCATTTCAATAACGCATACCAAATATCACTAAAATCGGATGAGAAATTTCCAAGTTCCATAATAATTGGTCATATTGCAGAACTTTATTTAATTTTCTGTCGTCTCTTATGGGCGAGTATTGCAAAAAAATCTTACGATCATTAAGGGTTAATAAATAACTAACGCAAAATGTGAAAAAAATCGTTTTTTTATTTTAATGATCACTTGATCCTTTAATTGTTTTGTAAAACTTTGATCAATCAGTCCGGAAAAACGGTTGGATAGATCAATTTGAAAATAATACAGGGCTATTAGGAGTACATTAAACTGTAAAATGACCTGGCAACATTAGTCTTTTCATCAATATTTGTAAAGTAACGGTAGATTTACTAAGACAACCTAAAAAGTCGTTTTTTGGTACTTTTTTCAAATCAGTATTGAGGGTGAAAAAAAAATTTGTTCTCAACTAATGATTAAAGGGTCTTGTAGGAAATTTACTAAAGTTTTTAAGGCTGCTCTAAAGTTTACTGTGCAGTCATTGGTTGCTGAGATATCGATGATCAAAGGCAAAAGGATCTTTTTTGATTCAAAGTCAGATATCTCAGCAAGAAGTTGACATAGATAGACCAGAATGAAATTAAATTTACGCTTAATTAACAGGCTAACCGACCTATGCATTGGTTTAACTTAAAACAAATTTCCCGAGCCCATGGCACCTTACAAAAAAAAAAAAAAAAATCGAATTTTTTTTCTTCGCGCTCTTTCTTATGATTGCGTGATAACGGTATCTCACAAAAATTTTCCGTTCAAAAGTCTGAAAACTATAGATTTGAAGCTTTAAAATGTTTTACTTTTCATCTCTGTGCGACCGTATTTTACTAAGATACAGCTCTTCAAAAAACACTAAAAAAATTGAAAAAAATTAGTGTTCCTTTAATTTTTTGGAGTAGTGTATACTAAAGAGGGAAATACAGAAAGCGAAAAGGAACTCATGAGAAATTTTCGTTACCGGTATAAACCCAACACTTAATAACTTTGGAATATAATTAACAAACCTAAAAAATAAAAAAGAAATGGATTCAACGTACTACAAGACTACGAGTTAGCAAAAAAATTTATAAACGAAAATTTTCCAGTTAGAATAGAAGAAATTATATTACCGTTAGAAAAAAACAACGAGAGAGTTCACCCTCAACTCGCAAAATATTTATGTGAAAACTTTTTTGTATAAATATCTATTAAATCATTTGAAGCCATTTCGATAAGGCTCAGAAACCCCTCCATAAAGACGGATGTGTTCTCTCAGTATTTAAACTAAGTTACATTTTGGTTGAAAAAGTCAAGTTATTCTACTATTTTGAATTTGGAAGACGAACCTTACTAACATTAATTGAGCTTGAGCAAAGTACAGTTCTGTTAAGTTAATCCCCTAAACCTGCCATGTACGCTTTAAATACCATTACTCATACACAGCAATCCTGTTCAAGATTCCATAGTAATAAATGGTTACGGCAAACTCGCTGAACAAAGAAAAATCGCATCGCTTTATCACTGATCAGTTTAAAATAAATTAAATAGAGCGGTTCTATTTGGGCACACTGTTGGTCGTAAAATCATTGCAATTGGAAAGACAGTAGCATGAAGCCCCCCATAACCAAACTCACCAACAGCATGAGCTTTACTAATAAGAAAGCATACCGAACCAATTAAACAATTTTAAAATTATTATTTTATTATGTATCAATGTATACCCTCTAAACATGGCGAAACGCAAACGCAACGCAAGCGAAGTTAGTTTTATATGGAGGACTTCGCAAACGAATCGCCTTGACGAGGCAATATCGATTCTTTAGTATTTCGTATGGCATATGGAAATTAAAATAAAAGCGAACTTATGTGAATGTATTGGTGTAGTTCGTTTTTTCTTCACATTAGAGTCATTTACGAAATGCTGGCGAAATAAAAAAGAATTACAGGCAAAACAAAATCGAAATGTGGGCGAAGTTAAAATGTATCACTAGACAGTAGACAGCAGCTTTCGTTTATTTATCTCTTTTTAAATACGTTTATTTAAAGTTACATTAAATTTAGAAAGCATTTCATCTATTTAATTTAATTAAAATATAACAATTTCATTAGATAATTATTTATATTTCATTTATATTTATTTATAGATTTCATTTTGACGTGTATTTACGCACTCAGTCCTTCGCAAATTGAAACCATTGTTCACTATTTCATAAGTACGCGCCGATGGGAAACGCTGTACCTATTGTAGTTTCTAAAATGAATTAAAGATCCTAAATATGAATAAAAATCCTTAAATCTTTCATGAAAATCATTTTTCGCAAAAACGTAAAATCAATGCAAAATCTACGCATGTGTATGCGTAGATTTTGCATTGATTTTACGTTTTTTTTTTGTTCTTGTCGATATTCACACATACCTGCAATATTTTTTGTTCGGCACTTTTATTTCCGTAACCCGAGTTCTATACAATTTTTGACTTACTCCTGCCGCTAAAGATGTTTTCACATCAAAAACTATAAAAAATCAATGCTCCAGCAGAAAACAACATTTTTACAAAACCATAGAAACCTTAGTAGAAATTACCCAGAAAATTGGATACAACTCAATATTACCCACAACATTGAAAAATCGTTAAAATAACAGCTATAAAAAACTTCACAAAGAGGAAAATGAAACAGAAAGCTATAGACCTACATATATCGCTACTAAATATTTTCTTCAAAATATTTTATAAAGTAATTCTGGAAGAGCTAAATTAACATCTCCAACGAAATCATATATACTATCGAGAAGGTCATACAGTCATTGGCCAAAAAACTTGTGCTCCTATTGAAACCATATAAATATTTGTTTTAAAACTCGATTACATTGTTTAAAATTAAAAAAAATATGTGCAGTTTTTTGGCTAGAGCACTGTAGGATTGTTGTCCAGTTTCAATGTTAGCGGTTGCGGCCAATTTTTCTTTACCGCTGATGTGATTTTCACCCATTTTTTGAAAAACATAGACACTGGCGATAATTATTGACCTCCCAGCCAGAATATCCAGGGAAACTCTAATGCTCCATCTGTTGTAGGGGAGGAGCTGAATTTGGATCCAAATAACAATCTACCAGATCAAAAGTACATAAACCATGCAGAAAATCTTACTGTCTAGACAGGATACATCACCGAAATGTACCTTAATCAACCAACGCGGAGTCCAGACATTCTCAACAATTTAGGCAATAGGCATAAAAAAAAGCGGATTCCAGATGTTCTCAACAATTTAAGCAATAGGCATCATCCATCGCGGAGTCTAGATACTCTTAAAAATTTGAGCAATAAGCATCAACCAATGCGGAGGCAAGACACTCTCAACCAGAAAGCACGTATCAAACACAGAGACCAGGCTCTCAGCAACATTAATAATAAAAAGAAACTCAACTAGTCCAAACACTCAATAAACCTAACAAACGGTAAAATACACAGGGATTGATAACACAAACAATACCGCGCAAGGCAGTAGTAAGGCAAAAGTGAAATCAGTAACCGAGTTTTTATTGATCTTGCAGGTATTACTTTTCCACTTTAAACTAGCATTACTCAGCCTAGTTGAAAGCCAATACGAAACAGCAAAACACAATACCACAAAGTTAGGAATAAAAACGAAGAAGATAACAATGCAATTAGCAACAACCATTAGGAAATTCATAGAAAATAAGCATAAGGTAAAATTAAAGAATACATGTAGACTATGGGCCTGTTTGATAATTCGCACGGTGCGGTGCAATGCATACTGTTTATCTTGTTACTTTGATTTATTTTCTAGTAGTGAAATAAAAAAAAATTGTACACTGCACCGCACCGAACGAATTAACAAACAGATCCCAAGAAAATCAGAACCTACTTGAAGACTACTACTACGAATCCACATACGTCAATATAGTATCAAGATTTAAGACAAATAGAGGTACGTTCAGACCAGGAGTAAACAACAGATGACCACACCTACTGCAACATTCAGCAGTCGATAATTTCCATAAGACCAACCAACATATACTTCCATTGAAAGGTATAGGCAAAGGCGAAATACATACGAAAAGGATATATAAAACTAGAAATGGGATTTAACCAACAATTTCAAAATTCCCCACAAAATGTGCATAGTACTCGTACCACATGATTTTCTATTATAGAAGACGGAATAGCAGGTCGTCACTTTTTTGCGATAAAAAAGGCAGACATAAAATATATTTCAAACACTATAGGGACGAAATACCAGTCTCAAATCAAACAGCTAGAAGCATTAATTTCCTACTTGGAATGCTTTGGGCTGCTACCAAACACCTTAACTCGAATCTTCGACTGCAGTTAGTCAAAGATGGCTACGGACCCTTTTGTGTCTATGCCTGGTCCTAGTGGACCGCCACCTAAATCTAACCTAGTCAAAGCATATATTTTACCGCATTTTTTATATGGAGATATTGTTATGTTCAGTCTTCAAAAGCAATATTTTAACAATTTACAAATAATCTTTAATTCATGTATAAGATACGTAATTGGATTAAGAAAGTATGACCACATTTCTAAGCATACTGACATTTTATTGGGATGCTCTCTGAAAAATTTCTACAACTTCCGGGCATGTCTGTTCTTGTTCAAATTTTTCAAGCTTGAATAACCGGAGTACATAGTTTGTAAATTAGAGAAATTAAAATCCGCAGTCGGCTTCAAGCTCTAAAAATTCCGAAAGACACTACGAAAATGATGAATTCTTCGCTTTTTGTGGGAGGAATCAGTTTATGGAATTCATTACAATAATATTAAAAATTGTAGGACAACTTCGAAATGTTTAAAAGACTTTAATTTTTAAAACTTCTTATGCATCGAATCAATAATAGTTAAATTTATAGGTTATATCAATTTATAGTAATCGTAATGTAAGTAAGATTTTTCAGTTGATAAAAATACTCCGATCATTACAATGTAAAAAGACACAAAATTTACGGAATGTCTGTCTCATAATGAGATACTTAGATTGTAAAACAAAGGAAAAAAAAATACTTCACCAAATCCCGGGATTTATCTTAAAATATCCCGCGATTTGATTATGTTCCGGGATTCAGGTTCCCGAGATTGCAAACACTAATACTGCACACTTCTTTCAACTTTTTGGCTTATTTATTTTAAAGTTTTCCCTGCTTTCCGATGTAAAACTATTAATTTCCTTAATTCTACTAATGTTTCACATTGGGCTTTAGTCCTATTTTAAAATATACGCCAAATTAATTGTCAATTCGAAACAAAAAACTGTAATGAGTTGAGTAGTAGAAAAGGACAATGATAAATAACGGTAAAATTGATATGTCTAACAAATTTTACAAGTGGAGCATAGCTAATTTGCTTTATTTATAGATTTTTTTTTTTTTTGAATAGTACCGTTAGGTATACTGTCATGATACATGATGTGTATGTAGGCTAAACTCTAAACTCTTCATGAGTCATGAAAACTTTAGACAACACTTCAAAAATATGTAAGGAAAAAGATTATTGTTGTCGTAACTGTGAATTAATGTATCTGAGATTTTTTCAAAATCTCATCTCTGATACAAAATGGTTCATCGTGAGAAACTCTGTCTGGATTTTTGCACCTGCGTTGGTTCACCGTTAGGGCGAAGATGTTTTCTAAGAGTCAATTAACGCCAAACTTTAGTGCGGGAATTCGACTTCAGTTTCTTAAGACGATCATTTTGGTATCAGAGATGAAATTTTGAAAAACTGTCAGATACGTTAATTCACAGTTAGGACGACGTTATGCGTTTATTGTTTAAAATCAATTGATTTTAAATAGTTGATTTATGAATACGAGTTTGATCCACTGTATTTTTAGTGAACATTACATTTCTGGAAGTTTTAAGCACAGTTTTCCGACATTTAAAATGATAAACTGTTCTAAATGAATTACATATACAAAAATCACACTTTTAACTACAAATTGACTAGTCAGATTTTTCAATCATTACAATTTTCACAAATAAAAAATAAATACATAGATACCATTTCCTTAGCAATAGTATTATATGGTTGGTGTACATTATTTACTTTACACGTCAGTCGTGAAGAAATTAGATACCACCCCTGTTTTAATCTGAAACTAAAAATTAAATGTTGATACCTTCAAAATTTAACAAATGCAATGTTGTACACTATGCAATGTTATGGTAGTATGTATATAGTAATCTCACCCTCCGAAAATAAATTGAATATGTTTTTCTTGCTCATAAATTGTTTATTTCATGATTAAGCAAAAATCAACGTTTTCATATAAGTAATTTGACACTTAGTGGAATTCTTGTACTTCAAAATATATTCGATACTAGAGACACCTTTTATAAAATATGAGACAATAAGGATATTTGTTTCCAAGATAAGGAACAAAAACATAGAAATTGACATATTTTCTTGTAGTTTGTCTTGAGTAAATTTACAATATTTTTTTATGGATTTATTAAATGTGTTCAATAACAGAGTGGAGTGAACATTTTTTATTAAAATTTATATTTTAGTTAGTTTGTATAGGTTTGAACTACATAGTCGTTTGAAATGAAAAAATGGCACCTTTCGTTTGTTACGATTTCCTTAATGTGTGCATTGACAATACTAAAGAACTATACAGTACCTATTGATTCCTCTTAGACATTTTTGTTGGCAGCTTATAGTTTTTAGTACTATTGGGTAACTGTATACAAGTTTAACGTGATAATTGGATCAGATTGTTCGGACAAATTCCATATATGACATGCGAATAGCAAAATTAGTGATTATTTAAATCGGTATAAACTCAATATCAGAATTTATCCGACACCGACATCAGTGTTCGAATTCTCAATTATTTTAGTTTGAGCCAGGTAAACTTTGATGGCCGAGGTATAACCCACAAATTTAACCTGTGCGTTTGTTTCCAAGAACAAAAAATTTAAATCTTAAACTTTTGCTGGTTCATTGTTTAATATAATTCAGAATAAAATTGTATTTCGAATATTTTTAGTTAATAATATTGTTGAAATTAAAAACCTACCAAAATTATTATCATTTACTATTCATGTTATTTTACTAATGTTATTTTGAAGTTAATAATTTCCGAAAGAATTGTAAGAGAATTTAATCCAGTTGCGAACTGATGAGCTCATGATTATGAAAAAATCAATCCTTCTCATCAGGCCGCGGCGATTGAACTGATTATACCACAATTTTTCATTCTATACCTATATACAGAATGTACTGTGCATGTGCAGGTTGTATTAGCGAATTCTATTACAACCAAATTCAATTACAATTATTTCTTCGTCACATTCACACAGCTCTATTTTCTGTGTAAGAAAAATTTAATTATTATTTTATTAGCAAACTTAACATTTTACTGTGATTTTTGAATACATTCTCTAATACATGTAACTACCAAATATGCAACCGATCATTACGATTATTTTAATTGTGCCTTAACACGTAGAAGGATATTATGTAGTATTATTTACACGCATAATCAAATTATTCAACACCCCATGAACTGTATATATATAGAATGAAAAATTGTAGTATAATCAGGTCAGTCGCCACGGCCTGATAAGAAGGATTGATTTTTTCATAATCATGAGCTCACCAGTTCGAAACTGGATTATATTCTCTTACAATTCTTTCGGAAATTATTAACTTCAAAATAACATTAGTAAAATACTATATAGACCTGTCTCTATTCATGGGGTGTTGAATAATTTGATTATGCGTGTAAATAATACTAATATACTTCTATGTGTTAAGCACAATTAAAATGATCGTAATGATCGGTTGCATATTTGGTAGTTACATGTATTAATTAATGTATTCAAAAATCACAGTAAAACCACTGATTAGCTATATAAGATTAGTCTTTTCAGTGCAAAAAAATGTCATTCTAAATTTCAAAACGTATTATTTTGTGACCCTACCGATGAATCGAGATATATATATATATATATATATATATATATATATATATATATATATATGCTTCCTTTTTTCGCATTCTTCAAAAAAATGCAAAACAAAAAATAACAAAATAATAGTAAAAAAAAAAATTCATGAATGAAACACAAAAAAGGTCATTATAGTTTGGTAATTTTGTTTGTATATTTTCGAGTATGTATGATGCACGTGCAGACGATCAGTGATCATAATATATGTACACCCTGCGCCATTGAAATGTTCGGTTTGAATTTTTAAAATAAATTTTGGAAATACCACCGTTTGCTTCAAAAGTAGATAGCAAAAATGATAGATTCTGATTATCAAAACAATGTTTACACTATTCCGAATATATTCAAAAAAAAAGAACGGTAATCCGACATTTTACACCTACATAACGTCGGATAAGGAATATTACCGCAATACCTCGTAATAATTTGGTAGGTCTTTACAGTGTTTTTAACAAAGTTTTTTTAATTGAAAATTAGTTTTTTGTTGACAATGGTAATTTTTATTCAAAATAAGAATTAACAGAAATAAAATAATTCATCTCAACCAAAATATTTTGAGAGAAATTGAACTTTTTAAAATCAATGGTTAATAACCCAGCCCTTGGCTTTTATGATGGCCTTTAACCCGATCAGCATTGAATTCTAAAGTTTCATTAAATAATATATTGTTATTTCTTCAAACCAGACTTTTTCTATAAGTTTTTTCCGCTCTTTGACACTTTTCAGCTTGTAATTTGTAATCTTCTTTCCCATGAAGGACCAAATATTTTCAACAATATTGAGGTTAGGACTATTTCCTGTCCAAGGTAACGACTCAATCACCAAGCTATTTTTAAATTCGGCTACCTAAACAAAATAGACATTAAAATTAAGCATTCTTACTTCACAAATAACATCAATAACTCACGGAGAGTAATCGTCCTGGAAGAGTGGAATACCGATGTATTGAGTCGGGTCCTCAATAGTCACGATTCAGGTTTCGATAATTTTTTTATATTTTCCTCCGCTATCTGAACTATCCAGAAGGCATAGTGATCAAACTCCAAAGGCTGTTATGGCTCTCCAGGCCATAACATATGGTGAATTTGTCATTGTCGGCGAAATACATTCTGTTAAATACTGTTTGCCTTACATCGGGGCCAAAGATATTGAATTTGGATTTATCCGAGAATATGAACCAACGCCAGTCCCTGGGCATTCAGTTTTTTCATTCTACCGCGAATTTGAGGCTTGCAGCTGCCATTTTTGCTGTCAGTAATGATTTTCTCGCAGGTCGACAAGCATATAAACCAAGTTCCTTTTAATAGTATGAACTGAAATAGTGTCGGTGGTTGCTATTAGAAGCTAACTTCTCAGCTCCAAAGCCGTAGCAAACCTTTGCTTAAGATCTAAATATCTGAAATTCGATTTATTGAAACAGAAGTTCTCCTCTTTGCATCAGAGCCAAATTATCGTTTGATTTTCGGAATAGTGCCTTAAAAACTTTCTAATTGCTGTTTGGCTACACTAAATTACTCTTGCAATTTGTGAATGAGTGTACTTTTTGCCTTTGCTTGCAAAATTTTGGCTTTTTCGTTAGCATTTAATTTAGAGAACCTAATTGAAGAAGATTAGATTGAAAGAATTGATTTAGAGAATTTAATTGAAACCGAACGAATATTTCATCCTTAGTTTGGTTTTAAATACCTAATAAGGCGTGAAATATGCTGAAAAATAAAAAAATATAAAAAAAATAGCGAATGAGGTAAAATCTATGAGAGAATTGCATGAAATAGTAAATAATCGAAATCGAACATTTCAATGGCGCAGGGTGTATATACCTATTTTATTAAATACATACATACCCATACATATTGTAACGCATGACCCGGGTCACCTTGAATCAGCTATGGTGGAACGCTATCTTACCGGGTAGCAGTCAGCGTTTTTATAGGGCCGGTTATAACTACACACACACACCATTGGCTGATCGGTCATAGTACAAAATTAACATTGCGTTCGCTAATCTAACCACTAACAAAAAAAAATAGTTACTTATTGAAATAATTTATACATGAAGCTTTTACTGCACTATGTATGCACCTAACTGACTCGCTCCCATTATGACACTCTTCGAACTTAGTTCATCATCTTTAATTCGTACTACTTTTTTAAAAGAAATAAATAAATAGAGAAGATGATGATGATATCAACACTTGCACTGTATCGCAGGAAATTATCTAATCATTATATCGCGAAGTTGAAATTTTATCATTACAACAACCAATGAAATTTAAAAAAATCATGCAACTTAAAACTACTGAAATATATAAAGGTAAAAACAATTCACAAATACAAATAATATTTAAATATACTTCACCAAGAAATTGAGTTGTTGCTTTACCAGGTTGGCTCGTCACTTCAATGTTTTAGGCCTTTATACAGTTTACCACCGAAGATAATACATCAGCTTCATAACAGTAGATGACTCGAACAAACGCAGATTACAATATTGTATATAATATTCCAATAATTTTGGCCCCAAATGAAAATACTGGTTCAATTGCCACTAACCAATGCAGCATAAAATGTGGCAAATCACGTTGCTTGGGTGTGATTATTCTTTGCAGAGGAACAGCAAAGAGAAATTCGTTTTCATTGATATGTACGGATATTTGTTTTGCACTTATCACAATCGTCGAGTTAATCGTATCACAAACATAGCAGAATATGTGTACTAACATGTAACATGGCATACAGTACACAGATCACCTTCACTTTAAGTTAATATGTAATCACTACTTTAATTTTGGTTTATTTTTATTTTTGTTCGTGTAATTTTTGTTTTTGAACAATTTGAACTCAGGAGAAGTAACTGGCTCACGACAAATAAAATACACTGAGATTTTATAGATTTTACTATTTATAATAATTTTATTTAGTACATAGTAACACCGTTCACTGATAATACATTTTAGATTGTCTACTTATTATTTTCTTAACAGTTTTTTTTTACTTTTTACATACATACATTTTGATTCATTGATCATACATTTTTATATTAACAGTTACCATTAATAAGTAACAATAGAATTTTATTTATTGAATTAATATTTATATTTTTTTACAATGTACAAAAATGTTTCATTAACAAATATTGGACAACCACGTTGCCTTTACACAAGATTAAGTGTAATAAATTTTCACATTTATATTTTTACTTTTGATTATTATTAAACGATTCTTAATTAATTTATAATTTAACATTTATTTCTTATTATTTATATTTTATTTAGTGATATCACTTCAACTTTTCACTGACCGATACTCAAAATTATTGGTACATCTACTTTTGTGCATCGCACTTAACAAATTATTAATTTCAATATTCTCGACCGACTGATCTCGCATCATCCTCTCTACCCCTTTTATGTCTTTGGTTTCTTTTTTTCTGTTTCGCGCTAAAATTCATAATTGCTCACACACACCCGCCCAATATAAAAACAATTAGACCAACGGAACATGATTTCTTGATGATTCTATTTATTTACAAGCCCATTGTAACCAACACATTTATCGCATTGAACATTAATCGCCGAGGGTAAGCACCAAATATGATAATTATTGAATTGCGGTGATAAAGGAATTTTTGCGGAATTATGATCAACAATATTTTTAGAAGTCGGAATGGTTTACGAATTTACAGTCATTACAATATTTTATATTTGAAATCTTCTTTAAACTAAACCAAATTTTGGAATAATAGCTACACATTTTTTTCTGAAAATGAGTTTGTTGATGATTTTTTTTTTTGTTTAACCTTCATCCGTTCCTCGCTTCATTTTTGACCAAAATCTAATTTTATTTTTGAAATATCTTATTAAATTACTGCATTATCTTTCGTTTTAATAAATAAAATTAAAAATAAAAGTGAATTTTGTATTTGCTTAGCGTAAATTTACTGATGAATTTATTGTGGTAATTTTTGCACAAAGGAATTTTAGTGTTACTTTTTTAAGGAACGGATGAAGGTTAAGGTCATTCACCCTTTTGATTTGGATGTTACATAATATTTTTCTTGCTTTTGAAATGCTTTCTGATGCGTTTTCCTAGGTGCAAGGAACAAATACAATAATAAAAGGATAATAAGTTTGATTAAAATTTGAATTGATAACAATTTGACTACCTAGGCATATCATTTTTAAGTAACATATGTGACTTAAAGCATTCTTTATTTGTTTCTTTGCTATTTGAAGAAATGAAAAGTTAGAATAATTATTTGCAGTTTTCTGTTATGAATGTGTTTTTTCCGACTTGAGCAGAACGGAACATTTATATTGAATATGATCAGATCACTCACACAAAAATCATTTATCAAAATAAACATCATCAAACTTTAATTGGTTAAAAATTTAGTCAGATTTGGAGAACAATTTTTATTTAGAGGGGCGAGTAGACGAGAGAGAAGGAACGCAACAACTTCAACAACGATGTCAACAACATTTACATGCGCTTTGTCGTACATATTAAATCAATCAATCATTTGGAGAACAACAATTTGTATGGTAATATTTTTGAAAAAGCTCTACCAAAGATCGAGCTATGTTGGTAAATTCAGCAGGAGCACTCAATGAACCAAAATTTGTCTCATTCTTCTTAAAAAAAATTTCCGCCAAAAAAGTTTCGTCGTCTTTCCTCACCAACTTCTACCAGCAGGTTTGGCAATTAATTTTCTTTAAAATACACTAGAATGTAAGCCTGTATAGTACACTAACGCATTTTGCTTTAAAACATGGATATCTGCTAGTGATGGGGAAAATCGATACTATTCAATATCAGTATCGATTGGTACTTTTACGGAATTAACCTGATACTTTTAACCGGATACTTTTAACCGATTCGGTACTTTTTTTCTGCTAATTTTAACATGATTTTTTATCAAAAATTCAAAATGAAATAAAAATATTTATTTATTATAGTAATAGTATACGTATTTTATTTACCTATCATAATATTTATATCCTATTGCTTTGTTTTGACTCAATAACTGATCTAAATAAAGAAAATTGAACTAGCTATGTACATTGCACACAGATTTTTTCTACTATAGGGGAAAAAATTAATCAAAACTAAATTTATTTAAATTTTTCTCAATTAAATACCCCTTATTTTGATCTACATAGATTAGATAGTTCAGTTTTTTTATTTATAAATTTATACCGTATTATTTTTGAGTCAAATCAAATCAAAACAGAAAAAAAACAAGCAAGCAAATTGGTTAAAAAATACCGATTTACTCAAATGAGTCAAAACACCGAGTTACTCAAATACACCCATTTACTCAAATACACCGATTTACTCAAATACATCGATTTCCCCAGAAACAAATAAATTGTTATTGGTTATTCTGCTCTGCTCTGTTCATCCCCGTCAAACAAGGTGTTACGTTTACGTAGTACTAGCGAAGAATTTTGTTCATACAACTCTTCGTTTACGTAACACTTTGGTGTTGCAATAACGAAGCAGTTATGTCGTTCCCGTCCTATGATAATTAGACTTTTTGCGAGGAGTTGTCAATGTGTTAGTAGCTCGTAAACAGTTCGCTTGAGGTGGTGCATTTACGTCACGTGATTAGTGAAATAATAACGTAACATTTTTATTGTTCAGTTTCTTGAGAATTTTGTTGTTTATTCTAAAAAAAATATTAGGCCACAAATTATATTTTTCTAAATCAAATTGGGACATTAAATATTTGCTTAGTTATTTATTTATTAAAAAAAAAATTGATGAACACAAAAAATACTTAATGGCGATCAAGACCTCAAAACTAAATGGTTGTCGTTTCTTTATATTATTCCACTAATTTTCATAAAAGAATTTGGTGTTACGTTTACGAAACATCAGCGAAGTATTTTACTCATACAATTCTTCGTAAACGTTACGTTTAGTTGTAGCAAAAACGAAACATTTATGTCGTTTCTATCTCATGATAATTAAATTTGTTTGCGAGGTATTTTTTTACTACATTATATTTTATTTAAGTTTGAGAATGTATTAGTGCAAAGCAAAAATGTGATACGTTAATAGTACGCTTATGCGACGTATTTTGCGAATTCGCTTAAATTGTTTAGCGGGTCCCTACTGTTTTTTGTCATTCTATTAAACTATTCATATGGAATAGAAAATAGAAATGAATGAAAATATTATTTTATATTTTCAAAATTCGCGCAGGCATGATTTATGATTTAAATAAAGCAAAGAAAAAAATCATTATTTTAAATACACTAGATCTAGATATTAGATATTTAAATAATGAAAGAAAAAAGGAAAAAAATAAATCAAAACTAAATTTATTTAAATTTTTCTCAATAAAATGCCGCTTATTTTGACGTATAGTTCAGTTTTTTTTATTTATAATATCATTTTTGAGTCAAAATCAAAACAATATGCAAGCAAATTTGTTAAAAGATACCGATCTACTCAAATCAGTCAAAACACCGATTTACTCAAATACACCGATTTACTCAAATAGCAAAGACATACACCGATTTCTCAAGAAACAAATAAATTGCTATTCTACTCAAAACCCAATACTCATCCCTTGTCCCATAGTCTTGCTTCTTGACTTGTTCTTTGTTATAATGTCATCACATCATCAAATGAAAATTGAAAATGAAATGAAATGAAATTCAGCCAGCCATGCCATTTCCAAATTCCAATTATTTTTATTTACAGTTTGTTTCAGTTTTACATTTCAATTTTTGGATTCAATTTCAGTTTTACATTTCAATTTTTGGATCTATAGATCGTGATATTTGTTTATTTTAGTACCGCAATTGTCGCTAGTGTGAATTATCTTTTCCATAACAAATGAGATAATTTACACTAGCGCACCCAGCGTCAATGATGGCGAAGTTGATGTTTGGTACAAGTGCTAAACATGATCTATAGATCATGTTTAGCACTTGTACTAGACATCAACTTCGCCACCATTTACGCTAGGTGCGCTAGTGTAAATTATCTCATTTGTTATGGAAAAGATAATTCACACTAGCGACAATTGCGGTACTAAAATGAACAAATATCACGATCTATAGATCGTGTTTTAGTACAACAGCTTCGCATACATTTTCGCAAGAGGCGCTAGTCCGTGTACAAAATTGTTTGTTTATATTTTTTTTGTATGGAGTTTCGGTAAAAACATGTCCAATTAAATCGCAAAATTGTTAATTAGAATTATCTTGAAGATACGTTGATAGTTATAATAAAACTTTGAAATACTATTTAACATATTTTATTTAAATTTAATAATCCGTTGAACCTTTAACTACCAAGAAAATTACAAATCAAAATGAGGTTATTTTTGGTATTTTATGAGGTTATGTCCGTTGTTTTAGAAATTTATTATCCAGCAAAATATGGGATTTGAGCATTATTTTGTATTTAAAAATATAAAATGAAGAGAAAGTTGGTTAATTGCATCGAAAAATATAAATTTAATAATAAGTTTAGTTGATAAATCAGTTATAAATATATTAAAATTAGCTGTTTTAACTTATCGTTTTCGTGGATATTAAAGGATTACGGATTATTAACTTTTCAAAATACATGGATTAATCTATTGTTAATAATTATTATTACTTTAAACTTCATATCGAGGTATTTTTTATTCAATTTATTTCAATTTAATTATAGCTGTTTTTAGCAAAACTCAATATAAAAAAAACGTAAACAAACGTTTTTGTACACGGACTAGCGAAACTAGTGAAAGATTTATGAACTAATTTCACAAATTTGTTTGTTTACGCTTTTTATATATAGAGTTTTGCTAAAAACAGCTATAATAAAATTGAAATAAATTGAATAAAAAGTACCTCGATATGAAGTTTAAAGTAATTATAATAATTAACAATAGATTAATACATATATTTTGAAAAGATAATAATCCATAACCCTTTAATGTCCAGGAAAAGGACAAATTAAAATTGCTAATTTTGATATATTTATAGCTGATTTATCAACAAAACTTATTGTTACATTTATATTTTTCAATGGAATTAACCAGCTTTCTCTTTATTTTCTAATTTTAAATACAAAGTATTGCTCAAATCTCATATTTTTGGCTAATAAATTTCTAAAACAACGGATGTAACCTCAGAAAATACCAAAAATTACCTCATTTTTATTTGTAATTTTCTTGAATGATAAAGGGTCAACGGATTATTAAATTTAAATAAAATATGTTAAATAGTATTTCAAAGTTTTATTATAACCATCAACGTTTCTTCAAGATAATTTTAATTAACAATTTTGCGATTTAATTGGACATGTTTTTAGCGAAAATCCATATAAAAAAAATGTAAACAAACAATTTTGTACACGGACTAGCGCCTCTTGCGAAAATGTATGCGAAGCAGTTGTACTAAAACACAATCTTATAGATCGTGATATTTGTTCATTTTAGTACCGCAATTGTCGCTAGTGTGAATTACCTTTTCCATAACAAATGAGGTAATTTACACTAGCGCACCTAGCGTAAATGATGGCGAAGTTGATGCTTAGTACAAGTGCTAAACATGATCTATAGATCATGTTTAGCACTTGTACTAAACATCAACTTCGCCATCATTTACGCTAGGTGCGCTAGTGTAAATTACCTCATTTGTTATGGAAAAGATAATTCAGACTAGCGACAATTGCGGTACTAAAATGAACAAATATCACGATCTATAGATCGTGATATTTGTTCATTTTAGTACCGCAATTGTCGCTAGTGTGAATTATCTTTTCCATAACAAATGAGGTAATTTACACTAACGCACCTAGCGTAAATGATGGCGAAGTTGATGCTTAGTACAAGTGCTAAACATGATCTATATAGATCGTGTTATTAGTTCATAAACTTTTCACTAGTTTCGCTAGTCAATGTACAAATTTGTTTGTTTACATTTTGTTTATATGGAGTTTCGCTAAAAATAGCTATAATAAAAGTGAGATAAATTGAATAAAAAATGCCACGATATATAGTTTAAAGTAATAGTAATAATCTACAATAGATTAATAAATGTATTTTTTAAAAGGAAATAATCTTTAACCCTTTAATATCCAGGAAAACGATAAATTAAAACAGCTAATTTTGACATATTTATAGCTGATTTATCAACTAAACTTATTATTGAATTTATATTTTTCGAAGCAATTAACCAACATTCTGTTTATTTTATATTTTTAAATATAAAATGTTGTTCAAACTCCATATTTTGTTAGCTAATAAATTTCAAAACAACGGACATAACCTCACTAAATACCAAAAATTGCCTCATTTTTATTTGTAATTTTCTTGGATGTTAAAGGGTCAACGGATTATTAAATTTAAATAAAATATGTTAAATAGTATTTCAAAGTTTTATTATAACCATCGTCAAGATAGTTTTAATTAACAATTTTGTGATTTAATTGGACATGTTTTTACCGAAACTCCATATAAAAAAAATGTAAACAAACAATTTTGTACTCGGACTAGCGCCTCTTGCGAAAATGTATGCGAAGCAGTTGTACTAAAACACGATCTGTAGATCGTGATATTTGTTGATTTTAGTACCGCAATTGTCGATAGTGTGATAAATCTTTTTCATAATAAATGAGGTAATTTACACTAGCGCACCTTGCGTAAATGATGGCGAAGTTGATGTTTAGTACAAGTGCTAAACATGATCTATTGACGATTGGAGCATCACGGATTCCACCTAGTGGAAAAATTTTAAACTGAGGTACCTGATAATTTGACGTTCGAAATTATTGTAAACAATTCCAATTTTGAACTGTAAACACAATTTTTACTTACCGGATTGTTAATAATTGTAAATTATTCCAATTTCGGACTATAAAAACAATTTTTAATTACCGCATTGCTAAATTTTCTTTCGTCGCATTTGTGACAAATGTCATTTTATCAGGTGCATCATTTTAGCTATTGTCCTCGAGAGGCGCTTTCTCTACTTTTACAATCGTCAATAGATTGTGTTTTAGTACATCAGTTCAACCTTTATTCCACTCGGCGTCGCGACGTTACGGGGTCAAAATTTTTGTTTACATTTTTTTTATATGTAGTTTGGCCCAAAACAGCTCTAACAAAAAATTAAAAAAATGAATGAAATTTACCTCGACGCGAGTAATAATCAAATGATATTTGTTAACAAAAGAAGGATTTGTTTATTTTTAACATGAAATAAACGGGTCGCCGTTACAATTTTTAGTAAAACGAAATATAAAATCATCAATTATTTAAGTTTTGTACGGTAAATTTTATGTTAAAAGAACCATATGAGCTGCCTGGAATAACAAATTTCACAAAAACAATGATCAGCAAGGAGCTCCTAATAGAAATGTTGAAGAAAAATTTCAATTCTTGAACAAAAACAAACATAAAGCATCTGGCATAACCTCACAAAACACAAATAATGTTAGATGTTTAAACATCAAATTCGTGTAAACCAAAGGTTTTTCTATTTATTTTATGTTAAAAATATAACAATTATTCTTTTGTTAATCAATTATTTTATTTTTCAATTCGTATGATAGTAATTTTCTTTGATTATTTTTCAATTTTAATAGAGTTGCTCTAACAGCTGTTTTGGGCCAAACTACATATAAAAAAAATGTAAACAAAAATTTTGACCCCGTAACGTCGCAACGCCGAGTGGAATAAAGGTTGAACTGATGTACTAAAATACAATCTATAGATCGTGATATTTGTTCATTTTAGTACCGCAATTGTCGCTAGTGTGAATTATCTTTTCCATAACAAATGAGATAATTTACGCTAGCGCACCTAGCGTAAATGATGGCGAAGTTGATGTTTAGTACAAGTGCTAAACATGATCTATAGATCGTGATATTTGTTAATTTTAGTACCGCAATTGTCGCTAGTGTGAGTTATCTTTTCCATAACAAATGAGGTAATTTACACTAGCGCACCTAGCGTAAATGATGGCGAAGTTGATGCTTAGTACAAGTGCTAAACATGATCTATTGATCGTGATATTTGTTCATTTTAGTACCGCAATTGTCGCTAGTGTGAATTATCTTTTCCATAACAAATGAGATAATTTACACTAGCGCACCTAGCGTAAATTATGGCGAAGTTTATGTTTGGTACAAGTGCTAAACATGATCTATAGGTCGTGTTTTAGTACAACTGCTTCGCATACATTTTCGCAAGAGGCGCTAGTCCGTGTACAAAATTGTTTGTTAAATCGCAAAATTCTTAATTAAAATTATCTTGAAGAAACGTTGATGGTTATAATAAAACTTTGAAATACTATTTAACATATTTTATTTAAATTTAATAATCCGTTGACCCTTTAACATCCAAGAAAATTACAAATAAAAATGAGGTCATTTTTGGTATTTTATGAGGTTATGTCCGTTGTTTTAGAAATTTAATAGCCAAAAAATATGAGATTTGAGCAATACTTTGTATTTAAAAATAGAAAATAAAGAGAAAGCTGGTTAATTCCATTGAAAAATATAAATGTAACAATAAGTTTTGTTGATAAATCAGCTATAAATATATCAAAATTAGCAGTTTTAATTTGTCGTTTTCTTGGACATTAAAGGGTTATGTATTATTATCTTTTCAAAATACATGTATTAATCTATTGTTAATTATTATAATTACGTTAAACTTCATATCGAGGTTTTTTTAATTCAATTTATTTCAATTTTATTATAGCTGTTTTTAGCAAAACTCTATATAAAAAAAACGTAAACAAACAAATTTGTACACTGACTAGCGAAAGTTTATTGAACTAATTTCACAATCTATAGTATATGTATAACATTGTATAGGTATACTGCCAAACCATTTAAAAAGCTAATGGCTTACACATATTTAAAATTACAAATTTCTGTAAAGACATTTTAGAATTTGCTTAAGAAAGTCAATATTTTAAGATTTTCTTTAAAAATATTGACTTTCTTAAGAAAATTCTAATATGTCTATACAGAAATTTGTAATTTTAAATATGTGTAATCCATTAGCTTTTTAAACGGTTTGGCAGTTTAGTAGTCCTATTATAGGCCTATTAAAAAACCATAGTGGGGTTCTTGCTATCTATCGAAAATCTTAAGGTATTGAGTTTTTTAAGAATATGTATGAAAACTTTTCAAATTTTACTCTAGCTTAAGCGATGTGGTAATTTTACTTACAAGAATTGTCAGATTAATATAAAAATATTTATTTTTACACCTTTCAACAATCATTAAATTTTCATAATATCATCTTTTCTCTTATTGATAAATCTATTATGCCATAAAGTGATAAAATATAAAATTGTTTGCCTAAATGACGACCCACAAAGTATAATACACTACCTTTTGACTAATACATTTACAAATATTTAGGTTTAGTATAAACTTCACAAAACATATATGACGTGTGAAATTTGTTCTAAGTTGGCCCTAAATTTTTAATTTTTTTTTTAGTTCTAATTTAGTTCCAACTTCACACGCATGTATCTTTATTGAGCTAATTCATTCAAATAACGATTTGAGTAACCTAGCAAAATTTCACTATTTAGCTTCGTGTGTTAGGGACGGAAAAGCGTAAAAATACATTCAACCTTTTTCAATTTCAACGGAAAATTATCCGATAGCATGGAAAGATCGCCGCCCCGGTGGCACAGTGGTTAGCATACTTGCTTTACGCTCCGGAGGTCCCGGGTTCGATTCCCGGCGGGTGATGAAAAAATCACGGCTGGTTAAGGGTAGGATCAATGAATTAATCACTCATTATCCATTAACAAAAATGATTACGAAACTTCAAAATGAAGCGGCCAAATCCCTCTATGGGATGTAGCGCCAGCGAAAAAAAAAAAAAAATGGAAAAATCTAACCAACCATTATAATGACGAAATAACAATCCAAAAATTGCATGTAAAAAGGATTTACGAAATTACAAAGCCCATCGAAAATTCGGTGCCATCTCTTCAAAATTGTATCGATGTTATTGTTAAACATCATAATTCTTTAAAAGCTTTGAAAGTTCCAGTTGACACGTGGGATTTAATTCTTATTCACCATGTTACTGATAGGCTGGATAATCAATCAAAAATTGCCATAATGAAAGGTTCTCCAGCTAAAGAAATATTATCGTTTGAAAAATTCATAGAAATTCTTCGATAAAGGTGTAGAATTATGGAAGCTCAAAATCTTCAAGCAACTTCCAACAAATAGAACGATCACTCAAATCATTTATAGAAAAGCAACCTCGAGTTTTGAGAATGCAACACCTCGCTTGTGTATTTTGTAATGGAAATAAAGTTATCGACCAGTGTTCAAAACCTAAAGACAATAAATTGAGTCCTCAGGATCGTTATGAATTTGTTAAAAACATAATTTATGTACCAATTGCCTTCGACAGACTCATCGTGTAATCGAATGTAAGTCAGCGCCTTGTTCGTTGTGTTCTTTGAAACACAATATTCTTCTCTACGTCGGGCGGAATAATTCAGTAATGGGTATTTCCACAAACGATTCTCATAAAATTCCCGAAAAAACGTCTCAGTCAACATTATAATAAAATCGATGTTATCGCTTCCACAGTTGATGATAAAGAGAGAGATTAAAATTTATTTTTTGAAAAGGCCTTTATAATCTATGAACGTGGAAAGTACTCATTATTCTAATTGAGCTACACAAATTACTACTATCTTCACACTTGTTAATTAAATTACATAAAATGTCAAATGATATTTGTTTACAAACACAAAGATGGTAAGAATTTTTATAAATTAAATTTTACAAAATTAATGAATTAATTATTTCAGATAACAAGATTTAATGGAAGGAATATGTATATATGTAGTTAATAAAAAGTTAACAAGCTAAGTATTTAAATATTTTATGATTAGAAAGTTTGAATTTAACAAAGATAAAATTTACTATATTTCAGGCGACAACAAATGGAAAATTTAAGTTCAGGGTTAAGTATTAATAAATTGATTTGTTGTGAATTACTTTAATGATGTTTTGTTTGTGTTTTGCATATGTAAATACGGGATGATCAGCAAATGTTGGAAATAATTGGAAAATTGGAATATGTTGTGTTGCTGTTGCAACAGATCTATTAATTAGCGCTTAACTATATTCTGAAATTATTTTAGGGGGAAAACTTGAAACGAGTCATGATATCCCAATGTATAAAACTGTTTTCGGACTTGTAGTAATGGGAAAGACAATAATTGGTGAATCTTCCTCGATTAATAATTCAGAAATTTCCAATACTTCGACTATGGTTTTCAGTGTCTTCGAAAGTCTTGATGAGCAAATTCAAAAATGTTGGTCAATTGAAAATCCAAAAACGCACTCCATTGAAGAAAAATTATGTGAGACTCATTATTCAAAAAATGTCACAAGAACGAAGTCAGGTAGGTACAGTGAAGCTCTTCCAAAAAAATCAAATATTGGTGAGTTAGGTAATTCTTCTATCACAGCTGCAAAACAATCCCTCATAATGGAAAAGCGTCTTCATAACAAACCAGAATTTTTTGAGCAATATTTTAATTTTTTTTTGGCTGAGTACATCGATTTGCAACACATGATAGAACCATCTTATCCAGATGAAATTGAAAACAAGCAAAATAATTATTTTATGCCTCATCATGCAGTTATACGTGAAAGTAGTAGCACTACAAAATTACGCGTCGTATTCAACGCTTCCTCGAAAACTTCTTCGAATATATCACTGAACGATTGTTTAATGGTGGGTCCTACAATTCAGCAGGACTTATGTTCCATTATCATGAGATTTCGGAAACATACAATCGGTATTACAGGAGATATAACTAAACTGTATAAACAAATTTTTGTGCATTAAAAAGCTACAAGCTTCGGACAGTAACGTACGGAACAGCCAGTGCTCCATTCCTTGCTATAAAAAAAATGCTGATTCCTGAGGCGTTAAAAGTGCTTAAACGAGATTTTTATGTCGACGACGTACTAACCGGTGCCGACAGTCTTGAAACAGCAATCAAATTGAAAACCGACCTTGTTAATTTATTGTTAAAGGGAGGGTTCGAACTTCGAAAAATCACGTCGAATCATTCAGTTGTATAGCATCTTCAGATCCTGATGATCAATTCAAATCAATTAAGGTGCTAGCAATAAATTGGAACACAAACACCGATAAATTTAATTTTACATTAAAAAAATATGAAATTACGGATCAGTGTACAAAACGAACAACATTATCCGAAATCGCTGAAATGTTCGATCCGTTAGGTTTATGTGCACTAATAGTGTTTTTGACAAAATTATTTATGCAGACATTATGGGCAACTAAACTTGGATGGGATGATTTGTTACCACCTCAACTTCAAGAATATTGGAATGAGTTTGAACGACAACTCACCACAATCGATGAAATATCCATTCCACGATGTGTCATAGTTCCTAACGCAACATCAATCGAGCTTCACGGGTTTGGAGACGCATCTGAAGAAGGATACGGATGTGTGGTTTACCTACAATACGAACCATCGATAATGAAAACAACGTTTTCGTTAAATTGCTATATTCAAAAAGCCGAGTAGCTTCACTTAAAACTCAAACTATACCTCGGCTGGAGTTGTATACGCTTCTTTGCTCTTGGCTCAAACAGTTGAAAAAATCATTTTCGTTATGCAAATAAAATTTAATTCAATTTTTCTATAGCCTGATTCTGAAATTACGTTACATAGTATCAAATCAGTTCCAGGGCGTTTCGAAGTCTTTGTAGCCAATAGGATTTCAAAAATACACGATTTGAGTTCTCCCAATGATTGATATTATGTTCCAACCACAGAGAATCCTGCAGATATAGTGTCTAGAGAGCTTATGCCGCAGGAATTTTTGAAATCAAAACATTGGTGGTCAGGTCCATCGTACAATAATCAACTTCGTTTAATAATACCTAAGCAACTTACTACAATAAACAATGAACCTCGCAAACGAAATATCCAGATGTATTGGTTGGATCTTTGACAAAACTATAGAAGAATGGATGCCTGTCATAAAGTATTCGAATTATCTAAAAGTATTGCGTATTTTCGCATATATTTATCGTTTTACAAAGGCTTGTCTTAATAAACTTCGAACTTTAAATAAATTGTCAAAGCCACCAACTATTGAATTATTATCGAAATCAATGAAATTGATGGTGCTTTAAACTTTATTATAATATACATACAGCAATCATGTTATTCAGAAGAAATTCATAATCTTCGTAAAAATCAATCGGTGTCTCGTCGAAGTAAATTATTATCACTGACGCCATTTCTCAATGACGATTGCATGGTTCGGGTTGTCGGACGATTAAAAAACGCTGATATTCCCTTGAACCACAAACATCAGTTAGTAGTACCAGGTTCACATTCTTTTATAAAATTCCTAGTTCGAAATGAGCATATGCGTCTTCTTCACGCTGGTCATCAGGCCTTGTTATACAATTTACGCCAACGGATTTGGGTCATAGGAGGACGAAATTTGTGTCGAAAGGTAGTACGAGAGTGCATAACGTGTGCTCGAGTACATCCACAAACCTTAAATCAAATCATGGGTCAATTACCCGAAAAACGTGTCCTACCGTCTAGACTAGACCATTCCAAAATGTAGGAATACATTTTTGTGGTCCATTTCTTGCGATTAGTCAAGTAAAATCTATAGTGCAATTGAAAGTTTACATTGCAATTTTTATATGTTTCGTTACAAAGGCAGTCCACATGGAAATGGTGTCTGACCTCTCTACTTCAGCTTTCTTAGCATCTCTTCGGCGATTCGTAACGCGTCGTGGGCTTTGCTCACATATCTATTCAGATAATGCTACCAATTTTATTGGCTCAAAATCTGAATTGAAGGAACTTTGCAGCTTATTCTTGTCAGAATTTCATTAAAGAGAAGTATTAAAATTTTGTATTGATTCCCATATACAATGGCACACAATTCCTCCATGGTCACCCCATTTTAAAAGCTTGTGGGGAGCCGCGGGTAAAAGTGCGAAATATCACAAAAAACGCGTGCTCACTTATTCGTCATTTTCAATCGAGCAACTTCATACGGCCATGGTTCAAATTGAAGGATGTCTGAACTCACGTCCTATTGGCCCTATGTCAGATAATCGAAATGATTTTGAAAGTCTGACTCCTGGTCATTTTTTAATCATTCCTTCCGACTACCACTTGTTCCGGATTCTTGGATCGCCTCAAAAGGCAAGGAATTTTTTCGACGCGGAATCCGTATGATGCCTGAAAGATGGGAGAAAGTCGTAGCTAACGATAGACAATACTTTGAATAAAATACATTGAACCAATTTATCTGAATAAAGCTTCGAAGTTATAAAAAAACCTCAAAACTTATTTGTAGCCCTAATACCACAGAAAAATTAGGCTCTTTTTAGTTCTGAATTTATTCTCGTTTTAATAAATCGTTACGTTAGTTTCGTTTTGTATGCATTTAACTTACCTGTAATCTGTACAACTAATCAACAAATTATTTTTATTTTTAACGAAATTGCGTTCACCAAAGTTACTTTGACTTCACATGTGTATGTTGTATGTGTACCATACAATTATTAACCAAAATCAAATTTATTAATGCATTAAGTTAATGTACATATTTAGCTTCCCAGAGAAATATTTTTATTTGCAACTTGAACGAAATATTCAATGATTTTAATTTTAATATTTCAATAAAAATACTGAGTTGCGTGAAATAAATTAAATCCAAACCAATTTCACGATACAGCATTAATTTGGCTTGAGAGCTATAAATCCTATGTTATTGTTGAGAGCCGAATCATTAAATGAAATTGAAATTAGTCTTAAAATAATAAAAATAAATAAATATATGATTGAAAATGTATATTAAACAATAATATTGCTATTAAATAAACGTTTGTTAAAGGAAAAAAAAGGAAAATATAAAAATTATAGAAAATTTAACGATTTGTGAATAAACAGAATTATGCTTTTAGGAAACATAAACATTTATTTACGTTGGAATATTAATATACATACTATATTTGAATATTTAGTATTTTTAGGCATGACACTACATCGCCCACTTAAGGTGCCAATAAAATTGTTTAGATCGACAGTGGCAAGTGTTGTTGATATCAGTTAATAATTGATTTTAATAGCTTCTTGTTTCTTCCGTGTAGAATTTCTTATCTCAAAACACAATTTAAACTTTTTGAAAAAGTTTTTGGATAGGAGAGAATATTATATAATTAGACTTGACAATGGTATGAGCTTGTTCTATAACTAAGAATCTTCATTATTTTAAAAAAAGAATGAAAAGGGTAGCTATTAAATGTTTTTATGATGAAGGACTTCATTTATGCATGTATGTAGATTAGGTAGAATGTTAGAGTGTAATAGTAGCGATGTTTGCGATGAAATGCGAAAAGATATTCGAAAAGTGTTATTACTTTTAAAATAATAGACCTAGAAAAATGATAATTTAATATTATTACAGAAAGCCCCAAAATTTTAGATTAATAAATGTGTGAGGTGTCAACCGATACGACCGTTTGACGAAGTTTTATTAAAGCGGAAGATATTCAATATCTACTAAGAAATAAATCCAAAAAATTCTAGTGAGGTGTTAATAAAACCGAATTGGATAAAATTCTACAACAAAAACGTGTATGTAAACCGTGCCGCGTGCCCCATCCAAAAATAATTTTGAAATTAATTGATTTACTATTTTATTTTTTCTCTTTTCATATCGTATTAATTAAATTAAAATTAATATCTTTGAAAAGTTTATTATTTATAATTTTTAAGGTTGTTTGTGAAATCCGGCACCGGTGGAATGTTGAAGGAAATCGCCCGGTTTAAAAAAAACGGTATTATGACCGCCTACACGGTAAATTATACTCAAAATTTTCAAACCAAAAATTACTTTACAAAAATTAATTTGAAAATGTTACTTCGATCTAAAAAGACCAAAGTATTGAAATCCTGTCAAAAATGACGAAAAATTTGGTTGGTCCAAAATCACTTTTCTCGACTTTTTGAAAGTCCCTGAGTCTGAAAATGCAAAAAAAAAAAATGTCCGTCAGTCTGTCTGGATGTCTGGACCCATGGTATCTCGAGAACGGCTTGTCCGATTTGGATTTTTTTTTCGCCAATCTGTTTCTATCATCAAGGCAGAGATTTGAAAAGCTTTTGGAGACTGTACGTCAAAGGGGTGGGGTATTTGCCATACGAATTGACCCAAAATACCTGCTTTTATAAATATTTACGATTTTTTTATAAATGCTTATTTGATTATTGAATTGGGCATTGAATTGGGAATTGATTTAAAGGTTAAATTAGGGGTCAATTTCCGCGTTGAGCTGAAGTTGAGTTGGAGTTGAGTTGGGGTTGGATATGGATGTAGTGAATAGTTAACAAATTTTTTATATGATGGAACTTGCCTATTTATCAACCGATTATTATGAAATTTGACATGTGTGTTAGAAATGGGATTCTAAAATGAGTTTTGGATGAGGTTCTGGAATGTGGGCAAGTATGATGGAACTTGCCCATTTCTCAACCGATTACGATGAAATTCAAGATTTGTATTGGAAATGGGATTCTAAAATGTTTTTTGGATGAAGTTCTTGGATTTTAAAACGATTTCTGGTTGATGTTCTGAAATATGGCCAAGTATGGTGGAACTTGTCTATCTCTCAACCGATTATTATGAAATTTGATTTGTGTGTTAGAAATGGGATTCTAAAATGAGTTCTGGATGAACTTCTGGAATATGGTCAAGTTTGATGGAACCGATTGCGATGAAATTCAACATTTGTATTGGAAATGGAATTCTAAAATGTTTTTTGGATGAAGTTCTGGGATTTTAAAACGATTTCTGGATGAAGTCCTGGAATATGGCCAAGTATGATGGAACTTGTCTATTTCTCAACCGATCATTATGAAATTTGATTTGTGTGTTAGAAATGGGATTCTAAAATGAGTTTTGGATGAGGTTCTGGAATATGGCCAAGTATGATGGAACTTGTCCATTTCTCAACCAATTATGATGAAATTCGATATGTGTATTGGAAATGGGAATCTAAAATGAGTTTTGGATGAAGTTCAGGAATATGGCCAAGTATGATGGAACTTGGCTATTTCTTAACCGATTTTAATGAAATTTGATATGTGTGTTTGAAATGGGGTTCTAAAATGATTTTTGGATAAAGCTCTGGAATATGGCTAAGTAGGATGGAAGTTAGTTATTCCTTTCCCACTTGTTATGAAATTTGACATGTGCGTTGTAAATGAGATTCTAAAATGGGTTTTTGGATAAATTTCTGAAATATGGTCAGTTAAACGTTTAGAAGTATCAGTATAGTTTGTTATACTACTTTCGCTATAAAGTTCTAGAATACCATTTTTCGTTTTAAATTGGATGCCTGTACCCATGTTACTGAAGCTTTTGACCTGTTTGGCTGTTGTTGTTTAAGTAAATAAGTATATGTTGGTTAAAATAGAAATCAATAATGTCAAAATTGTCACACCAACTTTATGACATTATTAAAGATACGAAAGACCGAATTTCTGATCACCTCGCGAGGTTTCAGCTCTTTATATTTTATGCAATAAAAACCATTTATTAATTTCTAATAATATTTAGGACAATAATTTAGTACTTCTAAAATACTGATGAATGTCATTTAAGAAAAAAACCGGAATGAGTTGGATAAATAAGTATGTATGAAAACAAAATTGTAGATACATTACCACGTAAACTAATTTTTTTTTAGTCAATCAGGCATGCGTTTTTAACAAATTAAATTTGTTAAATGACGTTAATTTTTCGCTGATCGAGAATACAGAAGTTCTATCTACCGCATTTTTAAGTTTTGTTAATTCTTAATTTTTAAGTTTATAATTTTTCGCTCGTCACCACTTTATGTTGGAAATTCGTATAAACCTGTAAGTAAAAAGTGTTTTCATCGTGAATTATCTATGACTTGGGTTAAATTTATTAAATTTGCATTAAAATGCTTAATCGAGACCATCATTATTATTTAGGTGTCCCATAATAATGATGGTCTCGATTAAGCATTTTAATGCAAATTTAATAAATTTAACCCAAGTCATAGATAATTCACGATGAAAACACTTTTTACTTACAGGTTTATACGAATTTCCAACATAAAGTGGTGACGAGCGAAAAATTATAAACTTAAAAATTAAGAATTAACAAAACTTAAAAATGCGGTAGATAGAACTTCTGTATTCTCGATCAGCGAAAAATTAACGTCATTTAACAAATTTAACGAATCTTCGTTAAGTTAGATCTGTCACTTAAATAAAATTAAGAATGTGCGATTTTGCATCCAAACTTAAGGAAATAAATGTCAAATCCAAAAAAAATGTTGATGCGAAAGACACAGTCCTAGTCAAAATTATTTGTACCTGGTAAATTTTTGATGCAGCGTAACACAAACAACTTAAAAATTTTATACGTACTTGATACTATACTGTACATAATAAACTACATATTTGAAAACATTAATTTTAATGCAATAAACTTAATTACCCTGCTTTATATTTCAATCAAAAAATTTTTAAAATTTTAGTTCTAGGAGAAATTACAGATAGTTTAGTTTTGGTCAAGATTATTTGTACCCACAAATTTGTTCCTATTATTATTTGTGTAGTATGGAAAAAAATCAAAATAAAACAGAAAATCAATTAAATTTAAGATTATTTTTGGGTAATTACATAATGATAAAGTCACTAATGTTGTGTACGCAAATGGTCAGTTTTTGTTTAGTCTCAATAACATGTGGTTCAAAAATTTGTTTTTAACATCGCGTAGAATCTTATCCCACTTGGTTTACTTCGCACCCTGCTACACATTTTTGATCTTGTTAGAGATAAATAATTATATTCAAGTTTTTTGTATATTGCACAGCAATGACTCTTCCTATGTATGAGAACATTATTGCGCTGAAGAGCTAATTAGAGACCAACTAATTTATCGTCAACTAGTAATGTTATCTAATTCAATAAACTGAAATTAAACAATGGCCTGGAACAGTTGTATTTTATAGGGCTTACACACAAAGGGAATATGATCTACCGTCAAGTAATAAGGCAAGAATGAAAATCAAAATACAATGAATGGACAATTGTAGGAAAATATAACAAACAAATAAATTACAAACCTCCAAGGAAACCATGGTACTACAAATCAGATATGAGTGCATATAATATAAGGTAAATAAATCGATTAAGAACGCTACCTGCCAAAAATAAAAAATTTAAAAACATCATGGGAATTAAAGAAAACAACAAAAGAGACAAATCACACATGTGACACAGTTGAAGACAACCAACACATTGTGGAGAATTGCTTAAAATACGTCTACATAAGGCAAAGATATAAAGGGCTGAAACCTCACATGGGGATAGCATTTACCTATCACCTGTGTCATAAAGTTGGTGTGACAGTTTTGACAGTACTGATTTCTATTTTAACCAAGATATATTTACTTATACAACGACAGCCAAACAGGTCAAAAGCTTCAGTAACAGGGGTACAGGCATCCAATATAACACGAAAAATCGTATTCAAGAACTATATATCGAAAGTAGTATACAAAATTATACTGATATATCTAACCGTGTAACTGACCATATTCCAGAACTTTAACCAAAAATCATTTTAGACTCCCATTTACAACGCACCTGCCAAATTTCATAACAACCGGATATGGAATAAACAAATTCCATTCTAATTGGCCATATTCCAGAGCTTTATCCAAAAATTATTTTAGAATTCCATTCCCAACACACATGTCAAATTTGATGATACCCGGTTAAGGAATTAGATCCATCCTACTTGGCCATATTCCTCAACTTCATTCAAAACTCATTTTAGAATCCCATTTCCAATACACATGTCGAATTTTATCATAATCGGTGGAGAAATGGGCAAGTTCCATCATTCTTGGCCTTATTCCAGAACTTCATCCAAAACTGATTTTAGAACCCCATTTCCAATACACATGTCGAATTTCATCATACTTGGTTGTGAAATTGACAAGTTCCATCATACTTGGCCATATTCCAGAACTTCATTCAAAACTCATTTTAGAATCCCATTTCCATTACACATGTCGAGTTTCATCATAATGGGTTGAGAAATGGGCAAGTTCCATCATACCTGGCCATATTTCAGAACTTCATCCAAACAACGTTTTAGAACCCATTTCCAACGCACATGTTGAATTCCATCTCAATCGGTTGAAAAATAGGCAAGTTCCATCATACTTGGCCATATTCCAGAACTTTATCCAAAAATCATTTTAGATTCCTATTTCTAACAGACATGTCGACTGTCAGAATAATCGCTTGATAAATAGGCAAGTTCCATCATATAGACAATTTGTTACCTACTCACTACATCCTAATGCAACCCCAACTCAACTCCAACTCAACTTCAACTCAACCCGCAAATTGACCCCTAACTTAACCTTCAAATCAATTCCAAATTCAATGCTCAATTCAGTAATCAAACCAGCATAAATAAAAAAATCGTAAATATTTATCAAACCAGCAGCTGTATTCTGAAAAAACGTAACTTTTTGATTTACGTTTTTTATGACAGGTAAAAACGTGAATCGCAAAATTAACGTTATTTCCTATTCTGAACGAAGAAACCCGTTCACGTTCCTAAAGTTAAAAAAACCCACGTTTTTTGGTTGGGTTTTTGAAACGTTTTTTCATTTATATGACAAAAAAGAAAAAATTTAGCAAAAAATTTGTATTTTGAATTAGTAAAACCGTTGATTGAATATATTAAGATAATACCACCGAGATTTTCGCCGCTACGATCGAGTAACGTCTCCACTGTCGCTTATAAATAGACACAAAATTGTTTGAAACTGGTTTAGCTCTTCTAGCAGCTTAGAAATTGCAAAATAGTTTTATCCTTATAATATTTGTATTAATATTGGTGTAAATGGGTGTATCTTTCGGTTTTCGTTGTTTGTTTTTATTTTTTCGTGTGTTTTGTTTTTGCTTTCGTGCCACAATTTAATTATAAGTTCATTGACCTAAACAAAAACCTAAACAAACCTAAATTTAATAAAATATGTATACGATTTGTGTGGTTTCGAAAAGTAGGAAATTTTTTAAGGTGATTTTTCGTTTCAGCTGTCCATATCATCAAGAAAACTTCTTAGGAAAAATAGTTAATTTATATTGTTTAGTTTTTAAAGTAATTACTTTCTACTAATTATTTTATCGTATAATAAAATCAATTCTAAATAATTTTGAAATTAAATTTGGTTTAAATTCTTAAGTTAGGAATATAAGGAATCACAACTTCAGGCCTAGTTACAATATCAGTCGATACCCATTATTTAATATTTTATATGAATGATCTGAAATTTTCAAGTTTACAGATACGTTAATAAAACAAACACGAAAAATTATAACAAAATTAATTATTAATTATTCAGATTTATTTCAATTCAATATTCGTATTAATTATCACTTCTATTTATAAATGGTTGATGATATCAAATTTTTTCAATTTCTTTTTAGAATTTTTAGCTTTGGAATTAATAATTTTAATTTTCGCTCGGATGAGTACTTTAAGAATTTGTTGGATTATAATGTCTTTATGTAGATCATCCGTACATGACATTTTAATTGATTTACACCTTCCAAATAAATTTTTTAATAATTCTTTTATGAAACAGAATTTTTCAAAATTTTCTGTGAAAATGTTGACTACTGTTTTTGTTACAATTATAATTTTCGGAGTAGGAACTTTTAAACCACCACTGATATTACTTCCAAATTGACGTGAGTCTATTAATAAATAAACTTTTCTTCTTCAAGATCAGGTTCTGCATCGTCTAATTGAATTTCATCTTCGAAGTCAGAGACGTCATATTCGCAATAATTGGTTTCCTCGTGATTCTCATCCAGCGGTCCGAGTTGAAGAGGTACAATACCTGTAATTGGAATTAAATAAATACAAATTAAACATTTCCTTTTAAAGATATTGTATATATTAAAAGTGAATAAACGTATATATATATATATATATAACACATATTTATATGCTTCTTCACGTTTACTATTTATAAAAGTGAAAACGAATATTAAATTACCAGAATTGTTTACATTTAAAGGAATAAATTGTAAAGGAATTTTATCCACAACTTCATCTGTAGTTTGAAAATCATGACTACTGGCGTTTGTCAAACCTTAAAATATGGAAAATTAAATAATCATAAATTTGTATAGATACAAAATGCACAAATAGTTTTGAAAAACTAGAAGTGAATGCAAATAAAGTCATATTTATATTTTACTAGAAATGTCTTTCATATTTAGCAACACGCGTGCATCAGACTGATTGTAAGAAGTAGTGTCGCTGGCCATCATGTGATAAAAACACATTTCTTTTAAATTTTTATGCAGGCGAAGGGCTGATGGATTTCGTTCCTAAGATCCTCTATTAATCCTAATTACCGAAATAGTGTTTTCTAAGCAATCGGAATTTAAATTAGCCGTTAAAATGTATTTTTGATCAGTATTTTTAATTGCATCCCAAAGCTGCAAAATTGCATTAATACTCTGTTGCATACCAGAGAAACAGTATTCACCTGCGCCGTTTGTTTTCTTCCACGTAGATAACCACTGAATTGACTCTTTTAAATTTTCCAAAATATCTTCTGTTTCCTCAGATAAAGCATTGTTATTTGGATTTGACGAATATTTTGTTTTGAAGGTTAAATTGTCAAATAATTTATTTAATCGAAAAAAAAAAATTTGCGGTGCTAAGAGCTATTATTGGTTTTTCGGTTGCGCTAAACAACTCTGTGTGTGCTGCAGCATATATAGCTGTTGATACATGATGACTGAAAACTTGTGTTACCAGTTTCACCCTCATTTTTTGAAATGAATCAGGCTTAATGTGGGCCTCAGTCAGTTTGTGCATAGATCTTATTACATTATTTTCAATATTAAAAAGCTTTACTAAAACGCACCATGACACTTCATCCTCTCCTATCAAAAAATTTGATTTCAAAAGGTTATTTCGAAAACTCTTAAATAGGTGTACAACGTCGTATAAGACACATTTACACCTAGGTGCTTGTAAGCTGTCCTATTTGGTGATCCTTGATCGCAAATTACGGCGTGTACGTCTATTCCATTGTGGATTAAAATAGCAAGCGTCGATTTTAATATCTCGGATAGCTGAATTCCTCGAACGCTGCCACAATAATACCCAATTACCTATATTCAATAACAAAAAATTTTATAAAATCGTGTATCATTATAAAAAATAAAAACTTACTTGTTTCCAAGGTTTATTTAGCCCTCTCAGCATAAACAGTAAAGCATACTCCGAAAATGATCTTTCTCGACCTAATTCACCGAGGTCACTAAAACCGTAAACAATGTCTTCTTTCGAACTATACTCCAATTCTGTTTTGATACTCATTTCATCAAAAACAAGCACACAGCGTTTCTCAAGTTCAGATGAGTCCTTGAATTTTTCCTTTAGCATTTTTAGGATTTGTAATGAAATCCCGGTCGAAAATTCGATGGTATTGTACCACCGAATAATTGTACTAGGGCTCGGTAGCGTAAACCCTTCTTTTAATAAAAATTTATAAAAACTTGGCGACCGATAATGAAATTTCAGAAACAAATCTTTCTATTCCGGAGCCCATTTAGAATTTGGCGTGTGAATGGTTTGGACTTTTACGAAGGTTTTGACACTATCACTTTTGCCGGCCATCAATTTATTTAAAACACATTGGATCTCATTTTTTAAAATTTGGTTTGGTTTAATTTTTTTCCTTTTTGGAGATAGTAATAATTCAACCGTCGGCACTTGATACTTAATAATTTTGGAATAATAGGAATTAGGACTGCTACTTTTTAGAATTTCTAGTAATGGAAACTGAGATTCATTTATAAAATTATTTGTTGTTGGTGTTAAATTTTTAAATGGATTGGAGTACGTTTTGGGATGATTTTCTTTATTAACTTTTAGCACAACACTTTCCGTTTCATGGTCATTATATTGTTCTTGGACCTGATTTTTTTTATTATCACGTATATTAAAATTATGGTTAATTATTGTATTATGGGGCATACATCACTTTTATCACTTTTATAATGTTTTGGAATGGCAAACATACTAAGTCTGGTTTTAAATGCACTTTCGTTTATAAATTTTGGATCAAAATGATCGGCACATAAATAAACTTTTTATTTTTCGGAAGCGAAAATAGTTTTTTGTTGCCAGAATTTTTAAACCAAATATCACGCCGGTTGTCGTGGGGAATTAAAATCCTTGGAGTCCCGTAGGCTTTCTTATTATTGCAGTTGAAATATGAACAAAATTCCATTTTCATAATCAGTAAAGAAAACAATAATAATTAAATTGTCTGATTCTCGTTTGATATAAAAAACAACTGAATACAATAAAAAGGAGGCTACTTAAAACGAATAAAAACAACACATCATGTGATGCAATTGTTTTTACTTTTCGTTTGCTTTAAACATCTTGAAGCATTGGTTTATATATTTTCCTTAGGATATCGATATTAGTGAAATATTATACAATAAACTATTGTAAATTGAGCTTCAACGTGTTAATATTTTATATTTTAATTTTTTTGAAACTTCAGGGAAAAATATATTTTTCTTTATTGATTATGAAAGAAAGAGTAAAACATTGATTTTATATTTCTTTAATGCTTATGAAAGAAAGAGTAAAACATTTGATTTTTTTTTTTATAAAGCATGATGTTTTTTGGTTTAGCGTTAGTATAATAAAAATCAAACAAACCTAAAATGATTTTTATTCCTTTCTAGCTGCATTGTTTTATTGAAACCTGGCTTTGTTCTTCTTAAACCAAAACCATAATTGTTTTGCTCTTCGTTGGCCTTGTGAAAGATGAAACAAAAAATTTAAATTGTTGTTGTATTCCGCAGTGATACTATCTATAATATACTCAATCAACGGTAAAACGAATATAATTTGGGTGCCGTTAAATTTTAGAATTTCATAATTAAATTAACAGTAATTTAGCGAACAGACAAGAGAAAATGCGACGCGCAACAGAGACAAGCAAACAGCGGGATAGAGGAAGTACTGCGATGATTTGAACTACGTAAACGAATATGTAATGTTAATGTCTTATTAGTACATATTACCAAATAATTTATTTGAATTTTTTTTTTTTTTTCGATTTCTTATACTATAAAATTCACAAGAAATTCGAGCACGGTTCGGCCAATCCGGCAATGTTATTATTACTAAATTGTAATTTTTTGTTGTATTCGGTGAAACCATCACTATATATTGTACAATATATTTTAGAATTAATAAATAATACCGGCAGGTACCCCGGTTTCCAAAAGCTTTCCAAATCTCCGCCTTGACCAAAGAAACAGATTGGCGAAAAAAAAATTCAAATCGGACAAGCCATTCTCGAGATACCATGGGTCCAGACACACAGACGGACGGACATTTTGTTTTGTTGCTTTTTCAGACTCAGGGACTTTCAAAACGTCGAGAAAAGTGGTTTTGGATCAACCAAATTTTTTGTCATTTTTGACAGGATTTCAATACTTTGTCTTTTTAGACCGAAGGAAAACCGGTCTGCCTATTACCTTTTTTGACCTATTGGTATGGGAATCGAGGAAAACTACTTATATCGCATTTGCATTTCTAAAATATGCCAAAAATGAAGCCACATTTTTAAGTGTTCGGAACAAAAATCAGTACTTCGACTGAATAAAATATTTCGAACATTTTTCATACGGTTTAATAATTTACAATCAACCATTGTAAGAAATTTTGTTGCTCTTTAAGACTGCTTTTAACGTTATTCTGCCAGGGAATTCTGAAAGAAATCAATAAAACAAATTTGAATTGTAAAAATCACTTATTTCGTTGCAAAGTGCGATTTGTGATCAAAACTGTATTTAAAGTAACTGTTTTGACCCTTTTCCTTAAGAGTAAACATATTTGTTTTTGTTAAAGTTATGTACACAGAGATTCTTAAAGTTAAATTCACGTGTTTCTACCTACATAAGTACTACAAACAGCGATTAAAATATGTACATTTGTGGTTATAAGAATTTCTTCGTTTCTCTGAACCTAATCAATCAAACAAGGGAAAATTAAAAGAGAAGTATTTAAATGTACACATTTAAAGGAGGAATAATTTGTGTAGAGTTTTCCCCTTATATAGCGTAACATAATACTACATATACAAATTTTTCATTCATAACATTTCTCCTTCTAAATTTTCATGATTAGGCAGGGATTCAAATAAAAATTTAGATTTTTGTTTGTGCGGTAATTTTATTATTTCTTAAATTTAGATATTGGTTGTATGAATAAACTTAGTCAAAGGGGAAAATGAAATTATTCTAAACGATTTAATTCTTATGAATGAATTTTTTTTTTCAATTTAAATAAACATTTATTTTGTAATTTATTCGAAATATTCTGTTTATCTCATTTGTTTGTAATAACGATAAGTAAGTAATATGTATGTAAATTCCGACTGGAATTGGTTATTGCTAAAATGTGCTAAACCTGAAATATAAAACCTTTTATTACTTAATTCTTACAATGTTTACCGGCTTCCCAAATTTTAAGGGAAACATTTCTGGATGTGTTTTTTGGATATGATTACATTTAAATTCGTCAACTTTTCACTGAAATTGGGTTGATTATATTATTCAACGAACAATATAATGTTGTTACAGTTATCCAAAGGAATACCATTACACGTGACTCGAATAAGTTCTTACTAAAGTACTTTCTCTACTTTTGCTACTATTTTTCTGTTTTTTATTCAATATTTCGTCATTAAAATTTTATAAGATGGTATAAGAAAAATACGCTAGTGAATATTTATTTTTGAATTCATTCATTCAGTGATATTTTTAAGCTAATCTGCTTAAAAATGTTGAATTTCTCTTGTTCAATTTTTGCAATAAGCTGGTTTATCTTGAACTTTTAAAGAACAATTATGAATAGAGACTCACATGAATAGAGACGAACACAAATGAAAAGTGATGTTAATAATTTTAGGTCCGTGCAGTGCGATGAGTCCATTTTTGTTTCCCGCACTTTTATCACAATAATTTTTTTAAACAAACCTTATCAAAACAATAAAGGCTGTTTGAATTTAAAATAAACAAAAACATTTAAAATAAATATTTAATACATTTTCATTTAGTCCTTATATATTCAGTGTCTTTTTTCGCCGGTTGGGAGCCTGGGCATGCATAAAAACTCCGTCCTCATTGAATTTTTCTTTTATAGTCATTACCAGGTGTGATTGCAGAACAGTTAAATATTGACCCGTGTTCATTATCCTGTTTACTACATAAAGTTGAAAGAGTCCTTTTGATGATATTGCTTACCAAACCATGGCTCTAACAGATTGTTTGATTTGCTGTTGGACATAGGAACGTAAATATTCTTCTCCTTTTGATCTACGAACGGTCCTAAACATTGATAGTGACAAAGTCATCATAATCTCGAAACCGAATACATACAAGCTAATCAGAAAATAAAAAAAGATAAAGTTAAAAGAGACATTTATTGAAAAGTCTAACTTTAAAATATTATTAAAAGTAGGAATTTTTTTGTTTCTACTTTCTTCGTCCACTCTAGACAATGTAAAATGTCCATGTTTTTCTTTGTTGTATCATCCTTGCGTTTTGTAGCATTTAAGTTTTTTTTATGATGAGATGAAGCTACCGTGTGTATTTTGGGATTTCACGAATTGAACGGTAAGCGGGTCATAAAACTTTGCGGCTGAACCTCTCCAATATCATCCAAACAAATAGTCAGTAATTCCACCATTCATCTTTTAATAAATATATCCATCCTCCCTGCAACTCATCTGAAGATTGGTGCAATTAATAAAAAAAAAATAAAAACAAACAAAATTGAAGAAGAGGTGATGACGAGGAGAAGGGGTGGCAGTATATATGAACGGAAAATGGCGTATGACGGGAGTGAAGTCTGAATCTGATAACTGGTCAGATTAAAATTAAAGAAATAAAAGTAAATTTTGTGTGCCCGTAAACGTCGCGGAATAAGAGGACAAAAATCTTTGTGTGCCTTTTTAGTATCCGCTGTTTATTTTTTTGTTTACGGGTCGGTTCAAGCATAAAATATTTATATACAAGTGTAATTTATTATTGTATATTTTGATGAAAATAAAATATAAATAAAATACGTGTGAGATATACGATTTGTAACGAATTAAAAGGTGCGGTTGTTTCATTTTTTTTGTGTTCGCTTACATCGCTGAGTCCGCTATAATTTTCCTTGAAAAGAAGAAAAACACAATAAGAGACAAACTGTGAAATGGTGATGTGAAAAAAAAGATTGTGAAGTTAAAAAAACAAAAACAAATACAAAACAAATCAAAGAGCGATCAGACAAACGATCAAAAGTGTTTTTGTTTAGTGATCATAGTGCCAAGTGAATTAAGAAGATAAACTATCAGTGAGTGGTGAATCGGCGTCGTGGCACGTGCAAGGTGCGGAACAGCAGAGCTTGGATGTACTAAAAGAAGACAAATCATCAGTTCGCTGCATAGAGGTCTTTTAGGTGAGTTGTGAGTCCCTCATTAGTGTGTTTTGTCCCGTCACGGATGTCGCAGAGTGTCGTGGCACGCTGTTTTTTTTTCTTTCTCGCTTTATTGGTGCGAAACAGTTTATTTATTATTACCGTTAGCGCGATCTTTTTCAGAAGGTACAAGATACGGTGGTTTCTCAGTGGTGTTATTTTGGACCCCGCCACGTGTCGGACTGCTCAAAAGTGAGCTAAGCCGGCTTATTGTGCTGGTAGACTGACGCCCAAACCACACACAGTGGAAATCAATAAAGAGTCTACCCCAATCACCGCGCGTAGACGAACCAAATTGGATGACACGTTACAGTTTAACCTTTGCTTCTTGCGAGGTCGTCCTGCACTTAGCCCAGATTGAAAAAGTCTACTTCTCCTAAAAGGAGTATTTCCAGGGCATATTAAATTTGTATTACACGAATTCCTTGTATTGGTCGATATTTACCTTAATGACGTGTCAACTATACACAAGGTTGCAGTTCTGGCATTGAAAATCACTTTACCAAGAATTTTTATGAGGTGATAATAATTTGGCCACATCTGAATTATGAAATAATAAATTGCTTTATTAGCAACAAGAGGCAGATGGAATAGAAAGAGAGAAAGCAAAAAATATTTATAAGGTCACCAAACAGGAACTTCTTTTAATTAAAATAAAAACATAACCGTATTAAAATCAATAACTTGTTATTTTGAAGATGGCATGATGTGATGATAGGGTAACCAGACTGGTTCCTTCAGACATCAGACATGTTCTGGTTTTTCAAACTTCAAGAGCCTCCAGTATTGACTGTATTTCTTACTAAGCTTAAAATAAGGTACACATACAATTTTTTCTTTACTATGAAACTATATGGGAAAACGCTTATTTTCATTGACAGATTTAGTTTATTAGAAATGTGATCTTTTGTTTTGTTTTTATATGAAAATGTATTTGATTGAAAAATCGAGTCTTGAAAATGTTTATTTTTTAGTGAAAATCGCCATGAAAAATAAGGTACTTTTGAAATTTTAAATATTGTTGTTTTTGTAATATACGTCATCAACATAACTCGAAATTTATAAACAGTACAATAATCATCTCTTTCATTGCCTCCGTTCAAATTTGAATTCGAATATGTTTCTATAGTTATTTTGAATTTGCAAAGCATGCTAGATTGTTTTGATTTTTTGTTTTCTTCGCACTCATTGTATTGATTTATTTTTTTCTGTTCTGCTCTTTCTGATTTATTCTATTTTAATTGTTAAGCGGAAACGTGTTGTCTTTTTTCTTACCACTGGTTTTAGATGAGGACATATGATGACGTCATTAAACCGAATTTTCTCTTTTTAATTACATTGTTGTTGTTGTAGAATGTTTTTTAATTTAATTTCCCTTATTTTCTTTTGATTATTGTTGGAAAATAGGGAAATTTGAGAATCTGTGTTTCAAATGAGTAAGACATTGAGTTGTTTGTTTGTGATTTCAGAAAAAAGTATTTAACTGGGTTTAACATGTTTTATCTTTAATCGGAATCGCGTTTTTTCTAGCAATCACTATGAAAATAAATGAATTTTTAGTGTTTCTATATCCCTTATTTTAAGTTCATTTTTCACATGCCGGCTCTATTCAGATCAAGATGGCTCTGGTTTAACACATTTGTTGTAAACTTCTTAGATTTTTTGTATCTCGTTGATGTGTGACATTGTACCTTGTAGTCAGAAAATATTTGTATATTTCTTTGCCTGAGATAGAGGATAGTTTAACGCATTTGTTGTGAACTTCTGAGAATTTTTGAACATCATGAGATAGAGGATGGTTTAGTGCATTTGTTGTAAAGTACAAAACTTCTATAAGGTTAACAACAAATGCAATAAACCATTAAACCGTGTAATTATCTTATTTCTCATGCTGTTTATATCGCATTTTACAGCAAACAATTTATTTTCTTTTGGCAAACATCATGATCTGTAGAATTTTTTCCAAAAGTTTGTAACGTAATTAAGTCAAGTGACCGATCACTTGACCCAACCTGTTAACAGAAATTTTTATCCATTCAGGGACTCCGGAGCGGTCATTTTAGCCGGCTAAAAGCTCAGGGTTTGGGTGTGGGGTTTTCCGGAGTATGAATGGATCTTGCTAGACCGCAGGAACCGTTATTATTAAAACCAACATAAGGATCAACTCACTAACTCGCGCCTATCGACCTCGACCTACCAATCCCATCCTTTACATAAAAATTCCTAGCCTCTCATCATCTCTTTCATCTCCTCGGTAGTAAACTCAAACTAAACAATAGAAAGGAACACATGAAATAACAACGCCAAGAGAACACCGGAGAAATGAACAACGAGAGGAAGCTGAAACCCAAAAATTATTAAACAAAAAAAATATATAATATAATATTGTAGTAAAGAAAAATATAATCATGCAAATTTTAATCGTTATACCGAGAGTCAGAAAGCAAAAACTACAAAAAAAATATATTTATGAATGAAATTAATTTTCTAGAAATTTAACAATTAATAAAGGAGAAATTTAAAGCTATTGATAAAAAAAAACGAAAGCAAAAACAAATATTGATACTTAATGAAAAATTGAATAAAAAAATAAAAAATTTAAAGCAAAAATGAAAGCATCTGACCAACATAACATATTTAAAAAAAAAATTAAAATAATAATAATAATAAAAACGAACGGTTTATTTTTGTTGTACTGCTACTGTTGTGGCTGCTACTGATGACCATCAAAAATCCCTCACTGCACAATTGTAATACTATAATTCATTGCTATATTTTATGACCAGCTCATTAATTGTTGACACCGCAACACAATATACCGCAACCCGTATAATATGAATGTCACTCCGAATGATCATGCAGTAATTTATGATACGGGAATATGCACCGTATTTTAGATGTCACACCACCGAAATGCCGCAGACAGCTTATTGCATACAGAACCCAGCAACCAGCGTGATTCTGATATTGCACCCGCAAAATCCAATGAATAGCTTTGGGTATAGCATACTACTATACTCCGTAATTTGGATATCGCGCCACAATAATTAACACACGAAGAAAACATGTGCGTAGCACTGATTTGATAATAATAATTTTTTTTCTCTGGTGGTTTTAAAAGTTCACACTATTTATTCACAAAAGCGAAAAAAACGTACGAGAAAACAAATCAGCACAGAATATGTTCAATTTATTTATTTATAACTTATAATTTATGTAATTTTTATATAATTTATAGAATTTCAAATTTTTAGAATTTTATTAAATTTACGATAATTATAAATTTTATATTTAATAATTATAAACTTAACTTTAAAGAAAAAAAAATTCACAGCAATCTCTAATTTTATTTTATTCTCTAAATATATTTTTTTTCCTTATCTTTAAAATAATCGACTCACTCGGGTCGAGAGCAAAAACATGACTCTCGTTCAAAAATCAAAACCTTCCGATCGCGAATTTTTTTTTTTCTTTTTAATAATTTTTGTTTGTTTTGTATCAATTTCATACTTCCATCTTCCCCTCCCCCCCCCCCCTTGTTCATTTACACAACTTCCAGCCGCACACAAACTGACAAGTACATGGCCAGGGCAGTATAACCATATTCGGCGTTCAAATGCCCAAGCGGCGACGACACAATAAGGCGATATAACGATGAGCAAGTGACCTACATTCGAAAAATAATTGTAAAAGTCAAGTCAAATCCATTTAAGTTATTAACCGAGGAGATGAATGAAAGAAAGAAGAAGTCAAACTACTATAACTCAAAGGAATTCAAAGATACGCATTTTTTTTGGAACGATCGACGTACTATCGAACGTTACAAGTTTTTTGCAATTTCTGTTAGAATTAACAAATGTGTCATGATAGCAATATTTTTCAAGGAATAGAGCAAAACTGTATAAGCATTAAACGATCATGATATACAAACAGTATCAAAACATCTAAGTGTTTGGGGATAGAATTTTGGGCTAGCTTCACAAGAAATATTAAAAACTTTCGTCACAGCAGTGTCACGATACTACTATATAGTGTTACCATCGCATTTTTGCTAACACTTCACATATGTATACACTGAGAGAAATATATTCCCATATCAAGCGCATTACTCATAAGGTAATGCCTAAAAGTTGATCGAATGTTCGCTAAACGGAACTACATATTCTTAAATACGTAGTAAAATTCAAATTGTCGAGCACGATTTATGGTTTAAAAAAATGCTGAAATCAAGTAACTGAAGCTCTATTTTAACAAAAGAAAATTCTTTATTCATGAATATTATACATATTTAACATAAGAATTTTAAAATTTACAAGTTGATAAGACATCTTATTATGTCGTCTGTATACAAGAATATGCCGCATAAGCTAAACAGGTAATTTTTTTTGTGAAAAGCGAGTGAAAAATTAAAACATAAAATGAAGGCAAATTCGTATTCTTTAGGTTTAATCTTGTGCCGTTTGAGTTTTTTCTGTGGTTATTTTTATTAAAATTTAGTTATTTTCAAACATTTTAAGATAGCTTCATATAAACTGCTGTTTGTTTTCCTTAACACTCAAAACAATCTGACATATTTTAGCTGTCAAATAATCGATCTATTGCAATTCCAATTCCATTTTGTAGTTACTGTGTTTGTCACCAGAGTTTTCGTATTTTATTTTCTCTGTTTTAAATGTTGTCTTCTTGTATATTTTTGTTAATATTTTATAAAAAAACTAATAATGAAATTATCTAATGCGTAACGGCCGTCTACATATGTTTTTGATTTTCAGGCAACAATGAAAGTATTATAAAAATCATACTACCAACTTTTCAACATAAATCACGAAAATTGGTTGGCTATTTCTTTTGACCAAATTTGAATTCCAATTCCAATTCCTTGGTCAAATGAAATGTCACTAAAAATAAATTCAACGCACTGAGTGGTGAATAAAAAATTCCGAATGATTCAAGAATATGGTATTTGGTTGCAAGTTGAATATATGTACATAGGGAATAATACCAAGGGAACTATTAAGGGAATTTTGACAGATGTCCACATGTGGAAAATGGATGTGGAATTCGAGAATAGGGCCCCTGGAGATGCTTCGCAAACAGATAAGCCTTCTCTTTGTAACCTCTTGCCCAGGTCCCATATTCCTTTTTAAGTGGAGGCACTTGCATTTTAGGTATTTTGAGTCCCTTCGTCGTCTTCCGGCTAACTAGATATCTGTTGATTGATTCATTTTAACCTTCTTTAAGAAGGGATTTGAGACTGTTACATAAATTGTTAAGAATTGTTTTGTTCTCCGGTGTTCGATTAATTTGCCAGGTTTTACGAGCTTGTCGTTTTTCTCTTACGCCAAGTATGATGTAACTTGCGTATTTCACAACCGATTATTATGAAATTCGACATGCGTGTTAGAAATGGGATTTTAAAATGAGTTTTGGATGAAGTTCTGGAATATGACCAAGTAGGATAGAACTTGCTCATTTCTCAACCGATTATTATGAAATTTAACATGTTTATTGGAAATGGGATTCTAAAATGAGTTTTGGATGAAGTTCTGGAATAAGGCCAAGTATGATGGAACTTGCCTATTTCTCAACCGATTATGTTGAAATTCGGTATGTGTGTTGGAAATGGGATTCTAAAATTTTTTTTGGATGAAGTTCTGAATATGGCCAAGTATGATGGAATTTGCCTATTTCTCAACCGATTATTAAGAAATTTGACATGTTTGTTGGAAATGGGATTCTAAAATGTTGTTTGGATGACGTTCTGGAATATGGCCAAGTATAATGGAACTTGGCTATTTCTCAACCGATTATGATATTGATGAAATATCACATGTAGAATGGAAATGGGATTCTAAAATGAATTTTGGATGAAGTTCTGGAATAAGGCCAAGTATGATGGAACTTGCCCATTTCTCAACCGATTATGTTGAAGTTCGACATGTGTATTGAAAAAGGGAATCTAAAATGAGTTTTGGATGAAGTTCTGGAATATGGCCAAGTATGATGGAACTTGGGTATTTCTCAACCGATTATAATGAAATTCAACATGTGTATTGGAAATGAGATTCTAAAATGAGTTTTGGATGAAGTTCTGGAATATGGCCAAGTCGGATGGAACTTGACTATTCCTTAAAACCGATTATAATGAATTTTGATATATGTGGTGGAAATAGGATTCTAAAATAATTTTTGGATAAAGTTCTAGAATATGGTCAAGTTACACGGTTAGAAATATCAGTATAATTTTGTATACTACTTTCGGTATAAAGTTCTAGAATACGATTTTTCGTGTTAAATTGGATGTATGTACCCATGTTAATGAAGCTTTTGACCTGTTTGGCTGTTGTTGTATAAGTAAATATGTTGGTTAAAATAGAAATTACTACTGTCAAAACTGTCACACCAACTTTATGACACAGGTGAATGCTATATCCCTATTGAAGATACCAAAGACCGAAGTTCTGATCACTTCGTGAGGTTTCAGACCTTTATATTTTTTAATTAAAATATGTACTAAGAAAACAAAACTTTGTTAAATTTTTATTGTTGTTTTCAATGGTAACTGTCATTAGATCCGGACAACATGCGTGACATATCAAAACACCGATATTTTACTTTATTACCTAACACGTCACGTAGATTTACGTTGTTTTATTCCAACTTCGAAAGACGGGCAACGTAAATTTACGTTTTTATATACATATGTTTTTATCTAATTTTTTCAAAAATGTCCGGAAACCAAGAACAATACACAAAAAACAACGGGCGAGTTCACGCTCAACTCGCAAAAGAATTATGTGAAAACCTGCAGCTGCAACTACTGAATCATTTCAAGTCTCTTCGATGGGCCTGAGAACTGTTAGCTCAGTATTTAAATTACGATACAATTTTTGGTTAAAAAGTCAATAAGTTGTTCTATTTTGGATTTGGAGGACGAACCTTGCCGACCCTAATGGTTTAATTGAAAATTGAAATTTATAACCGACTATACTTCAGTATAGCGATGTCTTGGTGAGCTTGAGCAAAGTACAATTCTGTCAAGTTAATTATCTATAAACCTGCCCTGAACGCTTCAAAATTTACAAGACAATTGTTGATGATTCCATATTTAAACTTTCGTGAATGGTCACGGCAAACCAGGGGCCCTATCATGATTTCTGCTGCGAACATTTTTTTTTACGTTATCGTGAATTTGGGATCACAAAACACGACACTTTTTGGCCATCTATTCAATAGCGAGAAAAATTAGTCGGGCAATTTTCCGATTGATTTATTGTTGAGGATTGCGACAAGTTTTTGCATCTAATCTAAACTAAAATCAAAACTAGTCTCAAAATAATGCCGCGTACGATAGCGGAATTCATAATAAGAAAGTTGAAGCGGGTCGAAAAGAAAATGATAGAGGCCCTGGTGAACAAAGCAAAGTGGCATCGCTGATTTGATTGATTTGAACTAAATGAAATATGGCGGTTTGCGCTAAAAAGCACTACTTTAAATAAAAGCGCAATTTTGACTGTACATAAAATCATAGCAGCTACAAAGATGGTAGCATATCTCTCTGCGGCTTCTTTCTTGCGCGTATCTTTAGAAAATGGCGTTCGAATCTGCTTACCACTCTTATACTTTTTGTTTCCTATATGCCCCGCATAACCAAACTCAGCAATAGCATGAGCAATACTAAACATAGCATACCGATTAAACAATTTCAAAATTATTATTTTATTATGTATCAACGTATGTACATATGTGCCATTTTCACAGCTCGCTAAGACGTATGATATTTAATATTTAAAGTATGGGTGCATTATCAGTTCTTACATAGAAAAAATAATTTTTTTGAACTGTTGTACCGTTTAGAAATGATATTTAAATCTGAATGTGATGTTTATAGGGTAATTTCAAAAATTTCTGCATAAAGGGATATTTTCCTTGTGTAGATGTATGAAAAATAGCTCAATTTTGACAATCTTTTTTAATTTTATGATTTTGTGATATTATTCTGAAGACTGAATTTGTGATAAAATTGAATAAAAGTTTTTTTCCTTGAAATTAAGTTTTTTTTTGGTCATATTTAAGTTTTTTTTTTGGATCGGTCTGGCAACACTGTACACATGCATACTTTTTGTGCCTTTTCATTTTAATCTGACGGAAATTGTAATTCGAATTACATCGTATGCAAGTTCGGTGCATGTTATGTTCGTTTTTCTCGTATTTAATTTATAATTTCGGTCGTACCGGATTTTCCGTTCCTTTTTTTACATGAAATGACTTACCCCCGCTAAAGATGTTTTCACATAAAAAATAACACGTCTCGTTCAGTGTTAATATTGTATCGTAATTATTTTACTATGTTTCTATCACAAATCACAGCTCTCTGAGTACTAAACTGCTTCTCTATCTTTATATACAATCTTCTATAAGCTTGAAAATTGTCATTACAAGCGGAACATTTACATACGAAGTAACGTACCCGTAAAGCATTTTTTTGATATTTGACCATAAAATGACCGAGTATTGACTGTAGGACCATTAGAGACGAAATAAGACAAATGTCGGTTAATTGTTCAGTCAATTGTTTGTCTAATCCTTGCCGAAAAATGGACGAAAGAGAAAGGCAGTTTCGCCTTTACCAATTCGACTTACATTTGACTTTCGAAACTGCCGGACAAAATACTGTCTGATGGGCTATTAAAAATATGACCATCAATTGTAAGTCAATATTCCCAACCAAGTGGATTTGGTAAATGTCTGTCAAAATGTAGCCAAGTTAGCTAAAAAAAAATACGACTTACATTAGTAAGTAGAATCTGACAGTCCAAAGGGGTTGAAAAATGTTTGTTTTTGGCCTGTCATTTGTGTACCCCTAAAGGTAGACATAATTGGTTGACTTATCGAGAACGATTCCGCGGCACATTTGTAAGCATATTATAATTTATAATAAAACTATTGATATCGAATTAAAAAAGTGAATATCTTATTTACCAAAATTTTATTGTCATTTTTCAAATAATATAAAATTAAGTACATTTTCTTAAATATTGTAATAATAAAAATAATTCTTAATTAATAATTCATAAAATAAAGCTTATATTATTTAAAAATAAAATATAACAAATTCAGTTGTAACGAAAATAAATTAAAATAAACAGTACCAGATTATTTTTAGTTGACTTCAATATCACAATAAATGTAAAACTTAACAATAATTGTACATTATGCAGCACTACTTGGTTTATCTTGAGCATAGCGATAACGCTCCGAGGCCCTCTTCAATACGTCTACGAAATTCTTCCTAAATTCTACTTTGCTCACTTCGGGAAAGCCAAGTTCTACAAACCGATAGTTTATTGTTGTCTCTATTAAGATTAAAATATAACTTAAATCTAAAAAGGCATTTTTCAGTTTTTCTAAAAAAGGAAAAATAATTTATGTTTGTTAATAGCTATAAGTAAAATAAATGATTGAGGTGGATTTAATAAAGCAAATAACGTTGTTATACTGGATACTCTATTCTAGTTTTGGTCTTCAAGCAAAACATCAAAATAAATTATAAATGAATATAAGTATATATTCAAATATCGGAATCATAATAAAATATCCAATATTGGGAAAATGAGGCTGAAGCGTACCTTTCTTAATATTAATGGCTCCCGTCCATGTAAATTTATGAAGGGTTTCATCGTCCAACAGCTTTTCTATTATATTTCGAATGTTTTTGTTTACCTTTTTCCCCTCCACTTCAGCTTTAAGAAAAAGTAACTAAAAAATTCAATATCATTAGTTCAATACTTTATACATAATAAAAATTAATGTGTTTTAGTGCATACCATTTGATCGCTAAACGTTTTATCTCGTAATCTTACGTCGAACTGTTCGACGTCAGCAATACTTGTTAGTGGTAGCAGGGGAACGGTGAAGTTTGGATCCTTTTCAATTGACTTGTTCGTGGTATTTTTAATAAAGGATATGAGATCTGGTAAAAATTGGACGAATGGCTTTAATGTGTTCTCCAACGATTCCAGCCTATTTGGTAAAATATTTGCTATTGGTTTTAATATATTCTCCAATGACTCCACCCGATCTTTTAAAATTTTTATATCTTCGCTCATATTGGCGATATGGGTTTTTAAATCTGAATTACTAGATTCACCTATGTTGTCCTGATTTACAATGCCTAAAGGGACATTGCATCTAAACACTTGACCTAATAAAATATAAATATTATATTTCGTATTTAATAAAATTATATTGATTTATCATTCAATTATACCTTGATCTTCGTCCAACTCTTCATTACTGTTGTAAACGACCGCGGGTCCATATTGTACATCCCCTTCATAAATGATAGATGCATTATTGATGGTTTCAGATGAAATGTTCTGTAAAACATTATCATATTGATTGTTAAAATCAATTACCCTAAATTGCTTATTTTTATGCGATACTGCTTCCGACTCCGAATTTGAAAAAACCTCAAAGATTCGTTCACGCCGTTTTGCTTCACTAAGGGTTTCTGAAAATATTTATCAATACAATTTAATTAAATGCTAAATAAGATAAAATGTAATTACGTAAAAAGTAATGTAAAAAATGATCACCTATATTATCTTGAAGTAATTTATATTGGTATTTTACCCAACTGTTAGTTGGGGTTGCCTTTGTTTCTAGCATCCGTTTGATGTTTTTCGTATCGGGCCAATATAAATGTGCTCCATCAATCCAACTTTTACAAACTATTGTAACCTCCTTTTCATTATTGTCATCGATGGTTTCGATAATTGCGTACATATTCAAAGGTAATGCTGAAATTATGCTAAAATTAGGAGATTTAAAATAATTAGGGGATTTAAATTAAATTTAACTAACTAACTAATTAAACTAAATATTACACTATTTCAATTTTATAATTCCCCACAAATTTAGAACTGAACCCAGATGAATTAATGTACCAACGCAAAAATGTTTGGTTTGAGAATCGCAAATAAAGAAACATTATTTATAAAAACCTTAAAATTTAAAATATAACTAAATTTAATTATGTAATTTATAAATCTACAAAATTTTACTATTTAATCGGTTTTAAAAACATTTCTATAACGATGCACGAATATTCAAAAATGGTTGAATAGAATATAATACAATTCACGTACCAACCATGTGTTTGCACTTAACAAAATAGGTTATGTTTTATAACCATGAATGGGCTACAAAATTATAATTTAGTCAAAATATTTTTGAATTACTACTAAAAATATATATATCAAATATACTTATATTTATATCACAATTCAATAATATATCACTATGTAATAATATAAACTGCAAAATCACTGGTTTCTTAACAATTAATAATTTTTTAAATAATAACTTATTATTGACGTATAATTATACATCTAACACGCTTTAAGGAGAACTCGTAACTAATAAATCTAAACGTGCACGTGGTTAACAATTTTAAATCGTCAATGTCCGTAAATAGTCGATACATACAATAAACAGACAAATTCGCCGCTATTTTAATTTAGTATTTCATCATGATTCAATAAAAACCAGGTTAACCCGAAATATGTAAACAAATGGCCATCTTTTTTTTTGACGTCACCCAATTCTCTTTACGTATAAATTGCAACAACAAATAAAAAATGGAAAGTAAAACAATAATAACTTATATATTTATCGGACTTGCATGAAGTCAAGAACACGTGGTTTCAAAAATTGGGCTAACCTGGTAATTTATTGAATCATGGTATTTCATCTTCTATGACAATTCTAAGTCGGAAATGTCCGTAATTAGTAGTTCATAGTCCGAATTATGGACAAATTCATCTTTTTCGATAAGTCGCTGTTTTTTTTCGTCTCCATTTTGTATTTAATATTTCAATCGACAGTTTGTTTCGTCTTTTTATTTGATTCTGGGGTCCAATTTAAAGTCAATTCCGTCTCTTTTAAGTTTATTTGTATTTTTTAAATTAAGCGTTAGACATTTCCGTCTCTAACAGATTTTATCGTCTCTTTTAGAGACGAGAATGTCGCGATGGACGAAAATTGTTTTACGGGGTAATTACAGGTTTGCTTTAACTATCGCGACTTCAAATTATAAAAATTATATCTAGAATATTATCGTCGCTACCATCTCAAAATATCGAATATGGAATTTTTCTTTTCAGGAGGCCAAAAAAATATTCGATGATTTGACATAGAAACATTGAAAAAATGCGCGTAGTATTCGAAACTTTACCAGAACAACATCTATGCTTCTGTTAAAGCTATAAAAATTAAAGATTTGATACTGTATTTGGCCAATTCTAGAGTTAATGGTAGATCCACACAATGTGTTTTTACAAGTCCATACTTCTAGAAATGTGTCAACAATTGTAACAATTTTTTATGTCCACAAATTGTATTTTTGGTTTTGTGATTATGTTTTTGAACATATGTATTTTTCGAAAATACCTTCATCATTTTGGTATGTTTTTACACCGACGACCGTTTATATTATTGTTATAAAATGCAAAGCTAATATGTATCTGTATATTGTGTCACGACGTTACTAATCCGTTAGCTAGTTTTTCCTATATACTAAGCGGCGCCAATTTGTTGGCATTGGGCTATCAGGTGGATAAATGTTAGCTAAAGCTTTATGTTTCAGTTTTCTGTTAAATAGCTTTAATATAGTCTTAGCTGCATAACCGTTATTCGCTGCTATTTCTAAAATTATATTAAGCTCTTTGTTATAATTGGATTTGGTCAAAGGAATGTTTATTAATCTATCTAAGAATGAGGGGAAAGCTGACATTTTAATATTATGGGAATGGTTTGAAGAGTTAGGTATAATGGCGTCTGTGTACGTGAGTTTTCGATAAATTTTGAACTCTAATGAAAAATTAATTCTGGATCTAGAAAGTTAATAGATTTGTTTTCTTCTTTTTCTACCGTAAAATTAATGTTGGGATATTGAGAATTTAACTAAGTGAGAAAAGAGGTTAATAGCCTATCATTTCCATTCCATAGACATAGTATGTCATCAACATATCTGTACCAAAAGATTATATGACGGAAATAAGGATTGTTGCTTGATACAATCGTTTGTTCGAAGAAATTCATGAAAATTTCTGCTAACAAAGGTAACAGAGGGGAGCCCATCGGTAGACCATCAGTGATTCTGAAATATTTATTATCAAAGCAAAAATAATTTTGATTAATACAAGTTTCAAATGTCAGCTTCAGTTCATTGCGTAGGCTCCCATCTACAACATCCCTATCTAAGTAAGTATAAACTATCTGAGACAAAATGTTAATTGGAATAGAAGTGAAAAGACTAGCAACGTCAAACGAAACTAGTTTTGAGTGTAGTGGAATATCAACATCCTGAATTTTGTTAATCAATTCTACCGAGTTCTTAACCGAGAAATCCGAAACGAAATTAGTATGACTGTTGAAAAAGTTTATGAAACCCTTACATGTTTGTAGGCAGGTGCATTGCAATACTCTACTATTGGTCTAATTGAATGCCTTCTTTATGGATTTTAGGTAAACCATAAAGAATTGGAGCAGATGGATTCATAACCGTGTACCTCCAACCATTGCCATCAAAGACCTTTGGGCAGTGGTTGATACACTTACTGACCAAAGTCTTAAATGACCCTGTAGGATCTCTATTGAGCTCTAATGCTTTGCTTTCTGTAATGAAATCAGAAATTTTATTGTAGTAACGACTTTTGTGAGAACAGTGATCGTATTGCCTTTATCCGCTTTACATGCTATCAGGTCATGATCACGTAACTTTTTCTTAATCGTACCAATCACTTTAAGGTTAAGGTTTATTAGAAGAAACAGGATTGAGAGGAGATAGAGGAGGAAGCTTTACCCAAGCCTTTCTTAATCTGTAACGCACATATTGATTTTAGTTGGGTTGACTGGCCGTATAAGGCAGTTTCGGCATCAATAGCGAGACCCTCAAATGACTGAACGCCGATTGTATTTGGCACAGAAGCAAAATTTACTCCATTGCTCAGCATTTGAACCTCAATGCCACTGAAGCCGATGGAAGACAAGTTCTTAAAACGTGAATGGAATTGGAAACCAGACATACGACTATTACCTCTATGGTTACGTGGATAAGCCTTATCTCGCAACACATCCAGTTTAGCTTTTTGCTTTACATATTGATTATGTGAAATTTCTGCTACCTCGGCACGAAACGTTGATATTTAAAATAAGTAAATAATGTATTTAAATTTGTTGTTTTAACAAATTTTCATGCAAAAAATTTACTTCTTGGATTACGAGTTATTTGACGTACTTAAAATGTTGTACGAGTAAAATAACAGCAAGTCGCAATTACGAGAGCTCGAAAAAATTCTCGAAGCTCGTTTTGCTTACCTAAAAAACTCCCTGATGTAATAATTTATTTTCATGCAACATATTGAATTAATTTCTGTAATCGTATATGCACGAAAAATCCAGTAAAAGTATGAAACTAATTAATTTAGTTTTGTTTATAAATATAGCAAACACAATTAATTAATTAGTTACTATACTGTTACTGTAAGAAGCTAGTTGCCTTTATAAAAAATCTCTAATATAGTCGCATCATGGTTAAACTAATTGTCACCACTCTATTATTCGTGGCAGTTGGTTTGATTACATCCGAAAATGCATCTATTGAAGATCAAGTCACAGATTGTTACTCTCAGTGTCCTGATGATTTTGAATCAGTGTGCGATTCAGATGGTATACAGTATAAAAATATGTGTTCAGCTGAGTGTGAAAAGTTGAGGGATCCAAATATAACTATCGGAAAAATGTGTAAATTTTTAGAATATATTGAATTATAAACTCTTGTTGTTTTATTTATCCAGATTTTTGTTAATAAATTTGATTTCGGCTATTTGCTTGTAGCTTTTGAAGAAACCAGAATTTGTTTCTGAAAAAAAAACTTAATTATAAAACGTAATAGAATTGAATAATACTGTGGTGTTTGATTAAGCTGTGCTCGTACACTAATTGATTTACTTGGTATTTAATCATAAATGTGACCAAACCGATTTTATGAATTTCACGAATAGCTAATTATAGTGTAAATGTTACCATACGACGAGAAGTAATCATTATCAATGTTACCGTAAAAACATTTTTTTTTAATTGCATAGCCACATTTCTATAAATTGTTCGGATTTGATAGAAAAGTTTGTGAGTGATCAATTTCAACAATCAAAATTCTCTAAATTTCTCGACACACCGAATTACACACTACCGCAGTTACAAAGTATTGCAGTTTTCTTAGTCATATATGGTGATTATGCCATGGTTCACCTATACAAAATAGCTTCACATTTATTTTAAGTTTAAAAGTATAAATATGTAAATTAAATGTAATAAATAAATAATTTTACGTCATATCAATTATTCATTCAAGTTTTAACGATTTAATTCAATTTTGACACTTATATTTTGATGAGCGGCCAATCATCAAATCAGAAAATATTTCTATTCCTTCTATATTTAGTTGAAAGAGTGTGTATTCTAAACATTCCAAAGAAATCAAAAGCAAACTAAAAAAAGAATGGGATAGCTAAAAGTTCCTGTTATGACACTTTCAAGACACGTTAAGTCTATTTGGAACGAATAAACCAAAATACTCCAGAAATCATTTTACACTGCATTGCGCACCGCGCGTAAAATAATTTACCTACCAATTAGCTTATATTATTTAAAATAAAGCTCTCTGCAAATTAATTTAAAGAAAGTTCAACATCGCATACCCAAGAAAACAAAGATCTCTAATTTTTGCAAACCCAGGTTTTGCGAATCAAAGTTTGTCAGTCAAGATAACTTAAGATAAAAATGTAAAATCGGTGGTTATGTGAACGAGATACCCAACGGAGGCAGTCAAAATTTTACTTGTCTGCGTTAGTGGACTGCCATATTAACAAAAAGTATCAAATCGAGAATGGGATCCATATGGAATCCCAAAAAAAAAAATCCCAGCTACACAAAATCCCAAAAAAAAAATTAATCCCAAATACAAAATAGAAAAATCCCAAACTAAAAAATCCCAAACTGAAAAATTCCAAAATCAACATTCCCAAAGTAAAACTATTCATTATTTTATAAGTATTTCAATAATTTTATTGACATTATTTATTTAATTTATGAGATGCATGTTATAAGCTATATTTTTTAAGTAATCAATTTTAGTTGTCACCAACTGTTTTTTGATAACTCTTTTAATTTGCTTACACCTTTTAACATTTCGCCTAATTTTAGGAAATTGTTCAGCTCTTTTAATTTTTTCATAAGTGATTTGTGATAAAATAAGCTCCTTCCTTAAATCGCCTATAATTTTATAAAGACAACTGTTTCGTTTCCCCACAACTACTTTGAGTCGTCGATGCCAGGCTTCTACGCCATTTTGAGTGCGCGGAAAGTTTTCCTTCCATGCATCTTCAACGGACCAAAAACTAGGATCGTATCGGGGACCAGTTGTGTGGTTGAGCCCGGAAATATAATTAATTTTTATCCATTTGCAAATTTTTTTGGAATCCGGATCCTTGAAGTGGTTATATAACTCCTTAAAATAACTTCTAATTTCGATAGGAGGGACAAAAGCGAGGCTTTTAATCATTCGAATTTCTAAACTAAAAGCTTCGTTCTATCCATATTTTGTTTTTAGTTTTGACTTTTGAACCTGACGCCATATAATTTGACCAAAGTGAAAAAGACACCCTTTAAATTCGGTTGAGGGGAAAAACTTCCTTGCTGAAACATGAATAGTTTTTTCGAAATTGCAGATAATTCGCTTTGGGTGCAATGGAATGTTGTAATCTGCTGCTATCCGATGAAGTTCGAAAAAAAATTCCGAATAACATTTTTTGCTTTTCTTGCTCATTAAACAAAACACGAGAGGGATTATTTGGTCATCATATTTTGCGTGAATACTGAACAACTGTGCCATAATTGTCGGAACTACATGATAAGTGCCGTCCATTAGCCAGTAAAACGACTCAGGTAACATTTTTATACTTGAAGTAGTCCCAAGTATTATAATTTTATCATCATTTTCAATTTGTTTTTCGGAGAGTATACATAGTTCCTCTCCTAGAAGTTGCAAGTACTGTGGAATGTTGATTTCGGATAGATTTGTTGGTTCTCTATATTCATTTCCTCGAATTCTTTTAATTTTATTATTTTGTGATTGCTTATTTGGAAGGTAAATACGAGATACCGGATCACAATTTACTGTTACTTCCCGAATTATTATCGATGGTGGCATTGCAGTAGATGAAGCTTGGTTTTTTAAATCATTATTTGCTTCTGGATCATGCGAATGTTCCGATTGATTTTCAACTGCTTTATGGACACAATTTTCCACTGTTGTCGTCATCTTGCTACTTGAACAAATTTCATTTTGAAATTTTTCGAAACAGATTTTTTTTTTTAAATTGAATGGAATAAGTATCGGATAATGTTTAATTATTAGCAGAGCATACCATGTCACACAGCGCCAATTTTTACAATGGTAGAAATATTTTCAACTAGAAAATAGCTCCATATTTAATAAAGTGCTAATTTTTAAAACTAAAATACGTCGCTACGCTCCCCCCCGCATAGCCGTCCGAGGGGCTTTAGATTTGAATTTCGAGGGATGAATTGTGCGGGTTGAATTTATACCGGGGATAAATTGTGCGGGAAGAATTAATCCGGGATGAATTGCGTGGGATAATATAGCCTAGACTCGTTGTCACATGTAATTTCACATATTATTTAGCAGAAGTTAGTTCGGAATATTGATCCATTATTCCGAATAAAAATAACTTTGTGTTTTGTTAAACGTTGGTATAATTGAATAATCGGCTAACCCATAGAACGTGCTCTCCGCATGGCATATCATGGAAGAAATAGGAGTTAGAACCATCCAATTGATTTAAACCGTCTTGGACATTTTTACTCGCAACATCCAATAACACAACATACACAATAACACAAATAGTACAACATCCAATAACACAACTAGCCCATGACGATGGGCCTCATCATTTGCTTTAATTTATCCGGCAACAATAATAAATAAACATTAACAATAAGTAATTATTGAAATTGGCATTTGCTAATAAATCAAATTTCTACGCAAATGGCAAAAGTTAGTTCATTTTTATGAAAACAGATGTTTTTGTCTATCTAAAAACAACACGCATACTAAGTTTTCCAAATTTATTTTAGTAAATACACATACCAAAATAAGTGTTTTAAACCCAAGACTCAAACTAAATAAGGTATTTGCTGTCAAATAGTAAGGCCCGAATTTATAGTCGTTGCTACAACTATAGCTACTGTTATAGTAACAGTTTTCGTATTTATAAACCTCACTATAAGATTTATTTGTAATGTAACAATGGTTATAGTGATCAAAATCCATTACTATAAACGTTGCTACAATATATCCAAGACAAGAAAGTAAATTCGAAATTCGTATCGAATTTTATATATGATTTTAAAATGATTTTCGAAAATCGTTGCTTTAGCAATAGCAATAGTTACGACTATAAATTCGGGCCTAAGTGATTTTTTTAGTCAAGACTGAATCGTAAATGTAGTTTACCTTAATTCCACATTTTAAAAAATGGCGCTTGCAAAAGTTGCGCATGCGCGAAAAATGGTATGCTCTGCTAAATCTGTCCAATTAATTATATCAAATTTGAATAGTTAAACATTACGCTACCAGTTTTCTTACACTAATTCAAGAATTAATAACCACTTATTCCTTTAAATTTCAAATACATCTCTGAAAATAAACAACAACAAAAAAAATTTGAGTAAAACGTCAAAAATCTAGCATAAACAAACATTCAAGTGAATTTTCATTTTTTATTTCTAAGATGTTTTTAAATATGTTACCATGGTTACTACTACTTTTATATTATTGTATCTGGCATGCTTTTAATTTGCAACGTTTATTTATTCCCTCTCTAGGTTACAGCTATTTTGCTTTACCTACACATAAATTTGAATTTGATATTCGAAAATTCGGATTTAAAGACAAGGACGAAGGTTTTTTCTTTCTCTGTCACACACTAAATACTTTTTCGGTTTCTCCATAAATTTTGTTCTATCCCCTATCCATGTATATACTTATATAGGGAGTTTTATACGATACTACATGTTGGACGACATGTTCGACAAGACGGAAAGTTCGATCGTGTAAAAGCTATAAACTACGGTCTAATGGACATGTCCGATAAAAATCAAATTTATTTGATTTTTTGACGGTTTGTCTGGTATGTTGGACCATGTAAACGAATGTATGTCGGACTTGGTAAATTTTGTCAACAATTTTTTTTTGACATGTTCACATCGCAGGGCATAATTAAAAACAAACAAGTTTTTACAAACATTTTTAGTAATGGCATTTATAATAATGGATTATAAAAGCTGCAACCAATGCGGCAGTCATCGTTCGGGCATTTGATTTTTTCCCTTGTTCACATGTTTACTGCTTGACGAATAATGAATAATGAAGTCTATCCAACATGTTATTCAGTGTAAAAGCAAATCAAAATTTACCGTTAGTTTGCCATCGTACTTTGTCTTACAACATGTAGTATCGTATAAAACCCCCTTATCGCTGAAATAATAATGAAAATGGCAAGAGACTACTAGATAAAATTTCATAACGAATAACAGTGATTTTCATGGATACACTTCAGGCGGTCAGTAATGGTAAAAAAGGAAGTATCACTATTCAGAGAAAAGATCATATCTTTGATAGCCTTCATGTGATTAAAAAAATTTAAAATTGTTTATACATTTATGTTACATTACGCCTGGGACGGAAAGGGGTTCTCGAATATGTTACGAGGAGGGAGGGATGAGTCAAAAAACTATAAAGACGTTACGTAATATTTGAACGGCCCTCAATGTTGAAAATAATTTTTGGATACATTTTTGGAATATGGTTAATTAGCCTGTAACTTGGCTATTTCTTAACCGATTATGATGAAATTCGTCAGGTACGATGGAAATGAGATTCTTAAACGATTTTCAGATGAAATATTTGAATATGGCCATACTGGAACTTGGCCGTTTTTGCACTGATTTTGATGAAATTCCCCAGGAACGATGGAAATGGGATTCTTAAATGTTTTTAGAAGAATTTCTTAAATATGGTCAATTAACCTGTAACTTGGCTATTTCTTAACAATTTTGATGAAATTTGATGATTAAGGACAGTGAAGGTAATAAAATTATTTAAAGAAAAATAATTATCTGGCTTTAATCCGGAAGAACCTAATACTTCAAAAGGAAGTAGTTTAATATGTATTGCGTATAATTCGCTAAGGTCTTGATTACATGTCTGATTTCTATATAGCTACATAATATAGATAGTAATCAAAATGTGTAATTATGAATTCAGTCGCTATAGCCTGATGAGGTTGACTGAAAATACATTTTTAGTAATTCTTATTCAGATCGAAAAATATGTTTGCTGGAAAAGAAAAAATTATTTTCTGGAAAATGGAGATTTAATTTTAAAATTAGAACGAAATTCTCCATTTTTAAGAATATTTCAACATAAAAACTTCCTGTTCCAAAAATTCCGAAAATAATAAAATTATTTTTGCTTGAAAACGAAGATATAATTTTAGAATATTCTGGAAAATGAAGATTCTATTTTAAAAATAAGAATACAAGTTTTCAATTTCAATAATATTTCAATACAAAATTTTCCTTTTCATAATTACCATTACTTCCACCATCATCATCAACATCATCATTACCATGAGTATTATTGGGACAAATACAAATTCCATATTGGTGCTGAACAATTTGGTAGTAATGACGGTGTTGTTAAACGATGGGATCATTGTCGGATACTAAATTGTACCCTGTGGTGATAAACATTCACGGTCGAATATTAAATTACCCACATCCACATCTGATCCAATTTTCTAAATTAATAATTCCTCTCGGCCGTCCTCCTATATGTTGTGTTGATTTAAGGTTGGACAGTTAATGCTACTCCCACATTCGATAGATTTATGATGAACAAAAGCGTTTTGGTGGCGATCGTATTAGACGAAGAATTCAATTCGTTGCACTTTTATTATTTATAAATTATTTTATTAACAAAATATATCATTATAGACACTTAAATTAATAAAATAGGCATTTGATTATAAATCAATATTCACAGGCAAATGTCAAAAATAATCTATATATATAAAAATGAATTCCTGTTTGTTTGTTTGTTTGTCTGTTCCGAATGGGCGCCTCAGCCGCTCAACCGATCGCCATGAAATTTTTACCATGTACAAGTTGCATATCCAGAACCAACCTTACGATATTTTGGAAGGGGCTGGACCCCGGGGTCTAGGGGCCATGGTACAAATTTTTTCTCAAATTTCAATTTTTTTAAGATTTTTTTGACGGCAATGACTTTAGGAAAGGGGTTATATGAAATTAGTGACATGCTCCAATCCGAAAGTCTGCCCTGGATCAAGAATTCATTTTTACATGTATAGATACAATTATTTAAATGTTCCGAAATAGCGCCTTAGCCGCAAATTTATACACCAAAAAGGATATCTAGCGTGCGATTGTTATACACAAATCATACCTCTACTATAATTGATTTAATTATTCAAATTAATTTTATTAATTTAAATTTAAGACAATCTTTCATCACTTTAACTGAAGACAAATCTATGAACACTTATATTATCCATACTAATAATCCATTTTTACTGGTTTGACATGTACTGTTTAATGATATCCTATTTATCATATCCTGTTTTGAAATGTATCATAGTCAGCGAGTTCTAATTTCCACATAACTTCAGAAATAATTAACATTCTATTTTAATCCACTATTGTAACCGGCGGCTTTTAATGAAAATAGTAGTTTCATACTAAACGCCAATAGATTATTACTTTATTTAGTTTATTACTTAAATAATCAATGATTGTTTCATAAAATCAATTCTAGGAAAGGTACTAAAAAATATTGTACGTATAAACTGATTTACTTTGAAATGTACTAGCGTTTTAAATTTGAAAATAGCATCTTATACAAGAAACATCCTTGGATTCAAATTATTGTACGTGTAAAATTGCCTTAGTTTGAAAAAACTTCTTTTGTTTTCGAAATGTCATTTTCAACCACAGTTCGCGGTAAAACGTATCGAAGTGGACGTAGTTTTAATCGTTTTGAATAAATTAATATTAATTTGTGTTTCGGATCCCGTTGTTCTCGATTAGTTAGCTATTTCCAGGTATTAATTATTATTTCAAGTGAATATACATTCTTATTAGATTTAAGTTTTCAGTTTAAACGTGTTAATCTATGATTACTTTTTGATTGTAGATAACATTTGATTTTGCTTAAAAAAAATTCCGTAAAGACATTTTCCAACACAGTTCGCGGTGAAACGTATCGAAGGGAACATTAAAATCGTTTTGATAAATTAATACTAATTTCTGTTTTGAATGCCCGTCATTCCTGATTAATTAGCTACACGTTTCATTTTTGCTTAAAAATGCCACGGAAAAAAAGATCAATTGGGCAGGTAACTGCAAAGTCGAAGAAGATTAGAGCCGCAAGGGTGGCTGAATCAAGCGAACAGCACGAAACACGACTTGCAGCAAACGTTCGAAGCAGGATGTCTTCTTCAAGAGCTGATGAAACAACTGAACAGCGTGAAACACGACTTGAAAATGTACGAAGCAGGATGTCTTCTTCAAGAGCTGATGAAACAACTGAACAGCGTGAAACACGACTTGAAAATGTACGAATCAGGATGTCTTCTTCAAGAGCTGATGAAACAACTGAACAGCGTGAAACACGACTTGAAAATGTACGAAGCAGGATGTCTTCTTCTAGAGCTACTGAAACCATTGAACATCGTGAGGGCCGGCTGGAAGTCGATCGGTTACGATATGGACGATTAATAGAAACTTTCAGAGGTGATTTAAAGTTAGCAGCATTCAATTACGAGAAAGACTATGATTACAATGTTTTAATTAGGCAAATGAAAAACATTTGTTTGTATTGTCATGCTTTAAAGTTTCACAATGAATCGCCTGGAATGTGTTCTTCACATGGAAAAGTGAATTTGCCTCCTCTGGATGATCCACCTGAACCTCTTCTAGCTTACGTCTCCGGAACTACTGAGTTATCCAGACATTTTGTACAAAATATTCGAAAATACAACTCATGCTTTCAAATGACATCTTTTGGAGCAACCCAAATTGTTAAGGATGGAGGTTTTATGCCCATGTTTAAAGTACAAGGACAAATTTCTTCCATAACAATCAAGGTATTTGAAGTATACACCTCCCGTGCAACGCCGGGTAACTCAGCTAGTTTATTTTATAAAAATAAATCTATCTAGCTAAGAAACAATATGCCTACTAAAATTTCGCAGTTATTTTAGCAAAGACACGAACCAAAATAACTCCGTTTCTGCCTTTTTTGCAATAATAGCTGATTAACATTTGATCTTTTTCTCTTTTCTAAAAGACAAAAGGTGAACGACAAAATGTATTTTTCCAAGATTTCTTTGTATTAAAATGAGAACGAACACTCAAAAAGTATTATTCAATACTATTTACTGCAACACACAACTTTTTCTTGATGAAAAAGAATGGACAAATCTGAAAAAGATGAACTGGGTCCCTATTGTGGCTATTCCCTAGGAATTGGGAATTTAACTATTTTGATAGTTTTTAAGCAGTTGGGAATTATTTTTTCCAAAAGTGTATTCTGGCGATTGGGAATTTTTGAATGTAAAAAAAAAATAATTCCATTTTATGTAAGTTTTGACGTTTATTTTTTCCTAATTTTTATTGGGGGAATTAGATGAAACTGGTTGTTTTGTGTGTTTTCATTATTTTATTTACAACGTAGTATCGGTAAAGTTTTGATTAAAATAAAACTTTTAAATAATTGCGCCTGCAAAATTAAAATTAGTGTTTTTCCCATTAGAAATTATTCCCAATTACGTCAGAATTTACTTTTGGGAACAGGGGAATAAAAAATTGGGAATTATTGAAGTTTCGAAATATAGCAATATTTTTCCAATTCCAATTCCCAGGGAATAGCCAGAATAGGGCCACTGGTTTATCTTTTCTCGTAAAAGTTGCTCAAAATTTATAAAATCAAAGTAACATTTTGAAAGGAAAAAGTGAAATTGTTAGTATGCCCGTCTACCTTTTTAAAATGGGTCAAATGTATTTGCACTTTTTTGTGTTTCAATTGTTTTAGAATAGAACGAAAAGATTGAATGTAATTCAGCTTTAATAACGGATTTACATTCAATCTTTTCGTTCTTTTCCAAAAGATAAAAGGTGTACGATAAAAAATGCGTTTTAGTATGATTTCCTTGTATTAAAATCAGAAGGAATACTCAAAACACATTTTTCAATACTATTTACTGCAACACTAAACTTTTTTTTGGTGAAAAAGAACGGAAAACCCTGAACAAGATGAACTGGTTTATCTTTTTTCGTAAAAGTTGCTCAAAAGATATAAAATCCAAGTAACATTTTGAAAGGAAAAAATGAAATTTTGAATATGCCCGTCCCATTTTTATATATGGGTAAAATGTATTTGCCCTTTTCCTCGTGATTCTATTCTTTTGAAAAAGAACGGAAAGATTGAATGTAAAAGGGCCTTAAGGTATTTCACCCAGGAATCAAACCAAAAATAGTTGACACTTAATTTTGCTGTTAAGAAAGCTGGCGTTTTTACATGGTGGTGACTAAATTTTCATTTTTTTTTTAGATAAATATCATAATTGTAAGTAACCAACAATTAAAACAGACAGAGAACAAGTGGCTCTTTAGAAGGAAATGTTTATGGCCAAATGATATCGTGCAAATACGGAAACGTTTAGAGATATTTCCAACTTATTTAATGTTAGCACTCGAGTAATACATTGTTTAGTTAGATATGCTATTTATACAAACATTAGGTGGCCGAATGAGGAATACGAGCAACAAAATATTTTCAGTAGCTTTCAACAAATTGCTGGATTTGCACATATCATGGGTGCTATTGATGAATTCTATCTAGGAATCTTGAAACCAAGGGAAATCCAGCCATAAAAAGTACTACAGTATTTTGATCCAACGAGTAGTACACGAATCGCAAATTTTGCGACTTCCATATTAGAGAACGCAGCAGTATGCAAAATAGCAAAATGCTGAAAAATCACTACTTTATAGAAAGTTCATCGATAGCTCTGATATCTAACTTAAATCAACGCGTGTGACTTTAGCAAACTCTGCTTGTCGTCCCTTTGTTTGGTTAATACCACCTTTTAAAGATTTAAGCAATGTTATGCAACAACAAAAAGTACATAATAAAAAACATTCCTCAACGCATGTTGTAGTCAAACACGGTTTGGGGATTGCTGAAAGGCCGATTTAGGATATTGACAAAGTTCGGGAATATTTCAATCGAATTTGTCGTCAATTGTACAACTGCAGCTTGCGTGCTGCATGTATTATGCCACATTGCCTGAAAGTAAATAAATAAAAATTTTAAACTTGTATGTATTTTTCAATTAGATATCGTCCTAAAATTTTCGTTCGCTCTTAGGTTAGGTTAGGTTAGGTTGAAGTGGCTGCTATCGCACACTTAGGCCAGCAATGGCCCGTTGTGATACCACAGGATCCCATCTCCCCATTACTCCCGTTGAAACCAACCAGAGCTATTTATATATCGTAATAAATCTCGCACTCCACAGTCCGCGAGTTCCGAAAGGCTGTCCATACCGTACACACCCAAATACTTATGCTTTCTGTATGATAGCGCCGGACATGAGCATAGGAAGTGTTCCAAAGTCTCCTCCTCCTCTTCGTCCATGCAACTTCTACAAAAGTCATTCGTCTGTATCCCCAGCCTTCTCGCATGCTCCCCAAAAAGGCAGTGACCTGTCATTATCCCTACGACCAATCCTATTTCTTGTCTTCCCAGGGATATTAGTACCTTGGAGCGCCGCAAGTCCAGTAGCTTGCTTTGCTACCCTGCACGTGAGAGTGTTGATCCACCTCTCATTTGTCAAGGCGATTGCCTTTTTACTGAGCGCCCATTTTAGCACTGCAATAGGCCTCCCCAGACCTACCATTTCCGGCTGCATCTGGAGAGTTGTACCGTACCTAGCTAGTTCGTCCGCCCTGCAGTTCCCCGTGACGTCCGAGTGACCCGGGACCCAGATTATCTGGATGCTGAAATACTCGCTCATCTCGTTAAGAGATGATCGGCAATCCAGCGCCACCCGCGACTTCAGACAAACTGCCTCAAGTGACTTGATCGCTGCCTGACTGTCCACATAAATTGCGATATCCCTCCCGGATACCACATTATGCTTCAACCATGTCATGACTTGCCCGATTGCCACCACTTCAGCCTGGTACACGCTGCAGTAGTCAGGGAGACGAACAGAAATATTAACATTAAGTTTATCACAGAAGACTCCGGCTCCTACCTGATCGTCTAGCCTCGAGCCGTCCGTGAAAGCCTCGAGCCGTCCGTCGCTCTTGGCTCGCTTTAATTTTTTCCTTATAATAAGCTTCTTTCACTTCATTAAGTCTATCAATACTCGACTTTCGTCGTCTTTTGGCAGAGAAAGGTGCACATTCTCACTATCCGAAACTTTTACTTTGGGCCCTGTTGGAACGGTTGATGATGAAGTAACTGGCGCCACACTCTCGAGTTATTCCAATGGGGAGCGGGTGGGGAGTGAACGAATCGTAAACCTGTTGTTAAACAGCGAATCCATTAACTCGTAAAACACAAATTTTGAAGTGCTCCTTACTACCACAATCTTTTGAAGCTTTATTTGAACTTCAAACAGATATCCACTAAATTTCCAATTTAATTCAAATACAATTTTATATTTACCAAAATGTCAAATGCCTCTAAATCTAAAAGAATAATTTCCCAAAATACTGTTTTAAGTCATGAAAACTCCTCTTGTCTTTCTCCATAATTATATTTGTATTAAACGCTGTCGTTTCTTTATAACATACATATGTCGTTTTTTCGGTATTTCTCTGACATTTTCAAATAATAACAGTTTGACCACATACTTTCAATTGGATGCTCAAAATATAAAATTTCAGGTTAGAAATAACTTTTGTTAAAACTAGTTTGCTTCCCATTTGTGGCTTTACCCAAGATATATATAGTACATACTTGAAAGTACTTGAAATATTATAATGGAAGGCGCCTTTGGTTGAATCTCATAGGCGAAATCATAGAAAGCAAAAAATTTGTTTCGTCTAATTTTTTTCCTTTATTATTTTGACCGTTACTAACTACCTTTATTGGCTAACTCCTCGTGCTTAGCGAAAAGAAAATTGTTGAATATTTTATGAACAAAGTAACCAAATTATTCTCCGAAGATTTAATTAAGAAATAACTCTGTTATTTTACTTTTTACGAATAATCCACTCATAAACATAATATGCTGTTTTGTGCTCACTATATTCATCATATGCGGTTTTTTTTACCATTTAGTACATTTTTATAATGATTCACTTCTTGGAGTTTACCAAAGCTTTACACAAAAAAGATGTTGTTGAACTCATTAAAAAAAAAATATTTTCATAAGTTTTAAAGGTTATAAAATGATTTTAAAAAGAATTTGATGGAATATCAAGCGGATATATTAACCTTCAAACAATTAAATTTTTTAAATTGCTTGTATAAATAATTTCTGCTAATTTTATATAGACAGCGATTTTTTTTAATGAATCAATACAAATTAAAATAAAACAATAATTTTCTATAGAGTGTAGGACTATGTGATTCCTGATGTTAACATAATATTCATAGAATGTGTCTTATTTTGTCATTGAATCAGGTTATTAGTTGATTGTGTTACTAAAATTTATAGATTGTTGCATACGATTATTTAGCACACAAGTGACAGTAAATTACATTGTAATGTATAAAAATTATAAAATTAGACCAGCACCGATTGCAAGTAGATTAGGTAGATATACTTGGTTATTGTACCTTTACTTGGTTGTGACATCGATGCTTACAAAGTACAATGTACTTATTGTACAGGTGTCAAAAAATCATTTGTTGGTTCTTAATTATATTTGTTTAAATCGTATAATTTATAAATATTGCTGTGTGATTTATATCGAAATTATAAATCTCAAATTTTGTAAATTTTTTATAAATTATGTACACGTTGTGTTTCTTGCAACAAACAAATAATAATATATTGAAATGATTTTATTACATAATTGTAAAATTGATAATATTAACATACATAAATAAAAAAGGAATTGAAATAAATAATTTTAGGGCAAGTTTTGTAAATTTGAATGTTCGTTACAATAATTTATCAGAATTGACTATTCTTAATTTATTACGGAACTACCATACCATACTAATTGATAAGATTGGATGATTATTTTAAAGTTGTATCCTATAAAGAGTAGAGGTGTTTTGATGATTTTATTTTATTTTATGAAAATATTCAAACCGGTTGGGTTTGGTTAAAAGCTACATAATTTAGACCAAATTAATGATGACGTCTAAAAATAACGTCTGTGGTTTTAATTATTAAAATAGAAGTCAAGGTAAGTGTGAATACATATTTCAAATTACTTTAAACGGACTGTTTTGAACATGTAAATGAGAATAGTGTTAATGACTTTCAAAACTGGTTCGGAAAACTTGAGACTACTAAAATTTTTGTTTTGGTAATTATATAAAGAATATATAGACGTTTAAAATTATCTTAAACTAAAAATAGCTCTTATTTATTTCACCTTCATAATAAACTAGCCTGTAAAAACCTGGGGTGTTACCCGGGAAAATATTACTAAATATTTGTGGAATTACCAAAGTTTCTCCGATGGTTCCTATTATTAAATAAAATGGAGATTTGCGTATTTGTGTGGACATGTGGTGAGAGTGGTGAATATGGATATCTCACGGGAAAATCATGCGCTTCCGACAATGGGGACAATCCTCCTCAATTAAGAACAGTATAAGATATTTCTCACGACTTGATATAAAAAACGCATTTGACCGCGCACCACCTTCACGAGATATCACTACATTTGTAAGCAAATTAGGTTTACTACGTTACAAAAGACTTATGTTCGGAATTTTCGGTGCTCCTGAGTTATTTCAAAAAGTTATGAAACTGATGTTATAGAGTCAGGCGAAGGCTAAACTTTGTCGAATATATAATTGTATTCGGCGGGACAGAAGTTCAGCATAAGTGGTTATCCCTCGGAAACATATTACTACATGGTACAAAACTAGTAATTCTAGAAAAACTAAGAGGCAATATTTTAGCAGCTGCGCACGAGGGTCATCCCTCGCATTGGACGAATGAACAGTCGATTGCGCAAAAAGTGTGGTGACCGAAAATAGGTTGTGAGCGTTAAAGACTGTAAAGGCTGTACATTAGTGTTAGTCTCAAATCCGCCGATCCGAATGAAACGTCGTGAATTGCCTAAAGCAGCTTGGATGGACATTGCTATCGAGTTTATGGGTCTGCTACCCAGTGATAACTATTTATTTGTCATTATTGATTATTACAACCGATACAAAGAAGTCAAAATTATAACAACCATAACTACAGCAACCACAATTCAAGAAGTCCTTGAGGACATTTTCACAATACTCGGGTTAGGTTTCCAATTTGTATTACTTACAGCCGACAACGATAAACAGTTCGTAAGCGAAGATTTCAGAAATTACTGTAAGGTGAACGGAATCATATTATATAATACCATTCCATACTGGCCTCTGCAAAATGGCGAGGTTGAAAGACAAAATCGCAGCATCCTGAAACTGTTGAAAATAAGTTAAGCTTCTCGAAGAAATTGAAAAAAGGATTTATTGGAGTACCTAATAATGAACATAAAACACCGCACTCAACAACTGGCAAGACTCTTTCGGAATTATTCTTCGGTCGAGTGTTCAGAGATAAATTACCTTATTTACAGGACTTTTCCAAGATTTACATCCATGATGAAGTTAGAGAAAAAGACATGAGTGAGAAACAAAAAAGGAAACAATGCAGATAAGAAACAGCTTGCAAAAGGAAATGAATTGAAATGTGAAGATAAAGTTCTTGTAAAAAAAATAGTTTAAGACTGTTGTTAAGGGATTAGAAGCAGATATCGAATTGCAAAATGACGAAACTGGCAAACAAAACAGGAAAAATATTGTTCATTTTAAGAAAGTCGGTGAAAATTGGACAAACTGTAATCCGGAAAATGAGATGTCCGAACCAAGCAATGATAATTAAGTAAATAAAGATGAAAATTGAGTATAATAAAAATTTATAATTTAAGTTTGAATTAAAAAAAAAATATTTAGTAACGTAAAATGTAATGAAGTTATAATTTAGAAATCGTAATATGTTGAATTTATTATTCAAGTGTAGTTTATAATTATATCGATATTTATCGATTATATAAAAAGGAAGGGATGTAGAAATGGTACTGTTTAGGTGTTACTCTCATTCTCTCATTGATATCAATGAGAAAATGGGAGGTAGATATCTTAATATAACCCCTGCAGTCATACAGAACATTACCTCTTCTCGGATGATCATTAGCAAATAAACCACAGGCGATACCGGTCATAAAGCTGTAGACATTTAATAAATAAGACTAAAACATATATATTCGTATTGAATGTTATTTATAGTTTATGCAAATAAATAAATTTTTTGTAATGGTTTCCTCGTTGAATATTTTATTATATTTTTTTAAAACCGAAACTACATCTTATTAGCCAATTTCGCTATTGGCAATCATGTCCGAATTCTTTCAGAAGCTATTGATAAAAGGTTAAATCCGATAATCGAGAGGCAAAACTTGATCCCAAATTATCAGTTCGGTTTTCGTAACCAACAATCAACGATTGATCAAGTACACAGAATAATCATTATAATCAAGAAAGAAAGCACAAGAGGAGAAGAAAGTTTGTTCAACAATATTTTCAATCGTTGCACAATCATTTGACAGAGTGTGGCTTGCAGGACTTAACGACAAGTTAAGATATTTTTGCAATTTGCTAAATTAATTTACTATTTTGCTATCTTTCTCGAAAGATAGATTCTTCAGGATTAAGTTAGATAATGCCTTTTCTGGATTGAAAGAAATTAATGCAAGGGTACCACAGAGCAGTGTATTAGGGCCGGTTTTATACGTACATACTGTAAATTAGAACTACTCTACATTAAAGAAATAACAATGTGGTGAATTTTGGAGGTGAACAGAATTTTGGAGGTGAACAAAACAGAAGTTACAATTAGTTAAGCAAATATTAAAACCGGTTTGAACTTATGGTATTCAACTTTGGGGTTGTACCAAACAGAGCAACGTAAATATCATCCAAAAAAATAAGGAACATCGTTGATGCACCTTGGTATATCATAAATAATGACCTCCATAGGGACGTTTAAGTGAACCTTATCTTAAATGAAATTCAGGAAAAAGTGCGGACCCATGAAGCAAGGCTCCGGCAACATGTAAATATTGAAGCAACTCAACTCCTAAGCAACACGAATTTAGTACGCATACTTAAAAGAACCAAACCTTTTGAGCTGGTGTAATTGTTAGCTTAAAAACACTTAATTTTTGATTTGTTGAGGTAAACTGAGCAGGAATCTAAAACGAGAATATTGCAGCAAACTTAGAAAGGTTAAATCAAAATTACAAAAATTCTAAATTTTTCAAAAAGCCTTAATAAATTTGACCTTAAATTAGAAGTAAATTAGCAAATAGACTAGAGCAACCGTAAGTTCAACATAAGCAAATTGGAAAGCGTGGAATTTACGTAAAAATACTGCTTTATTTGTGTAGTGTTTTTCGGATTCATCAGGAGTTAATTTTTAGTTTTGCTCGTCGCATCGAAAGTGACATATTCATTTCATTTGGAAATGGGAGAAATTCAATTTTAAAACCACAAAAGATGTTTTCGTTTAACGCAATTGTTATTATTTTATAAATTCTAAATTACACGTCTGTAGATGCAAACGATTTTTAGATGAATAATGCAATGGTCATATGCTAACACGGTTTACTTCGATTCACTGTTCATCACAGGCATGTTATTGTTTACTCTAATTAAACAAGTAGGGGTTGCTTCTTATAAATAATCATATTTGTTACAATGCAAGTTCAAAATATGTACAAATGTATATTATGTAAATGTATAAGAGTCGTAATGCTTGGTCACTTTCTTGAAGTGCTTTTTGTAAGAGGTGTAGATTTTGTGATGCAAGCTAGTGTAAAAAGGATGGTTTTTTTTACATTTCCGAATGGGAACTCATTTTCAGATTAATAATTATATTTAGACATATGTGAAAAACAGAAAAATCTATCAATTAATTCGTAAAACATAACTTAAAGTTCCATAATTTTATTCCCAATCCCATACAAAACCACAAAGCTTTTTAAACGAAAAAATAAACGACTCATAATATATTCAATATGGTGCGCTTAGAATGTATACATTTTGTTTTTCTATTGGAATGTGTAACGGGCACTTGTGATCCCCGTTACAAAATACACCAATCCACAAAAGCACAAAGAAAACTGTATCCCCCCACCTTTGAAGATATTTACTTCTAAAATATAAAAATTCCTATGACAATATCCGTGTGCAGTTACCATTCTAATTATGCTAAGATGAGTTGTATCAAATTTGTTTGTACAGCACATTAGCGTAAAACCCCATTAACTCTAGTGGCACGCGACCATATGTATCATATTTTCATTTACCTATGTTTACAAATTTATTTCTACATATCAAAAGTGTGGACTCAAGTTTCAATAAATTCACGTAAACACATTTTCTTATTCTTTGTTGTTGCACACACGATTATATTAAGCGTGTGAACAAATTTTTTTTTTGGTTTTCCTGTGCGTTTACTCAACTGCGGGTATTTGAAACCAAGCTGAATTACACAAGCATCCGGTGAATAAACCCAAAAACAATTTGTTTTGCTACTTGGAGTACATGTGGTACACATGTAACAAAAACGTGCCTCATTTTTGCAAGTTTTGCACATTGATCAATAATTCATAAAATTTGAAGTGAAATTTGGGTGATTATGGAATTTTCCGGTTGGTTAATCGATGGAAAAATATGCGTTTTTTTGTCAATCAGCAGAAAAATGGTATAAAAACCTCACAAAAATAATTGTATTTGAGGCTTTTTTGCTTTCTGTCTGTTTGGAAGTAATTATTTTTGTTTTTTTACCTTCAAATTTGTTTGTATTAAAAATAAAGAAAAAGAATAATTTATATAGAAATCAAAAATTGTTTTTTAATCTGGTTTAACTGTCAACAAAAGAAAAAACAAAACAGGTAAATATATGGCCAAACATCAACATACTAACTAAAGGGCACCGGTTGTTGGGTGTCTGTGGACTGTCCCTTACGGGACGTTAGACAACAAGTGCTTTGCACTGTTCTCCGTGTTCACAACATTCAACAGCTCAAATACTTACTAAACAATTTGTTAGGGGCCAATGGCTATAGTATTGTTAATCTTGTTAGTTTTGTTGTATACGTGATTTACGGATGAATCCGTAAAATCCCCGTATTTCCTCTTCTCCCAAATAATTTCCAAGCGGTAAGCCACACTCTAACCCACTCTATGCTTGTACAGCAATAATTACTGCTATTACAATTGTAGCGTTGTTAAAGAAAAACAAAAAAAGAATCTGGGTGAAACCATGGATTTCAAGACGTTATCGTAGTTCAGCAAAATTTGTTAAAATAATTGGAAACTGAAGATATAAAATATTATATCAAATATTGAAGAATGTAATATCGCTGATTTGATACAACAATGACACAGCTCAAAAATTACTATTGGCCAGGAAACACTTTTAAAAATATTGAATTGTAATACTTTTGAACAATAATTTTAAAATGACATAGGGGTGGGTATAGATTAGAGATGTAATGGAGAAATATGTTGATAGATACACGGTGTTATAATACCTCTAATAATCTGTGGGGCTATAACACAACAATAATTTAAAAATTTCCATTTTGAGTTACAGTGACTCACAAAACTGTTCATAAAAATTTAAAGTATGTACAGATAATTTAAGAATAAACAATATAGAAGTTAGCGACTGAATTGTTAATTACATTATTGATTATTTTCTATATATAGAAAGCAACCATGTTCATATACTTTAAGCATTAGCGAATTGTACGCAATACATTGACTGGAAAATAATTAAATTTTTCGTGTTTCTCATTCAGATCGAAACTGAAGTTGTAAAATTCTTGATAATTTCATTCTTCGTAACAATTCGATAAATCGTAATGATTATCTGGTTATTTACCAGGAGAACTTTAACTTCAATATAGAATTTTTTCCACATTCATTCCTTTAGTCTATATATTGTTGTTAATTAATAATTTTTTAAAATTATAATACGTTTCACAGAATAATATGAAATAAAGCCAAAGCACTATATGAACACTTTTGAGGGTTATGTGTTTTTGTACAACTTTTGCCCAGTTTAATATTTGGTGTAGCCATCTTTTGCACGGTTAACTGCTTTAATTCTCTTTGGCATATTGTCGATCAAATTTTTTGAAACATTTGGTTCAATGATGTTCCACGTCTCTTGAGCCCTAGACCATAATTCATCACGGCTTTGGGTACTGTTTTATTGACAATTATTTCTCTTTCTACTATACTACATAGATTCTCAATTGGATTGAGATCCGTTGATAGTATGGTAGCCTCTCCAGTGTATCGATTCCCTTTTATAACTACTGCTTGGTTATTTTTACAGTGTGTTTCGGATCATTGTCTTGCATGCAAATTGTGTCCCTTATCTCACAACCAAATCCTTGTAAACTAGGTAGGTACGAGGCATATAGAATTTTGATTTAGTCGACACTTCGACAGCTTTCATTATACCACTAATTTTCCTAACCATTCCCAACTTTTCACCCTTAAAACCTCCTCCGAATTTCAAAGTTTTCTGAATATTTCTCTCCTGTAATCCGGTTCTTGCATCTAACTAGGTTGACTTGTGTCCATCTGACCCCATACGGTATATTTTGGTTTCTTCGGACCATGTTATCAATTTCCAGTTTTCCCGTGTCCAGTTCTTATATGCTTTTGCGAATTTTAACCGCTTCTTTTTATGAGTTGCGTTTAATAGTGGCTGCTTCATTTTAAATTTACATAGCTTTAAAATTACCATTCTTTAAGCAACCCTAAATAATAATTATTAAATAAACTTCGGCCATCGTTATCATCTCATCATCAACATAATGAAGATTGATGGATTCTTCGCGGATCTTTACTCATTTTAATGTGAACATGTATAACTACATTTATTCCCCCTATATATTTATTCCCCAATTGACAGCATGCACTTTTGTAAAATGGGTAATAAAACACAGGAAAGAATCAATTGAAAATGGTTTAATGGTTTAACTTAAATTATAGTAAAGTCATTCATAAAGAACTTCTTCAATAATGGTGCTTTCAAATAATGGAGAATCGTCATAATCAAAATTAGTTGAATTCGAAATCAATGAATGGATTGTATATGGACGAGGGATTTCATCGATCGTAACCCATTTGTATTTTTAGTTTCGAATTTTTGGTCATTTATTAGATATTAGCACAGAATATTATATAAACAGAACAATATCTTCTGTAGCGATTTAGTCCTAAGCTGGTGAACAAATATTTTCGTTATTATTTTTTCGACTGATTTTGATTTAGAAAAGATAGAAAAATCATTTTATATGCAATTAATGAAACAAAAAAAAATTACAAAAATGTTTGTACCCACCTCTTTCTATTGATAAATAAAAATCAGTACAATTGTAAAACGAAAGAGAAATCTTTACACTTTATAATGTGCTTAAAAGAGATAGACATTCGTGAATAATTTTTGATTTTGGTCTAGTTAGCTTTGCGAAACTTTAAAATCAAATCAACAAATAAACAAAGGACCAATACAAATAAATTAGAAATGCTACACAAACTCATACACAACCTTATGGGAGTTGCAAGTTTTCTTTTTGTTATTTCTTTGATATGATTTTAAAGTTTCGCAAAGCTAACTAGACCAAAATCAAAAATTATTCACGAATGTCTATCTCTTTTAAGCACATTATAAAGTGTAAAGATTTCTCTTTCGTTTTACAATTGTACTGATTTTTATTTATCAATAGAAAGAGGTGGGTACAAACATTTTTGTAATTTTTTTTTGTTTCATTAATTGCATATAAAATGATTTTTCTATCTTTTCTAAATCAAAATCAGTCGAAAAAACAATAACGAAAATATTTGTTCACCAGCTTAGGGCTAAAGCGCTGTAGAAGATATTGTTCTGTTTATATATATTCTGTGATATTAGTTCGAAACTAAGATTCGAATTTCCCTTAGTTTTAGTTTCGAGTAATTCTAAGAATTCGTATGAAAGTTGTCGCGAAAATTCGAAACTGGACGAAGCTCAACATTACAAATTTTAAACTTGTATGTGTGCATAAAATTCAAAAATAAAATTGGCGGGAACAATATGGTGCATATGTGTTTGTATAAACGTCAATATGGAAATTGGGAGGGGAATTTAAATATATGTACATATAACGAAACAAAATTTTAATTTTGGTTGAAAAAAATATAATTCATAATAAATTACTAAAATATTTTGTACATTTAAAATTGTTTACATTTTAAATCATAGTATCATCGATACACAGTAATACATCGATTTGCTCGAGGCTGAGAATATTGTGGCAACTTTCGTTCTACTCCCAATTTTTTTCTGCGTTGTATTGTTGTAGACTTCTTTTAGACGTTTTAGATAAATGATGTATTTAAAACAATAATTGTATAAATGATACAAATTTTAAGAATCAATTTTATGTACAATAATAAACAACAATACATACAATGAGAATAATTGTTACTTCTGTTTATTTAATATGGTGCCAACCAAATAATTCTTTTAACTTTATTGTATTAATTGAATTATTATACATAAATATATTTAATATAATTAGTTACACTTTATCATTTAATTTAACTTAATTTCTTATTTATTTAGCACGAAAACACAAAAACTGTAATGGCGACACATTTTCGCATCACACTACACTACACACTGACATGACATGTATGTTTGTAAACCGTATAAAATATTACAACAACATAATACTTACATAATCCTAATAAATACTTATGAAGTTAGCTTTCGAATATTTCCTCAAAAGTCGAAGGAAAATTCGGTAGCTCAATTTTGAGTTTCGAATTGTTATACTTGGGATTGGGAACCCAAGTATTTTTAAATCCAACTATTTTGTAATATTTCGCACTCTAATTCTTAACTTAGTTATGGATTTTCCTTGATTTGTGTTCTGACTTATAATAAGAAAACATATGTAATTGTGTCGCAATTATCCGGAACTCACAAAACTCGATATAGAAAAATTGTGTGCATGTGTGAGTGTATAAAATTAAATTGGCGGGAATAATTTTGCAATGTGTGTGTTGAAATGTCAAGCTCGAAAATAACAACTATAAATCTCTATAAATAACAACTTATAGTATTTTATTTTTAAATATCGTCGTTATAGAAGAAAAAGTAATCATCTACATTTTTTTCAAAATTGAGGTTTTTATATTTTCTTAGACTATTTTTTATTACCTAACAAATACTGAAAATAAAATTTGTCTATACTTATTAATTACTGAGATTTTTTTTTTTTAAAATCACTAACTACAATTTTGCAAGAAAAATTAAGAAGAAAAAATCACCATCTACATACATACACACAAAAAAATAAAAGGTCACCACAACACCGAATCGGTGTTACATAGTGTCCCACCGATCGGATATTTATAATTTGAATCCAATCGGATATTATAATAAAAATGGCATAAAATACATTTGGATAAAAATTTTTACACCGCATAAAAACCAAACAGGAACATTCATCTTTAGGAAAACACCTAGAGGTGCATTTTATTCAATTCAAAAGGAATTTTTATAAAAACTTATGTTTTCGGATAAATAAAAATATTTATCCGTTGATGCGTATTTAATTTTATAAAACTATATTCAGTTGGAGAAAAATAAAATACTTTTTCGGATAAAATACCAATTAACACCGCACATTTTTTGAGTGTATGGTTTTTATCCCATTGGTATTTTATTTTAATGCATAATACCTATGCATATTAAAATCATATTATGATTTTAATATGTTCCGAAGGTTGTAAGAGAATTGAATCTTCTCATCAGGCCGCTGCGACTAGACTGATTGTATCACAATTTAAATTCTATTATACAGAAAGAATATGCAGGTTGCTTTAGCGAATTTAACTAATACAGCCAAATTCTCTTACAATTTTACTTTTTCACGAAAACTCCAAACGGTGTAAATATTTACTCCGATAGAACGAAAATAATCTCTGGAAAGTACCTTTTAAAAAAATCCGCTGTTGACAACTTTTGCGTTTACTCCAAACGGTGCAAAAGTATACTGTTCGATCCTTTTGGATACTTTAAAATTTGTACCCGATCTTGCGGAGTTAATATGGTACTTTTGGATAAAAAATAAAGCTTTTTTCGGATAAAATACCATTCACACCGCAATATTTTTTTGTGTGTACATGCATAATATCAGAATTTAGTTCATGCAAAAGCAAAACTAACATAAATGTCTTTATACAAGCCATATTATTTCCGTGACGCACGCATATTATTAAATCCAAAACCTACTATTTTCTGTAAGTGTTAGTGATATTTTATACTGGTTTTGATACAAACTACAATTTAAAATCAAAGTATGTAAAGATTATACTGTATTATGACGCTAATACTTACAGAAATAGTAGGTTTTATTTTGGGTTTGTATGGCAATAATATCGCTTGTATAAGACATTTGTGTTGGTTTTGTATGAACTAAATTCTGATATGCATGTATGCATGTAGATGGTGATTTTTTCTTCTTAATTTTTCTTGCAAAATTGTAGTTAGTGACTTTTTAAAAAAAATTTCTCAGTAATTAATAAGAAATAAAAAAAATGAATTAAAATGTAAAACAGAAATATTATATCTTTTTTTATTCAATTAAATCATTAATATAAAGTTTTTGCATTTACTTATTTTGTATTTACTCATTACCTACAATCGAACAAAATTATTTTGAAGAAAAATCACTATCTACAAATTAAACAAAATTATATTGAAATTCTTACTTTTTATTGAAAACATCATTAGCATTAGATATGGCATTAAATAATATAAAAGATACAGTAATCAAACTATTTAATTTAAAAAAATTGGATTTTTAATAGAAAATTTAATACTAAAACCCTTATAACTCGAAATCATAAATATGTAATTATGTAGATGATTACTTTTTCTTCTATAACGACGATATAGAAGATACATAATTAAAATGAAAACTAATGTTGGCCTAAATCTAAAGCTGAAATTATTTAAAAATAATTCCAAAATTGTATAAAATAAATGTTTATATTTGTATAAGGTAATATTGTTTGCTTATTTCGAAAATCACAGCAAATTTTAGTTTTTTAATATTTCATTTAAACTTCATTGCTGCGTTTATACCACAGCTAAATTAGCAATGCTAAACCGAAATGACAACTGTAGCAATGGTATAAACGCGACATATACATAGTTCAGCTAGCTAAAATAGCACCGCTAATTTAGCGTTGCTACGTAGTTAGCTAAGCCACATAGCTACGGTATAAACATTGCTATAATACTAGAAATGTCAAATTGTTATTTTTGTGGTTTGTTTATATTCACAGATCAAAAGAAATTGGAAATAGCCAGTCATGGGTATTTAAATTCGGGATACATTTTGATTTTTAACTAATATGTTTGTTATTATTGTTTAATTTTTGTGTGTGCCAAGTTTAAAATAACAAATTAAAATGGAGAAAAAAACAATTTTTATTTTTTGACATTTGTAGCAACTTGCGGTATAAACATGAGCTAAATAATTTTGACAATTCTAGCAGTGCTAATTTAACTGTGGTATAAACACAGCAATTGCTAGCTTCAAATTATTTTTTATTTTCTTAGCTCGCTTGTCCTTTAAATAATAAAAATAGTTGGTTGCACTAACGTTGAATTCTGACTGACCTGCACTTGAAAATTTTTCCAAAGTACAATCTAAAATTATTATTTAAAATTATTCAAACGAAATATGGATTTGTAAATGCAATAAAGTGTACCTTTCAAAATTTTTGTAATTTGAAAATGTTTAGCGGCTAGATTGCCCTGCCGTCCATTATAAGTGAATCTCCGAGACAGTTCTTCGGTAAATGTATTTTTAAAATTCGTCCTAATAAACTTCTTTAGGTCATGGCCGCCTTCTTTCATAAATATCGATTTCTGAAGAAAACAATACAATAAATATAGGTAAAAATCAATTCATAAAATTTAATTAAGTTAGACAGAATTACCAATTGTTTCTTTGACTCCTGATCTTCCATTAAGTTTGTGTCAAATTTCAAAAATATGTCTAAATCATCAAAAGGTTATGTAAATTTACAATTTTCACAATCAATTCATCAATCAGGTATTTACTAACGTTTAGTCGATTATCTCTCAAATTGACGGACTCTCTCATTATGTTTTATTGTCCCTTTTGAATATTTTGAATACACTGTATTAAATATTTAAACTGACCTTTATTAATGGTAACAGTGTCATTGTTTGGGTTACAAAAATACATAAATTTCAAAATCGGGGAGTGTAAAAACATATCACAAATAACACAAAAATGGCGTCGAGCGTCCTAAATTAAATTATTGAAACACTAAAACTGTTAAAGTTAAAAATAAATAAAAATTGTGTAATAATTAATAAATAAATGTAATTCACTGATAGATTATCACGGCCCAACTCAATGTCACGTATATGTCACATGTTCGTTTTTCCTAAAACTGATGTCACCCGTTTCTATCGCAAAATTTTATGAAATATAATAATAATTGTGTAGTAATTTCTGTTATGGTTATTTGCGATGTGACTGTGTTTGTAGGATTATCTGACACACATTTGTGTCAAGTAGTTTCACTGGGAGCCTAGTCGCATCACATATACGTGGATTTTATTTTAAGACGTGAGATTTTTGTACTCCAAAACCAACGACTGAGTTGCGAACGTAATTAGGTAGAAATATGTACTTTTCGAAAATTCCAACCGCTTTAAATTAATTGCGTTCACTCATATAATTGCCGATTTTGGACTTGCACTTTATTTCTTCAAAGAAATTACTAATTCGAAACTAATTTATAATAAAATCACCATTATTACTTTATAACTTGTTGCCAAAGGATTAGACGTGCTGAAGTACCTGCTTCTCGTTTTTCCATTAAAGGAATTTTGAAGCGACTGAAAAAGGGGGTAATCGGTTGGAGCAATGTCTGGTAGCATTATCATGGAATAGCAGTACTTGCCGTCGATTAATCACCGGTGGATGCTTCTCAATAAGTTTTTCTTGCATTTGTTCAGCTGTGAAACATACACTTCTGATGTAACGAATGACAACATTTTCATAAGTTATACACTTTTCAGCGCCAATGAAGGCTAATTTAACGGTAATCGACATTCACCTTAATGTTTTCAGTGAAAGTGTGTGGTACCCAGACTCCAAGCTTTGACACTTTCGTTGTAATTCTCGCCTTTTTGGCGAGGGTTTTGTGTTAGCAAAATTTTCAATCGTTCGTCGTACATATCAGAAGACCGGACCGGCCTCGGTTTATCTTAAAGCGTCATATCTCCGGAACAGAATTTAGTGAACCAATTTCCCACTGTTCTTTTACTTATTACTGCACTATAATAAACAGAACACTGCATATTTTTTCCACTGTTGCCCTAGCGTTGTTTCCAAGCTTAAACTCCCACAACATACTATATCTAACGCTTTGAAATTTTTCATTTCTACCACTTAAATATTTTACGAAAATGTAAGTACGCACTGTCCAACTTATGAATCAAACCAATTTATTAATACCTTTGTATTTAATTCCAAGTGACTGTAATAATTTATCTATTTAATTTATTTTTATATTTTTCTAAAAATTCATTCACATGCAAATATGTAATTTAATACACTTCACCATTTTTGTTAATTAGGAGTACCAATTAATCTGTTTGGACTGTAAAATTCCAATCACTTATCAACTTTGCTCACTCAGAAAACTGACGTATGTATATTCCATGAAAGAGTAAGTAAAAGAGGATGCTGTTTGTAAAATGCACTACGATCTACGAGTATAGGAGCGCAGCATCTCCCCTTAATTGTGCAGTTTAAAGAGAAATGTCGACAAGATACTTTCTAGTGTAAAAAAAACTTTGATTAATATTGATTTCGTACGATTTAATAAATTTTTCATTTAAGCCTATCTAATAAGTACTATAATTTATCATTCATCATCATTTGCAAGACGTATAAATTATTTAAAACTCTTATAAACTTATACTTTGAGAAGATAATTAATTGATGTTGTGCTAAATCCTTGCTTTGCTACTGACCAAACAGAAAATCAATTTTTAATTTTTATCACAGTTTGATACAATCAAGGATTCAAAAATGGTTTGCATCAATCAGTTTCCTTTTTAAATAAACAAATATTTAACAACATTTTAAAGTTGAAATAAATCATAAAGATTCTTTGTATACCTATATACAAAAACAACAGGTAAATAATTTCTGTCTGCGTATTATTGCACAAAAACGATTAACTCCGTTTTACATTAAGATTATTTATTATAATCTGTAATTGTAACACATTCTATTTGTTTTAAAGTATAAAGCCAAATCTAAATGTTGTTGGTTCTAAAAGTTTGAGTGTTTTGCTTTTTATCGCTTTCTTAAACTTTGGTTTTGTTGTGAATTTTAATTGTCTACAATTTTGCTGACGTTTTATTGTGTTTAGTTGAAATTTTATTGTTTTTATTATTAGTCATGGTTGTTATGTTGGTCTTGGTATTGTGGAAACGAGAAAAGTATAATTGACTTAAAGTAATATTATTTAAGATTTTATGTTTTTTTAATTTTTGATTGATGAAATTTTTTAATGCGGTAATAACTTACTATTTGTTATAAGTACTTCTCGTATTGTCTTTATGTTGATTTATTTTTCAATTTATGATCTTGAAATAAAACAGTTATTTTAATAGGTTTCTATTTAACTATACAGATAATTTTTTTTTAATGTGATTTGCTTATTTAACGTCTTCAGTGTCAAATTTAGCAAATAAAACAGACCACCTAGAGATAAGGTCGTTAATATTGTACGGAGTTCAGTATTCATTTGGGTAATGTTTATTAGAATTTATATAAATTTGTTTATTTTGTAAACATATACATATGTAGACACAAATGCTTATGACTTTAACAATATGACTTTCTTCTAAAAACAAAACAATACAAACGGTTCTACACAAAGATTAAACAACAACAAAAGACACCTACATGGTACGTTTCATCCTAATAAATAATATCTTTAATATTATATAATTGGAGTGTTTCAACCCAATGACCTTAAAATTTATGAAACACAGCAATAGTAATTGGAAGAAAAAAGCAATTATTTATAATCGCACGACGGAGACTTTAGTGGAATAGCATTTTGCTTAATTTGTTATTGGATTGGATTATAATCTAATTGTCTGTAAAATAAACAAACTTAATGGGTATTGAGAAGAAATTACAAAATTTCCTATTATGTATACAATTTTTAAGTTTAAGTTGTTTGATTAGGTATAAGCTTTCAAATCAATAAATAACACTTAGTCTGATGAACTTTGTAAACAAATTTGCAGCAATTTTTAGGATTTTCGTTATTTTAAGAATCATAATGACGAAGATGTATTAACAACAATTTATTTGAATGTAAATCTGCAATTACATTACAATGTGAATAATAAAAATGGTATAAATCCATTTTTATTACGAATGCAGTGTCTTATATCATTTGGTTCAGTAAAATTTCACGAACACACGAGTGAATCAAATAACAGGCATATTAAATCTAATTACGCTCAACATTTAATTGCTGATCACTCTTTCAACAGTTTTGAACATAATCTTCAAATTCTACACAGAATGTTTAAAGGCAATAAAATGGATCGATACGAAGAATTGAGATTTACAAAAATCGCCATAACCAAAATTTGCTCAACGACAAAATAAATTCCAAAACTAATAAAGTTTATGAAATGTTTTTTTTTATTTATTTTATCATTTGAGCAGCAAACAGGTAAAACCCAATAACATGCTGCCTAACCAGCCGTGATTTTTTCATCACATGCCGTGAATCGAACCCGGGACCTCCGGAGCTTAAAGCAAGCATGCTAACCACTGTGCCACCGGGGCGGCGATGTTAATGCAATTATAATTTTTAAGTACAGTATAATAGAATTGACAAAGGATGAACGTCCTAAACCGGTCTTCTGACCCAAACTAAATTAAATATTACGCTAAGAAAGTAATAAAACTTTGTTTTTTTAATTTTTTATATTTTTTTCTATTTGTATAGTGTAAAGTCGGGAGATATGGTATACCCTTTTTAAAATACCGAAAAAATAATGCAGCTTTTAGTATGAAATAAAATAATATGTGTTCTCTATTAAAAATAAACTCTGAAAATTAAAACAAAAAGGAACAATAAGTAAAAATTCAGCTTTTAAAAATAAAAATAAAAATTCATTCGGAAATACCATTTCACCCTCGGGTATGGGTGATATGGTACTCCCCTTAAGGTGATATGGCACCTCAACGTTTCTTTACATTTTGCTTGCCGCACTTGTTGCATGTATTGACACAGAAAGTGCAGGTATCATGCGACCACATATTACATAAAATGCACTGAATCCAGTCATCCTTCTTATAAGATGAATTATAATCCTCTCCACATCCTGCGCAAATATTCTCTTCATGGTCCTCCAAGCCATCTGATTCGTCATCTAATGATATAGCAATATCCTCATCTTCAATTGAAAAATCATGTACAACTTTCTTCCGTTTCTTTTGGACTTTTGCCGTGTTATTTGTATTTGTTGTTTTGCGCTTTATTGATTTTAATTTGAGTTGTTTGATATTATGTACCGCAGTCAACACACGAGCTTTTTGCTTTCTGGAATTATTTGTTTTACCCTTGGACGTTGACGGTTTGGGTGATATTATGTCCAACATTTTTCCAGGGGTTAAGTCGCCGATATTCGCATTATCAATCACTTTCAAATCAGACTGTTGATTTTTCTGGGGAGTCACCGGTGACTGAAAAGATGAAGCTTCCGTCGATGAATTTTCAGCAAAATTTCCAATTGTAGGCGTCAATTCGCTTGTATTTATAGAAGCATCTGAAGATATACCCAAATGTTGTGTTTCCACGCCCTGTTGTTCGACATTAGTAACGCGCATGTGAATAAATGCGTAATCCGGAATGGCTTCATGATTAAATGGGAAAATACCAGTGGTTCAGATACCATTTTTTGGAATCGCAGACATGTTATACATAAGTAGATAATAATAATTTCCAAATTGTAAACGAGATATCTTCCTATTTGTATTGTTCCTTATGAGCAAATTGCATGCCGCGTAGTAATGCGATTTGAAGGATTTGAAATAAGATCGATCCAACTGCTGTAAAAATTGTGTTGTATGTGACGGTAAACACAGTAGAATTATTTCGCTTTCTGCAGCAAACTCCAACATATCGGCGTTGCTGCAATGTGACAATATAATTATAGCTTTTCCTTAAGGTTTTCTTGGAAGGAAATGTTGTTTAAGCCTAGTGTAAAAAATGTCCTAAATTAACATACGCAGATTTACCACCCATGTACATCACCGAACCTGGGGGCATGCCATCTTCAAATTCGGTTTTTTGGTTTCCTTTAAAAACACAAGCTGGAAGCAACAAATTTCCCTCGGCATTACAGCAGCAAGCAATAACTGAAATTGTTTCCCCCTTTTCAGCAGATGTTACTGCTGGTATATTTTTAGAGCCTCTTTCGGCTATTACAAACCCAGGCCGATTATTTAACTGACATTCGGTTTTGTCCATGTTGAAAATGTGCCCTGGTTTTGCTATTAATTCATGCTCGAGTAAAATGTTTTCTAATAAAATAAAATAATCGGATATTTCACTACGTTTCATTCCTTGAGCACGATTTAACCGATTCTAGAAAAAATTATGTAGAAAAAATGTTATTTGCCACTGTTTTTATGGTCAAACTAATTTTGCTACATAATTGCAGGTAGGAACAAATCAATTATTCTATATTAGAGATTTACGATATGTAATTTTATTTTAAAATTCCTCTAAGAAAATTCCATGTTTAATGTTGAAGCGTTAACCATAAGGAGCGTATACTAGAGATACAGCTAAGTAGTGGCGTATATGGCCGGATAGTCCATACTAGTACCAAGATACACTAAGCACCCCATTTTCATATCATGGGGCTAAAATACTTTTTTTGTAATTTCTCTCCAGGCAGTTTCGTTCATGTACATACTTACTATGGTAAGATATAAAACATAAAAATAAAATATAATAATATTTGTATGAAGAATACATGAAGCTACGTGTCACAGTCTTTATTTCATTTAAATTCACTTATCGGTTGTCGAGATACATCTAAAAACACACACTAATCATTCATTAAATATTAAATATGTCAGAGCTGTGCATTTAAAAATAAATGAGAAAAATGAATTTTGCGCGGAGTATACATATAAAGGATTTTTTTTCTCTTTTTATCATTGCCTATTCAGACTTTGTGCTATACGTTTTGTGTTTTTTGTGATTATCGTTATAGTAAAATAATGGACCTCCATAAACTGCTTCGAATATTTCTGTGCTCGAGAATTAAAAGGCCTTAAGTCGATTTTTATAAAAAAAACTCTGCGCATTATCTGTTTAATTTTCTATTAAGAGGGAACCTCCTCCAGATATTAATTTTTTTGCATTTTTTTTTTTTTACTTTAAAAATTTATTTAGTATCTGAAGAATATATTTCCAAAGTTTCAAGCCCAACAGAAAGTCCTAAAGATCCCTAGGAAGTCACCGAAGTGATGCAAAGTAATGCGTTCTCTTCAAGAACGAAAACTTTAATCGAGTTTTTCTTGAAACGTGTTTTTTTGCGCGCCGTGGAATGCAACTCAAAAAGTAATGGACCAATCAACTTGAAATTTTGTACACATATTCTTTAACTTATCGGTCTTTGCACAAACCTAAAATTTTGTATAAATTGTTTAAACAAATATTGGTTTTAACGAATTATTTATAAAGAAACACGTGTTTATTTTTTCTTTTTGCCCTCTAATTTTCAATTTTTTTTTTTTTTTTTGCAACATGGCCATTTTGTTTTTTTTACTCATAAAAAAAAATTTTGTATTCATTTAAACGTCAATATTATTATGCAATTTGTTTCATTGCAATAAATGCTCTCAATTTTTTGTAAAAAATTATTGAAAAACCAGTTGTCTGGAGGAGGTTCCCCCCTTAATATATTTTAATTTTTCCAATTTTTAAGGTAATATCAAAGAGAGTAAGATTTTTACTCTATTTGATATAACCTTATAAATTGGAATGAAAACGTATTAATAGGAAATTAAACAGAAAATTCGCAGAGTTTTTTTTTATAAAAATCGACTTAAGCCCTTTTAATTCTCGAGCACAGATTTATCGACATTGTGCTTTCTCTTGGCCTTCCTATAACACTTTTTAATATTTTGATTTTGTTTGTTTTTTTTTAGCTTTTTATCTTTATTTTTCGTAGATTTTATTTTTCCGTATCTCATTGATAGTGATACTTTAATAAAATGATTTCGAAACGATAAAACAACAGGAAAAAAGACATAGTCTTAATGAAAAGACTCTTGAAATTGCTTTGCAATCATTGGCACTTTTACTTTATCGAGTGACAAAAGCTGATACAACGGAAATGAATTTGCTTTGCCAGGAACTCCAAGTTAAAAACAACAAGAGCAACCGTAGTTTGATATTCAATATTTGGTATTCGAAACTGCGCCGTACTTTACAGTCAAACCCCTCATCTGTAAAACACGTTACTAGTAATAGGGATTGTAATAAAGTTGATACTGGTTTATTTGTAAATAATAATAATTATATAAATAATAATATTGACGGAAATTTGGCATTACCTGTTGGAATGCAACCATCCGAATCTATAAAAATTCTCTCCGTAGACACACAATAATAAATTTACCAGTTAGCGATACTTGTGTATTTTTCGATATAATCCATTCTGAGCAAGATAATGAAGAACTTATAAATGTAAATTCAAATTCTGAAATTTTACTAATACATAGGCAATTACTGGATCTTGAAAAACTTATTGATTTAAAGGAAGAATCATTTGTGCAATTTTCTACTGCCGAAAGTGATGACGAATTTCAAGAAGTGTTTCGCAAACCTCCACAGATAGGCTATTGTCTATGTCATCCAATAAAGAACTAATTCTTTAAAGGTATTTTATTGTTCCATATGTTGGATGGTACCCGAACAAGCATAAATCCACAAAGTGCTATTAAATTTAGGCTTAGACTTTTGAGAACTGAGTAAATTAGAGTAAATTTGGACACCTTACAGTTTTTTAACTATAACTCATAAAAAATGCATTTTTAGTATACACACTCTATGCAAGATTTTATAGAGAATTAAATTTTCTATCGAAATGACGCTTTAAAAAGTCAAAAAACTTTTGTTTTAAACAAAATAAGTCAAAAAAACTAAACCAAAATAAAACAAAAAAACCGAAAAATTTCAATTTTTTTTTTTTTTTTTTAAGTTTTTGTGTAGCACTTTTATCTGAGTGGGTTTAGGTATAGGCATTGATTCTCAAAAAAGTAAGCTGACGTAATTTAGGTCAAAACGGTGTCCGTCAAAAGTATTTCTGATTAACGTTGGCTGAGATACAGTCATTCAAAGTTACCAACTACCACCTTTATACCATATGATTTTAATTTTTTCATGCAAAATTTTTTTTTATTCAATACAAAAATTATTTTCGGTACATTTATGATAATGATAAAGGTATTTTATTGATAAACCGAAAATAAGTTTTGTATTGAATAAAAAAAAATGTTGCATGAAAAAATTAAAATCACATGGTATAAAGGTGGTAGTTGGTAACTTTGAATGACTGTATCTCAGCCAACGTTAATCAGAAATACTTTTGACGGACACCATTTTGACGGGAATTACGTCAGCTTTCTTTTTTGAGATGCAATGCCTATACCTAAACCCACTCAGATAAAAGTGCTACATAAAAACTTAAAAAAAAACAAAAAATTGAAATTTTTCGGTTGTTTTAACTTTTTTTGTTTTAGTTTTTTTGACTTATTTTGTTCAAAACAAAAGGTTTTTGACTTTTTAAAGTGTCATTTCGGTAGGAAATTTAATTCTCTACAAAAACTTGCATAGATTGTGTATACTAAAAATGCATTGTTTATGAGTTATAGTTAAAAAACTGTAAGGTGTCCAAATTTACTCTAATTTACTCAGTTCTCAAAATTCCAAGCCTAAATTTAATGGCACTTTGTGGATTTATCATTGATCGGGTATCATCCAACATATGAAACAATAAAATATACCTTTAAAGAATTAGTTCCTTTTATCCCTGTTTTTTCGACATAGACAATAGCCTAAGATATTGAGCAATTTAAACTTGGTAAAAGAACCAATAACAAAATCCAAAATTTGCAGCAATAATGATAAAAATTACAAATTAATGGATTATCAGGTGCATATTTCTAAAGAAATTTGGAAAAGAATATTTAATATGAGCGAAAGGAAGTTGGACGCTTATCACGATACCTACCACATTTATCATAAAATATGCTCCTGTTCTACCACTATTTACGTGAATCAAACTTCCTGGAGAAAAATTACAAGAAAAATATTTTATCCCCATTATATGAAAATGGGGTGCTCAGGCTCTTACTACTAGTATGGTCTATCCGGCCGTATATGCCACTTCTTAGCTTTATCTCTGGTATTAGCCCTATAAAATTCTAAACTTCATCATAACACATATTTACAAACATGAATGAAACTGCCTGGAGAGAAATTACAAAAAAAGTATTTTAGGCCCATGATATGAAAATGGAGTGCTTAGGGTATCTTGGTACTAGTATGTCCTATTTAGCCGCATATGCCACTGCTTAGCTTTATCTCTGGTATTAGCCCTATAAAATTCTAAACTTCATCATAACACATATTTACATACATGAATGAAACTGCCTGGAGAGAAGTTACAAAAAAAGTATTTTAGCCCCATGATATGAAAATGGGGTGCTTAGGGTATCTTGGTACTAGTAAGGACTATCCGGCTGTATACGCCACTACTTAGCTTTATCTCTAGTATACGCTTCTTATAGGTTAACGCTTTGACATTAAACACGGAATTTTCTTAGAGGAATTTTAAAATAAAACTACATATCTTAAATCTATAATATAAAATAATTGATTTGGTACTACCTGCAATTATGTAACAAAATTAGTTTGACCATAAAAACAGTGGCAAATAACATTTGTTCTACATAAATTTTTATATCATAGAATCGGTTAAACTTTATATTTACATTTTTTTCGGGATGGTGCTCCATTTTATACGACATTTACACTTTTTCTGGATAGCTACATTTTAGTCAAGAAACGAACCTAAATTTCAGGCTGAAATTTCGGGCTAACTTCACTGACTTGGCGATTAGACTTAATGATCTCATCCTCCACGCAAAACCCCAACATTGCGCGAATGTTTTGGCTGCGTCAAGAATTCGTCGGCCGGGAATAGCTGCAACTATGTAGTTAAAATATTGTTCAAAGTGGTACTTTTAAATAAAAAATACCGTTTCAATGAATATAAAACCAAAATCCCGTATGCAGTTTAAAGTAATACATACATATATTTTCGATGAATTAACAGCCAATGACCTACCTCATTATCTCATGACTAAGGAACAGTAGAATACTATGACGTAGTTGTGGTAGGTCGATTCACCTTTTTCTTTAAAACTTCACTAAAATTTCTGACGAATTTTAAATCAAGGAAAATCCAATTTAGTATTCATCAATATTTTAATGCCCTTGACTGGACTGAACGATCATGTTCTCGTATACAAATATCCAAATTAAATGCATAGCAAAAATAATTTTCTACAATATACTCAAACAAGAAACAACTATATAGAATGCAGAATTTAATAGTGATTTTAACACTAACACATAGTTTTCATTGAATACTGTACATTTTTTATTAATAAGATTACTATTATTATTATTTTTCTTAATAAACGTTAAAAAAAACTGCTTTTATTTTTTTTTTCTTAATGCCAATTTAATTTTTATTTATTTTAATTTTTTAGTTATAGTTTTAGTACACCTCAGACCGTGTTACAGGTTAGATCATAATATAATAAAAAAAAAATTAAATTGAACAACAAAACAAACAAAAAAAAAATTGTAAATTTTTAAACACATAATTACGTTAACCATAAAGGAAAATTGTGTTACAACAAAAAGATCATAAAAGTGTAAATCGGAAAATTAAATTTTATTTATTACAGTAAATTGATAAATGTTGTTTTTTGTGTTGCTTAAGCCAAGGTTGTTGCTATTTCCCTTTTATTAATTTAAAATATTTTCGACTGTTGGTTGTGAGGTTTATACTGTTTAAATTATATTAAAAAAAATTGTGTCTGTAATTTGACTAATAAAACCCGTAAATATAGTTTTTATTAAACAATCTTGCTCAATTAATAATAATAAAAAAATTAACTAACAAGTGAAATATCTAAAATTAAAGCTAACATAGGAAAAGAAATATTCAAAGCCGCTTTGGAGTTTGATTGTAATCTTTAATGCTATAAATTTATGTTTTGGTGAAAGAAAAATTTTGAAATAAAATTCTTAATTACAACCAAAATAGTAATCTAATAATATGTATGTTAATTCTAAAGTGATATTTTAAGTGAAATTTTTAAATAAAAAAGTGTCAAGAAAAAGATTTAATATTGACAAGTTTTGATTTCTAAATTATTATCCGATTTTGTTTTATGTCATTGGTGTAAGTATTTTCTTAAGAAAATACACAAAAATTAACAAAACAAAAGAAAAAATGGAATTTTTAATGATTTTAATGCAACAATATTTTAGTGATCAAATAAAAATTAAACTTTAATTTAAAAAAACAGCAACTATTAATCATAATATAAAAAAATAAAAACGCATATTTGAAAAATTATTCAGTTTTTATTACAAATCATTAACGAAACAAAATTAGTTGAAAGTAATAATCAGTTTAAAAAAAATTAATAAATAATAATTAATTTTCAAAATGAATTGGACCATTGGGAAATTACATTTTATGATAATAATTGTGGTAAGCGTGTATTATTTTATGCATAAATTGCATGAATCAGTTTTTTTTATTATTTTAAATTTTTATTTTCAAGGTTGACAACTTGTTTATTTAATTAATTATACATTTTGATTAATAAAAATTATATTAAAATATTTTAATTATGATATTGAACTTGGCCAAAAATTACATTATCACATGTTCGCGTGCATTTTAAAATTAAGTTTTTTTTCATGATACCTTAAAAACAATGATACGAGCAATTAAAACACGGATATAAATATGTTTTAGTAAAATGTTTTAGTTTTTAGGATTTTAAATTACGATATGATAAGGCTAGCTAGCATATTTTTATAGAAATTAAGTCTATAAATAGATAACAAGAAATTAGTTTCAAGTTTTGATATATTTACGTAAACGTGTTGTTGGGTAACTCTATAAGTTTTAATTATTAAATCACAAAATTCAGCGAACTAAACAGGAAATGCATAAGAAATACTCAAGAAAATAAACATAAATTTAGTCAACTGATGTATTGTGGTTTGGAAGGTTGTTTGAGTTAAAATTTGAATCTGTGCATGAAAAATAATATTTTCTCATGAATTGAATGATCTTCGCGGTTATAAATTCGCACATTTTTAGAAAAAGCACTAAATTATTGATCCCAATTTATTTTATTAAGTTTTGAACAGTCAAAGAGAACCTAAAAAAAAAACTTTAGAGGTCAACTGATCTACGGAAAATGAATGACACACATTTTTTGTATTTTAAAAATTGAATAAAACTTTGGCTTAATTTATATTACTTTCAAATAAATTGTGAAAAGTTTCCTGTATTAACACATATATATATGGCGCTGTAATGAGTTACCATTATTAAATTTCGAAAATCTTTTAATAGGCGCTACATATTAGGCAAATTAACGTGTTCTTTAAGGTTTAACAGCAACCGATAAATGGATAGGGATCTAACTTTACCAATCATTCCTATGAAACTGTCCGTTTTTGATCGTAAGAAACTGCCCGTTTTAATCTTAAAAGAGATTACAACTCTAGAAACGATTACAAAAATCCATTATATTGTATATCGGGTGATCGTAAAGTGAAGCTGGAAACGTGAAATTAATTCACAGCAATGTTTCAATTTTTTTTTTTTTTTGAAAACTCGTTGTGAAATTTATAGAATTAACAGGAGATTATGTTGAAGGTTAAATAAAAACATTGCCAAAAATTTTGCGTTTTACTATCAATACATAAAACTTTTCAGCCCATGTAGTGTGGAATGTGCTAATAAAAATAATAATTGGGTGGCTATTTTGTACATGTAATTTCTCATAAACTCTCGACCTCTCAAAACTACATACAATTTTAGCGCTAGTTAAAAACTTTGACATTTAGAATGGGTGACATTTTGATTAATACAGTTTACAATAAATTTTTCGAATATGAGAAATGCTTATAATCATTTTACATTACATTTGATTGGGGCCAACAGATTTTTAGCCCAAATATGTTATTTACACTTTCTTGAATTAACTTAATTAACACACCAATAACCATTACAACCGCTCGCCATAGATTTTTGATTCTTGTTTGAATTGTTAGAAAAAATAGCAATCTTTCATGGTTCAGGTAAAATGATTGCTGGCAATGGACAATTAAAATTCTTCAAAATATAGATAATGGCGTATTAATAATACATGGCCAATATTTAAATGAAACAGATACTATAATATATGGTAAATTATAATTGTTGATCAGTCTTTCATAAATGCTATACATTTTTAAAATCAAAGTTCAAAATATCTTTTAACAATAGAATTTTTAATTAAAAGCTAATAAATAACAATTTTCTAACCTTGAGTTTGAAATCGAAAAATACAATTTTTTTTTTTAACTGAATTCTGAATCACAGTGTATATTTTTTCAATAAACCTCCGTCAAAGTTTCGGAAATGAAAACACATTGGATATAGGTACACAATTAAATGAAAGTGTAAAATGTCTTCCAAATAAATTTGCTCATACTACTAGTATACATATATAAATTTAAGTATCCAATTTTCTTACTTACCATAACGAAATAAATTATTAATTAATTAGCATGACTGACCAGAAACATTAACGTAACATTTTCGACCCATTAACTTTCATCGAATGTAAATACAAAAAAATGATAATACATGATGTCGACAAATTATTGTACATCTACTTAACTGGCTTAACTTATAATTCACAATTAGCTTACTAAGCAATTTAAAATTTTAAAATTGATTAGAAATTGTATCTAAATAAATTTCGACTTATTTATTAATACTTTTTTGGTGAATTAATTAATTTTGTACAATTGAACTTGAAAACTTTATACATATTAGATATTATTCAAACAAGTTTGAATAGTGTATTTACTGTTTTTATGCAACAAACAATTAAATAATACAAACATTTCGTAAATACATATGTAAAAAACCAAGTTTTATTAACAAAAAACGAAACAACTTTAAACAAAAATAAATTCCTTGTTCAATTATGACGCAATGCTATGTAATTGTTGCTTATTACAGGTTTATTAGATTACATATTTCAATATATTTTTGCTGTTGTTAGTTTGCTGTATTTTATACAGTATACATATTTTAAACTAAGCAAATAGACTTAAGACCAACTATATTAAAATTGCAACCATTTTTTCAACTTTTAAGACAAATGCGCCTTACATTTAATGAAAATCATTACACCTATATAAATATGAAATTTACACACCATTAAAGTAATTAGGTCCGATTAAAAACATTATCAGTAATTATCATGTTGTTGTATGAAAGCAATGAAATTGAAGACAACAAAAACAATTTATAAACCATATTATATTTTTTTTTCTGTATCATTTTGATTAATAAAACTGAAATATAAATTTTTGTTTAATTTCGCTCATTAATTATTTAATTACCGGAAAATACTATTTTTTGGAGCATATGCATTTTGGGTTCTTTTATTGTCGCTTGTGCTAAGGCGTTTATGCGAATTAATTTTTAATAGATTTTAATTATTGTCGTTTGGGGAAGTTGTGCTTTTTGGTTCTCAAAATAAATAAAAATTTGGCGTTTGGATTTTATTCTAAACTAATAGAACAAATTAATGTATTTCAGTTAAAAATTGCACATTTCAAATTATTAAGTTCAGATAAATAATAAAATAAAAATAGATTGATTCATCTCAACTAAAAAATAAAAATAAATGTATTCCACTTTGAAATTCTAAATTTTATTTTTAATTCTAATTTTATCACAGATAATTGTAAGTCTTTCAGGTTTCATATTCTAAGTTGTCCTCTTCATCAGTTTCATCCCGTATAGATGAATTTGTAAGCAGACTTTTAAAATCTTTGTGGTACGTACATATCAGGTATAATATGTTTTGTACACATCATCAGGTCTATATATTTGTTTTTCGTTAATGGGGAGTTCTGAATTATCTTTGGGAACTCATTTCTGAATGACATTTCAACTTCAACGTTATTTTCAGTATAGGTATCTACCGTCATTTTGGAGTTTGTAATTTCAATTCGTTTAACGAATTTTAATTTTATCTCCTTATTTGGCTTCCGAACAGTTTTACTTTTTGCGTTTTTGTTCACTAATGATACCCAATCGTGAAAATTGTTAAATTTTATGTTATGAATCTCATATGGTGTTGGATATAATCTAGCGTTTCGGATCATAGTCGGATATTCTTTATAGGTCCAAATAGTTTTGTTTTTTAAATGATTCTCTATTACAGCATGCATCGAATCTACGGGCATGTATGTATGCCCAGTAATAAGGAGCGTTATAGAAACTTCCTTCACATATTTGGCAAATGATACAAAATGTTGAACCATTGCCAACATATAGCGGTTTTTATTTTGTCCAGCACAATTATCACAATATAGTGAAACAGTTTTCACTGTTTGCCGATTTTCCACCGCCATTAGAAAATTAAACAGGTTGCTGCAAATTTCATTGGCACCTCGCTTGCCTTGAGCTCTCCCCATAAATAGCAGTTTCTAATTTTTGCCGTTGATTCATAAATAGTAAAGTTATAGACCGAAAATTTTCTGTAGTATCGCAGCAACATACTGTTACCTCTTGGAACATTTGAAACTTTCTGTAGATCGAAAGAATATACTACAACAGTTGGATCATCCAGCGATTGTTCTAGTAAGAACGTTTTCTTAAGGCAATCCTTTAATCTAATGTGGTCTGCATATTCGGCTTCATCCTGCGCCGTTTTAATAATTTTATTTTTATACCATTCGCATATTGTAGTTTTTTTTAACAGAATGCGAAACATGTCGTATCCTAAAAGGCTGCGCTCTGCTTCGATTTCTTTTTGCTTATAAATACATGCGATTTAAATACTATTTTGTCGATGATCCTCTACAATAATGAGACGGAACGGCAGGTAGGCTGGATATGAATTGATCGAAGCGCAGTTCATCTTCCTGTCAGTGGCGTAACTACAAGAAAGCAAACCCCGCGTTGCGGGCCCCCGAATCTGTCCCGTGATCTTTGCTCTTATATGAAGAACTGTTTCATACCCTCCACAATATGATTTTCTACATTTCAAGTCAAAATTTAACAGTAAAAATTAAATTTTGGTTTAAAATGTTGTATGCAGCCAGAATTTGTGAAAATGATCTCATGAAGTCTGCAGGAGCGATACAAGAAAAATATAAAGACGACCTATCGGAAGAGTTCAGGGATATAATCAATACTTGAATTCGCTGAAGTTCTAATAATAAAATTTCCTATAGCAGCTTCAAGCGTTTCGCAGGTAACATGTTTATTATTGTTTCTTACGTTATCTGTGACGGTTGCAACAGCGGAACGATCGACATTTTTTATTAATTTAAAGGGAAAGATATGCAAGGTGGAGTGCGAGTAGTCTAGGGGCCCACATTAAGTTTTGCGGGGGGCCCAAAATTTGTAGTTAAGCCACTGCTTCCTGTGTAGTGCTCCGATAATGTCTAACACTTTTTGGATTCTGTATTATTAGTTCAACATCTTTGAAGTTTTTTATAACACTTCTAATACGTGATGATGTAATGTTGAGTGTACTAGTTAAAAATTGTTTGCACACTGGTATTTTAATTTTTTCAACTGGACATGTTACAGTATACACGTGACTGAAATTCCGCAGATTCAAATCTTTGTTTTTCTTACGCTTTATGCACTATTGCTCAATACAGTTGCTCAGATACTTATCCTTTTCTTTTTGGTTCGAAATTTTCCAATACTTGTCAAATAAAAGCTGTCTTATTTCATTCGGGATATTCTTACACTCATTATAGCAGCTGACTCGTAGTGCACAAGGATTTGGTTTAATCTTTTTTTTTTGATACGTACGTATACCGTATCAACAAACTACTAAATATAATGTGTTTTAGAAGTAACACAAAAAATATTAGGATTACCAATAATTACATAAGCACTCATTCCAAACAAAATACTTAACCATTTGTCGTCGATTCAAGGGAAACCCCCTTAAAATGTTGCATAACAAATGCAGAAAATGACGAACAACTATTAATTACGAAATTTTTGCAAAAATTACGATAACTTCATTACAAATAATTAGAAGTTATGTTTACATATTTATTTTGTTGTGGACAAGATATTTTATATTGATTTAGATAATCAAAACATCTCCATAACACTTATCACACTTCGAAAATGTTGCCTTTTTTTTAAAAAAAACCATGCAAACCATACACATTTCACTTATCAACATAAGTGCGCGATTATGGAGACAATACTCGTATCACCGATGATATTAGAAACCTTTCCTACAATACGACAATATTTTCATAAAAATATATTTATAAATTTGGTCTACTTCAAGAAATTTTGAAATACAGCTACAAATTGCTCTGGCACCAGCATTGTATCCAGGAGCTGAATATATTTTACTGCATTCATCGTTCCTTTGACGAAATACAGAGGTCCCGGGCCTCCTATGGTGATTCAGCCCCAAATAATCACTGAGGTAGAATGCTTCACCCGTCAAAATTTACAGTAGTTAAATAAATATTTAAAAAAATATAAAGTTCATATTAATTTGGCCACGTACTGTAGAGTATGTAGAGTGCGGTCACCGATATATCGGTGGATTTTCATATCGTGTGGACGCGACTTTTTACATAAGCTTCTATTGTGGACAATATGTTTGACAGACAAAGTGTCCAAATTATATCCATAGTATTTTCAACTAATAAAGGTTTGGCTGATAAATAATTTTTTAAGAAGTAAATTTTGTTATTTCGAATAATTCACAGCAGATGTAAAGCTCTAGTAAACATAACCTCAATATAAGAGTAAAAAATCAGTTCTTTCAGATTTCTAAAATTTAATTATTTAACAATGTCAACAATTCATTTAGGTGTATTTTATCATCAGGTATTTAAGTATGTACTATCGATGTATATGTCGAAGCATTAAAATGATTATCTTGCACTATGTGTTTTTAAACAATTGAACAACAAACACATTTTCAAATTTTTAATATTTAATTTAAATATTTATTTAGTTCATCAAAATTCATTAGGTTAATAATTATTATATCAAGAATTTATACTAAATATACCGAAATAAACGCGTATTTTGTATTATATTGCGAATAGGAACATCTTTTACCTTTTGTTACCGCTGCCAAAATAAGTATGTCTGTGAAATCAATTTGAACGATTTTACATACTTATTTAAGATGGCGCCGAATAAGTCAATAAGTATCGGTTTCGAAAACGAGCCAACCAGTGAGATCTCACAAACTTAAAAACAAAATTAAATATTTAACGAATCCAATTTTTTTTTAAGTTTTTTGTCGTCTCCATAAAGAAATAAAAAATTCTTTAAGTAAATGACTGCGATTTTTTTTTTTTTTTAGTGTGGACGGACATTTTTTTTTAAGTTTTTTAGGTGACAGACAAAATTTGACGAAACTTCGCTAAAATTTTTAAGCCATGGGCGAAAACACATTAATTGCATTTACCGGATTGTTAATTTTCTTAATTTAAGTTTATGTATAAGCCACTTAAGGGGGAATTTTACCATCAGGTTGCCGGATAGGGCACTGGTAGAGAATATTATCCCATCCCTCCCCCGCCATGCTTCTGTACGGTATACGGATGGGTCAAAGATAGATGGGGGTACCGGGGCGGGGATAGTCGGGCCTGACCTAGAACTATGCATACCGCTGGACAGCACCCCCACAGTTTTTCAGGCAGAGACCCTTGCTATTGAGGTATGTGTGCTTCAATGTCTCAAAAAGAAATATAAGAAGACCGAGATCTATATAATCTCGGACAGCCAGGCATCTCTGCTAGCCTTAGGAGCTTCAGTGTTCCACTCGAAATTGATCTGGAGCTGCTACTGCAATTTATTGGAACTGGGTAAAGTAAACAAAGTCACCCTTTTGTGGTCTCCTGGCCACTCCACCATTACGGGAAATGAGGCAGCAGACCGTTGTGCAAAAATAGGAGCAAGCCAGGGTTTCCTAGGTCGCAGTCTATAGTATCGCTTTTTCAAACCCCCATTTGGCAGAGGGTATAAGGGACTGGGAGCAGAACTGTAGGAATTTTCTCTGGGAGTCCTCCATTGGGATGAGACAGGCCAAGAAATTACTCAGTTACAATATTATACGTCTAAGATCCCTTACCTGGTTTTTAACAGGGCACGACCCTTTTAATGGCCATCTACATAAAATGGGAGGTTCCTTACGGACCAGTGAAGATTTTGTAACTGCGATAAGGAGACATCGGAACACGTACCCTTCACATGCGATGCTATCATCCTAAAAAGATTCAAGTTTCTCAATGCGCACACATGCCAGTGGCCTAATGCCGAATCACTGGATATGCATCAGGTAGCGGCGTTTATCAAGGACATAGACCTACATTTTAGCTAAGAACCTCTAGGGACGCACAATAGGTCTTAATGGTCGCAGTGCTCTGGGCTGCAAACATCCACCCTAATTAAAAAAAAATTAAAAAAAAGCCACTTAAGTATTAATACATATTTGCTCCAATTGCTTGATGAAAAAGTAGCACATAAACGTATTTTACTTTTGCAATATACTTTTTCGTGCTAAGGAAAACAATTTGAACGTCAAAATATTGTTGTGTGTGTTGCTGTTGCTCGTGTAGTTGTTATGAAATGGTCCAGGTACAAATCAAACATTTTATAACACAAATTTCACGGTAATACTTATATTAATTCCTTTACAATCAAATAAAAAGTAGTTTATGATGTTTCTTGGACTCACAATTTCTTTTGTTACCATAAAAAAAGTCACCTAAATCAGTGGTTCTCAAACTGCGGGCGGCGGCCCCCTAGGGAGCCGTGAAGCTGTTGCCAGATAACTCTAAAACCTCGCCTTAAATCTCTAATAAACCGCACAATTTCCTCGTACATAAATTTCTGAATCTACTTATCAATAACCGCTACGATTTTCTGTGCTGGTAATGGTTTTTGTTAGATATGTGATGTATAATATCAATTCCACAACCACGAGGATTTTGGTAGGCAAGTTCCTTTTCAAAAATGAACATGAAGAGGAATTTCAGACCGCAACCCTTTATCTGCTGGACAAATTAATCATGGTTAAAATTGAGTCCTTTAATGAAGTAACAACATTTTTAAATCAGAGTTAAATTTAAACTAAAAACTATAGGAACTTAGGCCTATGAATATTTGCGTAATTGGATGTTGAAAATGTATGTACATATGTATTTAGTATGTAATTTTAAAAAGTTACTCGTACTTTAATTTAATTTGAAATTTCAAATGGCAGCTTGTCAAATTTGGCTTCAACAATTTCAAATTGGTTAAATTGTATATCAGGTTAGTATTGAGAACTTTAAATCGAAAATTCTTGGATTCGAATCTACGTAAAACGGTTGATTACGGAAATGTCCGTAAATTTTAAATTTTTGGAATACTTACCAATAACTTCTGTAACTATCTTCAGATAAAATGCCTATAAAAAACTGAGCTACTCTCATCTACTGAGCTATCATTTTCTATACTATATGGCACGATCCGTTTTTTTTCAGAGGGATAAAGCTTTCAAATTGGTTGATTACATTAAAAATTGGTAGTTGAAAAAATCTAAAAAAACTTTGGATAGCTCTGAATTTTGTACAGAAAAGCTACTTTGGATAACTCTGAATTTTGTACAGAAAACTTCAATTTGTTCGACAATTCAGAAGAACAAATTTGGTTTTAAATACCTATGTAAAAATAATTTGACACACCAATTTGCGGGGTTGCGGTCAAATTAAAGAAACGTGCAAAAATTGAATTTTGACAAACTTAGAATAGTCGTAAGCTCGAAAATGTTTAGCTTTAACTTTAGTTTAGTCATTTCGGTATATGTTCTCCTCCACACAAAAGTCCAGTTAAAATATTTAGTTTCGGAGTTTTCACAGGTATGCATATCTAATTTTTAATAGTTCAAGCTTAACAATTTCCTGGAAATCTACATTTTTGGCGTATAGGAATTTGTTTATCTGTAACTCGGATGAAGCTGAAAGAATATTTTGAGTTGGTAGAAAATTTTTTTTAAATTGGCAGAACACGGGTATAAGACCATCTGGGATCTTCGGACAAGAACGCCCAAAATGCTTAGCTGTAAATTCATTATTATTATTTGGGGGCCGCAGTATGAAAAAGTTTGAGAAGCACTGATCTAAAGAACTTAGCCATATCGATTTGTTAATATCAGGTCAAGGTCTATTAGTCTGTCTGATTTTCTTGTTTCAAGGAAATCGGAAAGTATTTTTGAAACTAATACTTATTTTCAGACAGACATTCAAAGCGAAGAAATAAGGCATCTCTATCACTCTAGTTATGCATCAATTCAATTATATAAAACTGAAAATATAAGCTGATTTTGTATGTGTCGGGAATTTTTTTATTTGTGTCCGAATTCATTCTAAATCGACTGAAGTTAATTAGGGTCACCATTTATCCGCGAGAGGCAGTAGTGATTCTGCAAAAACCTACTTATTATTCAACTATTGTAAAACATTCCAATATTTCAATATGTTTTTGACAATAATTTTATTATAAAACACTGATAAAACAAAATATTGTAAAACTAAGACTAACTATATTTAAATATTTTCTAAAACCTTTAATTAGTCGTTTTTATGTAACCTCCAGACCAAAACGATATTTACAACAATTAAATTTTATTTATTGAAATTCTTAACCGCAAAAAAAAACAAAATCATTAATAATTTAATCTAAGATCTGACAGATTATTTAGAATAATATGTAGAACATATGTAATGAATTCGGACAAGTTAATTCCTAAATTGCCTGTCTATCTTATTTGTTTTACTAAAACTTGACGAACGTTTTTAGTTAGGTCGATTTAGAATGGATTTGGACGAGCATTTACCTCATTAATACACGATATTCTTACATAGATGATATTACTGATGAGCTGATGATAAATGTTTTTATACAATATACTCCACCAGAGAATGTAAAATTACATGCATATGTACAATGTACATATTTCTTCTTTAAGTGTAAAAAAAAACATTTTAATGAAATTGCAATAAAATTCCATGATTCGTTTAAATTATTTTTGAAAAATTCATTTTGATAAATTAGACATTTATGATGGTCACGATTTACCTGAATTATTTTTGTGTTATATTATTACTTTAAACAAAGCTGTGTAAATAAATTACATATAAATACACAATTTACTCGAACGTCGTACCACAAAAAAAAAATGAAAATTCTTGTTTAACATGCTGTTCAACATTAGGTTGTGATATGATTTTTTTTAATGTAATGTTTACATAATTGTAATAGATAATTACTTAAAAATTAATGATCATTATTATTGATCTATAAATCGCAGAAAATTTTCAACTTCCTTTTAAAAAGCATTACTATATTATACATTTAAAAATGTGTCAATATTTATTCCACCTACTATAGTTAATCAATTATGTTTATAGTGTTTTTTTGATTTTATTATAGTTGGTCGCCCGCAATTCGCCAATTTACAATAATATACGAGTAACAATCGTACGTACAAAAAAAAAAAAAAAAAAATGAACTAAAATAGTAAAAAATAAAATCAGTTATCTACACAATAATGATCTTGACATAAATTTTTTGTATTTTAAGAAAGGAATTTTTTTTTAATGCTACAGTAGTTTTCTTATATTTAATTACAGTTAACAAAATGTTGTTATATTTCGAGTGATTAATTATATTTTGTTAAGTAATTATACTAATTTGTTTTAAGTCGAAGTAGGTACTATAGGAATGGTAACTATGTATTTATTTGGTTTTTGGGCTAGGCAATTTCGAATTTTTAGGTGTAGTGTCAACTGTTCTGCGCTTTAATCATTAGATTATAGTTCCTGGTTTGGAATTGTAATAAGTAAAGACTAAAAGTTCCTTTCATTTTTGTATCGTTGTTTCTCACTAAAATATGACAAAAAATTAGTCAACCTTGCAACACCACCTACCCACATACAGAGTCACTCATAGTAACAATTCAAATGGGAAATAAAGCAAATCAAATAGTAGTACACATAGCTAGTTATTATATATCATTTTTGTTGATCAATAAATATGATTAAGGCAAATTTATTATTATCTCTTGCGGTTGTTTAGCAATTACCAATTTGTTACTTGTATTTTTGAATCCAGCATACATACTCAATATATTTAGTTTTCATGCGGAAAGTAGAACTAGAACTACCATGTAATTTAGAAAATTTATATCTGTAGTATTGAATATATATGTATGTATATGTATGTACATATATGGTTTAAAGTTAGGTTAAATATTTCGCTACACTTTCTATTTAAAATAAAAAACCAGGATATAAGAAATAGTCGTTATGAGGTTGATAGCACTGTCAATTAAATTTGAGTTAAGAAAATTTTTATGATTTATTTTTATCTTCAAACTTATTATAATCTTAAAGTACATGTCGTTATTTTCAGTACAAATTCTTAATCTTAAAGTACTACTTTCAAATATAACTATTTTATAAATTTGTAGGTGAAGTTTAAATAATCTTACACATAAACAATCTTACATATGTGTACATGAATCAAAGTACATTAACAAACTAAGTGTTATGTGTGACTGCATTAATTAAATGTAACCTCTATATATACTCGCATTGAATGGAATTTGCTACAATTACTATTTTACACGCAATGCAAGTTAAATATTTGAATTTCTAAACTGATGACGTCTGTATAATAAGCATTTATAGTGCATATACATAACGAAATAGTATTTCGACTAAAGTTCAACTTTCAAATAATTTATGGACTTTTTATATTTAATTTTAACAATGGTGTGAAATGATTCACTAAGGTATTTTTATTAGATTATAAGATGATAGAACCATTCACTCGACAAATTGATTTTTCAAAGTTATTTGTTACGTTCTATTTAGCATAAGCACCAAATTCGTAATATAATATTGTTTTACTATTTCGTTGATCATTTTTTTTGTACATACTCGTAACGAACGTATAGCTAAATCAAAAAAATGTCATAGCAATAAGTTAAAACTTCTAATGTAATATTTAAATGTATTTTATCTATTATTATAAAATTGTTTTATGAATGAATTTAAGAGGAATAAGAAATAAAATAAAAATATGCAAATATATTTTTTAAACATTTTATGTTGTCATGTTTTGCTTTTAAACAAATTTAAATAGTTTACAGGTTGTGGGTGATTCCTCTCCCCTTTTATGTACAAGACTATTATTTAAATATGTCAGACATAGTGAAAATATTTTAATTTCCCATTTATGGAATCTTATAACTGAAAGTAATAGGTTTCGAATTCTGCATACTCACTCATCAATGTCTAATATGTATAACAAGAATTTAGAAATTTGAACATGCGTTGATGGAAGCTATTTCGTTTTTATTTTCCATATTAAGTAGAAATGGATAATCTATTTTGGTAGAATTTAAAATTTTATGACACGTTTACTGTTTATTATTATTATTATTATTTGCTTGAAATATCTTGAAAAGTTCAAAATGAGTTGTTGAAAGTGTGTTTTTTACAATCCAATTTTCTTTATACATTTTTTTAATAACAAATATTTCATTTCATCACAAGAATTTTTATAAGCAAAATGTCACGGTGTTTATGTAATAATTTTCGTTTAATTACAGTTGAACCTTTTTAAGGCTGATTGGTAGAACTGACAACATTTGTTAACATAACTAAATATAATCTTTGGCATCCATAAAACATCAAATCATTTATTAAAGTACTTCCACTCCCAAAAAAAAAAAAAAAAAATACAAAATACAAAATTTCATTAAGTATTCGAAAAATTGCCATCAATTACAAATTTAAATTTTTTTTAGTATAATTTATAAATTACAATTTACAATTGATATTCTAATTAATCAATATAATAAATAATACATTATTGTTTAATTATGCATTTATTTGTTCACTAATAAAAGAATATTAATATATTTGTTGAAATGCTCATAAAATAATTTGCATAAACAGTTATAGTATAGGATAATTGTGTTTTACGTAAGCTTCAGATGTGGCTAAATTCCAGAAGTCAATAACAATCAAAATCTAACATTGTTCTCTTATAATATACTCATTATACTTTTGTTTCTTTAATTATAATGATATCCATTATTCACTGCTAGCAGTGATTAATCATTAATCACTGTTATTTATTGTTGAAATTGTATCTACTAGTTTCTTGCCATTTCCATTATAATTAAATTGAGACGTCAAAATGCCGACGGAAATTATTTTAGGATTAGTTAAAAGATTTGATTATAAAATACAATATTATTTATCGGTCGTGGACAAAGTATCGTATACTACTTGCATATAATGGCTGGTATTCTTCATCTTCCTGAATAGCAGCCATTATTATATGCTTGTTGAATAATACATTATTTAACTGTATTCCCTAAAACATTAAAATAATACTGCAGAGGTAAAGAAATTCTTAGCTGTAAAAAGTTTAGAAGATTATGACTATTAAGTTATTACAGATCTTATTTGGGCTGAGTTAAATTAAATTGAAGAGCGAACCTCGATTCTGAGTACATATCTTACCGATACTTTTTATATGTTCTTTAAACCTTTCGACAAATCATCTTCCAGTTTGCCGTTTTCATTCCCATTCCAAATTGTATTGAGGTTTGAATATACAAACCAAATTTTCCAAATATTACGCTATATAAGTTTGCTTTGTATCCAAAGTAACCAAATATTTGTTTGACTCGAACAAACTTTGGATACAAACTGGCGTTTAAAACTCAACACAAATTGGAATTGGAATTACCAACTAAAAACAACCAATCATTAGATTCTGAAATTTATAAAAATTGATTACTTCAGATGGTTAAGCTGTCAATCGAGGTTTGCTTTTCTCATCAATTCAACTCAACATACTAACACGCTAATTCTATATAAAATGAGGAAAGGATATGTTTAGGACCGTAAGAAGGAACTCATGATTTATAAACAATGACAAAACAGATACTATTTGAATAATAAGATTAATACTAACACAAACAAATTATAGTACCTAATAATAAATAATAATTGATTTAGTAGTTGTATGGAAATGAAATTATTTTCTCAGTCCAGTTCGATAACGAAGCTGATTACTTGATAATTGAAATCTGTCTTAAGAGAATTAAACTTAAAATAAAATAATTTCACTATAAAGATGCACATAAATTTAAAAATAAAATAAAACAAATATTTGTTTATTTTAATTAATTCCATTTATACTTTCATGTTAAAAAATGATGTTGTGCTTTTGGATATTTAAGTAGACATTTTTAGCTTTTGGTGTAGCAGAATTACCTAAATAAAACAGTTATGAATTCAAGCGTTAAAAAATATTGAACAAGCTACCTTCTCACTAGTTATACAACAAGAGGTTCGAAAATAATCGAATATACAGTTTATAGGACGAGTTGTGTTGCCTAGGAAACACAACGACACCGCAGGTGTATATTCAGATGATTTTCAAAGCTCGAGTTGTATATGTTAAGACTATACAACGAATCAACCATGTCAAGTATCAAAAATATTAATTGTTTGTTTATATTCATGGAAGATATGATTTATTTGTTTGCGGTCGAAACACCACTAGTGGTGTTTCGCGAAACACTACTTAGCAACGCAAATAACCGATATTATACAGCGTAACTAAGGAAAATTCAACTATCTGATTGGTTTATTTTCCAATGAGTTGTATAGTCACTATTATCTAAAAAAAATGTCCGTGATCTTATGTAGAATTGCTGGAAAACAACTACAGCAAAATAATCAAAGGCAACTAGGAAATGTTGCATGCGTAACGATATTCAGACTTTCAATAGAAAATAAACGCACAAAGCAAAAATGGTTTTGTTTATTTTCACCACCAACAATATCAGCAAACCATCAGCAGATCAGAAAAAACAATATTCTTCCACACTCAAGATTCATTTTTCTTTTCTCTTTCTTTACATGTTACCTTCTATTATAACCACAAAATGTTAGGCAACTTAAATTTTTCGTTTTATATCTATGCAGCACACTTAGGGAGAAAAGCAATTTGAATTACGCAGCGAGGTCAATTGGCCACCGAAATAGTCTCATTTGACTCCATGTTCCTTCTTTCTTTGCGGTTATCTTAAAAGTAAGGTCTATGCCAATAAACCAGCAACAATTCAAGAGCTAAAGGGCGAAATAATAAGAGATGATGTCATCCTAAATTTGTGGTGAACATTTGGCCGATATTATAACACAATAATTTTTTATTTACTACTCGCATGGTAAAACTTTTATTGGCCCACTCTTTTGAAGTTCTCTTATGTGACCAATAGTTCAAAAACATATTTTTTTCAATTTTGTTTTAACAACAGGTTTACTTTACTGGTATTATTTATATTTAGAAATCTAAGAACCGGATCAAGTTTAAGTCTGCTACATAACCGGCAAACCAATATTCTGCTTCTTCCGCTGGCGCTACATTCCATGAAGGTATTTAGCCGCCTCGATCCGTCGCAAGAGAACACCAGGTACGTTGAGCGAGTCTGTATAGGTCCCTTTCAACATGGTCCATCTATCGGGCAGATGGTCTCCCAAGAGGTGCTACTTTCGTTGGTGCCAACTCCAAGGCTTGTTTAGTGGTTCGATTTTGTGAATGAAGCACGTGCCCAAGCCATTTTATTCTTGACGATTTTATGAATCCGTTGATGTCGATTTTATCGAGATCATTTCTGATTTCGTGATTCATTCACATTCTGTGAGTGGCTCCCTCTTTAATATGATCAAGAATTATTCTTATGATCCTTCGATCAGTTACAGTCTTTTTCCGGGTGCTTTGTGCTGTCAGTGTCCAAGACTCGCAATCAAGGTAATAACTGGTCTTACCAGCGTTTTGTAGATGTCCAGTTTTATTTTACGTTATATATGAAGGGACTTGATGATATTGGCGTAAAATGCTCGGTAGGCTGCTGCGATCCTCTATGAAATGTCCACAGAAACTTAGTTTTCCTCAGTGATCAGTGGTCCTAGGTATTTGAATTCATTCACCTTTTCATATTGTGTATCTCCGAAAATAAAGTCTCCACGCGTCTTGGTTCTTGCGGTGACCATGTATTTAGTCTTCGCTTCATTGGTCTGACGGCCAATTTGTTGGATTGTCAATTCCAATGAAAGGAGGACCTCTTCCAGGAACGTGATGTTTTGACCCAGAATGCAAATATCGTCAGCGTAAGCTAATGGCTGACGATATTAATCTGACGAATGACATGCTCCAATGATAGGTTGAAGAGAGTTTGAACTATTGGGTCTTCTTGCCTCATTCCAAATGTTACCTCGAACGCATCCGAATATTTGCCTTCTATTAGCACCTTATATATTGAGCCATCCATTAAAAGCTGGCACATTGAAACAAATTTTAGCGGTATGCCTATAGGTAAGACAATACGTTCCATAACGTATTCTTCTTAATGCTATCGTACGTCTGATGGAAGTCTATGAATAGACGGTGCACATGGATGTCCTTTCCATAGCATTTTTCCAGCACCATCCTCAGCGTACAAGCCTGATCGGTCGTTATGATCTATTTGGACGAACACCACATTGATTATCACCGAAGATCTTCCCGCTATAAGTTGATAACTTTCCGCAACTACGTTGACCAAAACCAATATTAGCCATGGGAAAATAAGGCGAAACTGTTATTTGTTATGTGTGTACGTAATATGCATTACCTACTGTGAAATGATCATTTTACGGATACCTATTCTAGAAAATTTTGAATAATTTTCAACAATAATTTCGAAAGTATCGAATAATCTCGAAACCTAACTTCATATTCGTAATATGGAATAATCCAAAAGTATTCTCAAAAAGGGAAGGAAATCTCAGAAAATTTTAAATATTCTAGAAAATGTCGTCTATGTAACTCAGCTTCCCAACTTAACTGTATTTCTATACGTAACCCAACCCTTTACGCAGATGCTGGAAAGCTAACAAACAAAATAAATCAACAATTCTGTAGCAAGATGCAATTAATCTCCTTGCTAATTTCAACAAATATTAAGGAAAACGATTATTCTCGAAAAGTTTCGAACAAAAAATGAGGAATAACCAGAAAAACTCAAATAATCTTGGAATTCTAGAATAATCATGAAAAAGAAGAAATCCCTGAAAATCTGAAGTATTTAATCTGAAAAATACCACGCGGTATTCGCAAATCTTTGAATAATCTCGAAACTAAAACAATGACGATAATTTAAGCGGTCCAAGTTCCAAGGTATTAAACGCAATTTTAATCTTGAAATTTAAATAAATCCAAAATGTAGAATTTCAAGGATCTCTTCTCTATAAGATAACCCAACTAAAAATATCGAATAATATAAAAATCTATAAAATTTTGAAAAATTCAAGGAAATGTCGAAAATCTCTTCCCAACGAAAGGCTGAAATAATCTGAGAGTTCTAGAACAATCGCGACATTCTACAAAAAAATGTGAATATTTTCTGATATCTCAAATAAACTTAGACTCCCAAAATAATCTTGAAAACTTTGAATAGTAAGCAAAAAGTCTTTTTTGAAAAAATAATTAGAAAATCTCGAATATAATGTTGTCGATTCCCAGCAACTTATCGCTATTCCCAGATATGTATCTATATTATTCCAAAAATCTCGAATTTTCAAAATCTCACCCAAACTCAATATTCATGTTAGCGCTCCTAACTAAACTCGAATAATCTCGAAAAACCTCATAAACTCTTAGAAAACCTGAACTACCTGTGAAGCACTGTATGTGCTAACTAAATATTCAACTCAGATCAGACTCCACAACTCTCTTCGAAATCACAGATACTTTAAGATTATTTTTTGAGATTTTTAATTTTTTCGCGTAGGGCCGTTAATGTAATTTTTGATTTGTAGACTGCCAACAGCTTAACAGCTACTTACCTCAAGTCGGTAATAAAAGAACGATCGGGTCAATATTCAAGGAACTCTTATTTAAAAAAAAAAACTGTAAAACTACCTAAGTCTGGAAATTGAAATTCCGGGGAGTCGATAAGATGAAAAATACGTCAAATCACAAATTTGGTATATGGGACCGGAAGTCGTGTTTAAATTTTTTATTTTTTATGTTTTCAATTGGTAGTACTAGTTAAAAAAAAAATTTTGTAGAAAATGATTTTTTGTTGTTGTTGTTGTTGTTTAAAATACAGGGTGTCAAATTTTGAGAAAAATGATAAACATGATGTTGTGTTTATGGCTATAAAAGGAAAAATAAATATCCGATATTTATGATATAGGGCTCGTTTTAAAGGTAAGTTAATACGGATTAATAAAAAAATATAAAAATGGTAAGTTATTTAATTTCTTCATTTTCAAATTTCCCGCCAAAATTTTATTTTTGAATTTTCTCAATGATCGTCCAATTTTTTTTTTTATTTTTATTTTTTGAATTTTACGTCATTTAATTCTATTGAACATACTAAAAACTTGCGCTAGTAAAATTTTTCGTTTTCGTGCAAAATACGTTTAAGTATGAGTGACAATCTACAAATTTATTATATTTAAACGTATTTTACACGAAAACGAAACGAGATGCTGTCCTGATTTTTTAGGATGTCTAATAGAACTAAATGGGGAAAAAGATAATAAAAAATAATAAAAATAAAAAAAAAGTAATTTTAAGAAAATTGAGAAAAACTGTTTCGGCGGCCATTTTGAAAAAATAACAAATGAAAGATAGTACCATTTTTATAATTATTTTATAATCCCTATTCATTTATCTTTAAAATGAGCCCAATCTTATAATTTTCGAATAATTAATTTTCTTTCTAGAGCAATAAATACAATACCAAGTGCATTGAATTTTTAAATATTTGACACCCTGTATCTTAAAGAACAACACCAAAAAGAAAATTATTTTCCATAAATGTTTTGTTTAATATAGTGCTACACATTCGAAACATAAAAATATAAAAATTAAAATATAACTTCAGAAAAAATTTGATTTGACGAATTTTTCACTATGGAGAAAAATACGTCAAATTGCATATCTTTATATGTGACCGGAAGTCAAGTTTGAATTTTATAATTTTTATGTTTTGGATGTGAAGCACTGAATAAAATGAACAATTTATGGAATACGATTTTTGTTGTTGTTGTTGTTTTTAAGGTACAGGGTGTCAAATATTTAAAAATTCAATGCACTTGGTATTGTATTTATTGCTCTAGAAAGAAAATTAATTATTCGAAAATTATAAGATTGGGCTCATTTTAAAGATAAATGAATAGGGATTATAAAATAATTATAAAAATGGTACTATCTTTCATTTGTTATTTTTTCAAAATGGCCGCCGAAACAGTTTTTTTCAATTTTCTTAAAATTATTTTTTTTTTTATTTTTATTATTTTTTATTATCTTTTTCCCCATTTAGTTCTATTAGACATCCTAAAAAATCAGGACAGCATCTCGTTTCGTTTTCGTGTAAAATACGTTTAAATATAATAAATTTGTAGATTGTCATACTTAAACGTATTTTGCACGAAAACGAAAAATTTTACTAGCGCAAGTTTTTAGTATGTTCAATAGAATTAAATGACGTAAAATTCAAAAAATAAAAATAAAAAAAAAAATTGGACGATCATTGAGAAAATTCAAAAATAAAATTTTGGCGGGAAATTTGAAAATGAAGAAATTAAATAACTTACCATTTTTATATTTTTTTATTAATCCGTATTAACTTACCTTTAAAACGAGCCCTATATCATAAATATCGGATATTTATTTTTCGTTTTATAGCCATAAACACAACATCATGTTTATCATTTTTCTCAAAATTTGACACCCTGTATTTTAAACAACAACAACAACAACAAAAAATCATTTTCTACAAAATTTTTTTTTTAACTAGTACTACCAATTCAAAACATAAAAAATAAAAAATTTAAACACGACTTCCAAAAATTTGTGATTTGACGTATTTTTCACCATAAGCATTTTGCGATACAACATGTTTATATTGTATTTGTATACAACATTTTGAGTCCACATAATGCTAACATAATCGCGTTTTCTCGCATTTGCGACTTTGTGAATTATGAGTTCTGGCAATTCGAGAGAATATAATAAATAATTAAAAATCGGATAATTGAACATCGGATTTTTAAATTATTTTTTTGTATTCGGTTTAGTATTGGAGCGTTCCATCCAAAGAACCTAGGTATGAAATCGCCACTGAGAATAATAGTGTTATAATTGGTCTTATCGTTTGATAATATGCCCTTCAATTGTTAGGGAAATTAACGAAGATAATTTACCCGAGTGAAAAGTAAGTAAGACAACTACTGGTTCACACTGGTGAACATTCACAACTACACAAACCAAATTTGACTAGTATTAAACCACAATATTAATTCTAAAAATTAATTTAATTATTGTACAGTCGGGTTATAACTATTTTATTGTTGCGTAGCAAGATATTAATTATGCACAGTAAAACGATTCTTCTATTTAAATGTGATAAAACAATGTTTCTCTACACGGAAACGTTAAATCGATTTCAAATTGCTTGTAACCTATCATCAAATTTAAATGTGCGCACAGCTATATTAATAGCTGTATGACATGTGCAAAATTTAGTTAACACAAAGATCTTTTAATAAACTGTCAGCCTTTATTTTAATCTTCATCAGATTTAATTTATACCGTTTATAATTATTAGGATAATTACAATTATACATTATAATTATGCTCGCATAAAAAATACATTGTAAAAAAGCATAATTCCATACAAATTGAGTGGTTAATTTAACCAATAAATATTAGATAACATTAATTACTATGGTTGACGGGTAATTGCAGATCATCAATAAATATAGCAAAAAATGTATGTTCGTTATTCTCTTTATTTTTTTATTTTATCAAGATTATCCTTGAACAAAATGTAATCTCCGAAGACGATGGAATCAATTGTTCTGATATAACACAACATATACACGGAATAAAATACAAACTTAAATTGAAAGTTGTTTTTTCCGACCAATTATTCTTGTAGAGTAGAATTTATTTTTGTTGTTTCTTATTAAATCAGAAAATTTTATAACGTACCGTGATCAGTTGAATTTATTTAAAAATATTCAACTTGGATTTAAAAAGAAAAGCAAACATTCAACTTAATGAAATTCTAAGGTGACCAAACGATTTTTATCTGCACAATGCAGCGAGGAAAAAACGTTTAAATGTTCTAATTACATTGTATAACCCGTTTAACGGTTGTCTTCCTACTTACAAAATTATTCGGAATTGTATTTCTAAATATTCATATTTCGTTTTAAACTAGAATAATTGTGACAATTATTATTTTTAAACAATCCGCCTTCGACTATAAAAAATCGGTACGAATTTTATTTTTTCTTAAGTTTAAATAAAAAAAAAACAAAAACTTAAGAAGAAAATATAAAACTCGTTATTACCTTAACTTGCAGCAATTGAATTAAAGTATGTATGTGTTTTGTTGTCTTATGTAGATTAACTACAATTTTATGTTTTACTTTTTTTGTTATAAACTTGAACTTCACCATTTAAAGTGATTAGAGTTTCTAGTGGTGCAGAGCTGATTGTTTTGAATTTTGACATAAATTAATGGATTGTGTAAATTTTTTGTTTTTTCATGTGTACATACTATATATGTAACTGCATACATTAAATACCATTCAATGCTTTGTACTTATGCACGTAATTGTAAAATGTTTTTTTTACTTATATTTATAAAAATTTTGTTAAAGTAGAAATAATTATTGAACTAATAAAAACTAGTTTTTGGTCTCGCTAAATAAACGACATGATGCTCTGTGCAACTACTAGTAAGTTCTATAACTGGTTTACATATATGACTTTAGGATAAATATTTGGAAATTTCTGGTTCATCTATAGCTAGACAATTAAACATTTAACTATGATCTTAAATGACTGGTAATATCTTACAGGTTGTAGGATAGATGCTGAACAACTGAGTTCATTAACCAAATTCGAAAATGAAATTTGGTATTTAAAAAAATAGATAGTCTACAAAAAAAAAAAATTAGCGGTTTGGTTTAACCCGTCATTTCACTCCTATGTAAAGTGTGATAAAACGTTATTTTTTTCTGATTTTGAGTAAAATTTTACTTTAACTTCTTAAGAGAATCAATGTTTAAATTTCAATTCCATTAATTGGAAATGTTTTCCATTGCAAGTTTTATAAGAATTTAATAATACATTTGTGAAACAACTTCCAATAAGTTATTTATTGGTTGTGAGTAAATGCGCAATCAAATAATCATATGCCTTAAAGCTCAGTACATACCTGCGGGAGTGAGTCAAGAAAATCATCACACTTCGAAAATTTTCAACTCGAGTGTGATAAAAGAGAAGGAGCTTATATCAAAATGGCATAATTTGATTGGTACACTCCCGCAGGTATGTACTGAGCCTGAGGGGGTAACCTGGTGTAGAACGCCAAAAACAGGCACCCTTTGTAAATTTCAAAAAAACTATTCATTAAAGTTTGTTGTGTACATATTGAAGAGTTCAAATTAATTTTTTAGTATTATTTTATGAAAGTTTAACAAGTAAAAAAAAGTATGTAGGTGCCTCTGAAAATTCTTTCTTCACGGTGTGCACTCTGACATCTCAAGAATTATCCGAAAAAAAATATAGATTTTTATAAAATTTATCAGTGTAGTTTGTAGATATACCTAAAAAATGAATTATTTCAATAAAAAAAATTATGATTTAAAAAAAAATCCGTTTTTTGCATAAATTTTGCATGTTTTCTTGCTTACAACTGTGTCTTAATAATGTGTTTAGTACAAAAAGTGTGGTATATTTTCAAGGCAATTAAATTACCTTTAATTTAAACAAAGAATTATTGTGATCCATCTAGAATTTTTTGGGTTATCCTGCACGCCAGTTTCAAAAACATGGTTTTGAGAAAAACTCGTTTAAAGTTTCCGAACAAGAAAAAATGTTGACGAAAGTTTATCATTTTGAATTTACCTGTCCTTTTTAAAAGCCGTCATTTTCGCTGTGGGGGCATATTCTAGGGATAATATACTACCGATTTTAACGAAAAAATTAAAATCGATTTTTTGAAGCCGCTACACCAGGTTGGGCACGCAAAAATTGCTCCAACGAAAAATCCCCACACTGAAAAATGCTTACATGTTGCATGGAAAATTGTGCACACGGAATTACCACCTAGAAAAAAATCTCGAAAAAAAGTGTACAAGAAAAAAAATATTTCTGGTTGTGAGACACGACCTTTAAAAGTAGAACTACATACGTCTATGCTTTAAATTAAGAGGATATATCTTGATTAATCGGAATAGTAGTGTTAGTTTTCTTCAAATCAAGTCGCTACCAAAAAAAGGGAAAACTTTTTATTTTTCCATTTCAGTTTTTTATCCCATTAATGGTTCATCCGTTATCCAGATTATACTAAATAAAATTATGAAGCTACAATAACAAAATTAGGATTTTCCTTTTTTTTCTCCACTTAAGTGAAAATCATATTTTAACAAACAAATTATTTTTATAAAGAGCTCGGCAAGCCGTGTCCAACGATGTTTGTTTCACCAGGTTTATGTTAATATTTATGGTGGAACTATTAGAAGAAGCGATAAGAAAGACTAAATTACTTTGATCTGTATCTGCAAGGTTGACGAAGCAGTTTGAAATAAAACATTTTGTAGAAATCTTTAAAAGTTTCTTCTTTCTAATTTTGTTTTAAGATTTTTTTTATCTTAGCTTTATGCGATTGCGCAGAAAGATCTCTTTTGAAATAGATAAAAGGTTTTAAATTTCTTGCTTTAGAGATTCAGATTAGTCTTATCATCTTTTTCGTCATAATAGAAAATAGAACTCTATGAATTCCCAACGGCCGGTTCAAGTGATGATGAGATCACAGAAAATGGTCATTTTTCGTTAATCGTCATCTTTGCATATCACACAAAAAAATATTGCGGTGTGAATGGAATTTTATCCGAAAAAAACTTTATTTTTTATCCAATAGTACCATATTAACTCCGCAAGATCGGGTACAAATTTTAAAATATCCAAAAGGATCGGACAGTATACTTTTGCACCGTTCGGAGTAAACGCAAAAGTTGTCAACAGCGGATTTTTTTAAAAGGTACTTCCCAGAGATTATTTTCGTTCTATCGGAGTAAACATTTACACCGTTTGGAGTTTTCGTGAAAAAGTAAAATTGTAAGAGATTTTGGCTGTATTAGTTAAATTCGCTAAAGCAACCTGCATATTCCTTCTGTATAATAGAATTTAAATTGTGATACAATCAGTCTAGTCGCAGCGGCCTGATGAGAAGATTCAATTCTCTTACAATCTTCGGAACATATTAAAATCATATACATTAAAATAAAATACCAATGGGATAGAAACCATACACTCAAAAACTGTGCGGTGTTAATTGGTTTTTTATCCGAAAAAGTATTTTATTTTTCTCCAACTGAATATATTTTATAAAATAAATACGCATCAATGGATAAATATTTGTACCTATCCGAAAAGATAAATTTTTATAAAAACTCCTTTTGGATTTAATAAAATGCACCTCTAGGTGTTTTCCTAAAGATGAATGTTCCTGTTTGGGTTTTATGCGGTGTAAAAGTTTTTATCCAAATGTATTTTATGCCGTTTTTATTATAATATCCGATTGGATTCAAATTATAAATATCCGATCGGTGGGACACTATGTAACACCGATTCGGTGTTGTGGTGACCTTTTATTTTTTTGTGTGTAGATTTCCAAAAACCTTGAAAATTCTATAAATGCTGACAACCGAGTCCCCAGTCGCTAAGGCATAAATCGGAATACTACATCGGAATAGGTAAAAAATCCAAAATCTAATGGTTTATTTTTTGATACAGTGTCTCTGCTCCCTCTTCGCTCATCAACCCCAACGCCACCCGCTCGCTACTCTCGCCTTTCATAGATTAATTTATAATATTATGTAGTTTATTTTCTGTAAAGAAATTAAACTTGTTTTTATATCGGGTTTTCTTGTTTCATATGTATAAACGTTTAAACGTGGGCCATAATTTAATGAACGATCAAAAGGTGCCACAATTCGATGTAAACTATATAAAATATTAATGTAACTACACGCTTTTATGAACTTACATATTTTTATTCAATATCAACCAATCAAAATAAATTTATTCAATAACGTTAAAGGTTTTCTTGAGATTCTATTTTAAAGTCGTCAAATCAATTGGTCCTAAATATTTACCGTGATTTTGATTTTATACGGGACATCAAGTGTTATGCAATAAGAAAATAATGGGATATTTCAATGGAGCGATAGAAAATAGCACGTGCTAGGATATCCGAATATGAATTACTAAATAAAATTGGGATTTTCATTTTATTTAATTTAATATGTAGTTAGGAGTATGTTTATGTAGAAACGCTTACGGACAAAAATTCTATGCATACATAATATTATACTTATGTATTATACTATAAAACATGTGTGGGTTTTGATATGATTTAATTTTTATGTTTATTTTTTTTATATACAGCGTCTGAATTTATGAAGAGAATATATGTACCTACATACTATTGCTTTTAATGTTTATTGCTTTTTAATAAGACAATAATAAGTATGAAATTACGAAACCCTGTATGAGGGGGTAAATATTATAGTTTTGCGAATGGCAGCACCTAAAACACCATTTTTATGCTCGTAAAGCATAGCTATTCGATTTATAATTATTTTTTCTAAGTTAGTACATGTATATTAAATGACAATAGTTTTTATGTGTCTAGAGTGCAAAGTACCATTTTGTTGCTCAAAATAAAATGAAAAATTATATTTAAGTAGGTTTTGCATAATTATCTAAAAAACAATAAAAAAATGTTTTACTTTTATGTTTTAGTGAGTGCATAAGTAATGGGCGCATTGTTATTGGAGACTAGCACAAAAGTTAAATGTTTACATTGAATCAGAACCATCTTGATGTAAATAGAGCCGCCATGTGAAAGGGATATAAAATACTAAAAATTCATTTATTTTCATATAGTTGTACAAAAAACGCGATTTCGATTGACGATAAAACATGAATTAAAAGTTAAACCCAGTTAAATAGTTTTTGTTGAAATCGCTAACAAACAACTCAATGTCTTACTCATTTCAAACACAGAATCTCAAATTTCCCTATTTTCCACCAATAATCAAAAGAAAATAAGGGAAATTAAATTAAAAAACATTCTACAACAACAACAATGCGTATTAAAAAGAGAAAATTCAGTTTAATGACGTCATCATATGTCCGTATCTAAAACAAATCGTAAGAAAAAACACCACACGTCTCCACTCAACAATCAATCAATCAGAAAGAGCATACAGAAAAAATAAATCAATACAATGAGTGCGAAGAAAACAAAAAATCAAAACACTCTAGCATGCTTTGCAAATTCAAAAATTAACCAAGAATTGTATTTCTATCTGCATTCTTTGTGCATATGTTGGCTTATAATAAATATTTAAGTCAATACGTGTATAATGAAGAGAAATTTCATAAACATGTCTTATAAGTACTGGTATTTGTACGTAAATACGTAATGCCAAGGAACAAGGATCAACCAATTTAAAAATCTTAAATTAAAATTTTGGTAACTTGACCATTATAATTTTCATTAAACATTTGAGAGTGGAGTTGGAATACATTTCATATATGTATGAAAATTCCTTTTTCACGTACGTATTTATATCTGAAAACATCTTTCCTAAATAACCAAAAAACTGTGCAAATTAGACTGAACCTTGAAATTATATTACGAATTACTGTATGTATATTGTATAAAATTTGCTTATAGATTGTAAACTTTGTACTATATGCATACATTTATGTATAAAATAATATAGTTCATTCTTGTGTACATATGAAGAAAATTGTTGACAACAAACAATTTTCGATTTAAATTTTTTAATTTTATGTGGGTGTACTCTATAATATTGTTTTTATCAAATTTAAATTATTCGATTAAACCAAACCATATTCAATTTCAATGTTTACAAGTATAGTTGTATCAGATTTTCTGCTATCCAAATTTAAATTTAAACAAATTTAATTATCTTCTTCATTATTGAAATTTAAAAATGTATAGTTTATCTTATCTTAGTTCCCAAAACGTTAGAAAATCATGGGACCAGAATGAAATCTTTGGTTAAAATATAAACAATTATGTACTGCTAAAAATACGGTTGTGAATTGAAAATGGTTATTTACTACATTGGCACTATCTATCGAAGATAGATTATAAAGTAAGCCACATAAAAATCCAACAATTTCAAATAACAATTGATTTCCAATTTAGTCAAATAGTACAAAATATGCCACAATATCCCTTTACATATTTTAAAAATTCGAAAATATTGTCAAAAATCTTCAATTTTTATAAAATATACAGAATTCTCTTTCTCGTCACTCTTACTAAAATTTTCAAAAACCGAATGTAATGTATAATATTTGAAAGGAAACGTTATTTTGTGAAGATGTGTTTAATATTTAAAGCGGCAAAATGAGTGTTTCTAACTTACAGAGCATTACAATGAAAAAAATTTTATTCGTTATGTTGAAAATTCATACAAACATGTAAGTCAAAAGTAAAAAATTGTTTCCATTGTGAAAGCACTGTTAGTAAAAAAGACGTTAAAATGTTAAACGCCTAAATATCGTGTCTTCAAAAAGTGATTGTATAACGATGATAATCACCATATAGACATTGGTGATATTAATTTTGGTGATAATGTTAATTTGTCAGTCTTACATTCATGCAAATGAAGAATTTAACTCGATTTTACAAACTGAGACAAAACTTCTTTTAAACTTCACATTTAGCGAAAGATTTTAATAAAACAAATTATTGAGTTTTTGTGAAATTTCAGTACAAAATAATAGATCAACTTACCTATAAATCTTCAGAAAATTGATTTATAAGCCTTAAATTCATATTTGAGAAATATTGAATTTTAATTTATTTCAAACAATTCTTGAACTTGAAATTATCTATAATTTTTGTAATATGATAGGTAAAGACTTTTTTAGAAATTCTTTATTTACGAAACTAATCTTGTACACTACAAACTTTATTACATAGCCAATACTCTTAAATTTAAAAATGTGCTGATGGTGTTAAAAATAATAATTAATCAACCAACAGTTGTTTAATGTTGTAATTTAAAGTAATAAAAGATAAATAATTCCGACCAAAAATATGTCAACCGTTTTTAATGAAAATCCCATCTTAGCAAAACTAATCAAAACTGTATTAAACATTTCCTACAGCTGTATGAATCTTGATGATGTGGGTTAATCTGTTAAATTAGTAAAACAATGATAATTTTACATAACAACAATTGATATTAAATACAACTTTGTGTTTGTTGTTGGTATTTAATTAGACGTGAACATGATACATTTTCATTTCAAACTGACACATATAAATCAAGCCGAATGCCAATGAAAAAATGCGGAAATTATGCACCTTCCAAGGTTTAATTAAGTAGTCTTTTTGTAACTGTGTTATGATAAGTAATTCTTATATCAAATTTGTTAAAGGCCACATCAAATGATTGATATAGTATTTTTGGTTAATTATTTAGCAAAATGAAGCGTATTAAAGATGATGTGCCGGTTTAGATTTATTTGAACATGTACATACGTAATATTAAAGATGATGTTTCTCTGATGTTTTTAAACATGTAGTATATTAGTCTTACCTCATTGATCAAATGAATATTATTCTTTGGATTTACTAGATAAAATAAATGTAAAGCATTACCACTATTTAAACGACCTTAATTAAAAAATGTTAAACATTTATTTGGTTTAAATTTTATTCGATCCTGCAAGCAAACTGAATTACTATTGAAACATGTTTGTTTATATTAATCACCGGCAATTAAACATTAAATGTAGTGAAATAACTTTAATTTCAGTTCAATTGGGGAAATACAAATAACTACACCTGGCGGTGAGGCAAGCAGAGTTGAATTCAACCCAAACAAATCTCAGCCTTATATTTTCATCGAGAGAAACGAGAAATATGCACCATCCTTTAACATTAGAGGATCCAGTGTGAGCACTTCTAAATTTATTAAAATGCTTGGTTTAGCGATAAACAATAAGATTTCTTGGGCCGAACAAATAAATAAGACAGCCTCAAATTAGAATTTAATATTTGGGCTGGCGCACCTAGGACAAATCCGGTAGCACTCGACGGAATTCAGAACCGAGTATGCCGTATCTAGAACCGTCAGAGCCTTATCGAGGTTTCTACAAATATTTGCATGCCAAATGTTCGGCCGAGCTGTATGAACTAGTACCTGTCCAGGCAGGACACGTTATGTACGTTTTGAAAAGTTTTATTTTCAATTTATTTTTCGCCAAATAACATTTATTTTTGCGAGAACAATCAATAAAATTTTTAATTGAAAAGAAAATTTAGATTTTTCTTCATCATCGAGTTAAAATAAAAATCAATAGCATACGATAAAGTTCGAATAACAAGCAGGAAGTCCCAAAACCCTTGTCTCAAATCCCTTATTTTTATACATAATTACTTTTCATTTATAAAACTTTAATAACGGGGCTTTTGTTACGTACAAATAATGCAAAGCTATTAAATTATATTTTGTTACCGCTTTGTATTTTGATTTGTATGAAAATAAGGTATGTAATGTACCTATGTACATGGATTTTTAGGTAGAAATACAAATTTTTTTCTTTTTTGTTTTACGAACAAAATACATAAACGTACTTGACCTACAGTGTTTGGACTTTTGGTTTTTGAAAGTGAAACAGAAAGATTTGAAAATAAAATTGTTATAAAGGTGTAATTTTATTGCAGAATTGTTGTTTTATTAAATAAAGAGTTGAATTACTTGTAAATTAGTAATACGTTGTTATATTTTAGTTTTCAATTGCAACATTGATTTGTGTGAAATATGCTTTGAACTAAATTTAATTTAAGATACTTCGTTTGTGATGAATGAAAGAGTGAATAGTGTAGTTGTACAATATACCGAGTGTCCCCGAATCTAATGCAAGTGCAATTACACCTGCTAAATGCGAAATAAGTCGGAAATACAGGGTTGAGTTTATCGTGGTTTAAGTTTCGCCATTCGAAAATGAGTAAAATAAATGACAACCAAACAACAATTACATGTTTTTTTAACCCTCATACGATATTTGAGTGGAATTTCACCCATTTTAGATTACCAAGAGGAAACTCTTCAATATAACTTGTCAAACATCTACGGCACATTGCCCCCGCATCTGATAGGTATAATTGTTATTTACCATTGTCCGAATTGCAATTAAACATAACTTAAGAAATAAATAAAATTAACAGTAACCAAAACGAAATAAATAATTACAGTATTTACCTTTATTAGAATGTGTGGGTGAAATTTTACCCAAGGGTCAGACGTGTAACTTTTTTTGAGGGTCGTATTTCCCGATATAAACTGTTTTTCATCAAATTTGTGTTATTACCACAGGTTAGAGTATTTAACTTCCACAATGAACGTCATTGGCTTCCCCATACGGTTTAAGATGCGTTTACACATTACTATCTCGAGTTGTTAGAATCACTCACGTTTTTATTTAATAGTATAATAATTTTATTTAATTTTTTTAATAGATAATAACGTAAACTTCAACTTTTATCGATGAGGGATTGATACGAAAGCTAAGTTGAGCAAACAACAGATATAATTGTTGATACAACTAAGTCAAAAACACAGACATACTATGTTATGGATTTGATTAAAAATAAAAATTTGCTATGAAAAATTAGTTTGGTGGCGACTTCTATCCATCGGTTACAAAACATATGTGGTGAAATCTTTTCTGGAAAAGTTGCAAACCCTCTATATCCTCATTTGAATGTGCTGCAAGCTGCAACAATTCATTGACAAACAAATATGTTGATTAAGTAAGATACCAAATTTAAATTCAATAAATATTGCGAGAAACAAAGAGAAGTTTGTTGCTTACCAATCTATACCTTTACTATAATACATTTTCAGTGCCAAATGGAACACGCACGTGTTTCAGTAGATCATAGTCAAATTTTATATCTGAGTTATTAAGCCGATAGATACATAGTAATAAAAAAACGTATTATTTACACCTGCTAGATATATAGTTCCTATTAAAAAAGCAAATTACTCATGCTCTAAAAATTGCTTGGGTCATATGATTTGGAGTCGGATTTCTGAAAAAATTGCCGCCAAATTCTAAAAAATATTACGGAACACGTCTAATGATACAATATTATGGTTGGTAAGATTAATAAAAAAATTGTTTCTCCATTTTTTTTTTACATAAACAACCAATCCCGGTATGTACGTCACCAACTCTAAGTAGAGCGTTTTTTGGATGGATTTTAATAAAATTGTATATATGAGATTTGGGAAGTGAAGTTGATTCTTTAAGCAGTTCCTAATATAAACTTGATTAATTCCAGATCTGGATGTCATTTGGGTTCGGATGTTTTAATTAACACATGGCTTAAACTTAAAAAATATTGCGGAACATCGTCGAAAGATATCGAAAGATCAAAAATTATATTTAAAATATCTTCTCAGTCTCCCGCATCAAATAGAATACGTTTGGTGATCGTAAAAAAAATGAAAATTTCAAAAGTGAAAATTTTTCAGCAGAATATTTACGTAAACTCGCAGTTAGAGGTGACATTTTTTTCTTTCGCAAAACGCTATCTGTACAAAAAAAAACGAGCGAGTTCATCCTCAACTCACAAAAGATTTATGTGAAAGCTTTTATGTATATATGAATCATTTTAAGCCATTTCGCTGATGTCCTGCATAAAGACGGTTGTTGTACGCTCATTATTTAAACAAAGTTACATTTTTCATTCAAAAATTCAATAAGTTATTTCTATTTTGATTTTGGAGGACGAACTTTACTGACAATAATTGAGCATGCGTAAAGTACAGTTCTGTTAAGTTAATCACCTAAACCTGCCATGTACGCTTTAAAATATACCATTACTCATATAGCAATCTTGTTCCATAGTAGTAAATAGACGGCAAACTCGCTGAACATATCAAAATCAATTCGCTTTGTTACTGATCAGTTTAAATAAATTAAATAGAGCCGTTCTATTTGGGCGCAATGTTGACCTAACAAAAATCATTGCAATTGAAAAGACAGAAGCGCGAAACCCCCAATGAGCAATATTAATTAGAAAGCAAACCGAACCAATTAAACAATTTTAAAATTATTATTTTATTGTGTAAGAATGTATGTATATGTGCAATTTTCACAGCTCGCTACTACACTTCACAATCATTATTTCACTCACACTTCACAATCATAATTTGTGGTCCTTTTGCTCGTATGTAATTTTCATTTTCAAAAACACTTGCTGCTGCGGCCAATATGCCTTAGATATTTTCGCTACAAAATAAATTAAAGTAGGCGGTTTTTTTTTTATTTTTTGTTTGTATTCGGCTCACGATGATTTTGAAATGCCGGATAATGTTGTATATTGCATGTGTATGCGTAGATTTTGCGTTGATTTTACGTTTTATTTATGTTTTGTTCTTGTCGATATTCACATAATACATGCAATATTTTTTGTTCGGCATTTTTATTTCCGTAACATGATTTCTATGCAATTTTTTACTTACTCCTGCCGCAAAAGATGTTTTCACATCAAAACCAGCTATAAGGTTTCACATTGGGCACGTGATGCTTAGAATCCATTAATTATAATTTCGACCCAAAATTTTAAAAATTAATCGTTGTGATTTTCATCACACTTTGGAATACGAACTTATTCTAATCGCTAAGTGCTAATACGAACTTATCCTTAATTTATAGAAATTAAAAATATAATAACAATAAATGTAAGTAATAATAATAACTAATATTAATTCAAAATATCTAAATTAGATAAACATTGAATTTTGAGATTACCTATTATAAAACCACTACCATTTGAAGAATCATTCGAAATATGTTTATTTAAGCCAAGCGTTACTCATGAAATTCTAAGAAATAACTGACTTCCCTTCAATATTATCCAACAATAATCTTAAATAAACAACTATTTTTATTTGTGTTAAATGACATTTATGTTTCAATTTAATAACGTGTTACCAACAACAACATTTATTAAGACATTAAAATTTAAATAATTTATATATCATAAATTAAACACTACCTATACATTATAGCTTTTATATCAAAAATAATAGATAAATATTTTTGGCTGGATAAATATTAGAATAATTATTGCATTGGCGATTCAATGCAAAATCTAATGTTCTGCACCTTAAGTCTGATTATTGTTTTTCAAGATTTTGAAAGTTTTAAACGAACACCTCAATCAATGGTTAAAGTAATAATTAAATACATAAATATATCAAATAAATGTAGTTTCCAACTTATGTTGCGTAGGTTTTTCGTTGTCTTGAGGACACCTGCACAAATGATTATTTCAAAAAAAAAAAAATATTCTCAAAAATCACAAAGAACCTGTAAAAATAAAATTTATTGCATCTTCCATCTTTCTTTCAACCAATTTCAGTCATTCTACGTTAAGCAATTATTAATTAACCGTTAAATTTACATTTTTTTTCTTCCGGTTTTCATAAATTGAACCAATTTTATTTAATGTTTTTCGAGTTAATTTAGTATGCAAATATTTATCGTTTATGTTTATTAAAATTAAGAAAACTAACATTTACAAACTTTAACATAATCTTTATGTTTATGCCAGTATGTGCTAAATATAATGTATATTTAATGTGAACAAAAGATTATAAATATATGTAGTTCACTTTGACTGTTACTTTAATAAAAAACAAGAAAATCGAAACAAAAGTGCTTAAACACAGTAATAGTAACATGTTTTTTCGTGTCGTTTTATTGTTTTAGCCGTTTGCATGTCGATACGTTTGTTTGCAAATACAAAAAAAACTTTTTTAATTGTTTGATTTTGGTTCTGGTTTCAATTCAATTCATTTAGAGCTTTTGAATGTATTTTATATAATTTACGTTTTTCTCTTATTTGTAATGCAACATTATGAGAGGTTGAATGGAATGGAAAAATGAAACGACATTGAACGGCCTTGGTATGCCGTGGATTAAATTACATAGAGGTATGGTATATAGTTTTTATTGTTTTTGTTTCATTTATTTTTTTATTTTTTTCGTTTTCGTTATGGTGTTGCAATTTATCGAGTTTAAAATATTTATGTTTTCTTTTCTTAATTTTATTTCGATCGAACTGTAATAAATTTAAACATAAAAATACAAAAACTATTAACATACTAACTACATACATATTAAGTGATCGTGACTTTGAATTGATGAAAAAAAAATGTAAGAAATATACTGTGGCGTTAAAATAGTTATACGTTTGTACTTTCTGATTTGACGTAGGTAAACAATTATCGTAACAGATTAAAAGGTTTCTTAAATAAATAAGCCAACAGAATGTTTCTAGTAATATTCCAACAGAATACATACAATATAGTAACTAATTATTTCAAAAAAAAAAAAAAAAACGGGACAGAAATGACAACGGTTAGATTAGTTTCTGTTTGTAAACCAGAACACCTCTAAAAACAAGTATGCACCAGTAAATGCTCAAGGTTAACTAAAAACTCAATTTGAAAATTTAGATTTATGATAGAATTTACAATTTTATACCTGATTAACGAATTGTGAAAATTTTGACATTTTGGAATTTTTATTATTGTAATCACATTTTACACAACTATTTTAAATGTGCTTTCCAATTTTCTTACAACCTTTTGAATGTTCCCATTACATGTTTTCGGGATTTATCGTAACAAGTTTTTCTTTAAATGCTGCCAATGGCTTTATTCTTGAGCTTAGTAGATTATACATATGTATAACCTAAACATTAATAAATTTATAGGTTCATCAGTCCGAGTGGACCTGTTCTCCTTAGTCGTCTTCGCGGTTGTTTTCGCGGATGTGCTTCTAGTTTTGTGTAATATTTCGAACTGAATTCTTTAATTGTTTCTTTAATGGTTTTAATTCCAAGGTCGACGTGTATATTACTATTTCGAATGTACCATGGAACATTGGTAATACTGCGAAGTATTTTCGCTTGGCTTCGTTGAGGGAGTTCTCTGTTTGACGCGCTGGTGGATCCCCATAACTGAATACCATATGTCCATAGGTCTGATTATCACTTTATATAGTAAAACTATGTTGTCTAATGACAGCTGAGATTTTCTTTCCATCAGCTAATACATTTTGGAAAACGTCATTTTTATTTGATGTTTTTTCCATGTCAGCCGTCTATCCAGGTGAAAACCTAAGTATTTGACCGTGGTTTGTTGAGGAGTATTTATATCGTTTAGTACCACTGGTGGGCAGGTGCGTTTGTTCAGCGAGAATGTGACGTGTGTTGATTTTTTTTCATTCACTTTTATTCACCATTTCTTCAGGCAGTCCTTGATTTTTTTCAAATGATTCTGTAATTCCTTTGAGGCAGTTTCGGGAGTGTTGTTTGACGCCAGGATGGCCGTATTATCGGCAAATGTTGATATCATTACTTTGTTGGTTACAGGCAAATCGGCTGTGTACATCAAGTATAATATTGGTCCTAGGACGCTGCCTTGTGGAACACCTGCGTTTATATCGTAAAAGCAAGTAGTTGCACTATTTTGTTTAACCATGTATTGCCTTTCAAAAAGGTAGTTTCCCAGAATTGAGTGAAATTTCTTAGGCAGAAGTTCTTTAGTTTTGTAAATTAGTCCAACATGCCAAACTTTATCAAAGGCTTGAGCGATAGCCAAGAAGATAGCAGAACAATATTTTTTTTCCTCGAAGGTTATTTTGATTGCATTTACAATTCTGTGTGCTTGCTCTATGGTACTATGTTGATTTCCAAACCCAAATTGATGGTCCGGAATAATATGATGCACTGTTAACACTGGTTTCAATTTCGTTAATAACATTTTTTCAAATAGCATGGAAATTGTGGGCAGCATGCTTATTGGACGATATGATGGAATTTGTGTTTCATTATCCCATATTCCTTGTGATACCATCTATTTTTGATGAATATAACCGATCCGCACGATCGCGCTTAATATGAATGTTATTAGTTTGATGCAATTGTCTGGCAATTCCCCTATCATTTTTCCAGTAATAATGTCATGCCCTGGTGCCTTTTTCGGGCTTAAACAATTTTTAATTGTATTCTTAACTTGCTTCCAATTATGCTTTATAGGTTTAAAAGACAATCCATCATCCATTTGCTCGAGTAGCACGAAGGAATTTGTGTTGTGTGGTGCGAATTCTGTCGTTATATGAGCAGCAAAAGCATTGGCTTTTTCTTCATCGCTTCTCGCCCAATCCCCAGTTGGAGGGTTGATCGGTGTATTCGAGCTTGCCTTTTTAAATTTTTTGTTGCCTTCCACAAAGAGTAGCCTGTCCCTTCTGTTGCCGAAAGTTCACTTAAATAATTCTGGACGCTCTGGTTTTCTTCTTCCCGCAAAGCAAATCTTAGAGTCTTAATTGATCGATTTCCTTTTTAATGACGGTGATTTTTTTTGTTGCCATTGACGGTGAATTTTTCGCTTTTCCTGGATAAGTTCCTGAATATTATGTGGCAGTTTATTAACTTTTTCAAAACTACTTATAACGGGTGTAGCCTTTTCAGCTGACAACGCCAGGGTATCTTTTAAATTTTCTGCTGTCGTATCAATATCTGCTGGTGTGGTAGAGGAATATTCAGTAGACAATTTTTTTCGACTAGTCTCTTGTATTGATCCTAATTAGTTCGCTTGTTTGTAAGACATTTCGGAATTTCTGTCCTTAGGACGTCGGTACTCACTGTAACTATTACCGGCGAGTGATCGGAAGACAGATCATAGCAATTGGTTGCCTTTACATACGTACGTGGAATGCCTTTAGTAACACAGAAGTCAATTAGATCAGGAACTTTCTTTATATCCATGGGCCAGTAAGTGGGGTGACCAGCAGATAAATAATCCAGAGACAGCTTCTCTATTGCTTCATAGAGTTGTTTGCCTTTTGATGTCGACAATCTCGATCCCCATAGCACATGTTTAGCATTGTAATCGCCATCCGCAAGGAATTTATTTACCAGCCGGTTAAAATAATCGATAAATTGCTGCTTTTTAATTGCATGTTTTGGAGGGCAGTAAACGGCCGATATTACACATTTTCCAGACCATTCTTCTAGGCAAATATTAGTTGCTTGGATGTGCTCTTTCTCATAATTGCTGTGTACATAATGCTTTATTCTTTTTATTATCAAAGCGGCAGTGCCACCGTGTGCTTTTCCCTCCGGGTGTTGGGTGTCGTATACTGAATGTCCGTTAATTTAAAAAAAAGTTTTATTGGTGAAGCGTGTTTCTGATATTAACATGATATCTATACTATTCTCGATGAGAGGGACAGTCATTTTTGGTTTTTGACGATAATTTGCATTAGTGTGTTTGTTAATGTGAGAATTAACTTCTTGCGAGAATTAAAGAGACATTCTTTAATTTTTGAATAATAGGTACAACAATGTTAATTTATTGGCGTTTATTATATTAACAACACAATGTTACTACGAGAAGTAACCTTTTTCCGTTTTGATTACAACGGTTACAAAGTTTTAGATACTTTAATTTACTGTTGTCTTCTCTTTGGGTGTGTCTTCATTGACCGCTCTTTTTCTTCTACCAAAAAATAACCAAAATTTGACAGCCCAAAATCTGGTTCTCACACGACGATACCTTTTTTGTGGTTGCATAGCTTGCCATCTATGTATATATTATAATCGGTTGATTGCTGCAGCAAATTTTGCTTACAAGTAACAGTGACATCTCTGATCGATTAGCTTGTTTAGCGTTTGCGCGTTAATGTAGATACCATAATTTTGTTTTGAGACTATAACTCAGCTGTCAAATAAATAAATAAGATTTTAGGTCGTGTAGTGATGATTTCAACAAAAAATGGATTTTTAGGATAAGTTTCAAAATTATGAGTTTATAATTGCCAATTTTAATATTGTTCTTCTTTTTCAGGCAGTTTCCGTATATTAATACAACACCAATTCAACCTAAATGAACTGTTGTATAAAATGTAAGGCCATCACATAGAAATTATTATGGGTTGTTTTTAGAATGTTATTTGTCAATTGCTGGCTTTAACAGTGTTCATATTTTGAACACAAACATCGTGTAAGGTAGAGTAAGCTTTGTTGTGACCATATTCTTTGCACCTGATGCACTGAACTGGTCCGGTCCTCTTCTTGGGTTCCTCGACCGTGATTTTACGATAGAGTAAATATCTTAGGTTATATATATCGCGCCCTTTCTTTTTTCCTGCAACTGGCTCTAGTTCTAGGCGAAACATAGGTTTAGGTATCTTTTCACGGTTTAGGATATTTGTGATAGATTTGGCATGAAAACTTTTTTCCCTAAGCGCAGAGTGTATTTCGCTTACATCTACGGAGCTCTCAATACCTCTTAAGATAACAGTTAGCCCCTTTTGACTTGTTAGCTGGTATGTGTAACACCTTTTATGGGCTTGGCCGAAATAATTTATTAAGGCTTTGAACCTATTAGTTTCGAATGGCTGTATCTTCACTTCATTTATCTTACCCCGCTAGAGTGAGGTAATATAAAATTTTGAAACGGTTAATGATTTGACTTTTCCCACAAGCTCATTATTTGATGCCTCTCTTAAGTAAATTGGTGGCGGATTCTCGTTCTTAGCATTATCTGCTGTTGATTCGGGATTATAACAAGTAAATTTATAGAATTTCAAAATGTATTTGAATTTTACCCCAAGCGAAATATCACTTGGGAATTCCCGCTAAACGGAAAAGGGGCAGGGCCTGGCTCCCCTCTCTAAAAAAATTAGTACATATATGAGAACAGCGGCACAAAATGGATGACCGGACGAAAACGTCCCAGTGCGACTGTGGTGAAAGTTTAACTTCAAATTCAAGAGTGGGGTGATTTTTTTGTCAAAACCTGCTAAAATTCCCTCAAGAAAGCCTGCTTGTTATGCTGATACGCAGTTACATATAATATCAACCTATTAGTCACTACGAAAAACCATAAAAAAAATTTAAATTTAGTTTATCACTCGCAACACGTCGATTGTTATTTGAGCATTTTCAAACTCTATTCTTTGTTATAATTTATATATAAAATGTTACAAACATGTTTTTTATTTTTCGTAATGACATTTTTGCAGTAAAATCATTTTCGGTGTATTTTTTGTAAAAATTTGCAAGTAGTCAAATAATTATACTTTTTTCAGCAGAAACGGTTAAACCCCGGTTTTTCTTGAACATTAGCGTTTCGTTATGAAAATTCATGCTCATTTATTTTTTACTATGGCGTATTTTTTAAATGTTGAAATTTAGCCCAAGACATGCTTTCCTAGCATTTTCGCTCAGAATTGAGGATTCTTATTCTACTTCAAGAGTGTTCATTAATCTTTTTAGATTTTTCAAAGCGATTTAACACCTTGAAAACTATATTTGGACGTTTTCGACCCAGTGCGACCGCCTAGTTCTAAAAGTGTATACTGCACATCAAGATTAATTCAGAATAGAGAGTTTCGTTGAAAATTTTTACATCGAAAATTATCGTCTTGCAAGTTTAACGCTAGTCAACGTTAATCTGATATAAAATTTTTAAAAATGAAAGGGCATAGCTATAATGAATTCAAGACAGCGCTAGGTGGAAATAAAAACATCATTTTATCGAAATTATCCAACGTAAGGTTACTTTGCAATAAACCTTTAATAATATCCACATTCGAGTAGAACAAATTTAATAATACAATTTGTTCAAGGTATTATAGTAATTATAATTTAATTAATTTATAATATTTAACACTAATACATTTACAAATATACCAAACAATAAATTGTCAATTAAGTAGAAATCACATTTGTAATTTATTGTTTTAATCGATCAAAAATAATATTGATTAATAAAAATGACATTTACAAAAAATCATTGCCTCCGGTACAGTCAAAGGTGATATATTTTTATAAAACCTGAAATCTTATTTTGATTATTATTATCAGTGAAATGTGATCAACAGTTTAACAATTAATCATAAAAGTATTCTAGATGATAAATCGTTTTGAAATCACTTACCACATAGAGATCTGGGTCAATTTAATCAAGACCAAATCAGTTAAAAATATGTGAAAGATTTATCGAGTAGATATTTTGAACATAAATACATACGTACACAAATATAATCCATCCTGTTTTCCAGAATAGACATTGAGTTGAACATTCTTATACGTATCCAATTACAAATTCACATACCTATACAAAGTTTTAATTTTTTTTGAAACCTTCATTTTATTCTATATATGCGTGTGTATAGTAATAGTACATAAAAATTTTCTGCGGCAACACAATAGAGGGTGAATGGTATTATTTACCACAGTATACAGACAATTCCAAAGAAAAAGTTGATTTAGCAACAAGTTTTGTAGATCATTTCAATACCTTTCTTTGTCTTTTTTATAGCCATTATTAAGCGGAACCAATATAATTTGCATATTTTTACCAAACTTACTATTTTTTTTTATATGTATATTAATGAAACACATACATAATAAACGTTATATTATAAAGCTTTTATGTTTGTTTAATCTTTTCATCCAATGTTGATGACAACTTATTTTGTTGTGGGAAAAATTCCGGTATCAAAAATAAAAAGTACACATTTCAGTGACGTTAGCCAAGAATCGACCTTGATTACCTTAAGCATGAAAAGTTTCTTGAACTTTAATTTTTTATGCTTTTAAAATCAATAAATATCCCTATAATTTTCTTGTCTGGATGATGGTGTGTATGTAATAAATTTTTGTTCTGGTCCTTAGAAGAAACGAACGAAGCAAGAAGTCGCAATTTTTTACTCATCCGGGTTAAAAAATAAAGAAAATTGTACGTGTTTTGTTCTTGCTTTCTTGTATCTTACTGATGAAATATATTATGTACATATGTAATATATGTATACTATTTTATATAAGCAACAATAATTTTATTTAAAGACGATTGATTAGCTTCTTGAATAAAACGAAATATTTTAAGACATTATAAATAATTGAAGAATTTATTAAAATTAATATTTATGTCCGTTCAGTAATCTATTCAGAGTACAACTACTCCCAAAGTTTCTTGACTAAATAGCACGCAGATATTGAGTGAGTAAGAAACGAATGACCTTACATAACAGTTGGTTTTACTCAACAGTCAACTGTGGTTGAAATATCAAGAACAGGTAGGTTTTCGAAAATCGATTGCAATTGCCCAGGTCCTTATCGATACCAATACATTTTTAGGGAGGCATTCAAAATGCTACACAATTGTTCAAATTTTAGATTTTTATTAAAGAATTCGTGCGAAATGTCTAGTGTGGGCTATGTTTGTTTAGAGTAAACCAATATGGGCAAGTTGTTTTCGAAATAGATTTTTATGAAAATTTATCTAACCTAAACGTATCAAAGTCTGCCGTTATCTTAGCCGTTTAATTTTAAATTTGGCTCAAAAAATATATGGTTCAAATATTCTCAAGTTCAACTTGTTATATATTCAACTGGTTCATCTTTCTTAGGCAAATATATTTTATATTTTCTAGGTCTAAGCAAGAAGAATTTTGATTATACCAAACAATCAAACACTTAACCTTTCAGCCTTTCTTGTGGTCTGTGTTTAGTTTAAGGAGGGACCGACCTCGTGGACTACTCCTTGTGTGTGCACCTGCAATTACCGTACAAATATTTATAATTTGCTATTTCAACACCATTGTTTCTTTGTATTTTTTTATTACTATGCTATAATGAATTAGCCTTCATTAAGCGAGCTGTATTTGTTGCTGATAATTTAAAGAGACTAGTTTTTTGTCATTCAACTAGTATGATACTTTCAGTCTCCTCAAAAAGATTTCGCAAGTGTCTCTCTGCTGTATGTTGATACAATAATAGTGTACTTTTTACTACTATGTACATAAAGGATCGAAGAAAAACTATTTTTATATAAATTTAAAAGGTTGGTTTTTCAAAATGAACATTTAGAGAATTAATTATTTCAAGACACTCTGCGGCTCTCAACCCGTCTACCAAAATATTTTCTACTTTAATAATTTCGTAAATGACTGAATTTTGTGAAATGAACGGAAGCTTTAACGGAAGAACACAAAAGATTGAGCTTGCACGGTAAAATGTATTCTGTTTGGACGAGAAGTTTAATTTAGATATATTCAAATATTGATGGCGCGAATTTGGCTAAAATCAAACTATCCCAAATAATAGTTTCCAACACGATAATCCTTTTAAACCCAAAGAAATAATTCAAAATAAACGATAGATGAGATTTTATAATAAAACTGTTTACAAATTAGCTAAAAATATAATTAAAAAATTTGTTTTAACCAATGACGTCAAATTTTTAACTTTCAAGTCTCAGAGTTTCACACAGGGATGGTCAATTCTCTTGCTTTTTGAAACCTGGCTAAGTAATGACGAGCATGTTAAAACATAAAATTTCAAATCCTGCATTCGGATCAACCGAAAATAACACAACCGATTGGCGATATATGCACGGCCGGACTTCGGCTTCCTAGCGGAAATAAGGTTCTCTCGGTAGTTGTACACATTTCGCCAAAGGATAATGATCGGTGAATTCAATACTAATTTTACCACTCCTCAGGTAGAATCACTTACTTATAAACTTCCTGGAGATGAATTCAATTTGCACACGAATTCAGGTTGTCATTTATGTATTTATGTCTTTCAAAGGAAATTAGAAAAGTTAGAGTCTTTAATAAAAGTACTTTATTTTACTAACCATAACCCAATTGTGTCGATCTAGTTGAATTTAACCCTATTGGCGAGATAGTTCCGTTTGCGCACGGCTGTTAAAAACAGGCGACGATGAATAGGATACGAGATTATGGAACGAGTGGGGAAGATAGGGTGCTGTCATCTGCAAATGAATGTATCGGATTAAAAGTGGATACTGGTAAATCATTAATAAAACATTTAAAAGAAAAGTTGGCGACATTACCGAACCCCGAAGAACACCGGCATTAATTGAATAGGTGGGGTAAGATCTACTAAGCTGTAAATACATACTAATTGACGAAAAGCGTAAGTGAAAAAATTTCAAAAATAATTTTTTATTGACCGATTTCAACCTTTCTTAAAATAAAAGAAATTCAAAAACTTTTAACTACTAAATTTTTTGTGTTTTTGGTATATGAACATTAAAAATGTCGTAAGCTTAGCGAGGTAATTCGAAAAAAATTGACATAAAAAACCGAACCAAAAAAATCGGGCCTAAAATTTATATCTTGGCGGTAGCTTGGCCATTTCTTGAAATAGGATTCTAAAATGATTTTTAGATGAATTTCTGGAATAAAGCCAAATAGAATGAGGCTGCGATGGAAAATGAATCGTAAAATAACTGTTACTTTTACTGTGAACTGAAATGTAAACTGAAAATGTAAAACAGTTTCAGAGATTCTCCAGTACCTAAGCTGAATTTTTGTTTTTGTTTTTTAATTTAGATGCTTTGGAACGTTAAAATTTTCAACAATTTAGCAAAATTTTCAAAGCAATCTTAAAACATCTCGACCTTTTGGAATTCTGAAAATCTGTAAAAGGTGTACATTGCATCTCTATACAAGACCTTTTGAACCGCACATATTTAACGTATTGGTCAACAATATACGTGGTCAGCTAACACATTTTTATACATACATTTTTTTAATGTTTGTCATAGCTTGTTGAATTAAATTAACTTTTGGTTTATGGCGAGAATCGAACTCGGGATCATAGCATGGTGAGCAACTATAGTAACCAATCTCTACATTCGACAACTTAATATAATAAAATTTATTAAATGTCCAAAGCTGAATATTAAAATTTCAAAAGTTCTTAAAGTGTAAACAAATTTTAATTATTGGCATTGAATTACCTACTTAAAATTTTTTAGTTTCGTAAAATCATTGATTTTTTTCGAATTTGCAAATTTCTTCAATTATTAAAATTCTTAAATTCTAAACTTAATGAAATTAAAATATAATTGTAATTTTGATTATCTTGGTCTTCCCGAAGTTCTTAAAAATGAAATGCGATGTGCTGTTTTAATGATATGTTTAACGCCTTTGGCTACAATACAATGTGGTACTATATACAGGGTGGCTGATGAATTTTGCTACATTAAGAAACTCAAATAATTTTTTTTTCAGTGTATGGAATTCATTTTTCTTTTATTCATGTTAAAGCTCATTCAATTTTATTAAATATAGCTTAATTAGTTTTAAAAATAATGGAATTTAAATACCCCCCCTGCTCGTTGATGCATGTGCGGCATCTTACCAAAAAGTTGTTCATTACTGCTTGGAGAGTTGAGACAGGAATAGCCGCAATTATTTCTCGAATGGATTGCCTTAGTTCATTCAAATTTGTTGGTTTTGTTTTGTAGACTTCCTGTTTGCAATAACCCCACAAGAAAAAGTCAGGTGCAGTAAGGTCAGGCGACCTGGGTGGCCAACGGAATGTGGAGTTTCTGCTTATCAATTTATTGGGAAATTTTCGTCGCAATTCTGTCATAACAGGTTGGGCTATGTGAGGAGCTGCACCATCTTGCTGAAACCACACAGAGTTGAAAGAAATTCTCCTTCGGCGTAATTCTGGATAGAAAAACTCTCTCAACATGCTCAAGTAACGGTCTCCAGTAACCGTAACGGTGTGACCGTTTTCTTCGAAGAAGTAGGGCCCGATAATGCAGCGTGATGAAACTGCACACCACACTGTGACACGAAGTGGATGCAATTCCGTCTCATGGAGTAACTGTGGGTTGGAAGCACTCCATATTCGACAATTTTGTTTGTTTATGTTGCCGTTTAAATCGAAATGGGCCTCGTCAGACATGAAAACAGATCAGTTCAACATGTTTCCATCCTCTTCCACCATTTGAAGCATCTTCTGGCAAAATTCCAAGCGAATCGGCAAGTCTGCAGCGTTCAGTTTGTTGGCCAATTGAATTTTATATGGGAATAAGTCCAAATCTTTGTGCATAATTGACTGTAATGACTGTCTGCTTATACCCATTTGAGCAGATAAGCTTCTTGTCGAAACACGTGGATTGTTTTGTATGGCAGCAGCTACAGCAGCGATTGTTTCCTCCGTTCGAACTGAAGGGTTTCGATGGTAAGGTCTTCTGTTGACTGTCCCATGCTCGGCAAAATTGTTTACAAGTCTCATTATGGTCCATCTGCTCGGAGGATTGCCGCCAAACGTGCGCCTGTACTCTCTTTGAACCGAAACTACGGACTCCAGAGCGTGATAGCGGCGGACAATCCAAATTCTTGTTTCAGTGTCCCAGTTATCCATTTTTGTTAAATGTAAAAGTCAATCTGCAAAATAAAAAAAAAATTAACTAGATTCATTGAATAGAAAAAAAGTTATTCAATTTTTTTTTGGTAGCGGCTTTCATCAGCCACCCTGTAGATGCGGCAAGCGATTTTTTATGCCCAATCGCACAATGATATGTTTCGCTCGTTATTATATTTACTAACATTTTTTGCTCTACATCTGCCTTTATCACAATAAAAAATGCTCTAGAATTTTTAAACGAAAGTTTTTTTTCCGGGAATTCTGATGTCTATTGACGTTTTCACTAAAATAAGAAAAAAAGAAAAATTTGATGTTAGTTCAAGGAATTATATTGTTTAATATTTGAAAAGGAAAACAAGAAAATAATAAAACTTTTAGGTACATAAAATATTCATACGATAAAACAACCTAAAAAATTAAATAATACGGATGAACCAGTGTGATTTGGCAGTGTGGTCTGTGGTGGTACCAAGAGAAAAAAAATCAACGGTTTGTATTCATATTCGTAAGTAGATTAAAATGTGTACTATACTATAAACTGAAAGTTTTTATTCATTCCATCAATAATAGTGAAACAAAACGTCATTAAAACTCAAAAGTTACATGCATACTAATTTTGTATTTACTGATATTCGATGGAGCCCGAAATTTTAACACTGGCTTTGAAAAAGTTTTACTGTAATTTGTAGAATTTGAGTACATACATCGTATGTATTTACTTTCAACGTTTTCCTGTATACTCTTATAAATGAGAGAATTTCAAAGTAATATTTTTACAAAATTCAAAAATCTTTCCGTTCCAGAATGTACACACGATTTAAATAATAGGGAATTTTGAAAAAACGGACATCCGTACCCAACCCTTATTATTTTGATTCACGAAGTTATTTTTTGGGGCGGTTTTTATTCGGAATTATGACTTTTATGTGGAAGAATATTATTTTTTTGAAGTATGGTTAAATACTACACTTTCTTAATGTGGTGGTATGATTTATTATATTTTTATTTCTCTATAGGCCATAATATTTTTATATTTTATGTAGCAACACATAAAGTGAAATAAATCGTTTTCTCTGTCGGTTTCCAATAAAGAAAATAATAATTTTGTGTTTAGTTGTCGCTAAATCGAAAGAATTGCAAATATTCAATAAATTCGAATATTGCAATGAGAAAATGTCACAAATAATAAATACCCAGTTTTCAATCAGTACAAAATTTAATTTTCAAACTATGCAAACATGTTACGATAATAAATTTAATGTTCATACAACTTTAAAATTTAAAAAAAACTTTTATAAATTATTCAGAAGAAATTTCACCAATGAATTGAAAAATCTTAAAGTAAAGTTTGTTGCAGAGTAAAGTCGAAATGACTTCTTTAGAATTATTAATAATAATCTTGAATTCTGTTGATTTATAATACTAAAAGGTAATTACTATAAAAGCAAGTTTCCTTTCGCTCGCTGATTTATTAAAATAAACTATAAAAATTCCTGTTTAGTATCAATATTATATGTACTCGTATATAGGAGTATGTATTTGGTAAATATAGCTGGGAGACTATTTTAAATGTATATTACAAGTTTGGATTTCGATATCGTTTAAGACAATATTTAGGGAATCTTTTATATGATACAAGTACATTATTAAAACATGAAGCAACCCAATAATTTCTGTTGAAAAATCTAAATTTGTGTCTTAAAATTTTACTTTGGAAGTTGGAACCGCTCAACTTCTCAAAGAAAGAGAACAAAACCCTAAATGCTATAATATTCGCTCGCGGGGCGTCACAAATTTTCATGTGTAAAATATTTACGAAACTAACTGATCGTCCATGAGTAACAAAGTGTTTATTTTATTATACTACAGTCATAGGGTAAATAAATAACAACAACTTTGAACGTTAAAAAACAATTTTTCTGTAATTAAAAAAAAAAATTAATCCAACAATTACAAAAAAACAAAACCGATTAAGTCAAGATCGACTTGTTGGCGCTGGTATTAAGTTGAAATATATAACACTTAATTTATAATACCGCATTTTAATTACAGCCATCTACAACAACCAAAGAAAATGTATTATATAATTTATGTAATTAAAGTATATTAACGTAAGCTGTAAAATTAAATCTTTGAAATAAATCTAGATATGATATGTCATATTAATATAATCCGTAGTGATATGTTCTTTAATTTAAGTTGGAAATTTTATATAAACAATATTAAATACTATTTGATTGGAGATTCTAGTTATAAAATTTAAGTAAAATAAAACGTTATTTATTAATATTTCCCATGCTTTGTTTCTAATTTATTAGCAGACAGAAAAGAAAGTTGTTGCAGTAATTAAAATTTCACAGAAAAATGTCTTGCGCGTCGTTTTTAATAAAAAAAAAATTAATCGAATGGCGACTATAAAACAATATCTGGATTAATTATTATTTTACCAGTAACTTGTAATTTAACTGTGTGTTTAGGAATGTTTCAAATAGGTCATTGTGTTATATGTATGTATACGCATTTGAAGGGTTTACATATAGAGTGGACGGCGCGTCTAAAATTATAATTTAATTTCGTGTCATACTTTAATTAATATTGATTGTAAATTTAAATTAAGACAGCAGCATATGTTTATTAAATTTATAAAGGTTTTGTTCAATAACGCTTACAGCAAATATGTTAATTTAATATAAGCTTAACCAGTAATGGTTGTTTTATATAAATCAATTATCTTAATTTACTTATTTTGTCTCTGTTTGTGTACGTGTAGCGTACCTACATGTATATTATTATTATAAAATATCACTAAACTTAGCATTGAAGTCAGCAGAAATATATAAAATTATTCAAAAACATTAATTTACAAAATTTAATAATGATAAATGATAATTATCTGTGAACACTATATGTTCGCATAAGAAACATCTTCATAATCTTGCTGTAATAATTTATCCACAGAACAACCAAACATTACAATAAATCGCCGCTGAAGGACGACCAAACAAATACACTATTTTTTGGAGACCTAAAATTCTGTACATTTATCCTATGATGAAACACAAACAAGTTAAAAATGAAAATAAACTCATTTTATTATTCTTGCAAAAGGAAATTGAAAATGTGAAATTTGGTCGAGTTTGAAATAACTTTCACCTGCTCGTTGTGTTTACTGTTAAAACCCCTTTTTTTAAGTCTACATATTAGCTTTCCATAAGACGTAATTTCTAAGTTCATTATTTCCCACTACTAAATAAACCTTTCATCCCACCTTCTCAGCTTCTTAGCTATCAAATGTATCCACATTTATTTCAAATCAATTTTTGTTTTGTGGTTTGCTTTTCTTCTAAATATAAAAAACGCTTTTTTATCCTGGGAGACCACAACAAACCAAATTGTAGATATTATAAGTTTGATTAAATTAGGCTCGTGCATCGGATTTAAATCTTAGAATTTTTAAAGTTGTTCAATTCGGTAATAGAAATTTTAGAGTTTTTTTCTCCTTTTCGTCATTTAGTAAATTAATTGGTTAAAAACGGTGAGTACAAAATGAAAGTTTTTAATATTTATACACTTGACAGACTGCGTTTTAATTAATCCGATTTAGCTAAACTTGTTTTAAGTTACGGTTAATAAACTTATACTGTTATTGTTTTCGTAATATTTGTCAAACTAATACACTCCCATTACATCGTTTTAGTCACTAAACTCAAAATAAAACATTGTAAATCTAACTACGGCTAATCTTGAAATTTCACTAAATCTGATTTATTAAACCTTTAGTCTCATGCTTCAACCTTAAATAATGAAATACATTATGCGTATTCAACTAAATAATCGGCTTCCCGCCGTGTGTATTACCATATCAGTTTCAATTCTGTCCTTCTGAAACTTCATCGTAGATTAGCTTTAGTAGTTTAATAAATTTAATTTCTAACGCTGTTTTCGAAACGACTGTGGAATCTAACTTTTTCAAATAAGCTGTTGTGATTTATTTTATCTCTTTCTTACAGAAAAAATACAAATTTAAAATTTGCTATTAGCTGGCTATTTAGATTATTTATTATAATATTATAGTATTAATTCAAGGGTACTTACTAAAAATATTCATAACTACAAATGTATTTGGTATTAACTTGCGAATAGTAACATCTTCTATTCGAAAAATTGGGCAATAAATAATTTGTGGCCGCTATCAAAGCAATTTGGCATTTTGTTAAAATAAGAAAATTTTCACGAAATTCCAATACAACAAAATAATTTTTTTCCTCTCTTTGGATTCGTGTTATACTTATAACCAACGTCGGCTGGTTCATGAATGCAATATATGAATTACATGCGCAAAGAAAATCACACATTTCAGTACAAAATAAACCCATGCAATCGCTAATCAGCATCATTGTTCTCAATCGTCTAATTTTTAATTATAATAATCCCCAACAATTTTTAGGCAACAAAGATTTCTCAATCCCATTTTTACATATAACACTACCATATGCAAACACTTATATTCGCTGTTTAAATGGAGAAAGAAAAAAATTGAATTGTGCATGCAAGCGAGAATATTATATGAGGGGAAGTAAATCAATATTTAAACCAGTCATCGACCGATCAACTTAAGATCAATGGATCAATAATCAAGATTTTTTTAAATTTGCTTTAAATTATTATTCCAACCACAATTTTACTTTTTATGGTTAATCTTGCTTTATACCAAATCTAGGATCGATCAAGCTGATACTTGATGAATAAACCAAAATTTTTGAATCAAGGCATAAAAATGGTTTCAAGTAAATTTTAACGCATTTTCCGAAAGTAACTGGAAAATATCCAAATGGCCCTACCAATTGTATTGAGCAAACAATAGATACCGATGTATCACTAATTTTACATTACACAAACCAACCTTTTGCAAATTTTGTGTAATATCGAGAAACACGATTGTTCACAAAAATTTCAAATATACCCGTAACCTACCCGAAAACTTCGACTAGATTCTTCCAAACATCGCAAAATATCGAGAATCAAATCCATCGGCGTAGCTATGCTTAAGAAATTTTTTAGAAGCTCAGCGGCGTAAGCAAGTTTTAAACCATGCCCAAAAAAAATAATTATAAATTCAATTTTTTTATTAAAGTCAATATTATTACGTATACTTAAGTATTTAGAAATTTTGAAAATTTGTCTCTTTTTAACAATATGATTCTTTCGGCATTTTTATAGACAAATATATTATTTTTAATAGCATTCCAATATTTACGACTTGGTGAGCCAGTGAAATAAAGAACCATCTACTCATAATATATCTACTCCAATAAAAAGTAGAAATATCATTTCCCCTTTAGAAAAACAAAAAATTTCCTTAGGTTTTTTCATTGGTAGTTTAGTTTCGTACTGAAAGACGACCGAGTACAGTCGTTCTTGTATAGCACAGTTGTAGTAGCACTACATCTCTTGAAGAGGTTTTGCCGCATCAACGATGCTACTGCAAAATCCGTAAAATGCTCGGTAGCGTCCTGCGATCCTCGACTGAATGTTCAAAGAAACGAAGTTTCCTCGGTGATCAGTGATTCTAGATATTTGAAATCATTTACCCATAATATGAGAGGAGGACCTCTTTCAGAGAGATTATGTTGCTGCATACATCGGTCACTATTCAAGAACGTTATTACTGCGACAGAGAGTTAGCACGTAGCGACTGTAATCGCAGATGGCATTGCCGATTAATCATGTTTCTTGCAGTACATACTATTCACTTCGTAAGTACATTATTATAATTATTTTCAAGATAAAAACAGGGCATACAAAATTTTCAAACACAAGGCAAATTTGAAATTAACACAAATTGGGTTACAAATTTAAACAATTTGCAAAGTGTAATTGAGCTTACATAAAATATTTTTCTTTTTAATTTACTTGTACTCGACCAACATAAGTTTTTTTTTTTTTATAGCAATCTACATGATATTTCCTCCCTTACGAAGGACATTTTCAAACGTTTTAATACATTGAAATGCAAATGTACGAAATTGAATTTTTTAATTTTTAATTTTTAATTTCGATAAATTAAAAACAAAAAAAATCCAATTTCATACATATTTCAATGTATTAAAACATTTGAAAATGTCCTAAGAAACGAAATATCGTGTAAATTGCTAGCCAACGATAATTTATAAAAAAAAACATTAAACTTAAGATTCAAATATATAGTTAAATTGGGCTTAAGCAAGGAATTTTCTTAAACTTTATTGATAGAATCCGACAGTCCGAAACACAATTTTGATAATTATTTATCAAAAAAATACCTATATTTACCGCTTTTGTAATTTATATTAATCTATTGTAAAATGCAAATGACACTACAAATAATTTCTGTTGCAAAATAAATCACGCTATAAATCTGACCACATATCCAAACAAATTGGGAGTACATATAGAGAATAATCAAAACATGCCAGCCAGTGTCTAGTGAAAAGATTAGTTTACAACTTCTTAAGATAACTAGAAAACAATTCGGAATATGTCCAACAAAACAGTTAATTTTGTAATTATACACATTTCTAATTGTGTATAATGACACTTAATGCGTAAGAAAATTAACGAAAAAATATCCTAAAATTTACTTTAAACTTAAACAGATTACATAAGTTAAATCAAATCTTACAATATAATTAGAACATCTACCGGTACATTCTAAAAATAACTTAATTGTATATTCTGTGTGACAGCCAAATTTCTTCGTTCCACTCACAACATAATAATATGTCTATCTTTGTATAATAAACGACATAAAATAAAATTACAAATCAACTCCTACAAATTTGTTAATTTCTTTTATCTTCTACACAAAATCTTTCAACGCCAAATTACTGTATGTACTTACTAACATACATATGTATACGATTTATAAAGCTTTATGTTGTATGTGAAAAAAGACCTCACACAATTTCTTGAAGACATTCATTTATTTTATTTTTATTATAGTATTTTAATTTGCGTTTTATGCCTGTCAGAATAAATCTTAAAAACCAAAGTGTGAATTGGAATTTATTTTGTTTGGCGTAAAAAGATCCGGTAGCAATTTTCAACATAAATTCTCATTATGTTAAACATAAGTATATACAATTTACGATTGATTACATTTTTTTTTATCTCGACTCATATGGAAAAAGGGCTTAACTTTAAATAAGCCCAACGCGAGATTGTATCTAAATTAAGAACCTTAAACAAAAATTTTCAGTGGGCTCTTACTCTCATTATTCAGGTAAAGTAAAAATTTTGAGAGTAAGAAAAAACTGAAATTTTTTGTTTAGGTACTTAATTTAGATACAATCTATAATCTCGCGTTGGGCTTATTTAAAGTTAAGCCCTTTTTCCATATGAGTCGAGTTATGTAAAACTATTTAAGATTCTTTTGAAATTTAATTATTATTATTATAAGGAATTTTATAATAAGATAGAATAATATCTTTGTGATACATTTATTATGTATGCTTTTTTGACCTTGGCCAGCTCGGATACTATTTCAGTTATTTTTTAATAAGATCTACATAATATTTTATTGGTATTTTTTTTTTTTTTTGCTTTATGCATACGAGTATCATGCGAACTTAACCGTTGGCATTCTATTGAAAACGTAAGAAAATTTATAATGCCTTTATAGTTTGTACTAAAGTGAGAACTTTTTGCTATTTATTGTAGGCTGAATCAAAACTATGTGTTTTAAAAATATCTTGAGACCATTTATCATGAAATTGAAGTGCACATTATTCTCGATGCGCTATACCAAACAGATTTAGGCGTAAATATAGTTAAGCTTAGTTAGTTGCTTTGGCTTCTTAATTTTAATTTCAACTATACAATGCACACCATCTCTTTGCAGTGAAATAGTGAGGCATTTCGTCGTAATGTGTAAATTCGCCACAAGGTTTAACATGGGTCACGGTGTCTGGTTTATGAAAGTATTCCTATTCTCGTATCTATTAGCTGTTACAATAATAAGAATGGAAAGTGCAACACCAACATTTTTCAAGTAAAGTTGTGCTAATTACCCCTTATCCTTTTCGTATTGGCTGACTTTTTTTTTTAGGTATAAATACATAGAAACAATCGTTTATCACATAATATTTGTTTTTCGCAATAATCATTCGCAAGAGAAGCTTACTAAAATGCTAAAATTTAAATTTGTTGAAAATGACAATATACACTCAATTGACTACGGCTCTGAAAAATCGAATTGTGGCATATCCTGGGTATCTAAAAAGTCATCGAGGCAGATTACTGATGAGATGGGAAGCAGTTACTCGACCGTCAGGCATATGAACTGGAACGAAAATTCAAAAATAACCAGAATGTCAACTGCTAATTGTTTAAAAACTGCTATGGATATTCGGGCTTAATTCGAGGCGGACATCTGCAAAGAAATCGGGATCCATACGATTCGTTTCCGGCTCCAGGAATAAGGATATATGATCATGTCATCCGCAAAAAATGTTTAGAATGGGTTCAGAGTCGCGCCAATTGAATTGTACAGCGGTGGCGAACAGTGGCATGTGCAAGTACTGCGGACGTCTGAGCGATCAGTGCATAAAAAAAACAGTGAAGCCGGCAAAATGACTTTGGGATGATTTTCGTATCATGGAATTGAGAAATGACCTTTATTAAAGGAACTGTTAATGCAAAAAACTACAAATAAATTTTAAAAGACCATTTGGTCCCATCCATTGAAATGCACTTTTTGAGTGCAGAAACTGCGAATTTTCGCCCCTTGTAATCTGGCCCCTTGTAATCTGGCGAAATCGGTAAGCGTCATTTTTTTAATGAGTTTTAGTTTTAAGACGATAAACAAAAAAGAAAAAATTAATTATTATTTTTTTTTTCGGGTTGAAGTTGTTATATTGAAAAACGCTATTCCCTGGATAAGCCTGGAAATTCACCACATAATGGGGACGAAAATCAATAAACAGATGTTGTCATCAATCATCATCCAAAAACCTCAATTCAATAATAGAAAAGGTGTGGTATAATGGTCTGACCTGCAAGATTTAATTAACTGACCATGCCAAAGAGAATTGCAGCTCTAATTGCCAATAAAGGCAGGCCAACCAAATATTAAATATACGTTTTATTACTTCATTATGACTTCCTTTGACTATAAAAATAAAAAAACAACTATGGTCTTACATTTCTTACCGGTTTTTGAATCTCAAATTTAGTTTTATCGGAAACGGTTAACAAATTATAATGGCTGTAAAATCAATAAAACAATTTACCATCAAATTACATTTTACGTAAAATGTGCCTTACATTACAACGAAAAACTTCTAAAACATTTTTTTTTAAAACTAGTGTAATAGTTGCAAGATATATCTTTTTGTATGTTTTTATGGCTATTGCGCTTTCCATTCTCGGTACTGTACTTTAATTTTGAATGTTAATTAATTAATTCGTGTAATTTCTAATATGCAACCGGTCCTTAGACTATTTTTAATGTGTTTTACAAATGAATACAGCTAACCCCCGCTTTACACGGTACTCGCATTACACGGTTTCGCTATAGCACAGTTATCCAAATGCGCAAATTTTCGGATAACACGATTCGTTTAACACGGTTTTCGCTTTAACACGATCGTGAAAGTCACTCGTTTAACACGATTTCAATTTTAACATAAATTCCTCAATCAATTACCGTTAACGTACATAGGTACTAACAAAGTACTTAAAAGTGCATTAGTATTTACGAACAATTATTCAATGAATACAACGGATAGACAGGATTCTATGGTTTTTATCCCATTGGTATTTAATTTTAATTTATATGATTTTAACATGTTCCGATGATTGTAAGAAAATTTAATCTAGTTTCGAAATTATGAAAAATCCACTTTCTCATCAGGCTGCGGCGACTGGACTGATTGAACCACAATTTACATGTTGTATTAGCGAATTATACTAATATAGCCAAATTCTCTTACAATTTTTCTTCTTCACGACATTCACAAAGCTCTATTTTTGTGTAAGCTAATTTTACTTTAATTTTGAATATTAATTAATTATGTTCAAACTTTTGAATTATTCTGGTGTATTCCAGATTGATAAATATTTAAGAAGAGGAGAAATTGTTAAGAGTTTGCAATTCAGTTTCGATCTGCGAGCATGTGAAAAATAAATCATTTTTCAGTACATCTCATCAGGCTATAGCGACTGAACTGCTAATTTATTACACTGATTTTTCCTATATATAGGAATTGCAAACTCTTAACAATTTCTCCTCTTCTTAAATTAATTAATTAATTCCTATAATTTCTAATATGTAACCGGTTATTAACACTTAGAAGAACATTAGTATTACGATCAATAATCATTCAATGAAACGGACTGATAGACATGATTCTATCGATTTTTATCCGATTGGTATTTATTTTTAATTTATGTGATTTTAATATGTTCCGAAGATAGAAATTACACGAATTAATTAATTAACATTCAAAATTAAAGTAAAATTAGCTTACACAGAAATAGAGCTGTGTGAATGTCGTGAAGAAGAAAAAATTATAAGAGCATTTGGCTGTATTAGTATAATTTGCTAATACAACCTACACAGTACATTCTGTAAATATAGAATGTAAATTGTCGTACAACTAGTCCAGTCGCCTGATGAGAAGATTAATTTTTTCATAATCATAAGCCTATCAGTTTGAAACTCGATTAAATTCTAAAATGATTAAACTCGATTAAATTCTAAAAATGAACTTCTAAAATGATAATTTCAAGGTTACAAAATACAAATTTCATGAAATAAAAGGTCGTAACCTGATTACACTTGTTTTTCAAGTATGCCCTTCGAATTTATTTTCACATCGCTACCTTAAAGCACAGAAGTGCTATAATTTTCACTCAATGCTCATGGAACTAGAGTTCTAAAAATTATAATTCTAAATAACAGAACCCTAAATGATAAAGAATAACTTTCTGAAACTTAATTTTGTGTTTACTAAAATTGTAAAAACGGACATATCACTTGTAATAAGCGTTGCCATATTGTCAGTTTTAACTGAAAATCACAGTTATTCATTATAATAAAAGTTTTTCAGTTTTTATGCAAAAAATAAGTTTTTTTTTTAAATTTCAAAAATTAAATTTTTTTAACATTCATTAGGTTTTTCTTTTAGGGTGACGCACTTTTATGCTACATTTTTTGTTTATTATTTTGTGAAGTTTACTCCGGTTTTGTTTTGACGATTTAACTCCACAGAATGACGCTTCAACAATGTTGAACATATTCATTTTATTTTATGGAGTAAGGCTACTTGCTTGTTATATATAAGAATATTTTTATTTATGTCAATTTAAAATTGAATTCTTTAATGTGATCATAAAGAAATTATTTTCCAAGAAATTGTATTTTACTTTGAACAGTTTTTTTTCCCAAAATTTAGTGTATTCAGTTTTTTAGCCAAAATTCAGTTTTTTATTCAGTTTTTTCTAAAAAATATATGGCAACACTAAGGTATCGACCACTTAAGGTATCGACATTTACTTTTAATATAATAGGTTACTATTTCCTTTACGGTGCAATTGTTTTGAAAAATACTAAAACTGGGTCACCATTTAAATTAAATATATTATGTTCAAAAAAACGAGGTAGCATTTTTTCAAAATAAATTGGTTTTATTGGCCGTCCATTTCAATAACAAATCGTTTGTCATACAGAATATTAATTACCAACATTTTATGTTTGTTTTGCATATATTATAATACAAAATACCGCTGTTTCGAAATTCAATAAAAACATATTTAATTGCACGTGGCCATAATATTGATGGCTTTTACTTGGGTTTGATTGGCTAAGTTTATCTTCGGTATTTTACAAAAAAAAGCTCACTCAAAACAAGATGTTCTCCTTGGTGAGCATTTGATTTCTGTTAAGGTTTTGTGCATGGATTAATTACAAATCCTAAACATTTTACATTTTCACTTGTTTGGATTGTTTGTCGTTTTCTCTTCCGAGTTTTAAACTTTTGTGCTCTGTTTTGGACTTTAGATGAAATGAAATTTTCCTGTCCATACAGGATTTTTATTTTTGTGTAGGTGAACAGACCGTAACAGGTAGTTCTTGTTATTCGTTTTGATCTTTCGTATTGACATAACTAGTGAGTACTGAGTAGAAGCTTTATTATGATCAAATAATTGATTTATTTAAGTTTAGATATACATGCTGGTCAAAAATCATCTGCATATTAAATTAAACTTAAATTATTTTCATGTAAAATCTTTAAGCGGCTGTCCTTAAGGCTATATTATCATAAGGATCCGCATTTACCGTATTGAACTGATTTATCGAAGTGTTTGATGATCTACCGAGAGTAGGTTTAGCCCTGCGGACCAGGGATATCCCCTTTATATAAGTAAAATAAAAATATATACATATTTGTAAATAGTAAACAATTATCTAATGAAACTTGAATTGAAATTTAACCATTAACAAAGATTATCAATTGTTGTTTGTCGTTTTCGTGTGTTGTGTCTACTGCAGGTGGCTTTTTAGCATTTGACCTGCAGCAAATATTTTCACATACATTTTCTCGGCTGTAATTTCGACCATTTTGCCGCAATTTTGCTTCAGCAGTAAGAGTTTTTATTCTTCAATAACTTAAAAATAAAAAGAAACTTATTTAATTTAGTACATTTAAAACTATCGGATTAAATTCCTACCGATTGACGTAGAATAGGGTTACAATTATATCTTTGGACCTGCTGCTGGTTAATGACGATTTTAACCTCAAAAGGGTTATTCATTGGGTTAGTTGACTATAAACATAAACTCACAATTTGATCACCATTTACACAAAATAAAATAATATGTTCCAACTGAAACACTTGCTCTTCTTCTATGAAGCACCTTTTGTATGTCCACTATAATAATTTATATTTCACCGGTACTTATGTTACTTTTAGTATCTAAACATTGGCAACATATTTATTTGGAGGTTTATTATTATGAATACGATATATTTTTGTCATTTCTGTTGTTAAATTAGTTAATATGAGGTAAAATAGTTACTTCTACGCTTTTTCCTATATGTTTTGACAGACAACTAAACTTTTGTCATCTTCCCCTTATGCAGACTGCACCGCGAATTTCGGCTCTTTAAAAGCAAATAAAATCAGATTTTAATTTGCTATCATCAAATTTGTATTTCTCCTCCATTTTAGAGACTACACATTTAACTTCTGTCTATCTCATAGGCAACATATTTACAAATTATAATTTCCTAACGCCAAGTTTCAATTTTATCATTTTAGCGCCAGTCTATTGAATTCACATTCCATTCTATGTTCCATATTTAAAATTTAAATTTCTTTAGTCCATTCTAATTTTACCTTCAATTTTATTTTCTTTATTTGTTTCTCCTTCAGGCTAGAAGTTAAAAATTGACTCCAAATTCCAATCTTGAATGGATCGAAAAATAATGCGAATTAAAGGTTTGAAAAGTAAATATAAGGGGCGCGTTGGACGGTGACCTGGCGAATCCAATTATCTCCCGATGAAAGGTTATTTTATATAAGAGTCATCAACATTTTGGAGATAATCAATTGGGAATTTCCTCGGGGCACTCAAATTTCTTTTGTTTTACCTAAAATTATTTACCACAGTCACCACGTGCTTTTTATTTCTCTTACGATAGCTTCATATTTTTGGACGAATGACTTTAATCGACTAAAGATTGGACCTGTTAAATTATTTAAAAAAATAAAATTCAAACAAATAATAATTAAATAATTTTTGATACGATTGTTGATGTATTTGCAAAAAACAAAAGAAGCTCTAATATTTTACGTGAAATGAAATTGAATAATTTTGATTTTTCCATCACATACAGGCACTTTATTTACATAAATATCATTTTTCCGTTAGGCACTTAGGGATGTTAGGTAAAATCTTTATACTCCTACTTTATCAACAACATGAGCAGAAAAGAAAAAGAACGATGTGAATAACAAAATAACGGATACCTGACATAAGTGCAAATACTGGTATGTAACAACCGATAATGCCATTCATTACTTCCTGTTTCCTTATATAGGCAACAGTAACACATTGAATAAAATTAGAAGTATGTAGGTATATCTGTGGTATTCATTACATAATGAAATCAATCTTTAAAAAACAATTTATCGAAATAAACACACAAAATATATAAAGGGTGATTCTTCTACGCTAGAATATTTTGATTAAGAGGGTTTTAATTAAAAAATACATATTTGGTTAGGTGTATTAACAAACAACAAAGTTACGGGCTACCAACAAAAATTTGTTATACTATTTATAATAGCCGTATATAACAAAAAAATGTACATCCTATATTAATACAAAAAATGTAACAATAAAAAGTACAACAATAAAATTTTTCTTTATCTTGAAGAGAACATAACACAAGAAATACATTTTAAGATAAAATATTCACACCATGAAACAAAAAAATGTTTTTTATATTATTTACAGATCATTGATTTTAGTTATTAGTTTCAATTAATACTTGTATTTTTATTTTATTATAAATTTGAATTGTAAAATGAGTACCGAGTAAAAACAAACCTAAACTTAGAGGTAAATCAACTTTTACACAAAAATTAATTGTTGTATTCTGTATTAGACTCCAATGTGGTACCTTGAACTGTTCCAACTCAGAGATAATTATAGTATGTAAATAATATTATACATTTTATTAGGTAAACAAACAATTAGCCGTAAGCGTGAATATTAGGCGCGCTGACAAGAGAATTCCGAATACTAATTGTTTGCAGTGCTAATGGCTTAATTATAGAGAATAACTTCAAAAATATTTTTATTTTAATCAAAGATTGTTTACATAATATTGTGATAATGAGGTCATAAACTAAATGTTTTCATCTATTTCTATAGGATCTTGTAATGCCATGCCCTATATTGTTATCGGTTGTTGCCCCTCCTTTAATAAGGGTTTATTAATATTAATACTAAATTAATTAACTATATATACATACATAAATTGCCAACAACTTACATTTTTACCAACGTTCACAGCAAGCATAAAATTGTTAATAGTACCTACGTATTTTAGATAATAGGTATTATCTCAACAACCTGCTCTTTATAAACACATAAAAATGCAAAGTACTAAATTTTATTTTAAAAAAATTATCGTAAACCTTCTAAATTAGTAAATTATCATAAAATTTGCTTTAAAACGGAATAATGCTAAGATTTTATCTGATTATTTTTTAATTTATTTTAAAGTGGTATATCGTTTACATTCAACTTGTAACAAAATGAGAATTAAACATTTCTTAAGATTCACTAGCTCCCTTAATACTACATGGGCTGAAAAGTTTCCTGTATTGATTAATCTTCAATATAAACTCCTTTTAACTCAATACACACTTCCTCCAACAATTTTCAAACATTACTGTGAAGTGGTTACTGGTTTGTGTTTTTGATTGAACATGAGCTTTTTCAAGTGCAAAAATCCACGCAATATATTTTCTATACGTTCTTTTGAAATGTATACGATTTTAACAATCTCATACAACTCCACTTTACGATCACACAATACAATATTATGAGATCGGTTGTTGATGAGCCGTTCAAATACCGATATTGAATTGCACCACGAATTTAAAATTTATCCATTCTTCACAAAATGCAGAATACGTTAATTTTATCGTTTGTGAAATGCAAACTAAATGGCAGATCGACTTGAAAATGGCGCCTAATAAAATACTATTTTCAAGATTTAATTATGATAACACAAAGCAGCTCAATCTAAGTTCCAATACAGGAAAATTTTCAGCCCAAGCAAAACTAAAATGTACAAATAAACTAAGTTAACACAAGAAAAATCGATACTCATCGAGTTAGGTGAATTTTTCTGGTTTTTCTATACGATGATGATGATGATGAAGATAAAACGATAAATCAATTGTTGAATTTTTTATTAATTTCATTGAATATTTATACAAAAATTTAATGGCTACAGGAATATCATTGATATAAATACAGTTTGACTTTATAAATTTATTTAACGTATTATATTTCAAAGGTATCGCTACATAAAGTATGTATACGACTATAGTGCTTCAAAGAAAATTTCAATGGAATATCACATAAAATATCTCATGAAGATTATTTATTGAAATTATTCGTTAACAAGTTTTTATTTTAATCGTAGTATAGTTTATCACGCCATATCAATGTTGCAGCTTATACACAATATAATTCATTTTACTTATGTAGTAATTTATAAAGTACTGTATCAAAATACTTATTATTCATTTAATGTCTTTAAAAAGAATTTAATTTTAATTCATAAATCAACTCAAATTATAATTTAATTGCATGATAAATGAGTCGGAAAAAGGTATTCCGGTATTATGATTTAATTGAAATAGAATTTTCCAAAAATAAAATTTAAAAATTGATGTGCGCTTGTATTTATTTATAAACTTATTAAAATTGCCTAAGCTGCATAAACTAAGATGATAGAAACTTTCAAGCTACTTAAACAGATGTAAAACAGGGCATTGTGTTTTACATCTTATCCCAAAACAAGTATAAAGCAAAGCTTTTTTCTTATTTTTTCATTACTCTTGTTTTGTTTTCTTGACATTAAGAGCAAATTTCTGCAATCCATGCTCTTTACATTTAGAAATTACACATAAGTTGGTTCAACTCTATGTAACATAATGTAATTTGTCCAAACATCAATTATTTATTCGATTAAGGTCGGGGTGCTCACTGCTATTTAAATTATATCACACCACAATTAATATTTAAACCGTGATTCATCATCGATTAATCTCGAGTTAATTATTTGAGTCTGAGATATTTAGTCTGAAAACTTTGCTTTGTTAAAAAATATAGTTCAACCTAAAATGAACTTTTTGTACATAGTTCAAAATATTTTCCAATATTATACTCTTATATAAACTTCACATCATTGTTTATGAACCTAGACAATTTTAATTTGTGTAAGTCATTATTCCCAAAAACAAAATGAGATTTTCTATTTATTTTCGTAAAGTTGAGACAGGTATTCCTCGATTATCGGTACAATGTTTGTAAATATGTGTACTGTTTTGCAATCAAATTGCTTTTAATGTTCAATTTTATTTTACAAAATGTATTAGAAGTGGTGTTGTAATTTTAAGGTCGCTGAAAATATGGCTTCTTTTGACATTGTTTTGGAAGTAACCAATTCTAATTTTGAATTTTTGATGACGTGCGATAATAAATTTATTTAAAAAATTTAATTTTTGAAGGCAGTGTTGCTTTTGCTGCAAAATAATGGGACTATTTGGACTAAACATATTTAATAAATTATTCCAGTAAAGAAAATCAAGTAGATTTCGATAATTCAAAAGAATACATGAAAATAAAATTTGGTAAAAAAAACCCAAATTTTACTTTGATGTATTCTGGATCTTAAGTAAAATTCAAACTTCAGATTACAATTTCAAATGAAGCAAGTGGCTTAAATTTATTAATTAAAAATTTTAATTCTAAGCTGTGTTGCGGTCGAATTAGAAAAACGTTGAAAAATTAAAATGTTTGATAACTTTAGAATAGTCAATAGCAAACGCTCAATGCCTTTGGCCGAATGAAAACAGAGTACAGATTTGAATGTTCTGACAAAGCTTAGAATAGGAGAGTTCTTCTGATCATAATAAATATGAAGATATTTCAATGACGCTAAATAAAACTATATAATAATGACGAAGAAACTAATATAATAAAATTATGAGGTATTTATCAATGCTCGAGGGGTATTCGAAGAGACAATTTTTTTTTACATATGGCTGCTAGATTGTAAATTGTACTATTAAAGTGTCATTTTGAAACAGTATTTATTGTAAAAGACAACTATGAATTCTTTTCATCTAGTAGCCAGAGTATGTTTTGCTAAAATAGCAAGCCTATTAAATCGGTCAATTTCGAGTCACGTGTACGAAATATTCCAATTAAAACCGTCATAACTGATAATTTCAGTCTGTCTAATCTAGTTATCTGTCTAATGTTATTTTGATTGGTTTATTTCGTACACGAGACTCAAAATAGACTGATTTAACAGGCTTGCTATTTTAGCAAAAAAATGTCTATGAAATTTTCTTCGATTTGCGAATAAACATTAACCATGGCAAATAATTTTTGTTTTGTTAATTATATGATATTGCAATTTGATATTTTGCTTTGCTTATAAAAAAGGAGTAGGTATTAATAAACCACAAAAATGATAAGATGTTGAATAAATATTCATATCGTAAAATATGTACATAAGTAGTTGAATTTTAACAAGATTGCTATGTTAAATAAAAGTTAGTTAATTATTATAAATTTGTAAATCAACAATGAAATTCCTTAAGTATCACGCATTTACGTTATGCCTGCCTTTTCTTTATTCATAATATACAAGTATATGTATAGTATGTATTTACTGTAGATTTTGTTAGTTACCTATTAATTTCAATCATCAAGGTGTGGTGGTTGATTTTTTGCTCGATTAAAAAAATGATGTAAATTCAATTACGTTAAGATGTTGACGGTAAGGATGGAAAACAAAAACATTTTTTGTTCTTGTACATACATACATACATTTGTACATGTACATAATATACAAATAATTTAAATGTATTTGAACCAACAGATCTATGAAATATCCTCCAATTTGGATATACAAATTCGTTTTCACATGTACATAAGTTGTAAAGGCCTTGAACGACCTTGAAGTATTTTTAAGCTTTTGAAGAGAGCGGTTTTCTTTATTTTTGTTTAATTTTTTTTTAATTTTTGATTATTTGTCTACTACCTGGTTTAAAGAATTTAGGCGATTGGTGTTGTCGAAAGAGTAGCCTGTATCAAGGTTAACAATAGATTTTGTATACCTGAACAATGTATAATTACATATTTTGTATCAATTAAACGTATTTTTTTTTGTATTAGGTATTACACCTAATTAAATATGATATAATTGCTAAGTGTACTAATTATGAATGATTTCTATTGAAAAGATTATAGCTATAATAATTAATGGCGTCTATTTTAATCTGTTTCCATGAACCTACTCGAATTATAATTAAACACATATTGATAGTTAACGAAATTAATTTAATTACGCTTTTAAAATATAAATTATTTTATTTTAAAAGTTCTAGTATCATGTATTGTTTGTTAGTTGGTTTTATTTCATATAAATGTTTTTAATACAATAATTGAGAATAACATAAAAATTAAAATAAATGTATTCTGCATGTATCATATATTTTTATATCAAGGGGATTTAATTTATTTTTTATATTTTACCGAACTATTTTTAAATTTATGATTTAGCTTGATGTAAATAAGCGAACAGCATTATTTTATATTATTTGTTAATGTGGAATTTGCATTACAGGTTATAAATATATTGCATGTTCATAGAGAGGAGGATTTATTGTATATTATTGTAAGAATTAAAATTTACAAAACACTTATAATTTTTCATAAAAAAAATAGACACATATTGTTGATTAATCTCAAATACTTCTTTAGTAACAGATTCTAAAACTAACTCAACACATTTGAACCGTTTTTAAATTCGATAGAATAAAATAACAAAATTCCATTATTATTCTAATCGTACTTTCACGTAGGTGTTGTATGATATACAACCGGATCATTATAATATGACGCCACATCAAATATATAAAAAGCCATCTAAATATTTGTTATCTAAGCCTAATCTAACACGTACACACGTACATATTTCTACAGTTTCTTTTATAAATGGTTGGTTTATATTTACTAATATATTTATCCGCTTACACTAAATCAAAATTTTTATATTTTTGCTCGAAAGGTAATTAAATCTGGTGAAAAATGTGTATGTCTTATGCCGAAATATTAGGTATCGTTATGTCTTCAGTTCAGCGAAACGAACCCTCCCTTTAATCTTTTGCAAACTACTTTTCATTCATTACATTTTACAAACGAAAGGCCGTAAGTCTCTTAAGTTTGCTAGCTGTCTCTCGAGAAATGTTTTATAATTGGTATCTGAAGCTTTTTAAATATAAATTACATTATTATTTATATTTAAATGTCTAAAACACTTAACAAAACCGGTACATACCTACTAATATTTCCACCAACACCAAATTTTATTTCCCCTTATCATAATTATTAAAGACCAATCATAAAATGCTGTATGTACGAGTATAACATATATTTATGTAAGTATACAAGTTACATAATGCTTTTGCCATTGATTTCTGCAAATTTCTTTTTGTTTAATCCATAAAAATGTATTTCCCACTTTGATCGATGACCTTTTTTGTCGTTTCTATAAAATGTGTCTTTTTTTTTGTTTTATTGAGAAACAAGTCCGTTCTTAAAGCAATTTCTGCTGATTTTAGTGGGCGAAAACAATTGTCTAATCAAATTTTTGGTACTTAAAATATAAATACAGTTTTTCCGTGTTTTGTTTCATTAAATTCCTATCGATCATGAGCGCGTAGAAATAGGTGTTTGGGAATGTATTTTGTCACAATATTAAAGTAAATTCACAGTTAAATTCAAGAATAACATAGCTTTAATATTAAAACCCTCTTAAGCCAAAAATATTAACTGTGGTACTAAGTACTCTATTTTCTATAAGAAAGGAAGAAATTAATACAGTGAAATCAGTTTATAACGAACAACAGTTAACGAAAGTTTCAGTATAAAGATTTTTTTTAAATTGCTAACAATTAATATTGCCTCAAATTCTAATCTAAAGGCATTGCCCCATGCAAAACGGAAAACCGGCATTTATAACATGTCAAACCCAATTTTTGGGTAAGTTGCTTCACTTTGCAATATGAAAATTATTAACAAATAGTTCTTATCTATAATTTCCACCTTATTCTAAGAAAATTTTATTTAACCCGATTTAATTTCATTCAAAAAGGACCAATTTTATGTTTTGCCGGTCGTCAAGCAACAATCCGTCCGTCAAAATATAAAATTGGAGTTTTTTGAATGAAATTAAATCAATTTTAATAAAAATTTTTACGAATAAGGTAGAACTTATAGATTCAAACTATTTTTTAACAATTTTCATACTGAAAAACAAACAATTCTGTCAATAATTGGAGTCGACGGTTTGAAATGCCGGTTTGCCGTTTGTGTATGGGTCAATGCCTTAAAGTCATTGCTAATAAATTAGTTTCAACAAGGCATATTTCATTTCGATAGATTTTCAGTAATTTGTTATAATAATTCTTTGAAACTAACGGTCGATGACTTCCCTCAACTGTATACATCTTTGTTCAGAAAGGAGGGATTGAGATAAAAAGAAGCTAGGATTAGTTATTCTTATTAGTTATTACCGTCTGTGTAGTTTTACTCAAAATCATATCATCATACAAAACGCAAAAGGTAATGAAAAGGCATTGTATATCTTTTATGGAAGATGGATTGGGTGTTGTTAACGTGTTATATTTTTTTTTTTTTTTTGTAATTTGGGATGAAAACGGGTCGAAAACTTTAAAACATAAGAAAATCTAAAAAATAAAAGAGTTTTCGAACAAGTGAAATAAAATACAAAAGTGTAACTAAGCTTAATATGATAGGTAAATAATATTAGTCTATCGTCTATGCTATAGTGTAATATACAATAAAAAATTATAATTCTTATGATGCGACATATGAAGGACCCGTTATTAAATAACGCACGATAATTTTATTGAATAAATTCTAGGACATTTACCTTTCATACTGCTGTTAAACATCAGACTAGCGATAACCTTAAAAAAGCTTTTTTTTATTTTATTTAAATTTTGAATAAACACCACCCCTTACCCCACCAACCCTATAATACATTGTGCAAGATGAGGAGGTGATGGTTATTAAAAATATAGAACTTTTTAACAAAAGTTCGCAGTCCGACCCTTCAAATCCATCCTGTAAAGCGGCAGTCTCCTGCTTGGATATTTTTTGTTTGTTGATAAAATCGGGGATTTATCCATGAATTTTATCCTTTGCAGAAAACCAGTTGTATTTTCTATTTCCAGATGCTTGAATCCTTCAAATTGAAGCGGTGAATAGGATTGAAGGTCACTACATTGATGTAAATCATCAATGATGCCGTCATTAGGACACTTGTAACAAATCGTTTTTCAAGTTTTGAAGCATTCCATACGGTTCGGCCACGAGGATTTGGTGCTGTGTATGCATTGTTGTTGCATTTTATGCAACTTATGCAATTTAAAATTAAAATAAATTAAATTAAATTTTAAAATAAATATTTAAAAATAAAAATAAAAATTATTACGTGCGGCTGACTCGAAAGTCAAAGCCAAAGTTAAAAGTCCGGTCAACGGTATTTACGTTGCAGAGGATGATTAAAATATGATCAACCCGGTTATAGACATTTACAGCTTACTTAGGAATGACTTCCACTAGATACTTCTAAAAATCAAAATAATAAAATTATTGTAAACTTAGATTAAATCTGGAATGCATTAAGTAGCAGCCAAATCAACTTACTTTGATTTCCACAATTGTTTCCTATTTTTTCGATCCGCAATTGATCCGCTCCCGCGGATTCTATAATCGACGTGAACACGTATATGCAATACACCGATAACATTTGAATGGAAAATTTTTCTTCAGATCTGTCTTTTCAGATAATCCCAAAATATCCTGTTGGGGTTAGGTCGGGGCCCTTATGGTCGGCCATTCCAACACATTAATTTTATCTTGTAAAAACACAATCACAACTACCCGCTTGCAAAAGTAACAGATTTTAAGTGTCCATTTCTGCGAAAACAGTTGGCTGAAGAGTTGCTGCGTTTGGCTTAAAAACCCCGAAAAACTATAGGAAAGACCCGTTATTATGTGAGACCAACGCGAAAATTTGACTTAACTGGGCCAAAAGGTAACAACGTCGAACTTCTTCGGAATGGAGCCAAGTTCTATCGTCGTGCGAAAGTAATGTTAAGGTCAGTTGTAAATAAGCTGGGAAACTATAAAAACACCGTTTTTGACAATCGTCATAATATGCCATAAAAATCACCGTTACCTTTATTTGGACATTTTTCTAATTAATTCGTTTAGACTTCGGGAAGCGCATAATTCGGAATGGTTAGCCCCTATTACCGAGCACGGCGGCAGTAGCATCATGATTTGAGTATGTAGGTCGTCTGCAGGAATCGGAATGTTTTGTATATGTTCTGTGCAAATGAACTCAGCCACATACACCACCATGTTGAAAGAGACATTGGGCCGTTTATCTATTGAACAATGATTTCTAGGCCGGCTTGAGCTAGTAATCTAACAGCAAGATGAATGTCCCATTTCACACAGGGCGAAGTAGTCGGGAGTGGTTTCGGTAAAATAAAATAAATGTGTTGGAAACGCCGGTCCAGAGACCCGACCAAAACTCAATTGAACATTTATGGGATATTTGAAGAGGAAGATCAGCACAAGAATAAGTACACCGATTGCCTTTTCTAGGGCTAAAATACTAGAAGGATGGCAAGTTTTAAGTCCTCCGATCTCTAAGCGACTTGTGGATAGTTAAATAAGACGGATTCCAGAAATAATCAAAAATCCAGGCAGACCAAGAAAATATTAAGGGTGACGGTTGTACCGTCAATTTTAAAAAATAAAACTAATTACACCATAAGTAAATAAAAAAAACGCTGTCGTTTAATTAAGAATTTTTAATTTTTCTATGGTGGAAATATCAAAAAAACTTGGGCGATAAGGTTTGTGGAATGTAGAAAATAATAAGTGAATTCAATACTAAGTTATTAAATTACTAAGGGCAATCATTATTCTACAATTTAAATAGACATTACCGATCACATCTAAATTTTCCGTACTTTCAGAGCCCAAAAGTCAGGCCCACCAGGCCACAGATTAGAGCTCTGCTTCGTGGCGCTCATTTACTGGGTTGATTGACACTTCTTCGTTTCTGTTTTGCTTGTCGTAGGTTTATTATTGGATTTTTCTCGAACAACTTCAAAATTACCTTATCGTCCTTCTTTGAAGTGACTCTATCTAAATCTCTTCCAGCACCCAGATTCTGGTTGTATGACAATAATGAGAATGAGAAATATTTCGAAATATTAATTAAATTAAACCAATGCATTTTGATTTGGTATAAATTAAAAGGTTCACTTATTTTGGTATATTGGTAGTTTTTTGAAATAATAAATTAGTTCTTGAATATGCTGTAATAAATAGGTTAACAGTTAGTTTATTATTAATTAAATTTATTGTCCTTTAGGTCTCGTCTAACACGTAATTTATGAGATGAAGGTGATCCGTTTGAGGCAAATCTTTTTCCAAATAAGTTATTAAATAAGTTTGGTGCTCTTTGCTAGTTTACGCGTTTTGTTTTCGCTGGCGCAACATCCCATAGAGGGATTTGGTCGCTTCATTGTGAGGTTTCGTAATCATTTTTTGTCAACGGATAATGAGTGATTAAATCATTGATCCTTACATTAACCAGCCGTGATTTTTTCATCACCCGCCGGGGATTCAACCCGGGACCTCCGGAGCTTAAAGCTAGCATGCTAACAACTGTGCCACCGGGCGGCGCGTTTGCCATCTAATAAAAACAAAATATCATGTTATGATAAAATATTATAAATAAAAATAATTTATTGCTATAAATTACTTACTATTAATTAAGTTTTGATAATATTTTGTTAATATTCAGACCTTCATACAAAAAAATCAAGCCGGAATGGATCCACTTGGAAACTTGTTTCCGTAAAAGTATACTTGTAAAAATGGGTAAATTCCAAAATTTAATTTTCAAAACTGCTCTATTCCAAAATTATTTTCAAAATATTGTATAAGCTTAAGATAATCAACAGATATTATTTTAAACATTTTCATTGTATAATTGAAAATTGAGGGATTTCAACATAAATTTGAAATTAAACTTCGTTTATCTTAAAACCTAAAAAGTGGAAAAGCAATAGAATAGAGTCATATAAAAAAGACGTCTCATATAAAAAAAATTATGGCTGTTTTTTGATGTTTGGTATGAGTTTTTAATTGGCACTCATAGAACCGCAATTGCAATTTTTCAGTTTTTATACCAATTAGAATTTTTGGTTGAATAAAACCAATATACGACAAATTTCCTGTGAAATTGAATCCTGGTGCAGGTTAGTAATTCACATTTCCACAGCCTCTACACCGTTTAACCCACTTCTAATTGTGGTGTATTTTGCTACCTATATATTCACCATCACTTACGGTCCTTTCGGAAAGGTAACTAAGAACACTACTTCAAAAGATGAAAATTTGTGTAAAATTCACCCGATGCCATCTCCGTTCCTACAAAAATGTCGGCCAGTGACATTTTTAATATTTTGGCTAATGAATATTGTCATAACCGTCGTTTGTTAAAGTGAAGGAATTTGAACTCCAAAGTATAAGCAAATAATTACAAATCTAAGCGATCGCTGATAAACCATCACTTTATTCCAACAATTAAATCTCAGTTAAGAAATGCATATCAAATTATTCAAAACTCGTAGCTGAAGTTTGTTAAACTATAGCTTTTATGATAGTTTACCATCAAAAGTATCTGTATATTAACGAACTCGATAGTAAATTTCCGGTTAATGGACTTCAAGGTTCCGATTTGATGGAAAAGGATTGAGTTTGGTGAAAGTTTATATTCGAAGAAGTGCTTTAGGATTTATTAAATTACATATCACTAATTGTAGCAATTTAGTTTAATGAATAAACGGAAACATAAATTCGATGAAATATACAAAACATTTTCCCAGCATAGTGTGGCGGAGGTATTACAACAAAAATGTAGATCGTATATTAAAAAGTAACTTTTGCCGTTCCATCGCTACAAATAAAAACAAATAAAAAGTTCTCGCCTGTCTTGAATTTCGCCACAATACCTTTGCTATTTACAGAAAACCTAATCAATCATTATGTTATGTGTATGTTTAATCGAAATTTTAAATTGAATAATAAAGTAAAATAGAAGAAGTACCTATATGCTGAAAAGCTTAAAATAGAAGAAAATTTACCAAATGAGGTTTAAATAAACAAATTTTTAAAAAGTATGTATAATCAATCATATTAATAAATTAAATAATCTCCTTACCTGGCCAGCACTCCCCGACCATCGGCTTCTGTTGCTCGTCCAGGTGGTTGATACATTTAGACAAATTACCTCGTTCTATTTGTTTGGATCAACACAGCCAATATATTTTTAGCTAACCAATAGATTAGTTAGCTAAGCATCTGGAAATTTTTCATAAATTTCTTAACTTTTTCCTGAACGTAAGGCAAACACCAGTGGGAATGCTTTTGAGTCATCACTTATGTTTGAGTGAATTGTGTACAATTGTTTAAAAATTGATGCCATTACTTGGAATATACCATCCATCCATCATCCAATAGTGGCCTCGACTCAATATTTTAATGAATTGTAAGGACGATATCTTAATAACTCGGTAATAATCGAATATATAATCTTTAACCACAAAGTATTCATTCACTTGCTCATTATATATTGAATTTAATTCAAAAAATAAATTATCTGGCTCTTGGAGGCAGTTGATGGTAAATTTTCAACAACACAATTCGGCAACATCTTTTATGTAAATTGTTAGATGCATCGGTTTTTAATTTGTACAGCACATTATATACAGAACTTTTGATAGCCTTGGGTTCATTGTTATGTTTATTTGTTTCTGTTTTTAAAACGTGTTTCCCTGATTCCTCCAGAGTAGTAACACACCTACCAAGGCATTTGTATGGCTCCACTAATTTAACATCGCAATCCCAGTAAAAAGTATGTTTTAAATTATTGCTTAAATTAAAAGAAAATCCTTTCAGATTAAGCTTATTTTTTCCTTTGCTAGATTTCAATAGTTCACACATCTATTCTCTATGAGATCTTCATCATCAGTTAATCCATTCATTTGCATTGTTTTCAGCAATCATACTGTATTATAAAATTTCCTACAACATTTTGTCAACTTAACATTAAAACTGCTAGGCTTATGTACCTTAGCAAAAATACTTGTGTGTACATGTGTCCACTAAATAAATGGAATTTTGTGACGAGAACTTTTGATAAAATAATTTTTGCAAAATGCCCTGTTAGTATAAATGGAGTTTTATGAAACGAACCTTTTGATAAGAGAATGTTTGCAAAATATGATATTTTGATAAGTAGCATTAGGCAAAATGGATGTTTGTTTAATTGATTTTGCCAACAGGCATACTCTCCTTTCTATAAATTCAATAATTTTACGAAACGTTTCAATTTCGTATGAAGTTAGTTTCCCATTTGCTTAACTTGCGGCACGAGTAACAATAAATCCAGACCTATGATATATAATATTTATTCTCCAAAACTGTCGGATTTCTAGAGGTGCGCAAACCATACTCGCGAAGATAGCATGTTAGTTTGTGGAGAAAATCATCAGTTCACAACCGGCAATTGAACAAATTATAATTATTTTTATAGTTTGTATGTTGATCCAAACAACCGACTCAAAACACGTCTCTAAAAACTCAACCAATATTTTTAAGATGAAAAAGATTAAGATTTTTTAAGATAACTTGATTGCTTTATAATAATTAATAATACTTCACTTAAACCGGATATTAATCGATCATACAGAATAAGTTGAATTCAAAATGTCTTTTGTCTAATGTTACAGTTTTGTGTGTACGCTTTTATTAATTAATAATAGAATTCCAATTTGTAATTGATTGATTCTAAAATTATTTTTTTGTTTGTTATAATAGATTTCTTGGAAAATTGTTGTTTTATTTAATTTGTATTTAATTCAGCTACTTAACTTTAGATGATGTCATTTTATCGGGTGTAATTTTCATTTCAATTATTTAGTTGTATGTGCGCTTGATTGATAGATATCAATTTTCATTACATTATTAATTAATGTATTTTATTGACAAGATAAGTGCTAAATTATATTTGATTACCACGATATCATTGGTAAATTACTGCATTATTTAGTAATGCAATATATAAAAACTTTAGCAAATTAATTTGAATTTTATTTTATTTCAATTTTCTTTTGCATGTAAAAGGATAAAATTACTGTTTTAAATGGTCTTTAAATTTCTATTTTTAACAACAACCCATTAAAACGTTTGTATATTTATACGGTTAGGTTCATATGTACTGAATATGCGCTAGATTCTTTAAATCTGTTTCGTTAAAGTCCGGTTCCAAAATTTACCAGATTTCATGTAAGTTCGTAAAAAGGCTGACTGACATGAACACAAAATTCTATATTTTATATTTCTTTATCTCGTAGACAAAGAAGTGCAAAGGAGTATTCTTCTTCATTTTTTATTGTTCAACATTTGTGCAACAACTAAAATTGAATAAAATTTTGTTTTTGAATCAATATTTTGACCCGAGTAGCTCTTTGCGTTTCTTTGTCGTTTAATGAAGTATGATCTGATCCAGATCAGATCAAACGTCAAGAAATGCAGCTTTTGATCAGAAGGTTGAATATTTATATACACATTTTAAAATGATTTTGCTTCATTTTAGCCGCTTTGAGCAGTAGGGAATTTTATTTATATTTCTAAAAACATTTATGATAGGGTTGTACATTTTTCGAAAATTTACCCAATTGTAGTAAAAAGGGCATTTTTTTTAAATAAAGGGTCAAAAAGATCAGTTTGAAAAAGAGATCATGTTCTCTATAAAAGAGATATTCTGGGCACTCTGTAGTCTGTACCTACCAAATATGGTCATATGCAAGATTGACTCATAAATTATTTATTAGTAAAAATTGGTATTTATTCTCAGGCCAAATAAATTAATATCTACATTTGAGCAGTGCTTTATTGTATCATTCCTAAATACAACTAAATCGTCAATTTAACTTATTTTAGTGTAAGCCAGTATGGTTTGATATACAAATTGTATCATTTATTATATAGGCGAAATATTTCCTATATTTTGTAGGAATTTCTGAAATAGAAAGCACAAAAACAAAACTTGATTAATTTTTTTGTTTAAAAGAAAGGATTTTGCAACTACGGAAATCAAATTGATTTCATTACTTTTATTCAATTTCCTTTTAAGTTTCATTGAGTATAAAAAATTTCAAGGCATTTTATTTCAACTTTCTCATTTACAGCTATTACAATGTATGTACATAACATACATACCTATAGGTGTCAGGTCTTTATGTCGATTTGTGTAATTTATTTTCAAATTACTATTGAATTTTTCACCTAAAGCCTAAAAGCATTAAACGGCTTAATAAAGCATAAATAAGATATCCTGTTTCTAACAAACTGTAAATTAGTTCTCTATAACCGTAACATTTCTGATTAGTACTCAAATCGTATTCATTTGTAGCAGTAATCGGTTAAAGTTACAGCTAAATAATTTTTACGTTTTGTGAATCCCAGTCATAATGATTCATAGTGGTGTTACCAACCATTACACCATGCAAAAGAAACACATTTTTTTTATGGTGGATTATGAATCGAGTGAAAGGATTTGAAATAAACTCAAACGACGCTGCATGTAACAGTTTACAAAGTTATGTTTGACAACGGTGAATTTTTAGATGGCGATAACAATAAATCGAATTTGTAGCGGTTCACCCAATGCATCACTACAATTATTCCGGTACAACCACAAGATCGCCGCACATTGGGTGCCACCTGTCCGACACATTGGGCATGATGTCACATGACATCTAAACAACCAACCGCAGACCGGCTTGTTCAAAAACGAACAAAACACAAACGAACAACAATACACGACGACGAACATATCACAAAATAAAATTAATTTTGGTATTTTAAAATTTTGAGTCTCGTCTCGAAATTCATACAGACAAACATCGCTTTTTATGTTGGCCGCCAACGACACAATTGGTGCGTGCATAAAATGGTGGTAAAATAAAATAAATTAAATCATACAAACCAATAATAAATAAATTATAAATTAAAAAACAAAATAAATAAATTTTAATTAAACAATTAAAATATGTAATGTTGGGGCGTCATTAATTAATTAATAAACATAAAGTGCAAAACATTACAAATTTAATTAATTTGAAATCAAACATTGTTAATTTTTTGTATTTATAAAGGTATGATTTTGAAATTGGCAATCTCGAAATCGTTATTTACAAAAACACTTAGATTTAATAAAAAGCAAATAACTACGTTTACGTCATATGCGATTCGAAAATTTCTGATATTTTGTAGTTTTGAAAAATAATTTTTATTCAATTATTTATCAAATTTTATGAACATAACATATGTATGTGAATGTACTCGTACAAATCCATATAACACAATAGTACATAGTACAATAATTGAAGAGTGATTTTTCAAAAGGGCGTATTTACATACAGATATTTTTTCAGAATGTAGAAAAACCTTGCTGTATTTTTAAATATTAAAATAATTATTTTTTTTTCTCCTGATTAATAATATATGTAATTAATTTTCTAATCAAATATGTAGGTAGTATTTTTACAATTTTCCTTTTTTTCGAGCGCCCTCTTGTGATTATTATTGTAAAATAAGTTTGGAAATAAGTCCTTTTAGTGAATATTTTCAATTTGGTAAAAGACCTGTTTGAAAAAAATCCCTTTTGTAAAAACAAAATTTGGAACTAAGCCCTTTTTTATTTCGTGTTAGGAATAACACATTAATTCAAGATGAATCGTGAGAGTCTTTAGACCCGAAGATTACTTATATCCGGTTCATTACATTCGGATGGAATTAAGTATCTTTTGTTTGGAATGAAATCGAATATGAAATTAAGTACCTTTTTAGAAAAAACACATCAAAGTTTTGTTACTGTTTTGAAGGCATTTAATGCTTTTTTTTGTGGGCGATTTTTTTAAGATTCTGAACAGGAATCCGTCATAATATCACGTTTGACCAAAAACGTAAATAAGTCCTTTTGAAAAATCACTCCTCGATTACGAAATATAAACTTGAGTACTTCAAAAAATGTGAATCATGTTTTACTTAAAGAATTAATGTTTCCCAATGGGTAAGATTCGCCCGCCTTTGAAATATTTCCACGACCATTCGATTTGTCCCGTTATTGTTAAAGTATTAAATTACGTCAAACTACAGATAAAGCAGATGAATCAATAGTAACAAAGTTTTGAAAAAAATAGTGGCTCCATTTTACGGTGTGAATTGTTTTGCGTAAGCTTCAACCGTAACCCCAATCGAAGAAAAAAAGCTTTACAAATTGTTTTTATACGGTTTATACAAGCTCCATCTAACGTAAAATAAAATAACCATAAAAATTGGTTCAGCACAGTGAGGGAAAGAAATGTATTTAGCTACGAAATGAAACGTAATATTTAAAATTGTATATTTAATTCCTTCATTTGACTTATTCAATACAAAAATTTTATATTATACCAAATCAAACACAACAGGCCTTGCGAAAATTAATACTAATATAACTCAATGTAAATTTGTATATCCAAAGTATCGGGAAAGCTGGTGGCTTGTATCAGAGCCTACTGTACAAATAAGAGCCTCCAGTATCGACTGTATTTTTTACTAAGCTTAAAATAAGGTACAAACAATTTTTTCTTTACTATGAAACTATATGGGAAAACGCTTATTTTCATTGACAGATTTAGTTTATTAGAAATGTGAGCTTTTGTTTTGTTTTTATATGAAAATGTTCATGAAACATGTAATATTATTTGATTGAAAAATCGAGTCTTGGAAATGTTTATTTCTAAGTGAAAATCGTCATGAAAAATAAGGTACTTTTAAAATTTAAAATATTGTTGTTTTTGTATTACTATACGTCACCAATATAACTAGAAATTTATAAACAAAACAATAATCATCTCTTTCATTGCCGCCTCCATTCCAATTTGAATTCGAATATGTTTCTATTGACGATTGGAGCATCACGGATTCCACCTAGTGGAACATTTTTAAACTGAGCTACCTGATAATTTGACGTTCGAAATTGTTGTAAATAAATCCAATTTTGATCTGTAAACACTATTTTTACTTATCGGATTGTTAATAATTGTAAATAATTCCAATTTTGGACTATAAAAACAATTTTTAATTACCCCATTGCTAAATTTTCTTTCGTCGTATTTATGAGAAATGTCATTTTATCAGGTGCATCATTTTAACTATTGTCCTCAAGAGGCGCTTTCTTTACTTTTACAATCGTCAATAGTTATTTTGAATTTGCAAAGCATGCTAGATTGTTTTGATGTTTTGTTTTTTTCGTACTCATTGTATTGATTTAATTTATTCTGTTTGGCTCTTTTTGATTTTTTTAAAATTTTGATTTTTGAGCGGAGACGTGTTGTCTTTTTTCGTACCATTGGTTTTAGATGTGGAGATATGATGTCGTCATTAAACTGAATTTTCTCTTTTTAATACATATTGTTGTTGTTGTAGAATGTTTTTTAATTTAATTTCCCTTATTTTCCTTTGATTATTGCTGGAAAATAGGGAAATTTGAGAATCTGTGTTTTAAATGAGTAAGACATTGAGTTGTTTGTTAGCGATTTCTTAAAAATTATTTAACTGGGTTTAACTGTTAATTCATATTTTATCGTCAATCGAAATCGCATTTTTTCATATAAACCCTTATTTTAAGTTCATTTTTCACATGCCGGCTCTATTCATATCAAGATGGTTCTGCTTGTATAGATATTTGTGTTGGTTTTGATTATACATATGACATATCCATACATATTTTTGCCTTTGTTTTTCTACTGTTTTCCCATTTAGCTACGCATGTGTATTGTATTGTGATATTCCCAAAACTTTCTGTAAAATTCTGTGGCCACAATTTAAAAGTGCATAACTCGAAAATTCGCATTTTCCAGGAAATCGTTTTTAAAACTACGATTATTGAAAATCGTATGAGATTTTTGAATTTTAGTGTTTCTAACCAGTAATTACGGTTGTTTATAGTTGCCGAAATATTACAGAAAATGTATACTATATGAAATCGAATATGGAGAATTTGAATTTTAAATAATATCTACAAGGGCACAACTCGACTTGGGCCCCTTTGATTTGTGAGCTCAGAATTGATTTCTGTAAAATATACCGTAAAATGGGGTGAATAGAAACAGCGAGATGAATAGAAACAAAACTTTAGAAAATAATTAACTGGATAATTTTTCCTAATACATAATAAAAAAAAAGCAACGTTAATTTTTTTAAGTTGGTGATGAGTGCCAAAATAGAAATAATAGGGATTATTGGTTGAACACCCGCAGTTTTAAAGAATATATTGGTAAATATAAATAAACATTTTTTGGTTCGAAAAATACTCTAAAAAACTTTGTATGTAATTGAGCCATATTTGGAGTAATATCAGAGAAAATTCATGTAAGTTGTTCAATTATGTCTTCTTTCTTACTTTTGTAGTTAAAATTGTAATTTACTTTTACCGTTTTCCCTAAATTTTATCGTTTTGTAGTTTAGTGTCAAAAATTAGGAAGTGTGGGGTGAATAGAAACACCAGAAATTAGTGTTTTTATTCACATTACCAAGTTTTCTTTAATTCCAAATTACTAAATTTCCCTAATGTTAAATTATTATAGTATATATTTCGGTTTTTGATTGCTACAGAGTATTAAAATGCCCAGGCAATACAAGTCGAAGAGCCAAAAATATTACAAAAATCATGATCCTCTGATATTGAAACAAGCAGTTGAAGATGTTAAAAATAATAAGCTATGATTTAGGAAATCATCGGAGAAATACGGTACACACCATTCCGTGATATATCGCCATTTAAAAAAGGTGATAAAATACAAAATCAGGGGGGACCAACCTGCTTAAACGAAACTGAAGAAAAATCCTTGTGGACAAATTGATCATTTGTTCAGAGTGGGTTATCCCATTGATACAATAACATTACGAATGAATATTCAAGAATTGTTAAACCGGCAAGAGAGATAGGTCGACAAATTTAAGGACAACTTACCCGGTTAAGAATTTTATTTATTTATTTTTTTATTTATTTATTGTACTTTAGCAGAATTCATCTGCTCGTCTCTGAAACGATACAAGCAAGCATTATCTCACCGCCGGTTATGCCAAAATACAAAAAGAAATCGGGCTGCTGTTTCACCAGAAATCATAAATGAATATAGGAATAGAAAGAAACCGAAATTCAATGACTGTTTCTATTCACCCCAATAGCAGGTGAATAGAAACAGTGAGGTTTTTTTAAAAAAAATCCGCCATATTCATTTCGAATAGATCAAAGTAGTTTGAAAAGGAAAGAGTACACCAAGACCCATATTTTAAGATATTTCATTATATTAAAAACAAATATCTTCTTAGCAGTACATGCTTGTAAACTTGAAAAGTGTTTCTATTCACCCCATTTTACGGTACCAGTAGAAATAGAAAAATATTATTTTTTTGTGAAAACAAAACGTGTAATAACCAAACCAATATTCATGATTATATTAAAATCGAATAACATTTGGAAATAAATATTTTAGTAAAACGGAATTAAGAAGAAACGCTTTCCCTACCAAAAATTTGGACGATATGCAAGCAACTAACACAAAAGACAATTTACAAGATGATTTCGACGCTTTTTCCGATTATAACGTGTCAATGATGACGATCTTATCAGTTGATAATATTTCAGAAATTGATGAAACTTGTTGCATTGACAGCGATATGTACACACGCTTATCTGGAAGAATAAATGGTTTATCAGTCACGAGTGGGAATGACAAGGAAAACATTCAAAGCGACATTTCGGTCTTCGAAGGATCACCGTACTACTCTAAAGTTGAAATTGATCCTCCTAACTGCAAAAATTGTTTACGGAACATAGAAAATGAAAAGTATTACAGATTACAATTTTATAAATCGTTACGAATTATAAATTTAAAAGACAAGCAAATAGTAGATTTAAAACGAAATCGTAATAATTACAAACAACGAATAAATAGATTTGGACATAAGGCATCACTTGTACATGTATTGGCAAACCAAAATATGTATGTCAAAAAGCAAACGCACAAAATTATTGACAAGTTGATCATTTAGAAAAGGATTCTGTAACCAAATGTTGCCCAAACATTTCGAAGAAGCACATTAACCGTTACACTTTTGAGAAACTGAGGGTTAAGCTAGCTGTATAGATGTTAAGCAGAAGTGTAGCCGCTGGAATTAAAATTTCGGTTCAATTTGGAAAATTCTTTTAAGTTTATCGAAAAATTCGACAAACTCTTCGATTGCTTAAATTTAAAAACAAAATTTAGCAAAAATAAATTCGCGGGTGCCTTTATGTTAGATAACGAAATAATGGAATTTTTAAAGTATATAGTTGATTACATATCAAAGATTAAAGTCGTAAATAAAACAACGGTCTACTGTTTTGATGGATTAATTCAAACAATTAATGGGATTAACGAATTAGCGCTGTAAATTTAAGTCAGAAAATTCTGGAATTGAATATTTACTAACTGCAAGATTAAATCAGGATCTTATCGAAAACTTGTTTTCTCAAATTAAGGCGGCTAACAAAGCTAACCACCATCAAAATTTTAACTCAATTTTCGAATTGTGCCAATTGCGAGGAAGATGCAGAAAATTATAATTGATGCTGCGGAACTTATTAAGGAGGAAATAAATTGTGTCCCTATCAGCATTTCAGAGGTACCTGGAACCAATAAATACTTGTTTCACATGGAAGACGCCTCCGATATAAGTGACAATTTTACAAATTTAGATATTTAGCTAGGATGATATACCTGCCAATTTCACAGATGCTTCAATGAGATATTATGTTGGATATGTGGCATGTAAAATTATTAAAAAGTTAAAATGAGTTGGATGTGAGCATAATTAATTAAAAACTAATGATATAATGCAAGTACCATCGGAATATCTTATTCACCGCTAAAATTATTACAAAGATGAAAGTGACCTAGGAAGTTTTAAGGCACCAACGGATTGCGTTTTTAAAATATGTAAAGCCCTAATTTATATGTTTGGTAGAATGTTCTATGAAAAACCTCAAATTAAACATTTAAAAGAGTATATGTATTGTTAAACTATGCATACATAATACAACACATGCAATAAATTTCCAGATTTTTATAATGTTAAAAACCATTGCTGCTTAAATTTGTATTATCTACTTTAAATTATGTATATGATTTTTGAATTGTGGACATTTGTTGTCGCAACAATAATCGCAATCGATTTCGATACTATACTTAAAATTTCCGAAGACAAGATCCAATTCGTTCACCGTATTCCAGAACTTTTCCAAAAATCATTTAGAATCCCGCTTCAAATTTCATCATAATCAGTTAATACTTAGACCAGAAGAAAGCACTTCTGCAGCGCCCGTTTTCAGTTTGTTGAAATTTTTTTCTTTTTATGATTAGAATATTTTGTTAAACATCTAAAAGGGGTTTGATGTATTGCAATTCTATTTTTTAACGAAGTTTTGATTTTTGTCAAATTTAATTGATTATCTGGCGCAGCGGTGCAGGTAAAGGATCAAATTTTTAAGCAGTCAAATAATACACAAATAAAAGATTTTTTATTACATGTTTTTGTAACGTGTAAAGGGTTTTCTCTTACAAGTAATGTTTTTTTTGTCACACGTTGAAATTCCTAAATATATGTATTAGCTACTAAACACATCATCTATAGGCCTGACGAACTGAAGCGAGAAGGTAAACTAGAGCTTTCCAATTACAATTAAAAATAACTTTCATTTGATGTGTTATAAGACCCAAACTGCAATTTAACAAATTGGACCATTATCCAACTCTACTCTCTATGTTAGACGATCCGGTAAAGAAAAAATATCCTAAATTCTCCGTGTCAGTCCAAACGAAACTCTCATTTGCACCATTTACGTATCTCTTCTACTTTCTGAGAAAATTCGTAAATTAACTAAATTTTGTAGATAATAGATCTCCCAAAATTTTATTTTATGCATTTCCATTTTTTCTCGAATACTTTTATCAATTATGTAGCTATTTCAAATTTTAGAAATTTCTCATGAAATGTGTACGTGGTACAAAATATTTTGCGCCGTTGCTATCACAGCAAAGACACATTCATGGGGTGCCCATTTGCGTTTATTTATTATGCCACTTGCTTAATAGCGCTTTTATCAGTCGATTTTGAAAAATCAATAAATTCGTTTAATTAGTTCTTCTGGTTATTATTTTATTATCACAAAAACTCATTTCAATTCACTCAATCTCCTATAAAAACTTTTTTCGTTCATTAACTCAAATATAATTTAATATGATACATAAAAATTATATAAGACTTTTGGCCAAGCGTACTGTTATTATGTTTGGTTAATTTATTTCAAATTTATTTAAAATTGTCTCTCTTCTGAAACTTGCAGTTACATTCTGCCAGTTTTATTTACCATCAAAACTGTCTAACATTTTGTTGCAGTATATCACAAGTTACAGATTCATGTAATGTTGGCTGATTCTGATTAAAATTGGCATTGACAATACATGCAAAAATTATGTTTTACCAAACATATGTACGTAGACGTACATATCGTTCAACTCATTGTCGGATTTTTTAAAGTATAGCCATTGTAAAATTTCAAAATCATACACCTAATGAAAATCCTTTAAAAATAAATAAATTGTATTTCCAAATATCGTAAGCACTCAAAATCCTATTCTTAAAAACCAAATTGGTGTATTGATTCGTTCGTCGTGTTTTGAGCGATACTCATTCATTTATAGAAAGGGAGTCATGGTATGAGAAAATGTAACGAAGAGGTTCACGGCTAAATTATTGATTTTCAAAATCAACGATTCAGTCTGATTCAGAATATCGAAATTAATTTTTTTTCTGGTCGATTACATCCGACCTGTATCCGTTAACATTAGAGAAAAATTTTGTTCAAAGTAAACAAATACGCGAAAGATTCAAGGTAAACAAATGCGGTAGAAAAAAATTCATTGAAATATTTGGACTACTATCTCTTCAAAACGGTTCTTTATACCTTTGTATAGGATGTAGTCGACCAGTAATAAGCCGTGTAACTCATCGTTAGATTTTGCTATACCACGGCTCCCGCTCTATTACGTTAGTTTGATGTGTATGTATAATAAAAGTTGTGTTAACTTTTTTGGTCAATGTTCCAAAACTAAAAAAGTATGTAGTTGGATTTGTAGTATTTTATAGTTATAGTCTAGCGATTTTCCTAAAAAACAGCTTAAATAGTTTAGCGAAGGTTAATGACATATAAAATACAACTTGAGTTATATACGTTTAATAACAAAAGTAAAGATATCTTTAAGCAGCAAGAGACAACTTGCCATTTCTTTGTTGCAAACAAATCACAATCTATAATAATATTTCAATATACAGTCAATAATTTAAAAGGTCTTTCCTTTAGGGTAAAAATATATTTTTGTTAGATTAAACGATTATATTTTGTACGGAGTTGAAAAAATTACGCAACTGCGATGTATTATAAATTACCTTTAATATCTAAAAGGTTAAATAGAGTTCCACTGAAAGTTTGAAAACAAAGTGGTGTGAAAAATTAATTACCGATATGTAGCATAGATTTAGAGTATAAGACAAAATGTTTTGTGAATTTGATGAAATAACCGTTTTTTTTTGTTTTTTTTTTTCAGATTACAATAATACAACTAATCCATTCGAGTCCAATTAGAAAAAATGATATCATTTCTGGGAAAGAGTTTTTATCACTGTTTATTGATCATAACCAAGACAAATCAATACCAAAAATAAATAGAAATAGTCAACGCAGTAATAACAATGATAGTGATAGTATTTTACCAATAGAAAAAATGTTTTCAAATGAACGTAGCACTATTAAATCGGATGGTGCTCGGAATGATGGTATGTTGTCTAATGAAAGTTTACAACATCAATTAAGTAATAAACCTATAGAACTATCATCATCATTATCAGTTTCAACATCCTCCTCATCATCGCATAGTGGTGGCAATTCGTCATCGGCCGAACAACAAAATTCGGACGATACCAAAAATTTTCTAAAAAATACAAAGACTGATATAAAAGTTATTGCTGTTAGCGTATCATCATCAATTAAGCAATCAAATGTTCATAAGGTAAAAATAAATGAAGAATCAACACCTAGATCAGCAATTGCTAAGACATCATCATCATCGACAACAACATCGCTGCCACCAAAAATCAAACCCACAACTTTTATACCCGTGTACGAAATCGTGGATGAGGGTGAAGTTATTGATGATATTGAAACTGATAAATTTATTTCTAATTCTCATAAGACTGATTTTACAATAGATGAAGTAGACCCATTAACACAATCAAATAAAAATAGCAATGATGATTCAATGAGAAGCGAATCAACAAACATAAATAGTTTTTTACCACCACCCAATCAATCATTACACCAACCAAAATCTAGAACACAACGAAAACAAGATCCTATTGTACCATACCAAACGATTGTTTATCATGACAACAAAAATCTTGATGATAATCTAACAAATCAAGATTCACGGCCGATTAGCTACAGCTCCGTTTCGCAAACTATTGGTGAAATACGGTCGTGGCGTATAAATAATAATGCATCACATCAATCACTGCCAAAAATTTATTCGGAACCTGCAAAGGTATATTCTGAACCATCGAAATTTTATTCGGAACCATCGAAAATATATTCAGAACCTTCTAAGATTTACTCTGAACCGGCTAAGGTGTACGGAGAACCAGAAAAAGTTTACTCACAACCGGCTAAAATCTATTCGGAGCCAGCGAAAATTTATTCCGAACCGGCAAAAATATATTCAGAGCCCGCGAAAATTTATGGTGAACCCTCCAAAGTGTATTCAGAACCAGCCAAAACGTATTTTGATTCCATTGTGACAACAACACCAATGCCATCGCCAACATCAGGAAAGCCATTAACAACTCCATTATCACCTGCGGTTAAACCACAACTAACTCGACGCATAATATTTAATCTAGATCGTTTGCCATACGATTTATTGAATGCACCTATCAGTGACGAAAGTCCGACGACAGAGAACTACATTCGTAATATCGTAATCAATCATCATTACAATGATAAAGTTAACGACAAGCCAGAAATATATGTATTGAAGGCGAATTATGACAGTCAAAAATATGGTGATACTCTAGTCACATCAACCCAGTCACCTAATTTAGAATTGTATACACCAACACCGGAACAAACATATGAAATTGAGCAACCTGACAGCGGTGGCTTATCGTACAATAAACCATCAAACAATATACCGCCGTCTGCGACACAAACATCAGACGAGGAGGATTCACAAAAAGTTGGTTACGTGGTCGAAGGGCGTAACTACCGAAAGTATCGTGTTGAAGAGAAAACGCCAGACGGTTTTATTGTTGGTGAATATGGTGTGGTGAGCCATAACGATGGTTCATTACGCGGAGTGAGGTATACCGCGGATTCTAATATAAATCCAAAATTGATATACGACGCATTGCTGAAATTTCTATCGCTGTGAAAATTTTAGAAAACCAATAGTATTAATTAAATTATATTTTTGTATGAAAATTTCGAATGTAATTATGGAAAGTTAAGAATATAAATGCCATATAAAATACTTTTGCTAAAAAAAAAAAAAATCAGATATCACACAAAATATAGGGACACATTTTAGCCTTATTAGATCCAGTGTATTTAAGCAATATAATAAAGTTAGTCAATTTTGTACGCTCCTAAACTGCAACTTCTTAGTTAAACTATGTATATGAATATTTGTTTTATAATTTATTCTAATGGAATTTCCCTTTACGATTTGATTAATATTTTATGCAATCAATTCCGCGATTTTTAACATTGAATCAAATCATTAAAGGAAATTTTGTTTATATAAATAAATTAAATTATTAACTTTCCAACAACAAAAAGTTTCCATTTTTCCTACAAAAAACGAATTAGTAACTAGTTATTAACTAGAAAGTATGTACTATATACAGTGCCAAATAGAAATAAAACTAAAAAAAAATCAATTTATAAGATTCAAGAATGTTTTTGAAGGATCGATTCTAAGCATAATAATTATAATAAATTTAAAAAAAAAAACGAATAAAATCGCTACTGGAAAAAAGACTTTTTTTGTAATAAGTAAACAAAAATAAAATAAATTAAATATTAAAACAAAAAAAAATTAAATGTGATAGTAGATTAGCCTATTATAATATTTTTTTATAACATAATGTCATAATAATAATATGTAATGTCATAACTATTCATTAATATTTAAGTAATACGGATAATAATGATAAATTAATTATTCTCTAGAATAAGATATTTAAACAATTAGAATGTCTAGAATATTATTTAAACACAAAACTGTAATTTAATATTTCTTAAATTAAAATCATTTGGAAAATAAAATTTTGTCTTTTGGTAAATTTCAAATAGAGTTGAACAATGAACATTTATTTAGTAGTTGACAAAATATTCAACAAAATGTTTTTAAAAATATGATTAATAATTTAATACAAAATAGATTATTAAATTAAAAAACATTATTTTTTGTTTTATTTATTGATTTTTTTTCGTACGTTGTTTATAGTTTATAATGAGGTAAGGAAACAATTTTGTAAGTACATTATGTATAGAAAAGATAATCGTTCATAGACAGCCAAAATGGGAAGTTCTCTCGCGAATTCTACAACACCAATCTAAAATAAAGATTGATTTACATATACGTCGTGCAACGTGGGACAAGTTGAAATAAACGTGATGCTTCCTTGGCAACAATTTACATTTGTGACACAATAGATACTAATTAAATATTTTTTGTGGTGTATTATTGTGTTGTATTCCACTAAAAGGAAATGTGGCATAACAATCAGAAACTAAGAAAAAAAAATTAAAAGTTCTACTAATATTAGCTTTGATCAAAAATGAATCTCCAAAAATATGTATAAAAAAAATTCCGCCATATTTTACACGCCATATTGAAGAATCAATCCAAATCGGCGAGCAGAACAACGAATGCTTAATCTTTATTCTTCAGCTAGAAAACAAACACGACCAGAAATTGTAAATACAAACGCACAAAATGGAAACTATAGTATGGAACCCGACAAGCAATTTGAATTTTTGGTATTTTGTAAAATAACCGTTGAGAGTCTGATAAACCGATAGGTTTTTTGTTAGGCTTTTTTTCCTCAAGTACTGTAAAAGAAACATTAATTTTGGAACACCTTGGGCGATCCTCAATATCTGAACGAAAACGTTCATAGTGGAATGGCAGTGAATTCCAAATCATTTTGGAAATATATTGACTCTAGCAGAAATACCTTCGATTTTCCAACCTCAACTAGACGACGTTGAGAGAGATGAATATAAATGTGAGGCACAAATTATTACAAATAGTATTTTGCGTATACTCTACATCGCACCCAGACGATGTTATTAAATTCCTCCATTAGTTCAAGGATGGCTGTGACTTAGACAGTATTCCGTCATATTTCCTAAAAAGATTCGATAGTGAGCTGCAATCCAAAATTCATCACTAAAAGCTGGTATTTCCCCAGATCTCTGGACACTAGTATTACACCGATTTTTTAAATCAGGCAATAGGAATGATGTTAAGAACTACAGGGTATCTCCGTATTTCATGGATCCCTAAACTGTTTGAATAAATTACTTAAGATTATAAGACTTTTGGTTTGAAATCATTTATAGTATACACGAACAACAAGGTTGTTTTCACGAACGCTCTACTGTGCCTAATTTATTGAAATTCACCAGGTACGCCATGAAATTAATTGAAGGAAACCTCAATTTGACACCATTTATACTGTTTAGCAAACCATTCGTCTCAATTAATCACTTTATATTTTTTGAAAATTTAAAATCTTTTGGGATTGTCCTTTTAAATTAGTTGAGTAGGTTCAATCATACCTTACTGGGCGCATGCAGCTTGTAAAAATGGACAATTACTTATCCGAGCCGATTAATGTATATTTAGGAGTGTCACTCACATAATCTAAAATTGGTTGCTTTATTGCTTGCTTTAGAATATTTCACTCAAATAAAAAATATTTACGTTGTCGGCTAAACTTGTAGTTTCATTAAAACACGTAAATTCTATATTTTTTCACTGAATTATTTTGCATTATTTATCACTTTTAGAAATGTAGATTCTACATATTTTTGGTAGATTCTCCATGTACCAGATGCGCCCAATATTTTGACTACGACAATAGATTCATATTGATTTTTTAAAATTGGAACTATTTATGACCATAAAATAATCAAAATGTACAATATGTATACTACTTATATGTACGATATGCTATAAATAGAAAATATTTAGAGATTGCAACCAAAATAACGGTATAAAAAAAAATCAGAGTTCCAGAATGGAACAAAGAAATATAAAATAAATAACTTTAGTTTTCTTGCCTTCATCTTACCAACAATAAACACTGAACTTGAAAAAAAAACACTAATCAGAAACACCAAACAAACTTGATAAATGAAAAACAAGTTCTTGTGAGGCAAGTTTTTGTTGTTAAAAATTTACTATTCGTACTGGTATTATTGCTGATTTAATTCTGGACTTATTGAAATATATCTACTGTTGTTCACCTATGCAGAAAATTTATAAGTTTATATTCGTCTTGAGGATTTTTTCGTATTATAATAAAAATATCGATTTTTAATAGTTGTATTACAATCAAATCTAATCTTTTACATCTTTAATTTAAAATAAATAAATCTGTTGAGCAAATATATGTGTAAATACCGCAAAACGTGCTTTCTATTCAACAATTACATTTTTTATTATTATTTTGACCTTCACATGAAGTATTTTTTTGTAATTCGTACGTAATAATCAATGTTACCAATATTGTTATTTATGTAAGTGAAAGCTACATGTTCAGAAATTTAGTTTAAAAATACAAATAGTTCTTCTCAGTGTTGAGATTAGTTAAACTTGACGTTGAATCATTGATGCCACAAACTATACTTTTAAACCTCTAAAGTTAACAAACGATTACTTGTCATCAGAATTTTTGTAAAAATGTTTTGCTTACAATTTTCGAAAGCAAAATTTACAGCCTTTTGGAAAATGTACACAGAAATCAGAGACTGGAACCGAAATGTTTTTCGTTCCGGTTTTCGGTTACGTTCCTAATTTTTAAATTTCGGTTCGGTTCAGTTCCGATTCGGTCATTAAATATCGGTTCGGTTCCGGTTCGGCTCCAAAACCGTCTCAAGAATTGTTTGTTAATAAAACATTTCTATTTGTGATTCCAAATTTTTTATTCATAATTTAATTAAAATAATAATCATCACCTAAAATTTACGTTGAAAAAATGCAACAAGAATATTTTCCCCCCTCGGGTTAGTTTATAGGGAAAGAGGTAAATCACGAGGAAATGATGTGTTAACTTTGTGTGAACAGCCAGATTAATTATGAAATGCGCCCACTGATCAGTATAATTCGTTTACCATACGAAAATAGTTTTTATTATATGTGTGTAGATACAAAAATCTGCGTAAATCGGAAGCGGAACCGTCTAAAACGAAAAAATTACCGTCTTGGATAGTTCGATTAGTTTAATTTGCACAATTTTAAAAACTGAAAATAATTGTAACTTTTTTCGGATAGCAAAAACTTGAACCGGAACGAAAATTAATTTCGATTCCAGTTTCGGTTCAGGTTCAATTTTTTATTTTATTTCGGTTCGGTTCCGGTTTTCGGTTCATTGAAAATAGCGGTTAATTACGGTTTTCGGTTCAGTTTCGGTTCCAGTCTCTGACAGAAATACAGTAAAACTTCCACAGGCGACCACCCCGAGAAGAAGATCACCTCTCTAAAAGACCATTTTATTGTAAACAATTTCTCAATAAATTTTTTCCTGTATGAAAGTTGGCCAGTTTAGAGAAGTTTCAATGTATTCTAAATACCAACAAAACCATTGTAAAGATTTCCCAAAGCCTCATTAAAGTATAGCGGAAATTCAATGGTGGAAAAATAGATGGATTAAAAATTCTCGCATTATTTACATTAAAAGACGAAATTTAAGTATAATCATAATATTAAATAAAAGGTTAACTAACGCTCGCACGTAAACACAATTTACTTGCATGGTACTTCAAAACCAACACATATGTACATATATAAGCAGAAACATAACTTTCATAAGCAGATATCAACAAAATATTAGACTAATTCTTATTGGTGTTAGTTTGGCTATAGGTTAAGTTAGCGGTATAGGAAGACCGGCACAGACACAAACTGGTCCATATCTATACCAGATTTCACTATTTATCCGCCTTTATCCACTCATTGAAACTATTTTGAGCTGTTAGCAAGGCGCTGGATACTCCTGATGTTAATTCCACTGAAGCCCGTTAGGTCATTTATAAGAGGTGCCCCTAGAAACTTTAGTCTATTTCGGGCCAGACGAGAACAGGTGGTGCTCTTTCTTCTCTTCGTCTGCACAACTACAAAAGTAGCCATGAGAGACGAATCCAAATCTACTCGCATGCCTGCATCTGAGACAAGTCAAATCAGTTGTTTGGATCTCACCAAATTTATCTTTGGCCAGGCCTGCTGAGTTATTACACATGACGTATGGTGGTTTGGCGTCTATTGGAGGGGGGGGGGGGGAGGGCCGAAGTTGGTATACTAATCTTCCAGCTCCGTAACCTTCCGGTAGGGTGCGCTATCACGTAAGCTGTTCTGTTCATGTATTATGCAGCTGCGTCATGGGTACAATTGTGCAAGGGGTAATCTGACCACAATTCGGAAGTGTACGTACTGCCTCCTCGCGGCAACCACTGGTAACTGGCACCATTTGACAAAATGTGTGCTTTTGGGACAGGCTAAAGTACGGCGCTAAAGGAGAAAACCTTGACAAAAAACCCTAATCTAAGGTGGAACAGCATATGCCGAAGGATGAATGGTTGATAGGGGGACTCTGTATACCAGGCACCCTCCAGTTTTATTTAACCTTCATGTAGTAAAGCTGGGTGGCCTACAGGCGACTTTCTATTCCCAGCAATTCGCAAGAGTTAAATCAAATCAGTAGACTAGGCACGAGTAGGAATATATGGGAGTGGGACTACTCTCTCGAAGTCCTTGAGTCCGAATGCTACCGCTTTTCTAGCAGAAGTAAAATCGCGTGTAGAGGTACTTCCTACAGTAGGCACCTACACTACTCCAAAAAATTAAAGGAACACTCATTTTTTTCAAATTTTTTAGTGTTTTTTGAAGAGCTGTATCTTTGTAAAATACGGGCATACAGAGATGAAAAGAAAAGCATTTTAAAGCTTCAAATCTCTAGTTTTGAGACTTTTGAGCGGAAAATTTTTGTGAGATACCGTTATCACGCAATCATAAGATCCATAGGCGCGGGAAATTTTTTTAAAGTTAAACCAATGCGTAGGTCGGTTAGCCTGTTAATTAGGCGTAAATTTAATTTCATTCTGGTCTCTCTATGTCAATTTTTTGCTGAGATATCTGACTTTGAATCAAAAAAGATCCTTTTGCCTTTGAACATCGATATCTCAGCAACCAATAACTGCACAGTAAATTTTAGGGCAGCGTTAAAAACTTTAGTAAATTTCCTACAAGACCCTTTAATGATTAGTTGAGAACAAATTGTTTTTCACCCTCAATACTGATTTGAAAAAAGTACAAAAGAACGACTTTTTAGGTTGTCTTAGTAAATCTACCGTTATTTTACAAATATTGATGAAAAGACTAATTATGCCAGGTAATTTTACAGTTTAATGTACTCCTAATATCCTTGTATTATTTTCAAATTGATCCATCCAACCGTTTTTCCGGACAGATTGATCAAAGTTTTATAAAACAATACAAGGAACAAATGATCATCAAAATAAAAAAACTACTTTTTTCGCATTTTGCGTTAATTACTTGTTAACCCTTAACGATCGTAAGATTTTTTTGTAATGCTCGCCCATAAGAGACGACAGAAATTTAAATAAAGTTCTGCAATATGACCAATTATTATGGAACTTGGATATTTCTCATCCGATTTTAGTGAAATTTGGTATGCGTTATTGAAATGGGATTCTAAAACGATTCGTGGATGAAGTTCTGGAAAATGGCCAACTAGGAAGGAACTTAGCCATTTCTTATCCGATTTTGATGAAATTTAGTATGTACGATGGAAATGAGATTCTAAAAACTGGTTTTTGGGTGAAATTCTGGAAAATGGCCAACTAGGGAGGAATTTGGCCATTTATTATCCGATTTTGATGTAATTCAGCATGTACGATGGAAATGGGATTCTAAAATAATTTTTGGATAAAGTTCTGGAAAATGACCAACTATGAACTTGGAACTTGGCCATTTCTTATCCATTTTTGATAAAATTTGATATGCGCAATGGAAATGGGATTCTAAAATGATTTTTGGATAAAGTTCTGGAATATGGCCCACTAGGATGGAACTTGGCCATTTCTCATCCGATTTTGATAAAATTCGGCATGCGCGATGGAAATGGGATTCTAAAGTGATTTTTGGATAAAGTTCAGGAATATGGCCAACTAGGATGGAACTTGGCCATTTCTTAACCGATTTTGATGAAATTCGGCATGTACGATGGAAATGGGATTCTAAAGTGATTTTTGGATAAAGTTATGTGATATGGCCAACTAGGATGGAACTTGGCTATTTCTCTACCGATTTTAGTTAAATTTGGTATGGGCGATGGAAATGGGATTCTAAAATGAATTTTAGCTAAAGTTCTAGAATATGGCCAATTAGGTAGGAACTTGGCCATTTCTTATAGGATTTTGATGAAATTCAGCATGTGTACAATAAATTGGGTTTTAAAATTATGTTTAGATGAAATTCTGGAATAAGCCGATTTTAAACAAATTCAGCATGTACTATAGAAATAAAACTCTAAAATTATTTTTGGTTAAACTTTTATGGTTAATTTCGAAGGCGCTTGCCTATTCCTTAAACGAATAAAAGAAATTCGACATGTGCTTTAAAAGTGAAAAACTAAAATGGTTATTCCATGTATTTAATGATTTATTGATCAATAATTTAAGAATCTCATTTTCATCGTGAATGCTGAAAGTCATAAAAATAAGATAAAAAGTTTCCAAGTTCCATAACAAATGGCCAAATTCTGGAACTTTATCCAAAAATCAGTTTAGAATCCCATTTCTAAGGCACGTGATGAATTTCATCAATATCGGATTAGAAATGGCCAAGTTTCTACCTAGTTGGCCATTTTCCAGAACTTCATCCACGAATCATTTTAGAATCCCATTTCCATCGTACATGCCGAATTTCATCAAAATCGGATAATAAATGGCTAGGTTCCATCCTAGTGGGCCATATTCCAGAACTTTATCCAAAAATCATTTTAGAATCCCATTTCCATCGCGCATATCAAATTTTATCAAAAATGGATAAGAAATGGCCAAGTTCCTTCCTAGTTGGCCATATTCCAGAACTTTATGGAAGAAATGGCCAAGATCCATTCTAGTTGGCCATATTCCAGAACTTTATCCAATAATTATTTTAGAATCCCATTTCCATCGCGCATACCAACTTTCACTCAAATCGGTTAAGATATGGCCAAGTTCCATCCTAGTGTGCCATATTCCAGAACTTTATCCAAAAATCACTTTAGAATCCCATTTCCATCGTACATGCTGAATTACATCAAAATCGGATAAGAAATGGCCAAGTTCCTCCCTAGTTGGCCACTTTCCAGAATTTCACCCAAAAACCAGTTTAGAATCCTATTTACATCGTACATACTGAATTTCATCAAAATCGGATAAGAAATGGCTAAGTTCCTTCCTAGTTGGAAATTTTCCAGAACTTCATCCACGAATCGTTTTAGAATCCCATTTCAATAACGCATACCAAATTTCACTAAAATCGGATGAGAAATTGCCAAGTTCCATAATAATTGGTCATATTGCAGAACTTTATACCTTTCGTTAGGCGCGGGGTAAAAACGAACATAGAGAGGCGCAGTGTATCAAAATGATACATATTTTAAAATGCCTTAAATAACATATTACATATATATTTTTTTTTGTTTTTGTTTTTTGTTTTTTAAGATGTGTTTAGAGGCAAGTAAAGCCTTTTTTTAACTACTTTTTTATTTACAAAGCCTAAAATAACCACAGTTTGAAACACTAAAATTTTATAAAAAAATTTGACCACATAATTTTAAAAGCAATAAAATTAATAAAAAAACAAACTAATAATTTTGTTTGACTTTATTTATTAATAATTAAGTATATTTCAAGAAAATTTCTAAAAGTAACTTTATATAAAAGTATATAAAAATTTCACTACCGGTAAAAAAATATAATAATGGGCGCGGTGTATCAAATTGATCAAATCAACGAGAACTGTTCACTACAAAGGTACATTTAGCACTAAAACATCAAAATTATTTAGATCACAGGAAAATATTAAGCTACTGAAACACAGAGAACGGTACTTTTTATATTTTAAAAACTATACAGGAAAAAAGCACTGTGTATCAATTTGAACAGCCGCGCCTAACAGAATGTTAATTTTCTGTCGTCTCTTATGGGCGAGCATTACAAAAAAATCTTACGATCGTTAAGGGTTAACAAGTAATTAACGCAAAATGTGAAATAACAGTCATTTTTTTATTTTGATGATCATTTGTTCCTTTAATTGTTTTGTAAAACTTTGATCAATCTGTCCGGAAAAACGGTTGGATGGATCAATTTGAAAATAATACAGGGCTATTAGGAGTACATTAAACTGTAAAATTACCTGGCAACATTAGTCTTTTCATCAATATTTGTAAAGTAATGGTAGATTTACTAAGACAACCTAAAATGTCGTTTTTTTGTATTTTTTTCAAATCAGTATTGAGGGTGAAAAACAATTTGTTCTCAACTAATCATTAAAGGGTCTTGTAGGAATTTTACTAAAGTTTTTAAGGCTGCCCTAAAATTTATTGTGCAATCATTGGTTGCTGAGATATCGTATATCGATGATCCAAGGCAAAAGGATCTTTTTTGATGCAAAGTCAGATATCTCAGCAAAAAGTTGACATAGAGAGACCAGAATGAAATTAAATTTACGCCTAATTAACAGGCTAACCGACCTATGCATTGGTTTAACTTAAAAAAAATTTCCCGCACCCATGGATCCTTACAAAAAAAAAATTTGAATTTTTTTTATTTCGCGCTCTCTCTTATGATTGCGTGATAACGTTATCTCACAAAAATTTTCCGCTCAAAAGTCTCAAAACTAGAGATTTGAAGCTTTAAAATGCTTTTCTTTACAGCTCTTCAAAAAACACTAAAAAAATTGAAAAAATGAGGGTTCTTTAATTTTTTGGAGTAGTGTAGAAGGGAGAGCAATGAGCCTAGCTAGTATGTATCGCGTGTAGAAGTACTCCCACCAGTAAACATCTAGGAGGGAGAGCAACGAGCCTAGATAGTATGTATCACGTACCGGCCGGCAGTATTATCAGGTTCATCAAGAGCCTGAATATTGACTGGACGGATAATTAAGCAGGGCTTGGAGCACAAAAGATCTTTTAGGTCGCAGTGCGAGGTGGCTAAACGCGTACTTCGCCCTACAACACTAATTTTATTCTAATTCTACCCATTTCGTACCATTTGACCATCTGTCGTTTGAACTTACTAGCTTCTTATAATTATAATTTTCTTATTTTAATTTTTAAAAATCCTTTATTTCAAATTTTTAATAAAATTTCTTTACATTAGAATTTAGATTAGCAGTGTACTCTGCACCACTACATATCGAATCTTAATCCAATATAAATTCGTGTAATTCCAATTGGATTCGTATACGTATACGTATGGAAGAATCTCTGGAAAACTTCACGCGCTCCTTTGAACGTGAGGAGGTGTGAATGCATCGCTTTAATGGAAGCCTGACGTCCATATAAATGCGAATATCAACAGCCGATATTACATTATACCATAGAATAATAGAACTATATAAAATAATTATATCGAACAAAATGTGAGAAAATGTTTTGAGGTAAAACATTGAGCTTTGCTTTGGGGTACAATCACTTCAAAGAATACACAAATCAAAACCTTTAATACAATAAAATTAAAAATATTCTCTCCGTTTGATTTATATGGTCTATTTACATAGTAAAATTTAAATTAGTCACTTAAAAAATAGTAAGTAAACAATTCCGAATGTAATATCATTGACAGCTTTTTTAGCAAATGAGCATTTTCTAATAAAAGCTGCAAAAAAAATTTAAATCGCTGCCATATTGGAAAGTTCGCGCGAGAAAACACTTTTTTGCAATTTTATTAGGAAATGTGCGTTTGCTAAAAAAATTGTCAATGATATTACATTCGAAATCGTTTACTTACTATTTTTCAAGTGACTAGTAACTATTTTACCATGTAATTGAAAAGAAATCGGTGAATCATTTTTACTCGTACGAGCAAAATCGCGATTCATGTGAAAAGGCCATTACCCAGTTGTACTTTGCGTGAGCAATCGAGAAATTTTGTTGTATAGAGTAAAAAAATTGGGTCTATCCGACTCTCGGACGACACTTTTCCCAGAAAGCAACCGTTAAAGACCACCAAACCAATCATTTATATTTTACAAACATTTTCCGTTAATTTTATCAATATCACAATTGATCAGGACAATTTAAATCTTCTACTCTCATACCGCCAAATCACAGATTCACAAATAATGTTAAATTATTTAGAACTGACACGTGTTGAGCAGCAATCAAAGTTGTATTTGCCATTTTTCATCTTCGACCTTGTAACAATTAGAGCCAGTTATACATACCTACTATACCGTTGAAAGTCCTTAAGAATTTAATTTATTCCATTCAGAGAGTATCCACAATGTTCAAAAATGTATTTTCTGAACATTTGTGCCGTTTGTTCAGATCACAATATTATCTGAGCAACGTGAAATTGGCCGATATAATTCTTTACTCAGTGCTTCAGTCTGGACGTGGCATCGCTGTGGACCATTCGAAAATACAAAATAATAAAACACAAACAATGCAAAATCAGAATTAACGTTAATTATCATTTATTACCGAATCCCACCTCCTTGTTAAATAGCATTTCATTTTATATATCTCCCAGCACCCTATGTAGTGGCGCGATATTATTTTAAAGCCTCGCATAGTAATTTGCTATTAGGATTTATATACAACCACAGATAAGAATAGACAGATGTGGATCTTGTATGGGCCATATTTACATTCTAAATTTCAATACCAAATTCCAATCCAATCCATTTAGAGCAGGACGTATATATTATAAAATAAAATGTTGTTTGAAGTTGGTTATATTATATTATACCGGGTGTTTCTTTTAAACTGAGACGATCAAATATCTCGAAAAATAGCCACTCTACGGAAAAAATGTCAATAATCAAAATTTAATCATACCGCGGGGGAAATACATTAGTGCAAAAAAATAGTCCCCCACCCCCCGCTTTGTAGGTGGGGCGCGGGGTAACTTTTAAACTAAGATAGGAACCCCTATTTTTTATTGCAGGTTCGGATTCTACGGCTAAAAATACGTAGGATTTGACTGAAACATTTTTATCGATTCATGTTAGATGGCGCTGTAATTGACGATATTCAATTTTTATCTCGGATTAAATATCTCGGAAAATAAGCACTCTACGAAAAAAATGATAGAGATCAAAATTGAATTATTCCGCGGGGGAAATACATTAGTGTTAAAATTAGTACCCTCACCCCCTCCTTGTAGGTGGGGGTACTAATTTTAACACTAATGTATTTCCAGCGCCATCTATCATGAATCGATAAAAATGTTTCAGTCAAATCCTACGTATTTTTAGCCGTAGAATCCGAATCTGCAATAAAAAATAGGGGTTCCTATCTTAGTTTCAAAGTTACCCCGCGCCCCACCTACAAAGCGGGGGGTGGGGCACTATTTTTTTGCACTAATGTATTTCCCCCGCGGTATTATTAAATTTTGATTATTGCCATTTTTTCCGTAGAGTGGCTATTTTTCGAGATATTTGATCGTCTCAGTTTAAAAGAAACACCCGGTATATTATAAAATAAAATGTTGTTTGAAATTTGCTTTGATATAATCAAAATAGCCATGCCATGTTTGCTTTGACATACTTACCCAATATAACTTCGTTATAGTGGGAAAAGTAAAAAACTAAACCTTCGGCTTTTTAAATTTGTTTTTGATAGAAGTAAATTACAATGTCCGCGTTATTTTCGTTCTTGTTTTACGAAATTTAGTATAAAGTGATGCTCACGGTGAGCTATTAGTGAGCAGAGCATCACCGTGATCGATCAATGATCGCTTTTGGAGCGCTCTGTCGTACAACAAGATAGTTCTCTTTATTTGTTTTTTCATCACGATCTAACTACATCGTGCATTTCACGAGTATCGAGAACTGTTTGTAGTTGTGTCCTGTAATATATTTAGTATTGCATGAAAAAGATAAACTACATACAGTTTTTGTAATTTCATTTTGTATGCGTAGTACGTTACGTACTCGTATTTTATTATTGTTTGAGTGTATGTGTGTGTGTGGAGCAATAGTAGATGACTAGATATATTTTCTATTTCTGTTGTTTATTTTCGAAGCAGATATAAAATAGAGCAAAACCATTATAGAATGTTTTTATTATCCAAGCTTAACTGTATGGAGTATGGGTATACAGTTATATGGACATGGAATTGCGACACATACCGATTTTGTGTAATGCGAAACTTCTATATAGTTCTATTATTCTATGATTATACCTTAACCAATCCACGACTTCCTTTATTGCAGTTATTTTAGCTTGAAAAACGCTACATTAGTCGGGGAGGCGCAAAGGAGCGGTTTATCAGAAGTTCCTCACAGAACACCCAGCTTTGGCTTTCCTATCCCTTTTCGAACCATCGGTGAAGAAGTTTATAACTCCTGGTTCCAGAACTGCATCCACCACCCAGTCCTCTCTAGAGGAGATCATAGTTCGAAACTTTGTGTCAAAAGATAGTGGTGGGACAGCATAGTCGGTCCACATTGAAATGAATTTCAATCGTATGGCAGTACAAGGTGCCAAATGGTTTTCAAAAATATCTAGAGGAGTCAGATGTAGCAGAGTCTCTAGTACCAAAGTGGATGTGCTCCTCAATGCACCACTAATCCACAGGGAAGCTGTTCTATGAACTTTCGTCAACAGCGCTTGGTCGGCAGTTTTATCCAGAGCAGCTGTCCCAATGGCACTTTTATAGGAGTATAGCGCAACAGTAGCTTTCTTTACCATTTCCAAAATATTATGTTTCCAATTTAATTTGTTATCCAAAACGAGACCCAAATACCTCGTTTCATCTATAAAACTCAAGCTGAATGCATTCAAAAGCAATCAATATGAGGAAGTTTGAATTTCATAGAAAAGACAACCAATTCAGTTTTGTGTGCCGTTCCTACATCTGCACTGCTGAAATTTGATAGCAAAAAACAACTTATATTATTTTTAACGAGAATACACGACCGAACCCTACTTTCTTTTTTCCACGTGCATTCCGCGGGAGTCTTGAGTCCAAGTACCCGGTCTTCAGTGCCCCATGTTTCTTGGATCAAACAATGTCCCGATGCCCGTCCCTTCTTTCCCAATTTTTATTAGGAGATCAGTTGATGCTGCCTTAGAATGCTGGAAATTGCTTTGCAGAAATATCAACATTTCTAAACCTTCACCTTCACTACAGTTTTATCAGAGTCCTCTCCTGATATGAAATTGTGAAGTTCCCTGAGAGCCTCTTCAATGGCTCCATGGACATTGTCATATCCGGATCTGTGGAGAGCGACTTTACTGGGATGCCCCTTCCTAAGGGCGTCCAGATGAGCTTTCAAACACAGTGTTAGTGTCTCCATGCGACTTCTGCACCTCTGGCTTATCTGCATCCTTCTTGTATTGGTGTTACCGTGTTAGTGAGAAATAAAATAAAAATATGAAGTAAAATTCTGTTTTTTAATTTTTTTTTATTCATTAATATTCAAAATACAATAGTGATGGTAGATTTTGTTAATGTTTATAGAATTTCTTTCAATGCGTCCTAGATATTTACCAATTTTTAAAAATGGAAACAATTGCAATATAGACCCAAATGTTTTGCGTGTTTTTGCATACCCATATTTGAGTTGGTTATTCAACTTGCATGTATCAAAAAATCGATACAGTCGTGGGCGTTTGGGTTGTATATGAAAATAAATCAATACATCGATAAACAATATTCACAAACAATTTCAGAGTAGCGCTATCAAATTTTTTCTCCAGTTTTTCTTTGGTTCTTCAATTATAATACGCGTTTTCTTCAATTATAATACGCGAGTAACTCAACTTAAGTAGTTGTCTCTGTTGTTGGTTTACAGCAAGAATGTCAAAATAATAAACGTTTATATAAAAATCGTGGCCTTTATGCAAAATTTCGCGTCTAATTTGCGAAATCAAATTGAATCAAAATTTACACCACAAGTTTTATATGAAAACCCAACATTGTCTTATAAAATTTTACATTTTTTATTTGTATTCTGATATGCACACACATGCAGTTTCTTGAATGGTCATGATCGTGTCTTGTGCCAAAACCAAAACCTGCTAAAATTCTCTTTAGAAAGCCTACTCATTTTACTGATACGCAGACACATACTTATAAACATCAACGTTAAGGCGTAGTAGTCACTACGAAAAACCATATAAAAAAAAAATAAAATTTATTTGTTTATCACTAAGGCTGAGGCACATAGGTTTCGTTTCGTTTCATTTCAAAAAACATTGTATCGAAAATATTAAAAAACCATTGCGTGTCGATGAATTTATGAATTTGCATTTAAACTAAAATCGGTCGTTATAAAATATAGTATAGTATAATATAATGCAATATACATACATAGTAAGTTTTAATCATGGAATTTGCCTTGAATTCAATATTCTCAAATCGTTTTTTTTGCGTTGTAGTTTACATTACATCAATACATCCTGAGTATAAAGTAAAGTACATACATTACATCCTGAGTATAAAAATTATGCTGCAAAACAATAAATGAATAATAAAAAATTGTCGTTCGTTTTCGAGGTATTTTACTTTGGTATATATGCTTCTTTACATTTTTTTGCCTGGCTAGGTTAAATGACTGCAGGAATTGTATTGCAGCGTCTGTTTTATGGCCAGGAGGTCTTTCAAGAACTAAAACTTCATATTGCACGTACAATTAGTAGCCTGTCTCAGTATAATTCAGTATAATCCCCCTAAAAACTGTGGAATTATCTTATCTTATTTTTTTAAAGATTTTACCAACAAATCTTCCAATTCTTAAAAATCTAGCTTTGTGAATTTGAAATAATTTAATTTGCTTATTCGGCTTATTTCAATTGACGTATGAATCTGCTAAAATGACTGACATATTCTTGCAACAAATCGATTTTATTGGTTTTCGCGGGAGAATGAGCAGAAAAAAATCATAAATTACCATTGAAAAAAATGCTATATGAAAAAGCGAGCTTTCTCCTATTCGTTAGTCCACGCATAAAAATATATGTCGGCTTATTTTTCAAAGGTGTTGCATTTTTATGTTTAAACAACAAAATAAACATTTTGAATGTTTGTCATAAATTTTATTTTTATTTAATTAGATTTACAATCCAAAATTAAACAAGATAAGAAAATAATTTTAAGTTCTGAATAAGACTATAGACTACACATTTATGTAGGTCTAGGTACTCGTACCAGTAAATTGAAGAGAAAAAAAAACGATGCCTCAAATACACTGTTTTTTCTAGTTAATCTTGCATATCGAAAGAGATATGTACTTTGTTTATTGCCCCAAGAATGTTGAAACAACTTTTTTATGTTTTACTTTTTAATTTGTTGAATCATATTACTCGAACACAGAATCATAAAACATGGTTTTAAAGCACTTTTAATTAAACATTTTGTTTTTCAGATTCTTTTTGTAGTATGTATTTTGAAGTAAAAATACGCACAAAACTCAAAATGCAATTGACAATAAAAAGTGAAAGAAAAATATTGAGATTTTATCATAATACGTACGTACATACCAGAGCCAGCTACACACACAGCAAGATTACGTTTATCGTTGATTTGTGCCGAGCTTTTTTTAAGCGCGGCACATTTAACCCCACGCATAAAATGGTTTTCACGTCATGCGGGGAAGGAGTTACTTTGGATAATTGACTCAACATTGAGATGTTAATTTAGATTTATATTATGTTTTAGAATTTTGGTTGCAATTTTTGAACGGATAATATAAATACTCATATAGAAAATACATGTAACAATATTTTTGTTTGTCTGACACGATACGTGTAGGAACTGAAAGGAACGGATATGTAGTCTTACTTTGGCAATTTTAAACAACAATGCCGTGTATTTTCATTCCGGAATGAAGAGTTTCATTCCGCTGAGAACAAGGAATAGAAAAATTCTCTTCTTCACCTAGTTGCAGTGTTTATCACTAGTAGTTGGTATTAAATAACAATTATCAATTTTTCGATAAATCAGAATTTTAAATTTTGTTAATTATCATTTGGAATTAATTATACTACTTTATTCAATAATTTGTTATCACTATTTAATGTTTGTTAAAATTCTAAATAATAAGTTATATTTTAGAGCTTGGTACCAACTTTTGAAAGTAAAAAAAGAAACATTTTCTGAAGAAGAATTATGCTCTTACTTTGGGCAATATTTCATTCCTATCCGGATAGGAATAACTTTTACCAAAGTAAGACGGCAATAATATAAATCCACCTTTAAACGGAAGTGAAGTAATAAATAGGGCATCCTAACCAAATCCCTTTAGAGGTACGATTGTTTTGTGACCCGAATGCAATAGCGATTGAAGGGGATGTAGACTTTTGCACGCAAGTGTATTGCTCAATACAGTTATATAGTTATTTGGAATTTTAAAACTTTTTTAAATAAATAGTACATCTCCTTTCATTTACTTTATACCAGTGATAATTTTTTCAGTACAATTGTACTTTTTTCAGTACAATTGACTTTCCGAAAGTACGCTAGTACAATCAAGTGAACACTTGTACTTTTTCGGTTTCGAAAATACAATAGTACACTAGAGTCGAATTCAGTTTATTTTTAGCTACAAACATTATAAAATTCCAAATGCATTTCATAAAATGTATTTAAAATGTTGATTGAAGTGAAGATTTGTCGAATTTGTACCACCTAATTGCTTTTGGTGGTTATTGCGGCAGTGTTTCTATTTTATTTAATTACGAAAGCGATATTTTCTAGAAAAAGTACCTTCGTGTCTGAAAAAGTACTATTTGTTGCATGGAAAAAGTACTATTGAAAATGTTGTAAAATCATCCCTGCTTTATACTATATTTTATTGGTAGTTAAAGTTTAATGTTTATATATTATATTACAATTCGGTTTATTTAGCTTGAATGAAGGCATAATTAGGTAGTTTATAGCAAGAAGCAGCAGCAATTACAGAGCATATAACACCGCAACAATGTGTTGAAATTAATAAAACATTTTGAAGACGCGGAAAAAATTACGTGACTTTTTTGGTATTAATCATGTGCCGAACAAATCAATTATTCAACGTGTAATGAAATTTTGAAAATGTGCATTCACTGGGAGCGTTATTGCGCTATTTGGGTCGGTGGCGTCATTGGGCCATATTTCTTTGAAAATGCTAGAGCAATGCTATAACAGTGGTAACCGTTATCGGGAAATGTTGGAAAACTTTCTTGTGCCTCGAATTGAATCAATTATAGGCATACAGAACATGTGGTTCCAACAAGACGGTGCCACCTACACAGCTCATCCTACGAATAATGTCAAAAAGTAGTGATATCGACTGGCCCCCACAATCTCTTGATTTGACCCATTCCGATTTCTTCCTGTTATTTGAATTGAAAGGTTTACACCAATAAACCCACCATAAACTCGATGCTTAAGAAACTAAATTGCTCAAATAACACCAGAAGCAATTGAATATGAAATCAATGATATTAAATTTTATGTTTCGTATTGAGATGTCAATTTATAATTTGTTTCAGAGGCTAAAATTTAGATAATTTTAAGCATGTGAAGTTATCCCAGTTTTTCATCCCAGAGAAAAAATGCTCATCCACACTATATGCCATCCCATATCAGTTTAATTTTGAGTGGGTAGTAGTAAGGACTGTAGCGGCTCGCTCATTCAGGGTACAGATTTTCTCATTCATTTAACAATTCACTCACCACCACATCATTAATAATTAGTGAATTTGTGTGTTCCCGTACGAACACATATCAAAACAAAAGGAACGCACCTATTACCTTCGTATACATAGCAAGCATACAAGCATTATTATTATTATTATTAGTTGAGGGCCATGTGGGCGTTCAAGCCACCCCGCACTGCGACCTAAAAGATCTTTTGTGCATGGACCCTACTTAATGAGCCGTCCAGTCAATATTCAGGCTCTTAATGAACCTGACAATACTGCCGGCCGGTATATGATGCATACCATCCGGGCTCATTACTCTCCCTCCTAGATGTTGTAACCTTTTGCAGAAAATGGCTGGGCAATGGCACAGAACATGTTCCGCTGATTCCGCTTCCATGTCACAGAAGCGACATCTATCCGTCGAACTTAGGCCCATTTTCTTTAGGTGATACCTTAAGGGAATGTGACCTGTGAGGAAGCCGGTAAGCAGCCTCAACTCAGGTTTCCTAAGTACAAGACATTCCTTGGCCCTGGCCGACGAAGGTGAAATAAATTCCTTCGCCTGTCGCAAACCTGGAATTCCGCGCCAGTAAGAGGACTTTTGCAATCCTGCCAGCGTTTAACTGCTGCCCTAAGGTGCCCCTTAGAGACGCCGCAGAAGGGCTCTGGTCCAATTAATGGAAAGGCAGATCCCTCGCGGGCGAGGACATCAGCTGCCTCGTTTCCCACAATTCCAGTGTAACCTGGCACCCAAACAAGTGTTACCTTATTTGAGCTAGCCAGCAATTTAATAACCTTCAGACAATCCCATACCAGCCTTGACTCAATGGTAAAAGACCTTAGAGCCTTTAAGGCCGATTGCGTCGTTTAGGCCTTTAGATATGCCTATCCTAGCACAAAGTTCTATAGCATGCACTTCTGCTTGAAAGACGGTTGCATTGGTACCCAAGGACTTCGAGAGTGATACTCCACTCCCATGTATTCCTACCCCCGCCCCATCTTCCGTTTTTGATCCATCTGTAAACCACACCAATGACCCTCGCTCAAAGGATGGTCCCCCTGTACTCCACTCCTCCTGGTCAGGTAATCTAACACAAAAGGGTTTGTGGAAATCCAGTTTGGCTGGCATACAGTCGGAAGGCATTCCTATAGTGGGATCTGTCTGAAACTCCTTAAAGATCTCCAGATGGCCCACCATGTTGCCTGGTTTGATGTTACCCTCCGCCTGCATCTTAAGGGCCATAGTAGCAGCATCCTTTTTTACATGCAGATGCAATGGAGTTAGTCCTAAGAGTGTCTCCATTGCTGCGGTCGGACATGTTTTCATTGAGCCCGTAACCCCAATGCAGGCCATACGCTGAACCTTATTCAATAAAGTTTGCGCTGTCCTTTGTTGAGTTTTAGGCCACCACACTAGCGATGCGTAAGTGATCATAGGCCTAATAATTGTTAGAAATGACCAGTAGATCATTTTTGGTTGTAGTCCCCAAGTACGTCCATAGAGTCTCTGACAGGCCCAAAAAGCCTTTGTGGCTCTATTTTGAATTTTTTGTATATGTTCTTCCCAGTTCAGTTTATGATCCAGGATAACCCCTAGATATTTAACCTCTTTGGAAAAGGCAACAATAGTACCGTTTAACGAGGGAGCTACAAGCGAGAGCTTTCTCCTCCTCGTAAAAGGGACAATGACAGTTTTGTTTGGATTGACACTAAGTCCTTCCTTGTCACACCACTGCCATATCAAATTGAGTGCATTTTGCATGAGATCAGAGATGATCTCATCAAACCTGCCTCTAATCACGATAGCCACGTCATCCGCATAGCCCTGGACATCAAACCCATGGCTATTCAGGAGGACCAGTAGTCTATCAATAACCAATGACCATAAAAGAGGAGACAGTACACCTCCTTGGGGACAGCCCCTGATGGTTACTGACTCGCCACCTAATGTGGCTGTAATATCGCGATATTTCAGCATGGAGCGGATCCACCTAGTTGTAGACGGCGGAACCCCTTCTCCATGGCTGCCCTCTCTATTGAACCATAGGAGGTATTGTCAAATGCCCCCTCAATGTCCACAAAGGGACACAGGGCAATTTCCTTAAAAGCCACCGCTCTTTCAATCTTCGTGACTAGACCACTAAGAGCCATCACAGTTGATTTGCCAGCTTGATAAGCAAACTGGTTCCGATGCAGTGGGTTATTTACAAGGATTTCATTTCTTATTTGATTATCCAGGATTTTTTCCATCGTCTTCAATAGAAACGATGTCAGGCTAATTGGCCGATAAGCCTTGGGCTGGGTGTCCAGACGAACCCCTCCCTTTGGTATAAAGACCACATTTACTTTCCTCCATAGTTTCGGAATATAGTTAAAAGCATAACTTGCCCGAAACAACTGGACCAAGCTGGGGAGTATTTCCTCAATACCTTTTTGAAGTAAAGCCGGAAAGATACCATCCCCTCCAGCAGATTTGAACGGTTTGAAAGAGCCAATAGCCCATCTCACCTTGCTGGGTGTGAACATTTTTCCAGAGAGGCTCCAGATCCTACTGTGGGGTGAATAGTCTACCTCACTTGAAGGGTCATGCGGGTCCTCCTGGGTACCTACCACTATTGAGTCCGGAAAGTGGGTACCTAATAGTAACTCCAGGGTTTCCTTCCGGTTTTCAGTGAACATCCCGTTTTGCTTCTGAAGAAGCCCCAAACCATTTGAGTGATCCCTAGCAAGGACTTTCTGGAGACGAGCTGCAGAGGGTAATTCAATGATTCCCTCACAGAAGTTTCTCCAGGTAGCCCTTTTGGATCTTCTTAATTCCAGATTATATTCCGTTAAGGCCATCCTATACTCGCCCCATTCCCCGGTGCGTTTAGCCTTATTGAATAACCTTCTAGATTTTTTCCTCAGCTTACTCAGCGCCCCGTTCCACCAAGGGACCAACTTAATGGACTCTCTTCGCTTAACTGGGCAGCTGTTTTCGTAAGCCGAGTGTATAGAATTATGCAGCTGGTTTGAACAGAATTCCAAGCCCTCTGGAGACTCTATGTTCCCCATTACCGAGGGCATTTCTGATTCGAGTGAAACACTATACGAGTCCCAATCGGTCAGTTTTGGAATTCTTATCTCCTGCCGCTGCATGGCCTCGGCCGCCAAATCGAATCTGATGTGCAAGTGATCCGATAAGGAGGCCTCATCAGACACATGCCAATTTTTAACAAAATCACTAAAATGCGGACTAGCGAGGGTCAAATCTAGGACCTCCTGCCTAATCGCATTTATGAAAGTAGGTTTCCTTCCCCTATTGACAATATCTACATTATTAGTAATTATATACTCAAAAAGGTACTCACCCCTATTATTGATGTTCGTGCTGCCCCACACCGTGTGGTGCGCATTTGCATCGCATCCTATTAGGTAAGCCAGCCCATTGCGCTGGCAATGAGGTATGAGCCGCCTAACTTCGAGAGGAGGTATCATTTCCGAGTCTCCAGGAAAGTAGGCGGAGGCCATTATAGCCTCCTGTTTCCCTCTTTCACCCAGAACCTCCACCATTACCGCCACTAAGTCCCTGGAGATGAACTCTGAAATGGGAATAAAATTAATTTGCGAGCTGGCCAAAATGGCCGCCCTTGGACTCTCAGTTCCGTTACAATAAATCAACTTACCCATTTGTTTTGGTATACCTTTAATTTGGTTACCTATTACCCATGGCTCCTGTATTAGAGCCATGCCAATTTTCTGGCAGATAAACCTACGACAAAGGACGTCCGAAGACGCCTTTGCATGATGCAGGTTTATCTGTAGGCAGGTTATGTGTGCCATCACTGCAGCGACGTCTGCTGAAGGCCTGGATTAGCCTCCTTGCTCGCACCGCCATTGCCAGATGGCGAATCCGTGTCCTCCACCTTACTGCTGCTGTCCACAGCTGACTGAGAGCCACCAGGCTTCACCAGTGGTTTGCGCGGGGTGACCCCTCGCAGGGCCATTCCCCGTACAACCGCTGACGCCTTCCTCTCTCTTTCCCTCCTTCTCCTCGCCTGTCTCCTGGAAAGGGCCGCCACACCAATGGTTTTAACCACAGGTGTGGCCCCGATAGCCGCCACAGGTGCGGCCACGATCGCCTTCACAGGTGCAGCCACGATATCCTCCACAGGCTTGACCACTTGGGGCCCGCCCCTGGAACCTGGCTTTCCACCACCCTGGCCCCCTTGGGGTGCAGTTGGACAATCCCAAACTTAAAATTGATTTTGAAATCAATTTGTTTGAGCTTCTCAACCGAACCAGTTGATCGCCTGCATGCCCTCGTTTTGGCTTCTGATAAAACCCAGAAGCTTATCCGTGGGCAATTCGGCACTGTTTGGGAAGGTACCAAACACGATCCTAGCTCGAGGCAGGTTTCCCGCCTCAGCTACAATCAGCTCTGCACCATCCCATGGCTTAATAGTGCCTATGGTCTCCCTGAGCCACTGCACAGTGGCCCGGTCGGCACAGGTCACTACCAGCCAACCAAGCCGAAGCTGACTGCCAAGGAACTTAGGTTTAAGCTCCTTGGCCTCCTGCTCCAGCACCTTATCCAAGATTCCCTCCTGGACAGCTTTAAGCTGCTCTCCAGTGAGGGCAACCTCAGGAAAGCTAGAGGGTAAGATTCCAATGATCTCTGATTCCGCAGCCTGCCTGAAGGTAACTCCAGACCGGACCGCAGAACCCGAGGCCACCAGGACATGTTCTTCCCCCCTGGCCTTTTTTTGTGCCGGTGAAGTATCGTCATCCGAGCGGTCCCTCTTTGGCGGTTGGGCCATCGTAGGAGCGCAAGTCTCCTTCCGTGGCCGCACCGCCAGAAGCCTTGTCTCACTACCGGGCGCTTTGCCCTCAGCTAGAAGCTTCCTGTACCGCTTTTTCGCAGCCCCACACATTTTCACATGAGGAGCCGCAGCAGGTTTGTTGATGTCAACCTGACCCTTCCGACACTCCCCGACGTCCGCACTTTCCCCTGTTTTCACAGAGGAGATCCCCCCACTTACGGGGCCAGTTCCTCATCTCCTGAGGTTTCCATATCGGAATTGAGAAGTAAATTCTCAAACTCCGAACGGATTTCCCCATCCGATGTGCCACCCATTGGGGATTCCACAGCGGAAAGAGGACCTGAGCCCTCGAAAGCCACCGCAGAATCCTCGCTGGTTCGTGACGCTTTAGGAGCGTTACCATCCTTATCATTGTTTTTTATTTTGTTAGGCATTTTATTCCCACGAGTATTTGGGAAATGAAGGTCACCTGTGGGACACCCAGCTACCACAGGAAGGCTAAATAAAACTGGAGGGCGCCTGGTATCCAGAGTCCGCATATTTGGGACTGATTAACCTATCAGTCATTCATCCATCGGCATATGCTGTTCCACCTTAGATTAGGGTTTTTTGTTAAGGTTTTCTCCTTTAGCGCCGTACTTTGGCCTGAGTCAACTAGAACAACTGTAATAGACGACATCAGTTGCCGACGATTGCCACGTGGAGGCAGTACGTACACTTGCGAATTGTGGCAAGGTTACCCCTACCACAATCGTACTCATCCCGCCAGCTGCCTGAAATATGACCTGAACAGTTCACGTGATGAGCACCCTACTGAAGGTTACGGAGCTGATCTAATCAGCTGATCCCCCCACCAGCAGGCGCCAAATCGTCAAAAGCATACAAGCATAAAATTCAATTTATATATATTTTCCGGGTGTGAACATTTTTATACATGGTGTTAAATATTTAAAATAATTATCGTGTGATAAATTATTATTATCAGAGTTAAAAACAATAAATTATTGTTGTACATAAATTATAATCAATCAGTATTTTTTTGTTAATACGTGCACCAACAAGGTGATCATTAATTTATTCGAGCACATAGAGTCGGTGGCCGTTGGTGTAGTGATTTCCAGCGTCTCTTATCGACCAACTTAAGCTCGATAGGGCCATCTCTAATAAATACCCCAGAACCAGCCGTATGGTGCAGTTTTCACAATCGGCCAACTTCCAAATTGTTCCATATAAAATTATCATTTTTTGAACGTTATGATGTCCATCTCCTAAGAACTTTATGAGTCGGAAATAATTCTTTATGTTTTGAGTAGGCATTAGTAAGAAATATCTCTGATAAATACCCCAGTACCAAGTAAAACTAATTTTTTTGAGCTCTGATGTGTCAATCTCGTGAGAACATCTTATGTCGATTTTTTATATTTTAATTACATAAGTAACTCTGCTACCGATATGCTTAATGGTTTAATTTTCTCAACCGGCAAAGTTCTTAGCGGTTATTTATGAAAATATATTCTCACAAATTTTGATCACATTGGTTTAATAACTTAAATTAATTTTTGGATCTAAAAGTTTTTTCAGCAACAGTAGGAAGGTTCAAAAACTGTTGATATTTTTTGAAACTGTTATACTAAAGCACGGCAAGTCTGTGGCCATGAAGCGAGTGTTTCTTTGTGTGTAAGTTTATGTGTATGTATATCTGTGTGCGTATGTGAATGCGTGTATGTGTATGTTTATGTATATCTGTTTTTGCACGAGTTTGTGTTTCTGGGAGTGTTCTGTATGTCTATGAGTATGTTTATGAGTATATGTATGTGTAGTGTGCGTGTGTATGTGTAAAGATTGTTTGGATTTGCATTTTATGATTGATTTGCACGTAGGATTAAGGATTAATTGGTTCTGTTGATTACAAATTGAAATTATGTGAATATATGCTAGAATCTTTCTTGTAAATTATTAAATGTGAAACAACGTTAGGGGTGTGGGGAAATTTCACGTTAGTAGCATAATCGGCCAAATTGTCATACTTTTCCCATCTATCGTTATGGTAGCAGTAGGCAATATAATGAGCAGGCGCTCTGATATACCCGACAAATCCAGTTAAATTAAATATCTCGTTATTTAAATAAAAATTACTGAACTAGCACACACTTGGTTAATGGTTTTTTCATTACCACAAGGACAATACAGTGCATCTGGCTCTTTGATAGAATTTTGAATCATTTGAATCCCAAGTTTATCTTGTTTCTGTAGATCGATTTGAAGATATGTATGTGTAATGATCAATTCTATCTATATCGCATGACTGACCTGTTAACATTGCTTGAATACTAGAATATTTTAGTTCACTTAAAACGCGAGTATAAACGTTAATATGGCATGTCGATGTACTTTTGCGGACTCTTCTTTCCGATTTAGCAAGACATTCATTAAATTAGAAAAATATTTGTCCTTATTTAAAACTTAACTTTAAAATTATTTAAAATACATTGTATAAATGTATTAAAGCACAAGTGTTGTGGTAATGGTCGTTTCTAAAATTTTAAAAACCTTTAATTTTTTACTATTTTTAGAGTTTATGGGGGTGTTGTCGCTGCATAAACACAACCAATCAAACAAAATGCTTAGATATTAGTTGTTAGTATTATTAGTACTTAAATTTAATTAATTATTTAATTACGCCAGTCTATTATCAATAAAAATGTATAACGTTCATGTTGCGTTAGTCTGGTGCACTTTGTTATTGCGTTATTCTGGTGTACTCTGTTTGTAACTTAACCTAAAAACAAAGAGAAAACAAAAACTTGTTAGCAATTTGTTTGGTTAATATGTAATTATTAAGTAAGATACTTATCTTATTAGAATTAAAATCACTGTTTCTAAAATTAAACGAATAATTAAATAGATATCTAAATAAAATTGACGACTGGTATGGTTTGATCTGGCGAACAATATTGAACTAACTAAACCATGTAAACAAAAATTTGCTGTATGAAGTTATATGGAAATAGAGTCTATTTCATTTTGATTTTTATTTATTAAAATTGTCATGATTGGAAAATCTAATGAATCCATTATATTGTTTAATATGTGATTTTTATATATTTGATTAATTTGGAACAGTTTTATCATTAAAAATGCCAGAAAACTGTACAGAAAATTGCAGAAAATTAATGTTAAGTTCACTATAAATATATGTTTGAGTCACTAAATATTTTTGAAATTATATTATACCACATTTACCAAGTTTTGAATGATAAATACAAGATAAAATTCAATACTTTTAAAATATTTATGTTTTTAGTAACATGAGATTAGTATGAAATTTCTCCAATTTTTAAGCACAAATTTCTGTTATTTGAAATGATAAAACTATCCAAATTAATCAAATATATAAAAATCACACTTTAAGCAACATAATGGATTCATTAGATTTTCCAATCATGACAATTTTAATAAATAAAAATTAAAATGAAATAGACTCTATTTCCATATAACATCATATAGCAAATTTTTGTTTACATGGTTTAGTTAGTTCAATATCGTCCGCTTAAGGCGCTTTTTCAACTTTACTAGTCGTCAATTCAATTAATAATTTCTTACCAAAATTAAATGTCAATTTAAAATCAAAACAATAAAGTACTTTTCATACCAGGCGCCTCGGCTTTGAGCTTCAAAAATAAAAATTCTTTATTTCATTTTTGAATTATGCAAATTAGTTTTATTTGGTTGATATCGTTTAATTTTATAGAAATAAATTCAATTTGTTAAGAAATAATTTATTTTTAAGTGATAATTAAAAAAAATCAAAATATATTGCAATGAAGTTATCTACAAGGCCAAGGCAATGCGTTCCACACTCGACTGCGACATTTCAAAGTAGTATCAGAACCATCTTGATGTGAATAGAGCCGGCATGTGAAAAATAAACTTAAAATAAGGGATATAGAAACACTAAAAATTCATTTATTTTCATAGTGTTTGTATGAAAAAAACCCGATTTCGATTGACGATAAAATATGAATTAAAAGTTAAACCCAGTTAAATAATTGTTTAAGAAATCGCTAACAAACAACTCAATGTCTTACTCATTTAAAACACAGATTCTCAAATTTCCCTATTTTCCAGCAAAAATCAAAAGAAAATAAGGGAAATTAAATTAAAAAACATTCTACAACACCAACAATGTGTATTAAAAAGAGAAAATTCAGTTTAATGACGACATAATATCTCCACATCTAAACCCAATGGCAAGAAAAAAGACAACACGTCTCCGCTCAACAATCAAAATTTAAAAAAAATCAAAAAGAGCCAAACAGAATAAATTAAATCAATACAATGAGTGCGAAAAAAAACAAAACATCAAAACAATCTAGCATGCTTTGCAAATTCAAAATAACTATAGAAACATATTCGTATTCAAATTGGAATGCAGGCAATGAAAGAGATGATTATTGTTTTGTTTATAAATTTCGAGTTATGTTGATGACGTATATATTACAAAAACAACAATATTTAAAATTTCAAAAGTACCTTATTTTTCATGGCGATGTTTACTAAGAAATAAACATTTTCAAGATTTGATTTTTCAATCAAATAATATTACATGTTTCATGAACATTTTCATATAAAAACAAAACAAAAGCTCATATTTCTAATAAAGTAAAATTGTAAATGAAAATAACCGTTTTCCCATATAAGTTCATAGTAAAGAAAAAATTTTATGTACCTTATTTTAAGCTTAGTAAGAAATACAGTCGATACTGGAGGCTCTTATTTATACAGTAGGCTCTGTATGTAGTATAGATCGTGATATTTGTTCATTTTAGTACCGCAATTGTCGCTAGTGTGAATTAGCTTTTCCATGACAAATAAGATGATTTACACTAGCGCACCTAGCGTAAATGGTGGCGAAGTTGATGTCTAGTACAAGTGCTAAACATGATCTATAGATCATGTTTAGCACTTGTACTAAGCATCAACTTCGCCATCATTTACGCTAGGTGCGCTAGTGTAAATCATCTTATTTGTCATGGAAAAGATAATTCACACTAGCGACAATTGCGGTACTAAAATGAACAAATATCACGATCTATAGATGGTGAATTTAGTTCATAAACTTTTCACTAGTTTCGCTAGTCAGTGTACAAATTTGTTTGTTTACGTTTTTTTTATATGGAGTTTTGCTAAAAACAGCTATAATAAAATTGAAATAAATTGAATAAAAAATACCACGATATGAAGTTTAAAGTAATTATAATAATTAACAATAGATTAATACATGTATTTTGAAACGATAATAATCTATAACCCTTTAATGTCCAGGAAAACGACAAATTAAAACTGCTAATTTTGATATATTTATAGCTGATTTATCAACAAAACTTATTGTTACATTTATACTTTTCAATGGAATTAACCAATTTTCTCTTTATTTTCTATTTTTAAATACAAGGTATTGCTCAAATCTATATTTTTTGGCTAATAAATTTTTAAAACAACGGACATAACCTCAGAAAATACCAAAAATGACCTCATTTGAATTTGTAATTTTCTTCGATTTTAAAGGGTCAACGGATTATTAAATTTAAATAAAATATGTTAAATAGTATTACAAAGTTTTATTATAACCATCAACGTTTCTTCAAGATAATTTTAATTAACAATTTTGCGACTTAATTGGACATGTTTTTACAGAAACTCCGTATAAAAAAAATGTAAACAAACAATTTTTGTACACGGACTAGCGCCTCTTGCGAAAATGTATGCGAAGCAGTTGTACTAAAACACGATCTATAGATCATGTTTAGCACTTGTACTAAACATCAACTTCGCCATCATTTACGCAAGGTGCGCTAGTGTAAATTATCGCATTTGTTATGGAAAAGATAATTTATACTAGCGACAATTGCGGTATTAAAATGAACAAATATCACGATCTATAAAGCGAAGAGCTTTGTCAACATAACCTACAAATCACATTTTTGTCACAACTGTTTTATATTTACCGAAAAATTTAGCTCATGTGTAGGTAGGTTACAAATTTATAATATCTCATTTCTTGCTATAATTCACGTATAAAATGAACCTAAATAAAATATTTGATAGCAACCGAATGTTCAAAGCCGACGCCACCGGTATGAAAGGATCTCAGCTTCACATGTGTGGTAACTAAAAATTTCGAGGCGAGGCGCCTGGTATGAAAAGTACTTAAGTAAAACATTAAAAATTCATTTTAATGTTTAGCTCTGTCATCTAGCAGAATATTTAGTAACTATTAACTATGTATTAAGTAAATTTGACTTGCGTTGTGTCGTTTTTTATGTATGTATTGTAAAGTAGAAAAGTATTGTATTCTAAAATTTAGTAAAATCAGTTGTTGAGTAGCCGCTGTCAAAACATAAGGTTTATTAAATAACCAGATATTGTATCAAAATAGTAAAGTGTATGTAAAGAAAATAAAATTTGTATAACGTTTCAGTACACGTTATTGTTATTGTGGAAGGAAGATTAACATTAAGTTATTGTTATTGTGGAAGGAAGATTAACATTATTGTACAAATTGTTCGAAGCGTTGTTGGAGTTATATCCGAAGAAGAATTGATCGTTGTTGGAGTTATATCCGAAGAAGAATTGACAAACAGAAGACATCAGCAAAAGAGAACATCAACATTTAATTTAATTTATATTCAAAGAATACAGATTACAGGGGGGTTTCGGCGTACTCAATTTGAGAACTTAAATGTCCATGGAGCCTTTCCTTTGCTTCCCTTCCGATGCATTTAATTTTGTAACAAAGCCTTGTGAAAAATAAGTAGACGTTGCGAGAAAGTTTTTCTTCATGATTTTTATTTGTGAAATAATGAGTTTTCGATAAACGGTAGTTATGTTAGGTGTTTTTTTAAAAATAATTGCAAAAATTCCGGGTTATAATGCGAATTAATTGGATGATTTTTGTCAAGAATAATTTCTTCAGAAATAGATTCAGTGATAGAGCTAAAATATTGGTAGAATTTACTCTGTAAGTATAATTTTTGTTTTAATTGGCGACTATATCTTTCATTTTCATCATTGTATGATTTTTCATTGTTATCAACCGGTTGGAATTCGTTAAACGTTATTGCGTGTTGTAGAACTTTGTCCAGTGCATTGTATAATACAGAGATAGTATGGTATTTACTTTGTAAAATAATACCTAAACGTAGCCATACTTCTTTTAACTGTGAATAATCACTAACCATGCACAAAGAAGCAATAATTTGTTTTAAAATTTTATTACTGTTATTCGATTTGTTAAAATGTATATTAATATCTGCAGTCAAGCAATGCATTAAGTAGGAAACAATCTACTTAAATACTTTTGTGTGTTAAAACGTATATCACAAATGCGTCTAAAACGGCATTTATTTGTGCAAAATTAAAATTTGTCACAATAGTTTTTATAACTGCCCATGCTTTAAATTGCTTTTGAATACCTGTTCGGAAAGATCTTAATCAACCTCCAATAGTATCCAAATTATGGCTTCAACTAGTTATGCCCGATAAAGGAAATTAATCGTTAGGTTCATTCTCGTGAAGTTTCATCGGAGCAACAAGATCATAATACAAGCATCCGATTTTTGGGGGTTTCTCACTAAACCTCCAGCAGCATCCTAATAGTCAACTAAACAGTTAGGGTTTACTTTATACGTAATTTTTAACATTACCATTTGTATTTCCATACGTAATTAATGCAAAGGGTTGTATAGAAAATGTCTGTATGATATTCTCGTTCTTAGAAATTTCCTCTGCGATATCTAACAAATTATTTGTGTGGTAATCTTCCGCTTTAAGTGCTTCAGAAAGCACTTTCCGTAACATGTCCAAAAATTTAACTTTTGTTTTTTTGAATTTATTTACAAAGTCCTCCATCTTCTCATAAACCTGCTCAGCGCAACTCTCAGGAACGAGTTTTCTTTTTAAAACTCTTGTCTCAGATCCTCTTACTTGTCGTGTTCTAGTATTGGTTTTAAATTTATGGCATCCCAGGTAAGGATATTTAGTACAATTTATGTAAGAAACAGGACATTAATTTTTAAAATTAATAAATAATTTTTCAATTTGCCATATTGCAAGCCAATTTTTTTAAATTAAATTTTGTTTTCGCAGCTAATTTTGTGCATTCCATTCACTATCTGTTTATATGTACTTTGTACTTTGCCATATTAAATAGAACACTCTAAATAATTAATTTGAATTAATATAATTAAATTGGATTGGTGAACAACTAGATTTACTATCACACTGAATCAGATATTCTAATGAAAAAATTTCATTTTCTCAAATAAATGATTAAACCAAAAAGAAACATACCAATCTACTAATGAAATATTAAAAGGGACGCTGTAATGTAAGATCTTATTTCTTTGGTATAAATAGCTGTTGTCTCATAAAGAAACAAGCTATTTACAACATTTTCTGATATGGGATTATTTTTATTATTTAGTTTATGTTTGTTAAAATAACGATTGAATAAATTTTAATGTAGACAAATAAAGAATACTACGAGTTTTACCAAAAAAATGAGTCTTCCTTTTTAAAGTAGATTGTCGTTACATTTATTTATTTATATCAGAAAAATTAATTAAGAACCATAAGCTCCAGTACAAAGAAGATAGTACAAAAGAACATAATATTAAAATAACACAAAGACAACTTAATTACTAAAATAACTGTTTTTATTGATTGTCTGATCTCTAATGTTGTCATATTAAAGTCACAAAAACTGCTTAATTTGTTAAAATATTTCGACATTGCATTCAAAGGTTCGTCAGTTCCATAATTGGTTCTGTGAGAATCTATTTTGAAGAGTGTGCGAGTTCAAAGATTTCTAGTTGGAACATATAACTTCAAGTTCAATAACAAATGCGAACTTGAAATGTGCCCATTAAGTAAATTGGAAATCAAAACAGCTCCAGCGTGTTGACGACGAATTTCAAGAGGAAGAATTTTCCCATAACAGTAATCGGTTGTCAAAAACACCTGTTGTCCTTGCATAAAAAATTAGAAAAGATTTTTGTACTGACTCAATTCTAATTATGTGATTCCTATAACGGGGAGATCATACGCATTATGCATATTCGAGCTGTGAGCGAATAAAAGATAGATACAGGCAAACAAAAACACTAGGATCATTAAATTTTTTCATGGTACGTTTTGGGAATCCTAACATAGAGTTGGCTTTAGCACAGATTCAAGTCGAAATGACGATTAAATGATAAAGTAGATACAAATGTAACTCCAAGATCCTTTATTTCATTAACTCGTGTCAAATTATTATTAGCAATATTAAATCATAAATAAGATGCGATATTGAACGTGTAAAAGTCATCATTTTGCAAATTGTTACATTTAACATAACAAATTTTTCTGACACCAAACATGAACCGCATCTACATCCTTTTGTAACTCCTCTGTATCAGATAGATTTCGAAAAGGGGGAAACATTTGTATGTTATCGGCATATATGAGACAACGGGAAAATTTTATACAATTCGTGATATCATTTAAAAATAATATGAAAATAAGCGGACCGAGATGTGAGCTCGATCAGATAAACTATTATTCATTTTTACACGCTGAATCCGCCCAGTAAGGTATGATGCAAGCCATTTGATCAATCTATCATTAATACCAAGTAATTTTAATTTTTTCAGAACGATAAAGTGATGAATTGAGTCAAGCGCCTTACTAAAGTTGGTATTTAATAACATCAAGTTGAGCATTGCACATATAATCACAAACAAACGACTCAAATAATTTATGAATTGCCGACAATAATGAAATACGTCGGTAGTTAGATACTTCACTTCGATTTCCTGATTTAAATAACGGTACAATATGAGAGGATTTCCAGACAACTGAAAAACACCTTTAAAAAGTGAACTATTAAATAAAAGTGACAGAGGCTGGGCTATTTCGTTCCAGAATTGTTTAAGAAAATTTGAAGAAATACCATCTGGTCCACATCCATCATTAAAAAGATGTAGGATTTAATGATATCATCTGGAGATATGTGAGGAGTATTCAAGCACCTGTTGGCACAACTGCTTTCATCAGTTTCATACTCAACAATATCAGTTCGTTTATAAACATTTTGAAAAAACGAAGCAAATAATTTTGCAATATCATCAGAATTATTCCCAGTTATATCATTGAACGACATTGTTGACGGAAACCAAAAAGTTTTTCTTTTGGAGTCAACTAAATTCCAGAATAATTTTGGATTTGATACCATATTATTTTGAATCTTGGCAATAAAATTCTTGTATGCATTACAAACAATGTAAACTATCAAACTGTTTCGATAAATCTAAAAATGATAACCTGTCGACAGCACTCTTGGAAAACTTCCACCTTCGATACAATTTATTTTACGGTTTCGAAGATTTATTAGGTGGTTGTTAAACCACGGAGGACTGATACGATTAAGCTTTTTAACAGAAATTGGAACAAACCGGTCGAATCCAATGAATAAAATGTCATAGAATATTTGCACATCACCGTTAATATCTACCAACGAAAAACACGAATCCCAGTCAACCGATTTGAAATAAGAAATCAGACTATCATTATCCTGCCTAAAACCAAAAAAAATTTAATTGAATTACAATAATTGTTGATATTGGAATTAGACAGCACAAACTCTGATGTGTTTAAATTGATTATGATTTCCATTGATTTATGGTTGACATTGCTGATGACGTATGAAATTGGTGCCACATTTATCATAAATAGATTAGCTGAATTTGCGAAAAATGTATCCAGAAATGTTTCATTTGAGTTTGGAATATTATTTATCTGGACTAGACCATATCACAAAATAGAATCTATATAGATAGATTCAGCACCCGATGTTATATTGTGCGGAATGTCGCAGTTTACATCATCTCATCATCAACCAGCCATTTAACCTTTGGTAAGTTGAAATCACTAAGTATTACCACGCTGTCATCTAAGTTGAGTTTGGTAATCTTATTATAAAAACAGTTTGTATATGTCGCATACATTTCAGGTGGTGATCTCGGTGGAATGTATAAGCCAATAATGTAAAACAATTTCTAGAATATACATATTCACCTTAACACATTTAAGTTCTATTGTTGGATCAGTATCAACAATTACACTTACAATAGACGAATGACGAGCGATAAGTACATCTCCCCACTTGTTTTGACACTATTCTGTAGCGACCGATCACACCTGTACACAATGTAGTCTGCCGGAAAATACTCAGAACAGTATATATCAGGACTTAAAATGGTTTCCACAATTACATATACTGGATACATCGAAGCGATGACAAAGCGATAAAACTCAGCAGATTTTGTGGCAATGCCGCAAATATTTTGAAAATATATTGCTGTTTAGATCAACAGTTTTACACGCTGATTTGTTTACGGTATCCGTTGAGGAAGCTGGCGGTCCCTCTGAAAATTTCTTCTCTTTTGATGGAAATTAAATTCCTTAATCAGCACGTGTTTCGCCCGTGCATCAGCACTTATAACTTGCTCAAAGGATTCCAAAGGGACACTTATTTTAAAAGAAATATAATTCGTCTCAACTCCATTTTGAAAATTTAGCTATTAGCATCCGGAATTTGGAGATTATTTTTCAATTTTACATGTTGGTGGCATTTTTAAATGCCAAATTTGAAGTTAAATTCTATTCAAGATTGATGAATGAACATAAAAAAAACTGCTGGCAATGTATATTTTGTACAATATAAGTGAACATTTTTTTAAATAATATCGGGAAGAGCATTTAGCCCAAAAAAGGAAACTTTGCTGATTTTAATTTAGATTTTTTTTGCATCATAAACAGAATATGGTTTGTTCATACAAGGGTTGAAAGTTGCCATTAGCAAGGTTAGACAGTTAGAAAAGGATGGTTGTTGATGTTAAAGGCAAACCTATTTCAAAAATTCAAAACCATTAAACAATTCTTATACATATTCGCGGACCGCTTTGATCTTGGCAAATAAACAATTGCGTTGGAGTGTAAATCAAAACGTAAAATATATTTGAATGAATCAACTTTTGACTTCCACGCACTAAAATTTTATTAAAGTAAATTATACAATTCACATTAAAATTTTTTTTTATAAATCTTTGAAGTTCAATAATTTGATTGATATCATAGTTTGGTCACAGACTTGTTAGACTAGTGGACGGTATACTTTTTATGACTAAATACAAAATATTTTTAAACTAGATTTACTCAGATAATCAAATGCTGCTAATTGAATAACATTTAAAATCAAATTCAGAAGTGAATTACATTTTCTAAAACAAAATAAAGTAAACAGCTATAACCAGTATGACAACAAATCTACATATGTAAATAGTTTTTTGATTTATTATTACCTGAATATAAAAAAATCAAAATGTATTATTTTATATTTTCAACAGGCACGTTTGTTGTGAGATATCTTTTCAACTTGATTGAATTGGTAGATCTGGTGGCCTTGACAGCCTGCTTTCTTCAAATAAAGCCACTAATAACAGCCGTGATTTGTTACTGTCAATTTTTTGGTAAATGCAAAATTACCTGAAACTAGTGACATCTACATATTATGACAGTCTCAGTCTGATCCGAATCAGATCATGTTTCAGGAAACGACACAAAAAAGTGTAATTTAGGTTGGTAAGTACTACTCAAAATAATATTCTCCTTTTTTTAAATGTCATACATACATTTGTTTTGAAAATTTCTATTAGCAAGATTAAACGATCGAACAATTTTTAATTTTATGCCAAACTACAGATTTACTAATTTTATTGTATATGGGTCTTCCGTTATTTAAAAATGTTCACCATCTCGAAATTATGTAAGAAATCTTTTAGTTGCAAACTTGTAATAAAACGACTTCCATATTTAACCAATTAGTTTTTATAAACTACAACACCAGCGTCAAGCTGCATTTGCTATGGTTATTACAAATTTGGGTGACCGCATGAGGACACGCAGAAGTAAAATCATGATAATGATGAAATGAAACATCGCACCGTCCCTCTCAACCTCCGGTGGCAAAAATTGTGGTAAAAAAGGGGAAAAAACAAAGAGAAAAAAAAACAAAAGTAGGTAGGCAATGAGAGTAAAATGATATAATAATAATTAATTCAGTTTCAGCAACCTGACTGCGTTTCAGTACTTGTTCCACAAAGCAAATCGCGACCTAATTATTTAAGCAACAAATTGAAAACGGTTATCAAAGAAATTAAGAATTCATATTTTAACGAATACTTTGCCGGCCTTTCTGGCAACGAGGAAACTAATATTCTCTTTGGAAAACAGCTAAAGGACTTAAACGGCCTAAAGTACAAATAGCTCCGATCAAGAATGACGATGGAAATTGGGCTAGAAGTACCAAAGCAAAGGCTCCATTGTTTGCAGCCTATTTGATGACACATTTCAACCGCTTCCAAGGCAAACAGCCGAAGAAAATATAATTTCAGTAAATAAAGTGGATAACCAAAACATAAGACCTGTAACACTACAAGAGCTACAAGATGAAATTAACAACAACTTAAGGTCAACAAATCTCCTGGTTATGACTGGACATATAGTTAAAGCACTACCAGAAAAAGGATTACGAAAACAACTGCAAGTAATCAACGCAGCACAGCATTCAGACTAAAATACGTGCCACTCCAGTGGAAGATGAGAGGTGATGATGATTCTAAAATCTAACAAGCTAAAATAAGCAAACTTCATACTCCCTACTTATTACAATTTCGAGATTATTTAAAAACTATTACTCTAAGAGGTTAAAACCAATAATAGAAGTAAAAAAAACTTATTCCTCCTCACCAATTTGGTTTTATAGAGAGACATTACCATAGACCAAGTGCAAACAAAAACATAACCAACAAATATGGACCAAATTATGCGTTATTCTTAATTCGTATATTTTCACCTCTCAAAATTATCTAAAAAATTAAATATTATCATCACCCACAAAGTGAATAAATGTCAATCGAAAAGATCATATTATAAATGGGGTCGCAGACATCGTACCATGCTACATGAAGCAGTTTTTAGTAACGCAGCGTCTGACTTGACTAGTTCAACAGAAAATGAATCATGCACCGGAAATATTGGCTCAACTCAGCCATGCAATTTTGGCAACAACTTTGGTTAAACTTCATGATAAATGTGGAAATGTTCGTTATTGCAATCTATTACTCGATTCAGGTTCACAACTTTCATTGGTATCTGAAGAAACAGGTGAGAAATCGGATCCTCCAAGGCTAAGTACAATTTAATAATTGGAGGACTAGCCACATCCAAAGTATCAGCAGTTGGTAAGACGACCATTGAAGTATCCCAAGGATTGATCAATCAAATTGGCAAAAAGTGGGGGTTTTTATCTTGAAACAAATCGCCACCACAGCAAGTTACAATGAATCCTGTCATTTAGATAAATTTGACGGTAACCGAGCGATTCCACGAGCACAATTCCACTGGACGCAATTTCACTGGGACAATTCCACTTCACACAATTCGACTGGGGAACAATTTAACTTGCATTATAATTTGTATTTTAACTTATGTAGTTACACGGAAACGCAAACACACACAATTTTATTATTTTCTTTGGGTAGGCATGGTTTTAATTATAAATACATTCGTTTTTCGTTAATCGAAATTTTTTTGCCATTTTTATATCTCAGTGTGTCATTACGATTTAATTATAAATATTATAAATATGGATTTTCAATTAATAAAATTTAAAACAGAAAAAGGCAAAGAAGTTATTTAAAAGAAAGGTATACCTTTCAAAAAATGGTGAAGATGGCAACGGTAAAAATATTTCCGTTGTTGCAGTTATTACTTGACAAAATGTAGTTCCCGCATTCACATCGAAAATGAATCCATCACAAAAATTTTAAGCGACCATAATCATGCAGCGAATGCTGCAAATGTTGAAGCAAATAGTGTTATTGAAAATTTGAGAGATACTAGCAAAACATCATGCATTGGTTCTATGCAAGAAATAGTAACAAGTGCAGTGTCAACAGTTTCAACCGCAGCTTCATTCTACATCCTCTGAAACGTTCGATGCAACGAACTGTACGGAAGATTAGGCAAAGAGAATGTGACATATGAGGCGGTTCCATTTTCTTTAAATAGCTTAATCATCCCCGAAAATACAAATTCACGAGGAGAGGCGATTTATTTTTACTCAAAGACACTGGTGCTGATGATCCAAGGGTAACAAATAGAATTATTTTATTTGGCACGAACGAAAATATTTCAACTCTGAGTCGCTGTGAGGAATATTTTATGGACGGAACATTTAAATCTTGTCCAAAAATATTTTCATAGCTCTACATTATTCATGGTTTATATGAAGGTGTTCCGTTACCGTTCATTTACGCTCTTTGGGGTAGTAAAAGTTGTGAAATTTATTCAAAATTATTTGAAATATTGAATGAAATTTGCCCATTAAGTCCAAAAAATATTCACATCGATTTTGAAATGGTAACGATCAAAACCCTAGAAAAAACATTTCTTGATGCGCAAATAGTTTGCTGCTATTTTCACTTACAAAAATCAGTTTACCGTCATTTGGCGGATATTGAATCAAAAATTAAATATGATACCAACATTAACTTTTCGTTCGATGTGAGGACTTTAATGTCTCTCGCTTTTACTCCTATTCCACATCAAGAGAAATATTACGAAGTACTAGTAAAACATAATTTACTGAAGGACAACGAAGATATAATTAGTTATTTCGAGAGTAACTACTTCGGTTTACTTTGACCTGATGGAGTTCGAAGAAATCCTCCGTTTCATCGAGGCTTGTGGAACTATTATGAAGAAGCAAAAAATAATGGACACAAAACTAATAATCTAGTAGAAGGCTATAATAACGCTATAAATAACTTAATAAATATTTGTGATCCAATTATATGGCAACTGATACAAAGCCTCCAAAAAAAACAGGGGGAAATAGAGTTTCAAAGAAATCAGGTGCGAAAACAAAGAGAACGATATTTCGGAACATTTGTCACGGATTGCTTATAATTTTAATAGTTATGGCCCGCTAGAATATATGAAGGCAATCGCTGGTGTTACAAAAATTGATTTTATCGATTAAAAACTAAATTTTTGAATTTTATGAACTAATTATTATTTTTTGCTTAGCTGCATAATAAAATGTTTATTTATTTTTTTCTTCAACATTCGTAATTGTTTCTTTAGGTAACTTTTTAAGTTTAACTTTTTAATAATTAAACAAATTTAACTTACACAATTTAACTTTTTGATAATCAAACGCATTTAGGGTGGTAAAACGCGTGCGCGATTTACGTTTGATAAATACGTTTGATTATCAAAAAGTTAAATTGTGCAAGTTGAATTGTGCAGTTGAATTGGGCAAGTTGAATTGGGCAAGTTGAATTGCGCCAAGTGGAATTGTGCCTAGTGGAATTGTGCCCAGTGGAATTGACCCAAGTGGAATTGTGTGCAGTGGAATTGTGGCTAGTGGAATTGTGCTAGTGGAATAGGCCTAGAATCAAATTTGACGAGTTGAAGTTGGCTGATCTTATGTCTGATATTTACAGGTCACTAAGCTCAGAGGCATGCAAACAAGAAGTTATGACATATGCGGTTAACATTGGTAGTAAGTGATCATTCATCCCTCCAGCAGCTCTAAATTTCGGTGGTATATGGGAGCGTGCCGTTCGATCGGTAAAAACACACTTGCGGTTAAAGTAATTGGTAGTTCACACTTAACCTTTGAAGAGATGAGAACTGTCCTAGCACAGATAGAAAATGTGCTGAATTTACGACCACTACGTGCTGTAACAAATGAAGACACGGATAATATCGACACGGATAATATCGACACACTTTCTCCGATTCATTTTTTGGTTTTGGAAACAGCTGTAATGATTCTAGATAATGATAACATTAATACTCCAAAATCCTATTTAACGAGATGGCAATACGTCCAGCAGATAGATCAATCATTTTGGAGGCGGCATTCTCGAGATTATTTAAATAACCTGCAGCAAATGTTTAAATGACAACAACGAAGCCGGAATTTGCAAGTGCGTGACATTGTGTTGATAAAAAACAACAATGTTGCTCCGGTCAATTGGCCAAGTGAGGGTGTCATTGAAGTGCACATTGGCAATGATGGAGTTGTTCGCGTAGCAACAATCAAAACTAACCAATCGATTATTAAACGTCCAACTTCGAAGCTTTGGCGTTTGCCAATTAGTAATAATGATTAGTTAAAAATGGTCAATGTTTAACGAAGGGGAGTTTGTTTAGAAAACTACAGGGCAGTACTTCTTTTCCTCGTGTGCTGATCTTATTTCTGAAGCTACTCGGTGCACTTGTTCAATGGTTCCATGCCCGCCTCTAAAACCAAATTGATGATTAGGGATGATATTTCGGAGTTTCGGTTTAATTTTTCAATAATTGTGTTTTCGAAGTCTGTCGAGATGATTGGTATTAGGCTTATTGGTCTATATGACGAGACCTTGGTAGGATCCTTGCTAGGCTTTGGGATCATTTTTATACTTGACAGCTTCCAGCACTCAGGAATGCATCCTAATTCATAGATTGAATTGAGTATTTGAGCTAGTCGACCAAAGGCACACTCAGGCAATTTTTTAAACATTTCACCTGTAATTTGATCATACCCAGAGGCTTTCTTTAATTGAGTTTGGTGAGCAATACTAAACTTAACTAGTGGCTTCTTTATCTTGAATTTCCTCTCAGGTTCGATTTCTACATCTGTTTGAACCACCGATAATCCAGGGTTGGGAGTGAAAACGCCTTAGCATTTTCCTCGTCGCTTCTAGTACAGTCACCTTTGGGCAGACGAATTGGCGGGTTTAGTTGCTGAGGCCGTTTATGGCATTTAGTGGCCTTCCATAATGAATAGTTTGTGTCAGAGTGGTGAGATAGCTGCTTAAAGTAGTTTTGCAAAAAATCCATTTTGTTTTTTTGGAGTAGGCTTTGCAGTTTATTTTAGCCTGGTTAAAGTTGTAATTTGCATTAGGCGATCGATTTGTTTGCCAATTGCGTCTTAAACGGCGTTTCTCTGTTAGCAATTTTTCTATTTCAGTGGATGTTATGGTGTGCATTGTATGTTTGCTGTTTTGTTTAAGCGTGGCTGAAATAGCTGCGTTGATCAGTAACAGATTAAAGTTTTCCATTGCCATATTTATATCGTCAAGTCGATATGCAAACTGATGTACATTTTGAATTTCAACCAGTTAGTGAAGTTGTTCGTTAGGAAATTGATTGTGGGATATGGCTTTTGGTCAGTCCAGTAATGTAGTAAGACCGGAGAGTGGTCAGGAAATAATTCTGAGAGTGGTTTTTATCAGTAACAAATAGCCATAATAAATACGTTGTCTATGCTGTACTTAGTTTGATTCTCTTTTTCGCTTTATTGTTTTACAGCAATTTATAGCACTTGAAAACTAGTCAGTGTCAACAGACCATTAATGAAAGTGTCACCTGAATTAAACAAAATTGAAGGAAAATTGTTAAACATTAATTGGTCACTGTTAGTAGCATTCGCTTTTTAATATCGCGAACGGCGGATATCGAAACCGGAGCTTAGTATGAAATATTCCAAATTGATAATTTAGAGAGACCAAAGACAAAGAATTTGTACATCAATTGTTTTTTTTCTTTGTTCAATTTCTAAGTGAAATCATTTGAGTTATAGTTTTATAAATTTAAACTTAAATTTACAAACAAAAAGTAATAAATATAAAATTCTACCATGTGTATATTTCTTAACAATACTTTCATCAACAACAATTAAGAAAATTTAAATTGCTTTTTTTATTGTTTTCCAAAACAAAGTTCTTTAAAAAAATAATTGAAAAGTTCTGCTTTTACATCATTAGAAAAGATACGTTTTATAAATTGAAATATTCAGATAGTTTTGCATTTTACAGCCAAAAAGGCAAATAAAGTGTTAAATAATTGTTGTACATTTTTATCGTTCCATTGACATTTAATTTTTGTTTGTACTGTAATTAAAGTAACTACTACCGTGCTAAACAATGGCGAATTGTTTTTTGTTAATAGTTTTGCTATACTGTCCACAAAAAAACATTATTTACGTAAATGCAACAATAACATTAAAACAATCAATTTCTCGTTTCCTTGTTGCCTTGTCGTTTTAATACTTAAAAAAAACTCTCTTGAACATAAATATCGTCAAAATGATGATTTTCGTTTTTGATTCAAACAAAACGCGACTTATAAAATTGATTAACGACATATTGTATCCAAATTTGACCAAAATGATCTTTTTATAAAAAATCGCTTAAGACACTTATGTAGTAAAAAACAAGTTCGTTTTAAGGAGTGTGTGAGAGCAGATATGAAAAAAATAACTCAAGTGATAACAGAATTGGCAAATAACTCAAGTCAATATTAAAAACATTATAGTTCCAAGCAGTAGCCTTTTACATGTATCTTACTAAATTATTTATTTTAAAGGTTTGTTTATTTTTTGTGGGTTAATTAATGTAAGGCAGATATACTTTTCCTGCGTAGTTCGCGGGTTCATAAGGAATAATGATTAAACTGTGAACAATAAATTGGCTGAACAGATAATCGGAAGTAAATTGACGAAAAGTTAACATTCGCATATCCGGATTCAAATCCTATTATTAAATAGAGTCGCAAATTTTAAAAGTTAAAGATCAATGTCTCTGTATACGACTGGCAATCACGGCTATCATTATTTTAGTTAATGAATGTAGTTAAACATACGGAAACATGATTTGGATATATGTTTTATTTGGCTATTTTTTTTTCGGAAATATGAGCATTATTTGGGTAATGGTTTTTGATCACCATAGTGCGGAAACAGTTTGATCTATTTAGTCAATAAAGCAGTCAGTCTAAAATGCTATTTATAAGTTTATAGTGTTAATGATATTTATATTGTAGTCGTGGTTAATGATGCAGTGGTTTAGAAACGGAATGGTTTCCTTTTTCTATTCTACATTCAAATGTAAAGATATTTATTACTACGATTTTCAAACCACACATAATAGACACATCAAAGATATTAATTATATCTGGATGTAACCCTTCATTACAATAACAAGAAAACTTTTAAATTTTATTACATTATGTAACTTTATTTAAGTTGGTTAAAGTTGGTTTAAGTTGGTTTAAGTTGGTTAAAATGACATTTCCTTATATTGAATGCTACGAGTATCTCCTGCACGGCTTTAATAGTTTGATTATGACTTCTGTTTTTTAAAATATCTGTTATACACATAACAAATAGGTGATGTGAATAAAAGATATGATGTTGTATAAGTTCAGTGGACGTAGACAGGAAGTTTTTTTAGATAGAAAACAACCAAGAAGGATGTGCAAGAGTAAATTAAATAAAATACAAAAGAATAAAATATTAAAATAGATTTTTATTTAAAAGACGATCTCCAAGATATATATTATATATATTAGGCTTTTTCATTAAGAATAAAACGTTATATAATTACATTAAGTTATATAAATTATTAACAATGGATGGTATTTTGATGAATATGCCACCAGCGTTCAAATGGGGAACGTCATCAAATATATCAGAAACGTGAAAAATATTTAAACAACGCATAGAAATATACATGAAGGCTACGGGCAATGACAAAAAAGTAGATGAAGTGAAAGTGGCAATTTTATTGAATATTGGCGGAGAGGAACTTATTAAAATTTTTAATAACCTCAAATTTGCTGCGCAGGAAGAATATGCGAAATCAGAAAAAGTAAATTACAACAAAGTGATGGAATTAATAGAAACTTATTGCAACTCTCGAAAAACATTGCATATGAGAGATACATGTTTTAACAAAAGAATGCAGAGAAATGGTGAAACATTCGATAGTTTTCTTAGCGACGTACAAAGACTAGTGAAAACGTATGATTATGCAGATGCGGATTGACAAATACGGGATAAAATCGTATTGGGTATTAGCAATCTTTCCTTACAAGCAGGATTATTAGATATAGACAACTTGAGTATGGAAAAAGCGATAGAGAAGTATCGGACAGTCGAAATTAATAAGCAACAACCGGCGAAAGTGCAAAAAAACAGAAGAGAACAGGTGGTTGTCTTCAAACATAACGGAACGAGGGCCAGCACGAGTAATAATTTCTACAAAGGTAATCAATTTACACAATCTAATGTTAATCAACATTTAAATAGAAATAATGTGGGTGAATTTTTTTTTAATAAATGCAAGCAAAAATATGGAGTGTCCCGCGTATAAATTTAAGTGTAAACAGTGTTATCGAATAGGTCATTTCACACATGCATGCTTTTACAAAAGGATTCATACACTAGAAAAGATAGATAATAAGGATGATCAATTTGTAATAGAATCCATAAATATAATTAATTTTAAAAGTAAGGAATGGGTATCAAAAAATAAATTTTATCACCCAATAATATTTTAAAGAATTTGAAGTCTAAAAATAAAATTAGAAACACTAATATTCTTTGGAACGTTTGGAGGATTTCAAGTAAGCCCATTAGGGGAAATAAATTTATTGTTAGAATTTGACAATTACAAGTATATGCAGCCGACCTATTATTGGTTTGAGGACTAGTGAATTATTTATATTAATTAGCAAAAATAGAATATTAGAAATTACAACAAAAATGGATTTAGTTAAGGAAAATCCAAGTTTATTTAGTGGTTTGGGTTGTTTACCAGGGTCATGCAGAATAACAATAAAAGAAGGGGCAATACCGGTTACCACGTTGAATACCCATAATGCTAAGCCGGGTGGTGATTTGAGAATTTGTCTCGATCCCAAGGAACTGAATGACGTAATAGTGCCTGAATATTATCCAATTCCATCATTAGAGGATCTAATGATGAATTTAAAGGGAAAAGTGTTTTTTACAGTATTGGATATGAAAGACGGGTTTTTCCAAATCAAGCTAGTTAAACAATCAAGTGAATTGTGTAGTTTTGGTATCATATTTGGCGTAAATAAGTTCAATAGATTACCGTTTGGGATAAATATGGTACCCCAATATTTTCAGAAGGTTAATGAGCAAAATTTTAGAGATATTAAAGATGTTCATTTACATAGATGACATATTAATTAGCGCCGAAAACGAAATAGAACATGATAGAATATTAGAACAAGTATTAGAAAGAGCTAGAAAGTTGAATATAAAATTTAATAAGAGTAAAATTCAGTTTAAAGTAGAAACTGTTAACTATTTAGGGCACATTTACTCAAAAAGAGGGGTTTCTCCGGATCCAAAAAGAGTAAACGCGATAGACACTATTAAAGAACCAACAAACGTAAAAGAAATACAGAGCATTTTAGGCATGCTAAATTACATGCGTGATTTTGTACCGAATATGTCAGAATTGACAGCGAGAATGCGAGAACACATTAAAGAAAAATAAAATATTTAAATGGAAAAAAACTCATTCCATATCTTTGAATAAAGTCAAAGAAATTATCAAATCGTCGGAAGCGTTAGGAATATTCGATGTGAATTGACGATACAAACAGATGCTTCTAAAAATGGAATAGGGTCATTGTTGCTACAGGAACCCGCGTTCAATGTAGGCACATTGAAGTGAAAACAGATCATCAGCCAATAGTTAGTTTACTGAAGAATGAAATAGCAAGTTCACATGGTTCTAGGATACAAAGGATGAGACTTAAATTAGTAATGTACAATTTCACAATAACATATTTGCCAGGAAAATATATGCTAATAGCGGACTTACTGACAAGATCAAAATCGAATGAACCCATTGAAGAAGAAAATTTGACAGAAATAGTACACACAATTAATGCTAGTACAGAAAAGGAAAGGCAATATCAATTGGAAACGGGAAAAGATATAGTTTTGTCACAACTAAAAGAATATATGTAATAAATGGATGGCCAAAAAATTTAGATAAAATAGATGACAATGTAAGAAAATATTTTAAATATAGAAACGGCATTACCCTAGAAAATGATTTATTTTTATAAGGATAGATTAATTATACCGTCAACCTTGAGAAGGGATATGTTAAGGGGGGAACCTTCTCCAGACAACTGGTTTTTCAATAATTTTTTACAAAAAATTGAGAGCATTTATTGCAATGAAACAAATTGCATAATATTATTGACGTTTAAATGAATACAAAAGTTTTTTTTTATGAGTGAAAAAAAACAAAATGGCGGCGCTAGAGGTGCTAGAACTAGACTACTAAAGTTTGCGCCGTGGAACGCCCAAATAATAAAAAAACAAATATATATACAAACAAATATAACAATTTATACAAAATTTTAGGTTTGTGCAAAGGCCGATAAGCTAAAGAACATGTGTACAAAATTGCAAGTTGATTGGTCCATTACTTTTTGAGTTACATTCCACGGCGCGCAAAAAAACACGTTTTAAGAAAAACTCGATTAAAGTTTTCGTTCTTGAAGAGAACGCATTACTTTGCATCACTTCGGTGACTTCCTAGGGATCTTTAGGACTTTCTGTTGGGCTTGAAACTTTGGAAATATATTCTTCAGATACTAAATAAATTTTTAAAGTAAAAAAAAAAAAATCCAAAAAAAATTAATATCTGGAGGAGGTTCCCCCCTTTAATCGTCTATACGAAAGCCATCAAGCGATAACAAAAACTAATTTACGCGCACAAACCATAGCGTTTTGGACAAACATAAACAGGAAAATTAAAAATATCGTAATGGCTTGTTCAATTTGTGAGATCTATATGTCTCAATGCAAATAGGAAGGAAAGCATTATTCAGCATGAAATACCAAACAGTACATTTATGAAAATTGCATGCGATATTGGGTAGTACGGAAATATGACATTTTTAGTAGTTGTTGATTATTTTAGTAAATCGATAGAATTTATAGATTTAAATGCGAAAACTGCTACAGAAGTAATAGAAAAGTTAAAGACAATGGTTGCAAATCATGGAATTCCTAATGAGTTAGTGGCAGATAACATGCCTTTTAATAGTTATGAATTCAAACAGTTCTCAAATAACTGGGGGTTTAAAGTTATTACTAGCTCTTCACATTCTTCACAATCAAATGATTTAGCGGAAAAAGGAATACAAACCGCTAAGAATATATTAAGAAATAATAAGGACTGGAAAGCAGCATTGCTCGAATACAGGAATACTTTGATATCAGATATTGGGTTATCACCAGCACAAATTTTGATGGGAAGGAGAACTAGGACGAAATTACCAATTAGGGATAAATTATTGGGCATTTCAAATCAAGAGTCGATCAAACGAATGCTTGAAATGAGAAATAATAAAGTTGCCAATCACTATAATAAAAGTGCTAGAGATAAAAAACATTTCGAATTAGGTGACATAGTAATGTGTAGAGAGTTAGGGACTATAGAAGGAAAAAATGGTTTAAAGCCAAAATTATCATATATTATTAGATCTCAGCAAGGAAAAATATATAGGTGAACATCAAGACATTTGTCTAAATCATTCAATAAGAACTTTAGAAGTTACGGAACAATCCGCAGTGTTGCTAGCGACAAGAGTAATGTATTAGAGGCAAAGAGGTTAGTACCCAACTGACGAACAATACTGAGGGTTTTGAACGAAATGGTCCAAACGTAGAAGAAAGTATAATTAAACAAAGTCATATTGGTTTTGATGAAGAAATAAACATACCGCAAATAAGAACGTCAAGGCGGGAAAGAAGAAGTCCTGTTAAATTTAGGAACTATCATAGATATTGAAATATTATATGTAATTATTTAGATTTAAGAGAAAATGAGATACATTATTGTAAATGATTGTAAAAAATGAGTCTCAACTTTAGGATAAGAAATAAAATGAATTTCAGTGTTAATAATTTAAAAGGGGAGATGTTATATAACAAAATAACTGTTATACACATAACAAATAGGTGAGAGAAAACAACCAAGAAGGATTTCATAGAGTAAATTAAATAAAACGCAAAAGAATAAAATATTAAAATAAATTTTTATTTAACCCTAATCAGCATAGGTTGAGTCTCGCAGACTCATTTTAAGTTTATTAGCTAAAAAATAACCGAAAAATAAATTTAGCGTATTTTGTTGACCAAAATTGAATCCAAACTATTTTGGGTTTATTTGTTTGGTTTCCCAAGAAAATAGCCAATTTGATATAATTGGCAAAAGCCAACTTTTCGAAATAAAATATAAATTTAATATGTAATATGACCTGGTGGCAGGTATCATAACCAAAAATTAGAATTGGGTTTAATTTAACCCAATAATTTTTTGGGTAATGTTATTCTTGCGAGGGTTTATCCTATGCAATTGTTGTTGTAAATTTTTCAAGGAAATACGCTTATTTTTAAGAAAATTAAGCCTTGTGTATTCCAATACTTATTATTTAAGATCTAGAATCACCTTCTAATATTTTTTTAACCGTACCGATTGTAGGCCTAACCGGCCCATTTTCAAAAAACAAACATAAAAGCATGCGTTGAGTCTCTTAGACTCAATAGGTAATTTCAATATAAATGGTGGAAGTAACATCTTATTTGTTCAATTTAAACTTCATAATAGAATAGTTCTGAATTTTAAAGAACAGTGCTATGGAGAATTTTAGCCTTTTTACCTTATTGGTAAATGGAAATTCAACGCAAAGATGTATTTCTGTTATGTTATGCATTTTGATTATACACTACAATATTGCAAATGAAATTGTTTGGTACATAATGTTGCTGTGCGGACGTATCAATCTCGAGAAAGATTTCTTTTCAGCACTAAATTCCACATATACTTGATAAATATGCATTGAAAATTTAGTAGATTTGCGATAGTTCAACAACCAATCCGAGGAATTCCTAATTTTGGAAATGATCCTCACAGAAACAGCGAAGAAGAACGGTGCACTCCATATACTACTATAGTCCTTGCAACGTCACATTCGAAAAGCTTTAGTAGTTTCGTGTTGGCTCAAAGAGTGCTGGATATAGAATTTCACTTTTTATTCGATTCTGATAAATCAGAAGGTTTAGAGAGGAGTTACTTTCTAAGCGTAAAACCCAAATGAATGAAATGTTTTTGGTTTTCAAAATTTGAACTTTGCTCAAAATCACTTATATCGTCAATGACCCCAACACAGATTTCAAAAACCACAATAATTAAAAACTATTCTTAGTTATAATACGGGAAATTAAAAGGTTCGTTGAGACTGCATTTTACGTGTCACGGTAATTTCTTCAAAGAAAGCTAACCAATAACTCCAGGCGTTAACCCTACTTTATGAAATATAGATGGTAGTGTAGTCGCAATACAATTGTAATGCTACAGCAAGCCAACTAACAAAACGATGAATGACGATTAGCAAAATCTTTCTTGTAAATTTAGAATAGAAATTGGTTATATTTACCAAATAGAAATAGACAAAGGAATTAATGCAACAACTTACAGAAGACATTTACTGGGCCCTTGTATGTTTTGGCCAAGCATCCAGTACTAAATTTTGTAGAAATATTATTTAACGATTATTTGGTCTTAAATATATTAAAAGCTTAAGTAGCGTATTTCTCCTTCAGCACTTGGGCAGATTCATCAACTATGTAACTGTCAAACTGAATTTTTATTTTTGTGGTTGTAATCTGTAAATACATTTTTTTTAAATGTAGTAAATATTTTCATTTTTCTTTAAAAATTACATATGAGTCTATGAGACTCATCGCATGCCTTTACGTAAGTAAAATGACCCATGCTGATTAGGGTTAAAAGACGAACTCCAATATAAAACAACTTCCACATTTCCTTTGATTTGGAAACATTCTAAAATAATACCTATTCCAAAAAAGCAAAAATGCACTAATTTAACAGACTTTCGACCTATTAGTTTGCTGCCTGGGCAATCCAAGGTATTTAAAAGAGTCTTGCAAGCACAAATAGATGCATACCTGAGTTCCAAAAGCCTTCTATCTGAATTCCAGTCAGCTTATAGATCTAACCACAGCACAACAACTGCTTTGCTCCAAATCAGCGATGATATGCGGAGGGCAGTTGATAGCAGGGAAGTTTGTTCTTTGGTGTTGCTAGATTTCAGCAAGGCTTTCGATCGGATTGATCATCAGCTTCTGATTTATAAACTCAAAGAAAAAACATTTCAAGTTTTCTGCCACTGCGAGTCAATTGGTTCATTCATACTTATCTAATCGTTCACAGATTGTCACCATGCACAATTCCATATCCGGTTCTAATAACACTTATTCTGATTTTTCCCAAGGTTCAATTTTAGGGCCTATTTTATTTATGATGTATTTTGATGATTATGATTAATGACACATTGTAAATATAATTTATTTGCTGACGATGTTCAAATTTATAGATTTTGTAATCCTACGGGTATGGTGAACAGTATTAATAAAGTCAATTTGGGTATAGGCCAAATTGTAAAATGGTCCGTGAAAAATCGTCTGGGTATTAATATTGAGAAGACTCAATCTATTTTAATATCGTCCCACGTTCGATGCGTCGACGATTTACCGAAAATTTTTGTGAAAGGAGCCAGCATTAATTTCTCTGATGCTGTTAGCAATCTTGGTTTAACTTTTCATCAAACCCTATGTTGGAATTCGCACATCGAAGCAGTTAATAGGAGGATAAGCTCTGGGCTACGACTAAATGCTTTTCTAATGAACTCAGACATAGATTGGTCAAATCTTTCGTACTTCCTCATTTTCTTTATGGTGATGTGGTCTTTTTTGATCTGCAAAAGAATTACTTTTCCGAGTTATATCTCTTATTATTCCAACTTGCTATTCGGTGGCTCTCTTCATGAATTATATACTTTTCGAGTGTGCTTATTTATTTACAAGCTTTTAAGACACCAACAACCGAAATATATCTTTGACAAGTTGGTAAAATCTTCTGATCGCATGCAAATGTTGAAGCCATAGCCAGAAATAAATGTAAATTGATAAATTCGTCTTTCTTTGTTAGAGGGATAAGCTTTTGGAACAATTTGGACATTAATATTAGAAGATCTAGTTCCCCGGCCATTTTTAGAAATAAATACTTTCAACATTTTAATTTTACTCTTTAACAGTTTAGTTGTAGTCACTTCTTTTTTATACTATACATTTAACTTAATTCTTTAGTCAGCCTCAGCAGTAATGTAGAAGTTTTTTTCTTATTAGGTTCATGGCCATGTGGTGATGGTAATTAGTTAAGTATTGAAAGTACAATGAAGCGTTTTTTCCGTGAAAAATGTTAATTTCCGATTCGTGTTCCACGAGAAGGAGAAAAATGATGTCAAAATCTTTTCAGATGAAAAAAACTTTCTCTCCGAATATTTTGGACGTGAAAATATAAATAAATTGATCAAATATATTTTAAAATTAGTTTTCCTAAAATTAAATAAAAAAATAAATATTTTGATTAAATAAATGTTACCAACTAATTCCCGACAATTTAATCGTAAATTAAGGGAAATTCCTTATTAGTTTCTAAAAGTTAATTTTTTCTACCTAGTGTTTATTATGTGACAGTAGATTGAAAGGGAAGGTAGGTACATACAGTCCTTCGCCAAATTATTAGACGCACGTCAATTCTGTTGGGAAATGTTTACTTCTGGTGACTTATGTATTTCACTAAACAATTTATAGTATAGCCTTACGAAACTATTTTGTGTTAGGGTGCATTCATAATACAGTCAAACCTGTTTTTATGCGGTCGTTTTTTGTGCGATTTTTTTAAGCGGTATATGAATTATGCCGCATAAAAGAAATCGCACAAAAAAATCGCATAGAAAATAATCGGGTAAAAAAAAATCGCATAAAAACAGACCGCACAAAAACAGGGTTGACTGTACAAAGTTTAACTTTGTACTAAATAATATTTGTACTAAAAGTAGAAATACATTTTTTATCTAAATTAGAAATATTTAAAAAAATCATATTTCTAGCTGAGCTAGCTCGAAATATTGAGTGGATGCATGTTCAGTATTATTGACTCTACAATTCTTTCATTTGGCGTTTTGTGCTATCTAAGCTAGAAATAGCTCTCAGGGCATTATAAATTTTGATAATAATATTTAAAATGAGTATTTGATTGTAGATGTACTAATTAGTACTTATCGTATTTAGTAGTAGACGAACAAAAGTTATTTTTTAAAGTGGAAAAATCATCAATTGTACTTTAAATGTAATTTTTATTTGTGTATTAAAAATTATAAGGGCTAAAATTACTTGTTGTAATAAGTACTAATTTTATTCATATTAATCTACATTAATCAAATCCTAATCATATTATTATCTAAACTTATAATGCACAAAGATAGCACAAAACGCCAAATGAAAGAAATGTAGAGTCAATAATACTGAACATGCATCCACTCAATATTTTGAGCTAGCTCAGCTAGAAATATGATTTTTTTAAATATTCCTAATTTAGATAAAAAATGTATTTCTACTTTTGGTACAAATATTATTTAGTACAAAGGTTAACTTTGTATTATGAATGCACCTTAACACATAATAGTTTCGTATGGCTAGACCATAGACATTCATAATAGATATCTCATTTGACTAAAAACACAAAAAAAAATAAAAGATTTCCATTCAAATTTTATCGATGTATTGCATATACGTATTATATTTGCAACGCATTCTAAAATCATTGCCTTATAAAATACACAACACAACGATACATTGGAATTATCAGAAGTTTTTGTTTTTTTCCTTTAGTTACTATGAAATGAGAAATCTAGTATGAATGTCTATGGCTAGACTATAAAAATGTTTAGTGAAATATATAAGTCACCAGAAGTCAACATTTCCCAACAGAATTGATGTGCGTCTAATAATTTGGCCAGGGACTGTATATTTCAAACGTATAAATTTTAAACAAAAATTATTAAAATTTTTATTTAGAAACATGGAAAAGACCGAAAGGCAAAAGACCTAGCGAAGCACAAAAAGCATATCTTGTGAATTTTTTGGAGCTCAATTTGGATTTGGCTCATGGCAGGTGGTTCTAAATGATGTTAAAAATCTTTATTACGCCTAAAATGTATTATTATGTAGCTTTATCTCAGTTTATGAGGCTCGAGCACACGAGAACGCTTGGAATAATTTATCAAATTAGTCAAGTATACTAGACTAAGAGGGGCTAATAAGGAACGCGACAAAATGACGAAAATATGGGATGGACATAACCTACTATATACATTTTTTTATAAATCACATTATCGTTTTAACATTTTTATTTCAAATTATACGCAAAATATCGCAATGCCCAGTTAAGTACGATAACCAACTAAAGTAGGGTTAATGGAGCAAAAAACCCAAAACCCTTAGCAGACAATGAGGAGCGAATTATGGCAATGATGACTCCTCAAGCCGTCGACGGAGACATTACTTTACTGATTACTGGAACTTGGTGCACAACAAACACAGTAGTTGTAGCCAATACTCATAATATTTGTACTCTTTGATTTATTTTAATCATTATAACCATAATAATATGGTTATAAATTGTTGTCCACATCGATAATTTCAATAGACTCAGATTGAACAGATGGTTGAAAATTAGGTTAAGGGATTATCAATCTAATTTTCAACCATCTGTTCAATCTGAGCCTATTGATATTATCGATGTGGACAACAGTCAACAATATTGGATATTTAATTTCTGGAACATCAATGTCAATCCCAACATCAACGGTAGTATATGACATTAATTTAGAATCACATGTAGATAAGATCACCACTCCCATCACCACACGACCATCAGCCAGAAAGGCTAGAAAAAGGACCAAACCAACCTCGAGGAGAAGAAGCTTAAGTTGAAACGTGAAAAAATTCAAGTAAAATGAAAAGCTATATGTATTTAAAAACATGCTTAATACATTAAATGAAAATAAAAATGAATTATGAAATAAGAAAAACAGATGAATGTTGTTTTTATTAAAAAAAAGAAAAAAATCATAGTAAACCTAATTGAAGTAGGTAATCAGTCACTATATTTGACTGTCTCTACGCACTTCGGTTAAAGTTGGTTGTGTATGTATTTCTGAAGTCCCAGTTTCATCATTCGCTATTTCATCCGGCAAAGGAACATGAGCTTTTATTATAATATTGTGAAGCACAGTGCACGCGTTTATTATTTTTCTGGCTTTTTCGGGTAGCCGCTGTCAATTAATAGCCAAAAATATTGTTCTCCACTCGGGTACTTCTCTTCCAAAATTTGCTTTAACTAAGAGCGCCGCCATACATAGGCATCATGCGGGCCCCTCCAAATCTTGCGTTCAAATTAAATATTTGCCCGCCCTATAGTGCCCTATCCACCAAACCAATAATAACAGGAAACATTAAATAATTGCTGGTTCCTGGTTTGTCGGAAATCGCACATATTCGTAGCTATCAAATTGAGGGCTTTCGCTACTTCGGTGATGGTTCAACTAACTGACGTTTGGGACTTGACGTTACCATAATGCCTTGACCGACTGTCCGTTGGAAGTTTCCGGCCCCAAAAAACTGCAATGAGCACGACACATTTAAATGACACGGAATGCGTGTATCCCTTCGGTCTCATTAAATAGCCATCAGTTTATCAATAAGCTCTTTACAAATCAGCTTAGGGAATCTATATAAATCAGAGAACTGTCTGTCTGACAGTGCAGACAAAAGGATTTTTCATGTTCCTTAAGCGTCTTCTAATGACCCGAATATTGTCGCTGAAATGCAAAATAATTTGTTTTTGTTTATTGTACATATAACATACAAACAATAGAATTCACATCACAATGTTTTTATAAATTATAAAATTTTTTGTAAAGAAAAATATTAATTTATTGTAGTGCACTGTGTGGCTAAAATTCTATGTAAATATTTTTTGTTAAAACAATTACATACCTTTGGCATTTTCTGCTGCATCTCTCTATGATGACTCGAATTGTTAAGCTCATTATATTATTAGTGTTGCTTAAACATCGATAGTACCAAATTTCAATAGTATCAATATTTATTTAAAAACCCTATCGACACTATCGATAGTTTTGAAAATTCAAAGAAAATTCAGTTTTATTTTCATATAATTATTTATTTAAATAAAGAAAATTCACGTTTTTAGGGTTTTTTTATTCTTCAGTCGAACATTATCATATTATGATTTAGAAAAACAAGTTTCTCTAAATTTGTATCTTTTCTCGGTTACGCTTTTCGGTCATTATGTCACCTGCCTTAGAAAATATTTTTTCCGCCGGAACCGAAGTAGCTGAAGTACACAGATATTTTTTGGATAACTCCCGGAGCATAATTGTAGATTTCCCTCAATATTCCAAAACATTGTTGTGTTTTTCTATTGGAGGCTATTCGAGATATTGACGTATGTCAATAATAGTCACTTACTGAAGTAAAAATCAAGCGAGGCTGATTATTTGTTAAAAAAAAGAAAATGTCAAATTTAGTGTTTTGCCCAGCAACATTCGTGTTCACTTGTCTTGATGAATATGAAATAAGAGAAGTGGACTCTGTTTGCACAAATTGTACGGCATTATCACAGCATCTTGCTGAGTCCAGAAACCATTCTTTTTGAATCTTGGATCTAATAAGGTTCCAAGAATGGTAGCAGTTCTTGGGCTAAGGGGTTTCAGCCTTTCCTTGACTGAACTTGTTAAAGATTTGTAAACTTCTTTCGCTTCTGCTGTTATTAATTTGCCTTCAAATCCAGTCAATTTTAAGGTATAACTCCTCTAGTCAGTGGTATTATCATTGAGCAAGTGATATATTTTTCTCCTGAAATATTACTAGTTGCCACTTCAAACGGCTCAAGACTCAATATTTCTTCAATTGCATTGAAATTTCCCGCGCTTAGTGTGGGACATTCACTGATTGCAACTGCAAGCTGCCCCCGGTGGCACAGTGGTTAGCATGCTTGCTTTAAGCTCCGGAGGTCCCGGGTACGATTCACGGCGTTTGATGAAAAAATTACGGCTGGTTAATGTAGGATCAATGAATTAATCACTCATTATCCATTAATAAAAATGATTACGAAACTTCATAATGAAGCGTCCAAATCCCTCCATGGAATGTAGCGCCAGTGAAAAAAAAACCTGCAAGCTCTATTGACAATTCAAAACTCCTTTTTAGCATAAAATACGAAGTATTCCAGCGAGTTGCCACCTTCTGAATCAGTTTAGCTCCATTTTATTACCTGATTTTAGAACAATGCATAGAGTATCATTTGCTAAAGTGCTGCTTCAAAAATAGGTTACAATGGATTTGTACATAGCTAAAATATCGGCAAATGAAACAACTATAAAGCTACCTTGCGCACTGTCAAGTTGAGAAAGTGAGCATACCACAGTAAATGTCAAAATTGTAAAATTTCTGCACTCTTTTTCATACTTGCAGCATTGTCTGTAACTATGTTGAGAATTTTGTGACGGGTATTGTAGTCCATCAATATTTTAAATATTTCAATATTGATAGTAGGGACTCTAGGCTGTAATATATTAAATAATTTACCTGTAACTGTGACTTTGCTTCAGCAGAGTGATGACCTTCAATTTTTGTAGCTTTCAAAAACGGAAACATCAATTTTTCGTCTTGGACAAAATGGCAAGTGCCAGCTAGAATTTCCTCGTTAGAAGAACTGGTCCACATATCAGCTATTATGCACACATTGTCACATTTGGATAATGCCATTTTTAATTTGTTTTGAGTATCGTTATAATACTCTGAAATTAATTTTACTTTAGGATTACTTTTATCAGGCTGTATGATCTGAAGTTCGATAAGGCAACATATCTTTGACAATCATTTCTACATTATAATTTATCAAGGTTTTTCTTAATTTTAGAATTGTTATTATATAACTTATCTCTATCAAAATGATTCTTAATAGATTGCTTTGATTTTTTTGCTTATAACACATCAACATTATCATCCACTTCGTCTTTGTTTGTAACGTTTGTAGAATTTGATGAATTGATATTCTTATCATGCTTTCGTTTTAGATAATCGGCCAAGTTAGATGTATTTCCAGAGTGTTTATATTCTTTGCAGAATAAAGGATATATTACACTTAGCGAATTGATTAAGCCTGCCTGTATCCGCTTTCTTAAAATAAGTCCACAATGTAGTTTTTTGTCGATTCAATTTTAATTTAAGTTTAACACAATTTCGAGAATGTTTGCACATTGCAATTTGCAATTATACATCAAGTTGAAAATACATATAGCGAATAAATTTAGAAAAAATAATTAAACTAGACAAAAAAACTATTACCAATACAATATGTACACGAACAGACCAGCCGTTGCGATATATTGCCAAACTCAAAAGCAGAATTATATACATATGTATTTGATTTTACTCGGTATACCATTGTGAACTAAACTGTAAACTAAACTTCAAGCAAAAAGGAAACTAAACGTAATAAGATGAACGACCATACAATTGCGAATCATTTTGTCATAAGGGAAATAAAACAAAAAAATATTGTGACAAGGGCACAAGCGATTCGTTCTTTGGGCTTTAGGAAAGTGTCGCGCTGATGATTGTTTTGTAAAATTGAAAAAAATTAGGAACTATCGATAGATGAACTGAACGGTAGGATGTATTATTAATAATTGGCCTCTTTACTTTTCTGATTAACCAATCGAAAACTTTAATACACAGACAAACCTCTCTTTCTATTATTTTTGTGGGCATAAACCACAAAGAAATGAGAGTTTTCCTTGAGTTTTTGATTTAGTGAATATAATTCGCTAGATCAGTACGTTCTTGCCCCATATGTAAAATGTATAAAGTGACAGTTGTATTTTATAGTTTATTCGTAGCTACTTGAGAAGAGTAGACTGAACTTTTCAGTACGAAACCAAACTACCAACATTTGGAACTCAAGGAGGGTTCTCATTTTATGTAAGGGTAAAATGCACTTTGTCTAACCCTTGGGGTAAAATACGGGGAGGGGGGGGAGGGGATTAATATTTCTACTTTTTTGGTAGATGTATTATTATTATTAATAATTGGCCTCTTTATTTTTCTGATTAACCAATCGAAAATTTCGCGAATGCCATTATTGTTAATATATAGTATTTTGTACATCAAAAGCCGAAAGAATCTTATTGATTTTAATGCACAGACAAACTACTCTTTCTATCATTTGTTTGTGCATAAAACACAGAAATGAGAGTTTTCCTTGAGTTTTTGATTGAGTGATTATAATTCGCTAGATCAATACGTCCTTGCCTCATACGTACTGTATGAAGTGAGAATTGTATTTTAGTATTTTGGTCCTAGCTACCTGAAGAGTAGATCCATGGTATAAATATACAAGGTATGTTCTAACCAATCGACATACCGCCATTTTTCCTTTTAGTGACGTCACTTTGAGTAATATATTTCATAACGTTTGACTCCGTTTGGTTGGAATTTGTGTTATTTTCCGTTGAAACTTATTTCTATTCCCAAAACCTACAAATATTCTTATAAACCTAAACCAATTCGCAAACAAATATCCAAATTGACTCTGAGTGACGTCACGCTCGTGCGTTCAGCTGTTAAGCATACCTTGTAATATTTGTATCATGGGGTAGACCGAACTTTTCAGTACGAAACCAAACTACCAACATTTGGAACTCAAATACACTTTGTATAACCCTTGGAGTTAAGTACGGGGGGATTGATATTTCTACTGTTTTTGGTAGATGTAGGTATTATTAATAATTGGCCTTTTTATTTTTCTAATTAACCGAACGAATACAATTTAATCTGTGGACTAAGTGACGATACGCTGCAATTTTGTGTTGGTACGGATGATAAGAACTATTGTGTATTGTGTGATCGGTTTGAGTGGGTTTTCTATAAATATTGAAGTGGTGTACCTGATTGACGTTAGAAATTGTTATGTCCAGAAAATTAATAGTTGTATTGGTGGTTTTATATCTCCAATGTGAAGCTGATGTTATTGTGGATATTATTCATATAGTTTTGTAATGTTTTTAGTTGCCGAGTTGAACTTTTGAATAAAACTAAAATGGCATCAACATACCTGTGCCAATAAATTATGTTGTTTTCATATTAGTTAGGTTGCTATTGGCGTGCATTCTTTAGAAGATATTCAAATAAATATTGGCTAAAGTTCCAAATCCGTAATCCGTAAAGTTGGGTATAAAATATATTATCATGTTGGAAATAATTTTGCCTCGTGATTGTTTTCAGTAATTTGTCGACTTTACTGACAATCATTTGATCCATATTGTGTTCCACTAATAATTGGCTGCTAATACTTAATGTACAGCTATGGGGATGTTGGCTTGGCATACATATTTATTACGTCAAATGATGCTATGTAGCTTAGCACCATTTGGATTGTTACCATATCTAATTTTATCAACTAATTCGATGTTGTTCTACAAAGACCTGTCATCACGTAATGTAATGTGTTGTGAAAACCATCTATTCCTTAATATTTATTTTGTGTAGTCTGTATCTGTAAGACAGGTGTAGCAAACTGTCAAAATATATTCAGCAAAAAATAAAAATATTCAGCGTTATGCTGAATTATTTTTTCATTACGGCAACAATAATCGCACACTTTTGTTCCGTGAAATAAAACTAATAAAAAAGATGTGACGAAAGGGAAATAAGTAGATTTTAGCATAGAACGAGAACTCCAGACTAGAAATCCATACCAACATCTCGTAAAGAGAAAGAACCTAGCGTCTGCCCCTTCAAATCCATCCCCCCCCCCCCCCCTCAGACTGCCGAACACACCTCTTGCAAAATGATTAGATGATTTTTATATTTATTGATAGTGGCGTAAAATGCTCGGTAGCCTGCTGCGATCCTCGATAAAATGTCCACAGAAACGAAGTTTCGCTCAGTGATCAGTAACCCTAGTTATTTGAACTGATTCACATTTTCATATTGAGTCTCCTGAAATGAAGTCTCCACGACTCTGCCTTCTCGCGATGACCATGTATTTTTTCTTCGTTTCATTGATCTGAAGGCATATTTCTTGGGCTGTTAATTCCACTGGGAGGAGGACTTCTTGCAGAGAGATGATGCTGCGACCCAGAATGCAAACATTGTCAGCATATGCTAATAGCTGGGTTGATTTATAATACAGGCAGCTACGCTGCGCCATATTGAGCTGACTAATAACATACTCCAATGATAGATTGAAAAGAGTTTGAGCTATTGGTCTCCTTGCCGCACTCCAGATGTTATCTCAAAGTCATCCGAAATTTCATCTTCTCTAAGCACCTTGCATAATGGCCTACAGATTAAAAGCTGGCACATTCAAACGAATTTTGACGGTATGCCAAGGTAGGACTAAACGTTCCATAACATATTCCTCTTAATGCTGTCGTACGCCTGTTGGAAGTCTATGAATAGACTGTGTACAGGGATGTCCTTTTCATAGCATTTCTCCAGCACAATTCTCAGCGTAAAAGTTTGATCGGTCGTTGATCTATTTGGACGAAAACCAAACCACACCCAAGATCCTCTACCTATCAGTTGATAACTTTTTGCCATGATTACGTTGGCTAAAAACCTTGTAACTTGTGTTCAGCAAAGCTATACCGCAATAGTTGATAGTGCATCAAGTGCACAAATAAGAGCCGTCTTCAACTCTACTGGGATTTCTTCTCTATAGACCAAATTATTGATATTAGTTAAAACATGCGATAGAACAAACAATCGCCGCCATATTTGAGCATTGTTGCAGATACCATCCTCACCACCCGGTCTTATAATTTTTCGTGCGATATCACGTTTCGCGTAAGCTAACAAAAGAATTCTGTTAATGATCTCATGATCTCCGCAGATTGGTGTCCCCTCGCTCTACTAAATGTATCGTTACAAACCGATAAAATATACCGTAGTTATAGAGGTATCACTTCAATAAAAATTGTTATATATGTTTATGTTCCCATAAAAGCAAAAAGGGTTGATTCATATTTTAAATCATATTTTTTTATAAAGAAAGTTAGCTTAAAACAATTTTCCTGTTGACTATAATCAAAATAAATATGATGTACATATTCAAAAAATTCACATTTGTATTGTAAGAAATTAGTTGCACTATTAAGAAATGTAGGCCCGAAGCCTGACCTTCAAGCAGAACAGCTATACACAAAATCTACATAAATGCAAAACTGATAAAAATAAACCTTGGTATGGAATTTTTAACGGTTTCCAACAATATATCGAAAACAAAGCCAATTATCTTGTAAAAAAAAAAATGTAAATTACCTTCACAAAATTTAAACAAATTAACATTTTGTAATATCATATAATTTGTTATTTATTCAATTTCTCTTTTGGATTAGAAAAAGATAAACATAATGTTATGTAATAATACAGATTTATTATTATTTGGAAATTAAACAAGGTAAAGCTATACTTGTAGTGTTGATCTTCCAATTGTTTTGCGCGATGTTATCATTACGGCTAATCGATTTACGTAGAAATATAAAGATTTCTATTTACGTCTTTGAAATTTTCAAACTCGAGCTTTTCAGGCATCCTTAATTAATTAAACGAAAATATCGGACGAGGGTAATTTTATCATTTTTTTATTTCTTTTAGGTACTCGTATATTCTCGTTGTATGCTGGTCCATATTTCCTAGACATTTTCTTAAACTAAGTATAATCTGCTGCCTCGAACAAGACAATAGATTCACGCGAATATTTTGGTAAAATTAAAGAAAATCGCTTCATTGAATTGTTTTTATAATACAAACGCTATAACAAACGAGCTCCAGTTACCGTTTCAATTCTTATCACGTGCCAGCTCTTAAAATCGCAAAATTTGCAAAACCAATTAATCTAAAAAATAGAACTTGTTTTACAAACACGTGAATGACATTTTGAGTAATTTGTTATATGGCCATACATTTGTTAACCTGTTTGTATATTATAGTATGTACATATATCAGTAAATCAGACAAATTGTGCGGCAAAAAACAAACTATAAACTATCGATTTTACAGATTTTTTGTGGGCACCATTCTATTTGGTGTGAGAAATTTCAGTTTTTTTTTGGTTTATGGTTTTATAAGATTTCCTAATAAATGTGATCTACATAAAATTTGATTTTTTACTTCCTATACCAAACCAATTGATCGACCACCTATTTATATTTGACTAATTTACAAGCTTGCAAATCTGCAAATTGTTCAATTGGTTTTAATTTTTTTATTGTCACTTAATCAATAAAATATAATTTATCAATAAAATTAAAACTGTGTACCCACCAAGAAAGAATACAAAAAATACGAGAATACAATATTTTAGTGAAAATTAAATGGACAAAATTTACACCTTCTTAAACACACCAATACCATTTATCCTATACTTAAGTAAAACAATGTGGAATTTTTAGAATACACAAAAAATTTTTTTTTAGTTCACAATATTTTTTATTGCTTTTTGATTGATTGTTTGGTTTTAAAATTTTAACAACAGAAAGATTTTTTTTACCAAATTACTTTTTTTTGTGTTGTACGAGTTTATTATAGATTTATATTTCTTTAAAGCACAACGGGATCTATATCGAAGAATAACATTGAACCACACCTATTTCATATTTCATAAATTGTATGGTCCCTGAAAGTTATTTGATTGCATTTTTATTAATTTATCGTTGTGTTCAGATCTGCTACTATTACTATTACTAATTTATGATTTCCTGAGATAATTAGTTTGCCAATAATATAAATATTTATTCATTATGCTAATTGTAAGTAGGATGTAAACAAGAATATTGATGAAATTATTGAACTTCACGCTGTGAGGTAAGGGATTCAGTTCTTAAACGAAGATTAAAACTCACACTTTTAAAATTGCACTGTAAAGCAACAGTTTCGATTTAAAAATTGATTGCTTACTAACAAGATGTGATCATCGTTGATTGATAACAAATCGATTTTGAATGCATGATGATCGATAATAGGCTTAATAAATCTACATATATCCTAAAAAATATTATACAGAACAATAAACATAATAAATCAAAACTTGGGGAGTTTTTATCAACAAGATATTGGGAGCTTCCAAAATACAAGGTTGAAAATTATACAGTGGCTCAAAATGAAACTCGGACAGGAATAAAATTCAAATTAACAACGAAAAACACATGAAATTTTTATTATAATTATAAAACACAAAGTACTTTTATTTAGTATGATTAGTTGGCATAAGAAAAAATTAAATACAACAACAAAATTCATTTTAACAATGTTATGAAAAATAAAATAAACAAACAAATTCCAATTTTACATCAAAATGAAACTTGGACTTGTTCTAATAGTTAAATTTAACAATATCACTATGATACGTTATATATCAAAGAATTAATATTTGATAGGAAGTCTTTTACTTTTCCGCACCGCAGCGAGTCGCCTTGGCATGGATGACAAGTTTTTCGCAATAAGCTGGCTCAATTTTGCTCCATTCTTCTCGCAACGCCCGTTTTAGCTGTTCCTTGTTGCTGATATTGTATTTTTTTAATTTTTCTTCTAAACGGCCTCATAAATGTTCAATCATATTCAAGTTCTGAGACTGGGCAGGAGTTTCTAATACATGAGGACAGTTGTACAAAAGACATAACCGAATTTTGTGTGCCTTATGTTTAGGGTTGTTATCTTGTTAGGAAGCAAAATTCTATTTTATCCCCAAAATTTTGGACGCTTTGCGACAAATTCGATTTTAGAGTGTTGAGGTACATACATCCCCATATCATCACAGAACCACCGCCGTGCTTCACTGCTCTGTTTTGGGTCTTCTCCATATGTAACTCCGCCCGTTTGATCGAAATATATTAAATTTACTTTCGTCCGTAAATAATACATATTTTCAAATAGAAAAATCTTTCTCCTTATTCATATTGGCAAATAGTTTTCTTTTGACTCGATTGGCTTGGCTTATAAAAGGTTCATTTGCGAGCTACTTGGCCATTAAAATTATGCTTCCGCAAAATATTTCAAATGTTTTCGGGATTGGCTTTTTTATAAAGAAACTTTTCAGTTTCAACTGCTAGTTTTGGAGCACTTAAAAGAGGATTTTTTTTTTATTTGTTGAATAATCCATTCTTCATCCACGTGTTGAAGCGTTTTATAGAACGGTTTTGTTGTTCTTATAGTGCTGCCTAAGCTCTACTGATGTTTGACGCCTCAGTTTAGTAAACCACACTAGTTTTTTGGATGGGTTTAAGAATAATATCATTGATAGTCGGTTCCACAGCATTTTTCGTAATCTCTAGTTAACTCGCACTCAAGTATCTTGTATTTATTCAATTGGTTCTTGCGTGGAAAAATGTAACCTGTAGATAAATATGTAGGTATGTATTAGTTGAAAAACAATCAGGGGCCCTATTCTCGAATTCCACATCCATTTTCCACATGTGGACATCTGTCAAAATTTATAAATGTATGCGTATTACACACGCAACCAAATACCCTATATGGGGAATTTTTTTACCTGCTTATACCCATTCGGAGTGCCGAAAAAATTCCATTATTCCATTTAATTTTATGAACTTTGACAGATGTCCACATGTGGAAAATGGATGTGGAATTCGAGAATAGGGCCTCAGGTTCTAAATTTATAAATAATGGATAAATCTTTCCACACAAAAAAAAACTCGTTTCTCGAGATAGATATTTGAGTGCGAGTAAATTAGAGATTATGGAAAATTTTCTGAAACCAACCATGAATATCGGCACATATGTAACTGAAAAAGACCACTGCACGAGCGGGATTATATTTGAGACTGTTTTTATCCCAACATTTCCACCCAAATACTGTAAGGTACGTTTATTCGTAAAACAAATGTGATGGCCGAGTCTCATTTTGATGTAAAATTGGAATTTGTTTGTTTATTTTATTTTTCATAACATTGTTAAAACGAATTTTGTTGTTGTGTTTAATTTTTTCTTATGTCAACTAATCATACTAAACTAAAATTCTTTGTATTTTCTAATTCTGATAAAAATTTCAAGTGTTTTTCGTTGTCAATTTTAATTTGTTGACTGTCCGAGTTTCATTTTGAGCCACTGTCTCAAATACCAGGAATTACAGCAAGTACGGCAACCCATACATATATACATATACTAACAAAGTTGGACAAATAAAAAACAAATCCAGGGCCGCCTAACTATGCAATTCGATGACTATTTACGACGGCTGTGTTTTGTTTTATAAAGTACAGGAAGAAAAAGGAAAACAATAACTATTGTTTTCTTTTTTCTTTCTGCACCTTCGTCGTCGAATTGCATAGCTGGCCAAATACGTTAGGCCCCAGTTTATTCTATTGCGCGCCTGTTCTACAAAAAAGTACAGCGCCGGCTCCAGATATTTGAGTGCCCTGCGCGAAAATTGTTGGGCACCCCTGTTATTTTTTTCAATTTATAAAAAAATGAATTATGAAATTGGGAGTTTAGGCCCGATTGTATGAACGAAGATAAATGATTAATCCTCTGATTTAGCGTAGTTTGCATTGTATGAAGTATGAACGATGCTAAATCAGAAAATTAATTCATGATTTTTTTTACCATCCGTTTTATCCTCTCTTTTTGGTGATTGAATCAGAGACTAAACAAATTTGTTTTTGTTTTTTTTTGATATTTCAAATGTGAGTGTATCATACCAAAGCCTACTTAATAAATAAAGCCTCCATGATGAAAAGAAGCTTTTTTTATGGTATCAAAAAATCAAAAAAAAATGTTTATTTCATAGTTTTTGTATGGAGAGACATGACCTCAGTTTATTCAAAATATATTAATGAAAATTGACTCGAAATTAATTTTATTTTAATTCAATTGCATCTCTAAACTTCCGTTTCCACCTGACTTGGAGGATTTTTTCGTGAGCTTTTCCAATTTACGATAATAATGATAACAAAATAAGATATTTTTAATTTGAAAAAGCTTAAAAATAGAGTACATATATGTAAAAAAGAGACAGACATATAAAGGGAAAGGCATGACATTTACAATGCTAAACATAACAAACAATATGGAAACACGGTTAATATACGGAAAATGAAGCAAACCTATAATATGAAGCATTTTATCAGATGCAGTAAATAAAAAGAAAACAAAAAGCATGAAAACAAATATTGTTGATTTAAAATTTTCAAAATATATATTTAATTGTTTCATATTTATTTGTACATTAAAATATTTTTGTCAAATTATTATTATTGAGACGATTTCCAGCCAGGAATAATGAAATAAAATATCTTGTTATGTATCTGAAAAAGCTTAAAAATGAGTACACAAATATAAAAAAGATATAAACATATTATGAAAAATAAAATGGCGCCCGCACGGCATTTACAATAATAAAAGAACAAAATATATAGGAACAAGGTTCACACACATAATGGAAAATCAACACTTTTATATACATATATACTTTTTGTTTTCTTTTTATTTACTGCATCTGATAAAATGCTTCATATTATAGGTTTGCTTCATTTTCCGTATATTAATCGTGTTTCCATATTGTTTGTTATGTTTAGTATTGTAAATGTCATGCCTTTCCCTTTATATGTCTGTCTCTTTTTTACATATATGTACTCTATTTTTAAGCTTTTTCAAATAAAAAATATCTTAGCCTTGTCTTGAAGGAATAATTAATTAGAGCATAATTTGATTTAGCAGTGTAATATTACACAGCTAATGTGAAATACGAACATAATTTAACCATTTTTAGTACATTTTAGTACTATAATTAATTATCTTAAATACCCATAATTAATTGGAACATACTTCTACTTCTCGGAAAATACTGGTGGATCGCTTCGATCAATTTGTCAAAAAATTTACAAAATGAATGTTTTCTGTTTTCTATTGTGTATGTGCGCGTTTATTTTATTTTGCAGGCTCAAACATTCACTGATTATCTTTTCTTGATTTTTTGGATTGCTAATTTTTTTTCAAATACAAATTAAAAAGCATTCCAAATTCGCTTCAGTGCTAAAAGTAAATAACATTCATTGGGCCAGATACACGATACTCTAGCAATTCGCAAATCGATAAATATGGTGGATTTGGTAATCGAAAATTTGCTTGCATAAGCTACTCGATTATTTTAGCAAAGTAAAATATATTTTTGTATTCAGCACAAACGATAAAGTGCGTTAATGTATCTCATTTTCTGAAATTCAGAAACAAATTGGGTTGCTAAATTATAGTGTATAACATTTCTAGCAAATTCGCAAAAAATAACTGCTTATCTGAGTATCGAGTATCTAGCCCATTGACGCCTATTTCAAACTAGTCAACTAGTTTGCGAATTTGACGAAAGGAGGGAGAATAGTAGTTTACTTTTACCGTCAAGACGATAACTCCAAATTATGATCATAAAATTAATTTTTAGAACTATAATTAATTTTGCCGTCAAGACAAGGCTCTTATTTTGTTATCATTATTATCGTAAATTGGAAAAGCTCACGAAAAAATCCTCCAAGTCAGGTGGAAACGGAAGTTTAGAGATGCAATTGAATTAAAATAAAATTAATTTCGAGTCAATTTTCATTAATATATTTTGAATAAACTGAGGCCATGTCTCCCCATACAAAAACTATGAAATAAACCTTTTTTTTTTTGATTTTATGATACCATAAAAAAAGCTTGTTTTCATCATGGAGGTTTTATTTATTAAGTAGGTTTTAAATGTCAAATTCGGAAATTGAATTTTATTTTCCTCTAAATAAACAAAAAAAAATTTTAATAAACATCAACAAAGCAAACGTCATAGAAAAAGTATTGCCATTCATACAAAAAACGCTGTAAAAGTCTAAACTTTTATTTAGCATCGTTCATACAATTGACCAAAAGTAACATCCTTGAGTAGTGATTAATCAATACTCTCGGATTTTTTTTTCATTTAGAGGTATTCATACAATCGGCTCTTAGTAAGAAAATAAGAAATCAAATTTAGAGCAAGTTGCAATCCGACATTTTATTGGAATTATGTAGTTTTAAAACTGCATAGACTCGAAAGAAGGAGTACCTAATGTATGGATGTTAAAGTAGGGAATTTGAGATAAATAGTAGACACTATAATTATATTTTGTTGCTTTAAGTTAATAATAATATGTAAGGCAATAAGAATCAAATATTTAATAATTTGTAAGGATATAAATCTTCAATTTTATCTTTTCTAATGAAAATAAGAATGTTAATTGGGGACGAATAATCAAGAAGCTCGACAAATTTTTTAATACTGATGAGTTCATCACATAAAATATCCCATTCAATTTCGGAAGTCTCATCAACTGTTAAAACCAACATAAGATCGTTACAGTGCTTTTCAAGTTCTTCTCGTTTTGGCAGATTTTTTAGGACGTAGAGGAATCCTCAGGTTTCGGCATGCTGATTAATTAGTCCAAATCTTTCTTGAATCGACATCATTACGGTATCAAGCAATATGTTGAAAAATTCTATTTTAAATTGTTTTTTCGCTAGACATTTTTACTTCCCAACGTGTGTCGCTAAGTCTTTTTAATATCAATAATTTGACAAGATTCGTTAAAATTTGCCAACGATTAATAGACGCGGCGAACAATGAATTAAAGCTTCCCAATATTTCAAATAATGACAAGGTCTTTAAAGACGATCTAGCTGCATCGCACAACATCAGGTTTAAGTTGTGGCATTCACAGGCCATGAAAAATGCCATTGGATTTTGCGCAATATAGAGTGATACTCATCAATCTATTGAAAACATTTTTCCTTTAAGTAGTGATTATTGGAGAAATGATGGTTGGTTGCATCTTTAGGATATCGTGTAACTTTGATTTGTCTGGGCCCTTGAACGACAAAATAATCAGTAATTTTATTGTAAAGAGTTTTAGGCCATAAAGCTGGGTCTGAAAAATTGATTAAGTTTAAGTTTGCAGAATCGTCAAAATTTATTTGATCGGATACAGATGGGGGAAATCAACTGATCTTCTATTGAAGGGCTTTCGTTAGAATTTTCGATCGAAGGATCTTCTGACATATTCGAATTATGAATTTCATAAACCTCAACAAATTAAAAACTTTGGTTTTACCGAAATACATTTGTGTATATAGTAGGGACATGGTGCCATTAGAACGCAATACAGGATGATAAAAGATTGCCTTATTTTATAATCAACATTTAGTAAGTTCCATTAGAGTGTAAAATACAATTTTGCGCCCTGCACGGCTGCACACCTCGATCACCCCTCGAGCCGGACCATTCGAAAAATTGTTGCAAAAAATGTGGAAACTGCTTCGGTATAGGATGAAAAAAGCAAAATATACCATCGTAATGATCATTCAGAAGAAAATATTGCTGCTACAGTAGATTCCGGTTAATTGGGAGACATTGGTACCAGAGAAGCATTATACATTAGATTCCGGTTAATTGCGACACATCGGAACAAAAGAAGTTTTGTATAAAAAAATTTGTTTTTTGATGGATATATAGTGGAGGATTTTGCTTCGCAAGCACGAATAACATCAATCAAATTGATTTAAAATCAATTACCACGATAATAGAATTGATGCACAATAACAAAAAATGGCGTAATATTGTATATCACCTAAAAACCTAAAGTTTATTCGCCTTTAAAGCGCCGCAAGAGGCGCTACAATAAATCTGAGCCAAAGGTGGTCATATGTCAAAATGCTTTGGTAAATAGTGTAATGTAAGTATTATTGATAAACTATTTTTATTTTACAATAATTTAATACGTAAAACCTATTTTATTTGCGTTCAAATGTATATTATAATAATATAATTTTGTTTATTTCAGATCAATTAAATTTGTTCAAAAGAAAAGGTACGTTTGCAATGTGTGCGTAATTTGTCACAATAATTACTGAACTTTGGTACACTACACATTTTTTTTTACTTTTGCGGTTGCTCATACTCGATAAATTTCATTTTTACTAATAAAACCTTATTTTAAAATACAAATTAAGAAACAAAATCACTGAGTTACATGTGAATTTTTTTTTTTTAACGTTTGGCCCCCTTTGGCTCTAGTTCTTGAATAGTCTGCCAGATATCAGCCACTTCGCGTTAAAAGGCGAATAAGCAAAAACTCCATACTCAATTATCAAAGCGCAAAGGCAAACTAAAATTTTAATGAAATTAATATATTTGTATTGCTATGATTGCTCAGTTTGTACCAATTTATCATATAGTGTATTTTGTTGACCAAAATTGAATCCAAACTATTTTGGGTTTATTTGTTTCCCAAGAAAATAGCCAATTTGATTTAATTGACAAAAGCCAACTTTTCGAAATAAAATAAAAATTTAATATGTAATATGACCTGGTGGCAGGTATCATAACCAAAAATTTGAATTGGGTTTAATTTAACCCAATATTTTTTTGGGTTAATGTTATTCTTGCGAGGGTTTATCCTATGCAATTGTTGTTGTAAATTTTTCAAGGAAATACGCTTATAATAAAAAAAAATCAATGATATTCGGCTAACTTCATTTCAAAGTGCGGAGTAATACCACAGAGAAGGATATAAGAGTAGTTTCTTCCATACATTAAAATGGTATTCGATTCAAAAACAGCTTACTTTATAATATTTATTTGAGTCTTATGAGGAAAAGAGATCATCTATCCTTTTTCATACTTCTTTAAAGAACAACAAAGCGAAAAAGTACTATTTATTTATGAATGAACCAAACATTTCAGTATACTTAACGTAGCAACGTACATTTTTTTTCAATTACTATACTATTATACGGCGATTGTCATGTGAAGGACCGTGCTTGTACAAAAATCAAGGCAGTCCTGATTTGTTGTAAATTTTTTTTTCTATAAACAGAAAAAATTATTGTTTGATTGCATAAGTAGTGAAAAATGGTGGTTTTCTTTTCTCATCCTACCTGAAAATGTAAAGAGATTTTCTTCTACGATTTTTCAATCATTAATTCTAAACATATTGAGGATGCAAATTATCGAATAATATATTCAATTCGAGTGAATTTTAGTTCATAAATATTTAAGTCAAAATGACCGAATTTGCATTAGTTTTTATGGGAAATTAAAAGAAGTAATATTTCCACCCGTATTACGGGCTTTTTCTTCAAGTTTCTCAAAAATGGAATTTTATTTATACAAAGCCATTATGGTGCATTAAAACCCGGTTTTGGTCGGCTTTTTGGGTTTTTCATTAAAACATTCTATGCATATAAACAGATGCACACATACACATGTTAAGAATGTTTATTTGTGTTCTGATTTTGAATGATAATGAATGAAAAAGCCTTTTTGTCTTTGAGAAAAATTTAGTTAATTATTGTAGATCAATAAAATATTAATTTCTCAATCAATAAAGAATTAATTCGTTTTCAAACATTTCCAGCCATTCTCCTTTAATGACAAGTTCGATATGACTGCGTAATATTGATAATAAATAACTTTTACTATTATGCACCAACACTAAAGTATTTTATGAAAAATTCAGTTTTTTCTCTTATAAAACGCATTAAAATATAAATCCAGTGTACAATTTTGTTAATACTCTCTGTGGTCTAAGCGGTTAATGGGGCTTGAAAAGACAATTGTGTTAGTTTTTGCTTAGCGCTTACAAATGTAGAGACTTTATATTTATTTTTTGGTATACATATATTAGGCGCATCCAGCTCTAGGTGCGCATACCTTAAATATGTAACATCTGCATTTCTAAAAGCGCTGAACGTAAAATAAGTAAAAAAAACAAATTTACTACGGTCTACGTATTTTATTTTATACCCAAGTTTCCCAAAAAAAACAATCTTCTATTTGAAATTGTGTTTGTTTTATAATATAAATTCAATGCAAACGAATTATATTTCCATGAACTAACTGCCCAATTTCGTCCAACTAAATATTTCCCAATTTTACAACCTATGATATGTCCAATTTCGTGCAACTAAATATATGTAAATCTCAAATGGGGAACCTATAGAAGATGAGAATCAATTGCGATTGATACAATATTCACGCCTCGTTAAAGATCGATGGATTTTGGAAAACATTATACCTATTTGACAAACTAATTGTGCTTCGTATAATAGTTAAACGTTTTTTAAAATCCATTGTGAGATTACCTTTTGACTTTTTCTAATGCAGAGCTCTCATTGAAGCAAATTTAATAAAAATTCATAAGCGAAATTCATTGTATTATTTATTTAATTTTTCATTATTTTTTTTTTATTTTCTGCATGCTTATTTGGATGCTTTGCGAGATTTAGTTTTTGAAAATTCAATATTCAAAACGGACCAATTGCAGTTTTTCCTTATTAACACTAAAATCAAAAACTGAATCAGGCTTCGAATATGTCGATAACGATAACATATGTTCGTCGGATCAGTCAAAAATGGAACATACTCATTTTCTATCATGTTTACGTATTCTTCGATTGGTTACGTTGGTAGAACTACAATAGCTGTGGTAATATTTTTCTAAAACGTTAACCAAGCTTTGAGCTATTTCACAAAATTTGTCTGATGGAGCTTGGAATGGATTTTTTTTCATTTATAAAGGTGTCACAAATGTTGATTTCGTTCCCTTTGTTTAACAGCTTTTCTTGACAGCTTCCACAATCAATTTTCTTAAAAATGCAATAACCGGCATAGTATACTATTGCGTTGTCTTTAATTATGTGTAAATCTGTCTCTTCAACAATTTCGTCGGATTGTGTAATATTGCCAGTTGTCGAATCATGGGTTTTATGGCTATACTCATATTCCGTTTTGAAACTACCCAAGTAGCAATCTGATACCACAGTTTTAAAAAAACCATAAAATTAGGTTCATATTGGTTTTAATGTAACTAGTTATTTTAACACGGTATCTAATTCCAATCCAAATCAATGTTGATTGCCTCATCGGATATGCAATTTTTAAACGGGAAATTCAACGCGATTTTCTACAACTATATATTTCATCATCGGTCAAGTCGATTTGGTCGTAAGTCGCATTTTATTAGAAAAAAATACAAAACAAAGCTAAAATTAAGAGTTATAGCACAGATAAGAATATCAGATGAACCAAGCCCGAATGATTTTGCGGTTTTATGAACTGGAACCCAATATTAAATGTGTCTGTAATATTTTATCTTGGACTCAAAATAATACAAAAATGAGTCACGTAACACCATCTATCGTAAATAAATATAAATATTTTTGAACAAATATTTGCTTTTATTGAACAATTTATTTATTATATTAAATTTTAAAGTTAAATTATTACAGCAAAAATTGTAATTGTAATTTTTTACAGCAAAAATGGGCGAAATCATTAAAAAATAATGAGCTTATTAAAATGTGTCTCTACTAACTGTGTTTCTTCTATTAAAGACTAGATGGAACCTCAGTATAAATAATTTAAATTGGTTTGAGTTTCAGGTTTTGGGTTCCAGATTGAATTGCCAAAAACTTGTTCTGCTTGAAACATCTGATATTCTTATCTGTGGTTATAGTCATATTGAACTGAAAAACGAATTAACTCTAAATTGACTTCATTGGAGAAATTAATATTTTATTGATCCAAAATAATTAACTAAATTTTTCTCAAGGACAAAAAGGTTTTTCATTCATTATCATTCAAAATCAGAACACAAATAAACATTCTTAACATGTGTGTGTGTGTGCATCTGTTTATATGCATAGAAGGTTTTGATGAAAAATCCAAAAAGCCGACCAAAACCGGGTTTTAATGCACCATGGCTTTGTATAAATAAAATTTCATTTTTGAGAAACTTGAAGAAAAAGCCCGTAATACGGGCGTAATTATTACTTCTTTTAATTTCCCATAAAAACTAATGCAAATTCGGTCATTTTGACTTAAATATTTATGAACTAAAATTCACTCGAATTGAATATATTATTCGATAATTTGCATCCTCAATATGTTTAGAATTAATGATTGAAAAATCGTAGAAGAAAATCTCTTTACATTTTCAGGTAGGATGAGAAAAGAAAACCACCATTTTTCACTACTTATGCAATCAAACAATAATTTTTTCTGTTTATAGGAAAAAAAATTTACAACAAATCAGGACTGCCTTGATTTTTGTACAAACACGGTCCTTCACATGACAATCGGCATATAATAGTATAGTAACTGAAAAAAAATGTGCGTTGCTACGTTATACTGAAATGTTTGGTTCATTCATAAATAAATAGTACTTTTCCGCTTTGTTGTTCTTTAAAGAAGTATGAAAAAGGATAGATGATCTCTTTTCCTCATAAGACTCAAATAAATATTATAAAGTAAGCTGTTTTTGAATCGAATACCATTTTAATGTATGGAAGAAACTACTCTTATATCCTTCTCTGTGGTAATACTTCGGAGTTTTACGACACAGGAGGTACCTAAATTCGACTTCAGAGATTAAAAAAATTATTGTTTGGTATTAAAACCTAGAAGTGGTTCCTTTTTTGGTTGGCCGATGGAACATCTTACAGTGTGGTGAGCAGTGCATTCAATCTACCAATCTCGACAAATTTTAACATGGTTCAGCGTATAATGGGCATGATTTTGAATTTGTTGCCCAAATTTATAGTGCTGCCTAACCTAACCATAATGATTTAGAATCTTTAGGTATGAAGTTCGCTAATCGGGCTAGATCTTCAATTTTTTAAAAGACCGTTGGTGCTATAGATTGGACTCACGTAAAAATCAAATGCCCAATTAATCGTCATGACGAATACATAAAATGAAAGCTGGCTACAGTATTTAATTACAAGGTTTACATCCCCTTAATTATACATTTATAAATTAATATATATTTCAGAACGTTTTTAGCTATTTGTGATGCGGATCACAAACTTATAATTATTTGTGTTGGATGGCTAGGTTCAATTCATAACTAACGTGTTTGGAATAGTGATCTCTATGTCAACAAAAAGTATCCGCCACAAGGTTACTATTTGCTTAATGATTGAACCGTTAGCTATCATCACTCCAGTTACAGACAGTGATGGTATTCTCTAAACAATAAGAGTCGTATTTTATTTGACCAAGGAATTGGAATTGAAATTGGAATTCAATTTTGGTCAAATAAAATGACCATGGAATTCAATGTTTGGAATTCGATTGGTTTTCAAAGGTTGGTAGCATTTTGATTTTTTTTGTGACGAAATACATATTTTTTTCGCAAATAAAATATTGGTATGTGTATTTGATGTGTATTTTTAATAAATATTTTTGTTACTTCTAATTGCCAAATAAATAGTCAAAATAACAAAAAAATACAACCTTTAAAACTAAAAAAAATGTGGTCTATAGCACACCCATCGTAAAGTAGGCAAACTACACGAGGAATTGAATTTTGAATTTCGTCAATGTAGCAAGAATTCGATGAGTTCCTAGTTCCTACTGAGGAATTCAATAGTGCAATTGTTGTTGTAAATTGTCAAATAAAATACGACTAAGATTATGGCCAATGGGTAAAAGTTTCAAAAAGCGAAGCTTACTTTAATAAGTTCGCAATTTTTCGATTTGGCTACTACTTCAAATAAAATCAAAAATTTCAAACTAATAAAAGAAAGCTTTGCTTTTTACAGGTTTACACATTTACCCATTATCTTATTTTTTAGAAAATCAGTACCTAGGAGGGCTACCGAATAATTCGATTTTACTGAAAATTAATTCGTATTCACCGCGATATTCTACTTTCGGATTCCTTTCGAAGTCTGTGAATCCGAATTTAAAAAATCAAATCGCATATAACATCATTTTCGTATTGACAGTACCGTCTAATGCGAATTTGTATCAACATTTCGTTCGAAAGTAGGAAATATCGTTCAACAGATAACTATTTTTATTACGGATAGGATATAAGTTGATACAATTATTGATACAATTGTTGATGCACGACCAAGGGGGTCGACGGACTCATGGAAAAAATAAAAAAATTTTAAATTATTTGAGATTTTTGCTGGCAAAGTTTTAATATTGTGAAATACAAACTTTTGGGCAAATGATGCAAAAGTGGTGGTGTATTTTTTTCGTTCACTGGATACCAGGAGAAGTTCAATAAAAATTATTGCGGTTTGCTCCATACCGCATAATAGTTGTTTGAACGTTGGAGATTTGATAAATATTGATGAGGAATTTCAAAATGACCATAATTTTCGATCTGAAAATGAAAATCATCAATTGCAAACCAGCGGTTCAGAATTCAGGAACCAATATAAATAAATATAAATAAAAATCATTAAATTTTTTTATTTTTATTTTTTTCAATTTATTTTATTACGACTGAGACTGCGCTCATCTAGCAATTTTTCTTTCAAATACAAATTTTTATATGTCTAGTAAAATTCACGTTTGTTGCGGTGTAACCCACTGGTTAGCCCCATAATCAATTAAACCTATTTACTAATTTTAGTTTGGTAAGTTCACTAGGTCAAGTGGCCTCGTTCTTTGGAGTCTTCTTTCAACGACAGGGTTATCTATCATTATGGCGAATATAGGGGTTTCCATGTTCCTGGAGCCTTATTCCGTGTTTTGCGGCATGCATTTTTATTTCCTCTTTAATGTATTCCATCCGTAGGTCCTTGTGAAGGTTTTCATTTCTTGCGTACCACGGAGCATTGACGATGCTACGAAGAACCTTGTTTTGAAACGTTTGTATCATTTTGGCGTTTGTTTGCTTGGTACATCCCCAGAGTTGTATACCGTAGGTCCATATCGACTTCAAAATTTGCCGATACAGCAGCACCTCTACCTATGAGCCAATACATTTTTCTGAACTGTATGTTAAGTTCTTCTTTTTTCTTTTTGACATGCTCTCTCCACTTGAGCTTGGCATCGAGGGTCATGCCAAGGTATTTAGCTGTAAGTAAAGTTAATATGCGTGGATTTTGTCTCATTAAGTTTGATTCGCCAACGCTTTGGCCAGTTACAAACCGCATTGATCATCCTCTGGAGTTTGCTCGTTGCATCTGCGACATTATTTCCAACTGCCATAATTGCTGTGTCATCTGCAAAGGTGGCTATGGTTCCTTCATTTGTGGTTGGTATGTCCCTTGTATAAAGTAAATATAGGATTGGTCCTAAGACACTCCCCTGCGGGACACCGGCAGAGATTTTCTTTAGCTCAGAGTATTCATCCTCATATTTCACTCGAAAGTGTCTATTGGATAAATAAGATCTTAGTATGGCATAGAATTGTCTCGGTAGATTATTCATTTAATTAATAAATATAATACTCTTATAATAATATAAATAAAACTGTTAAAATTCAGTCAACTTTTTGTTTCGTTTTTATTATGTTTTTAAGTCGCCTCGCCCGCCTTCTAATTTAAATAAGTAAGTCTACACAAATAAGTATCGGTTTGGGAAACAGCCTAAGGATTAATTATATTTTAGGCACTTATTGTTATAAATACACATTAGGAAGTCGTTTTATTTAATTACTCATATTAGTTATTTTGAATAGTTTCTATTTTCAATTATTATTATAATTTTTTATTTTTTTTTTAACAGTTAACAACAATGTCTCATTTTTGAGCTTATTAACTAAAGTTAGCGTTATCAAATTTTTCACATTTTAACTGCAATTTAGGAAACCCAAAACGGTTCCTAAATTTCTTTATTTCGCATTTGATTTCATTAATTAAATTAATTTTGCATTCACACTATATGTTTTATTAATTCTAAGACTTTATAAAAGCGTGTTGTCTTCTTAGACACTTTAGAGAACCTAATTTAAGCGAAAAAATTAGTAAAACATTAAAAAATAACATGGATAATTTAACGGTTGCAAACAAAATTTTTAATAAATCTGTAGACACATATTCGAAAACTAAAGATAAAATTCCAAAAAAAAAAAATAAATGAGAGATGGTTTAATTTATAAAGTGTTGTGTAAAAATTGTGAGTCTTGGTTATATTGGTAAAACTAGTAAAACAAAAACCAGACTAGATCAACACAAAAGGGACGTCAGAGTCACTAATCTAACAAGATAACACGCTTCACAATAGACTTGTTGGCGAAAAGTCCGGTTAATTACAAAGTGGATACAATCAAATTACATAGTATGTATCTAGTAACTACACATATTAACCCTTTTCACTCCAATGGTGAGTCTCACTCACCACGATATTGTTTGCATCAACTCCAATGGTGAGTCTCACTCACCATCACAATATTACAACTTACAATAACTTCAACCTTGGTTCTTACATACTGTTTTATTAATCTTTTCTTTAATCTTATAATTAATTCAAAATTTTTAATAAAATTATTAATTAAAAAAAAAAACACGTGAAATAAAATTTTAAATAAATATTTATAAGATATTTTCTTTAAAAATATATTATTAAGGAAGTGGTGGTAGCCCTATAGCAAAAAAGCTTGGAGCGCAAAAGGTTAACATAATCAAAAATTATTCAAAATAAAATTTCCTTAATAATCAAAATATGTAGTCTAAAATTTATGACGAACAATGTTTATGTTTATATTTACTGAACAGCTGTTTTTAGTATCTTTTAAATTTATATAAGGTCAAGGATACCAAACAATAACAATCACTATATTTTTATTTTTGTATTCATTGAATAAATATTTATTCATTCGAATATTTTGTAACGAGGAAGTTTTAGAATTAGGAGACATATTGTACGTATAAAAAATTGATGTTCAATTGATGGTTTATAAGCATTTTATTTGTATATCATTTAATCTTTTTATGATGGTAAAAAATACCGAAATATTGGCGAAAATTGATTAAATAAAGTTTTAAAAAAAGTTTGTTTGTCTATAATAAAAGTCGATTTTGATAATTATTTAAAAATTTATTAAATATTTGAGATTTGTTTAATAATTTTATGGCAATGACTCTTCTTCTACTTACCAATAAACCGAAATTGAAGTATGGTTGTGAACAGTTTTAATTTATAGCAGGAGTATACGCACAAACAGGAAATATGATCTGTCGTCAAGAAACAAAACGTGAGCGGTATCATACGATAAGCCCATTAAAATTTGAAGGACTGTTTTATGCCGAAATTAGTGCGTTTTTATTTTAATTTGATAATATCGGAAATATTTTGGTTATTACATAAACATCGAGTATCAGTTATTGTGGATACTGCTTCGAATTAGTTTCTCGTGCGCAAGAAATAAAAGTTTATGCGGCTGTGCAACCTATAACTGTTCAAGGCCAATGTTTAATGGATGAGGTAACATTCCTAGTTGACGATAAATAGCCGGCTCTTAATTAGCTGTTCAGTACATAAGAAGTACATGTTCCCATACATAAGAAGAGTCAGTGGTCTCGGCCAGGGTAGCGTTTCGAAATTTGCGGAGGTTATATTAAAGTGGAAGTTATTCACGATCTAACAGGACCAAAAATTTGTAGCAAAGTACATACTAAGAAAACCGAGTGGGGTAAGTTTCTATAGGTGATTTTATCAACAAATTTTTGAACGACTTGCGAGATGTTAAAAAGGCACAACAAAAACTGACCAAATGCACACAGCGATTAAACAAAAATAATCTTAATTTTAATTGATTTACCGTTTTATTTCCATATTGCACAACAAAATTTGCGTGCACAAATAATTTGGTTAAAAACTAAATTAACTGTAATATTTCCCAGAATTAAAATTTAAAACATTTTTTGATTTGAATGTAAACACCTACTATTCCAATAAAAAAATATTATATTATTAGGATAATCCTAATAGGATTGTTTCTGATAAATTTGAAAAAATACGCTCCACTATATTTTTATAAAAATGACGCAAACAAATTACAAACCAATCCGGTGAATCAATTCGCATTCCATAAAGTCAATGACATTATTAATAGTGAATTTGCAGCAAAAATAGTGGTAAAATTCTTCATTTAACATTATAAGGTCATCTCAAAATCAGCAAAAATATATTTAATTTATTGAAATAATTAAATTACAACAATTATTGAAATTCCAACACAGAATATTATACCGAATAACCTTTATTTCACGATTTCATTTCAAAAAATTTTATTTAATTCATTTTTATTATTACTACAAGTTTAAAAGCAATTCCACCAACATTCTATAAAGTGAACATATGAACTAATCTTTTTTTCTTTTAAAGAAATAGCGCAGTATACATGAATGTAATGATGATGAGTCGTCTAAATGTATCCGAATCATGTCTAAATAATGTTAATAATATTACGTAATGAACTGGCAGGTATTTAAAAGATTACTCCTGGAATTAAATTTAACCAAGTTGAATGTAAACGACGTAAGTAACAATTTTAAAATAATTGTTTCGCTTTAGGTCTTGTTTAAATTTATTAAATGCTTCAATTGAAATTTATTTTAACGTTTTCAATGTCAAATGTTATCATTTTTTCCGTTGGTTTACCGCTGCACTTTCAATTTGTATACTTCTTTAAGACACGCATTTTTATTTATTTGCGTTTACGTTTTAATGTGAAATTTGAGTAAATTGAGAGAATTATGTATATCAGATGCATAGTACACGCATTAAAATAAATAATTCAACATGTTTTCAATTTAGAATAAACAAATGACGAAAATCTGTTAACCACAATAATATGTATCAAGAAGCGTCACGTAAGTAAAGAAAATATTAAATTAATTCTAATGATATTAAATTATAATAAGAATATTTCTAAATGGCTCATTAGGTAAATTAAATCACGATATTTTTGGATAAAATTTTATGATTTCCGTTTAATTTGGGAAAAAATTAAAATAAAATTGGTAATTAATTGATGCGTCAAATGTAATCAATAATCATACACTACTCCAAAAAATTAAAGGAACAAGAATTGTTTTCAATTTTTTTTAGTGTTTTTTGAAAAGCTGTACCTTTGTGAAAAACGGGCATACAGAGATGAAAAGAAAACCATTTGAGATTTTTAGCAGACAATTTTTATGAGATACCGTTATCACGGAATTTTTGGTCTCTCTACGTCAACTTTTTGCTGAGATATCTGACTTTGAATAAAAAGAGGTCCGTTTATCTTTGATCATCGAATGATTTTCCATATTCCAGAACCTTATCCAAAAATCATTTTAGAATCCCATTTCTATCGTGCATGTCAAATTTCACTAATTGCATCACAATCGGTTAAGCAATAGTCAAGTTCCATAATAATTGGCCATATTCCAAAACTTTATCCAAAAATCAATTTAGAATCCCATTTCCATCGCGCATGTCAAATTTCACTAAAATCGGTTAAGGAATAGCCAAGTTGCATAATAATAGGTGATGTTCCAGAAATGAATTTAATTTTTTATCGTCTTATAGACTTAAGACTAGGAGCTGGTGACAGGTGACGTTCTCTAAGATATGAAAGATAGAAAGGCTCTTGGTCGCTGCACGCTTTCCGAAAATAAGGTAAATCGCTTTTCTTTTCGTGAAGAATTTTAGTGTTTTCAGTAACATTACTGCCTGCCTTTATAACATAAGGTAGTACAAACCAATTGAATCTGCAGTGGCCGTAAGGGCTCAAAAGGTTACTTAAAAATAAGAAAAATTACAGGCTATTTCCGTGTTGTCAAATTGCATGCCGATGTAAAGAATTAAAGTTTTAATCATATAAACACTATGGGAAAATTGGCATGCACCCTTCGTATGACCAAGAGTTTAAAATGTCGGGAAAACTCTGTAAACATTCAGTATAGGTTTTCCGTGATTTCAAACATTTCACGGTACAGAAAAAACAGTCCGGTAAACGAGCCATTACGGTACAAAAAACTATAACGCCAAACAAACAAAAATAGCTAGCGTAACTTGATAATTTGAAAATCATTTGGATTGATTTTCTTTAAATTTCAAACTCATGTTTTTACTTTAAAATTTAAGTTTAAATGAAAAAATCGAATTATTGGCCCATGTAGTATGAAATAAAACGTAGTACGTTACACGTACGTTAAATGATCGTCACAGTACTCGTTCAAAATTCAGGACTCGGCTCCTTCGTCGCCTCGTCCATAAACGTCGAACTCATACTGTAACAACTCATTTACCGCCCTTGTGACGTAATAGTTATTTACGTCACAAGGGCGGTAAATGAGTTGTTACAGTACGAGTTCGACGTTTATGGACCAGGAGACGAAGGAGCCAAGTCCAGAATTTTGAACGAGTACCTATACATTGGTTTAACTTAAAAAAATCTCCCGGGCCCGTGGATCCATAAAAAAAAATAAAAAGTTGGACATTTTTTTTCTCGCGGTATTTCTTATGATTGCGTGGTCTCACAAATATTATCTGCTAAACAATATGTTCAAAGTTGAAATTAAAAAGGATGGTAAATACAATTTGTAAAATTTGAACTTATAGAAAATTTATACAAACTCATATTTCAAGTTCCAACTCGAATTCGTTTTTTTTTTTTTTTTTGGAACTGGAAAACTACATATGTTAATATATTTTAGACTACAAATATTTTACTGAACAATTAAAATACTACCATCATATTACCATTTTTGAATGTGACAACACTAATTTCTTCAAAATGAGATTTAAAAAAAAATGAGAATATCTTCTTGTTAAAAATTCTGTGCTGGTGACAACTCAATTTAAATAAAAAAATTAAAATTAAAATTAAAACCTTGGTAAAATTAACTACATATTTTGTTTGTTCTATTTTTACCACAACCCTCCCACAAACGAATCAAATAAATTACGAATTATCCAACATCAATTCTGGTCCTTCGAGCCGGATGTGGGAATATTGATCCGGAAGAAAACTTTCTGTTGTACGTATAATCACCACACGGGTTTTTCAACCGACCTACAGGTACGGGAAAATTAAACTACTACTTTAGAAGGAACATTGGATAGCCACACGGTCTAGCAAAGCAAGGTAAGTGTTGTCTATATTTAAGCGTATTGGTTAGTGAGTTGTGCAACAAATTTTACGATTTTTTTCCGATTCAACTATTGAACGATTACAATATGGACGACGTAGCACTAAACGCAGATTCATTGATCACTCAACAATATCAATTACTTGATTTCGAGAAAAAACAATTGACGAATTTTAAAGAAGATTCTGCGCTTAGAAAAACAACATCCTATTTTGAGCGTCGATTGGCGTGTTTATAAAAGTTGCATTCTGCCTTTCACACTAATCATGGTATCTTATTTCCATTACTCGATAAAACGGGAGACTACGTCAAGTCAGATATGGAAAATCAGTTTGAAGACACATTCCTAAGTTCAACGGCGAAAATAGTGTGCTTGGGTTTCCACCGTCTACTCAATCGACATCGGATCGACGAGCATCGTCATTGACTACGCGGACAGAACCACAAAACGTGCGGTTGCCAAAACTTGACCTGCCTAAATTCGCTGGCAACATTTTAGACGGCACGATTTTAACTGAAATAATGTAGTTGGTATTTGATAAAAAATTGTCTAATGTGCTCGGTGTTCCAGTGGGACTGAAAAATATAGGGTCTTCAGGAGCGTGAATAAAACAGGAATAATTATTTATCGATATGTCATACAAAATACGCCTGCCTTTGTTAGAGCGAACACAATTCCAGTTGGAATGGCGACAATTAAAATCTCCACCAGCTGGATGAGTCTTGGTAATTTGCAGTAGATCATTTCTAAACCCCGGATGGCTGGAATAGGGACAATAGCAGCAAAATATTTTAAGATCAGGACCGCAATTATAAGCTGTTCCTATTGATAACCAAATACATTCAATAGTTTGTAGAGACAAGCCTGGTAAAAGATAATGATTTATTTCCTTATTAATCAAAATAGCTACTCCACCATGAGCTTGATATTATCTGTCTCTGCGATAGCGCCAATAATTCGGAATGCTAAAATAGATGTTGTTTTTAAAAGTCTCTAAGAAATAAATTAATTCGAATTTCTTATCTGTAACGCTTTGAGCATTCCAAGTACCGATCGTTAGTATATTTAGGGGCGACGCCATATTTGAAAGCAATTTCGGAAAAGATATCTAAAAGTTACGACAGGTTTCGCGGCACTTAAGTTAATTAAATTCATATTAGTCTGGGCGATTCTGGAATAAGTCAGTTTGATTTGATTATCGTTAAGGTTAGTACTAAAACTATTGTTAGTAAGACTCAGAAACTTATGGTTAGTTATAAAAGTTGGTAATTATGTCTTTTGTTGGGTACAAGTTTTTTGATTTAAATGTTGATACGCCGCCCTCGTTTGCGTAACATGTGGAGTCGTTGCTTTTGGTTTGTAGGGAAGGTAGGTACTATCATAGTTCGCTAATTATTTGTATACCCCTTAATGACTACTGTCGATAGTCAAGGCAAATCTTACTCTTGTTGGATGTGACATTATCACGATACTTGGTAGGGGGGTTTTTGTTGTTGGCAATGAGAATGAGATGCGCCGTCTGTATGTATTGTTTGTATTGATCAGACGATGCACGCTGATTGGACGCAAAAATGACACGATTTTCCAGAATGGTCCATCGTGAGAAAAATTATCTTGTACTAATGTGTTATGTTAATGTAGTGGTCGGCGATGGTGCGTGATTGCGATAGCGGGAGAGCAGTGAAGAAAAGATGAGTTTGGAAATGTACGTGTGTCGGTTGGAATTTTTTTTTGGTCAGTCAAGGTTGGACATTCGAAGTGTAAAAGTTAATTTAAATGATATGGATAGAAGATATACAAATTTTTTTTTGTCATTGTGATTGATATAAAGTTAAAATCCATATTTTTTTTCTAATTAATGACGAATGAAAAAAAAAAATTAATAAATGAGTAAAGTTTTTTTTTGAAATTAGTGTAAAGTTAAATTTAACAGTTTTGTGTAATGATTAAATACAACCAAAACTGAGTAAATAAAAAAATTAAAAAAAAAAAATGTTGTAAAATAGTTATGGACCATAAGAGAATTATAAACTTTTGTATTTGGTGATTGGCCAAGGGCAAATAAAATTTTTTTTGTACTAAATAGTATTAAAGTGAATATGGCATTTTTTTTATTTTTTGGTGCCAATAAAAAAAAACACACCACCAATAAAAATTGGAACTTTTAAATTTTATTGGTTGAATGCTGAAAATTTTTTTTTGTCGAAAATTGCCGTTTCCAGCATGACGGCGTTCTGCTAGTGAAAATATAAAAAAAAAAAAGAAATCAAAACCGATCAATTGGAATTAGGTGTATTATTCCCTAATTGAAATTTCACCTCAAGTGTCGTGATCTTAAAAGTAATACAATTAATTCGCGGGGTGAAGATTTCACATTTTGTGGCAGCTGACCTTGCTGTGAGTCGAGGACGGTGCGAGGGGATCCTGCATCGTAGATCATCGGCTGTTTTTTTGTAACACAGGTACTGTGGTTTTTTATTATCATTGTCAACGAAACGAAACCGCCGCAATTTTTTTGTGAAAAAAATATAAAGGGCTGAAACCTCACGAGGTGATCAGAGCTTCGTTCTTTGGTATCTCCAATAATATCATAAAGTTGGTGTGACTGTTTTGACACTATTGATTTCTATTTTAACCAATATATATTTACTTATACAACAACAGCCAAACAGGTCAAAAGCTTCAACATGGGTACAGGCATCTAATTTAAAACGAAAAATCGTATTCTAGAACTTTATACCGAAAGTAGTATAACAAATTATACTGATACTTCTAAACGTTTAACTGACCATATTCCAGAAATTTATCCAAAAACTCATTTTAGAATCCCATTTACAACGCACATGTCTAACACAATGATACCCGCGGTTAAGGCATAGTCAAGTTCCATCCTACTTGGCCATATTCCACACATATCAAATATTGCCATTTCCAACGCATATATCAAATTTCATTATAATCGGTTAAGAAATAGCCAAGTTCCATCATACTCAGACTCCCATTTCGAATACACATGTCGAATTTCATTATAATCGGTTGAGAAATGAGCAAGTTCCATCATACTTAGCCATATTCCAGAACGTCATCCAAAACTCATTTTAGAATCCCATTTCTAACACACAAATCAAATTTCATAATAATCGGTTGATAAATAGACAAGTTCCATCATACTTTGTCATATTCCAGAACTTCATCCAGAAATCGTTTTAAAATCCCAGAACTTCATCCATAAATCATTTTAGAATCCCATTTCCAATACAAATGTCGAATTTCATCGTAATCGGTTGAGAAATGGGCAAGTTCCATCATACTTGGCCATATTCCAGAACTTCATCCAAAACTCATTTTAGAATCCCATTTCTAACACACATATTAAATTTCATAATAATCGGTTGATAAATAGGCAAGTTCCTTCATACTTGGCCATATTCCAGAACTTCATCCAGAAATCATTTTAAAATCCCAGAACTTCATCCATAAATCGTTTTAGAATCCCATTTCCAATAGAAATGTCGAATTTCATCGTAATCGGTCGAGAAATGGGCAAGTTCCATCCTACTTGGCCATATTCCAGAACTTCATCCAAAATTCATTTTAGAATCCCATTTCTAAAACACATATTAAATTTCATAATAATCGGTTGATAAATAGACAAGTTCCATCATACTTGGCCATATTCCAGAACTTCATCCAGAAATCGTTTTAAAATCCCAGAACTTCATCCGTAAATCATTTTAGAATCCCATTTCCAACACAAATGTCGAATTTCATCGTAATCGGTTGAGAAATGGGCAAGTTCCATCATACTTGGCCATATCCCAGAACTTCATCCAGAAATCGTTTTAAAATTCCAGAACTTCATTCATATATCATTTTAGCATCCCATTTCCAATACAAATGTCGAATTTCATCGTAATCGGTTGATAAATAGGCAAGTTCCATCATATAAAAAATTTGTTAACTATTCACCACACCCAAATCCAACCCCAACTCAACTCCAACTCAACTTCAACTCAACGTGCAAATTGACCCCTAATTTAATCTTCAAATCAATTCCCAATTTAATGCCAAATTCAATGCCCAATTCAAGAATCAAATAAGCATATATAAAAAAATCGTAAATATTTATAAAAGCAGTTATTTTGGGTCAATTCGTATGGCAGGTACCCCACCCCCTTGACGTACAGTCTCCAAAAGCTTTTCAAATCTCCGCCTTGACCATAGAAACAGATTGGCGAAAAAAAAATCCAAATCGGACAAGCCGTTCTCGAGATACCATGGGTCCAGACATCCAGACAGACGGACGGACATTTTTTTTTTTTTAGTTTTTCAGACTCAGGAACTTTCAAAACGTCGTGAAAAGTGGTTTTGGACCAACCAAATTTTTCGTCATTTTTGAAAGGATTTCAATACTTTGGTCTTTTTAGACCGAAGTAATTTGTTATTGCATTTAGTAATTTTTTTTTCTTAATTTTAATTGTTAAACTTAAAATACTAAATTTATTATTAGTAAATTGAATTTTTTCTTGTTGTAAGTTTTAATTTTCCTTTAACTTCCAATTAACATTTTTTTTTCTGATTTATACTATGATTAAGATTTCTAACTGGATTTAATTTTGTGAGCTTAGCTTGATTGTACGTGTTTTACTTTCTTTTACGTAAGTAAAATAAAGTATAGTAATCATGAAAATTTTCGACCTTGAGATTATTGAAGATTTATCTGTTTTGAGGTCCCCTGAGTCCGAAAAAGTGGGTTTCGAAATGATGTCTGTCTGTCAGTCCGTCTGTCTGTCAGTCTGTGTCCTCTCTACAGCCCAGATGGCTTAACCAATCGAACTGAAACTTCAGATTTAAGCTTTTTGGATAAATTGGGAGGTCCCAGTGAATTTTACTTCAAATCGGTCCACCGGAAGTGGCCACTCCCTTGGGCCAGAAAATTTGTTTTGCAAATATCTTAAAAAGTATAAGGTTTACAAAAAATTACTAATACAAAATGTTTCCAAAAATCAAAAAAAAAATAAAAATAAACAAATTAAAAATTAAAAAAATTAAAATTAAATTTTAAAAAAAAAAATTTAAAAAAAATTTAAAAATTTTATAAAAAAAAATTAAATATTGTTTTGCCAACACATAAATATATGTGTATATATAGCCTAATTATGCTAATTATAATTAATTTGCACACTACAGTGACATACTTCCGGTTTTTAATGCAAATATTACATAATTGAATGTGGATCATTTTTTCATGTTTCTTAACTTTTTTAACGACTTATTAGGGTTTGTAATACTTAAGTATATATATCGTTTTATAATTGCAAACATATTTCGCAACTCCTGCCCCCCCCCCCACACTTTTTTACAGGGAGTTACAGCAGTTCTTGCATTTGTCATTTTAACTATTGTGTGTATTAGCCCAATTATGCTAATTATAATTAATTTGCACACTTCAGTGACGTACTGTATGTTATAAAAATATTTAGCCTACATGTATGTTAAATTGCCAAATCGGTCAACCGGAAGTGGCCACTCTCGGCCCGAAAATGTGTTTTGCACATATTTTAAAAAGTATAAGATTTACAAAAAATCACTAATACAAATTCCAAAAAATTAAAAGAAAAAATTTAAATTCATAAATATCACCGTTTATTTCTTTTACGTGTGTACTAATGAGTTCAAAAAATTGAGTTTTGAAGTGGTGTCTGTTGGTATATACATATGACTGTCAATTTGTAGTCCAAATGGTTTAAGCAATCAAACTGCAACTTCATGTTTAAACTTTTTACATAAATTTTGGGGTCCCAGTTCCCAGCTCCCAGATTCCGTAAAACAGAAAATTTATTTTGCAAATATTTCAAAAATATACAATTTACAGAAAACATGAAATAATAAAAACAATCTTACTTAAGTTTGCGAGAAATTTGAATTATAAAAGTTTTTCAAAATTCGCTGTTCGTAAAAGAAAGTCGTGTGTTGGCCACACCTCCATTTTTTTTTTTTGTTTACGGTTATATGTATATTTTTTTTTATTAAATAACATTTTTTCCGCAGCTTTCGCGATATCGCAATCACGACTACGGTAATTGCCATTAGTAGATAGTAGGGTTTCTGATTCGGATATATCCGTAACCGGTATCCGCGGATATTTGTGACTTTAACAGTATCCGGTAACCGCGAATATTTTTCAACGGTATCCGAAAATAATTTTTTTTTTAAATAGTTAGAGACGCCAATCTTTCTGCTGCTTACGGTGTTTTATCAGTTTTAAGAAATAAAATGGAAGCAATTAATTCCGAAATAAGTCGTGATTTGCTTAAATCGGAAAGAATGAGAATTACTTTACGAAAAAATGACGATATTTCAGCGTTAATAAAATGTCTTGTTAATCCAAGTGTGAATCCAACAAAATTCGAAGGATGACGAAGTAGATCATTGCAATGAAACTACTTTGACTGTCATTAACCGAAGAATAAAATTCTTATATTTCAAATGCGACGACCGTTAAACAGCTAACAACATCGAATTTTCCGAGCAGTTTAAAACAATAATTTAACATCTTCAATAAAACTGGTAAAAGAAGCCTAAATCTTGATTTATTATTTAAGGTATTAAACACTGCAAAGCCAACATCGACAGATTCAGAAAAAACCTTTTCGGTTTCAAGTAATTTTTGCACGAAAGTTAGGTCCCGTCTTTCCTGCGCTTCTTTTTCCTGCGAGAAATATTAAAAATGTTGTAATTTATTTTTAAAATCGTACCTGTCTTAGGTAATTGAATTCCATAACTTATGTTTATGTGATCAAAATCAACTCTGTTGTTATTTAAATATACAAATATGAAATATAAAAAAAATCATTTACATAACTTTAACTCCTTTTGTTTATTCTTTACGGTTATCCGGTATCCGTCAGATACTTCATAAACTTCAATTCAATATCCGCGGTTACAGAAAATCCGGATATTTGGAAACCCTAGTAGATAGGTTAGATTTTTTTCTGTTTTTTTTGCTTACTTTTAACATAGACATTTATACTAGATTTCTCATTTCATAGTAACTAAAGGAAAAAAACAAAAACTTCTGATAATTCCAATGTATCGTTGTGTTGTGTATTTTATAAGGCAATAATTTTAGAATGCGTTGCAAATATAATACGTATATGCAATACACCGATAATATTTGAATGGAAAATTTTTGTTTTTATTTTCTGTTTTTAGTCAAATGAGAGATCTATTATGATTGTCTATGCTTTTAATATTCTTTTGTGCTGATTATTAGAGTAATTTTTTTCTGAGATCATAGTTTACCGAGTATTTGCCATACTGTTCTGGAAGTCGTGTCATTTCCAGCATTGGGACGGTTATTGGCAGCCGGGCGGCCGAGGCGTCTCATTCTCATTTTAGTGTTGATAGGCTAGTTGATCATGATGGAGTAGGGTCGTTCGTGGGCGAGGGTTCCTTATCCGTGTTCGGGGATCTTCAGTAAATTTGGGTCGTGTCAGTTTTCCTGTGGTGAGCTGCCGGGAAGATTGGTACGGCATCGGTGTTGTCCGCTTAAGGATGGTCCCCCAATTATTATAATTTTGTTTTACTCCCGCAAACATCGTGATATAATCTTTCTCGTTCTTTTTTGTGATATTTTTTGCGGTTATTCAAGCATGGTTTCATGTCCGGAATCTCCCACGCTATACCCTGAGTCTAGCCGGCTACACCATACCGCACCGGACCGCTGAAATCATGTCTGTTAACGGAAACTTAGCGTTTTCATTAAAATGTTTTTGTATATTTAAGAATTCTCTCTAGCATTGTAAATCGCCACTTTGTGGATCTAAATTTTAATTAAAATTTATATGAAAATTAATTATTTTAATTTACAATAAATTATCTGCCACAGATTCTTTACGCACAAATTAGCACTAGAATTGCTTTGATCATGAGGGGTTGTCTCGCTACAGTGATCTCAAGCATTGTAAATCGCTATTTTGTAGTTTGTAATTTTAATTAAAATTAATGTGGAGATTAATTATTTTAATTTAAAATAAATTATCTGCCACAGCATTATTAAGCACAAATTAATAACCGAATTGCTCCGATCTGATGAGGCATTCTCTTGCTATAGTGCCCTCAATCTCTATAAATCCCTATTTTGTAGTTTGAATTTTTAATTAAAATGTATGTGGAGATTAATTAATTTAATTTAAAATTAATTAGCAACCACTGGTTTTTTGCTCAAAAATTGACACCATCAGATCTCCGATCGGATGAGCCATTCTCTCGCTGCACTGGTTGAAGCATTTAAATCGGTCGAAATCAGAGGTTCGCGGCGCGGTTCCTGTGCCGCCCGATAATGTTATTGCGAAAATATTATGCGTGACACATAAAAATAAATTAACCACCACTGTTTTTTTACGCAAAAATTGACATCATCTGATATCTGATATCTCGCTACCCTGGTTCAAGCATTTAAATCGGTCAAAATCAGAGGTTCACGGTGCGGGCTCCTTTGCCGCCGGATGACGTCATTGCAATATAATTATACGTGACACATAAAGCCGAAGGATCAATCTAAGCAATCATATCTTTAAATTAAAGGTAATACTTATAGTTGATGAGTAATTGCCCCCGACCAAGGGCTAAATTTCGGGTTAGTTTTCTGAACATGCGGTGTAAAACGTTATCACGTCAAAACGAAATTCATACTTAGGCGATACATGTATACAATTTTGTCGTATGGATATTTTTTGATATTAATAAGTCCATAACTCATTTTGCGAATTCATTTTTCGAAATATTTTATTTTGGAAATTTTTTTTTTTATATTTTTCAATATTATTTTGTTCTCACTGCTGTCAAAGACAACACATTGAAAAATTGCTTTAGTTTTCATAACAAAATATAGCATTTTGAATTTTTTTTTTTGAAAAATGCTAAAACTTTATTATGTATCGAGATTCGAGGTTATATATTTATCTTATACAAAATTGAGCAATTTTCAATTTTTAATTTTTGTCGTAAGATAAAAAAAATGGCCGATCTTCGACAAATTGAAATAAGTTTTCCAACACCAATAACCTCTGGAGTGGAGTGGCCATTATCGGGGTTGGTACTCGATATTACGTATCCTGCTATAATTCAACAATTTGTAAATTGATACCAAAAATGCTAAATCTGGTTAGGAAAGCAAATATTCGTTCATCAAAAGTTTGATTTGCGTTCTTTTCATATTTAATCCTTAACATTATCCCGTAGAATTTAGAAAATATGGGGAGAATTCGGGAGAAATTACCCCACAATCGAGTTCTGATAAAAAAATTCAAAAATGTACTTATAATTATTTCTATAAAATATGATATGTACGGATTGTTGTCCGATTTTTATATATAAATTTAGTATCAATCAAACTAAATAAACATTTTTTCCCTGATATTCATTTCGAGTCATAATGCCACTCGTACGTACACTAACCCGACTTGGATAATTAAACTCGATTAATTGCAATAATGTAAAATTATAAATAGCTCTAGCTTGTGGGATGTGTTATATAGTATTTAATAACACTACATACAACGTTTGCGTTAAAAGTTTATTATTAACCGGCCTAACTTGAATAAATTATTTGCTTATTTTTATTTTAAATGTTGTGATTGACATTGACATTGTAGTTAAATATAGTCCCGGTTCACACTTTTGAATAATGTGTACACACGGTTAGCAGGATCAATTAATTGTGATCATTTATAAGATTCACGTCACGGATTGTCGGAAATGTAAGTATAGCGATTGATTCATAAATATAAATACATAAAACAGGTTTGTTTTGTATAGGTATCTAATAAATGGAATATTGATCCTCGAGGTATTCGACTGGGTAGATTTGTCCATAAACTGAATTTAAAAAAAAAGTTTTTTATTGCAGCGTGAATACGAAAAAACCAAGGCTTAGAGGCTTACATCTACCATTACTGCGTCTTTATTAAGACATTTCAAAACGTACTTATACGCTTATTGGTGAATATTATGGATTAACCCAACGGGCGATTTTACACACAATGATTTTTAATGCCTAAGCGCGTGGTAAGAAACTCTTAATCACTGCTCCCCTTTCAATGCCATTAGTTATCTGACGTTTTAAAGTGCATTCCTTGCTTGTTATTTAAAAAAGTTCTGGCCCAGATAATTTATCTAACTATTCTATGTATTTCTCTTTTGAAATTACAACTATTCGAACTATTTGTTTGAAAACAGATGTTGCTAGTAATATTCAACATTATAGGCCCGTTTCAATATTAAAAAGTTTCAGTAAGATTTTTGAAAAATTATTGTACGGAATTATCTTTATCGAAGTTAAAGCTCAATTAGCCTATAAACGTGCCGCTGCTACAAATTTAATGGATTTTTCTAATTTCACTCGACTCATATGGAAAATGGGCTTATAACTATAAATAAGTCCTACGCGAGATTTTTCTAAATTAAGTACCTTAAACAAAAATTTTCAGTTTTCTCTTACTCTCAAAATCCAGTTAAAAATAAAGCAAAAATTTTGAGACTAAGAGAAAACTGAAAATTTTTGTTTAAGGTACTTAATTTAGAAAAAAATCTCGCGTTGGGCTTATTTATAGTTAAGCCCTTTTTCCATATGAGTCGAATTAACATGGTTAAAAAAATGCTATAGGGTAGGTCTGTTTTACCAGATAAATTCTCAATTTTCTTTTTTTTTCGCTGGCGCTACATCCCATAGAGGGATTTGGCCGCTTCATTATGAAGTTTCCTAATCAATATTTTTAACGGATAATGAATGATTAATTCATTGATGCTACATTGATCAGCCGTAATTTTTTCATCATCCGCCGGGAATCGAACCCGGGACCTCCGGAGCTTAAAGCAAGCATGCTGACCACTGTGCCACCGGGGCACAACCAATTCTCAATTGGTTGGAATTATATCTAACAGAGCGAATACAATAAGTTAGTTATCGAAGTGAAGGCGATTTTTTCAAATGGTTTTTATCTAACGCTCGTAGTCAGCGCTAGATGCAGAACTCCACAAATTCGCAGTTCCTTGGGGTCGGCCATATAAATAACAAGCAATTTTTGAATCATACTTTGTACAAAGTCACACCGACGGAACTCAACAAAAATCAAAAGTCCGAAAAGCAAATGAATCTTCTCCCATGTTCCATCGAAGTACGTACCAGAGAATGGAACGAGCGTAATCGGTAAATGACATATAATATTTTATTTCATACTAAACGTAAAATCAATGTTTACGTGATAGATTTCAGTCCGGAAAACGAATCATTACGGTACAAAAGAAAGAAAAGCGATATAAAGCGAAACAAAATAAAAATCTAGGGTAACTTGTTAGTTTGAAGATCATTTGGATTGATTTTCTTTAAATTTCAAATTCTTGTTTTTACTTTAACATTTAATTTTTTTAATTTTTTACTTTAGCATTCAATTTTCAATGGCACATGTAGTATGAAATAAAACGTTGTGCGTTATACACGTACGTTAAATGATCGTTACAGAACTCGTTCAAAGTTCTGGGCTCGGCTCCTTCGTCGTCTCGTCGAACATAAACGTCGAACTCGTACTGTAACAAGTCATTTACCGTCCTTGTGACGTAAATACTACCGTAGATATTTTTGCAAAATTAAAATTTAGGATAAAACGAAAATAGGATGAAAACGGTAATATAAATTTAATTTTGAAAGAAGTTCCGGATTAAGGTTGATTGATGCAAAAAATTAGGGCTCTTAAAAAAAACAGGGAGAGACAAGAAAATAAAAATACAAGTTAACGATATTTTTAAATAAATAATAGCTTTTTAAGCAATCTGGGTATTGATTCTCTAAAAAATTAGATAATGAGTAAACGTGAAAACTTGTACATTACAAATTACATTATTAAGAATGGCATTCCAACATTTTTCGACTTGTTAATCAGAAAAAATGAAGAGGATAATCATTTATAGTATATCTACCAAAAAAGTAAAAATATCAAAATCCCTCCGTACTTTAACCCGAGAGTCAATACAAAATATATCGACTCTAAAAAATGAAAACTTTTCCTTGAGTTTTTCTATATGGTAGTTTGGATTCATTCAGATAAGCTCACATAAACAAAAAGTTCGGTCTACTCATCAGGTAGCTAGTATACGACCAGACTACAAAATACAATTCTAACTTCGTAGATTAAGTATGAGGCAAGAACGTAGTGGCTTACCGAATTACATTCACTAAATCAAAACTCAAGGAAAACCCTCATTTCTGTGTATTTCATGAAGCCCACACAAATAATAGAAATAGAAGTTTGTCTGTATTAAAATCAATCGATTCTTTCGGCTTTTTATAGACAAAATACATTAATAATAATTCTTCATTAATAATAACTTGTAACAATTTTATAAATTGTTACTTATTATTATTGGTTGCCAGAGTGGTAAATTGTCAATGGTAATCGTCAATAATAGCTATCAATGAATTATTCCAGTTTGTTTTTGAATATATCTGATTGACTTTGTAATGGTAAAACTCACTTCCGATTAATAAAACAAATGAAGATTATGGAAAGAGAGAGGAAGAGATTATTTTCTTGCGAGAGAGGATTGTTTTGGAATGGTACATTTTGGCAAGGAAAAATTTAATTTTTTTTTTGGCAAGTCAGCTTTCAAGGTGTAAAGATGTAAAAATTAATAAAATAAAATATATTTTGTGAAGCTTGCGAATTGTATTAAGCAGCTTATAAATTAATAAGATAATTAATATATGTCTTGTTTGAAGATAAGAATAAAATAAAAATAATAAAAATTGTTAATGATCATAATGTTACTGTCTATGATCATATAAATCATATTGTAAGAAAAATAAATAAAGATTTTGTAATGAAAAGTTCATTTTTGACCGATCAAAATTAAGATCGGGTTAATAAATAAAATTATAAACATTATTGATGGTGGTGTTGTGCAGTATGTATTTTATTTTCTGTAATTTCTGTATTGTTGACTTGTGGAAAAAGTAACTGTATTGTGTGCATCAGATAAATTACCAGTAAAAATTTGTACAGTGTTAATTTATGGCGAGAGTATATGTCCAAGTTCTAAAGTAAAACGCCAACGACATATGCCGAGTGTCTATTATAGTTATACTTTACGATACTTCATTAACTTTAAAGTGAACGATAAAAACAAAAATAATTGCGGCCTGGTTCAGGCAAATTAATTGCATCGGGTAGTGATGAAAACCGGCAATACTCTCCTAAATTCAACTGTATCATTGGAAATATAACGTATCATTGTTCGAGAATTATCAATGGTTCATTGATACAAGATCATATGAAAACCAACCAATGCATCAATGATCTACACCCGTGATCCAACGTCATCGTTCCAGAATTATCAGGTTTTACCTATGTTTATTTATTATTTATATTTCTATTCTTTCTTTAGGATCCTAGAATAATTTAACTTTGCATTTATTTATTTCCTTAAAACCAAAGTTTATATATTTCATTAGTGTCATACTTTTTTTGTGCTTATTAAGAAACTAGTTCTTAAAAATTATTACATATACTATTTTCATGGGGCATTTGCATTTAAATCTCACATGATTTTGTCCCCAAGCATTTTTTTTGTCCCCTTAGCATTTTACAGATAATTTTTTACGGGTATAAGTTAAGTATTTGATCACAATACAGACATTTATGAAAATGTATTTTTTTAAATTATTTTGGGCTTTTATTTTAAAAAAAACGAGTTTTTTGTCATGAACGTTACTTATTTGTTTTAAATAAATTGTGAAATTCAAAAATATAAATTTAATTTATCGACGTTTATTCACATTGTTGATATGTCTACTTCCAAATGGTATATTATCTTTTGTATTTTCAAATTAATAATTTTAAAAATAACGTAATAACGTATTTTTAGGTAACGTTCATGACAGAAAAATTAAAAATAGCACAAAAGATTATTAAAAAAAATGCAAAACACAAATCTGGTCACGCCCAGATTTAAAAGAACAAGAAATATGATTTAATAATTATATTTTAAATTTTTTTTTAATTCAAAAATTAATTAAATTATGATTCAAAAATTATATTTTAAATTTTTTTATGTGAGATTTAAATGCAAATGCCCCTCATACATTTTTGCTGTGCCGTAATACTGTTAGTACCATGCCAAATTATCTTCTCATATTTTTTGTTGCTTCTTTTTGTGGCAATGTTTGATTTCCCAGGTTTTAGTTCACATGGGTTTTCATTTTGGGTTTGTTATGGCTAGATGAGTGAACCATAGGGAGGGTAGTTCATGAGGATGTCAGTAGGTCGGGGGCAAATGTAATATTCAATTTTTCTTATTTATTATTAGATCGAGTGGCTTAGAACAACACCCACGACTAACGTTTACCTCTCTAGACTGAGCTCAGGCTAAGATCATTCTTTTGTGTTGTTGTTCTAGACCATTCTAAAAGACGCAAGTGTTTTATGTTGTCGGTTACAATGAGATTTTTTTTTTATTGGAACCGTAACAAACTATTCTGTAATTATGTATGTAAGATGATTTAAATGATCAAATTGAATTAAATCGTAAATATTATGGAAAATGGAGATCCAAAAGAACTCGGCAGCCATCCTCCCCTGGCTAGAGGTTATCTTCAGAGGATGTCTGAAACTAGTCTATTTTCCTAGGAATTGGACAGAGGTCAGTGTAGTCTTTATCCCGAAATCGGGAAAGAGCTCACATGCTCATCCAAAGGACCTGAGGCCTATAACTCTATCATCCTTTCTGCTGAAAACCCTGGGAAGGTTGATAGATGTATTTATTCGATCAAGAATTGAACCCAGGAATTGGGCAATGTCGCAGCATGCGTACTGTAATTGAAAGTCGGTGGACACAGCTCTGCACGATCTAGTACGCACAATTGAGAAATCAATTTACTTGCAAGAGTTTTGCATGGTAGCATTTCTCGATATTGAGGGTGCTTTTAATAATGTAAAAACGGAGGCGATCATGGAAGGATTGTCTTTTTTGAAGGTGGACTGCTCTATAAGTAGGTTAATAAATCAGATGCTGGTAAGCAGGACTATTACCTCGGAGCTGGGAGATTCCAAGATTAGAAGACGGGTGGTTAGAGGAACCCCACAAGGAGGTGTAATGTCCCCCATGCTCTGGAGTGCAGTGATTAATGGATTGCTGCTGGAACTAGAGAGAGAGGGGATAGGGGTTGTAGCATATGCTGATGATGTAGCGATAGCTGTCTCAGGCAAATATCTAGATACGATTAGGGATGTTATGCAGAATGCACTCCTGATTGTTACGAAATGGGCCAGCAAGTGTGGATTGGGGATTAACCCGTCCAAAACAGAGCTGGTACTATTTACTAGGAAATATAAAATTCCGGTGGTTAGCCCTCCTATCATAAACGGCAGCGGACTAGTTTTTGCTGACCGAGCGAGATTTCTGGGCATAATCTTTGATAGTAAGCTCAGCTGGAAGCCTAACACTTTGGAAAGGGTGAATAAGACTATTGTAGCCTTATACTCGTGTAGGAACGCTATAGGTAAGAGATGGGGCTTGAAACCGGAGCTGGTATACTGGCTCTATACCGCCGTGGTAAGACCTGTGCTAATGTACGGGGTGGGCGTTTGGTGGCCAGCTCTAGATAAGGTAACATATAGAGGTATGATGGAGAAGGTGCAAAGAACGGCCTGTATGCTTATAAGCGGGGCACTTAGGACAACACCTACACGTGCTTTAGAGCTTATGTTCCACCTTATTCCAATCGACCTTCATGGTAAACAGATGGCAGCCAACGTGGCTACGAGACTCTTGGCTGTCTCTCAGTGGAAGTGTCTTCAGGTGGGACAGTCGACGATAGGTAGATTCGCTGGCGAAGAACTGGTGAATCTGGAATATACACCAACGGTGTGCTTCGATAAAGGTTTCCGGACCATCTTTCCCTCAAGGGAATCCTGGAGAGACGTATCAATACTGGAAAACGAGGCAGTGCAATTTTTCACGGACGACTCGAAGCTAGACGATAAGGTAGGAGCCGGAGTCTTCTGTGATAAACTTAATGTTAATATTTCTGTTCGTCTCCCTGACTACTGCAGCGTATACCAGGCTGAAGTGGTGGCGATCGGGGAAATCATGACATGGTTGAAGCATAATGTGGTATCCGTGAGGGATATCGCAATTTATTTGGACAGTCAGGCAGCGGTCAAGTCACTTGGGGCAGTTTGTCTGAAGTCGCGGGTGGCGCTGGATTGCCGATCATCTCTTAATGAGATGAGCGAGTATTTCAGCATCCAGATAATCTGGGTCCCCGGTCACTCGGACGTCACGGGGAACTGCAGGGCGGACGAACTAGCTTGGTACGGTACGACTCTCCAGATGCAGCCGGAAATGGCAGGTCTAGGGAGGTCTATGGCCGTGCTAAAATGGGCGCTCAGTAAAAAGGTAATCGCCTTGACAAATGAGAGGTGGATCAACACTCTCACGTGCAGGGTAGCAAAGCACTGGACTTGCGGCGCTCCAAAGTATTAATATCCCTGGGAAGACAAGAAATAGGATGGGTCGTAGGGATAATGACAGGTCACTGCCTTTTTGGGGAGCATGCGAGAAGGCTGGGGATACAGAAGAATGACTTTTGTAGAAGTTGCATGGACGAAGAGGAGGAGGAGACTTTGGAACACTTCCTATGCTCATGTCCGGCGCTATCTTACAGAAGGCATAAGTATTTGGGTGTGTACGGTATGGACAGCCTTTCGGAACTCGCGGACTGTGGAGTGCGGGATTTGTTACGCTATATAAATAGCTCTGGTTGGTTTCAACGGGAGTAATGGGGAGATGGGATCCTGTGGTATCACAACGGGCCACTGCTGGCCTAAGTGTGCTATAGCAGCCACTCAACCTAACCTAACCTAACCTATGGAAAATGGACACAAAAAATCCCAGGTTATATTTTATTATTATTATTATTAATTTTTTATGGTCAGCTGTTACCAGCCATATGACCTAATGTTCTTTCCAAATTTGTCTTACAGATATTTCTCAAGGGAAACTCTGAAGCTTTGGATTTATATATAAACTGTGAAATATTATGCGTCTTTATTTTGTTGAATGTTCGTATTAACTTGTTGTTAATTTTCAACAATAATTTGCTGTCACACAATTCGCGCACAATGAAAAATGGATGCGTAGAGGACGCGCACTAATTTGATAAATAAAAACACTCGCGAAGATTTATTTCATAAAATGTTTTTTTATTGTTAAAGACTAAATTAATTAATAATTACACTTCACTGTGTATTAACAATATATTATAGTAAATATAAAATTAAGTTAATTTATTTTGCTAACCATGTAGCGATCCGAGTTGCCCGACATTTTTGTATAAAAATGTAAATAAATTTTGAAAGGCAAAAGTAGCGCGTGTTGACGCGAGTAGAATATAGAGCCGACTGTCTGTGTATAAAAAAGAAATACCCAACGACAGTAAACGAAGTAAATTCAAGCGGATGAATAAACATGTGAAAATGAATTGTTTCGTTTTTATTTTGGGTTATTGGTTTTGGTGTGTTGGATAAAAACCGGAGCAGTGAATAAATAAATTTGCGTGCTCGTTGGTCGAGCAGTTGCGGTTGCGGTTGGTGTAAGGTACATGAGAGCGCTGATACGTTGTTATTGTAGTGGAACGCGAATGTAAGTATATTTTGAATGCGTGAGTATATATTTAATGAATGAGTATATATTTTGAATGAGTGAGCCGCTACAGGACTCCCCCGCAAGTGACTTCCCCTCCTCAGGGAATTACTGAATGAGTAGTTGCTATACGGACGCTTTTGTGAGTTCGAAGGTTTGATGTGAGATCAGCTGAACTTAGAATTCCGTAAGCTGGTTTAAGTCGATCGATTGAAATGGTTTGGTTTTTACCATTAATCGATACGATGAATTGCTTGCGTAGTCTACGTATGATTTTATACGGACCTTCGTAAGGAGGAGATAATTCCATGCGAACCTTGTCTGTTCTGACGAAGACAAAATCACAGTTGTCGAGTGATTTCGGAACAAAAACATCGTCTTGTTTTGTTAGACGAGTTGCTTTGGGTATAAGGTTTTGCATGGTTTGTCGCAGTTGGTCGACGACTGTGTCGGCGGTTGGAAGAGGTGGAAGAGGATTATCGATAAAGAACTCACCGGGTAGCTTGATGTCCGTAAACCATTTCAGCTGGTGAGCACTTGAGGTCTTCTTTCACTGTTGCTCGGATTCCAAGAAGTATGATTGGTATCTCCGAGCTCCAATTGATTGTGTTGCTTCTGGCCATTAGTGCAGCTTTAAGTTGCCGATGGAAGCGTTCGACCATGCCATTGGCTTTCGGATGGTAAGCCGTCGTACGTATCCGATGAGATCCGAGGAGTTTCGTTAACTCTGAGAAAAGTTTGGACTCGAATTGCGTTCCTTGATCAGTGGTGATGTGAAGGGGCACGCCGAATCGTGATACGTAATTGTTTACAAAAGTAGTGGCAATGGTTGCAGCTGACATGTTCGTCATGCAGTAAGCTTCGGGCCAGCGAGTGAAACGATCGACACAGGTGAGTAGGTATGAATATCCATTAGACGGAGGAAGTGGACCTACAATGTCTATATGGATATGCTCAAATCGACCAGGTGGAATGTCAAATTGTCCATGAGGTGATTTAGTGTGCCGTTTGACTTTGGCACGTTGGCAGGATAAACAAGACTGAGCCCAATTGCCTACGTCTTTGTTTATGCTAGGCCAAAAGTAGCGAGCAGTAATCAATTTACGCGTTGCACGGACTCCAGGATGCGAAATGTTGTGAAGAGTGTCGAAGATGGATCGACGTAGTGGTGCTGCAATGTATGGGCGATTGTTCCCAGTAGATGTTTCACAAATAATTTCGAGGCCAGGTAGTTTAAAAAGTTCTAGTTTCATTGATGAACTAGAGTGACATTCGGAACCAGAAAATAATCCAAGTGGCGAGATTGCCTTGGATTGCGTTCAGTTTTTGACTGAATTGCTCGTGTCAGAGGCTTATGGTCGGTGTAAATGGTGAAGTCCCGACCCTCAACAAAATATCTAAAGTGTTTGACTGCTAGATATATTGCGAGTAATTCCCGATCGAATGCGGAATATTTCTTTTCAGCATCCGAGAGTTTCTTGGAGAATAATCCCAGTGGCTCCCAACACTCGTTGTTGAATTGTTGTAGTACCGCACCGACAGCAGTGTTTGATGCGTCAGTGGTTAAACTGAGTTTTGAGTCACTCAGCGGGTGTGCCAGAAGTGTTATCTGGGCCAATTCAGCTTTAAGCGACGAGAATGCGTGTTGACATTCGTCGGGCCAAGAGAAGTTCTTGACTGTCTTGGGCTTTTTGAGTAAAGCTGCCAAGTGTGAATGAATTGGTGCGAGTGTTTCAGCGAGCTTTGGTATAAATCGGTGGTAGTAGTTTACCATACCGACGAATCGCTGTATGCTTTTGATTGATGTTGGAGCTGGGAATTCCCTAATGGCGTTAATTCGTTCTTCGGACGGCAGAATACCATTAGGGGTGATCCTGTGGCTGAGGAAATCAAGAGTGGATGCGCCAAAGACGCATTTTGAACTTTTGATATGAACATAAAACTGCGTTAACCTGTGGAAGAGTTGTTCCAGGTGAAGTTTGTGTTGCTCCTCATTATGCGAAGCTACAAGAATGTCGTCAATGTAGACGAAGACGAAGTCTAAATCGCGTACGACTTCGTTCATGAAACGCTGAAACGTTTGCGCGGCATTGCGTAGTCCAAATGGCATTCGGGTGAATTCGAAGAGGCCAAATGGAGTAGTGATTGTCGTTTTATGAACGTCTTCAGGTGCAACGGGAATGAGATGGTAAGCTCTGATAAGATCGATTTTTGTAAAAATTTTGCAACCATGCAAGTGCATGGAGAAATTTTGGATGTGAGGTATCGGATAGCGATCAGGTGTTGTGACCGAGTTTAAGCGTCGATAATCCCCACATGGTCGCCAATCATGATCTTTCTTTTTCACCATATGGAGCGGACAAGAGACGGGAGATGCAGATGGCCGGCAAATCCCTAATTCCACCATGTGCTGGAATTCTGTGTGTGCGGCTTTGTGACGAACTGGATCTAGTCTGCGTGGTCTTGCCACAGGCAGATGGCCTGCTGTGACAATATGGTGAACCACGTTGTGCTGGACTGGCAAGTTGTAGTTAGGCTCGGCTGTGAGGGAAGGAAATTGCTTCAGCAGAGTGCCATAACCATTATTGACTGCGAAATGTATCGGTGTCGGTGTGTCGACAAGAACCGAGGTGGCATTGATTGACAGCTGAGTAGCTGAATCAACCAGCCGTTTGTTTCTTAAGTCAACAAGTAAGCCAAATTTGCACAAGAAATCGGCGCCAATGATCGGACGATTCACCGCAGCTAAGATGAAAGCATGCGTGAAAGCTCGTTTGAGTCCGAGATCCACCTGAAACAACTTTGTGCCGTAGGTGTGGATTGTGGTGCCATTGGCTGCCGAAAGAACTAGATTATTATTTCTGTTTGTGAAAGTGTATGATTGCTTGAAATAATTCGCTGGAATAACCGAAAGGTCAGCGCCAGTGTCAATGAGAAATATAAGTTTATTTGATCTATCGAAGACGAATAGACGGGCTGAATTTTTTAAGGTGTCTGACGATGTCGTCATTACCCGCTGATTTACATGTTTTTTTTTATGTGTGGTATCAACGTCCATCTTGTTGATGGAGTGTTGTGCGTTATTAAAAATGCATGGTGAAATGCATTTGCGTGCCGCTGCACCATGTTTGGCGTGATACCAGCACTTACCAATCTATTGTTCACACTTGTTTGATTATTGTCACGTGACTGTGAACGTGAAGTGGATTGTCGCCCGCGTGATCTACTCCGGCCGCTTCGAAACAAGCCAGCTAATCGGGCCTCGATGCGCGCCAGGCGATCTTCTACTATATTCGAATGTTGAGTTGGGGAGCGACTCTGTCTATTCGTATTCGTGTTTGTATACTTAGGTTGAGTGTATTGTAGTGCTTGAATGGATCGAGTGGATTGCGTATTTATGACTTCGTACATGCGGTCAGCAATCTTTGCCAGTTCATCACATGTTGTGGTATCTGGTTGCGCGACCATTGCGATTCTTACCACCTCCGGCAATTTCCGTATCCATATGGATCGAATGATTCTTTCGTTAAGAGTGTTAGTGCCTGCGAGGTTACGCAAATGACGAAGTGCCTCAGATGGGCGTCGGTCGCCGAGGTCTTGACCGGACAAAAGCGCTTCAAGTCGCCGCTCGTCCGATGGTACTAGTCGATCCAAAAGTATTTGCTTGATTTTTGTGTACTGATTTTCTTTTGGTGGAGAGATGAGGAAGTCTGAAATTGTGTCACAAGTTTCGGGCGATAGTGTCGCTAGTATGTGCGAATACTTGGACTTTTCGGATGTAATGTTTCGAATTTCAAATTGAATTTCCGCTAGTCGGAACCAATTGCTAGGTTGCTGAGGCCAGAATGGTTGTAAATTCATTTTAGACTGGCTGGCGACTTCTCCTGTTGATGGACCTGCTTTCGGTTGCTGGTCAGTATCCATCTTCGATTGTTCAGTTTTTTTTGTTCGGGCTCTCGTCGTCTGACATGTTGATTTTTTTTTTTGTAAGAGATGCACTTGTTTAATCACTCAACACCAAAAGTTAAAAAAAAAAAATTTTGAAATTTGAACGCACCGTATAATTGAAAACTTCCCGAATGAATACCAAAACAATGGAAGAAACGTAATTGTTTTTTTTTTTATATAAATAATTCAAAGTAGTCAAAAAATGAGTAGTGGAATGGTTACCATGTAAGACAAAGTAAAAGGTGGCACGCGTTGGCCGACGAGATACCCCGAATTACGGAACGGGCGTGTTACCTCGTATTGGGGGGGCTCGTTGAAAATATTCTTATAATTAAATGTGTATACCCAAAATAAAATAAACCAATGATTTAACTAGCGTAAAGGCGAGACTCAAATGTTATGGTCGTAGCGAAACAATTCTATCGCGGATATTGACAATACAAGATAGCAGAAAAAAAAAAAATTGAAATATTAATTCTCGAATACCATGGTGAACAAAATTTACATCGATATAGAGCAAAAAAAATTATGCAAATAATTAATATCTAGATGTGAAATTGTTTATAAATATGTTTGTCGTATTATGATATTAAGCAAAAAAAACTTTTTATTTTGAAATGATTTTGAAGAAAAATTTAAAGTGAAAGAAAAAAAAACTTAGCTTATGTTGTTGTTGTTTGCTGCTGCTGTTTTTCCTTTGTTGCTGCTACCCTTGATGATGCTGCTGTCAATATTATTGTTGTCCTTGATTTTTATTTTATGTACCGCTGATTGTTGGTATTTATTTTGGGTGCGGCTTGTTTGATTGTACAGTTTTTTAAGTACCGTTTGTTGAAGAAACCAAATCTGTTTATCCCAAATTTATGTTGAAAACAAAATTTTGTAGTACCCTGTGTAGGCACCGTAAATTGTATCGTTGCTTGTTGCTTTATGTAGTTAATTTTTACACGTTTTTTTATGTTGGAATAATGCTTGTAACGTGTGGATTTTAATTTGATTCCGCGATGAAATGGTTTTATAGTTGTACCGTGTGTAGGTATCGTATGTCCAGGCTATTTATTTCCACTTATTTGTTGATTTTATCCACGTGAGCCTTTTTTGCGTAATGTTGCTCACAAAATATTAGAACTCACAGACAATGATGGGATCAAATCGCTTTTGTTCCTCTAAAATTAATAAGAAAGGAAAAATCGGCAGAACTTTTTTTCTTTTGACACAAGTGATTTTGTTGGTTTCGTTTGTTTGTACGTACCTTGTACCTGATACATTTGTTGTATCAGGTTTGAATTTTTGTGTTGAATTTTGTTTGCACTCGCGCGCGCTCCGATTTTGTTTTTTTATTTTTGTTGTTGTAAAAAAAAATATTTGCGTTGCTGCGTGTTTTGTGTTTTTGTTGTTTTGTAACAAAATATATGCTTAAAATCCCTAAAAAGGGTCGTCTTGGGTCACCAATTGTTGAATGTTCGTATTAACTTGTTGTTAATTTTCAACAATAATTTGCTGTCACACAATTCGCGCACAATGAAAAATGGATGCGTAGAGGACACGCACTAATTTGATAAATAAAAACACTCGCGAAGATTTATTTCATAAAATGTTTTTTTATTGTTAAAGACTAAATTAATTAATAATTACACTTCACTGTGTATTAACAATATATTATAGTAAATATAAATTTAAGTTAATTTATTTTGCTAACCATGTAGCGATCCGAGTTGCCCGACATTTTTGTATAAAAATGTAAATAAATTTTGAAAGGCAAAAGTAGCGCGTGTTGACGCGAGTAGAATATAGAGCCGACTGTCTGTGAATAAAAAAGAAATACCCAACGACAGTAAACGAAGTAAATTCAAGCGGATGAATAAACATGTGAAAATGAATTGTTTCGTTTTTATTTTGGGTTATTGGTTTTGGTGTGTTGGATAAAAACCGGAGCAGTGAATAAATAAATTTGCGTGCTCGTTGGTCGAGCAGTTGCGGTTGCGGTTGGTGTAAGGTACATGAGAGCGCTGATACGTTGTTATTGTAGTGGAACGCGAATGTAAGTATATTTTGAATGCGTGAGTATATATTTAATGAATGAGTATATATGTATTTTGAATGAGTGAGCCGCTACAATTTCTAAAGACGATTTATTTTTTGTTTATTTTATAACTTTTTTTTTTTTAATAATATTGATAATTAATAAATCTTTTCCGTGTGTCGAATTTATTTTTTTGTTTTTTATTTTTTTTTTTTTTCATCACGTTTTTGGTTTATTTTTTATAGATTATGCATTAATTTAATTATTATTATTTTTGATTTTATATAATATTATGTTCTTACATTTTATTTATTTATTTTTTTTTTTTTTATATATTTTTGACATTTCTTTGTTTCTATGAATCTGTTAGTTTGTTAGTGTACCGTTAGTGTATTAGTGCCCTTTTATGTTAGTATGTTAGTATTCTGTACTAGTTTTTATAATTTGTGTTGGTTCAATTAACGTTTTTTTTTTTTTAAATTTTTTCGTTATTGCTCCCCTTTTTTTTTTTTTTTAAATACTACCCTTTACCAGTTAAATTACTTGAATTTTATTTATTTTTATAACAAAATTTTTTTTTTTTTTTTAATGTTTTATTTACCCAATGGATATGTTTTTTTTTTTTTTAAGAAAAAGTTAGTATGTTAGTCAACCATTACCGTGTTTTAGTAAGATTAGTACCCATAACCAAATGTTATTTTATTAATATTTATGACATGTGGGAAATTTGACCAAGTTTTCTTATCTACTTCCTCTTTCTTATGATTTCAAAAAATGTTTTGTTTTATTAAGAGTAAGGACCTAGAAAATTTCGTCCAATTTATTTATTAAACACATGTTTATTCTATGTGTGACTTCATATTTAGTATCAAGTTATAAATTATAAAATTATTGGGTTTGTGCTAAATTAAAGTTCATAGCCTGTATTCTATTTCTTTGAGGTAATTTGTTACTGATTTCAATTCAACATCATCTAATTTTTGTAATATATGTACATATATTGCAATGAGTTTTGTGTGAGGATATTGTATTACTTCGGTCTAAAAAGACCAAAGTATTGAAATCCTGTCAAAAATGACGAAAAATTTGGTTGGTCCAAAACCACTTTTCTCGACGTTTTGAAAGTTCCTGAGTCTGAAAATGCAAAAAAAAAAAAAAATGTCCGTCCGTCTGTCTGGATGTCTGGACCCATGGTATCTCGAGTACGGCTTGTCCGATTTGGATTTTTTTTCCGCCAATCTGTTTCTATGGTCAAGGCGGAGATTTGAAAAGCTTTTGGAGACTGTACCTCTAGGGGGTGGGGTACCTGCCATACGAATTGACCCAAAATACCTGATTTTATAAATATTTACGATTTTTTTATATATGCTTATTTGATTATTGAATTGGGCATTGAATTGGGAATTGATTTGAAGGTTAAATTAGGAGTCAATTTGCGCGTTGAGTTGAAGTTGAGTTGGAGTTGAGTTGAAATGGGATTCCAAAATAAGTTTTGGATGAAGTTCTGGAATATGGCCAAGTAGGATGGAACTTGCCCATTTCTCAACCGAATACGATGAAATTCGACATTTGTATTTGAAATGGGATCCTAAAATGTTTTTTGGATGAAGTTCTGGAATTTTAAAACGATTTCTGGATGAAGTTCTGGAATATGGCCAAGTATGATGGAACTTACCTATTTCTCAAACGATTATTATGAAATTTAATATGTGTGTTAGAAATGGGATTCTAAAATGAGTTTTGGATGAGGTTCTGGAATATGGCCAAGTATGATGGAACTTTTTATTTTATTTATTTTATTTATTGTACTTCAACAATAATTTAGTATTTACTTGCCCGTTTCTCAACCGATTACGATGAAATTCGACATTTGTATTGGAAATGGGATTCTAAAATGTTTTTGGATGAAGTTCTGGGATTTTAAAACGATTTCTGGATGAAGTTCTGGAATATGGCCAAGTATGATGGAACTTGTCTATTTCTCAACCGATTATTATGAAATTTAATTTGTGTGTTAGAAATGGGATTCTAAAATGAGTTTTGGATGAGGTTCTGGAATATGGCCAAGTAGGATGGAACTTGCCCATTTCTCAACCGATTATGATGAAATTCGACATGTGTATTGGAAATGGAAATCTAAAACGAGTTTTGGATGAAGTTCTGGAATATGGCTAAGTATGTTGGAACTTGGCTATTTCTCAACCGATTATGATGAAATTCGACTTGGGTAATGGAAATGGGATTCTTAAATGAGTTTTGCATCAGGTTCTGGAATATGGCTAAATATGATGGAACTTGCCCATTTCTCAACCGATTATGATGAAATTCGATATACATATATATATATTCAAATTGGGAATCTGAAATGAGTTTTGGATGGAGTTCTAGAATATGGCCAAGTATGATGGAACTTGGCTATTTCTTAACCGATTATGATGATATTAGATATGTGTGTTGGAAATGGGATTATAAAAGGATTTTTGGATAAAGCTTTGGAATATGGCTTTGTAGGATGGAACTTAGTTATTCTTTACCCGTTTGTTATGAAATTTGACATGGTCGGTATAAAGTTCTAGAATACGATTTGTCGTTTTAAATTGGATGCCTGTACTCATGTTACTGAAGCTTTTGACCTGTTTGGCTGATGTTGTATAAGTAAATATATGTTGGTTAAAATAGAAATCAATAATGTCAAAACTGTCATACCAACTTTATGACATTATTGAAGATACCAAAGACCGAAGTTCTGATCACCTCGTGAGGTTTCAGCCCTTTATATTTTCGATCTTATATTGTTGTATTTTATACAATTTGATATTATGTGTGTTTTGTGTATTATCTTCCACCACGTTGCAGTAATCACATTCTGCCGAATCCTCTACTCCTATCATGTGTTTATATTTCTTGTTGTACGAGTGACCAGTTCTTAATCTATTTATGGTTTTAATTTCTTTTGTATTTAATTTTGATTTTTTATACTATTTATTTTTATTTGCTCCATTGTAAATTTGTGAATTGAAATTTACTTTTGTATTTATTTCATTATTCAATTTAACGCTCCATTCTTCCCAGATTTCTTCTTTTAGTAGTTTTATCATTTCCGATTTTGTTGGTTCATTTAGTAATGTGTGTGTGGGATTTGTAATTGCATTTTTTGCCAGTGAGTCCGCTATTTCATTACCTATAATTCCGATATGTCCTGGAATCCATTTTATAGTAATCTCTATATCTTTGTAATTTTCAGCAATCTCCAGAATATGATTTTTGTAATGTTTATTGGTTGAGTGTAATAAAGCAGTTTTTAACGAGGTACATGAGCTGAGTGAATCTGTTAGGATAATGGCTTTTTTCTTCTTGCTAATTCTTGTAAGTTTTATAGCTACTTTAATTGCAATCGTTTCAATTGTCTTAATGTTTGTTTTGCTTAGGAGTTTTATTGCAATGCTTTTTTTTTGTTCTTTCAGGTATATTCCTATACCCCCTGTCCCTTCTTTTAGTGCACCATCAGTGTAAAATTGATCGTAATCTTTGTATTTATTTAGTTCATCCATTGTGTTTTTAAAAAGTATCTCTTTGTTCATATTATTTTTCTTAGTTAATCCCATGATTTGAGTTTCAATTTTTAGATTAATTGGTTGATTTGATTTATTATGTGTCTGTTTTATATTTTTTAGAAAGTTATAATTTTTGTATAAGTTGTTTAATTTAACTGTTGAGTTTTCATTTTTAATTTCGGTACCTATTTTTGAATTTTTGAAAAGTTGATTGATGATATATGTTACTGTTTTTTTTTTGCTATCTAGTTCTATTGGAAGTTCCGCAGTTTCGGCTAACATGGCTGTAGTAGGAGTGGTTTTGGTGTATCCTTGGCAATATATTAGACGTGTATTTTTGATTGTTTGGCAGATTTTATTTGTATTTTTATTCTCTAGATCCGTAAAAATATATGAGTATTCCAATTTCGCTATTGTTATTGCTTTGAAAATTCTTAACATCGTTTCTGGGTGTCCTCCACCATCTCTGTGAGCTAAGATTTTTATTATGTTTAGCGATTTTTGCGTCTCCGTTTTCATGTTCTTATAGTGCGAGTTTAAGGATAATCTGTTTGATAATGTGATACCAAATATTTTAGTGAATTTTTTCTCTGTTATTTTTGTGTTTCCTAGTTTTAGTGAGCATTTTTTACTGTTATTTGAATTTGTGAACATTCGCATAAAATGAGTTTTGTCCGTGTTGATATCTAGATTTAATTCTTTCAATCTCCGGTTGAATTTTTCTAGTGTATTATTGGCTGTTTTTTCCAGTTCCTCAATATTTTTCCCCCAAGTTACTATACATATGTCATCTGCGAATTGGAAGATTTGATTCTTATTATTGCTGAGCTCGTGTAGTTTTTTAGTAAATATGTTATAGAGTGTAGGGCTCAAGCAGCTTCCTTGTAGGATGCCTATGTTTGTTGTGTTGACTTGGTTTGAGGCTGAATTTTTCCTGTTTGTTAGTATTAAGTATATCCAGTTTGTGATGCTCTGTGGAAATTCCGTTTCTTTTAAGATATTAATGAGAATGTTTTTGTCTACGTTGTCAAAGGCTTTTTTTATATCTGTGTTTATAAGAAGTATTTTGTAATTATTAATTTTTAGATTATTTATGAGCTTGAATAATTCAACCATGTAATCCGATGAGTTTTTGTTTTTCCTAAAACCAAAAGTAAAGTTGTTCAAGATTATTTTTTTTTCGATATGATCATTTATTCTATTTAAGATTAGCTTATCCATTATTTTTGAAACAACAGGTAAAAGACAAATGGGTCTGTGATTTTCCGCCTTTCTCTCATCTTTATCTTTTTTTTTATAGCTAATGTATTAATTATTTTCCAGTTTTCTGGGTATTTTTGTTGATGCCAAATATTGTTAATATGATTGGTAATCATTTTTAGAAAAAAGTGGTTGGTTGTGTGAAATTTTTTTAATATTTTGTAACTAATTTGATCATAACCAGGTGATGTGTTTTTGGCATTTTTGATTACTGTTTCTACTTCAACTTCATTAAATTCTGATGGATTATTCTTTGTTTGTGATTTATATGGTAACTCTAATGTTACGACTGAGTGAGGGAAATTTAGATTTATGAACCTTTCAGCTTGTGAGATGTCTTCTAAAACGTTATAACGAGAGCTTTGTTTGTTTTTAATTTTATTGATGTTTTTCCATAGTTCAGTGTTATTCGATTTTTGATTGATATTGTCAAGAAATTTCATCCAGCAACTTTTTTTTCCTTTTTGATTTTCTAATTTAGTAATTGCGTAGTTTTCTTTAATTCCTGTATATAAGGTTTTTTCTCTGTTGAAGATTACCTGTTTTTTTTGTTTGATTTCCCAAATTTTCCTAATTTCCTCATTCCACCATGGTTTAGGTTTCCATATAACTTTTGCAGTGATGACTTTGGTGTGTTTTTCTATTAATTGTTCTATATTTTGTTCTAGGTTGCTCACATTTCCTGGGTTTGTATTTCTGAATTCTTCGATTATTTTGTTCCAGTTAGTTATTTTCGTTGTGCTGTTTGATCTCAAGTTATATCTTATATTGATTACGAAATGATCACTTCCAAGATTTTCGTCAGATACTGACCAAGTTAAGTTGTCATCAAAGTGTCTGCTGCAAATGCTGATGTCCGGTGTAGAATTGGTTAGATGTCTCATATCTTGTTTTGTTTTACTTCCGTTGTTTAATAATACAAAATTACTGATGGTGATTATTTCAGCTATTAGATCCCCTAGTTTGTCTGGTCTGCAGTTGATTTCCCATAGGTTATTGTGTGCATTTATATCGCCTGAAATTATTGTATAGTTACTATTGATTTCGTCTATTAATGATTGAAACTCGTTTGCTATTTCATCCGGGTTATTATTTTTATTGTTATAAAAGGAGATAAGATCCCAATTAATTTTTTTGAATTTTATATTGATTTTTATGACTTCCAGCCTATTGTATATGTTTGTTAAGTTGATTTCTTTCCATGAGATTTTTTTGTTAATTATGAATCCCACTCCCAAGTATCCATCTGACCTATCCTTTGAGATAAAATTAAATTTACTGAAGGTGATGTTGTGATTTGGTAAAGTCCACGTTTCGGATAATATTGCAATATGAATGTTGAATTTCAGAAGGTAGTGTTCTAATAATGCTTTGTTACTATGAAGACTTCTAATGTTGATTTGAATTATGTTCAGATGGTCGGGATTTAAATTCATTTTTATTTATAGCTTATTGGTCACATTACCGATATCTATCAATAGATTTGATTATGGAATATGTAGACTTATAAGATTAAAGATGAAATTTCCGATGATGGCAAAATTCCCACTATTGAACTGCTTGTGTAATGAGTATTGTAATTAAAGAAACCTTTGTAGCCAAACTGTTAATTGATTTTTTATTTAATTGTATTTCGGATTGAATAACACACTGTATTATGTTTAATAGCTGTTTTTTAATCTTTCTTCTTCGCCAGATTATATGTGAATAGAATTGATTTTACAATTTTTTGTTTTACATCATGGCTATCATATTTTATAGTAAATCATATGGTAAGCTTTATGGCAAACTTCATAAGTTCGAAAAATATTGAAGCGCCTACGACTTATAGCAGCTTTACATATTGTTTTGTGAATTAACCGATCTAAACCGCTGGATTGTGAATTTACAGAAAATATGATAGCATGATTTGACAGTATTTGTTTACAAAATATAGTGAATATTGAATTGGCACAGTAAGTAATTAAATTAATTAATTTTAACTTTAATAAATATTGAATATGCTAATGATGTTAAATTAGAATGATATACAGATACTAATCAGATTCTATTTTTCTATTTTAGATTACAATTAAAAAATGGGATTTATTAAATTAACTGGTAAGTAATTATAAACTAATTTCTTGGAGTTTTTTTTTTGTAATTTTAGGTTGACAGGAGACAATGGAAATTACAAAGTGCCAGCAATATAAAAAATGTTACAAAACTTATGTGATAAATATATATAGTTTTTTTTAAAAGTAATCCTGCGTGTTTTATTTGCTAACGTTCATCAACATACTCCACCACCTTAAGGAATTTTATTGCTTAACAAGCAATTTAACTAGCTTATGTACTGGGCGTTTTATTTCGTTTTTTGACGTCTTAAGTGTTACTACTCGTGTAACACCATCGCTACCGGGATGAAGTGCTGTGATTTTGCCAAGAACCCATTGGCTCGGATATAAATTGTCCTCTTTTATTAGCACCACATCGTTGACTTCAAGTTGAGTAGTTCTTGACTTCCACTTGTGCCTTTGCTGGAGTGATGTAAGGTAGTCTCTGTGCCACCGATTCCAGAACCCTTGTAGCCGCTGTTGTAAATTCTGCCATCTTGATAACTTGTTTAATGGAATATGGTCTAAGCTTGGTTCCGGGATGACTGTCAAAGATTCTCCAACTAGGAAATGCGCAGGAGTTAGAATTTGTACATCGGTAGCGTCGTCGTTGATGGTGCATAACGGTCTTGAATTAAGTAGAGATTCAATTTGTGATATCAGCGTTGTCATTTCCTCAAAATTCAGGTTGGTGTTCGCTACTCTTTTCAAGTGATACTTAAATGATTTCACTGATGACTCCCACAATCCGCCAAAATGTGGAGCGTGAGGTGGATTAAAATGGAAGACAATACCTTTCTGCAAGAAAAATTCAGAGGTTAATGAATTGTTTGATTGATTTATAATTTGTTGTTTGAGTTGTGTCAATTCTCTGTTGGCCCCAATGAAGTTGGATCCGTTGTCGCACCATATCTGTTCTGGGCTTCCACGACGTGCAATAAACCGCCTGAGTGCTGCCAAAAATGTCTCGGTTTCCAAACTACTCACAACTTCTAAGTGTACGGCTTTTACCGCAAGACATACAAATACTGCCACATACGCCTTTCTCACCGGGGCATTTTTACGTTGGCTGGTTTTGATGTATACTGGTCCGGCATAGTCTAGCCCTGTTCTTAAAAATGGTCGACTCTGGTTGCATCGAACTGCCGGTAAATCAGCCATCTTCTGTTCGCTTTTGGTTACTCGGTACCGGATACAAACCGTACATTCCTTGATACATCTTTTGATGACGTATCTTGCTCCGATTATCCAATAGCGCTGTCGTACGATGCTTAATGTTAGCGAATTTCCTGCATGCAGATGGTTGAAATGAATGTCACGTACTAGTAACTCGCAAACTTTGTGGTTTTTGGGAAGTATGATAGGGTGTTTCGTGGCATACGGTAATGAGGATCTGCTTAATCGCCCGCCGACTCGAAGGATGCCATCAGCGTCAATAATTGGATCTAGTGACGATAGTGGATGCTTAGGAGACAATGGTGTCCGTTTGCTGATAAGTGAGAATTCTGGCTTAAATTCTGCTCGTTGCACATTTCGAAGGAACACAATTTCTGCATCATGCATATCGACTGCAGTTATTAGTTTGTTTTGATTTTGAAACCGTATTCTTCTTTTGGGACTTCCAAAAACGAGAGTATACGCCATTATCTTACGAATTTTGAACCACGACGAAAACCTTGCTAATAAATCTTGTGTTGTATCATCTGTACTCATAGTCTCGGTCATTACGTGAAAATATTTTGATCGTGCTTCTGCATTTGCGTTGGCACCGTCCATTTTTGTGACAATTGATGATTTTGGCCAGTTGCATTCAGATTCGTTTAGCCATGTTGGCCCGTGCCACCAGAGATCTAGTTTAGATAACGCTTGGGGTTTGACTCCTCTAGATATTACGTCAGCAGGATTGGATTTCGAATCAACATGATGCCAGTTGTTTCGAGGAATGGTTTCGAGAATTGTTGCTGTTCGGTTACCCACAAAAGTTTTCCATCTTCGTGGAACATCTGACAGCCAATGCAGGACGATCATGGAGTCAGTCCATGCAAAAATTTCCATATTATCGTAGGTTAGAGATTGGCTACAAAATTTCACTAGCTTGCACAATAACGCCGCTCCGCACAGTTCTAATCTTGGTAGTGAAATTTGCTTGAGTGGCGCGACTTTACTTTTAGCGTAGATAATATTTACTGTGATATCCCCACTCTCATTAATCGCTCGTAGATAAACAACACTGCCATATGCTGCTTCAGACGCATCACAAAATGCGTGCAATTGAAGTTGTGTTGGGTTTATTAATGCTGTCAATCGTCTCGGAATGCGGATGGTTTCTAGTTCTGGTAGAGAATTGTAAATACTTATCCATGATTTGATTATGTTGTTTGGTAAACTGGCGTCCCACTCTAACTTTAGCAGCCATAATTTTTGAAACAACAGCTTAAAAAGTACAATTGATGGTGCAAGCCATCCCAATGGATCATATGCTCTAGATGCTGTCGACAGAATCTTTCTCTTGGTCCAAACCGTGTCATTGTCTTCTCTATGAACCTTGAAAGAGAACTCGTCCGTTTCTGCATTCCAAATGATTCCGAGGGTTTTAACTGTTGTATCCTCTTCGATCAGTTTTGGAACATTTTGAACTTCCAATTGAGAGAATGAATCCAGAAACTCGCGCCTGTTGGACTTCCATTTGCGTAAGCTAAATCCGCTCTCACGTAAAATCCTGCTTATTTGGTCCTTTAATGCTATGGCGTCTTGAACGCTGTCACTCCCGGTTAGCAGATCATCTATATAAAAGTTATTTTGGATCACTTGGGCTGCTTTCGGATATATTTGGTGAAAACCTTCAGCTGACTCTTTTAACGATTTGATCGCGAGGTACGGTGCACAAGCGGTTCCATAGGTGACTGTGTTTAGCTTGTACGTTTTTATCGGCTCATTTGGATGTTCACGCCACAAAATCATTTGAAACCTTGTATCTTCAGGACTTACGAGAATCTGCCTATACATTTTCTCTATATCTGCGACCAGAGCAATTGCGTGTTTTCTAAATTGCAAGACGATTGTGGAAAGATCAGTTTGAATATTTGGCCCAGTTTGTAGTATATCATTCAGCGATATTTGAGTAGTGGTCTTACTTGATGCGTCAAAGACGACTCTTAATTTGGTGGTACTACTCGTTGGTTTTACTACTGCGTGGTGCGGTAAATAGTATTTTTCCTTGTTGTCTTCGGGAATCAGATTTGATGATAACTGTGTCATATGTCCTAATGCAATATATTCATTTATGAACGCTTTGTACTCTGCACAGAATTCTGGTGACCTCAAAAACTTCCTTTCCATGGCAAATAATCGTTGTCGTGCTGCTTCAAATGAACTGCCTAACTCTGGTCTGGATTTCTTAAACGGAAGTTTAACAATAAATTGACCACTGGCATTTCTCGATGTTGTTTGCTGATAGAAAGTTTCGCATTCGGTTGCGGGAACTTGCAGATTAGTTTCTGGCACGGTTTCTTCCATTTCCCAAAATCTCTTTAGCTCGTGATGCAAATCATCATGAATTGAATGAATACATTGATCAGTGGACGTGTGCAGATTGATGACATTTGAACATTGATTTTCGATTGTGCCTGCAATTAACCATCCGAATTTTGATGATTGTAGTGGTGGAAGTCCTTTGATTATTTGTTTCTCTGGATTGAGTATTTCAAAGAATACGTCGGCTCCAAGCAGCACATCGATTTTATTTGGCTGAAAGAATTTTGAGTCGGCTAGTTCCAATCCTTCAATTGGCGCAGAAAATATTACTGGCTGTGTTGGCAATAAACTGGCTATTTTACTTATGATATGAGCCGTGACGGTGAGCTTATAATTTGTGTCTAAGCGTGAATGGATGGTCATATCGATTTTGCCTTTGGTTTCTCCAGCTGGGCAAGATGCTAGGCCGTAAACGGTTATGGATGCATGGTTTCGGTGTAGACCTAGGCGTTGTGCGCAAGATTCAGTGACAAAGGATATTTGGGATCCTGAATCTAGTAACGCTCTGAATGGCTGGAGTTCACCGGTACGTACCTTAATGTAAATAATTGCAGTTGGTAGTACCGTGGATGTCGATGAATAGTGTGTGTGTAGTACGGTGTTAGTTTGGCTATTACTTGATAGTTTTGGTTCAATGGTGGTTTGGTTATGCGATTGTGATGGTTTATCAACTGAGTGTTGGTTAATGGAAACATGATGACTTGCTGTTTGTTGACTGGAATCTAGTTGACGCTCGCTCTGACTTTGATGAAGTAACGTGTGATGACGCTTATTACATATTTGACATGAGGCCTTGTTGAAACACGATGCACTTAAATGTCCTTTCTTCAAACAGTTATGGCATAAATTCTTTTCCGTTGCTACTTTTAATCTAGCTTCTACATGTTTATTTTTGAACTCTGGACATCTAAATAATGGATGTGGTTGTCTACAGAGTACGCATTCAAACGTGAAATTTGAATGTGCGGCTAGAAAAGATTTGGTAATGGATTTTGTAGTACCCTTCCTGTTCGTTGCGTCACAAATTTCAAGTGCGTCGCACCGCTTATTCAAAAACTCTATCAGGTCACTCCATGTAGGATAGTCTTTACCCACAGATTCGGTTGCCCACAGCTGTTTAGATTCATGGTCAATTTTTCCCAACAAAATGTGAATCAGCCATGGATCACGAGTTTCAGCATTTGGTCCTAATGCCCGCAGTCCGCGAATTATCTCATCAGAAGTTTCACAAATGCGACGTAACTCTCTTCCGTTGGCAGTAGCACATGGTTTTTGATCAAAAAATGTGTAGATGAGTGATGAAATAATAGGTGTCTTCTTATCATAACGGTTGCACAGCTTCTCCCATGCTTCTGAATAACTGGTATCGGTTATTGGTATGTGTCTTATTAAGGCAGCAGCTTCCCCCGTTAATAATCCTTTAAGTATTTGTAACTTATGCACTTTACTAATTTTTTGGTTATCATGAATTGATGTTGTGAATAAGTCATGAAATGAGGCCCAATTTTTATAGTCGCCGGAAAATGGTTCGATATGAATTTTCGGCAGGCGCACGTTGTGTGAGGTATTATTGACTCCCTCGTAAAATGACTTTTGTTGCTCAACAAATTGTTCCAGAGTAATGTTCAAATTATGTGTGTCAGGCTGTTCCCGTGGTTCATGACCAGCGCAGGCCCGCGTTAGTAGTACTTGGGTTTCACAATAAATTTCATCTACCGTTTCACTGATCGAAACATAATTGGGATCATCAAATAACTGATGTTCAATTTCATTAAACGTGCGATATCGAGTTTCAAGCAAATCGCGACGAACGGTTATTGCTTCGAAATTGGTTTCATTATTTATCGTTTTGGCAAATCGCAAAATAAGTTTGATTTGCGTATGAGCTAAATCCCGTAACTTCAATAATTTTGGAAAATTATCAACCATTTTGACCAAGCACTTCACACAATATTATGACCACGCGGTTAAATAAAAAATTGCACTTTGGAAATTTAACACAACACACTTTTTGTTTTATAATATAATTAGTAGTTAAACTTATTTTAATATCGCAGATCGAATTTAATAAAGTATAAAGGTTTGTATACTTATCTGCGAATTCCCGGGTTTCGGCACCAAAAAAAATGATTATGGAATATGTAGACTTATAAGATTAAAGATGAAATTTCCGATGATGGCAAAATTCCCACTATTGAACTGCTTGTGTAATGAGTATTGTAATTAAAGAAACCTTTGTAGCCAAACTGTTAATTGATTTTTTATTTAATTGTATTTCGGATTGAATAACACACTGTATTATGTTTAATAGCTGTTTTTTAATCTTTCTTCTTCGCCAGATTATATGTGAATAGAATTGATTTTACAATTTTTTGTTTTACATCATGGCTATCATATTTTATAGTAAATCATATGGTAAGCTTTATGGCAAACTTCATAAGTTCGAAAAATATTGAAGCGCCTACGACTTATAGCAGCTTTACATATTGTTTTGTGAATTAACCGATCTAAACCGCTGGATTGTGAATTTACAGAAAATATGATAGCATGATTTGACAGTATTTGTTTACAAAATATAGTGAATATTGAATTGGCACAGTAAGTAATTAAATTAATTAATTTTAACTTTAATAAATATTGAATATGCTAATGATGTTAAATTAGAATGATATACAGATACTAATCAGATTCTATTTTTCTATTTTAGATTACAATTAAAAAATGGGATTTATTAAATTAACTGGTAAGTAATTATAAACTAATTTCTTGGAGTTTTTTTTTTGTAATTTTAGGTTGACAGGAGACAATGGAAATTACAAAGTGCCAGCAATATAAAAAATGTTACAAAACTTATGTGATAAATATATATAGTTTTTTTTAAAAGTAATCCTGCGTGTTTTATTTGCTAACGTTCATCAACAGATTATCGATAATCGCCGGATTTGTTTTATTTCCTGTTTGTGTGTTTATATTTTCTGCTATTTTTACCAGCAATTTGTCTCTGTCTTTTATCTGCTTTTTTAGTTCCTCAATTATGTTGTTAAAAGTTTTGAATTTTTTTTGGGTGTCTATGATGCTATCTCGCATCCTTCTTTTTTCTTCCAGTTCGGCTTTATTTAAAGTTTCGTTGAAGTCGCCCCATTTTGGAATTTTTTGATTAGGCCCGAAAAGTTTCTCTTTCGCTTCTCTGTATGATATTTTCTGGATGGTCATAACTTCCGTGATGTTCTTTTGTCTTTTTATTTCCTGCAGATGTTGTTATTTGTAGCATGCCCTTCCCCGCAGAATTTGCATGTGAAGATCTCGTTACAAACATGGTCCCTTTCTTTGATTTTTGCACAAGTAATACATTTCGGTTCCGATTCAGATTTACATCTGGTCAGTGTGTCCATAACTTAAACAATTAGAGCAAAACATGGGATTTGGTATATAATAGTTTAATTTGATTAGGATATTGTCATACATGACCACGTTCAATGGTAACGTGTTTGCAGCAAATATAATTTTTACTAATTCCATGTCAACTTTTGTGTTATTTACCTTATCCCATCTTTGCATTCTTTCTATGTTTGTTATGTTCACCGAAGCTTTGATATTATTTTTGATATCTTGTACCGTCAAATTCGTTGGTATATCCCTGATTACACCAATGGTTTTATTGAAGTTTTCTGGGATGAACGCCTTGTATCCATCTTCTTTGAAAGCGTCTGAATTTATGCAATTGTTTGCGTCCTTATAATTTTTGAAATTAATTCTGGCGAGATTTTTGCTAATTTGCTCAACTTTGATTATATTAGTTAAATTATTATATTTAATTGCGATACCGAGTTTAATCATATTAAGTGGCTCTTTATTAATCATAACTTTAAAAGGACCATTGTCCTGAATATTATAATAATTTTTTGGTTTGTTTATCACTTCACTGATTTGTTGTTCACCGCCTGTATTTTCTGTATTTGGGATCTTTCTCTTTGTGTATTTCTCGATCTTTCTCTTTGTGAATTATTTGAGACTAATAGATCAACTGCGTTTTTATTGCGAGGTCTACTTATTTCTATTGATTTACTCACTTCAGGATTTTGTGTTTTCATTTTTTTATTTTTTCCCATATTTTTGGCAAAAATGGTTTTTACACTACCCAATGAGTTATCCGAATCCGAATCCTCATTTTTATACTTTTAATTTATGGTTTTTTGTAATAAATTATGAGGCACGTGGCTTTCACCACATTCCTCTAAATTTTGCGATAAATCGCCCCAAATTTTTTGATTATGAACTTATAACTAGCACTTACCCCGAATATCCTTATATGATAAAAATTCACTTTTTTTAATTTTAATTATTATTAATACTTTAAAGAAAAAAAAAATATATATATATATATATTTTGAAACAAAATTTCAAAATGGTTTCTTTTTTTTCAAACTTATTTTACACTTTGATGTTCACTCAACTGAAGTCACACAAAGAATGGTTATATTTTTTAAGATATATCAATTAAAATTAATATTACATTGTGTGTTTTCACGTACAAATTATTTGGATCTTCAATTAATTATAATGAAACTATTTATTTAATAATCTTAATTTGTTTCCTAATCTTAAAAATTAAAAACAAATCATACTATGGAAAATGTATTATTCCATTTATTCCAATCCGTTCTTTTATTATATTACGAACGGAATATTCTGAGGCCACTTAGTCAATATTATATTCCTTCTGTTCTTTCTCTGGAATGAAAACAAGAAAACACCCATTATCTTACAATCAGAAAATGTCTCATGTTGTGTAAGGAGTGGGATATTTGCGAAACGAGTGAAAGCGATTTGCGCAAAATCCCACAAATTACAAAAAATGATATTTCCTAACGTGTTACAAACAAGATTATTTTCTAATTTTGTTTTAAACAGTAAATTATTGAATTTTGAGAAAAGAAAGTCTTAGGATAGTTAAACTCTAAATTAATTTTAAAATTTTTTGGAACTCAAGTAGCCACAAACAGGTATTGAACTGAATATTTCTTCACTAGTTAGCTATAAAATATTCCTCATTTCCTAACAGAAGCCGACTGTACGGGCGAGATTATTTCTGAGATTGTTTTTATCCCAACATTTTCACCCAATGAAATCACTGCTTTGATAAAAAAAATATAAATTTCCCCTTCAAGATTTCTCCTCGCTAGTTGAAATTTATTCAACATTGGGCAAATAATCTTGCAGACGGCCAACATAACAACACAAAAAATCGTTTAGAACAATAATTTTTGCCCACTATTGAAGTATTTGCTTATTTATGATATTTCTCTCATATGTTAGTGAAAAAATGTCGTCTTTTCATATATGAAATTACATAAAAAAATTAATTCTCTAGGAAATTTGAACTGTATTGAAAAATAATCCTTGGATAAAAATAATCCTTCTCGTGCAGCGAGCTTAAATATACCGTTTCACAAGTCTTATTTTTGTAATCACATTGGAAACTGATACATTGTATCATTAGGATTAAAAGTGATACTTTGTTTGACGAGCAATTATATTTGCATGTGAAGCAAAGCGCAGCGTAGCCGAGAAAGTTCAAAGATTTGCGAGTCAAATAAAGCTACTTTTAATCCGAATCCAACGAAGAAAATTCATTACACGCATTTAACATTTATAGATTGAAAATTGTATTGAAACATTTTGTATATCAAAGGAGGCCTTGACATTTCTTCGATTCTGTTTTTACCAGGTTACGATGTGTCAATTACTTTTAATATTGAAAACAGTATTAAAAGAACATTCACGCCTAGGTCTATACAAAACCTACTTAATAAATAAAGCCTCCATGATGAAAAGAAGCTTTTTTTATGGTATCAAAAAATCCAAAAAAAAATGTTTATTTCATAGTTTTTGTATGGAGAGACATGACATCAGTTTATTCAAAATATATTAATGAAAATTGACTCGGAATTAATTTTATTTTAATTCAATTGCATCTCTAAACTTCCGTTTCCACCTGACTTGGAGGATTTTTCCGTGAGCTTTTCCAACTTACGATAATAATGATAACAAAATAAGATATTTTTTATTTGAAAAAGCTTAAAAATAGAGTACATATATGTAAAAAAGAGACAGACATATAAAGGGAAATGCATGACATTTACAATACTAAACATAACAAACAATATGGAAACACGGTTAATATACAGAAAATGAAGCAAACCTATAATATGAAGCATTTTTTCAGATGCAGTAAATAAAAAGAAAACAAAAAGTATGAAAACAAATATTGTTGATTTAAAATTTTCAAAATATATATTTAATTGTTTCATATTTATTTGTACATTAAAATATTTTTGTCAAATTCTTACAACTCTTGAGGTAATCAGACCACGCGAATGAAGATTTTACTAATTTTTACTAAATAAAAATGGCGGCAGTAGCTACTCAAATCCATACATTCAGGGGTATTTCATCAAGAAATGGAATTATCAAACTTTTAATCTAAACGTTAATATTGATATTTTTTTAAAACTCTATTTTGCTGATTTCTAAATAATCTCGTCATAGAATATTCAATTAAGTTATTTATTAGGAATTTAAAAACCTTAGTATTAAAAATTGAACATCTTAATTTACTGGTAGGCCCGATATATAAAATTAGATGTTTTGCATCAATCTCAACAAGAATTTCCGTTAGTATAGTTCGATATTATTTATGGAAGTTTTTAGAAAATTCTCCAGGAATTTGTAATCACCAGGATATTTGAATCCACTTCAAATGACATAAAATGAAAATAACTAGCTTTAGTTGAATAAGAAAACATTAAATTAAATTTTGCCAGTTAGGCATCAATCTCATTATGATGTACCGCGTTAGTCAATAGGTTCAACATTATTTATGGAAATTTTCAGAAAATTCTCTTGGATTTTACAACCCCTACGTGACTTGAAGTGAAAAATACTAACTTTAGTTGAATATCATATAACTTCAAGAAAACATCAAATTAAATTTTTCCAGTTAGGCATCAATCTCATTATGATGTACCGTTAGTCAATGGGTTCAACATTATTTATAGACATTTTAGAGCACAGGCGCACGGTTGAATTCATAATTAAACAATAACCTAACAAATTCATATTCAAAACAAACAAAGTTATGCCAACTAGTAAAAAAGAAAAGAAAAATAATGTGCAAAAACTGCTGTAACTCCCAGTAAATAGCATAATTGGGCTATATATATACACATATATATTTTTGAAATTTACCGAATAACATCCACTTAATGCAATTTATCCGCTAGACCACACTACTTGCAGTCACGCTCACTATATAAGAAATTCACAATAATAACACTACCCTGCAAAATTTTAAAAATTTGGTGCCCTGGACAATGAATAGTTGTTTCCGAAGTAATTTTTCATGCTGAATCCGAATATGGGCTCAGAATTGCTCTGTCACGTCAGGTTTATGAGATATTCTAACTTAAAAGTGCAAAAGACACTGTTTTTTGACGTATTTGAGGTTATCTAGCACCGCGATTTTGTTTTTCTTCATAAGTCCATGTGTGGGATCTTATAGTACAAGTCTTCTTCTTTAAAATGCCTTTGAGTTTGCTCAAATATGTTTTTTCTTCGCCGAGATATCGCATTTTTAAAATTGCATGTTCGTGAATTTTTCGATATACGTAAATTTTATACCGTATGTATAAAAGGTATGTAGTGTATTATACAGTATACCGACAAATTCACGAACATGCAATTTTGAAAATGCGATATGTCGGCGAAGAAAAAACATATTTGAGCAAACTCAAAGGCATTTTAAAGAAGAAGACTTGTACTATAAGATCCCACACATGGACTTATGAAGAAAAACAAAATCGCGGTGCTAGATAACCTCAAATACGTCAAAAAACAGTGTTTTTTTCATTTTTAGGTTAGAATATCTCATAAACCTGACGTTACAGAGCAATTCTGAGCCCATATTCGGATTCAGCATGAAAAATTATTACGGAAACAACTATTCATTGTCCAAGGGCAAAAGTTTGCAGGGTAGTGTAATTGACAAATGAAAAATATTTATTTATGAAACCCAAAATAAAAAAGATAAAAAAGGCAAAAAGAAAAAAAAATTTAGACGAGAGCAAAAAATATTTACATATAGAAATGACACCGGGTAATTTCGCCGCTACGAGTTCAGTATGTCGCTGCAATCGCATTTTTTGGTTTGTTACTTTACTACTTTTTTTACAAAAAAGTGGGGCGTGTTTACGCATTGTTGTTTATTGATTTTCTATTTTGCTTATTTTATACACTAAATACCGTAATTCTTTAATGTTCAATTCATTCATATTCCATCCACAATGAAAAAAGGATAAATTACGTTTTTGTTTATGTATTTGTAATTAGTTGTATACTAATTTGAATGTGGTTTACAATTTTTGTACCAAATTTTCTTATTTTTTTTTTTTTTCGCCGAAGCATTTATAATTTTGAGTTTTGCACGACTGAGCACTCGCATTGTATGCATAATTGAATGGTTCGTGGATTCGAAAAAAAAGAAACCAACATAAGTACATATTTGAATACTGTTAAAGTTAACCGAAAATTACCAGCCGAAAGTAAAAAATTAAGTCGTAAACAGTCGATAGTGTTTAGCCGAAAATTACTATGGATGCATGGATAGCATTGAAAATGTTTGTCAATATTCTTAAGTGACAAAACCTGCTCAAAAATCAGCCTCTAGCGTGTTATGTCAATAGCTATCGCAAGAAAAAAATTCAATAAAAATTTCTCGTTAGGAAATCTAAGAAAATTCGATTTTCCAAAAATCATTAGAAACTTTCTATAAAATCAGCTTCTAGAGTGTTATATCTTGATATGGATTGTTTTCATGTGATTTGTAAATCGAAAGCAATATTCAAAAACGTCTTGGCTCCACTTAGTTTACAAAAAGTAAACCATGATTTCGATGATGCCAACTTTATTACTGTTTTTACTGATGCTTCGAACCACAAAAACATTAAACTATTCCCAGTTCTTATGCGATATTTTAATGCCAGTAATGGAATTCAAGTTAAATTACTTGAACTTGCGTCACTCCCAGGAGAAACTTCCGAATTAATTACGGAATTGCTAGTAAAGGTTCTCGAAGAACATCAACTTTCAAAAAGCTAGTGGCATGGTTTTTCTAGAATCAGAGGTTCAAGGAATTTCATTACATTTCGCAAGAATAAAAATCTAAACTTATTTCAGATAAATTGCAAAACGATAACATCATTGGATTTGAGTGTGCGGTCCACGTTGCACGTTGTGAACAATGCGTTACAATTTGATGCTGATTTATTGAGTTATGACATTGTCAACAAAATTTGTGGTAATGTGGTAATGAGCCCCAAATGCGACAATTTTGCTTGTTGAATAGCCTCTGAGGTGAAAATGAGCTTCGTCGGAAAAGAGCATTTTTCGGTAAAAATGCTCATTTTATTCCAAGCGTTCCACAATCCAATTAGCGAACCAAAAACTTTGCTGGTGGCCATTTTGTTTCAGTTGCTGTACTAATTGAACTTTGTACGCCTTTATACCGAGGACTTTATGCAAAATTCTCATCAAAGAACTGCGTAAAATGTTCAATTCTTGAGCACGATGTTGATGGATGCTCAGACACATTCTGAGCAACAGCTGCAATGTTCTCGGCTGTATGTGCTGTAAAGGCGCGTGCACGTGTTGGTTTCTCCAATAACAATCCAGTTTCACAAATTGATAAACAAATTGCCTTGTAGGCATTTATACAACTTATAGTTAAAATAAAAAAAGTGAAATCCCAAATATGTTCGGTTTTGATTATTTACTATTTTTTGCAGTTCTCTCATTGATTTTACCTCATTCACTATTTTTTTTTGTTGTTTTCTTTTGTTTTTTACTTTTCTTTCATACTTCACGTCTTATGACACATTTAAAACCAAAATAAGGATGACTTATTCGTTTAGTTTCAATTAAGTAGTCAAAGAGTTAATTTTAAAATAGGTCGCTCTAGATCAAATCCTGACGAAAAATCCAAAATTTTGCAATTAAAGGCAGAAAAGGACACACATTCACAAATTGCAAGAGAGTTGGTTCATGTTCTCGGATGAATCCAAGATCAATACCTTTGGACCCTATATGTAAGGATAAGTGTTCGGCGAGGAAAAGGCAAAATGTATTTAACAGAATGTATTTCGCAGGTAGTAAAACTTTCACCATATGTTATGGCCTGGGGAGCCATAACAGCCTTTGTTTGATCACTACGTCTTCTGGATAATTCAGTAAATGGAGAAAAATATAAAAAAATTATCGAAACCTGCGTCGTCACTATTGAGGACCCGACTCAATACATCGGTATTCCACTCTTCCACGACGATTCAGCTCCGTATGTTACAGGGCGCTCCATTGTGAGTTATTGACGTTATTTGTGAAGTAAGAATGCTTAATTTTAACGTCTAATTTTTGTAGGTAGCCGAATTTAAAAATAGCTTGGGATTGAGTCGTTACCCTGAACAGGAAATAGTCCTGACCTCAATATTGTTGAAAATATTTTGCCTTTCATGGGAAAGAAGATCAAAAAATACAAGCTGGAAAGTGTTAAAGAGCGGAAAAAACTTATAGAAATAGTCTGGCTTGAAGAAATAACAATATATTATTTATCCAAACTTTACAATTCAATGCCGATCCGGATTAAGGCCATCATAAAAGCCAAGGGCGGTGTCATTAATTATTGATTTTAAAAAGTGCAATTTCTCTTAAATTATTTTGGTTGAGATGAATTATTTTATTTTTGTTAATCCTTATTTTGAATAAAAATTACCATTGACAACAACAAACTCTTTTTGAATTGAAATGACTTTGTTAAAAACACTGTAAAGACCTACCAAATTGTTACGAGGTATCGGACCGCCGTTCTTTTTTATTTGAATATATGTATTTGGAAATGGTGTAAAAATTGTTATGATAATCAGGATCCATCATTTCTACCATCTACTTTTGAATCAAATGGCGGTATTTCCAAAATTTACTTTAAAAATTCAAACCAAACATTTCAATGGCGCAGGGTGTATATGTATTTCTAAAGCTGGAAGTTAAGAAACCCATTTAATAGGCTAGTGTTTGATTAGCTCCCTAAACTCAAGATTACAATAACTCTGAAAAAATTAGCTTTTCCCGTCCGTTTGCTGATTTAGTGAAAGAAATTAAAACAATTTTGCATAAAATTATCGAAACCAAAGGACAGCATATTTAAGCAACGTTTAAAAGAATTATGGACGACATTGCTATAACAATTCGCTTTTAAGACATACGGATTCAACAATTTCAAGTTTTGATACAGATAATTGTTTTTCCGAAATTAGAATTGCATTACTCGTGCTGAAAGCTGAAATTTTCTCTAGAGATAAACATAAGGAATTGAACGATTCATGCATTGCACTAAACATACCACCTGTGGTTTCAAAAAAATCTATAAGCTAATTTTCAATTCCGTTCCCGAACGTGTAATATTTTAATACTGTAGGATTTTCTATTTTTTTGATTCGAAGCACCTACTTTCAATAACAAATTTTGTTAGAAATTATTTATAACGTCTACCGCATATTTCTTCAGGAGCCAATATGTCTGTCACAATCGCCTCAGCTTTGGTTCAGCCACAATTCACTTTATTTCCAATTTTGGTGTTAAAATATTTAGACTTAATTCATTTTATGCAGCAATCTTTGATACAATATTAAATATGGACAAGTTCTTTCACTGTAGTTCTTCATCAATTGTATCTTTCATATTAAATAACGTAGGACCTATTCCCTTAGTCGTATCGTTTATCACACCAAGTAACAGTCAAATTTTAATATTACTTCTATAAAAAGTATAGGATTTTTTACTACAATTGTTATTTCAAAAGCTTTTTTTTGTCATGATATATTTTTAAGTGATCAGGAGCTGTACTGGTAGTCACTTGAAATGATTGTCGTAAAAAATCAGTGCAATGCTCTGTTTTGCATAGAAGCCGTTAAGTTTTTATAGAAGTAATATTAAAACTTGACTGTTACTTGGCGTGGTAAACGATGCAACTAAGGTAATCGGCATATTATAGATTACAGCACTGCAACCGGCATCCGGTAATTTTGTCTGCGGTGATTTTTGGTTCATTCATGATCTTCTAGGGCCCGAAAACTCTTATTAGAAACTAATATTTCTACACTACATAAATTACAGCACCATTTATCACTTGAAATTTTTATTTTAACCATCTTTTCAATTGCAACCAAGAATCACTAAAGTTCATTGCTTGTTTTCTTTTATTTGTTCCAGGTTCATTTGAATTTGATGACATTATCATTTGATGACAGTTAATAAAAAAATAATAAATTTATAAAATTTTTCTAAAAATCAAATAGTCTTAATATTAATATATTATTTAGTTATTAACGGCTTTGAACTTCAATAAAAGGTAGAATCTTTAAACTGATCTCTTTTAAAACACAACGTAATAAAATAAGAAGTTAGGCCTCTTCTTATTTAAACAAGAAGTTACTTTTCAGTTTAAATAAGGTTTTTATTGCTTGCTATAATCCGTAAGTAAGTTACAATCGCTACCATAAGAAAATTCATGTCAAATTTAAAGTCGTTAGTGTTTATACAAGTAATAATTAACCAGCAAATTTTATTTAGAACATTTTTTTGTACAGATAGGCAAACAAAAATAGTTAAGAGTAATTTATAGAAAAATACATTGATAATTGCTAATTGCCCAAACTTAAATGTATTAAAATTGTATTACAAGTAGAGATGAGAAATTTATATTTAAAAACCATTTTGTTCTAGCTTTCTTGTGATTTGATTAGCTGAGTTTACAGAGTTGTTTTTTTTAAATAAAAAACTACACAATTTGTTACTTTTTTTACCCAACCAATAATATTGAAGGGATAAATCTATTTTATTAAATAAATAAACAACAAATATTACTGGCCGTTTAAATCTATAGTTTAAATATGGTCATTTTGGTTTTAATCATCGATAAGAACACAATTTTTTAAATGACGAGGATTTTTCAGTATCGACGAGGACGCGAGGACAAAATAGTCAAACGAGGACAATCCTCGCCAAACGAGGACGAGTGGCAACTCTTGTATGTACTTATGCAAAAAACAAGAAAATTGAAAATCACATATAATTTTTCATTTACTGATTCTCAATTCTTTCCTTATTTCATTTCAACGAAATATGAACTTATGTACTTTAAAAATAAACGACCCATATTGTAAATCGTTTTATGTTTTCATTTCATTAGATTTGTTGTTGGTTTTGTCATTGTGTAAACAGATGTTGAAGATGAAACAAAAAAAAACACAAAAAAGGCGGTAAAAATTTTTATGAATGAAAATATATTCTTGGACACAATAACCAAAGACTCAATCCATTTGAGATTTTTGGTACTATTTTTAGACACTTCGGCTGGTATGTCGCTTTGAAATTTGCGGTGTCATACTCTATATATGTTTACTCAATGACGAGAGTATAAAAGGAAAAAAAATTTCGATTTCGTTTTAATACTTTTTCAGACCTTGTGCTGTTCGCTTCATACTGTGTTTTCTGTGAGTTTATATTGGTTTTTTATAAAAAGTTTTTTTTAAAACTACTGACCCTCGACTTTCTTAAGGACATTCTCAATTAAATTTATTTGTGGATTACATACATATATTTATTTGTTGTGTTTTCTTTTAGTAGGCTAATTTTTGCTGTTGTTTGTGTACCTTAGTAGAAATACTAGTTGCATATCGCGAAATAATTTATTTTGCATTTGCTTTTAAATAAGGTATTCAGTTGTTTGATCAATTTTTGCATTGGTATATTGTTAACTTGAATCCATTTTTAGCAAGATTTAAATATTTTAAATTGCCTTTTTGGCTACTGTTTTAGATTTACATGTTTTTATTTAAGGTTGTTTGAATAAATATCTGTTTGCGTTTTGATTTTAAATCTCATTAAGATGGATGAAAAGAAAGCAAATCGTAGTTTACCCTTAAAAAGGCGTTCTCCTGCTAATGTTAAAAAGAAAATCAATGAGATAAAATTAAATAGCAACACGCTACAAATTACCCTTTGCAATTTATACGGCAATAATAATATTAAAATTTCTAGGAGCAACTCTCCAATTATGGAAAATATTTGTCGAAATCTAAAAATCTCGAATTCTTCGAAAAACCGCAGAGAGATTTATAATATTTATAGAACTAAGATTCATAATAGTGCAGAAGAAATACCTGGCGATTTAATTTTAAACAATGCCCCATTACATGAAATGGAACAAAGTATTTCAGAAACTTCCCGTTTCTCTGGTAATGACATTAACTGTAATAATTTCGAGCTTTCTTCAACCAACTTTAATTATGAGCAAGAATCAACAATTGAAATATGCAATATAAACGTTAATTTGTCAGAAGAAATATTTAATACAACTGTTACTGATGAATGATGATCGTATGTCAATGGAAAAAGTGGATGATGTTGATTTTGTGGCACTACAAAAAGAAAAGGAAACAACCGAAGAAAATGTTGATTTTAACGTGAATAACTTGCCGATTATTTTTAAAAGTCCATTATATAATGAATGGTATTCTCCTGGAACGATGAAAATCGAAATTAACATTTATAAAACCTGGACAAAAGAAACGTTACGCACCTCAATCAGACGTGCTTTTACTAGGATTAAAAATAATTGTGTTTTGTCATTTGGCACAATAAATTTTAACAAACCCCAATTCCAATTAGGCAATACGCGAAATGCAAGTATAAATTACATAAACAAAAATTTAAATTTGTTATCAGCGGTGATTTAATGGAAATATGGTCTAAAGGACAAGACATAGAATCGCATGGCATGATCAAAGAATTTACACAATTGAGAGGAAAAGAAAGATTAAATTCCCAAACAATAATGGAAAATAAACTGCCTTATGTTACTTTCTTAGAAAATAACCAAGAAGTTGATTTAAATCTTCTTCGTGCTGGAAACACACAACACATTAAACAGCCAACTATTTTTCGGAAAGCACGATCTGAGCGACTGTTATTACAGGACTTAGTCAAAGGTTGCGATTTGATGGATGCTATTTATCGCTCAAACCCAAAAGAAGAAAGTAACAAATATGTTTATTTTGCTGGCAATCCATTATTTATAATACTAATGAGACAGGAGAATTTACGGGTTTTAAATAGATCAAATGGTATCCCTGTGTATATTGATGCTACAGGAGGGCTAGTTCGTAAACTAAAGTGTTGCGAAGAACACAATTTTTCTAGGATTTATTATTATGTTTGTGTAGTTAATATTAATAATATTATTTTTCCAATTTGCGAATTGATTAGCTCTGAACACGATACTGCATCTATAATTACGTTTTTAGCGAATTGATTAGCTCTGAACACGATACTGCATCTATAATTACGTTTTTAGCAAAATTTAAAATAGAAATTGAAAAGGCTAAACCTAAAATTCGTCTACCGAAGTATTTTGTTTCTGACTGGTCCTGGGTGTTTATAAATAGCACACTTCTTATAATGAATTCGATGTCTTTGGCTACATATTTGGAATCAACGTAAATAAATACAAAAACTTAATAGGCATTTTTATTTGTTGTTCCCATTTTTCAGCCATTATAATTCGGCAAATCAATTCGAATTCCTAACTGTTCCAATATTCTAAGGGAGTTTATAACGATTATTTTTTTTTTAATTTTAGATTGTAGTAGTTTGGATGAAATTGATAAACTTTTTAAAAATTTTTGTACATTATGTTGCTCGTATTACAAAAACCAATTGTTCGTTGAGGCTTACGAACAATTTGTAAAATATATGGAATCACAACTTTCGACTCCAATTTCCGAGAGAATCAATGTTAATTTGAGTCATGAAAATTCAAAAGATGAGAACGAGGAACAAGAAGAATACAATGAACGTGACTCTCCTTATTATATCAGATTTCACCAGTTGTATTTAATCATCGTTGAAAAAATTGACGAAATTGAAAAAGTGACGACCGATTTGGAGAAAAATCCATATTTTTGTAAGGATTTTTTAGTATTCTGTATAAAAAGATATTTTTCATATTTACCTCTATGGGCAACAATTTTTTTTAAATATTTTGAAACTAGAAATAGACCGGCGAACGCATCCGTTGAAAATTGGTTCAACCTTATAAAAAATAATATAATTAAGAAACCAAATTTAAAGCTTGGTCGGTTAATTGAGGAACTTAAAAATTCTAATGAACTAGTTCGAAATAACCTGGAATTGTCGGATCATATGGTAGCACGTAAAAGAACACCAAGCACTAGACGTAATACTTTGGTAACACCAGAATCAACGCCCAAACGCCACATGGCGGACGAAGAAAGTCCGAATAACGTGAATGCTCAGGAACGGTGGGGAAGAAAGAATTATCGAAATAAATCGAAATATTCTGGTAGAAGAGTATTAACCAAACTACTAAAACGAAAGAAACTAGAATTTTTCGATATGACTAGTTCGGAATATTTTAATAAAATGACCGAGAATGGTGACTGTTTCGGAATTTTTAGATTTACTTTCGATGAGGATCGAGTAGTAACATTAACAAATGTTTGTTATTGTTCGTTAAACTCAAAGCAATATTTAACTGCAAATGCTTTATTTGTTTGCTGTAATGCATTACTTATTGGTACGAATGATATATTTTTAAATATGTACGAACAGAGAGTAATTTTTAATTTAAAATCTTCTCCTTTTAAAGATCAGTCATTGCTAAAAATTTGCAAAGCAAAGCATAAAATTTATGTTCCATATTTGGTAAATGGTAACCATTGGATAGTAATTGTAATCGACACACTTAATCACTCCGTCATAACGTACGATCCACTTAATCCAGGTGTGATTAATCATAAATTATGCAAAACAGTTATTTCGTTTTATAATAAAATGGAAGAACTTTGGGGCGACGCAAAATCTTCATTTCAATCCCAGGCGAATTATAAGCTGCCATTGCAACAGGACAGTGTAAATTATGGACCCTTGATTTGCTATGCAGTAGATAACCTATCCAACAATAACTTCATCAAAGAAATTCACTCTAAGAAAATAGAAGAATACAACAAAGCTTTGTCAGCTTATCGGATAAATTTGAAGAAAATTATAATGGAGAGACCAAATAATGAGCCATTCAATTGTATTATCTGTTTTACAACTGTTGATATAAAAATGGAACACAATAGTTGTACAAAATGTAAAAGAAAAACAAATATTACATGTTCTGACATAAGATTAGATATTATACAGGACAATAAATGTAAATATTGTTAGATAAATGTTCATATATGCACCATGTAGATTTTGTTGGAAATTTAATAAAATCTTGTCCAACTAAGATTGTCATAATAATTTAAAACTTTTTTATGGAAAACCCCCCTCCATTACATAACCATTTTCAAAATCTCTTCAAAATTCATTTTCAAAATAAATTCAAATGATGATTCTAGGTTACCAAATTGTGTCGAACCATTTTCAAAATCTCTTTGAATTTATTCGTTTCAATAAATTCAAATGATGATTCTAGGTTACCAAATTGTGTCGAACCATTTTCAAAATCTCTTTGAATTTATTCGTTTCATTAAATTCAAATGATGATTCTAGGTTACCAAATTGCGTCGAACCATTTTCAAAATCTCTTTGAATTTATTCGTTTCAATAAATTCAAATGATGATTCTAGGTTACCAAATTGTGTCGAACCATTTTCAAAATCTCTTTGAATTTATTTGTTTAATAAATTCAAATGATGATTCTAGATTACCAAATTGTGTCGAACCATTTTCAAAATCTCTTTGAATTTATTCGTTTCAATAAATTCAAATGATGATTCTAGGTTACCAAATTGTGTCGAACCATTTTCAAAATCTCTTTGAATTTATTTGTTTCAATAAATTCAAATGATGATTCTAGGTTACCAAATTGTGTATATAATGTTAATAACACAATATACAAATAAGAATAGAAATGAATTTTGAAATTAACTGTGATTAAATATGAATTTTTATATTTAATTGTAAGTAAAAAAAAAATTAAAAATTGATAAGCAGTTGTTTAGTTGATTAAGAATTTGCAATAATATTATACCTAGTGTGCTGTATAAACTTTACGAAACTTTTATGTATCAAACTCACGTCAGCAAGAGACGGAGATATATCGCCTTCGCCGATTAGTAAAATGCATTAAATTCGAAAAGGGCACATCTCCTAGAGATGTGACCTTTTCGAAATTATTGTCATACACATCAACACTGGTAGCAGTATTAATACAAGAGATGTACCTATTTCAAACAAAATAGGTGCGGGGATATATTTCCATCACATTAACGTGAAAAAACAATTTTGTCAAAATTTTCGAGATGTGCCCTTTTCGAAATTGCATATTCAATTGCATTTGCGAATTGCCAGTAAAACTTCACTTTTCTCAAAAGAAAACCACAACATGTGATTATTTGGAGAATCAGGCAAGCATAATTCAATGAACAAGCAAAAACGGTATGTTCAGGACGTTTGTTTACTCTCCATTGCCATTTTTCATTCGAAAATTAACTGCAGCTGTAAATATCAGCCTCTTGATACAAAAGTCGATTAATAAGTGTCTTGTGTAAACGAATAATTACTTGTCGTTTACTGTTGCTTCGTTATAAAATTTATACATAATATTTAAATTTCCGAGTAGGCGCAAACCAAAAAAAAAAATTCAAATTGGAGCTTGGTTTACACAGAATTATTTTTTCATTTAATTTTTTCATAGAACGAGAATTGACCCCCTGGGCCCTGATTCTCTAAAAAATAAGATAATGGGTAAACGTGTAAACTTGCAAAATGCGAAGCTTACTTTAATGAGCTCGCAATTTTCCGATTTGGCTACTACTTCAAATAAAATCAAAAATTTCAAACTAATAAAAGAAAGCTTTGCTTTTCACAGGTTTACACGTTTACCCATTATCTTATTTTTTAGAGAATCAGCACCCAGGGTGCTGAGATAGCCAAGATACCATCTGTATTTCTGACATTTTTTTACTTACTTCAAACTTTAACAGGGTAATAAAGCTAGTGATCCGGAAGCATCGGGAAGTTATAATTCAAGTTAATTAGTACAATATTACACATTATAACTTCATTTTAAATTATAACATGAATCATTAACCTAGATTCAAGTTTCTAAAAATTACTCACTTAAACACAATCAAGAAAATTAAAATGATTGATAGGAAAAAAGTTCATTGATATTTTCCACATGAATAAAATAATGATCGATCTTAAATTAAAACTGTTCGGTTAAGCCATTTTAAAGTATTTTTTAATCATGGCATTGTACCATGACACACGGTAAAAAAACTGGTTTGAAATAAGTAATTATCAAGCGCTAAAATCAAATACGATAATACAAAGTAAATTGAGCAACAATGATCTTTTATAGTAAATTAATTTCCACATAATAGGTTAAACTAATTATAAAATGGAACAGTTTCATTAAATAGCAAAGAAAAATTATAGACAATTAAAATATAATTAAATTGTGTGTGTCTAGACACTAAACTACCCAAGAAACATGTAAACTATCGTAGTTTAACTGCGAAAATTTTTCAATTCCATAGAATATAATTTTAATAATTTAATTGATTTCCTTTCTTTGATAAGATACATAACTACAGAAATATTTTTTTTTTTAAGAATTAAGTCGTTTTAATAAAGTTAAACCTACATAAAAAATAAAAAAAACAAAAACTAATCGATTTTAATTCAATAATTTTTTATCATTAAATTAAAATTGATCGGAAAAGACAAAAAAAATGTCACTAAAATATCTTAAGACTATTTAAATGCTAACCAAAAGACTTGACTTGGCTAAATGAATAAGACAATCAAGTTTATGACCTTGATATTGATCGTAATAATAGTACATTAAATCGTTAAATAGTTTTGTTTTACGCAAAATGTGATAAAAATATTTTTGTAAATGATGATAGGAAATAATTAAAGAAAAATTAAAAGAGATTGGTAATTGTTTGAATGAAACTAGTTTATTTAACAACCTTAACTTAATTACGGTGTTTGAGATGACAATTTTTAAAAATATGAACCTAACAATTTCTAATTTTTTCTAATTTGCCCAAACTTATTTAGGAACTATTTTCTCGGTTTGATCTATTTGGCTCTTTGCTCGGTCTTAGACTCGGCGACAAATATTTGCCGAAAAGTTGTTTGCTCCAAGCTATGGCAAATTCGCAGCAAATATACTTGCTGTGTTCTTAACAAATATATTTTCTAGAAGTTCACACAGTAGAAAATTTTTGGCAGCAAATAATGGTCGATCAAAGAGGTGCAAATAGATGTTTTATTTGCGCGCCAGTATGCTGATGTTTATTGCTCCATAGTTTTAGTGATCTAAATTTGATTGAAGTGAAGTGAAGTCAATCGAAAAATTATAAAAATTAAATTAATATAGAAAAAATATTTTATTTTTGCTGATGATGTTTCATGCTGCTTACTGCTAAGTTTGTTGATGTGAAGTTGGCGCATCAAGAAGGACCAACAGAAGAACATTGGAAGTGCAAAATCGATGACAGTGAGTCAGAGAATGGATGACGAGGAAAGTGGCTGCTATTTAAATTTATTGAAAGAATAGGAGATTGAAGATTGCAATGCGCTCAAAAATTGTATGCGTATATCGTCTTAAGACATTAATTATTTGCTGCACTTGTTTGCCCACTAATTCATTAAAAGTAAAGTATTATGCGTGAGCAAATTATGCGAAAAATATTTCTTACAATATTAAATTGAAAGATTATATGTATAATGTTTATGTAAATAAAAAGTAATTAAACCACAGTTTATGGTTATTTTGGACAAGCAGTGAATTTATGATATTTGTAGAAACAATTGTCAAATACAGTTAGATTTTACATTTTCACACAAAATCCCTGGTCGTCCAGTACGTTGGAAAAATTTGCATTGCGACATAACGCTACCTAGTTCACGGCATTATTTGGTGACCTTGTAACCGTATCGCATGGGGTGATTTGGTTCAGCCTTGATGAAAATACAAAGCACACCAAACAAAAACCAAACGTTACCGTTACGTAGAATATCCATTCAGGGACTGTGAGACGGTTTGACTAGCGCGGCTTAGCTCAAGGTGGTCGGGGTTTTTTTCACAGTTTGATGAGGATCTTGAATAACCGTCATTGACTACTGTTTCATATATATACATACATACACAACGTACACTCGGTATAATTAAGACACAATTTTAAGAAACAAAAATTCACTTTGCCTCATTCTAGAAAAACACTTCCAGAGAGAGAATAAACACAAAAGAAAAAAAAATATTCACTCACTTCGCTATTGAACGGTCCATGACTCATCCGCACGAGTATTTAAACAATTAGCACATAACTTGTCTCTATCTAATAATCATTCGAAAATAAAATAATACCTCCGAAATTATAGTGAAACTTTAATTAATAACAAATTTATTCAATAACTTAATCAATTTTATATAAATTTTGCAATTTAACAAAATAAATTTATGTAAACGAATGAAAAGAAAAAAAATTAAGAATTATCGTAGACTGAAGACAAAATCTAATTGTTAGAAAATAAACATAATTATATTATCAATTCACAATAAAAAAAAAAATATAATCATAATAGTTTTGATATAAGTATAATTAAATAGAATAAGTCTGAAATAGTAACGAATCGTCGAACGCAAAACAAAACCCAAAACAAAATTTAAATAAATCAACAAAAAAAATCACTTACCACAAGGTCACGTTGAAAGCGCTTCCTCCATGATCCCGGTGTAGATACCTGTTAAATAAAAAATTTGGGTATTCTTTCCCATTCACGATTTTGACAGTTATTTTTGTTTCACTTTCAAACTTATTATTTTCTAATTTACTATTTTTCCACTTAAATTAAATTCAATAATTAATAATACTAAACTGATTCTAAATAATCAAAATAAGCAAAAAAAAAACTAAACAAAACAGAACACTAAATAAATTGGTCATCAACCAAAATGCTAATGAAATTGGCATTCCAAGAACACAGGCCACGATATGTATTCAACTTGTCAATGAATCCAAACTGTATTCAATACAACTGACCATGGAACGGAATGCAATTACTTAAAAACGACAAAATACAAAACTCCATGTAGTTTGAGGATGATGGTTAAATCCGATTTTATGATGAAATAAATCCAACAGGAATATCCAACATAAATAATTCCACTAAAAACTATAATAATTAAAACACTTGTAAAAAGGCCGTCGATTTTTCCTCACTCTCGTTTGAATTTGGGGTGTGGTTTCTTCTAGGAGAAATAGAAATTCGACAAATAAAACAACAATTTTAGATGAAGTTAACACAAAAAAAAAATAAAAAAACAATCTTAATACGAAATTTAGATGAGCAACATACCTCAATAAAAATAGTTTTAAATCGAAAAGTATTTCGATTTTCCTTAACGACCTTGATGTGGTAGTTTCCGAACAAATTAATTATTTTGTATATTTTTTTGTTCTGGTGTTGTCGGATATACACAGAGCGAATTTTATTGTTTTTTTTTTTTTTTTTTTTTCGTTTTATTATATGCAATCTTTCCTGGGGCTCTAGGCACTCCCAACTCTTTCGCAGTTAACTTTTGCCGTCCTACTTTACGCAGTAGTTGCTAAATCGAGGACGTACGGCTATAGACCCGTTTTGTATAAACCACCTGCACATTGCATTGCTTCATGCCAGCCTATAGTGCCGACATGAAAGGTGGGTCGGCCCATGGATTCTGCACTCTCAACAGGGGTCATAGTTGTGTTCATCGTCACCACCGATCGTAATCAGATGATGAAAAATCCCTTTTGCATCCCGCCCCTATCGGGATTCGAACCCGGTACCTCCCGATCCAAACGCCACAGCTCTAACCACTGAGCCGTTTGGCCGGTATATTATTGTTTAAAAATATTTTATTTTAAATTTTATTTTATTACGTTCACCAACTCGCTAGTTCAATATCCGAAATAACAATGACCAGATTTATTATCAGATCAATGAGGGGTAAAAATAAAATAAAACAATGATAAGCTTAAGATACAACTTGTATACCAACAAAAGCCTTTTTTAGTGGTTTAAACACAAGCTGACCATAACACATAGTCAATTTGTGACGATGTGAAACGTCATATCGTTACAACCTTCTGCGCTTCTTAATTTGATTTGCCAAAATCAAAGCTTTAGCTTAAGGTAACATGAACTCGAACAGATCTATGGTATCTTTTTACATATGTATATTTTTTTTTGACATTTTTGTACTCGATTCACGAACCAGCCATAGCGAAGTCCAAAAAATGCATCTGAGGTGCGATTTCTTACTTTTAATAAAAATTCCATATTAAGAAATGAATTGATCCAGAAGATATTTTTCCCTTTATCCCATCTAAAACAAGAAAAAAATATTTCCTTTCATACTTCTGGAGTGGGATTTTGCACAAAAGGCGAGAAGCGAGTTGGTATCTGTTTTACTTACACTGAATATGAACACTATTTCGCTTAGTAGAAATATATTTGAAGCATGCGATCTCACCTAACTAGAATAAAATGATATTCTATTTCAACTTTCATTCGTCTGTGTCTCTCACCATCACCAACGATGGTACGCGGTCGAAGCGGAGAAAAAGACATAGCCCTTTTACATAACATGATAGACGGAGATCGCAATAGAAAAAACGACATCGACCGAATGAAATGGAGTTAAAATTTATTCTTTTAAAAAAAGACATAAACTCGCTTCTCGCCTTTTGTGCAAAATCCCACTCCTGGGCTGGGATGTTGTACCATCACTTTCATTCGAATCGACTTTAAAAGTCGATTCGAAAAAGTGATAGTTGGTATGTTGTAAAATTTTCGACTCCAAAGTGATACGTCAACACGGCAACCATTTTTCAAAGATGAATTAACAACAAAAATTTTAATTTGACATTTAGTTGTTATTAAAAACGTTAAATAAATATTAATTCTTAAAGATTTTATTAAAAAACAACAATTTATGAGGAATATTATTATAATATATTTTGACGAATTACTCATACATCACTTTAAATAAACTGAGTGATACAAAAGTATCATTATCGCGATTCGAAAATTTTACAACATGCCAATTTTCAACTTTCTGTTCGAATTTCGAAAATTTGAAGTTACAACATCTCACCCCTGGGCTGGGATGTTGTACCATCACTTTCATTCGAATCGACTTTAAAAGTCGATTCGAAAAAGTGATAGTTGGCATGTTGTAAAATTTTCGACTCCAAAGTGATACTTCAACACAGCAACCATTTTTCAAAGATAAATTAATAACAAAAATTTTAATTTGACATTTAGTTGTTATTAAAAACGTTAAATGAATATTAATTCTTAGAGATTTTATTAAAAAAACAATAATTTATGAGGAATATTATTATAATATATTTTGACGAATCGCTCGTACATCACTTTAAATAAACTGAGTGATACAAAAGTATCATTATCGCGATTCGAAAATTTTACAACATGCCAATTTTCGACTTTCTGTTCGAATTTCGAAAATTTGAAGTTACAACATCTCACCCTTGGTATGATAGAACGATCGAACATCGAAACGTTAATGAAAAAAAAATAACTTTTTTATCCAAGAAACAAGAATAACATTTCAAACAATTGTTGTTGTCTCTGTTCATTCTATTCTACTATCAACCGCATACAACGCGAAACAGGGACGACTATATACCTTGATAATCATTTGTTTAGACATAATGAAACGAAAACGCAGGAAGCACTACGTAAGTAAAAATGCTAAAATTAAAAATAAAAAGCTTAAGACGAAAAATATTCTTGCACAATATTTTTCGTAGATGTCATTAGTAAAACTTTTAAAAAGAATTTTAACGTCGAAAATGTAATTATTTACCGAAGATGACGAATTTTAATTAAATGATTTGTGAATAATATGAAAATGTAATACGTTGAAAATGAATATCATTTTCAATTAAAATACATAATGTGGTATTTGGCAAACATAATTAATATATAAGAAACGAATTTCCTAGGTTAAACTGTAAGGAAAATTCGTTCTGTACCAAAATTTGCGGTTTGGAATACTTAGCCCCAGTTACAATGCATCCGTTCCGTTTCGTTCCGCGTTTCCGCCTAAATTAAAATTTGACATTTAAATTTCTATATAAATTACATGAATAAACGGAAAGGTTTGTTACAATGAGCGGAATTCGACGGACGAAGACGGACATATTTTTTTAAAAATTTTAAATTTAACGGAAAGGCGGAAAGTATAACCTCAATTTTAATTCTTGATACTTTGACAGTACATATAATACCAATCTCCCATCATTAGTGTTTGATTTAATTTTTTTTAAATATACAAAATAGCATGAAACAATAATTATAGTAGTGGATATCGAATTATTTATTGAAGAAATAAAGAAATTCCCCAAGCTCTACGAAAAAAACAAATATTATTCATATTATATATGGGCCAATATTCTCCATAAAACATCACACGTTTCTAAAATAATGTTTCTGGTAGTTGTTCTTCCCATCTTGAGCGCAAATGATAGAAATTTGGGAGTTACTCCTTGAGATAAATATCTGCAATCAAATATACTTTAATGAATAACAATATAATCTCTTTTAAGTTTTTGAACTTACGATAAAGTGAGTCCCAACCTAGTATAAAAATGAATAGCTTTCCGCGTCGACTTTTTTGTGAGATAATCTTCAACCAGATTAAGTAGCATATCGTATACTTTCCGCGGCATTCTTTTCTGGATAAAGAACTCTTCGGAGTTTAATTCTTTCATTCGTAAGAATGTGGTAACCCATACCCAGCACTATCCCGGTCTAAATTTAATGGACAAGTGTAACGATCATTTAATGAACGTGTAACGTACAACGTTTTATTTCATACTATATGGGACATTAATTCGGTTTTTTCATTTAAAATTGAATTTTAAAGTAAAAACATGAATTTGAAATTTAAAGAAAATCAATCCAAATGATTTTCAAATTATCAAGTTACCTTAGTATTTTTTTTTTTTTGTTTGGTTTTATATTTTTCTGTACTGTAATAGCTCGTTTTCCGGACACTTTTGTTCTGTACCGTCATAATTCATTTCCCGGACAGAAATCAATCATGTAATCATTGATTTTCGGTATAGTATGAAATAAAAATATTTTTTCCGTTTTGTATTTGTTCGTTCTCGCAATAACGGAGCTTTAATTCAAGCTTTATTGTAAATATTTATATGTTATTCATCAGTCACCAATTCTTATGAAAAATTATTATTATTTATTAGTCAAAATAAAACGCCATAAAATTTAGAATAGCTGCTTCAAAAGGAACAGTTTGATATAGGGGAAACAATCTTAACGAGACTGTTAGTTATCATTAAAATCGTTTCTCCTATATCAAACTGTTCCTTTTGATTCAGTTATTCTAAATTTTAATAAATTAGAAAAAAATACATAACTCGAGTTATGTCGTTTTGGGTTATTCCCCCAGAAAAATTCAAAGCGTAATGTTAAATATTTGAAAAAATTATAAACAAACGTATATCGCACACTTATACGTTGCTTACTTGCATGCCGTTTTTGATTTAGTTTAGTTGATATTTTTTACAATATTTTTTTGTATCGTTTTATTACGTTAATTTAAAATTTGAAAGTTGCAGCATCTCGTATAATAATTTTCCTCTACCAATATTTTAACTTTATTTTGCAATTTTATATTTTACTATGTACACAACATGATTCATTTCATATAACCCTTTTCGATATATTAAAATATGTAAATAAATATGTATGTTTAATAATATATTTGAAGCATACATATTTACATAATATCTTTATGTTTTACACGAAATAATAAATATGTTCATAAACAATATTTTGTTTATAAATGAATGTAAATTTTATTTGTGTTATTTGTTTTGATATAAAATATTGTATGTATTTAGCACATATTTATTGAAAATTTGAACACGAAAATTGAAAATAATCCATTTGCTAAATTGAATATATTTTCCTTTGTAACGTTACGATAAACAAGGTGCAAGAGTGCATAAAAACTATGCGTTTATAATGAAATATTACGTACAACCAGGTACATACAAGTTGGTATAGAAACACAGAGGACATTAAACAAAAAAATACATTTGAAAAAAACTCTGAGACTCTTTAAAGAAATTAATAAATAGTTATGATCTTTTAATATTTCCTATATTTTGTAGACACAAGTTTTAAATTTAATTGAATAAAAAAAATTAAATATTTACTATTACAACTGACCCAAAATTAAGAGTAATTTAAAAATGAAAAATAACTTTTAATTTGAAACCTTTTCAATCAAAAACATATATACAGATATAGTACATATGTACATAGGTTTAAATACCACCATTTAAGTTTGTCTATTTTCCTGTTAACCAGTTCAGTTTAACATATTTTAATTAGAATTGTTAAGGTTTAGTTTACTTACTTTACTCATTTATTCAAAGAAACGAAACGTCACCGGAATTAAAATCTTAAGCAAATGAAATTATGCTTGGAAAAAATCGGAAAAACTGCGAATTTACTCCTAAAAAATGGAATTATACTTGTAAATTAATTTTAATTAAGCTAGAAAAAAAATGAGAATTAATCTCGGAAAAATTTGCAAGTTTCCTACCGTTATTTTCGGGATTTAGATAGAGGACGAAAAAAAATACTTTAGAACTACCTTTTAAGGTAAGCTTAGCTAGAAGTTGCAAATATTGTAAAGAACCGCCGGAAACCTAAATACATAGTTGAAATATCTCCGACTCACAAAAAAATGTTCTCTAAGCGGTACCAACATACTAAATAAACATTTTAACTAATTTTTGCTAAATCAAATATTTTAGTTAAAATATCATTTCATTTTGACAGAAAATTTATTAATTTTATATTCTAGAATCTAGATAAAATGTATTAGCAAAATATTTATGTTATGTACCTACCTATAACCAAAAAGAGCGACTCGTAAAAAACGATACGATTGAGATCGTAAATGACGTATATATTTTTTTGTTTATGACACAAATACATTTACTTCCCATCTCCTTTAACAGCGAATATAAAAAATCGTAAAGTGTGCTCTTTTTTCCCGTATGGAACCCGGGGCTGTCTCAAAACTAAAGCGGACGCCAAATTATTATAGAAGTCCAATTGAAAAAAGTGGATTATGTACTTGGTGCAAAAGCGAAAACCACATAGGTGCACTTTAGTGATTTTATTATTTTCAGCTCATCTTATACAATTTTATCTCTGCATTAAACTGTAAAACTATTAAAGCTAAAGCTCGATTTATAAAAAGTATACTTTTTAGAAATCGATGTAAATCTTTATTTGCTTCTCCTAAAAAGTAGCTTGTTTTCACTTTCACAGTATTTTTCGATTTTGGTCACAGATATAGTCCTCGTGTTTCCTCGGGCTCCTTATGACCCTAACTTTTTTCGTTGTAATTTACATCAAACCCGAGGAAACGATCAAAATGAAATAAAATTATATAAATCGGAATTAGACGTCAAACATCTTTAAGCGCTTTATGTAACAAATTAAAAGTAATATTTGTATTTGATGTTTTTATTCCCCGAAATAGGTTATAAATTCATTAGCTTGATACGAAAAATTCAAGTGTATATATTTGTGCTATATTTGGCCAATACAGATACTTTCCCCCCAGTAGGTATCGCTTTGCGGTTACGCCTATAAATTTTTTTTTAAACTTGTGGTTTTTGAATGCAATGTAGCAAAAAATATGTTAAGTAACCTATGCTAGAGGAACAAAAACGTATATCCAATGGATTCCAGTCAATATCCCATTTTACAAATGTTATAGCAGCTATTGACTTTTCACATACTAAATACACAAATTAAACTGTTATCACGAGGACTATTACAACAGAAAAAAATGTCACAGCATTCAGGTGCGAACAACGGTGGATTATCGGAAAAGATTTTCTACCATTTTTGTAGGAGAACTACTCACGATGCATGGTGTACGAGTTCTTCGACGGCCACCACTATTTGAAAACGTAAGTGAAGGCACAGTGAAATATTTTTATCACGAACATTTTTACTGGGGGATCTTGCACATCCAAAAAAATATGCATGGTTAAGCACCTTATAAAATACTGCATTTTTCGAGCAGAATAATAATTTAGCAAGCGTTAGAGCTTTTAAAAATCTACACAATTTCCAAAAAACCAAAATAAACCAACTCCGTTATAATCATATCAAAGTCAAAATAAAGCAACTACAATCATATCAAAAGAGTGGGATCAACAGAAACAAACAAGAGGAATTTTTCCTAGAATTAATTGCAAGAATAAAAACCAATTAATTTAATTTAGGTACTTCACATTTACTATAATTAGAACCTAGAATTGTTTTTATTTATTCCTCGTATTGATGCAAATAAACTTAATAGGTTCCAAATTCCCTTAATCAATTACGCCAAAAGATTGGGAAACTTTGTCTAATTTATTGTCGAGTTCCTTATGCTGCCTTTTCTTGATTTTCTTGATTTCTTTAATGCGGTACTCGAGTAGACGTTCTATATTGCTTCGGTATCGATAACTTTCAAATCTAAATGTTGTTGAATATTGATAGCTGATGTTTTAATTATTGATTGGTTTGTAAATTATGGTATTCCTTCTACTCTTCGATCAGCATTACAATAGCGTATCTCTTACACATTGCGCCCGATTCAATGAAATCTTCTATCCTTCTTGAAAAATATTCTTCAAATAACTAGAAGAAATCAAAAATAGAAGATTATTTTATTTTGGTATTCAATGTAGTAGTGGGATTCCAAACTTCTATTTTTAATATCGAAAGTTTCGACATCGAATTTTTTCTTCTATTTTGGGTAAATGTCAAAACGAATGAAAAGGAGTAACTAAATTATAAGACAACTAAAACTAAAGTGATTTGGCCTATAAATATTAAATTTAAAAAAAATGACCGAGCGTAATACAAATACAACTAAGTTTTAACACATATAATAAAGTTTTAAATTGAATTGTTTTAAATAAGAACTTACCTGTTTTGTGTTTATGTTGGATGGCATTTTTAATTTATGTATGTATTGCTCAATGTTTTTTTTTTAGAAAAAAATACTAAACGAGACGAGAAAACGAGCTTGAAGCAAAAGGAATTATACGTATCATTTATGGAGGCCAATGAAGTTTTTCGAGTTTTTACGTCACTAATTTTAAAGCTCGTGCGTTTAAAGTATTTGCAAATAAAACAGGAGGCGGCCCAAATGACGCCAAGCCATTGACTGATTTGGAAAATCGGGCAATGGAAAGCTGGGGTAAAGTAGTTATAGAAGGGCACAAAAAAGTGTAAGCCGTAGGATTTCAAGAAGCACCGTTAGAAATTCTGAGCTACCTGCAAGATATCGAAGATACTTCCGTCGAGATGGATATTTCTGGTGCCATGCCATCAACATCTAAGCGAAGTAATGAAAAATATGTGGGTGGTCGACTTACCGTAGGAGGTAATTTAATTAAAAATTGCTAATTGGCCTTATCTAATACTATATTTATGAACCCTTTTAGATAAAGAATTTAAAGAATTTGCGGAACAGACAAAAGAAGAGCGATCGAGGGCAAGAAGTGAATTGAACGAAACTTTAAAGGAAATTAGTGTGTCGAGGAAGGAAATCTCCCAGTACTTGAGAATTATTGCGGAACGGCATTGAAGTTTTTACAATCTTGTGATTATTGTAGATTGCATTTATAGCGACTTCGGTTTGGCCTGTATTACATTACATATTACTATTCTACGACGTAGAAATGGATCAATATACTTCTACGATAGTGTAATATGGATATATTGCCACATTTCTGAGTTGTATTATTTTTCATGTCTCATGAAGCTAACTATTGCAATATCTCTCTGACAGCTCATAAAAATGACAGAATACGAAAAATACGATAGGAGCATGAAACTATAGACTCGCTTTTGGGTAACTATCGTGAACAAAATGATTCATAGTGTAATATAGGAAAATGGTTTGTATCATTTCTGTTGTCGTACTTTTACGTACTTAAATGTTATTATTCTACGACGTAAAATAGTGATAATGTAATACAGGCATTTAACGAATTCTTGTGCAACTTGTTTTAGACGAAACCTACTGTATTTTTTTTTTAATTACATAAAGTAGATTTCGCCTATAATAACCTTCAAGAGACCGTCGTAATCTGTCGTTACAACCGCAATGTACAATAGTTATAACCGAGGTCGCTATAAATGTAATCTACTGTATTAAAATTTGTGATATAAATCAACTTTAGTGTTAAGAAACTGGTATTTTCTTATTATATAATAGTTATTGAATACATTTTTCAGTTGTTTTGAAATTATTAATTTACGTAATGAAGTTTCGTATATACATTAGCCGCAGATATACTCGAATTTGAGAACCTAAGTTAAGCCATTGCTATCTTGTTGAATAATTATCTATTGATAGAGTACCATGTATCAACTGTTCATTCAAGTCAGTTATCGTTAAAATCGATAAGTTCTTCATTAATCGCTCTGTCTTCAATAAACATATTGTGCAAAGCAAACACATCATAAATAATGTGTGCTGCTGTTTTGGGGGCAATAATGCAAGACTCTATGCCGGAACACATAACGAAACCGAGTTTTAATAATTCCAAAACAGCGCTCCACACAATTACGCGCTGTGATAAATTTTACGTTGTAGCTCACCTCGGAATCGGAAGATCGGTTGGCGTAAGAAGTTAAAAGCCAAGGTTCTACGGGAAATTCCAAATCACCTGTAAATTGATTAAGAACGATTCTCTAAAAGATTGATAATTTCTAAATTACAATTATTTTACCAATCATGAATTCAGCCTGTGAATGCACCATTGAGAATCTGTTTAGCAAATGACTTCTCAATTGGGATGTCTTCCATATGACCGAATCGTGCACCGATCCAAGGAACGATGCATCTGCGAAGATAATTTTCAGATCCGCATTACAGCACTATAATTAAAAAAGGTAAATTAAATAATGATACTCCATTTTATTCTTTTTTTGTAAATTTCGAACTAGGACAGACTAAATTTGCCAATAAAACATTTAAACTGTGGTATCCTTTTCGTGAAATATACAATTTTCCAGGAGTGTCGATGGAGTTCTCTGGTGGGGCGATTATCACTATATGAACTCCATCAATGGCGCCTATTATACATATTTCGAATTCCGTATTTGTTAAGGAATCTGTTAATAAATGAAGGAACACGTTCATTTTGATTTAGTTCATCGGTTAATTTTGAGTTTCTACTTGGATTTGTTTTTTGATTTCTCTAAAACGTTCATTGGAAACCTTATGTTTCTGGGTACTAAATATTTCATAATTAGGTTCAAAACTTTATTCTCAAAACTTTCTTCTATCGGCAAACATGCCACTATGATTTTCTGATAGGCTTATTAGTCTTAGTCCAGTCATTGACGGTAAAAATAGGTCATTACCTCTGAATTCTTACGGACAATACCGATTTTCATGAAATTTGGAAAGTAAGTAGAGAATACCCTAAAGAACAAAAATTATGTAGTGCCGATGTGTGCTTTTACCCTGGGGGTGGATGCCACTCGGCTCGTATTGCATCTAAACAAATAAAAATAAACCAATCAATTTGTTATTTTATAAGCTTTATTTTAGTCCTGAAAGATTTTTTGATGAAACGCAAGGTTTTCGAGTTATTCGTGAAAAAATCGCTCTAAAGCATGCATTTTTAGATGGAAAACCAACATTTTCAATCGCGAATAACTCGAAAAATATTGATTTATCGAAAAAACTTCATACAATATTTTTTGCTTAGAATTCATCCTTCTATCGATATCTGTGGGTATTTTGAGTGTACTAATTTCTACCCCCTAGAAGGGGTGGTACCCACCCCCAGGGTAAAAGCACACATCGGCACTATATAACTTTTGTTCCTTGATCCATTCCCTACTTACTTTCCAAATTTCACTTAAATCGGTATTGTCCGTAAGAATTCAGAGCGAAAAACCGTCACTGACTGGACTATATGTGTGTACTTTAATCATGATGAACTACTAAAATTTCTTACGGGGACTAACTATCCAAATATAGATTATTCGAAAGGTGACTTACATTAATTTTTAATTTAACTAATCCGTTTTTATTGCTTATAAATTAACAAAAAGCATACATTCGGGCGAAAAAATGTGAAGTTTATGCTAGATTTAAAATAAAATTAAAACACACAACATTTATTGAGACACACAACATTTATTGATATTTATTTCACTTCTTGGTGAACTGGAAAGGCAATCGAGTACGATTTGCGAGTCCGTTCAATAAAATACCCTTGGTTGAGTAGTTGTTGCTAAAGATATTCTTACGGTTTGCATTAGTTAGCCTAGGTAAGCTTACAGTCTTTATTGGAGCAATCCTAGTTTTTGCTACAATAATATTCGTTTTGTACGTTCCTCCAATATTGACTCTGGTATATATAACAGCTCCACACTCGGTTTCCGAAGCATTTGAAAACTCATGAAGCTCAAACTCCTTAAATGTCTGCAGATTTAACCAACCCTATATCTTGATGTCTTGCAGTAATGAGATTTCACTGCGAATTTTAATCCATGTTGCTTGCATTTCTGGCGGTAGTTCGTCAACCTAACCTAGTTTTTTCAACCATAAACTTTGGATAGAATTTTGACTGCAATGGTAGTAGGAGATAACAATCCTATTGGATCAAATAACCTCGACGCATCGGATAATAGAGTCTGTGATACGGTTAGCTAATGTTACTTTAAATTGGAAGAAATCATGTATTGGATTGAAATCAAGACCTAATACTTTTACTGTTTCGTCATCGCTTTTTTGAATACTTCGGGCCTTTATTTCCTGTAGCTCTGCGGGAATAGATTTGCGAATAGTGGAAACCCTTCTTTAGCCATCAACGCGATAATTTCAGCAACCAATTGTTGTGCTTGCTCCAAAGTCTCTCCACCAGACATCAGATCATCCATCGTAGTCTTCAGATAATTGATGTAGGGTTTGAGTCGCTAAAAATGGGGCGGATGATGTTCCATACGTCACTGTACGAATACGACAAATGTTCACCTTCTCTTCTGGAGTTGTTCGCCAACATGTTCTTTGGAAAGCACTATCTTCCTCTCATATCCAGATTTGTCGGAACATCTTTTCAATATCCGCTGTAAAAACAATCTTATGTTTTCTGAAACGAATTATTATATTAAATAATAGCTCTTGGATTGTTGCCCCGACAAGTAATTCGTCATTTAGTGATTTTCCATTTGTTGTTGAATCAGATCCATCAAACACGACTCGTACTTTCGTGGTGGTACTAGACTGCTTAAAGACGGCATGATGTGGCAAATAGTATCCCTGGAAACTCGGATTTAAGTCTTCAGTCGTGTGACCTATGTCTTCTTACTCCTTTAAGAATATTTTATATTCATGATCTAAGATTGTTTTTTTTTAAAGCCGTTTTAACGCCACATATTTCGACTCCCAACTTCGCGAAATGGTAACTCAACTATATATTTATTATCTGGTACCCTAGAAACTGTTTCCTTATATTTTTGAATACATAATTTCTTCTTGCGTGATAATCCTTGCGTCTTGTACTTCCACTGTTTCCCAAAACGTCTTAAACTGGCATCAATATCAATTAGCAAACTTGTTTGAACTGCTGAATCACCTTCTTCTACGTTTGTTCCACCAGCCACTAGCCAACCCAACTTCGAATTTTGCACTATGACCCTATTATCACTACTTCGTAATTGCCCATCACAAATCAATGAGATCAAAGAAATGATCGCTTCCTATAAGAATATCAATTTTCTTTGACCCAAGGAATCCTGGATCTGCCATCTTTAGGATAGCACTAGACGGTTCTAACACTGATGGCGGCTCATAGTTTGTGTTCTTTTGAAGTATTAACGCTTGAATGGTTAAGGTTTTTATTGTTTATTCGCGAAATCAAATTCAGTTCGGTTATACCCCTGGAGACACCTGCGTTGGTTTCACTTACTCCCTTTTTTGATATCCGAGAATTATCTCTTGATAGACGCAGACGATTCACCAAAGATTCCGTGACAAATGAGGTTTAAGACCCAGAGTCCAACATCGTGTGGCATGTCCACCATTGATCGTATCCAAATATTTGACTTGAATTTCAGCTGTTAGCAACAATGCTTTTACCACGGAAGTATTAGCCTGCATAACATGGCTGAATAACATTCGATTTTTCCATTCGCTTTGATCGGCATTGGTAGGTTTGATGCTTAGAACCGAGGCAATTAAAACAAATACCATTTGACTTCGCCAAAGAGAATTTAGAACGACTGCGTCGAGTTTTAGAAACTGCGGACATCTATATAGGTTGTGCTCGGCATTTTGATTACAACCCAAACAACTGGCCACTGTATCACTATGAAGTACCTCCACAACTCTTCTATCACAACTACCTGGCTTGCTTCCTGATTTGACTTCTTGTTTTACACCTTGAAGCGATACGAACGCTGAGAAAATCAAAGAAATCCTGGAATTTAGGAAAATCTGTTTCCGCTGTCTGAACCCGCTACATTTGTTGTGTTTCGGAATCCAACTCCAGAGGAGCTAGATATATTGCCACGGATTGTGTTCTTCTGCTTGTGATCCTATTGCTTTTAGACCCCGCCCTACTTCGTCACATTTGTCGTGAATTTTTGCTATATTCGCCAATATAGCTTTATTGACAGATGGCTGATCGATATAAGCCTGAAGAAACGGGTTAATTATGTAGCGATTTTTGTCTTACCGTTTACATAAACGCTGAAAAGCTTTAATGTAGTTTGCATCATCTACTCTAAAATGGTGAATTAGCGCACTTCTTCTCAGTAATCGCTTTCAATACTGGAATTTCTGAGAAGGGGAAAGACCGGGTTTCTCATGAATTGTTGACTTGAAAAGATCGTTGATTGAAATGATTGCCATTCCTCATATTTGCCGGCAAAGAAAGGTATTGTACATAGTTGCAGTTTAAAGTCAGAAACGGGAGGGTGACAAGAGGTGATGTTAAAATTTTCATTTAAATTTGCCGACGCATTAGAACTTTTGGCTCGTAATAACGAATTCAACCTAGCCACGATATATGTAGTAGTACTGTTCTGATACTAAATCCTCGTCACTACCTTCAGTTGGATTCAATTCAAACAATTCGGTTTGAATTTCCTAGAATTTGTAGAAACTAGTATTTTTATTTTTATTGTTTTTATGTAAGTTTTATTTATTTTATTTTATTATTAGCGTAACATTGTTTATATTTTGTTATAATTAATTCATTATTTATTTTAAATAAAATTTTTAAATACAAAATTTATTTATTTTAATATGTACACATTAGTTATGTTCCACCACCAATTTTTGCACCACTCGATGTGGGCGGCATGTCACCGCATTGACGTCTTGACGATCGAGAGCAGACTGGTATTGAATATTGATTTTTTAATTATTTTATTTTGTTGGTTTTTGTGTCGTAGTCGTATAGAAGAGACAGTTCTATGGTTTTTGTGTTTTGTAATAGGTGATTTGTTTGCGTAGTGAATGTGTTCGCGTTGGAATTGGATTGTGGTGGCGAACGCATAAATTTAGCCGCAGGAAAACATGCGTGAACCGCCACAAATTCCTTTTTCAGTTCTTGAACTCTGTCAAGTCTAACCTTTAAATCATCATAACCGGTTTCATTATTTGCAGTTTTAGCATAAGTTTCTAACTTAGTTATAATGCCTTTAACTACACCTCTTCTTCGAGTGAGCACCTCCATATTTTTCTCTTAATCAATTATACAACACACTTTTTAGGACACTCGATGTAAAATTTATTCAAACCCAATGAGGTTGTCTCTCCTTTTATTTCCAGTCCTAACGATGGTTATCGCTCCCTGTGTAGCGTGGATGTCCTTATAGCTGAATCTTTTCGACCATGTGCTCGATGATAAACACGAAAAATTTGCAATTTGGCAGTCCCAATTACGCTGTAAGCAGTACTATTATTGTGTAAGGTGGAACCAGTTTTTCAGTTTTAACTTACCCCAACAACAACATGCTTGATTTTTAGTGGTACATACTTTTATAAAAAAAACTAATTCTCCCATCTAAAATTACAAACCAAACCTATATTATTAGAATGGTTTATCGGTCCGCTAAGTAAAATTTGTTCAAGAAAACCGACCAACGAATAAATTGACAAAACACTATTATTAGAAATGAATCTACCTTATAAACCCAAATTGTACAAAATTACCTAATTGATAAATTCATTTGAAGTTCGCTACTATTTGTGATCAAATCTCATTAACTTAGATTTTTTCAATTAAAAAATAAAAAACTTTTCATACATTTATGAAGCCTCAGAACGAATTATATACAATATTCAAGCAATTTTGGTTTCAATTTAAGACATTTTCACTGAGCGATAAGATCTTTAGATCGAATTTATTTTGTAAATTTAGGTCAACCGTATGCAGAATGAATCCTAGTAATTTGTACATTACGTGTAGTAACATTTTTTTGCACTAAACTACATTTTCTATCAACTAAAAGTAAATAAAATGTTTAATTAGTAATCATTGTAAAACTGTTTATTTACCTTTATTGCCTAAATTAAGGCTAAAAATCATGCTTAACAAAATGATCCAAAATGCGGTCGGAATCGGAATCACTATCAAGATTTTATTAAGAAATTTTAGGTTTGTCTTTTAATTTTCTTATTTGAATTTGTTGTGGGGTTTCGAGAAAGAGATCACTTCAACTAGAAAAAATCTAAACAAATAAGTTAAAAAGAATTGGGAAGATATATATTTGGTTAGTTTTTATGGAGGCGTATATTTGTCTGTACTTACAGTGAATATTATATAGGAATTAGGTAGTATCGAGTGACGGAATAGCTCCGATTTAATTTCTCAATCTAATGTCGCAAACAAAACTAGAATAAAAAAAGTTGAACTCAAATCAACTTCTACTATTAAGATTTCAATATTTTTTGATTTAGGTTCCGTTTTTTTGAGTCAAAAGAACACGACATAAAAATTTCTCAAAAATAAATACTTCTATGCATTTTACATAACGAACAACTTTATAATTGTTATTGTGAATGAAATATGGCTTATTTTGCTGGGACTAGAAAAATATCGTTTTACATGCGACAACAGCCACCTTTCTTGACACCGATTGATCTGTATCAGATAAAAGTTCCAAAGAAAAAAAAATTGACCAAATTTTTGCTTTTGGATCAAAATGTTGATCCGTGTAGCTTTGTTCCCAGTCGTATCAAACTTCAAGAAATACAGCTAGTTGGTATTTCCAACAAATATATTCCACTTTTATTCAATTAGCACGTTTTTCCGATTTATCAATTACATTTAAAAAATAACTGCATATATAATAACATAATTTATATTTTCTTTATAAATGCCAACTTTTAAAATAAGTTAAAAAGTCAACTCACTGTATTCGTTTTTAAATTTCAATAGTAAACTAAGTCTCAAAAACAAATTATTAATTTTCAAACTATACATCAGACCAATTCTGACTTATGTCATCTCGGCCTGGTACAACCTCTTATCCAAATTCGACATCCAAACAATCTTGATTGATCCAAACATCTTACAAAGAGCACAGAACAAAGACCTTAGATTCATATTTAACAGGTAGCCAAGACCACCTGATTACACGAATATACCGACCCAAACCCTACACGAATGGGCAAAATTTCCTTGTCTAGAAGAATTCGTCGCAAATAAAACAAATTACTAAGTCTGCAAAACGAATTTATGCAGAGCATCGCGCATTGATGCTAAATTAATTAATACTCAAAGTGATCATAGCTATGCTGAGTTTTGACTCGAATTTAATTTTTAGGTCTAAGGTAGTTTCTAAGACAGTTTTAAGTTAGTTTTTAAGTCTCACCTGTGTGGTACAAATCAGAACTATTTAAATCTTTCTTCTCTTTTCTAAGCTTAAAAATTAAATAAACCCATAAAAAACCTATTAAGGTTAGTATGAAATTATAATCAAAGCAATGTAAACCACAATGAAATTTAAGGATGTAAATAAATAATACTTAATAAAATAATAATAATAAGTTGTTTATCATCAAACTACACAAATTATCACGACAAACCAAAATATATTTTGGCAGAAAAAATCTTGGTATTTCTGGTAATAAATTAGTGCCTTTTATGGCAAAACGTGATAAAAATCATGATATTTTTGATCAAATTTGCTCGAGCAATCACAAGGGGTGGGATGTTGTAACATGATTTTCAATTAGATTTCGGTAGAGTTTTATATATTTTCTCAACGATAAAATTGTACTCTATTTCGCTTTTCAATTATGCTTTTTTTGCTGCATCTCAGCTTCCTGGAATAAAACAACATTCTATTTATACTTCTATTCATCATTCTTTATCACCAATATTTTTGTTTGCGATACATTATCGATTTGAAGAAAAGACAAAGTACACAATCAACTAAGATAGTACATAATAGGAAAAAACACAAACGGGCGACGTCAATGAAATTTTAGACTTCCCCCACTACTAAAGATGTTTTCACATCAAAAGGGTAAGTAAAAAGCGAAATATACAATGTATTTTATTCAAAATATAAAACAGAAAAATGGAAAACAATAATAATTTTGATTTCTCAAATGATTTTAGTGAATGATCATATGATATATTGAATAAAAAATCAGATACAATAAATTTTTTACTGTTTTTAAGATTTGGTTCGGAAGAAAACACACCGAAAACATAATTTTCAAACAATGGGGCATGCAAAAAGAGTTTGTTTTTGTTTCCGCTCATCAGATGTCATTACCGACGTGATAAAGGTTACAATAAAGTGTAATGTTTAATTTTATGGCTACGAAGTTCGAACGCGTCAATAAACGACTTACAAACATTTTAAAATATGAAAATTGTTTCGATACAAAACACTAATGACATTTGAAATTCTAACCTATACCGAGGGGGCTGTATTTAAAAACAGGGGCGAATATTGTGACTATAAGCATGCCTCATACAACTATCAAAAATGAAAAAAAGTTGTACGTAATAAAAATAACCGCTCCGCTTGATGTGATATATGCAACTGATATTGTAAATTATTTAGAATCTGACGCGCACTGCTTGGTGGAATAGAATCTGAATATACATTTTACTTTCATTATGGGTAAGTAATTAAGAATCAACAATAAGTGAATCGGGTGAAATCTCTTGAATATTCTCTTCTGAACTTATTTCTCTTATTTGTATCATTTTTATGTTGTATCATGATGGTTCGGCGTCTATTGGAGGGGGGGACCAAAGTTTGTAGATTATCTACCAGCTCCGTAACCTTCCAGTAGACGCAAGTATACGTACTGCTTCCTCGCGGCAACCACTGGTAACTGTAACCATTAGGCAGAATATGGCCTTTTCTGACAGGCTAAAGTACGGCGCTAAAGGAAAAAACCTTGACAAAAAATTCCTAATCTAAGGTGGAACAGCATATGCTGAAGGATGAATAACTGAAAGGTTAATCAGTCCATATATGCGGACTGTGGATACCAGGCACCCTCCAGTTTTATTTAGCCTCCCTGTAGTAAAGCTGGGAAAAGCCTACAGGCGAATTTCTATTGCTATTCCCAGCAACTCGCAGGAGTAAAATCAAAACGGTAGACGAGGCACGGGTAAGAATACCCGGGTGTGGGTCTGCCCTCTCGAAGTCCTTAAGTCCCAATGCTACCGAGAGCAATGAGCCCAGATAGTATGTAACGCGTGTAGAAGTACTTCCAACAGTAAACATCTAGGAGGGAGAGTAATGGGCCCAGATAGTATGTCTCACGTAACGGTCGGCGTATTATCAGGTTCATTAAGAGCCTGAATTTTGACTGGACGGATAATTAAGTAGGGCTTGATGCACAAAAGATCGTTTAGGTCGCAGTGCGAGGTGGCTTAAACGCCCACATGGCCCTCAAGTAATATTAATAATAATAATCATGTTAAATGAAAATCTAAAAAAACGCAAATGCGGACACACTCGCATTTACAATCGGATGGATACTGAATAAACCAGCGGATGGATACTGCATAAACCAGCTCTCTTTAAGATGAATAACCCAGCTGTTTCTTTGTTCTCCATAGCCAATCTTTCTAGCCCACAAATACAGATTATGGAAATTCATAATACTGTCCCTCGTAAACTGTGATTCGTCTGTCCATAGAATATTGGAAAAAGTTTCCGTTGTCCATTTGCCTTTGTAAAAGTAGGTCGCAAAACTCTCTTCGTTTTTTCAAAATAAGGGGGCAAAAGACCCTGGACGGGTGTATAATGGTATGGACGAAGATTATTGCCATGAAGAATATTCCAAATTTTATAGTTTGACAAAAAATATAATGAACCAATAAAGACAAACGTCTGATACTGATTGAATGTTCATTTCTAGCCGCTCGAAGCACAGCATTATCGCTACAAATAGATCAAAATGGTATCGGGTTAGTATCCATCCGATGATTAGCCACACCTCTAGTTTCATGCAATCTTCTAGACGTGCTGGTAAATGTTTTAGTAAAAAGTATTTACGAAAAACTAATAAAAAGCTATCACAAAAAAGCTATAAAATTGATTGATTTTTAATTGACATAACACATTTGTATTCTAATTTCTTATGTTATCTATAATGGTGTGGATATGGATATAATTTGTATTAGTGAGACCTGGTTACATCAAGGCATCCCTGATTCTTTTGTATCTATACCAGGGTTTCAACTTTTAAGAGGGGATAGGACGAAAAAAGGAGCAGTGGGATCTGTATGTTTGTGAAATCCACGATAACCGGAACTGTTGTAACAAAATCCCCCAAAAGGGATTTTGTTAAACAGAACATAGCAATAGAGGTCTGGTTGCGGTATTGCACTGGCTGAAGCTCGCCGCTAGGCGTGGGGGTTACCAGACATATTACTATGCTTGAAAACCGCATAGAGATAAAACGAAGGGGACAAGAAAATTATTCTACTGTGCCACGACCACAGTGGTAGATAATTATAAAAACAAAATCTGCGTTCGACAGGGACGCCGGTGCCACTCCGGCGACCCTGCTCAAGGCCTAGGTCAGCATAAGGCCGCCCATCCTCACGCGATCACACAGAACTATTTACACACACATCACTTTTAAATCAAATGTAACCATAAACTCATAAAAAAAATCTGTAATTACCGGATGAAGATCAAATCAGACAAAAGAAAAAAAATGAAATGAAAAGAAATTTAAAAGAAAAATGAACCGTTATCAAAAATTACAAAAGAAAACGTGGTGCGAATCGATTATTTTGGGGTGCGTCGTACGTGACGTCACCCGAAATCTGAAAACCGTAAAAATTTATATATATATATATAATAAAATAAAAAAAAAATATAATAATAAAACCAAGAGTCAAGTTTGGCTCACAAAAATAAATTTTACAAAAAAATAAAAAAAACCCACGCGGTGCACCTGATTTCTTATATATTTTATCAGGTGACACCTTACCTGAACAAAACACAACCAATTTGGCCCGACCGACCACAAAACAGCTACCAACAGCGCCGACGCAGGATCCCTCGCACGAACCCCACTCCGATTGGCGGAGTTGCTGCCACAAACCCAATAACTCACGTACACCCCCTTAATTAGCAGGGTGTTCAAAATTTGTACGATCTTACTTAATATAAGCACAACCAACAACGATCTTTGGTGGCTCTAAGATCAAATTAAGTCACAAAACTATCACAATATTGGTTTAATTTCTTGTATTAGGAATTATTATTATTTTATTATTAGCACTTTTTAGGTTAGGCCAAGGACTGATTATTAACGGTGTTTTTTTTTTTTTATTGGTCTCGACTTCGATAACACATTTATTAAACTTCAGTTATTAAAATGTTTATTGACATACTATCACTGAAGCAAGTACTTGACTCTTTCAAATAATTAATGAACAATTAAGTTTCAACACGACATCCAGGAACTCAAATAAAACAATTGAAAGTTTCTATTATGTGCTATTACATATACTTTTTCCTTTATTTATATATACATATATAAATATAATCAAAAAAAACTAATGGCCCACAGCCTTAAATAGATTTTATATATAAAAACTGGCTCATGTCACTAATACAGTTTATCACTCAAAAAATGAACCAACCAAAAAAAAAATTTATAATTGAATTGCCACATAAAAATTAATATGTGCGCTCGCACTAATAATAATCGCAAAAAAAATAAAAATGTACAACTGCCATCAGGCACACTCAACTTATTATCTTAAATTTCAATTTCATTGTTTAATGAGAAAAATCATATCAGACATACTTATTACTAATTATTTGTAATACACTAAATTTAAACTATTTTTTTTTTTTTATTAATTATTTACTTAATTACGATGTACCAATCGGTTCAATCTTAAAAAAAAATTTAAACTTGACTTTATATAAAAAAAAAAATGAAAGATATACAAAAAATTTGGCTAGTCGAAAACCTTAGCCACACCATACTTGACTTTCCCTTTCAATATCAAAAACTAGACTATCCCAAAAACATTCGACGCGACCGTACAAAAAAAATTTTTCCCCCACCCAAAAATTAACAATCAAAAAAAATAAAATATAACCCGACCGATAGATTTCGGATGACGTACACATACGACATCACCCAAAATCGATTCGCACACACCAACACTATTTAATTTAATCACTGGAACATTCCATTTACATGGAAAATCCACGCGCTAACCAAAACAAAACAGATGAAGCAACACACCAACCACTACACGTCATTACATACCATCAAACAAAAAATGATAAAACGAATCGAGTAACCGACCAAAATACGGAGAAGTATAAAATGCTAAATGGTACACTCTACCAAAAAAAAAAAATATATTTCCTATTACAAATTAAGCCAAAGAAAGAATGACGTGTAGTGGAAGAGATTTTATGCAGCGCAGTGGATAAACATGCAACCTTGTTGGGATTTCCAACCGTAATTACAGATTTAGATTAAATAGAACATAACAACCACAAGCGGTTGTTACAGCGTGGGGACGACTCACACCCGAGAAAAGATCTCAAAGCCAGGCATGAAAGTAAGAGGGAAGGAGAAAAAAAAATTTCACTAATAATTTGTCACAATCGTATATCCTTGGCATGATAAACTCCCAAAGGTTTTCCATCAAGATTTCTGATATTATAAGAGACTGTTCCGATTTTATCAGTGATAAAAGCAGGAATAAACTTAGCAGCTAACTTTGCAGAAAATCTATCAGGAGCACTACTTTGTGCGAAGGATCGGACAAACACAGGTTGATCAGGCAGGAAATTCCTAGTTTTACTACGCAAATTATATCGAACCGCTGATTTCTCATGTGCAACTTTCAGGTAATGAGTTATTTGATCACGAATAAGATTCAATCTATTAGATTTGGACAACACATGTATTTCGTTATCATCCTGAGGAGATAAAAGTTTACGTAAAGCATAATCTGAACCGTTTAATGACATGTGTTGACCAAAGACCAAACAGTGAGGAGAAAAACTCGTGACGTCGTGTCCAACATCTCGCAATGCCGCAGTGACCTCAGACAGACGGCAATCCCACTCACTATGTGCATGATCACCAAGACAAGACCGAATACCAGACAGCAACGTCCGACCAACTCTCTCAGAAGCGCTGCTTTGAGGAGAGCAAATAGGAGCACGTACATGATCAACACCATACCTTTTCAAGAGATCTTTAAACAAGTGAGATAGAAACTGTTTGCCACCATCAGAAGTAATCACCGCAGGTACAGAGAAAAGTAAAAACACCTCATTTTCCAAAAAGCTACACAGAGAAGAGGCGGAAGCTTCACGCAATGGTTTGACTAGAACAAACTTTGAATAATGATCCAACACTATAGCGATACAGGTATTACCTCGTTTGGAGCGAGGATAAGGTCCAAGGAAATCAACGAACAATTTTTCAAAAGGTCTGGTAGACTCAGTTTGAGAACCCATCAAAGGTTGAGTGCTAAAATTTACAGGCTTATTCATCTTGCATTGTACACAATTAGAGATGAAAAGTTTGATTTGTTTAGTCATACCAAACCAGAAAAATTGCCGTTGAAGTCGTTCTACAGTTTTTTTAATACCCATATGAGCAGAAGTAGGAGAAGAATGAGCCAGTTCAATTAAGTTTGCAGTCAAGGACAACGGAACTACTAACTTCCATTCAGACAAATCGGTGGACGTATAACGAGAAGCGTAGGAAGGTAAGATCAAGAGTTTATTATCACGAATTTTGAAGTTGTGATCGCAATCTTTTAATTGTTGTACTCGATTGATCTGTTGAACATATTCATCGTCCTGAAAAGCTGAAGAGTTAAGATCAATATGTAGAACCGAATTGTCACTTGAAGAATTTAAACTAGACACATTTTCTTGTATAACAGGAGAATCACAAAGTAAGGAGGAATCATCATTCAAAGTAGTTTCAACAGGAGGAAAAGGTTGATCATTACTTACATCGTCTGTGGGCTCACTATAAAAAGCTCTAGAGAGGGCATCAGGTACAACATTCACCGTTCCTTTACGATATCCGATATCAAATTTGTACGCTTGCAGTTTTAAACTCCAGCGGGCGAGTCTACCAGATAGATCTTTTTGGGACATCAACCAGCGGAGACTAGCGTGATCGGTATAAATCGTGAACGAGTATCCCTCGATATAGGGCCGAAATTTTTGGACGCTAAGTACTGCTGCGTAGCACTCCAACTCAGTTACAGAATAATTCCTCTGAGCGGCATTAAGTTTGTGCGAAAAGAATTCAATGGGGTGTTCAGCGCCATCAGGATCAAGCTGAAAAAGTACACTACCCACGCCAACAGCACTGGCGTCGCATTGGATAAAGAAAGGGCGCCCATAGTCAGGGTTAGCTAAAACAGGAGCAGACGATAAAGATAATTTAAGAGCTTGGAAGGATTCCTCAGCGTGAAGATTCCATTTAGACTTAGATTTTTTCCCTGTCAGATCAGTTAGTGGAGCAGCTAAAGACGCGAAGTTTTTAATAAAACGCCTATACCACCCACATAAACCCAAGAAACTACGTATTTGTTTAGTTGTTTTTGGTCGAGGAAATTCTCTAATTGCCTTACATTTTTCTGGGTTGGTGCGAAGGCAACCATCACCCACTAAATAACCCAGGTATTTAACCTCCTTCAAAACAAACTGACTCTTTTCCAAATTTATGGTTAAACCAGCCTTTACCAGCAACGAAGCCACCACTTCCAAAAGTTCCAAGTGTTCATCAAAAGTGGACGAAGTAACCAATAAATCATCAAGGTAGACGAATACTTTGTCGTGCAGTTGATAAGGAATCACCCGATGCATAAGGCGACACAGTGTTTGGGGAGCGTTGCACAACCCAAAGGGCATGACCTTGAAGTGGTACAAGGGACGACCAGGGACAGTAAACGCCGTCTTATCTCGGGATTGCGGGTCAAGAGGGATCTGCCAAAAGGCATCTTTTAGATCAATAGTTGATATATAGCGAGTTTGATCCAAACGACCCAACAATCCGTTGATAAGTGGAAGCGGATACGCATCCCTGACCGTCACCTTGTTCACCTCACGGGCATCCAAACACAAGCGTACTTGGCCATTAGCCTTATGCACCATGGTGACAGGAGAACACCATGAACTGTGGCTTTCTTCAATCACATCCAGTGATAACATCCTATCTAGCTCATCGTACATTAGTTTTTGCTTAGCAGGAGAAACAGAGTAAAAACGTTGCTTAACAGGCTTGGATTCACCAACATCAATCTCATGAGAGATTAATGTAGTTCGTCCAAGACCCATTTTAGCACTTGACGGAAATTTTTTAACTATTGTAGAGAGCTTTAAGTTATCATCTGGAGAGAGAGAATGGAATTTAGGAGAACAAGATATTTCTGCGGAGTCCGATAATTCACTCAACGCAGGTAGTTGCAAAGTAATGCCGAATTTATTCCAAAAGTCAATCCCTAAATAAAGAGATTGCTTTAGAGAAGGTACTAAAAAGAATCGCATGTAATGAGATTGGGAATTAAAGCTAACCTGAACATTTATGTAACCAATGACGTTCTGAGATTGACCACTCGCAGTCTGAATAGAAGTAGGAAAATTATGAATATGAAGATTATTGTCCGCCAACAACTTTTCAGAACCACAACCCAACACACTCACACTCGCTCCACTATCTAATAGACCTCGGTATGGAACATCATTGACAAGAATATCGGCATAAGGCCGTTTATCGCTTGTCTCAGAACCGAGTACTGAAGAAACAACAAAGGATCGCAAAATCCGACGTTGCTCCCAGTATTTTTTTGAGCGAAGTAACTGAGCTGAGATGAGTTTCCCAAAAGTGTTGGGGATAGGTGGAACGGAATCAGAAAAATTGGAACTATTGTTAAATGAAGAAATTGGAGGAATGGAGTGTTCCAATTTGGAAAAGGAATTTACTCGACATTCAGGTGGAGAAACAGGCAAGCAAGAGTCCGATACCATTAAGTCGGAACCAGCTGAACCAGATCCAGAAGAGATTGCGGAGTCAAAGGACTCAACGCGAACTTTCACTGGTTCGACTGATTCTTCCCATCTGGCATCAGTCTCTTCCGAAACTCTGGGTCGGTATTGCTGACTGCATCTACTTTGGTAATTATTGTTGGGGTTGAGATGGTCTGTGGTTCCTGGTTCCCCGATCTCCATGAACCACTGATCTGGTTTCCCGCACAACGAACACAATTTGTTGAAATGGTGCCTTTGAGACCACAGCGATAGCAAAAGGCACCCAAGTGAGGACGAGGACAGTCTCGAAAACCATGCCCTATATCAGAACAATTATAGCAAATGTAATTGCAGCCAGATCTGGAGGTATTGTTTACATTAGGTGTAGTTGAAGTAGAAGGGGATTTAAATGACTTAGAATTTGTAATAGTCGTTCCCATTGGAGCACGATAAGAATGACTTGGACTAATCGCAGAAATATGTTGCACAGATTCGGACGTCGGAACAAAAACACCAGATGGAACGCGATATGCGGTTCCTGACGTATCTGCGGATAAAACTGACGGATTAGAAATTGAAACGACTGGTTCTGAATCATACATTCTCTCAACACCGAGTTCATTGATACTACGACGAGGGTGCATCGAGTAATCAGGTGGAGAACGAAAACGTTTTAGCGAATCTTCCCATGAAGTACAACTTTTGATGAGCTCATTGATATGTGAGAAGTGTCGATCAGTAAGTTGATACTGAAGGACAGGCTTCATATTGTTCATCAGTAGTTGTATGAATTCATCGTCGCTGTAAGGGGTGTGACACTGCAGGGCCAAATTCCACATGTGATGATAAAACTCCAAGAATGATTCGTTAGGTAACTGTTTGCGAGACTCAACCATACGACGAATTTCGTAGGGAGTACGCCTATCTTTAAATCTTTCTTGGAAGGCTAATCGGAGGCTATCCCAAGATGCTGAAGGATTATACCTGCGGTAAGTCCAGTACCACTGCAGTGCCACATCTTTCAGGACAAGATGCAGATCCAGAAGTACAGAAGAAGGTGAGAGATTGTTGGATTTCACTACAGAGTCCAGCTGAAAAAGGAACATGTCCACTGTTATGCCAGAAGGTGAACCTGTGTAGGAAATCCCACATCGAGATAAGGAACGTCTATTGAAATCGGAGTTGAACTGAACAGGTGGATTATGAATTGCTGAAGGCACGGGATTCAAAGTACTATTATGAAGATCTCTAGCATCTGGTGCTGACTGAAAATTAGGACGTTGGGTGGCCTGCTCCGGAGATGAACGCTCTTTAGAGACAGGTTCCATGAAAGAATGAGTTAATTCAGGCAAATTATTGTCCTGCGGGTTTATCGCCGTGGAAACAAGTGGATCTCTTGCAGGACCAGCAAAATCAGGGTGAGGAGGTGGCCCAAAAGACACCTCCGGAACAGGAATTTTTAACGTTGGATTTAACTGACTATGCACACCGGCTGCTTGTTCCGCATCCAGCTGTATTCTCACTTCGTTGGTCAGCAGTTGAACTTGAGCCGTCAATACTCTCATCATTTCCGCCTGATCAATTGAATTAGGATCCACATTAAATGCCTTAATTAATTCGTCCATTATAAAAAGATTGAGTGAAACAGAGAAAAAAAAAAAAATTAAAGCTACAAAAAAAATTAACCAAAATTGAATTTAAACGTGATTTTAAACGTAATGAGAGTTAATTTTCGACAAATGTAAATTAACAATATTATTTTAAAAAATTTCTAACTTATATTTACTTTATAGAAAACTGAATAAATTATAGTTATAATTAAAGTTACCTAAACCAAAAGTTATTAAATTTTAACGTAAATAATAAATGAAAACCAGCGATACTGGCAATTTCAACCAAAAAAAAAAATCAAACAAATTATTTAATTGTAGAGATTACTAAAAAAAATAAATTTTCCCAACCAAAAAAAATTAAATATAACAATATTTGGATATATATATATATATGAAAAACAAAATAGAATTAATTAATTTAAAGCAGAAAAAAAAAATTTTAAATTATTAATTAATTATTTAAAGAAATTTATTGAAAACATATATTGAAGCACCAATCTCAAATTAGACTCACTATGACCAAGTAGATATCCACAAGCCGGGCTGTTTGAGGAGCTGCGAGAAACAAATTACTATCCAATGGACCACTCGCGTCAATATTGAACTAGCGCTCAACTCAAAACCTTTTTCTCATCCGTACTCGTCAGTCTATCCCAAGGTAATGTGTTGGAATCTAAAGTGTTGCTTAATACCTCAATATAATTTTAAGGACAAAAGAAAAATTTATGTTTACTGAATTTACTAATGAAATGAATGTGAAAAAAAATAAAAGAAAATGAGTTGAATTTATATATATATCCCAAAAAAAAATTACCGAAAAATTACTTTAAATATCAATAAAAAAATTCCCAATCAAAAAAAAATTATCGAATAATAAAAAAATATTAATTAAATTAAATAGTAATTTAATGATTTCCAAAACCGAAAAAACTTTAATGTAAATAAACAAAAAAAAATAATCAAATTTAGTATAAACTTTTAACTTATAACTGTAAACAAAAATCAAAGTAACGAAATGGAATAAGAAATCCACTACCATACGTAACTGAAATAACTAAAATTATTAACCAGATGTTAGCGGCTCCACTAACCAAAGCTAAAAAACAAACAATAAGAAATAAATGTTCCCAAAGAAATAAAATACCCAAAACAAAAAATGAAAAAAATCAAGAATATAATCAAAGAAGTGTGATCACATGAGAAGTGAGCACGGCCCCATGCTGAGCCAGGCGTGAACGCTATAATAATAAAAAAAATAAAAATTACCACTGTGGTCCCAGTAGTTTAATTAGAATTGAACAAAAAAATTTGAAAAATAAAATTTTACCTGAAATTAGAAATTGACTAAAGATGTGTAATGAGTACTGCGATCACGAACTGTCCAATCAACACCTCATTGGTGGAAACAACAAGTTCGCGATCCCAACACCCATGACACATGGAACCAACATGACGAGCGATCCAGCAAGATCAAATAACCAAAGGTTAGAACATGCTGTGATCCCTCCCCATGTAGGTAGTCGGACTGAAATAGAAAAAATTAATTAATTATAGGGTACGAAGACTTTAAAAATTTAAAAAGACTAAACTCAGAACGAAAGAAGAATGAGCTTAACCACAATCAATGCCGCATGGCAGAAATGGTAAGCCCATTCATCAGACGAGCTGAGAATAGGGATCAACACTCTCATCTGTATGCAATCAAACAGCTTACGCTGGTTGCAATGCAGATTTGAATGTTGATCGGGCAGAAAACGTTGATGTGAGCACCCGTGCAAGCTCAAACAACGCAAGCGTCGGACTTTGCACGTGGCACTCACAACAAGTAAGCTGAAAAAAAATTGTGAAACCTGAAAAGACGAAAATCAAAAAAAAAATTAGCCGAATAATTTGGGCGCCACTGTAACAAAATCCCCCAAAAGGGATTTTGTTAAACAGAACATAGCAATAGAGGTCTGGTTGCGGTATTGCACTGGCTGAAGCTCGCCGCTAGGCGTGGGGGTTACCAGACATATTACTATGCTTGAAAACCGCATAGAGATAAAACGAAGGGGACAAGAAAATTATTCTACTGTGCCACGACCACAGTGGTAGATAATTATAAAAACAAAATCTGCGTTCGACAGGGACGCCGGTGCCACTCCGGCGACCCTGCTCAAGGCCTAGGTCAGCATAAGGCCGCCCATCCTCACGCGATCACACAGAACTATTTACACACACATCACTTTTAAATCAAATGTAACCATAAACTCATAAAAAAAATCTGTAATTACCGGATGAAGATCAAATCAGACAAAAGAAAAAAAATGAAATGAAAAGAAATTTAAAAGAAAAATGAACCGTTATCAAAAATTACAAAAGAAAACGTGGTGCGAATCGATTATTTTGGGGTGCGTCGTACGTGACGTCACCCGAAATCTGAAAACCGTAAAAATTTATATATATATATATAATAAAATAAAAAAAAAATATAATAATAAAACCAAGAGTCAAGTTTGGCTCACAAAAATAAATTTTACAAAAAAATAAAAAAAACCCACGCGGTGCACCTGATTTCTTATATATTTTATCAGGTGACACCTTACCTGAACAAAACACAACCAATTTGGCCCGACCGACCACAAAACAGCTACCAACAGCGCCGACGCAGGATCCCTCGCACGAACCCCACTCCGATTGGCGGAGTTGCTGCCACAAACCCAATAACTCACGTACACCCCCTTAATTAGCAGGGTGTTCAAAATTTGTACGATCTTACTTAATATAAGCACAACCAACAACGATCTTTGGTGGCTCTAAGATCAAATTAAGTCACAAAACTATCACAATATTGGTTTAATTTCTTGTATTAGGAATTATTATTATTTTATTATTAGCACTTTTTAGGTTAGGCCAAGGACTGATTATTAACGGTGTTTTTTTTTTTTTATTGGTCTCGACTTCGATAACACATTTATTAAACTTCAGTTATTAAAATGTTTATTGACATACTATCACTGAAGCAAGTACTTGACTCTTTCAAATAATTAATGAACAATTAAGTTTCAACACGACATCCAGGAACTCAAATAAAACAATTGAAAGTTTCTATTATGTGCTATTACATATACTTTTTCCTTTATTTATATATACATATATATAATATAATCAAAAAAAACTAATGGCCCACAGCCTTAAATAGATTTTATATATAAAAACTGGCTCATGTCACTAATACAGTTTATCACTCAAAAAATGAACCAACCAAAAAAAAAATTTATAATTGAATTGCCACATAAAAATTAATATGTGCGCTCGCACTAATAATAATCGCAAAAAAAATAAAAATGTACAACTGCCATCAGGCACACTCAACTTATTATCTTAAATTTCAATTTCATTGTTTAATGAGAAAAATCATATCAGACATACTTATTACTAATTATTTGTAATACACTAAATTTAAACTATTTTTTTTTTTTTATTAATTATTTACTTAATTACGATGTACCAATCGGTTCAATCTTAAAAAAAAATTTAAACTTGACTTTATATAAAAAAAAAAATGAAAGATATACAAAAAATTTGGCTAGTCGAAAACCTTAGCCACACCATACTTGACTTTCCCTTTCAATATCAAAAACTAGACTATCCCAAAAACATTCGACGCGACCGTACAAAAAAAATTTTTCCCCCACCCAAAAATTAACAATCAAAAAAAATAAAATATAACCCGACCGATAGATTTCGGATGACGTACACATACGACATCACCCAAAATCGATTCGCACACACCAACACTATTTAATTTAATCACTGGAACATTCCATTTACATGGAAAATCCACGCGCTAACCAAAACAAAACAGATGAAGCAACACACCAACCACTACACGTCATTACATACCATCAAACAAAAAATGATAAAACGAATCGAGTAACCGACCAAAATACGGAGAAGTATAAAATGCTAAATGGTACACTCTACCAAAAAAAAAAAATATATTTCCTATTACAAATTAAGCCAAAGAAAGAATGACGTGTAGTGGAAGAGATTTTATGCAGCGCAGTGGATAAACATGCAACCTTGTTGGGATTTCCAACCGTAATTACAGATTTAGATTAAATAGAACATAACAACCACAAGCGGTTGTTACACTGTGGTGCATAAATTCTACAGCCCTAGGTTAGAAATGTTGCTAGTAGAGTGTAGAGTAAATTCCATTAAAATATTGGTTGGTGTTGTGTACAGTCCACCTAACAAAAATTGCTGTATTGAATTAGAAGAAATATTAAACAATTTCTGTGACACTTATTTAGATATTATTATATGTGGTGATTTTAACTATAATTTGCTAATTTCAAACTCCTCCACTAGAAATTTTAAATTGTTATTGAATAGTTTTTCACTGAGCGTTGTTAACAAAGAACCCACATATTACTCGAAGGCCACAGCATCTACCTCTCTGTTAGACTTGGTAATTACTAACACAAGTAACATACGTTTCGTCAATCAAATTTCGGTTGGGTCGGATTATGATATGTTATTTTGGGTTTATGACCTTCCTGAGAATTCTATGCCTGTTATTACTGAATCAGCGGCGTAACTACAAGGAAGCAAACCCCGCGCTGCGGGGGGGGCCACAACGATGGGGGCCCGCAATGCGGGTCCGGTGGTACTTGCTCTTGTAATGAAGAACTGTTTCATACCATCCACAATATAATTTTCTACATTTCAAGTCAAAATTAAGCAATAAAACATTAAATTTTGATTTAAAATGTTGTGTGCAGCCAGATAAATTTTTGGAAATGAATGAAGATGATCTCTTGAAGTCTGTAGGAGCGATACAAGAAAAATATAAAGACGACCTATCGGAAAAGTTTCCGCTACAAATGGCGACAGTAAAGTCAATGCTTAGGGAGGAAATTTCAGGGATACCATCAATAATTGAATTCGCTGAAGTTCTAATAATACAATTTCCTATAACATCTTCAAGTTTTTCGCAGGTAATAACATGTTTATTATTGTTTCTTACGTTACCTGTGACGGTCGCAACAGCGGAACGATCGACATTTTTAATTAATCTGAAGGGAAAGATATGCAACGGAAAAGAACCGGCTTAGCCCATCACTACAGAGTAGTCTTGGGGCCCACATTAAGTTTTGCGGTGGGGCCCAACATTTGTAGTTACGCCACTGTACTGAATTAAGAGATTACAGTAAGTGTGATATAGGTAGAACTATGATGGACTGTGTTTCAATGGCCTGGGATCCAATTTATGCGAAAAGTGACATTGATGATAAAATGGAGTATTTTAATCAACAAATTATAAATTGTTTTCAGCGGTGTATTCCTTTGAAAAAAGTAGGAAACCCATTACAGGATGTAATCGCATTACCGGCATCTCAACAATGCCGTTTATATAATATATCTACATACCATTCAACGCCTATCCTACAGTAAAGAAGTATAAACAAAACTTTTATAAGTATTACGTATTAATTGGACTTGCATGGATAACTATTTTATATACATTACATACATACATTCAAACAGAAACATTTTCATTCATCATTCAAAAAAAAAATTTTGATCATAGTATGTATTCTATTATGTACTTTTATTGTTTTTGTTTTTTACGTGAATGTATTGCAAAGGAAATCTTTACGCGTCTATAACTTTGCAATCCGACCACCTAAAGATCTTAGCCATACCATTTTTTACTTATCTGATCAAGTTCTATAAGTCTGTCTTTGTTTCATGAAAATCGGATAAGTACTTTTCGACTTAATACTTGTTAACAGACATCAATAGCGGGGATATAAGGCATCTTTCTCGCTCTAGCGCTTCGCTTGAGTTGAGATGCCTAAAACTCCAAATTAAAATCCAGAAGCCACCTTTGATCAATAACGATATCAAAACACGCATAGCCTTGGGAATATGCCTTAAAGCAGTGGAAAAATATAAGACGATTTTTTTTCGCAACGAATACAAAAGGGCTAGGAATTTGGTTACCAGAATGATTAGCAAGGCGAAAACAAATTATTTAAATGCAGTGTTTCCCCAGAACCCCCCGAGTAAAACTGTTTGGGCTAATGTTCAAAACTTAGGGCTGAGTAACAGAAAAGCACCAAATATTATTACTTTATCAGCAGATAGTCTAAATAACCATTTTTGTCATAGTACACAAATAATAGCGATGATTGTGCATCCTTTTCGAATACCTTCGATGGTGATTTCTCATTCAACAATATCGATATAGTGGAGCTTAGACATGCATTATTCTCTATTAAATCTAACTCCGTTGGTCTTGACAATGTACCTTTAAGGTTTATTAAAGTAATCTTCCCAGTCATTGCCCCTTATCTCTTAAATATTGTTAACACAATAATCACGTCTTCTAAATTTCCGACGTGTTGGAAAATTGCTAAAATAATTCCTGTTCCTAAAAGCAGTAACCCTAAAGAAGTCACGGATTACCGCCCTATAAACATATTACCGGGTTTATCAAAAGTTTTTGAACGGATATTGCAGAGACAAATTATTTCACATTTTGATCAAAATAAGTTATTACATAAATTTCAATCTGCGTATAGGCCTTACCACAGCACTGAGTCCGCCATGCTGCATGTTATCGATGGCATTAAAAGGGAAATGGATCTAGGCAAAGTATCTGTGCTTGTTTTACTGGACTTTAGTAAAGCCTTTGACTGCCTAAACCACCATCGCCTAATCAGAAAACTTAAAGCATATTTTAATTTTGATTCAACCTCGTGTCGGTTGATTTTTTCGTACCCTATTGGAAGATCTCAAGAGGTACACTCTAATGGTACAAATATTTCCAAACGTCTTAGTATAGGTATTAGGGTGCCACAAGGCTCTGTTCTCGGTCCGGTTTTGTTTTTAGTATTTATCAACGATTTACCTAGAGTTATTTCTAAGTCAAAGTATCATTTATACGCTGATGATGTACAGCTGTACTGGAGTGACTATTATGAAAATAGAATCTCTTGTGTTGAAACCTTAAATAAAGATATTAGCTCTGTTCTGAAGTGGTCTAAGGAACATGGTCGATTGTTGAATGAAAGGAAGACTCAGTCCATTATCATTTCTAATAAATTCCTTGAAGTAGCTGCTTTCCCCAATATAGATGTAAATGGTATAAACATTGAGTATTCTGATACAGTAAGAGACTTAGGTCTTTATATTGATCGGGCTTTGTCGTGGGAAATGCATATTAACACTAGGTTTACGAAGCGCGTCAATTTGACGCATTTTCAATTTCACATAGAAAAATTTGAAAATCGGTTAGATTTGTCTCTTGCTACTTTTACTTAAAATTATGCATTTCGCGAGACGAATATTTGGCAACATTTATTTTCTTCTACGCCTTCGAATTTCGAAGTTTGCTATGTGGTATACCGATCTGTACGAGGACGCGTCAATTTGACACAATGGTAAGGCAGTATAAATACTTCGTCATCTCACGTCTCCAGTGGCTGTTACAGGGTTACTTTATGTTCCTATGTATAGAGTAATGTGTGTAGTCTAGAAAGCAGAGTTAAAAAATCGAAACAAAAACAAAGACGTATCCACGTCAAAATCAAAACAAACAAAAACAAAGCAAAAAGGCTTATCACATATAAATGCGTGGATACTGTACAAAGAAGGTACCGGATCAAATATATCCAGAAAAGACTTCATTTTTCAATTAGCCGAAGAATTTGCCGGTAAGAAAGAAAATGAAATTGAGGAAAATATTGACCTTCAAGAGCCTCATACATCAGCACAGCATCAAATTTGTGAAGCTGGATTTTGCAAAAGAAATAGAAGTAAGTACACTTGTAGAAATTGCAAGATTGTTTGTGGAAACGTACACATAAAATTGAATATGTATGTACATATGTAAAAATGCGCAGAATAAATATTAGTGTTTATCGTTTTTTCGTCTATTTTTTACAAACCAAATTAAAAAAAAAATTAATTCAAAATATTTTACTCCTCACGTGGCGCTATTCCGTTTATGAAACGGAAAGTTTGTATACGCGTATAATCATATTGTACAATAATTTACTGTTTCTTTGTCCTTAATTTCTATTTTATTTCTGTCATTTCCGAGTAGGTTGGTTTTTCAGTAGGGGCTAAAAAAAAATTAATTTTTAACCGGTAGTAATATTTTCTCTAAATACCGTTGGTAAAAGATGACTGAGAACATTTGAGAACATGGGACTTGCCTAACAATATGTAATTTTTTATTTTTTACTAAATCGTCACCCAAATTTTATTTTTATTTTTTTGTCCCAACTCACCAATCAGCTTCCAAGTTGTCTTTTTATTATTATGAAGATTTTGATATCAATACACCTGTATGACAATGTTCCATTAAAAATAAATTACATATTTTACCAAATGTTTATTTTTTTTAACAAGCGTCAAATTGTCGCGTACCGTACACTGAAAAAAATAATTCAATGAATCCATTTCATTAAATTTTTCGGAAGAAAAATTCTTTGAACCAATGAATTTATTAACTGGTCATATTAATTCTGAAATAAACACGATTATAAATTAATAATCGCGTCGTCAATTCAATTAATAGCCATTTATTGACCGATTTCTCGTCATATTCTGAAATCTAGGGAAATTAATAAAAGTTTTAACAACTTTATAAACTAAGTTAATAAAAAAAAACTAATAAAAACCAGCTTATTCCACCTGAGAAATGATTAATGGATTAAATATACTTACTTAAATGATTTTCTGAAAGAATAATTCGTTGAATCGATAAACTATTTAATTGTTTAAAGATTGCTGTTATTCAGTCGTGATTCGACATAAACACTCTATATGATGGTAATAAATTATATAAAAACATTCTGATATTTATATAAAATTTCCAAATAAATTGTCTGGTGGTAATGGTGTTCTTGACCGCAATTCAGAGTCAGAATTGAAATTAGGTTTTAGCCTGGTTTAGAACTTGTACTTAATAATCCCTAAAAAATCTTTCATTATCGTAGGCAGCCACCAGAGTAAACGTGAAAAACGATGCAAATCGAGAACCTATGCGGCTATAAGCAAATTACCACAATACTCTAGATTCTAGAATATGCATATAACATATTGCTTGAGTATTTTCTTGTTTGCATCCCATGAATTCGTCTTAGTGTTCTACTTGTCTCTCCTTTCTGATCGCGTTAACTCTTGTTGCAGTATTTTAGAGTCGCAATTCAACGAATGGACGGTCATTTATTCTAGAATAAATATTTCATTCTCCAGTAAAATTGTGCTAAAAATGTTATATGCTAAAATACTCTTGTTAAATTTTATAAAAAAAATGCACCTGCTTAACTTGATACACATAATAAACAAAATTATAAACTAATAAATTTTTTAATGGCATTAAAGGAAAAATTAATCAAATAATAACACTTTAATTAATTTTTAAACTATTTGTTGAATTTTATAAATTATTTAATGAATTCAATGAAGCTTATTAAAAGTCAATAAATATGTTCGTTAACAACATTAAAATTTTAATTGAACTAATGAATTGTAGTGTTAAAATTGTAACGATTTTCTACTTTTTCGCGTCTTGTTTGTCTAATCGTGCCGGTCGCTGTCTTGTTGGTCTAATAACCGCGTTCGGCGTTCCTCTTCATTTCGATTTTGAGTGTTTACTTGAAAAGGTGTTTTTGTGAAAAAGTTAATATAAAAAAGTTAATATCTAAAATTCAATTATCCAGATAAATAATGTAATATACATATTCAATTATTAAGGTAAGCGTAAAATTGTTACAGTGGGGTATATCCTCCAACAGGTCGCAAATAAACTATTTGCGCCTCAAAATCTGACTACTCGATTGATTTTAACATGAGTTTCTCAATTGAAATTTCTTTTTTTTTGTGTTTCATTTGCTTTTGCGACTGAGTAGTATTAATTGTCTTGACTTACGTGATTTTATTTGCATCGTCAAAAAGTCGGTGGTAGTTTTCTATGTTTTTACTACTCAGTCGCAAATAAAATACAAAAAAAAAGAAATTTCAATTGAAAAACTCATGTTAAAATCAATCGAGTAGTCAGATTTTGAGGCGCAAACAGTTTATGTGCGACCTGTTGGAGGATATACCCCAGTATGTATTATAATATTAAACGTGCTTGAATATAAAATATAATGCATGTTTTCTGATCTTTGAAAGGAAAAATTGATGTGTATTATGATGCCGTATTAAATATGTTTTAAATAACTACAGAAAATGTATTTTGAATCGATGATAAAGTTTTGATAGTGTATTTTGAAGCAAAAATGAAAACTATTTTTCATATTACGCGTTTCTCGCTTTTTTATTATTTTTTTAAAATTCTAATGATAAAGTTTATTATTAGCTATCGATTGGCATCAATAACGCAATTTGGCCACAAATGTAGTTAGGTAAAATATGGTTAGCACGGCAGTATGGCGTTTTCCCTTTCAAGTCTTAGTAAAAATAGTATCTATAGTATGTTCACTTATTTATATTTTAGATGAAAGTTGGAAAAAAAACAATTTTTATTCGAATAAATACCCTATATTATCTCTGGGATGTGGGCTGATTAAACAAAAATGAGTCTAGGGCTATTAAATTAGAATAAGAAATAGTTTTCTTCCAACTTTCATTTAATATCACTAAACAGAATTATTTTAAGAACATATAAAAAACAGTATAAAAATAGGCCATAATATATTCTAAAAATCAAATGAATATTTAGATACAGTTAGTTGTTACTGCACTTCAAATTTTTTTTTGTGATATCTTTCAAACTTTTCGTATAAGCTAAATATTTTATTTCTTTTATTACCTTACCTGAAACAGACGCAGAGTGCTATGAAAAATCATTAAAATATGATAAATTGTCCGCCGAAGAATTTAACCGTATTTGGCAAGCTTGCTGCCATTATAGGTTCATTGATATTGAAAAGTTAGGCAGCACCGCTGCGGTATTTGGAAAATGGCCATCCTACAAACAGGCTTCGGGATATCCTTTAGTAAGTTTTTAAATTTGCAGAAGAATTAAAATAATAATAAACAATATTTTTTCATTTCCAGATTGACATGGATTTCAAGGTTCTATTTGCAGAGGCGAATGATATTTTAATAAAATGGCAGGAATATTAAATGTCAGTTAAACAATTTCTTACAGAATCAGGAAATGTAAAAGACAGGGGTATTATTTCGTTTTTATACAAATTAGGGGAAAATGATATTTCGGAAAGTAAGTAAACATTACATTAAAATTTAAATGTATTTCTGTCGAGTTTGTTAGGACCAAAAAAACTGATGTAAATAAAAAACCTTAGTAAAAATTGATTTAGAGCAGTTGTTTTTGGCCTCAAAGTACTCGACATAGGTACATAAATACATTAATAACAATAACCATAATGTGATGTTTGGTATTGGTTATATATTTACAGATAATTTGGACTCGTTCTTGCTATGGGCATTACATGGCTATTTAGTGGCAATACAGAAAATGGTAACAAAAACCAACACGGGCTAAAAGACTGTTACCAAATTCATTATCAAAAACTCACGAGAGTGTTTTATACATGTAGGGAAAACAATCCAGGAGATTGAAGATCATCTCCGGTTTTTATGTGCTAAAAAAGCGCCTATTCAGCCTTTAATTTTGGCTGTGGAAATTCTGCTGAAGAAATTACTAAGACTTTTGTATATTTCGATGGTATTCGATTCGAATTTAATAGAATTTGCGGGCAACAGACATGTATTTTAAAATATTCCATATTTTTAATTTGGAGTATCCTATCGCTTGTAGAAATTTCTATCGTTTCGTGCAGGATCTATTTTATGGGATAAAAACAGCTAAACTTAAAAATACCAAAGTAAATGTTTGTTTGAACGAAATACTTCGTAAATAAATTTGAATTAGTTACTTAATTTATTAAATATGTATTAAATTTTAGAAAATGGAGTACTTTTAATATTATTATCAAATTTTGCTTTATTATTATTTATTATTTAAATATTAAAGTTTAATTAGTTTTATTTTTATTATTATATTATTAATTATTTTATGAATTGAAAAATATAGAATATTTTCATTGAAAATTTGTAACTATGTATTATAATAAGTGGTAATATCGTTAAAATACAAAAATTTATGTTGAACATTAAACCAAGCGTTTTAAACTATATGCTTCAAACCATATATTCCCGAATATATATATGTATGATATATATAATTATATATATATATATATATATATATATATATATATATATATATATATATATATATATATATATATATATATATATATATATATATATATATATATGTATATATATATATACCCCCTCCCCCCCCCCATTCATTGTTGCTACAATTTTGATTAATTTATTCGTTGATTTAAACACAAAGTTTACATTGTGCCAATGAATTAGTTATTTAAATTAATAAATATAGGTGTTGTATCAATTATTTTGTTTCATAAATATTAGAAAAATTAATTAATTAATTCATCAATAATATAAACCACAGCATAAACTTCTATTAAATTTGTACATTGATTCAATAAAAAATTGTAACATCAACCAAATTAGTTACAAAATGATAATTTTGTGTTTCGTTGTATTAATTAAAAAATTTATTAATTTTTTGACAAAAAAATATGAATAGTTACATTGTATATATTAATTTGTTAGCGTTTAGTAAATGCTATTCTAATCTAATAACATTGAGTTTGTTCAATCAATCAACAAGGTTTAAGGATCCAAGTTATTAAAAAAATCATTGCCACAATAATTTTTTTTATTGTATATGCTTATGTTTTTTTTTCAGTGTAGAGATAGGTATATAAGAAATTTCCGTAAAGCTACTTAGTGTTAATATGATGCGCACTAAAGTATTTAATATTTTGCGTTTGCTGTGGTCGGTAACTAAATTTGGTTCTTTTGAGCTAAAGCGACGACTGGTTTGCTCCTATATTTTACCCCATATTACTTATTGTGGTACTGCATTATTTGGAATGAAAAAGACACAATTCCGGAAAGTTGAACTAATGTTTAACGCTTGTGTAAGATATGTGCATGGATTACGTAAATATGATCATATATCACGTGGGATGCAGTATTTCTGATTACCCTGATTATCGTGTTTGTTTATTTATTTTCAATGTGCTAAATTTTAGAGAGCCAACCTATCTATCGGAGAAAATGGTACAACTTCGATCATCCAGACAGAATAATTTAAGCATACCTAGAAATAAGGCAAGGATTTTCAATTCTTCGTTGTTTGTCCGGGGAGTCCATATGTGGAATATGCTGCCATCTGATTTGAAAAATGCTGCGTCGTCGAATAGTTTTAAAATTAAATATTATCGGATGTATAATTTTGTATGCTGAAAAGGATCTTTTGTGAATGTACCCTGCATTGGTTTTATTCGAGTTTTAGGATATGGCTGTCTACTTGTAAATTTGTAGCTGTTTTAGTTTATATTGTATAATTTTTCTTGCATTTCTATTTAATAATTTTGAGGGAAGGGTAATGCGGGATTGTTTTTGTAATTGTAGCCCAAAATTTGTATCTATACGCTCTAATAACATATAATTGTAAAAGTTATGATTAACAAAAAATATGTTAACTTTGATTAAATAAATAAATAAAATAAACGTACATCAAATGTTTCTATGAGTTTTTTGTAGATATTTGTATGATGAAAAGGTAAAAATTAAAAATTACTTAACATTTTCATGTTTTTTGAGTAAAAAGCTAAGAAAAACGCAAAATTTTAGTGTTATTTAAATAAAATTCAAAGTTTAAACATTAATATTTAAACAACGGAATGGGCTACGTCTCTTACATAATACACTAAAACAAAGGTGATTCTGATCCCTAAAAATAATATTAGATTTGCTTGGCTTACTCTACCTAACTTTGGAGCATTTAAAAAAAATATGCGTGAAGGTACCACCCCAAATTAATTTTCTTTAACGCACTGTATCTCAGTAAATGTTGAAAATGGGCCCCCCTCCAGGAACGATTTTTTGCTTGAAATTAATCAAAGAATCATCCCAGAAAATATTTAGACTCAAGAATAAAACACGCTATATAGGCGGCACTTTATTATATTCTTATCTACTCCAACACTTAACTCAGAAAGAAACAAGTATGTATATCCAACATAAAAAAAAATATTAAAATGTTGCGAATATGGCCGACGAAGAATGTGTAAATTAGAAACCATTTATTTATATGCTTAGAATTACAAAGTTGTATCTGCCATTTTCATTTTTTTCGAAATTGCTTTAGTTGTTCGCACTTTTCGTGGCTTTAAACTCAAAAATGTCATTGTAACTTTATTTAACCTTTTAGTTTAGAACACAATCTATAAAAAATATAAAGGGCTGAAACCTCACGAGGTGATCAGAACTTCTCTTTGGTATCTTCAATAATGTCATAAAGTTGGTGTGACAGTTTTGACATTATTGATTTCTATTTTAACCAAATTATATTTACTTATACAACAACAGACAAACATGTCAAAAGCTTCAATAACATGGGTACAGGCATCCAATTTAAAACGAAAAATCGTATTCTAGAACTTTATACCGAAAATAGTATAACAAACTATACTGATACTTCTAACCGTTTAACTGACTATATTCCAGGAACTTATCCATAAACTCATTTTAGAATCCCATTTACAAATTGCATGTCAAATTTCATAACAAACGGCTAAGGAATAACTAAGTTCCATCCTACAAAGCCATATTCCAAAGCTTTATCCAAAAATCATTTTATAACCCCATTTCCAACACACATATCAAATTTCATCATAATCGGTTAAGAAATAGCAAAGTTCCATCATACTTGGCCATATTCCTGAACTTCGTCCAAAACTCATTTCAGATTCCCAATTTGAATACACATGTCGAATTTTATCATAATCGGTTGAGAAATGGGCAAGTTCCATCATATTTAGCCATATTCCAGAACCTGATACAAAACTAATTTTAGAATCCCATTTCCATTACACATGTCAATTTCATCATAATCGGTTGAGAAATAGCCAAGCATATTCCAGAACTTCATCCAAAACTCATTTTGGAATCCCATTTGTAACATACACATTGAATTTCATAATAATCGGTTGATAAATAGGCAAGTTCCATCATATAAATAGTTTGTTAACTATTCACTACATCCAAATCCAACCACAACTCAACTCCAACTCAACGCGCAAATTGACCTCTAATTTAACCTTCAAATCAATTCCCAATTCAATAATCAAATAAGCATGTATGTATAAAAAAACCGTAAATATTTATAAAAGCAGGTATTTTGGGTCAATTCGTATGGCAGGTACCGCACCCCTTTGACGTAGTCGCCAAAAGCTTTTAAAATCGCCGCCTTGACCATAGAAACAGATTGGCGTAAAAAAATCCAAATCGGACAAGCCGTTCTCGAGATACCATGGGTCCAGAATTCCAGATACACAGACACACAGACATCCAGACACACAGACGGACGGACGGACATTTTTTTTTTTTTGCATTTTCAGACTCAGGGACTTTCAAAACGTCGAGAAAAGTGGTTTTGGACCAACCAAATTTTTCGTCATTTTTGACAGGATTTCATTACTTTGGTCTACATCTGGTTTAAATGAAACTACAATGACATTATTCAATTCTATGACCACGAAAAATGCGAAAATCGAAAGTAACTTTCAAAAAATTAAAATACCAGATATAACTTTGTAAATCTAAAGTCGCGTCATGTTAGGCTATGTTTCAAAGCAATGAAAACCCGCATAAAATGATAATTTTTTTGGCATTTTATTCACTATAAAAATTTTAACTGGTTACGGATCAGTTAAAAATTTGTAGCATGTATTTTATTTTTCACAATGCAAAATAAAAATTAAAAACGTAAACGTCATAATTTTAACTTAGTTTCAATTGAAACACCAAAACGATTAAAAAGCGAGGAAAATTTAATATTTTTTGCCACAGTTAAAAAATGTAACTTTTTACTCGATTGAAATACAGCCTTAGAAGAAAGTGGAAAATGACTCAAGGCGAGCATAAGCATCACAAATTTGAACCAATTTCACCCGATTCGGGTATTTTTGATACCATCATGAGAAAATACACTAATACAACAAAAATATTTGACAGCACACAATAGCAAAATGTATATTATACGCCGTGTACATATAAAAAATTCTCAATACTCAATCCTCATTTTGCGACCAAAATCGACGTGAAGGAGTGTGAACAACAAATAAATATAATTAGTTAGGAGGAGATAAGGAGTCAGTATTTTTTTAGCTTAAAGAAATCCGTTTGTATGTATATTAATTTAATCAATATTTTTATTACGAGTAAGCATAATTTGCTACTGTGGAAGAATTGACGGGGGCACTTGTTACTATTTTAACCAATTTTAATACTTTTTAATAAACAAATAAATATTTTAATAATAGTATCATAAAAGAAACACGCTTATTTTAGGCAATCCTTATTAAAATTGTACCTATGTAAACGTAAGTAAGTTAAGCGCCTATCCAAAAAAGACATCGTAAACAATTATAATTACCAAGCGGCTGGAGGATTCGCAAAAACGATTCGTAAACGATTTTTTATATAAACCACAAAAATCATTTTCACATAGGATCGAAGAAAAGTAGCCTTAGCGAACGGGGAAAATAAATTTTTCTCAAATCGGATAAAATACGTCAGTTTTCTGGTTTGTTATCTGTCAGCAAAATGAAGTATTCCACGACACTACATCGTTGCTAGGCAACTTACTAAAAACAGTACTGGAAAGTATTCCTTGCCTAGGCAGAGAATACTTTCTAGTACTGATTATCATCTGTTTTTAAGAAATACATGATATAATGTATAATCGCACGCGATTGTTATAATTCTAAGGTAACTTTGATAGTGAAATCTATTGAAAATATAAATTGGAAAATTTTGCGTATTTTGTAGCGGTCGCTTTACATGATTGCATAATACTTCGCGACTACACGATATAAATACGCGCGCAAAATATTGTGCATGAAATGAAGTTCTTCGGATGCGATTGTATTTGTGTAAGCAGAAAAAAAATAATTAAATTTGGATTGGAATAGACAGTAACAAAATAATAGCCATAACGCATAGTCGTCGTGTCAACATTAAAAGATGGTACAGTAATTAACCAAAACATAAATTGTAGTAATTGATGTAAAACTAAAACTAAAATAAATGTATTGTACTACTATTTATTATAAAAACAAATTGTAATTGTAAAATATAATAAAGAAACTAATAAAAACACGGTGATTTAAATAAACTTAAAATTATAAGAAATAAATTAAACTGTAAAAATTATTGTATAAGTGGAATTGTGCTGGACTTTTATTTCAAGTGGTTTATTGTGTAAATTGACGTGAGTACAAAAGTAGGCACCGTCCTACAAGTGGTGACCCGGTGTCTAGCGGAAAAATTTCCGTTAGGAAATACGCTCCATATAGCCGAACCGCAATAAATTACGCGTGTTACACATAATTTGCTCATACACGTAAAGTGCTTATATGTTTACAAAAATTCCGTTTATATTCGTGCAATTCCATTGAAAATTTCATTTTCAAAAAAGAAAAAAATAGAAAAATCTGCCGAAAAACTTCAGTGAAATTGAAAATTTATTTGCCGCATTTTACAACAAAATTAACATATCGTGCGGAATGCAAGTATATAACATGATCAACATATTCTATTCCGAAAAAGCTGAAATATTATTATTGTGTGGATCGATATAAGAATATACGTGACAAAAAGGATTAGCCAGTTAACTTCAACATCCGATATATACAAGGTCGCAGCACGTTCCAGTGAAGGCCAACAAGAAAGAGGCTCATCATAAAAAAAAACAGCTGAGTTTTAATTTTTTTCAATTCGATTTCTATTTTTAAATATTTATTAATTATTGTTTATTATTATTATTTATTTATTTTTCTCTCATTTTTATTTAAAATTATTTATTTATTCTATTTATGTGTATTGTACCATGTGAACTTAAATTCATTGTTTCGCATCTCGAAAAAAGTTCACCGTTGCTAAATTTGGTAAATTTTTCTTCTTTTTCAAATTATTCGATAGTACAGTTTTACTTCATATTGCAAATTATTGATTATATTCGTTCGGTCGTTATTTCGTGCGTCATTTTTATTTTATTGCAATTATAATTTTGGTACCATCCATTATCACAAATTCATTCGCATTTTAATTTACTTTGTTATTATTTCTTCTCGGGAATAAAATTTACAATTTAACAGCCACAATGTCAGACGATGAGAATAACGTAAAAGACGAGTCAGAATCGGCTCCGGCTGTTGAATCTTCTCGAGTCAAGTTGCTTCCTTTCTGGCCTAATAACCCAACCATTTGGTTCGCACAAGCTGAGGCTCAGTTTAGCATTTTCAATATTTCGGCAGATGCAACAAAATTTTCGCATATAGTAACGGCGTTGCCCACGGATATATGTGAATCCGTAATGGATTTAATAGTTAATCCTCCAAAAAGTGATAAATATCTGAAATTGAAAACTGCTTTAACTGCCCGGCACGCTCTTTCTACGGAACGACTCCTCGAAAAATTACTAGAAAGAGCGGAATTGGGTGATCGGAAACCCAGTGAGGTGTACTACTCAATGAAAACTCTTGCGGGTGAAGCATTCGATAATAAATTGGTACAGACTTTGTGGCTTCGGAAACTGCCACAGGTTATCTACGTTGCACTTACTGCGATGGGAGATAAGCAAATAGATGATCTGTTACCGGTAGCAGATAAGATATACGAAATCACCACATCCAGTGTTTCGACGATTTCTCACACAGAACCTTCAACTTCCCGCGGTCCAGAATTAGCACAAGCTATAGCAAGTATTAACCAACTCGGAGAGCGACTCATTAGTGTCGAGTCGATGTTGTCACAGCTAAGTTGGGGTCGCAGCCGCTCACCAGTTACGGGCTATCGCCCAAATAGCCCATATAGAAGACCAAGAAGCGGCAGCAGATACCGTTTCAACGGTAATGGGCTCTGCTACTTTCACAATAAATTCGGAAGTGCCGCACGAAAATGTTACAAACCATGCACCTTCTACAGCAACAAACCGGAAGCTTCAGATATGAATCAAAAAAAAGAATAAATCCGATAGCGAGCGCGGCTAGTAATCGGATACAACTTAATCGCCGCTTATTTCTTAAAGACTCAGAAAATGAACTCCATTTTCTCGTAGATACCGGTGCTGATATTTCTGTCCTTCCCGTTAAACGGTTTCCTCAAAGTTCGTCAAAAATAGATCCTGACCTGGTCCTTCCTGCCGCTAATGGTTCAGTGATCCAAACTTACGGGACAAAACTATTGAACGTTAACATTGGTTTACGGCGGCAATTTCCTCATGTATTCACAATAGCCTCAGTGGACAGACCGATTATCGGTGCTGACTTCCTGACAAAATTTGGTCTTCTCGTCGACCTCCGCGGAAGACGTCTCTTGGATCCCAGTACAAGTCTTGCTGTAAATGCAATGACAGCAAAAGTCGAAACGCCTACACCAATCCATCCCTCTGCCAAAATTGGATACGATTCACTTCTAAAGATGTTTCCTTCTCTTATCGAAACTCCAGATTACGCTAGTCCAGCAAAACACAACGTGGTTCATTATATATACACTGAAGGTCGACTTCCTTGTTCGAAACCACGTAGGCTGGATCCGGTTAAACATAAAACCGCGCTTACCGAGTTCGAGCATATGGTTCAACTGGGCATATGCCGACCGTCATCTTCTGCGTGTTCATCCCCTCTCCACATGGTAAAGAAGAAGGACAGCGCTGATTGGCGCCCATGTGGGGATTATCGTCGACTTAATGCCGTAACCACGCCAGATCGATACCCAATTCCCCATATTCAGAATTTTTCAATGCACCTTCATGGATGCAATATTTTTTCAAAAATTGATTTAGTTAGAGCTTATCATCTCATTCCAATTGCGCCCGAAGACGTGCCTAAAACGGCAATAACTACCCCGTTTGGGTTGTTCGAATTTACCAGGATGCCTTTTGGTCTTCGGAACGCTGCGCAAACTTTTCAGCGCTTCATTAACGAAGTGGTCAAAGGATTAGATTTTGTATTCGTTTACATTGACGATATACTTGTGGCAAGTAAAAATGAGGAAGAGCACAAGTGTCATCTCAAACAACTGTTTGAGCGCCTCGTCGAATTTGGAGTGAATATTCAAATTTCAAAATGTGTTTTCGGTGTTTCTGCTCTCGAATTCCTCAGCCACCAAATTACTACAGATGGCATAATACCCTCGCCACGGCGAGTCGAAGCCATAGAAAATTTTCCCAAGCCAACATCAGTTCAACAAATCCAGCGATTCGTCGGAATGGTCAATTACTACCATAGGTTCATTCCAAGGCTAGCCGAATCGCTGTCTCCAATCTATGCTCATTTGGCAACTTTAACTAAAATGCCCAAGAACACAAAACATTTTTCTTGGCCCGACGAGTGTAACGAGTCATTCGCCAAAATTAAAAGAGCACTTGCCAATTCAACACTTTTGGCCCATCCCAATAGCGATACACGCTACAGCATCTCTACCGATGCATCAGGTAGTGCTGTAGGAGCAGTTCTGCAGCAATGGAGTAAAGACTGTTGGCAACCTTTGGGATTTTTCTCACGTAAACTTTCACAAACAGAGGTAAAATACTCTGCCTTTGACAGGGAACTACTCGCTATTTATTTAGCAATCAAGCATTTTCGTTATTTCCTGGAAGGTAGACAGTTTACTGTCTATACTGATCATAAACCCTTAATTAAAGCAATTATCTCACTGGGCGAGAAGAGTCCACGGCAGACTCGACATCTTGACTATATCGCTCAATTTACGACGGACATTCAACATATAGCAGGTAAGCAAAACGTGGTCGCTGACACATTGTCACGGACTAGCGATCACGTTACAACGATAGACTCTGTCAACCTAGATCTAAAAAATCTAGCTCAGACACAACAGTCTGATGATGAATTACTGGGGTTGATCAGCAATTCATCGCGCCCACCGAATTCCAAATACAACTTGGAACTCACCATCCTGCCCGAATTTAAAATTTTTTGTGAAACATCAACAGGTGTGAATCGTCCTTTTGTTCCGGCATCTTATAGACGTGCAGTTTTCGATGCCATGCATGGTCTATCACATCCAGGTATTCGCGCATCACGGAAATTAATCACAAGTAGATATTTTTGGCCAAAGATGAACACTGACATTACATACTGGGTGAAATCTTGTATCGGTTGCCAAAAGTGCAAAGTTCATTGTGTAAATTGACGTGAGTACAAAAGTAGGCACCGTCCTACAATTTTAAAGAATATAATGAATAAAATGGATAATCTGATATACTGCCGATTAGAGAAAAAATCGTATGTGCAACTCGTGGAAAAACTATAATTCCCGGACTCTTATGGTTGCTGGAACTCGGCTGACGCCTCGTCCCAGCAACTTCCATACTCGTCCGGGAATATATCGTTTTTCCTACACGTTACACAATATACTATTTTCAACAAAAAATGTTGAATTTTATTTAAATATTTAAATATGTAAATACGCGAATTTAATCGTGTTTGACAAAGAAACATTGTGTGTAAAGCGTTGTACAGTAAATACAATACAACAATGTTACACATAATGCTGGTGCATAATGCATGTGGCTGACTTTACCACCGACTGGTTCAGGAGAGGTGTCCGACTCGGTATAGGATTTGCTATGGTCGTTGTCACAAGGAGTCAGAAGAGGACGAAAATAACTTTCAGTTTAGTTCTCTGATAATGGTTTGCAAATTTAGTCAACATATTTATCATGAAAAGCAAATGACGTGAGCTGGGTAGTTTTCACGTAAAGTGGTAGTAGTTAAAATTAGGTGTGTGTGAAGTCGACGATATCCGTGGCTAAAGCATCAACTGTGGAAAATTACCTAACAATAAATTTGTGTAAATAGGGTGTAAATAAATTGTTGGATAATGGACAAGGAATGTTCGAACTAGCTTTAAGCGGGCAATGAACATGAAAGCTGATAACGGAATAACAAGAAGGAGGTTGATCCCTCCATAGTTAATTAGAAGGGACCGTAAAAAGATCTGTGAAGTAGTAAGACAATGTGCAAATCATTGGTCATCTAATTAATCCCATAACCTAAAAAATTGTTTATCACTGCGAATTTCCAGGAATACAAGTTCCTTTACAGATTAAGTTTATTTATTGAATTGATTCCAAAAAATATTGTAAATAGGGTGTAACGACCCTTGGTGTGGATCGTTCCGGGGAAGGCGCTCATGACGCTTAACAAGAAACACCGATACAGTAATACACTGTATCGTACGGAGTGGTGTCCAACCAAATCTAGTGTGTTTGTAAATAGGAAAGAAAAAATGAGGAGTAGCCTTGGAACGGTTCACGTCAAGGGTGAAAAAAAAAAGAAGAGAATTGTGATTTCGAAAAGAGTGAAAACGGTTGGTTAGTATTGGAACCAAAGAAAAAAAAAATAGATAGTGAGTTCGTAAGTTAAGTGTTAATTTAAACCGTTTCATCGCTAATTGTATAAGAACAAAAAAAAAAATATAGATATATCATACGTGTGCATATAGTAAGAGATAAATAAATTCAGTTCTGAATAGTGCAAAAATTGAAGATAAAGGTGTCCAGTTCTAAACCAGGCAGGAATTTGGTTAAGGATCTGACCAAGTGAATATAATTCCTTGACTCTATTATTATTGAGTTCCTGGTGAATATATTTAGAGACCAATTGATTCAGTCGTAATTAGTGCAAGAATTTGGTTAGTGCTTGTACCAATACAGCATAGGATTGGTGTGCGTCTACGAGTCTGAAATTGGGTAAAGGATTTCTATCAAACGAAATACCGATTCCATTTGGTTGGTACACAAATTAGTGACCAGTATCGCGTCCGTTTGGACCACGATTACTGTGATTCGGGGCGGGGGGGGGGGGGGGGGGGGAGAGGGGGGACAATTTAGGCGACAATTGTAGATATCATTCCCCGATATTCGAGATAGTTCCAGGCGAAATATTTCAAACCAGGTGATTGCAGGCCGGAGTGCCTCATAGGAAAAAAAAAGGAAAAAAAAACCATATAGGAATAGGGAACAGCAGCCCTTTAATTGGATTGGTTGTGGGCTTTAGAGAAAGTTTTTTGTTTTTTTTTTTGTTTTTGTTTTGTTTTTTTCATTTGTTTTTTTTCTTTGTGATTTATACAATTTCCTTGACCTCGTACATGGTATGTACTTAGTACCCAGAAAGGAGAAAAAAAAACCAAAAAGGATATACATCTACATATATTAATAAATAAAAATGTATAGGTATAATTTTTTTTTAGTAATCACCATTTTAAGGATTTTAAGGTCGAGTGGACTCACAAAGCGCTTTGGAGAGGATCATTCTATCAGTAAGTTTTTTTTTTTTTTTTTTTTTTTTTTTTTTTTTTTTATTAAAATAAATTGTATTTATTTATTTAATGTTATTACAATCTAGTCTCCTGGACTAATGAGCAATTTGTTTCTGACTTAATTTACTAACTTAATATTAATCTATGGCTTCTTCCCATTGGCGTTCCATAGAGTCTGGTCAATTGAATTAAACCACATCTTTGTAGTGGGCTTTACACAGCACAATGCTGTTTAAGCTAACAATTACACCAACTCAAAAGGTTTGGTTCTTTTAAGTCTGCGTGTTAAATTCGTGTTGCTTAGAAGCTGAGTTGCCTCAATGTTCACATGATGCCGGAGCCTCTCTTCATGTCTCCGCGCTTTCTCCTGAATTTCATTTACGATGAGGTTCATTTTAAGGTCCCTATGGAGATCATTGTTCCTGACATACCAAGGTGCATCGACGATGTTCCTTAATACCATATTCTGAAATCTTTGGATGATATTTACGTTGCTCTGTTTGGTACACCCCCAAAGTTGAATACCATACGTCCAAACCGGTTTCAATATTTGCTTATAAAGTAGCAGCTTGTTGTATGTTGATAAAGAAGAGTTCCTTCCCATCAGCCAATACATCTTTCTGTATTTAATTCTTAGTTCTTCACTTTTCTTCTTGACATGTGCTTTCCATCGCAGTTTAGCATCCAGGGTCATGCCGAGATACTTAGCTGTGTTCGCATACGGTACTATTTCTTGATTTATGGTAATCGGGATATTTTCGAATCGCCTGTTAGTGAAGTTGATGTGAACGGATTTAGTTTCATTTAGTTTTATTCGCCATCTTTTTGTCCATTTATAAATTTTAGTTATTGCTGATTGTAACTTTTGTGTTGACTCTTCGCTGCTTGTGCCAACAGCTAAGATCGCCGTGTCATCTGCAAAAGTCGCCACTGTATTGTTTTCTAATGCAGGAAGATCATAAGTGTACAGTAGGTATAAAACCGGCCCTAATACACTGCCCTGTGGAACTCCTGCGTTGATTTCTTTCAATTCAGAGAAAGTATCATCTAACTTAATCCTGAAGAATCTATCTTTTAAGTAAGATTCCAGTATATTAGCAAATTGGATTGGTAGAAGATTTCTTAATTTATGGTTAAGTCCTTCATGCCACACTCTATCAAATGCTTGGGCAACGTCTAGAAATATTGCTGAACAGATTTTTTTCTCCTCTAGTGCTTTCTCAATTATACTGGTTATTCGGTGAACTTGATCAATTGTTGAGTGTTGGTTACGAAAACCGAACTGATGATTTGGGATTAAGTTTTTACTCTCGATTATCGGATTTAACCTTTTTACCAGAAGCTTCTCAAAGAGTTTGGACATGACTGGCAATAGCGAAATTGGCCTATAAGATGAGGTTATGTGTGGTGGTTTCCCAGGTTTTGGGATCATGATTACTTCTGCAATTTTCCACAAGCTTGGTACATATTTGATTCTAAATGCTGCATTTATAAGATTGGTGAGCTTTACCAGAGCTTTCCTTGGCAGTTCTTTTAAGATTACTGCAGTAATAAGATCGTAGCCAGGAGCTTTTTTCATATTCATATTAGTTTTTATCTCACACGCGACTTCTTTTGGTGTTGTCGGTAGGATTTCTTTACTTTCTTGCACAGCTTGTTCAGATATTATCTCAGCTTCTAATGTTTCATCTTGATGGGGCTGGAATATTTTTTCAAGATGTTCAGCAAATTCTCGAGCTTTGTCTTCATTATTCCTAGCCCATTTATCACCTGCTACTCTTATTGGAGGGTTCTGTATTATTGGTCTTTTAATTCTTTTGGTTGCTTTCCAAAGAGAATAATCAGTACTGCTATCATTAGTTAATTTTCTTAAATAGTTGCTAATTGATTCATTTTTCAATTCTTGGATCTCTCTTCTTAATTGTTGAGTGAGATTGTTCAAATTAGTTTTATCTTGGGGGGCCCTTGTTTGTTGCCATACTCTTCTCGCTTTTCTTTTTTCTGCTAGGAGTTCCCTAATTTCCAAAGGGTAGTTGTTTCCCTTGATTTTCTTTTTAACCTCAGGGGTATTTTCCCAAGCTGATTGCTGTATATCGTTTACAAATTTGTGAACTTCTTTGTCTAATTGCTCCTCGGTCTTTAATGGAACCATTAAGTTAATTTTTTCTTCTAGCGATAGTCTAAAGCATTCCCAATTGGTGTGATTATTTACTAGAAAAGGGTTCCTTTCTTTCTGAATAATTTTTTCACTTAACGTTAAAAGTATCGGTGAATGATCAGAGTTTAGGTTGTGGCTTTCATTTACTTGTATATAATTTACAGATATCTTCTTTATTATAAAGAAATCAATCAGATCTGGTACTTTATTTGGATCAGTAGGCCAGTAAGTTGGTTTTCCAGTTGAGAGAGCTTCACAACTGCATTTCCTAATGGCTTTTAGGAGTTCTTTACCCTTAGTTGTTGTTAACCTGGAGCCCCAGTGGACATTTTTTGCATTAAAGTCTCCTCCAAGTATAAACCGTTTTCCTAATTTACTGAGGAACTCGAGATAATCCTTTTCTTTCAACGAGTGCTTCGGTGGGCAGTAAACACCAGCAATACAAATAGAACCATTTTTGGTTTTGACGTTAACAGCAGTTGCTTGTATTTCTTCTGTTTCATATTTTAACTCTTCATAGTGATGAATACTATTTCTGATTATAACAGCACTACCTCCTTTAGCAGTGTTTTCCGGATGAATGGTATGATATATATGATAATTTTTAAATTTAATGATTGTTTGTCTAGTGAAATGTGTTTCCGTGATGAGACATACATCGATTTTTTCTGTGTCCAGGACCACTTGCAATTCTTGTTGATGTTGCATAAGTCCATTGGCATTCCAACATACGATTCTAAGATCACCGGCCATTTTTCTGTTTAGGGATGGCTCCCTTAGTGCTGTATTCTAATTTCTGTAATCGCTCATCAAATGTATTGAGCCTGCTTAAAATTAATTTAAGTGTTTGACTTATATCGTCATTTTGACCAGTTTTCCCTGGATTCCCGTTACTCATCGTTACTTGGGCATAAGTCATTTTACCCAATTGTCCATGAGTAGTTCCCAACGCTCTACGATTTACTTCGGGTTGGCTCATCTTAATTGCCTGCTGCCTGAATAATCTTGGATTTTTAGCAATCACATTCCTATTTTTGATGTTTTGCAGTTCAATGGCAACGCTGCATCCTCTGTAGTTAGCCGGATGGTTTTCTCCACAGTGAACGCATTTAGGCTGAACATTTCTATCTTTTACACAATCTTTGGTATGATGTTTACCTAAACATTTGACACACCTGGGTTCCCTGCTGCAATATTTTTGTGTATGTCCATAGGCTTGACATTGTTTACATTGTGGTATAAGTTTAGACCGTCTTAGAGGCTGAATAACTACTTTGCACCCTAAGATGTACTTAATTTGATAAATTTTTTCGATATCTTCATCATTATCGAAGGTCAACATAAACATGTTGAGAGGTACTTTGCCTCTCCGTTTTAGCTTAATTGATGCTTCAGTAGCCTTAAATCCTTTTGCTTTCAGATCATCAATTATTTTTTCTGGTTTACACGTAGAGTGTAGATTTTTAGCCATAACCCTTATTGGTCTGGTTTGTTTGTCTTCAAACGTGTGCCAAGCACGTTTTTCTTCATTTAACATACTTGTCATTTTTCTGTAAGTTTCACCATCTTCCAAATTTATTTTGATGGTGTTTCCATTCATCACCTTTGCATTAAACTTATCAGTTGTAGTAATTTTTTTTAATTTCTCATAGAGTAGATCATAGTCTTTGACTTCATCTATTACTATTGGTGGTGGTGGAGGTATTTTTTTTGATGATTTCTGAATAATATTAGGAACATCATCCTTTAATTGAGGTGGGGAGGGCGTATTATTCAATTTTCTTTTTTTTCTAGCCCCTTTAACTCTTATCCACTCAGTTTCTCGAGCTAGTTCGTCTTCATCCGTATGGTACTCTTGTTCAGATGTAGTCTGGCTAGGAGTATGATAGATTGCCTCCTTTGGCTTAAGAGCTTTAACTTCGTTTTCAAGTGTTTTCATACGTTCCTGCAACCATGTAATTGTATCATTCAGTTGCTTGTTAATATTGTTGGCTTCAACTAGTGCATTATTAGCTCTACACAATTCATTGTGAAGCTTTTCTTCGTTTGTAGAACGAATGTTCTTGCTACTGGCCCCAATGGAAGGACTACGGCCTCTTATCGGAGAATACGATACTTTATTACTCCTATCGAAGGGATTTATAATATTAGTTTCTGATTCGCTCAGTTGAGCTTGTTTATTCACCAATATATCTTGTGATTGGTTAAAATATTTGTAGTTTAGCAATGGCTGGTCTCCCCCAGAATCCACGAGACCGACCTCCGAAGAGGGTGGATTTACCTGATTAACAGGTGTACCACCTGGGGTATTATTTTCCATATTCGTTCCGCTCATTGCTCATTTATAGTGTACTGCACTCGCATCTAGTATTTAGCCGACGTATTCACATCGTTGCCCGGGTGTTACCACTTGGAGGTATACTAGACACATTTGGTGGTTTCTACATAGTTGCAGCGTTGGAATATAGACCACGAGATACATGGCTATAGACGGTCAACCCCTACCCTATTGAGACGCACCCAACACAGTAAGTAGAAAAAAAAAAAAAAACATTCAAAATTTTATTCTTATATAAATTTCTACCTATATGTATGTGGTGTATTTCCGGTATTTCTGGGGTATGGGTAAACCATTGTTCGTGGTAATTAAAAACAAAACGTTAAATTAATTTAATTGATAAACAAATGTTATAGTTATGTTTAATAAATATTGTTCGTCGTTACAACCAATAAAAAAAAAAACTTGGTGTCAAATTATTTTGAATTTGGTCGAGGGTTGATTGTGTCCACCATTAAGTCAGGGTGTGGTTTATCGTTTCTCATTCGCTCGGGTGTTAAATTGATATAAATAAAACATTTTTTTTTGTGAAAGTGAAAATAGTATTTATTCCTGCCTCAAATCAGTGTTATTGGAAAGTTCAAAAAAAAAAATAATTGGTGTGAATCATGTGTATTAAGATCGTGAAGTCTGGAGGTGCGGTGCTGCACATGACTGGGAATTAGCGTCATTCCAGAACAATCCAGGTTGAAGAGAACGGTGATTCTTTATTGGTAAGGGAAAATTTTTTTTTGAGTTTATATATTTATTAATTCTGTAATTTACTTCTCCGTTCTGGGCCGTACCTACTTCTCTTCGTCGTTTGACCAAAGTCAAACCCGTATTTTTATCCCGTGTAATTGGTTTATCGCGGCCAAATTCTCTATTCTGTAGGTCGGTTCCCAGGCTTTCCTCCTAGCGGTCTAATCCAGCATTTGCCAAGTCTGACATTCTTTGTCCCCCACGACCCCTCACTGAAGCCTAGCCGGCTATCACGACCGCGTCAGACCGCTGGCTCATGATCTGCTAACCGACGGGATTATTATCAAGTAATCTCTCCTGTCGGTTACAAGGGCTTAACTTAACTTAGTTTATAACTTAATTTTAGCTTGGTTTGGAGTATATGGGCTCACCAGTTGTGTTGGTGTATACGGTTAGAAGCCACCCCATATACTATCTGACTTCAAATTAATTTTTTGCCCGACCGGCTGCACTATGCTGTGCGATAATTTCTTTATTATTTTGTTAACAGATGAGTTGTTGATTGTAACTTGGGGCGTCGTGGGTGCCCGCGTGTATAAGGCCCACCTGTATATAGGCCCGCTTGTATATATTTTTATTTGAAAACAACGATATTTTTATTTTTTATTTGTTTATATTTTTTTAATCGTTTTAGTTTTCTTTTTTTATTAAATTATAACCAAGTTTGACTATGTTTGATTTTATACAATACAAATAGAGTTTTTGCTTTCGGAAGAAAATTTTGAGAATTATTTTTTCTTTGTTGTGACCAACCCGAAAACAAAAAGGAAGTTCTGACTACTTATTTTTATTTACATTTTTTTTTTGGTTACGTAGTTACATTTTTTTGTGTTATCACCGTTTTTACCAAGTGTATGTGTGTCGCCTTGCATGAATCGCCACAAGTACAACAAATGTCCGGAGCCGGGTTCTGGAAGCCAAAGCAACCAAGGAACACATACAAGAATATTAACAGTAAGGTTGTTTGTAGCACTCAAAGAGTAATCCAGAACAGGAATACAGAAATTAAAAAAACTTAACTTTAAACTTAAGAGGTCGATTATGTAGCGAGGTGGTGGGAAAACATAAGAGGAAATTAATAACTAATCAATATTGACTTTAGGATGCCAAGGAGGGAAAGCAGTTATAGACAAATGTAGTAAAGTAATTAGTGGAAAAAATGTAAATACTAACAATTGACCGCCAATGTGTTTGTAACCGGGTCGATCTCAATCCTTAATCCTATACTAACAATCCTACTCTATCCTTCCAAATAAATGTAAAAAAAGGTGTACGGCGTCAAAAATTCTTAAAATTAGCGGGAGATCCTAAAAAAATGCTTGGTCGTACATTCAGAATCAATCAATCAAACCACAAAAATCATTTTCGCATCGTTTTGTTTAGAGTGGAACTCGTAATTGTTGTAAATGTGCTATATGCATATGTATAAAAATAAATTTTGCAACATAGATGCATGTACATTCTACGGTATTTTTATCGTTCGTGAATCGCAGGGTTTGCAAGTAGTTGTTTATTGGCATGCAAATAATTTTTTTTAATTGCTCTTTTTACGTGCCACACTAATTTCGTATAAGTATAAGTATAATAGATACAATCAGTTAGAATCGGTTCCATATTAAGCCAGACTACTGCTTAAGGCAAATAAAATAAATTGTTCTTATGTTATTAATCTGTGGAAATACAAACTCTCAATGATACATTGGAGAAAACCTTGTCAGTTCAGCTGTTGCTAGATTTATTCAAAGAAGTACACGAAGAGTTGGTCTTATTTACAATAAGGCATTATATTAATCCTTGATTCCAAATGATTAATGCCCGGTTTCACAAAAAAATGTCCTTTTTCAAACATGTTAATCCAACGAATTTATATTTAAGAGACGAAATTTAATAAAATTAATTAATTATATAAACATAAATAAAATAAAAGGACAAATTAAGTAAAATTCGATGAATAGAAAGTATCAGGTTTGCCAGAAATTTCTCAACACGGATTTCAGATGAAATTCTGGCTTCTATGATGTAGGCTCTTTATCTGGTGCAGAGTTCGTGACTTACTTCATGAATTTCCCGACGAAGCTACTTCAAGTATTTATAGTATCATTTGGTTGAGTATTGGGCTGTGGACTTTGCTCGTTGAATGGAGTGAATTACGTTTTCGTTTTTCACTGGAATACGGTGCATGCATGATTAATATTTTTTAAATGTATTGATCCCGAAATCGTTGTTTTTGATGTAGATGGACGGTCGAAAATATTTGCTGATTTTGTTGAGACATTTCTTTGTTCCACAAAAATGCTTGGTGATTATGGTGAAACTGTTAGTATTTTGCGTACGCTTAAATTTGTTTGGCGTTATCGAATATTCGGTGCTGGTTACTGGAATGTTTTCATTTATTGTTCTGAATACTGCATAATTTGCAGACTAGTTTTCTCCAAATTTGTCATTCAATAGGTACTCCTCTTCTGCAATAGTGGTCAACAAATAAAACAATTTAAAAAAATCAAATTTTAATTATATGTATAATAAAAAAAATTTGTTTTGATAGATACAATACAAAAATTTGGTTGACTTTTAAAGCATACTCGGTTATTCTCATATATTCCCCTAATTATACACTTTGTGCAGCTATAGTAACCGGAATGTGACTTCACGTCTGAAATTGTTATATTAGTAGGGGAGAGTCTCCGGTTGTGGGCACTCTCCGGTTGTGGGCACTCCTGAATAACTTTTGACAGAATAAAATATGGCTGATCTGACTGTTATAATTAAAAAGATTACATAATTTGATAATTGTATGGAGTATTTAGCAGAGCTAAGTAAACCAAGTTGAATTATATAATAATAATTTTAGTACAATTGACATCATTTCTTGTGGATTTTTTAGATACACCTTGGATTCTTAATTCTATAGACGCAATTTAGGTGTAATCACTAATAAAATAAAGGTAAGTATTTTCATGAATTTTATATGAAATTAATTTCCTTTTTATTTTAGGAACGCTGGAAAATGATTCCGGGTTAACAGTAATTTCGCTATTTTTATTTAATTCATTTTTAAACAACCTTTTAATTGATATAAATTTAATGTAAAAATATTAGGCGTAATTAAAAATAAATTCAATTGAATCTGATGCACAAGTAATTCTGATACATATTTTTGGTTCATAAGTAATTAATTATGATATGGTGAAAAATTGGAAAATAATTAGTAAATCAATTAAATTTAAAATTGTTTCTAACTTATTAAATAGTGATTTAGTCACTTATATTTTGTAGACCATATCCCCATTAAACTATTTTATAAATATCCTAATATCTCTTAATTATGAATACATGTCTTATCCGATTTGGTACCTAGAAAGCAAGTATATGATTATCCCGATTTTGTAGCATGATTATTCAGCTTGATACTAAAAGCTTTTTTCAATGTCATCATAAAGAAGGGAGTGTTTACCCGTGTCAAAGTCAATATTTTGTTGCATAATCTTTAGTATTGTATACGTATTTGTTGTTCATGGTATACAATCTACATAGTTCGGCAGTCCATATATAAAGCAAGGCCCAATTAAAGCAAGCGGCCCCCACACTCATTCAAGTTTGATAAATTCCGTGGCCCTGGATACATGTATAATAACCGTATTGGCCGAGTGACTTGTATACTCATAAGTATAAATGAATAGGCAGATAAACATTTGGTTTTAATTTACACTTATGTAACATCCACCAAAAACCGTAACAAATATTAATCGCATTTCCCTCGGTTGGGCGCTCAGGGCCAGGGCCCCTCTTAATTAATTACAATCTATACATTTTTCGTAATAAATTAGTTTTATAATACAGTAAGATATAATAAAAAATTTCCTAAATAAACATAAACCACAGCACATATGCATACAAACATAATAAAACAGTAACAATATGTATCATAAAAGGAAATGTGGTCGAAGGAAAATGAAAATTTAAGAAAAATCAATACATGTACAATTGTACAATCAATATATGCTATACACACAAAAATAAATTTTCATGAATGAAAGTTGGAAATATTATTTAGAATGAAATATAAATATTGAAGAAAAAAATACGGAGAAATTAGGAGAAAACGGGGAATAAACTCAGGAGAAGTGTTGGGGAATTATAGAAATCAGAGATAAAATATTATGTTCGAAAAATCTCAAACCTATACAGAAAATATCATTAATACACAAACAAACCAAGCGAAAGTGAAAAAGTAAAATAAAATTATAAAAAAGGGTCAGGGAAAATGTTAACATAACACATAGTATAAATACATAATAGCTGCGTTTTTCTATAGATTGCTGCTCGAGATCACGATAAACTTTTCTCGATTTTTTCAGCCCAATTAAAATTATTTCAATAATTATTCATTAAATGAGATAGATTTAATGTTAAAGTACATAAAGAATTCATTGACTTTAATCATAATTTTTAATAAAGTTTATGTTTACGAGTTCACAACAATTCTATGGTTTTATGTAGGACACAACAGAGTTCCTGAAATTGGAAAATAAATTATGAACTGATGGAAGAGGGAAATTTTTTTAGTACACATCTAGTAGTTCATTTCTATTTATTTTTCAAATGTCAAAACATCTTGACAAAAATTCATTATTTTGAAAATTGTAAAAGAGAAGAAGATTTACAATTACCGTTGATTCTAATAATTCAAACACAGTTCGTTCAAGTCATTAATAGTCATATCAGTGAATCATTCTTCATCGATTAACAGGTTCCCTGCTTGTGCACCACCGGTATACCACACTAAATAATACAACAAGCGGCCAGTAGACAGCGGTGTACCACGCAGAAAAATACAGTCACCGGTCATTGGACCACCAGTAAAGCGGTTGTACACTGGCCGTTAGTACTATTATAAAGAGTTACATACCAGTAGTATTCTAGCCTCTGTAAATAATATTAAGCATGATATACCGGTGATCACTGGCCGCTTGTTGTATTATTTAGTGTGGTGTACCGGTAGTGCACTTGCAAATGGTTGGTTGACGTTGCGTGGCAACCGATGCCCGGTGGTATAGCGGCGGGAACCTGTTAATTGTACCATTTCTAAAATTTGACCTTGTATTAGATGTGCTTCGAGAACCACAGCGGGGCTTAAGGCTTTCCAGCATGAAATGAGTGTGAATGACTCCAATCCTTTCATTGATAAAGCAATGATGACCGAACATTTCATAATGGAAAATTCTTCACAAACGTTGGACTCAGACATATTTGTATAAGATTCCAAGAAAAATTGATTTTTAAATTATTGGCAATTATTGACGTATAAAATTCTGTACTAAAAAAACAGCAAAAATTTCCCGGTGTTTTACCCTATATTTATCGCGATCTCGAGCAGCAATCTAATAGAAAAACGCAGCTAATGTATATAGTACTATCGTAGACAATCATATACATAATAGATTTCTCATTTGACTAAAAACCCAAAAAAAAAATAAAAAAATTTCATCCAAATGTTATCGGTGTATTGCATATACGTATGATATTTGCAACGCATTCTAAAATCATTGCCTTATAAAATACACAACACAACGATAACATTGGAAATATCAGAAGTTTTGTTTTTTTCCATTTTATAATGAAATGAGAAATCTAGTATGAATGTCTATGGTACTATCCATCATACGAAAGAAATATTTAATCGGTAAAATTCCAGATGTCTCGTCGATCGACAGGGTTTGTTAAAGTTTCCCTGACCTACTCTACTGTATCACTTTACGTATTATTATAGGCAAATATACAAAATGTTTATGTATTTGTGTTTATCACTTGTTATACATACTACCAAAAATCTATTTTTATTATTTTAAAATTCGGAATTCCGTTGGCTGAAATTGTTTAAAATATACACAAAGCCAAAATTTTGATGCACTTCTAGTGCAATGATTATCGGAAAATTCTAAAAAAAAAAATATTTTCAAAACATTTGACTACATTTGAGTAGAAATTAAACAATGAATTGTATTGTTTGTGCTTTTTATTAGAAATCTAATTTTTTTTTAATTTTCTTATCGGTTAGTGGGGGTTTTTAGACTTCGGCATTTACTAGAGCAAAAGTACGAATGGGAATAAATGGAAAACATTTTCGACAGCTTTCTCAGTCCTAATTGCGGTTAAATTATCCCACATTTTAAAAATTTGGCGCAAAGAGACATTCCAACTGTTATAGTTTCTTAAAATAATTTTAACTCTACTGACTAAACAAAACACGTCAAAAACGATAGCGAGATAAAAGATCATTTACGAATTATCTTCATGTTTTGAAATTTTTTCGATATTCAGATTTTTTTTAGAACCACATATTTTAGGACTCTAATAAAGGTTGAACATTTTTGAGTATTGCTTTGAGTTGCTTGGCTTTGGTTTACTATAGGTTAAACATTTTCTAACAGAACAAAATTTTCCAGAACTTTCAAGAGATTTTTGGGAGTGAAGGTTTTAGTTCTATATGTTCATTGGCTTCTCCGTGGTTCAATATATTCCAGTTTTAGAGTGGAGATGCTTGCTTGACGTTACATATAATATGCAACTTTCAAAATTATTAGAGAACTATATTTTTTTGTTGCATAATGTTCCATGGTGATTAGCGCTTGACGCTAAGTTGCATGTTGTTAAGTGTTTCTCAGGCTTTCCAAGAAGAGCATCGTTATATATGCCAAAGATATTTGCAAGGCCTTCAGAGAATGGGTTCTTGAATTCACGAAATTCCTCTAATCCAAAAAAAAAAAAAATGGAGGTGAGGTTTTGACGGACAATCACAAGTAAAAGTCGAAAACTTTATGTGGAGATTAAGATACCACACAACATTTGTGCACACAATGAATGAATTCTTGATTTATCAAGTTATCTGTTACACGCTAAAAGTTCACCTTTAGTGGGGTTATTTATTTACAGATAATCACAGAGGTATTTAGAACTCAAGCATATCTTCATGTTGTACAAGTGGCGTTTTATGAGCAAAATTAATTATTCGGGTAGCACTCTGTATTAAAAGAAATAATTTAGCAGTGACTTTGTATGAAATTCAATACATATTGTAATTTGTAATAAAAAATATATTTTGTAGAAGTAGAACAGCAATAAAATTACTGATGTACAAACATATGTATACTGCCCACATGAAAAATTGTGGAAAAATTTGATTTCAAGAATATTTTTAAAAATCGAATTGTCTTAGTTTGCTTGACCAAAACAATATAAACAAATATATGTGTATGTTATATGAAGCTCTTCAATATACGTAAAGAAATAAAAGATTTCATTTGGGCGTATTTAATCGTACATAATAAAATACATAACAGGCGTACATAATAGGCGAATTTAAATATAAAAATATTTTGAAAAATTCAAAACGATATCAGTATTACCATCTAACACTTCACCGATGAACTTCACATGGAAGTACTATGTATTTATACTATGCATAATATTTACAACATTCCCGGGAAACGGAAATACTTTTTATTACTCAACTGATTTCCAAGTTTGAGATCCATTTTATTATAAGATTTTCTATGAAAAATGAAACAAAAATTCTAAACCTATGGAATTTGATAGGTGTGGGGTGTGGCTTACCTAAGTTCTAACGATAATTTTGATAAATGGAAAAAACTTGAAACTTATGAATGAGTTCTATTTTGTTGCGAGAATCTGATTGAGTTAATTTGATTAAGAAATCTGTATATTTTAATAAAATCGAAATAATTCTCGAATTAGCGCACTTGCAATGTTTACAGGTTTTAAAGAAATTGCTGATTAAGGCTGGAAACACACCGAATTAGTCAAAACGTTTTTTCCTTGTCTTAAAGCGCCTGGCGGTCAAAATATATACGATTGGATAGCGCTATGCACATTGAATCTGGCAAAACAATTAAACGTCAAACATTTTGTTTCATAAAACATAGAACGGCAAACATTCTATTGTGCCTTAAGGGTCCATGCACACATAATAAAGCAAAATTGTCTTAAGTCAAATTTGACTAACGAAACATGATTGAAGGGGACCATGGCGTATAAACAAATAGGTTAATTCACACTGAAACAAAACAAAGCAAAACAAGACAAAACTGCTTGAGTCAAGAAAAAGCAGTGTTTGACGTCGTTTCGTGGTCGCTGTTTTATAAAGCAAGAAATAAATAATTATCAAAATAAATAGGAATTTAATATTTTTAGCAAAACTAATATTTTTAATTAAAATTGTTTAATTTATTTAATATTTTTTTAATCGTATTTTGTTGATGGGAAACATTTTTTCTTATTTTGCTGGCAACATTTTGTATTTGTTTTATCAAACCAATTCACGCCAGCCTATAAAGCAACACGAGACAATTTGTTGACTAAAAACAATTTGTTTGATTGTATGTGGGCTATGTTTAGGCAAATCGTCTTGCCTATTCAAAGCAAGAACGTGTTGACTAATTTGGTGTGTCGCCAGCCTAAGAGTCCTGCTTTGACTAATTTTAATGTGTTATACGTAACCGTTTAACAAACATTCTGGGAATAATCGAATTAATCAAATTCAAAGTACATACCTAGATATTTATTACATAATATTTATTATTATTATATTTAATATTTTACTGAAATTTTAATCACATTGTTAATGTTAAGTATGATATCTAATTTAGTTCACTTTGTTTTTTGTTTAAAACAGAAATTCTTGTAATTATAATAAAATAATCAATTAATTAGTTCTAAAATTGTATGGTCAAATTCCAAACCGGTGTTATTGAATTGAAACTATAAAGAATTATTTAATTTGGAAAATGACTTAAAACGTATACAATGTCTATATATTTTTGAATTGATACAAACGACAACGAATGAAAATATGATAAGCAAAATCTGTAATATTTAAATTTTCATTAGTAGAATTCATGTACATCATGATAAACTATTTCTGCTTTTTCATTTCAATGGCAAATTAAACTAAAAAAATATATTTTTTTGGGTACTCCCCGGTACTACCTTTTTTTAATGAAAATACTTCTCTCAAAAATCGGAGAGCGACAGCACTGATTACTGTATATAACATCTAATTCGAGGAAAACACTGAAAAATTGTTTTGCTATGTGCTACTATGTTTTGTCTAATACAGTTTTAAAAATCAATTAATTTATCAAAAGACAGTTGCGGTTTTATTGAACTGACATCGTTATAAAACAACCTACAAGTTTTGTTTAAATTTAGTTAAGAATGGCAAACCTAATAGTAAAAGAACGTGTTCTGTGCCAAGATGTCATAATTATTGCAACCAAATAAATAAAATTGCACTAGTTTAATTTTCGAAGGATGTAGGATTAAAAAACAATGGCATCATGCAACTCGGATACCTAAACCCATCATGAAAGATTATTTTGTTTGTTCAAGCCATTTACTGTGTGAATCTGAATACTGATTACAAAAGTAAGAATTTATGAAGAACATTTTGTAATTTTGTAATAAAAATATTACGTAACATAATGTTTCTTTAGTTTAGGCGAGATAAATAAACACTATTTGAAGGGAACTGCCGTGCCTCCAAAAAACCTACCTGTATTCAAATTTTCGAAGCAAAACCAAGAAGTAAGTGATTACTGAAATAGAAAAATATTGTGAAAATTCACGTTCTGCAAATCCCAGGGGCTGACGAAATAGCAATCGTCAAAAAAGATGATGTTGAAGAACACAAAGAAATAGAATTTGTTGATGCTTGAACTTCAGCAACCATGATTTTGGATTCAATTATAGACAGGAATATTGCCTGAAATTCTCAAGTCACAGTCGATGATTTAATTACAATGATTTATTTCCAAATATACACTAACAATTTTTATGCCGTTGTAAACACCTTGAATTCCACATAAAATTACATTTTTTACCTTGTAGACATTTTCGCCTTCCACAAAACTTCTATTAATGGCCACCGCAATAATCAATTATTAATGAAATTGAAATGTCAATTACTTTCAAGACGCTTTTATAATTTAATTGATTTAGTGAAAATAATGTAAGCATATATTTTATTGGTATTATCACTGTTAATAAAATATGTTATGTTTGTGAGAAATAAACTTTTGTGAATTAATAACAATTTAAGAATAAAATTTACCTTACACTATTTTTCTATGCTATTTGAAATATAAATAATTGTTCACCTCCATTGGCTCTAACGACGGTGGTGCCTTTAGCGGCGCTTTAAAGTCGAATAGCATATTGCATATCTAGTTTTATAAATCAATAGCCTAAGTGATATACATAGGTGTTGACTTGTTAACATTTAACAACAAGCCTTGAAAAGAAAATATTGTGAATTTGTGATGCCTTCATCATATAATAAATAATATATACGTTGATTTAGGCCATTAAATTATTAGTTGTAAAGTAAGCATATTTTAAAATCGAAATACGGATTGGAATTTAGGTCCCAAATTAAATATAAATATATTTTTAATTTGTGCTGACTATATAAAATATGCTTACTAAATAAAATTTGTTAGGGAAATATTATATAAAGAGAAGTTTAGTTGTCTGTATTAAATCAATAAGATTCTTTCGGCTTTTTATAGACACAATATATTAATAATAATGGCATTCACAACATTTTCGACTTGTCAATCAGAAAAATGAAGAGGCCAGTCATTTATAATATATCTACCAAAAAAAGTAGAAATATCAAAATCCCCCCCGTACTTTAACCCCAGAATTAATACAAAATGTATTTTGACTCTAAAAAAGAAAACCTTTCCTTGCGTTTTCGTGGGTAGTTTGGTTTCGTACTGATAATCTCAAAACAAAAAGTTCGATCTACTCATCAGGTAGCTACGACCAAACTACAAAAATACAATTCCAACTCCATACTTTAAGTATGAATCAAGAGTGTAGTTGACTTAGCGAATTATAAATAAATTCACCAAATCAAAAAACACAAGGAAAACTTTTCATTTCTGTGTGTTTTATGCCAACACGAATAATAGAAAGAGAAGTTTAGTTGTCTGTATTAAATCAATAAGATTCTTTCGGCTTTTTATAGACACAATATATTAATAATAATGGCATTCACAACATTTTCGACTTGTCAATCAGAAAAATGAAGAGGCCAGTCATTTATATTATATCTACCAAAAAAAGTAGAAATATCAAAATCCCCCCCGTACTTTAACCCCAGAGTTAATACAAAATGTATTTTGACTCTAAAAAAGAAAACCTTTCCTTGCGTTTTCGTGGGTAGTTTGGTTTCGTACTGATAATCTCAAAACAAAAAGTTCGATCTACTCATCAGGTAGCTACGACCAAACTACAAAAATACAATTCCAACTCCATACTTTAAGTATGAATCAAGAGTGTAGTTGACTTAGCGAATTATAAATAAATTCACCAAATCAAAAAACACAAGGAAAACTTTTCATTTCTGTGTGTTTTATGCCAACACGAATAATAGAAAGAGAAGTTTAGTTGTCTGTATTAAATCAATAAGATTCTTTCGGCTTTTTATAGACACAATATATTAATAATAATGGCATTCACAACATTTTCGACTTGTCAATCAGAAAAATGAAGAGGCCAGTCATTTATAATATATCTACCAAAAAAAGTAGAAATATCAAAATCCCCCCCGTACTTTAACCCCAGAGTTAATACAAAATGTATTTTGACTCTAAAAAAGAAAACCTTTCCTTGCGTTTTCGTGGGTAGTTTGGTTTCGTACTGATAATCTCAAAACAAAAAGTTCGATCTACTCATCAGGTAGCTACGACCAAACTACAAAAATACAATTCCAACTCCATACTTTAAGTATGAATCAAGAGTGTAGTTGACTTAGCGAATTATAAATAAATTCACCAAATTAAAAAACACAAGGAAAACTTTTCATTTCTGTGTGTTTTATGCCAACACGAATAATAGAAAGAGAATCTTCATTTTTCTGATTGACAAGTCGAAAATGTTGTGAATGCCATTATTATTAATATATTGTGTCTATAAAAAGCCGAAAGAATCTTATTGATTTAATACAGACAACTAAACTTCTCTTTCTATTATTCGTGTTGGCAAAAAACACACAGAAATGAAAAGTTTTCCTTGTGTTTTTTGATTTGGTGAATCCCATTATAGAAATTCACATCAGCTCAACACAACAACAATCATTTCGTTCTTTTTAAATTATTTATATTTTGAAATTTGGTTTTAATTATTGTGTTGTGCTTTTATAAAAGAATAAATTATAAAAATAATATAGTTTTGTAGAACTATAAAAATGTGCGAAAAACATGTTTTTGACATTAGCAGAAATTTTTCATGAAAGCAAAATGCCCAGTGATGAAATTTCATCGACAGAAATTTATTAATACATTGAAGCCACATACTTCAAAAAAAATTCAGTAACTTTTATGGTAATTTCGCAACAGAAGAACTTGACGAACATAAAATTTTCTCATATAATTTGTAAATTTTTTCCCCTCCATACCAACTTAAAAAACATATTTTTTTTTTCTCGTATGAAAAAAAAGAATTGAGGGGAAAAATATTACCGAAAAGTTGAGAAAAGTTTATGTCCGTCAAGTTCTTCTGTTGCGAAATTACCAAAAAAGTTACTGAATTTTTTTTGTAGTATGCGGCTTGAAGCCGTTTGTAAATTACAAAATTAATAATTGTATATAGCTTTTCCAAATTAAACAAAACAAGAACTTTTCTTTAGTTAAATGTCTAGATTAAATGCCTACTTTAATTTATTTGGGAGACGGTTTAATTTAACTTAAAAAATGTTAGGCCAGTGTTATTAGACGTAGGGAGAAAATGACTATGCAATTGTAGAGAAACTGAGAAAGTACGATTTTTTCTTTAACTTTGTAGATCGTTTTATTAGTTTTGGAGGCATCACTGGATACGTTCACATTAGAAATTATTGGCTACTGTTTTTTTTTTGTTAAATTTAATTTAATTTTTGTTTGAAAGTTATGCTTGTAATTTAGATATGCGTCACATCCAGATTTGTGATTTGTACAAATCACCAATCATTTGGATGTAGCTTTCAATTCTGAATTAATTTATCTTAAAACCTAAGAATCATATAAGGCATGAATTTTAATAAAAGTTTATTAGTGTTGTAGGAATAAAATGTCTCGTTCTACTAGAAATCGCAGAATGAAGCAAGAACTGCAGCGACTGCTTCCTCAGCACTTTAATATGCCTGCAGCTTCGCTTAGTACCGCAGCACCAGCATTTCCAGAACAATTATCAACAAACTTTGTGTCCGAAACCGAAAACCCTCCTAATAGCATAAATCCTTTCGAATTTCAGAACTATCTTGCACCGACATGTCAACAGAACGATTTTTTACCGTCTAGTAGCCCAATTTCCCCTTCTCCATCGTCAATACATAGCAATTTTTCGGGTAGTTCAATGCAAGACATTTTTAATTTAAAAGCAGAGTTACAGCTAATTTCTGTTGATACCACAATATGTGCTATTACAATGAACAAAATTTTAGTAGTGCTTCATAAATATTTTCCGTGGCTTCCGAATAATGTTCGATCTCTAAAAAATACCCCAAGAATAGCAGATGTTAATGAATTAGGGTCGGGTGTATCTTATTTTTATTTAGGCGTATCTAGGGCACTGGATTTCTTTCTTAAAAAATATAGTAACCTACGGGAGTTCAATAGCATAGACGTTGATTTAGGTATTGATGGATTACCCATCTCCAAGAGCTCGAATAGCCAACTTTGGCCCTTAATGTTAAATATTGTAGGTTATCCTGATGTTTTTGTAATTTCCTGTTGTCATGGTAGAACCAAAAAATTAGACTTCGAATTATTTTTAAAGGATTTCATTGAAAAAATGGAAATTATAGAGGCGCTTGGTTTTATTTTTCGCGACAAGACTATTAAAGTTAATTTAAGATATCTAATATGTGATGCTGATGCTCGATGTAAAGTCCTTTCGTGTAAGTCGCATTCCGGTTATTTCTCGTGCAGCAAGTGTACAATAAAGGGTGCTAACATTGGTCCTGGTCACATAGTTTTCCCATACTCACAAACAGTTCAAGCTGTTTGTAGAACTAATGAAAGTTTTAAAAATAGAGTAAATATGGAATACCATAAAACACAAAAACCCATTTTGTTAGAAAAATTAAATTTTGGATGCGTCAGTCAAGTACCTATCGACTATATGCATTGTGTACTTCTGGGAGTGACTAAACAATTAATTACTCTCTGGATAAAGAAACGAAAATTTCAATATTCTTTGCCCCAAAATCAGATAAAATCAATTTCTGACACTTTATTAAATATTAAATTACCAAGGGAATTTAACAGGCAGCCGAGAAGTCTTGACGATTTGTATACCGGCCCCGTTGTTTTAAAAGATAAATTACCACCGTTATATTATCAACATTTTTTGAATTTATCTTCCGGAATTTCATTGCTCCTTAACGAAAATTACTGCCTTTCTCAAAATTCCGAGGCTGCTACTCTTTTAAATACCTTTGTTAAGGAAATAGAAAATTTATATGGTCAGTCTAGCACAACGTTTAATGTACATAATTTATTGCATTTATCAGATCAGTGTTTAGAATATTCCACTACATTAGACGACATTAGTGCTTTTAAATTTGAAAATTTTCTGCCATCAATCAAATTAAAAATTAAATCTGGTTATCTTCCGTTAGAATTATGAGTTAGAACCTAAATCGTCTATTTCGACATTTCCGCTAATATCAGGTCCGCTGGGTACCAAATATTTCAAAACTGTGCAGCTAGAAAATTTCCAAATATCTATTAACTACCCTAATAACTACTGTATTGTACTAGATGAACTTTTCAAAGTTGATTCTATATTTAAAGAAAAGGGCAATGTTTACATAAATGCATGCAAAATATTAAATTTGACGGATTTTTATACATTACCTTTAAAATCATCGTTTTTGAATATTTTTTCAACCACATCAGAAATCGTTTCTACAGTTAAAAAACATTTAACGTATCTGATATTCGTTGTAAGATAGTTAAAATTCAAATACCACATTCCGTTGTTTATTTTCCATTGATCCATACTTTTCTCATTTTCAATTAGAACCGGCCCAATAGAACCATGTCACAAAGAAATGAGGAATAGGTAAACTCACAGCAGTTTATTGAAAGTAAGAACATAAAACATTATTGATAAATTAAAATAAAACATCCATTTAATTTCGGGTTTATTTCTAGCCCAATACGGCCAGCAAATAGATGAATATTTCGATGAAGACCATGGTGTAGGACACTGGGACCAGAAAACAGCAGAATATTTAAAAGAAGACATTGTTGAAGACCAAGAGAAGGAGATAAACTCACAGCAGTTTATTGAAAGTAAGTACATATTTCAAAATTGTTCTTGAAATATAATAAAATACAGCTAATTTAAAATCTCAATTATTTTCAGCCCAAATAATACATTTCGAAGGAGGCAGCAGTGCAAGACAACAGAATGAGATAGACTCACAGCATTTTATTGAAAGTAGGTATTTGAAAATTTAAATAAAACTTCATATCGTCTTAAAAAGTATACATTCTAATATCGTGTTTATTTTCAGCCCAATGTGACGACGATCAACAAACTTATTCTGATTTCTGCAAAATAGATTTTGGTAAATTTCTCTTGTTTTTACTTTTCATGTGAAAATTAACATTTTGTTCTCAATTTTAAGGTGAACGTGTCCCATTTGTATCAACACAAAGAAAAATTGAGCAAAACACAATTGAAAGCATGTATGTTTGTTTACTATTTTTTTTCATATCATTTTAATTTTTTGATTCATACTTACAGCAGAACAATTACCAGCGTCCGCTGCGCCAGAATATGTACTAATTGCCAAAGAGCAATTTAAAGAAATGGTTGACTCGATCAAAAACATCAGCATGGAGCAAGACAGCAAATTCGACAAATTAGCGGAGAGCATTAATGTGATAAAACACGGTCAAAAGGTGCTTCTCACAGAATTCATTAAGCTAAGAGACAATAGGCTCAACGTTCGGCATTTCGTAGACCTGGAAAACCGAAAATTTGTTTTACCTTTCAACGAAATCCAGATATTTACTACTTTTGACACGTCACTGCCCAAAGATTGTGAATCATCAAGGCAACTGGTACAGTCAGAAACATTCAGATGTATAAGGCAAATTAAAATCAACGAAACACTTTTTTTTTTTTCTTACTTTTTTTATTTTAAAAATACATAAATATGAAGTAAATATGAATAAGTATGTGATTAAACATTATTGATAAAAAAAAAATTTTAAATATGATATCTTCTGTTTGGTTTTTAACTTTATCTTTAAATTTCCCTCTAAATATGATCCGTATACATCTGAATGTTTCTGACTGTACATTTTATACGTCAACTATTAATTGATTCATTTTTTGCTATAGTGTTTTAATTTCCAGAAATCAATATATATGAAACAACCGGGTTTTTATTACAAAAAATTCATAAGATCAAATTTAAAATCGACATTTACTGATAACCTGGTCTACCAATTTACATTCAAAGGACGCCAAGGAAATTTTGCTGCTAACAAATTTAATATTATTAAATTACTAAAAGGTAATTAAATTTGAATTTTCCTTTTATTATTTATTTTATTTTCATATTTTTTTATTTTAATTTTAGACTGCGCCAAAGAAAAATTTCCTCAGTTGACTGAGGAAGAGTTTAATTTATGCATAACAAAACATTTTTTAAGGATAAATTATTAGCGAAAAGTAAAAAAGAAAAAAATGTCTCAGAACCTGGCCCGAGCACTTCTTTACAAATTAGAAATTAGACCTTTAAGTTAACAGTAATAAGTAATTTAATATATTTTTTATAATATTAAATTTATCAATAAGTTCCAATTAATGAATTACCTACCTTAAAAATTTTATATTTCGAAATTTATTTAAAACTTAATTTTCAAATTTCATTGAAATTATACTAATGTACATATTTTTACTTAAGATGACAATGTGATCTACTATATTGAGATGTTATGATATTTACATAAAAAAACTTTTTTTATCTTAAGGGCCAAATACACGAAAACACGTCATAGCATTTTTACCTAAGACACATATATTAAATATTTTTACTAACGATAGATGGAGTTATATACACTAAATTATGAAAAATTGTTGATGAACGTTTCCCAAATAAAACTCACAGGATTACTTTTAAAAACACTATATATATATTTCACATAAGTTTTCTACATTTTTTTATTGCTGGCACTTTGTAATTTCCATTTGTCTCCTGTCAACCTAAAATTACAAAAAAAATGCAATAAATTAATATTTACGTACTTACCAGTCAATTTAAGAAATCCTATTTGTAATTGTAATCTAAAATAGAAAAATAGAATCTTATTAATATCTGTATCATTATAATTTAACATCATTAGCATTATTCAATATTTATTAAAGTTAAAATTAATTAATTAATTTAATTACTTACTGTGCCAATTCAATATTCACTATTTGTAAACAAATACTGTCAAATCATGCTATCATATTTTCTGTATTCACAATCAAGCGGTTCCGATCGGTTAATTCACAAAACAATATGCAAAGCGCTATAATTTTTAGACGCTTTAATATTTTGCGAACTCATGAAGTTTGCCGTAAAGCTTACCAAATGATTTACCATAAAATATGATAGCCATGATGTAAAACAAAAAATTGTAAAATCATTTTGCTATTCACTTATAATCTGGCGAAGAAAAAGGATCACAATAAACAGCTATTATATAATAATACAGTGTGTTATTCAATTTGAAAAACGAAATAAAATTAATTCAATTAACAGTTTGGCTACAAAGGTTTTTTAATTACAATACATCAGTACACAAGCAGTTCAATCGTGGGAATTTTGCTATCATCGGAAAATTCATCTGTAAATTCATACGTCGACATATTCCATAATCATTTTTTTTGGTGCCGAAACCCGGGAATTCGCAGATAAGTATACAAACCTTTATACTTTATTAAATTCTATCTGCGATATTAAAATAAATTTAACTACTAATTATATTATAAAACAAAAAGTGTGTTGTGTTAAATTTCCAAAGTGACAATTTTTTATATAACCGCGTGGTCATAATATTGTGTGAAGTGCTTGGTCAAAATGGCTGATAATTTTCCAAAATTATTGAAGTTACGGGATTTAGCTCATACGCAAATCAAACTTATTTTGCGATTTGCCAAAACGATAAATAATGAAACCAATTTCGAAGCAATAACCGTTCGTCGCGATTTGCTTGAAACTCGATATCGCACGTTTAATGAAATTGAACATCAGTTATTTGATGATCCCAATTATGTTTCGATCAGTGAAACGGTAGATGAAATTTATTGTGAAACCCAAGTGCTACTAACGCGGGCCTGCGCTGGTCATGAACCACGGGAACAGACTGACACATAATTTGAACATTACTCTGGAACAATTTGTTGAGCAACAAAAGTCATTTTACGAGGGAGTCAATAATACCTCACACAACGTGCGCCTGCCGAAAATTCATATCGAACCATTTTCCGGCGACTATAAAAATTGGGCCTCATTTCATGACTTATTCACAACATCAATTCATGATAACCAAAAAATTAGTAAAGTGCATAAGTTACAAATACTTAAAGGATTATTAACGGGGGAAGCTGCTGCCTTAATAAGACACATACCAATAACCGATACCAGTTATTCAGAAGCATGGGAGAAGCTGTGCAACCGTTATGATAAGAAGACACCTATTATTTCATCACTCATCTACACATTTTTTGATCAAAAACCATGTGCTAATGCCAACGGAAGAGAGTTACGTCGCATTTGTGAAACTTCTGATGAGATAATTGGCGGACTGCGGGCATTAGGACCAAATGCTGAAACTCGTGATCCATGGCTGATTCACATTTTGTTGGGAAAAATTGACCATGAATCTAAACAGCTGTGGGCAACCGAATCTGTGGGTAAAGACTATCCTACATGGAGTGACCTGATAGAGTTTTTGAATAAGCGGTGCGACGCACTTGAAATTTGTGACGCAACGAACAGGAAGGGTACTACAAAATCCATTACCAAATCTTTTCTAGCCGCACATTCAAATTTCACCTTTGAATGCGTACTCTGTAGACAACCACATCCATTATTTAGATGTCCAGAGTTCAAAAATAAACATGTAGAAGCTAGATTAAAAGTAGCAACGGAAAAGAATTTATGCCATAACTGTTTGAAGAAAGGACATTTAAGTGCATCGTGTTTCAACAAGGCCTCATGTCAAATATGTAATAAGCGTCATCACACGTTACTTCATCAAAGTCAGAGCGAGCGTCAACTAGATTCCAGTCAACAAACAGCAAGTCATCATGTTTCCATTAACCAACACTCAGTTGATAAACCATCACAATCGAATAACCAAACCACCATTGAACCAAAACTATCAAGTAATAGCCAAACTAACACCGTACTACACACACACTATTCATCGACATCCACGGTACTACCAACTGCAATTATTTACATTAAGGTACGTACCGGTGAACTCCAGCCATTCAGAGCGTTACTAGATTCAGGATCCCAAATATCCTTTGTCACTGAATCTTGCGCACAACGCCTAGGTCTACACCGAAACCATGCATCCATAACCGTTTACGGCCTAGCATCTTGCCCAGCTGGAGAAACCAAAGGCAAAATCGATATGACCATCCATTCACGCTTAGACACAAATTATAAGCTCACCGTCACGGCTCATATCATAAGTAAAATAGCCAGTTTATTGCCAACACAGCCAGTAATATTTTCTGCGCCAATTGAAGGATTGGAACTAGCCGACTCAAAATTCTTTCAGCCAAATAAAATCGATGTGCTGCTTGGAGCCGACGTATTCTTTGAAATACTCAATCCAGAGAAACAAATAATCAAAGGACTTCCACCACTACAATCATCAAAATTCGGATGGTTAATTGCAGGCACAATCGAAAATCAATGTTCAAATGTCATCAATCTGCACACGTCCACTGATCAATGTATTCATTCAATTCATGATGATTTGCATCACGAGCTAAAGAGATTTTGGGAAATGGAAGAAACCGTGCCAGAAACTAATCTGCAAATTCCCGCAACCGAATGCGAAACTTTCTATCAGCAAACAACATCGAGAAATGCCAGTGGTCAATTTATTGTTAAACTTCCGTTTAAGAAATCCAGACCAGAGTTAGGCAGTTCATTTGAAGCAGCACGACAACGATTATTTGCCATGGAAAGGAAGTTTTTGAGGTCACCAGAATTCTGTGCAGAGTACAAAGCGTTCATAAATGAATATATTGCATTAGGACATATGACACAGTTATCATCAAATCTGATTCCCGAAGACAACAAGGAAAAATACTATTTACCGCACCACGCAGTAGTAAAACCAACGAGTAGTACCACCAAATTAAGAGTCGTCTTTGACGCATCAAGTAAGACCACTACTCAAATATCGCTGAATGATATACTACAAACTGGGCCAAATATTCAAACTGATCTTTCCACAATCGTCTTGCAATTTAGAAAACACGCAATTGCTCTGGTCGCAGATATAGAGAAAATGTATAGGCAGATTCTCGTAAGTCCTGAAGATACAAGGTTTCAAATGATTTTGTGGCGTGAACATCCAAATGAGCCGATAAAAACGTACAAGCTAAACACAGTCACCTATGGAACCGCTTGTGCACCGTACCTCGCGATCAAATCGTTAAAAGAGTCAGCTGAAGGTTTTCACCAAATATATCCGAAAGCAGCCCAAGTGATCCAAAATAACTTTTATATAGATGATCTGCTAACCGGGAGTGACAGCGTTCAAGACGCCATAGCATTAAAGGACCAAATAAGCATGATTTTACGTGAGAGCGGATTTAGCTTACGCAAATGGAAGTCCAACAGGCGCGAATTTCTGGATTCATTCTCTCAATTGGAAGTTCAAAATGTTCCAAAACTGATCGAAGAGGATACAACAGTTAAAACGCTAGGAATCATTTGGAATGCAGAAACGGACGAGTTCTCTTTCAAGGTTCATAGAGAAGACAATGACACGGTTTGGACCAAGAGAAAGATTCTGTCGACAGCATCTAGAGCATATGATCCATTGGGATGGCTTGCACCATCAATTGTACTTTTTAAGCTGTTGTTTCAAAAATTATGGCTGCTAAAGTTAGAGTGGGACGCCAGTTTACCAAACAACATAATCAAATCATGGATAAGTATTTACAATTCTCTACCAGAACTAGAAACCATCCGCATTCCGAGACGATTGACAGCATTAATAAACCCAACACAACTTCAATTGCACGCATTTTGTGATGCGTCTGAAGCAGCATATGGCAGTGTTGTTTATCTACGAGCGATTAATGAGAGTGGGGATATTACAGTAAATATTATCTACGCTAAAAGTAAAGTCGCGCCACTCAAGCAAATTTCACTACCAAGATTAGAACTGTGCGGAGCGGCGTTATTGTGCAAGCTAGTGAAATTTTGTAGCCAATCTCTAACCTACGATAATATGGAAATTTTTGCATGGACTGACTCCATGATCGTCCTGCATTGGCTGTCAGATGTTCCACGAAGATGGAAAACTTTTGTGGGTAACCGAACAGCAACAATTCTCGAAACCATTCCTCGAAACAACTGGCAATTGCTGACGTAATATCTAGAGGAGTCAAACCCCAAGCGTTATCTAAACTAGATCTCTGGTGGCACGGGCCAACATGGCTAAACGAATCTGAATGCAACTGGCCAAAATCATCAATTGTCACAAAAATGGACGGTGCCAACGCAAATGCAGAAGCACGATCAAAATATTTTCACGTAATGACCGAGACTATGAGTACAGATGATACAACACAAGATTTATTAGCAAAGTTTTCGTCGTGGTTCAAAATTCGTAAGATAATGGCGTATCCTCTCGTTTTTGGAAGTCCCAAAAGAAGAATACGGTTTCAAAATCAAAACAAACTAATAACTGCAGTCGATATGCATGATGCAGAAATTGTGTTCCTTCGAAATGTGCAACGAGCAGAATTTAAGCCAGAATTCTCACTTATCAGCAAACGGACACCATTGTCTCCTAAGCATCCACTATCGTCACTAGATCCAATTATTGACGCTGATGGCATCCTTCGAGTCGGCGGGCGATTAAGCAGATCCTCATTATCGTATGCCACGAAACACCCTATCATACTTCCCAAAAACCATAAAGTTTGCGAGTTACTAGTACGTGACATTCATTTCAACCATCTGCATGCAGGAAATTCGCTAACATTAAGCATCGTACGACAGCGCTATTGGATAATCGGAGCAAGATACGTCATCAAAAGATGTATCAAGGAATGTACGGTTTGTATCCGGTACCGAGTAACCAAAAGCGAACAGAAGATGGCTGATTTACCGGCAGTTCGATGCAACCAGAGTCGACCATTTTTAAGAACAGGGCTAGACTATGCCGGACCAGTATACATCAAAACCAGCCAACGTAAAAATGCCCCGGTGAGAAAGGCGTATGTGGCAGTATTTGTATGTCTTGCGGTAAAAGCCGTACACTTAGAAGTTGTGAGTAGTTTGGAAACCGAGACATTTTTGGCAGCACTCAGGCGGTTTATTGCACGTCGTGGAAGCCCAGAACAGATATGGTGCGACAACGGATCCAACTTCATTGGGGCCAACAGAGAATTGACACAACTCAAACAACAAATTACAAATCAATCAAACAATTCATTAACCTCTGAATTTCTCTTGCAGAAAGGTATTATCTTCCATTTTAATCCACCTCACGCTCCACATTTTGGCGGATTGTGGGAGTCATCAGTGAAATCATTTAAGTATCACTTGAAAAGAGTAGCGAACACCAACCTGAATTTTGAGGAATTGACAACGCTGATATCACAAATTGAATCTCTACTTAATTCAAGACCGCTATGCACCATCAACGACGACGCTACCGATGTACAAATTCTAACTCCTGCGCATTTCCTAGTTGGAGAATCGTTGACCGTCATCCCGGAACCAAGCTTAGCCCATATCATATTAGCCCACAAGTTATCAAGATGGCAGAATTTGCAACAGCGGTTGCAAGGGTTCTGAAAGCGGTGGCACAGAGACTACCTTACATCACTCCAGCAAAGGCACAAGTGGAAGTCAAGAACTACTCAACTTGAAGTCAACGATGTGGTGCTAATAAAAGAGGACAATTTATATCCGAGCCAATGGGTTCTTGGCAAAATCACAGCACTTCACCCGGGTAGCGATGGTGTTACACGAGTAGTAACACTTAAGACATCAAAAACCGAAATAAAACGTCCAGTACATAAACTGGTTAAATTACTTGTTAAGCAATAAAATTCCTTAAGGTGGTGGAGTATGTTGATGAACGTTTCCCAAATAAAACTCACAGGATTACTTTTAAAAACACTATATATATATTTCACATAAGTTTTCTACATTTTTTTATTGCTGGCACTTTGTAATTTCCATTTGTCTCCTGTCAACCTAAAATTACAAAAAAAATGCAATAAATTAATATTTACGTACTTACCAGTCAATTTAAGAAATCCTATTTGTAATTGTAATCTAAAATAGAAAAATAGAATCTTATTAATATCTGTATCATTATAATTTAACATCATTAGCATTATTCAATATTTATTAAAGTTAAAATTAATTAATTAATTTAATTACTTACTGTGCCAATTCAATATTCACTATTTGTAAACAAATACTGTCAAATCATGCTATCATATTTTCTGTATTCACAATCAAGCGGTTCCGATCGGTTAATTCACAAAACAATATGCAAAGCGCTATAATTTTTAGACGCTTTAATATTTTGCGAACTCATGAAGTTTGCCGTAAAGCTTCCCAAATGATTTACCATAAAATATGATAGCCATGATGTAAAACAAAAAATTGTAAAATCATTTTGCTATTCACTTATAATCTGGCGAAGAAAAAGGATCACAATAAACAGCTATTATATAATAATACAGTGTGTTATTCAATTTGAAAAACGAAATAAAATTAATTCAATTAACAGTTTGGCTACAAAGGTTTTTTAATTACAATACATCAGTACACAAGCAGTTCAATCGTGGGAATTTTGCTATCATCGGAAAATTCATCTGTAAATTCATACGTCGACATATTCCATAATCAAAAATATGCAAAACGATTTTCTCTTTTACGGCTAGTTATTTTAGAATACTGTATATATGCATGTATAACAAAAAACCCAAACAAAGTTGTAAATGCTTCGTGTTTTTGTCGAATTCACATTTGCTTATTTCGTTTGACTTTCATTAATGTAAGAGAAGAAAATATGAATGAAATATTCAATGACAATAAAAATTTTACCGAACATGTGCAATGTGCATGTATAAATAATAATAAATACATACAAATAAGTCTGATAAATTTTAAGTTTTTTTACGGGCTATTTTGGTTATGTCTATAATTTTTATATTCATGAAGCCATTCATCTAATACTGTATTTAGTGAAGTTTTTGGAAAATTAGAAAAGGAATTGACTATACGGAAATGAAAAATCTTGAATATTATTTTTATTTGATGACTAGTAAATGATTTACCACCGCGATTCAAAAATTGTTTAAATTAAATATTAGGCCCTTTTTCTAGCCCTTAGATTTCGTTTTTTATTTTATATTCCAGTTGAATTAGGGTTTATAAAGGAAATAAATATTTCAAAAGGATTTTTTAATCGTATTTTTGACGTAGAAAAAGAAAAAATCCGTTGAGTCCCGATGTCAGATGAATAAAAAAAGGATCGAATAAAGCCGGTTTCACTCCTTTGGCCATTTCTTATCCGATTTTGATGAAATTCAGCATGCTCGATGGACATGGGATTCTAAAATGAATTTTAGATAAAGTTCTGGAATATAGCCTATTAGGAAGGAACCTGGCCATTTCTTATCCCATTTTGTACAAAATTCAAATTTGTTAAATTTCCCCACAGCTCTAAAAGCAACGATATACTCATTTTATTTTTGTTCAAATAAAAATTCAGTTATTCATTTATGCTCACAGAAATAAAATTTATATAAATTCTATATACTAAACAAATAATTTAAAATTAATAATAACAATAATTAAATGTATGAATGCATAATATTTAATTAAAGACGTTGCTAAAATCCGTTTCTGGATTTTAGCGTTAAATGGACATTTTACTTCAATTATTACATCATGCCCAATCAATCCATCAGGAGTCGCGGCAAGACATGGATATTTTTGATAAATGAATACACCGCATTTCGATACTTCTGTATTATTTTCGTTCGAAAATTGCTCTATCGCATTTTTTTCATTTTCCATCCCGTATATTGTTGACTTAGAATAAATAACAGTAGTAAGTATATAAGATATTTGAAACCTTACTTTTCAGAAATTTTATGCTTTTATTGCGGCTTATTTCTCCAAATTTTGTAGCAGTTAAACGACTCATACGCACTTGAAACCATTTCGCTTCATTGAACTGGTTTATAGTTGACCTTTCAATTCTGTCACGTTCAGCAGCTTCCGTTTTCAATTTTTTCATAAAATCATTTCTAAGTTCGGTATACTCTTCAGGTGATTTATCCAAATTTTGACAGGTTTGATTTCCATATTCAGAGTCTTCTCCAAAAAACTTTAATTTTCTTTTTGTCGTTTTGGTTGATTTGTGGTGGCTCTTTTATTTAGTAGAAATCGTCGTTTTTCAAGTTCTGCTATTCTCGATTTTCAGCTGTAATTTGATGAATACTCTGCTAGATTATAGTGTCCCCTTTGACTGTTGTGTTGTAATACAGCGAACTTGGCTCGTGATGTGTATGATTGCCCACGGGAAAAATTAATTCTTTTGCCACCAACAGATTTTGCGACAATTGCATTCAAAAATTCTACGGCATTTGAGTCGACATCGTATACAAGGCTTTTAGCGTGGTATTTTAATCGCTTAAATAATCCACTAAATGCTTTGAATAATTCATTTTCCATAAATCTTTGATATATTTCAGGTATTTCGTAACGCTGACGGTTTCAGAAATATGAGGCACATTTCCTGTGGTCTTGAAAAACGTGGAATGGGATATTTCCAATGTCAAGCGCAAGTTCCTCAATTTTTTCTATGGAAGAGAATTTTTAGAAAGTTTCCTTTTTTTAATTGCGCAGATTATGTCTTTGGAACATCGATTAATTTGATTTCGTAATAGTTTTCGTTGAATTATAGATTAGTGCGATTAGTACATAGTTCCTTTGCGTGTTTCCGAAAATTACGAAGTAAATGATTGCGGCATTAAATTGTCTCTTTGTGTGTATTTGCGTTTGGTTTAGCCTCTAAAATTTTTACGTATACGCTGGCATCGCCATCTGCAATTATTTTGTTGTAGCGCATACCATACAGATAAAGTTCTTCTCTTTTTCTAAAACCTTCTACTAAAGCATTCCGTTCCGTTCCAGTTGATGGGCCAGCATTGTTCGAATTGCATTCATGATGTTCAGGTTTAGCTTTTTACAATTCTGCTCTGCGACAAAGAATGCAATATTTATTACGAAGACAACTCCTTATGACCGACCTTCTTTGTAGATTGAGCAATAATTGTTCCGACACTAAGTGAGGTATAATTACTATTGTGTCCGTGTACCATCGAAATCTACGCTTTTTTCTTCAATTGCTATTTGTTTTGCTTTTCCATCGCAGCTTTAAACATTTCTCGGTCGCAACCTTTTTGAATGTCACGTTGAACTTGTTTTTGTAATTTATTGAATGTATTTGGTGCCAAATATAGTATGTCAATGACACCAAAAAATTCTTCTATAATACCGATTGAAATGCCAGCTAAAACACTTTGATAATTTATTGAGTTTTGATGTAGTATCTTTTCGTTGGGATCTTCAGACGAAATATTTTGAATTTAATCCGATTCTGCGCTCGCTTATAAACTTTAAATTCAGTAGGAAGCATCCGAAAACCATATTGTGATTGCTAACTTTTATTAGTTCGTTGAAAAAATATTGCATACCTAATATGCGTTTGCCATTTAATATACATATGTACGTTTTCCTCTTGAGCATTTTTTTCAGCTGTTTCAAATTCAATAATGAAATTTCTACCATTCAAATCAGGTTTTTGTTCAGGAAAAAGGGCAAATGTTGAATTTGCATCTGATAAATCATGGCATTCCTTTTTATTTTGATCAGATAAAACAAGCATACTCTGATTTTCGTCCAGTTCCCTGATATGTTGCGTTTTAAATTCAATTAGTTTGTTAGCAAAACACCCACTGTAATAAGTCAAAAGTATGATGGTTTATGTGTTTTTGGAATTTTCAGAAAATATAATTGGCGTATTCATTTTTAATTTTTATCGTGTTCCTTATGCAACGAAATCGGACACATATATTTTAAGCGTTTTAAGCTTCAGTTGTCTTATTATGCGGCATTGAAGGTTTTGCATTTCAATTTTTTTTAGTTCTAGTAGTCACGGACAACAAATGAAAATCCCTACTAAATCTCGCATTACAAAATATTGCATTACATAATCTTGTTTAAAAAAAAAAAATCGCAAGCAATGTCTCGCATTATAAAATGTCGCATTTACAAAATCTCGCAAGACAAAATCTTCCAATATAAAATCTTGCGTATATAGTAAAATAGTTTGCAACATAATTCTTAGAGATCGGTATAGTAGGTTAAATGCACAAAATTTATTAAAAACGATGTTGCAAACTATTTCAATATAATACATTATGTATGTATGAAATACAGAACATAACATAATTTCACTTAGTTTAATTCAGGGTATTAGAAATTTGCATTGCTAATTTTACTTATAATAATCTAGAATGAATTTAGCAAATCGCAATTCGCAAGTCGAAAAATATAATAACTAGACCGGTTTTACCAAGAAAATTTTAATTTCAAATTTAATTTCCTTTCGACATTTCTGTCATATATTTTCTCGACAACAATTACAGTTTTTTGATTCAACCAAACATGCTGGCCGAACTAGGCCGTAAACATCCACAAAGGTATATTCACTGGCAAGTTTGAAGCCCCTTCCAAATGGTGGTACCTACATATATTTAAGAAATATATGAAATCGAGTGATTCCATTTACTTAGATAAATCTCCTAATTGATTAATTTAGTATTTTTAAGGCCCTTCTAAAAGAGTGTTAGCTGAAAAAATATCGGTTTTAGAACAGAAACCAGATCCATAGCGCGTGACCACTAAAACTAAAAAAATTAAAATGGAAAATCAGTTCCACCTTCAATGCCCTATAGCAGAACAACCGAAGTCCAGTCAACCGATCTCTTGATCGAACGATCTCAAATTGCACAAAAATTATAAAACACAATAAAACATCGAAACACAATACATACATATAATTTTTCCTTTCCAAAAATTTTTCATAAACGATCTAATTTTTTTTGTATGGCTCGAATGTTTTACGAAAAATGTAGATAGCTATGTATGAATAATGATTTATTTATTTTTGTTTCAAAACAAAAAAAAAAATATATATATGTACATTTGTGTGTTGTAAATACAATAAAATTAATAAATATAAAAACTGTGAGTTAGAAGAGTAAAATAATAGTATGTAATTGAAGTGCGCAAGAAGAGTAAAACAAAAATTATATTGGATAGACGAAAAAATGGTTTAGCAAACTTCGTTTTTACTACATATACAAAATAAACTGCCATCTAATAACAGTTTACAGAACTAAACAAAAAGAGATGAGGTAAAATTTTATCTTAGACGCAATTGACATTAATAATCAAAATAAACGATTTTATTAATTTTTTGCAATTTTCTCGATTAATAATTAAAAACTCGAAAAAAGCCACCGTGAATAAATTCAGTTTTATCTCCTGCGCATTTTGATATAAAAAAATCTTAGTTTCATCGGCTGGTGTTTGAGAAAAGGTACATTTTCGATGCCAAATTTGGCCAAAACTGGTCATAATTAAAATCAAATAGCAGGAAAACTAAGCGGAAAATTCGGAAAAGCCACCGTGATTAACTAAATAAAACCTCAAAGAATATTTTAATATAATATGGTTTACGCTGATCCGATCAGTAATTCTCTAGAAAAGGTACACTTTCTTCAAGCATTTTTTGCATTTTTCGTGTATTGGGCCCTTAATTTTTAATGCAATGAATGCAACATCATATTCGAATACTAAATAGAAATACATTTAGTTAGACAAAATAGTTTTTATATATTTATACGCTCAAAATATTTAACAGTTAAAAAATTTATTTTCTAAAAATTCATTTAAAATTAAATAGTATGTTTATATTTTCATTTAATACTGTGATTTAAACTGAAACGTTGTGATATATTGATTAATTAATAATTGAATAACTAATAACTAAAAATAATAACTTTTTCTTGTACATATTAAATTTTATACAGTGCAATATTTACATTCAAAATAATTAAAAAGTAGCTATTAATTTTCTAAAAATTCATTAAAAATGAAATACTGATATACAGAATTTTCTTAACATGCTATGTATGTACAAAAATAAAAAAATATTTTGAAATATTTATATTTAATTAAAACATTAATATTTATGTATATAAAATTTAGGATTATTAATTTATTAAGAAACTTTTATTAATTTTAAGATGAAATGTAGTTATACTTTTATGAACATACATATTTACGAATTTTTTAGATGAGAGTACATTTAAGTATGTAATTATTTTTGAAATATTGTGATCTTTAAATTAAATTTATACCAATAAATAAATGAAAACAAATTATTTCATGAAACTTTTATTTCAAAAAAATATACTGCCGCATTTAATTTGAATTATATAACAATTCCCGCCTTTTTATATTTTGACGTTTATGTGCACTCACACATTCATAAATTTGACTTTTAAACACCCATACATTCTCAAATATCGAGTACCTTCAGTTTAGTATTTTTGTATCACATTTCATAGAAATTATTGTAAAAAAATGGAAGAAAAATATCTCACAAAGTTCCAGAAATAGTTCCATCAAAATCAAAAATAAGTTGAAGTAGTGATACTTGGGAAACTTGATACCCCCTTGAAAATGAAGACATGTCTCTTTGAAACGTTTACTGTTCAATAAAAAATAAAACAAATTTATATACATAGCCGTATACACGCCAAAAATAACATTTTATTAGAAGGGGTTGTTTATTTAATATTCTTACATTATTTCAAAGAATTAAAAATTAATGTGTTCAATTTTTTTCTTTCTCTTCTCTAGTTACTCCGGAATTACGATTTACGGTATATAAGCCGACAATTGTCATCTTTAAAATTAGATATAAATCAAATATTACAATATATCAAACCATCCAGTAGATTAGAAATAGATTTACCAATGTCATCAAATGGAGATCTTGAAAAAATAGCATCTAAACTAATAGACGGGGATTTTTGTTTAAATTTGGTAGATACTGTTTAACTGTTATTTATAATTGGTTTGTGTGTCATTAATGTACTTACTATCAGACAAACCATTTATCTGCCAATAGAGGGAAAGCACCACCCAACTGGGTTGGCTAGAATAATAACAGATGCACTTTTATCTAACGATAATTGGGGTGGAACCAATTTAAAGCTTCCTTTGAAAGGAATGAAATTGTTCAACACAATTCTATTTGGTAATATTTAAATTTCAATTATAATCACTGTAATATTAAGTAACTATGTATAATAATAATAATAATAATAATATATTTTTATTTAATATTAGATGCCTGGAAAGTAAAATTCACCACTTTTGGAGGGTAGGAACGAAACACTAAAAAATAAATTTTCAACGCACACAACTGCGAAAATAGAAGAAAAATTCGATCCCGAATTTCATTAGATTAGAACTAAAAATTTAATATTTGTTTATACTAATTAGTCTTATGTATATTGTATTTGATGGATAAAAAATGAATTTATACTATTAGGTTACTGAAATGTTCCTCCATAATAACAATATATGTATTTAAAATTAATAAAATTAAATACAAATGAGCTTTTATTTAATAATCACCCCCGGACATGTTACTATAGATGGCAAATAAACATATTACTATTTACTAATTGTTACATTACATACAAATCTTATAGTAAGCTTTATAAATACGAAAACTGTTACTGTAACAGTACGATGAGGTGAATAAAAAAAATCGGAAACGATGAATCTACTAAAAGAAATCGGTAAATAATATACAGTTTAATTCTTTCTTGGAATTGTTTGTATGCGATTGTTGTTGTATAGTCACCAAAGCAAGATGGCATAAGTCAACTATAACAAGTCAACTGAGGTTGTATTTCCATGAGAATTTTACAACAACAATTGCTCGCGACAAAGGAATTAAATAATTCAAACCAAAAGTTTGAATTATTTCATTCATTCCTAATTTTATTTATATCTATATAACACGATGCCAAATTGTTCTTTTTACAATAAAAAGTTTTATTTCAATTCGAAAAAATAATTCGCGACTTGTTTTCATGGAAAAAATAATTCGAATTAAATCTTCTCATGAAAATGCTGCTTGCCAAGCAATTTTTTTATTTTTTAGAACTATAATAATCAAATGCGGATTTGAACAACTCATGTATAGATGGCAATAATGGTTTACAAAAAATTTTCTTTGCTATAAATTAATTAGGTATTTCGAAATGTGATAGATTTATTTTCGAAATTAAATGTTTGAATTAAAAAAATTATTTCGAAATCGGTTAGTTACTTTAAGATTACGTTGTTAACATTTAATAATGTATATCGAGTAGAAAAATTTTAGGCAGTATGTACAATAATTAGAGAAATTATAATTTCCGATGTCGTGATATAATACTGTGTCTATGCTTCTAAGTGACACTATCTTGAGAGTTTCACTATAGCTTTAGCAACATCATCTATCGGAATTATAACATAATGCACATCTGGTTTGAGTTCGTGGTACCTATAGTATCGTGATAGTTTATGTATTGTAGTACCATTTATTGGTTGTTGAATTTAGTACACATAGTTACAATGCGCCCCAGCTACTATAATTAATTTATAAAATCGAAAAACAAAAATATTTTTTAAGTTGCCTACCAGTGTTATTTAATACTCGTTTAAAAAGAGTAAGAGAACAAATAAAAAATAATGGGGAACCAATCACTATACCTATAAAATATCGTGAGATAAGCATACGTTCGTTTGCTAATATTTGTTAAGCATTTTATGGTTCAGCATTAACCTGAAGCCTGGTATTTACTTTTCAGTTAAAGTGTAGTGTGAATGAAATTTTTCGCGCGTGTGAATAAACCTGATTCATTTTATTTTGTTGCAGCAGCTACAAATATCTTTCGAACTGTACTGTTAACATTTTGGTGAACTTTGGCAGCCAAACAAACGATTTTACAAACAACATTGTTAATGTCTGTCGAAGCATGTTGCAGTTATTCCAATTGTTCATCAAAGTATGAAACCGAACTGAAGAATGGGGGCAAAAACCTCTCTTAACCAATACTCAACAGTCGACCATTTTGTCGAAAAAATAATTCACAAAAAGCAAGTCAATATTTAAATAATGTAATCACTTGAAATGGACGATTTGGTGCAGAGTGCTAAATAATGGGCCAAATTTTTAAATGCAGCGATATTTTAAATTAAATGTATTTTGGCCATAACATTTCATACAGCCCGGACGTTTAAACAATCGTTAAAAAAAGATAAAAATTAGATAAATCAATAAAACTTAATAAGCAATAGTAAAGAATAGCTTAAGTGGGAGTGGGGTCTTGGAACGGTGAAGATTTATTACCACACATCGTAATGAGGTGTAGGAATTTCTATTCATATTAGAAGGCCCCTTTGGTTTAATAGAAATTTAATAAATGTTGATTAAGTTGCGTGACTATACATAATCGGTTAAAGTGTGATGTTAATAATGAAAAACTGTTTAAAGAATTTAAAAGATAAAGAAATCAGGTTACTAAAGCTGGTTCATTAGCCTCCCTCAGAAGTTTATGTGGTTTGAACTATCTAAACTTAGGTTTGGACGGGGAAAGAAAAATAAAGATTGTGTCAGTTTTTAAAGTTCAACCTATGAGGCAAACAAGTATTTGTGCACCGTAGTAACATTGCTGCGTTCATGGTATAATCGGATATTTAAATACATCTTGCTGACTGCGCCCCACTAAAGCCTAGCAACTTTTCATTTAAAAATCTGTGGTGTAAACCAAAGCTCTATAACATATCCTATCTAATCTACAATAAGCTCTATAAAATATCCAAATCGGTTTTTAGGAATTCCCCTTATTTTCCAAGAAAATTGGGTTCATAATTGGGGTCTTCAATTTAAAAAGAAAATATTTTAAAATTTATTTATCTTCAGATAAACTGCAGTTTTGGAAAGGTTAGGTTAGGTTTAGGGCGGTCGACAGGCATACACCCAACAATGGTCCGTAGCCATACCACGATTTATTGTTTATCCTCCAACTCATTGAAACCATTTTGAGCTGTTAACGAAACGCTGGATACTCCTAACGTCCATTCTGCTGTACTTTTGGAAAACAATGATTTGAAAATAATTAGTTTTCATTGCTTATACCGTTATCTTTAAAAACAAATGCTAAATGAATTATTGCAAAAAGCGATTCAACAGTTAACTAGTTTTATTTCTACGACCAAAATGGAATTGATATAACGGTTATTTTTCACTGTCAGCTTATCGAACAAATTGAATTTTTCTGTACAAAATTCAGAGTTATTCAAATTTTTTTTTAGATTTTTTCAACTACCAATTTTCATTGTAATCAACCAATTTAAAAGCTTTGTCCCTCTTACCAAAAAAAAGGATCGTCCCCTAGTATGTATATAATATATGTATAGAAAATAATAGCTCTAGCTCTTAATACTTAAAGCTTTTAATTATTTAACTTTCCGTTGTCGCCTACATACCATGCTTCCACATGCATGCAAGTCAGATTCGAAAGATTGAAGGCAGTATGTGTAGCGCTTAATTTTTTAACAATTTGCTCAAACTGGATTTCGTAACGATTTTACCAATAAGAAAATTTAAACAATAAAAAATTTTATTTTCCAATGCTAATACTTATACGTAATCAAGCCTTTTGTGGTCTTTACACTCAGGCCTAACGAACCGTACTTATACTATGTATTGAAGGGGTGAAGCGTGACAGTTGACCCAAACGAACGAAGTACACCCAGAGCCTTTTGTGTTTATCGAATCATGATGTTATCAATTAATTAAATATTTGGTCAGCAGTGAAAATCGAACCTCGACGTACTATATAAGAAACAATCTTAACCACTTGCTCTACATTAAACGTGAATGAATTAATATACCATATATTTATAATTAAAAGCATAATTAACATTATGTGTAATAATAAAATCACATAAAAACATTGCATGATGAATATCATTGTATCATTTTTTCTTACGATTTGGTAGCCATTACGCTAACTTGGTTGGTGAAAAAAGTGTTCGTTGACTGTAATCAAAGTTTGAAGAATCGATTGAAAAATTGGTGGGTCCAGATATATAATAAGCCTCCTTTTAAATTTTTCATTTGGAATACACTTGATTAACAGACCTTTTTATCCATTGCCAAATTGTATTACGTCATATGAATAAACATTTGGCAATGAAATAGAAACACTTTGTATTTAAAAACTTTCTTTACCTAAACTGCGAATATTACTAACATACAACAAATTTGAAAATCTGTTGAATATCTTTAAAATCTCTGCGATTATTTTCTTTCAGCATTAGAGCCAAGTTAAGTAAAAAAAAATCGGGAAAGTCCCATTACCAGTCCTCCCAGTTCCAGCCCAAAAGCAGGTTCATAGTTTTCTTTGTTTGCATACTTGCAGTTTTACTTAAAGCTCCAACATTTACGTGCACCTGCCTTATTTTGGCTAGTAGGATAAAGTACAGGCCCACACATCTTTAGTGTGTGACCATATTTGAACGATTAGCCGAAACACATTATGATTCGCATAAACCGATTACAAAAGAAAATCAAACAGTGAAAATGCTCACCTCAAGCTCTGGTGTTATATTTGTAAATTGAAATCGACCCCGTCGATCAAATGTTCCCAATTTGGTTAGTCTAAATTTAAAACACCGATAAACTCGTCCTGAAGCCCGGTCCAATTTCGTTATCGTGTTTTCGATTATTGGAGGACTTTGTCTATATAAGATGGGTTTTCATTTTGGTAGCAAATGAAATACAAAAGTTTGGTAGTCACGCTGCTGCATATGCAGGGGGATAAACACAAGACTCGCTTTATGTGCCGTAACTGGATACAACTTCAACAAGTGCTCACACTGCCTCTTCGTGGCGGCCACTAGAAACTACTCCATTAAAAGAGTAGGCTAAAGTGTGAGGGCTGTGGTCCTTCTATAGGGGGTTAACGTTAGGTTAACAACCCAACCTATAAACAATTTTTGTTACGAAACCTCAATATGAACCTCGGATATTTTTGGATTCACAACAACAACCTCGGATACGATATAAGAACAACGATTTTAAATTGGGAATCTAAACCGCATCTACATATAAACTCGACCTCACAGCACTGCAGGAAACAAGATTAATCGGCAATAACTTCATGCCTGTTAGTAATCGGATTTGACACTCAGTTTCATAGCCGTCACTTTAACATAGCATTTATGAACATTCTTGCCCCCACCGAGGAAAAGCCTGATCAACTCAAAGACGCTTTCTACGACCAGCTCGAAACCGTTCTGAGCAAAATTCCGCAACACCATTAAAATTGTTTTGAGCGACTTCAATGCTCTAATTGGCAGTGCTGGCAGTATATATCGTATTACCATCGGCCCAAACTCATTGCACCCTACATCAAAAAACAACGGGACGCGCACCATCGAGCTAGCTTTACTGTACAACTTGGTGGTTACCAGCACATACTTCCCACATAAGCGGTTTTACAAAGCCATTTGGAAATCAAGAAACGGGACAACGATCCAAATCGACCACATCCTCTTGTTCAAAAGAAATTTTTCTAGTCTTAAAGATATCGGAACTAAATTCGGAATCGATTCAGACCATTTCCTGTACTTGCTGGATTAAAATTTCGTCTATCTACCACATCTCGTTTCCAGCGCATCACTCGTTAGAACTGCGGCATTGAACAACCAAGTTACCCGGGCCACCTTCGGAATTATTGTATCAAAAATTTTGGAAAATAAACCACTTCCTGACTCCGTACAAGAACAGTGGAACATTATCAAAACGGCAGTAACCGATGCCTCAAAGTCCACCATAGGCCAAAATTCATCCAGGCCTAAAATCACTGGTTTGATGTTGATTATCTTAGTGCTATTTGCGAGAAAGATCGCACACAACAACGAAATCTATCGCAAAGTACAAGACAATCCCATCCTTACATGACTGCAACTTAAGGAGAATCTCCAATCGGCTATGCAGACGGAAGTAACGGGAACGGCATGAACAACAGGCAATATCCAAAATTCTACCCAGAGTGATAGATATCGTTGCATAAGTGAAATAGCTACGGACTTTCATCCACATAGCAGCGCTATTCGTAACGAATCCGGGCAATTAAAAATAGACACTAAAACCGTCCCCGAAGTATGGCGGAATTATTTCTCCTCATTTCGAAATGCTCAAATATGGTGGCGATTATCTGTTCTACCGCATGTTTGAGCTAATATCAATAATTTGGTCTATAGAGGAGAAATCGCACTAGAGTGGAAGACGGCTCTTATCTGTCCACTTCATAAAAAGGGAGATCGATTGAACTGCAACAACTGTCGCTGTATAGCCCTTAGATTATTCAGTAAAAATGTCAGCTCGATATGTATTACCATTCGACGGTTTTTGTTGTAACAGGAAAATACATTTTCAGTTTCAGTTTTATATTGTAAGGCTTTTTGCGCTGTAATTTCGTTTATTCTATAACTATAAAATTGTGAAAAACAATTAAATTTATTCATAAATAAATATAGTAGCATTACCAGCTATTTTTCTTACTGTTTGCTATTTAGTAACTTTTGAAACCGAGGGTATTCTGACAATTAAGCTTATCATGGTTATATTCCCGATATTGCGCACTATGTTTAAGAATAATGAGTAGGGGAAGGAGGGGTAAGATGACGAGTCGGGTAAGATGACGAATCATTAGTTTCATAAAATTCCACACAGTAAACACTTTTTCCTTGTTTTGTGTAGTATTGCGCATGCTCCATTCGCATTATAAAACAAAAATCACCGATAACTGCCATTTTTTAGTTGAGTTATATCTGTTTTAGTGTTTGCATCGATTTACTTGTAAAGTTAAACCGAAATTGAATAATGATTTAATAAAATTTGGTAAGTAATATTGTTTTAATTTAATTTTGTGATGAATTGAATGTTTTGTTTTTGTCTATTAACTATTGTTAGACTTAAAAGAAAATTTAATTAAATATGTTTTCAACTTTTAATGTTAAAATGGCGAATCGGGTAAGTTGGCGAATTTGCGCGGCGGGTAAGATGGCGAACTCGTCATCTTAGCCGCCTTATTTATAAATTATTCTAATGTCTTTCGTGTAAATTTAATTTACAGTATAACATGGGTAAAGTGTATGAAAGAAAGACCAACAGACAGGGATGGTCCCGTGAGTCGATGACCGAAGCGGTAAAGAAAGTCAAAGAAGGCGCAGCAGTGAATGCAATGGCAAAAAAATTCAAATTACCAGAAGCCACATTACGGCGTTATGCCAAAAAATATTTTGAAGACGTAAGTATGCTCTGATTCATCTTCGAAGCTGAAGTCTAGATTAACTCATAAAGAAAATTGAAAATTTTGGTTATTTATTAGGCTTTTCCAATCAGCGCGGGACGGTTCAAATCAACCTTTTCGGATGATCAACTAACAAACCTTAAAAATTACATTGAAACCCTAGACAAAAGAGCTTTTGGCGTAACGAGCGATCAATTCGCAAGAATTGCTTTTGATTACGCTACTACTCTTAATATCCCTCATCGATTTAACAACGAAAAGAAGAAAGCGGGTAAAGATTTTATTAAAAGCTTTATGGGTAAATTTAAATTTTCGTTCAGGAAGCCGGAAGCTACTTCTGCAGCGAGATTATCTGCTTTCAATAAAACAAACGTTGCACGTTTTTTTGATATTTATCAAAATATTTTAGCTGGTAAAAATTACCAATCCCATCAAATTTTTAATGTGGATGAAACTGTGGATTTTTGGCCTTCCTCCATTACCTTACGCGGTCAGAAAGGAAACAAAACAGAGGAAAAAGTTACCATCGATGCACATAACAAGCACTCCAGTTAAAAAAGCGTTAGAGGAAAAACAAGCTGAAAAGGAGGCGAAAGAGCAAAAAAAGGAGGAAAGGAAAAGAAAGAGGGCAGAAAACAAACAGAAAGCAAAGAAAATCGCAAAAAACCGAGTACTAATTAATAACAAACATGTTAAGCGCGTATTTTCGGAAAACGATGATGATGAATCATCGGATTCCTCGATTTCTGTTTGTTACGTAGACACAGATGATGATGCTGATAATGATGTCATAGAAGAGCAACTTTGCCTCGTGTGCAACGAATCCGGAAAGAGAGAGACGTGGTTCGCATGTTCTATTTGCAAGAAATGGGCGCATGCAGCGTGTAGCGGGCTAACTCCTGCAGAAGCCAAACGCAAAGCATATATTTGTGACTTTTGCTAAATAACTATTTTGTTTAATTTGAGAATTAATGTTTAATTATTTACATATTATTTATAAAGTGAAATACAGTTATTTGTTTTGTTTTGTTATTGTTTTGTTATTTATTAATTAAACACTTTGTCCAGCTTCAGTTTTCTAGTAGTTATTTGTTTTGTTTATTATGTTTACTTTGATTTCCTATAGTGCGTCATCTTACCCCCTTAGTAACGTCATCTTACCCACATAAGAGGGTAAGATGCCGAGTTTGACTTAAACTCAAAAAAGCCCACAAATCTTCCAAACTTATTAAGTAATGCAAGCGACAAAAAAAGTGTTTAAAGGTAAAACTACAACGAATTAAAATATAAAAGAAATAAGGCTTTATCTATGTTTCACAAAGGAGAAAAAATAAAAAAAGCTTACTATCGTCATCTTACCCCTCCTTCCCCTACGCTGGTTTCGTTTTGTTCTGTGTACTGGAATGTGTGTTGGGTGATCTCAGAGAGGAGAAGAAAGCTCTTCAGGGTAGAGAACTGGCTCTGCATCGCACCTGATGGAGCTAGATTGTTGATTCAGCACGTACCAGCTATGGCCTTGACGGGCTAGCTTGTAGTTTCAATTAGTTGTTTGTGTCATTCAAATAAATTAACCAAATTGTTGATTATGGAAGCTACGGCAGCTCATGAGTTTAGTTAATTATGTTGATTACGTAATTTTATTGTTTCTATTAAACTTCCTTATTAATTGTATTGATAGTATGGTTATGTGATGCATGTATATTGTGCAATTGTGCACATGTTATACATATACATCGTTATAGCTAAGTAATGAGATTATACACATCAGACGATATTATATGAAATAAGACTAGACTTAGTACTCGAATAGTTCCACAATGTGATTTGGAAATGGAAATTTGGTTTAAGTAGTAGTGACATTTTAATACAATTGTTTTGTTTATGATAAGCGTAAAGTAAGAGAAATTTTAATTCATAACAAACGTCTGTATACAATATTACATAATCATTGAAGATAATTATAAGTATTAAAGATAATTGTGAATATAACTAGTGCATGCATACGTTATGTATGTATGTACGACTAGGTACTACGTACCATTACAAATGATAAGAATACATTTTTTGGTTAGTTGATCTATTTATTATTTAGTGTAAACGAATAAATGTACATATAAAATTAAACTTGTGCACATTAAGTTTGTCCAATCTTCCCATCGTAAATCTGAGATAATTTGTGTTTTTGCCAAAAATTATAAAATCGAATGCGAATGAAAAAATATAATTTTCATTGATTTCGTTTTTTTAAAATGTGTTTTCCGTACCTACATAAATATTACGACTTGATGGATTTCTCGAAACAGGTGGTGTGTTTAATTTTTCTTTAGAATATCGAAACCACGTTATTTAAAGTTATCAGTAAGTTGCGTATACTCCATGTAAATTTGTCTAAAACGCGATAATATCCAATATTAACCCTTTGCGCTCCAAATTATTTTGCTGTAGTGGTGGTGGCCCTACGTAATATTTTTAGAGAAAAATCATATTTTACCGATAAAGGAGCTGTGTTCTATCTATAGTTATGATTGTCTAAAGTAGTGGTCACGAGTTATCTGGTTTTTTACATTTTGTATACATTTATCTTAATATAACTTAAATCCCTTTTATTTCATACTATACCGAAAATCAATGTTAACGTGATTGATTTCAGTCCGGAAAATGATCGTTACTGCACAGAAAAAACAGGCCGGTAAAAGAACCATTACCGTACAGAAAAATATAAAGCAAACAAAAAAAAAATAACTAGGGTAACTTGATAAGTTTAAAATCATTTGGATTGATTTTCTTTAAATTTCAAACTCAAAATTTAATTTTAAATGAAAAAATCGGATTAATGTCCCATGTACTGCATGTAGTATGAAATAAAACGGTGTAAGTTACACGTACGTTGAATGATTGTTACAGAACACGTTCAAAATTCGATAAACATCGAACTCGTACTGTAAAAAGTAATTTACCGCCTTTGTGACGTAAATAACTATTTTTTTTTTTTTTTTTTTCGCTGGCGCTACATCCCATGGAGGGATTTGGCCGCTTCATATTGAAGTTTCGTAATCATTATTTTAATGGATATTGAGTGATTAATTCATTAATCCTACATTAACCAGCCGTGATTTTTTCATCACCCGCCGGGAATCGAACCCGGGACCTCCAGGGCTTAAAGCAAGCATGCTAAAAACTGTGCCACCGGGGCGGTATATGTAATAACTATTACATATACGAAATAGAAACAACGCTACAACAACGTTGTTTTATTAATCGACTTCAAGAAAAAGAAGTTCATCAATTCGATATAATATTTATATCAAGCCTTTTTATATGTATATGGGAAATTCTACGTAAAATGAACCCCAAACAATATTTACAGAAACAGCTTTAAAATCTAAAAGCCTCATTTTTTTTCTAAACCTGACATTCCAAATCAATTATTAAAAGAAATTAAGCAAAATAAAATTCATTTGGAGGACAGATGGACCAATCTTCATAGGATTCCCAAATTACGATTTCGACATAATTTTAAATAATTAAAGTAAAATGGAGATTTCTGTGGCGTTAACGGCAAAATCAAAACCAATTCCAGTTGCAATACTTTAATTTAATATTTCTAATTGTTAGCTTCTTTTTAACCATTGTTATTTAGTCGTGAAAAATGATAAAAAACGTTAAAACAAAAAATGTACCTAAAGTTAACTAATTTGTACTTAAAAACCTTAAAGTACATAATTTTTGTGAAGTTTAATGATTTATTTTTGTAGAGAATTTCTACATTTAACTGACGTGTTACTAACGTGTTAACAACAATATACAAGAAGACTGCATTGGTATTACAGTATAAATATTAATTGCAGAAATTAAATTATTTCTAAATATTTTTCGAACTTTCATTTTGAAAAATACATCATAGTTGGCTCTGAAGAATTAAAATAATACTTGCTAAATTTATGTTTAGTTTTACTAATGTACGTCAGATTTCTAATGCGGACTTCAGATGATTAATAAATATTGCCAATATAATATTGTTAATGTTGAAAAAAACTATTGACAAACAGCAATTGTCTCAGACGATTAATACTATTGGCAATACACAATAAAAAATATTTATTTTCAGGTTAATGTCCACTTTGAATCATGTTAAATAAAAGTAAAGCTTGTGTAGCTATTATTTTGGCTTTGTCAATGAACAAAAAAAAAAAACAGATTTTGTGGTCTAGAGGCCTAGTGGACTTGTCTCAATATTTCAAATTATTTCTCATGATATAATAAAGGAACAAACGCTAGAGATATTAAAGTTCGAATTTCAAATGCAAAGACTATGCGTCGTATGGTAAATGTTTGACCATAAAGAGTTATATTGCGAAAGTTAAATTGTTTTCCAGTCGGTTTTTATCAAGTTGAATTTTCCCAGTTAAAATGTGCCCAGCCAAATTGTGTCTAGTTTAATTATACTACATACTCGAATACCCCGGTCACGCTGCTCACATTTTTTAAATATTTTACGCAAAGGTAATTTTTGCTTAATTTTCCTAATTTACATAGGTGTTTATCTTTTATATTATATTTTTTATTAAGCCGGTAGGTTTTTACATCTATGTCTCATATTTCCTTCTGGACATCGGTTTTGGTCGCTTTGATTGATTTGAGAATTACTGAAAGGCAATAGTATTGGTAAACATGCGTGTATTCGAATGTGCGTTTTTTTTTAGTTTTTCATTTAACCCATTACCGCCCGCCCTACTCGTTTGAGTATACCACCTTATAACGTATGTAAGTTCTTCGAATCTAACGGACTTAAAATATTTTTGTCTCTCGATTATTTGCTGTTGATTAAGAGGTCGTTACCTTGAAATCGAAAAAATATTTTCAGTTGGCCAACAATGATGGAATTGGAATTTCAAAATCGGATGCTCTAAGTAAGACCGCTTATAAATATGCTTAGGAAACAGTTTCCCAGTGGATTTTTTTTACAAGGATCTTTTAAAAAATTGGATCATAAGCAGTTCGACTGGATATTGTTACGCTTTCAACATTTTTTGTGGAAAACCAGTAGATGAATCAGGGTTAAGGACACCTATTTTTTCGCGAAAATAAATAGTCTTCCTTTGAATTTTTTGTTTAATTTATGTTCTTTACTTATTATCACCCTGTGATTACAGTTTCAAAGTTTTTTTACGGTAGTTATTTTTTGAGCGTTAATAGGTTAACATGATGCAAATACGAGAGTAAACATGACACGAATAAGAGGGATAACATGATACAAATAATAGAAATAAGCTCAGAAGAGAATGATCGAGAGAACGTATTAAAACGGTGATTGCACTATTATTATGTTCTTATACAGTGGTACACACTACTCAGAAAGAAACAAGAAATTCCAAAATAAAATAAAAATATTACGAATGTAGATATCGAGGAATGTATGAATTAAAAACCATTTAATTATGTTGCTTTTTGGTTTTGCTGAAGGTACTCAACTGTATTCAGTATAAAAAGCTTAGAGAAGAGATCCACCATCTTCAGACGATTATACCGATCAAACGAATCAGTAAATTAGTCTCGCTGTTTCCAATGATTAATGAAAAAGGTTTATTCGAAAAATGAATTTCGAGAAGGAAAATTCGAATGTTGAATATTCAATGAAGCATCCAGTAATATTACCAAAGCAACATACATTGGTAGAAAAATTCGCGCATCATCTACACTTCAAATATTTACATCCCAATCCAACAACATTGCTATTCATTACCAGAACGAAATATTGGATAATTTTAGCAAAACAAGTTATTAAAAATATTCTAAGAGCTGCATTGTGTAATAAGTTGACGCTGATGTCAGCAATAACAGCAGCACATGAAAGAAGACGAGCTCGTCTTGAATAAAGAAGGCAACGCTGCTTTACTGGGATATAGAGCGAGTTATTAAGGTTCGTTCTTCTCAAGACGGCAATGTAAGAGTTGTCACATTAAAAACCAGCACGGGTGGAATTAAAACGCCCAACCTAAAATAGTTAATTCATCTATTTATGTAAATTTAATTTATAAAAATTCTTACCATCTTCAACAAATCCAATTTGACATTTATGTAGTTGAATTAACAATTGTGAAGACAGTAGGAATTTGGGTAGTTTCTCGTTCATGGATTTGTCTTAAAATAAATGAATTTTTTCATCCATTTGGTGATTTATTTTTATATATTTTTTACTCCAAATCATTGCATAATTTATCTCCCCCATTTTATATACCTTTGCCATCGACTTCAATATTTCAAATTATTTTTCGAGGTGATCATTGCCGTTCGCTTTTCAATTATGGCACGATATTAAATTCACAAACGTGATTCGCGAGTTTTACAACATTAACATAAACACATTAATCGAGCTGTATCCCTCACAATAGAAAGACAATACGCATATGGGGAATTCCATATTAGTCGTTGGGATATTTCTAAAGATTTAAATTTTTCATTTTATTAATTGAATCCATTAAGAATTTTTTATTTTTAAAAGTGTCTAGCCAGTAAATAGGGTTGATACCTCTTTCATCATTTAGAAATATTTTCAACTTACAATAATCGCTACTGTCAAAATAAATGGCAATTAATTTTGTACAAAAAGCTGTAAGTCATCGGAACCATAAAATTTTAATAATTTGACATTCGCTTACATTTCAGCATTTGTCTGCGACATCGTTTAAAATAAAAATGGAGTTAGTACTTAACTGTTAAGTTTGATATGGGCTTATTAATAAATCAATGACTGAAAACTTTTAGGGTACTTTGCTAAAATGTTGTTTAGGTTGTGTTCCAATCGGTTAAAAAATTGAATATTTTAACTGTGGTAAGAAATATTTAACTTACCTAATTTTTAACCCGATTTGCTGTTCCAAATGCAACTATTTAAGCAGTTAAAATTTTGACGTTTAAGTTTTATTTACTTTTGTGAGTTTTGTGAAATAAAAAAATGTAATTATAAAATGAATAATAATATCGTTAATTGCCGTATTTTATTTTCGTTACCTTTTAAATTTAGATTTGCATTGTTTTTTTTTTCATTTGTTTGTGTGGTTATGTATTGTAATGCGCAAAACGTCAAAGGAAGATATGATTAAAATTTTTAACTGCAGCGACCAGTTAAAAATTTTGTGGTGAATAAAAAGTTAAAATTTTAACTTTTTAACTTTTTATGCGATATTTTTTTCGTTTGGAATACAGCCTAAGTAGAACAAAAAATATGTATGTTATTAATGGAGGAACCAGCGAGTCAGTAACAATTTTAACCCTTAAATGACACATGGGGTCCAGTCCAGTGGACCCAGACCTTTCTCAATCGTTCATATTTAAATGTTTCCTCCGGAAATGCATCTCGTGTCCCCCGCTTGCTAAAGTTGAGATAATGCACTACCTGTTTACGTACTCAGCGCAAGCCAGTTGACTGCTAGCAGCTGTGTAGAAATGTCCAAAATCACGGTGGGGTCCAACGGACCCCAGTGTGTCATATTATACGTATATTTGTGTGAAAATCGGAATGATTTTTAGGCATCTCAATTTTTCAAAGTTGTTTTTGCCGTTTTTTGTGTTGTTTTATTGTTTTTGGTCGTGGGTAAGACTGCGCTCGTTGTTAACATTTATTTAGTTTATCATATTTCTTTTGATTTTGACGTATTATTAGATGGCGTATAATTTGCAGAGTTGAACCGTCCGAGAAGTGCTGGAACCCATCGACGAAGCATCTTCAGGAGGACAAGATAACGTGTTTGAGGACAGTAAAGACAATGATTCAGACTTTTCGATGTGGCGTGCTCCAGAGAGTGCCATGGAAGTAGACCAGAAGGATACGGAAGAGGGTACTTTGGATCAACAGCTTTTGTATGTAGGAGAGCGTCAAGCGGCTGGCCAGAGCCGTGGTCGGCCATTTCGACAATAAGAAAAAATTCAACTTTGATATTGCAAAATAAATACCTTTTTCTAAAGATTCAATATCGGACTTATTTTTATCTAAAAAAATGCTATCTCAAGGATATACCGCTAAACTGTTAGCTAAAAATATTGAAAATTAAAAAATTACGGTTATTTTATGTAAAACAAGCCATTTTCTTATTTTTTCACAAACCTATTTTTTTTTTGGTATCACAAAATTAAAATTTCATTAATGTAATAATTTGATCTCCTTTAGTAAGCTTTAAACTATATTGGAAAATATTGTAAAAGCTAAATATAGAAAAATTCAAGGAATAATAGGAAATTTTCATGCTGGGGTCTAAAGGACCCCAGTGTGGCATTTATGTGATTTTTCTTAAGTGGGTCATTTAAGGGTTAAGTAAGAATGCGATATACAGAAGTCACAAATCACTTATAATAGATTACGCCTTGCGCACTTTGCCTATTTGGATTATAAAATAAACGGCATAAAATAATGACGTCAAATGAGAGTGAACTGTTTTGTTTCACAATATTGTTGTATGTAATTGAATCCAAAAATTAAATTAAATTAAATAAATAACGTGGTGCACCGTATTTAATTGTTGTAATAACAATATAAATAATTGTCCATATAGTTTTCATTCTTTTCCAACAAATAAGAGATTGTTGAAAGCATGGATCCTATTTTGTAAGAGGAAAGAAATATTCAACCATATATTCAATTCAAACATAATACATCCATATATTATACATTTATTAGACAAATTCCTTATTTTTCATACATTTCCTTTGCAATATCTTACTAGCAACTCTCAGTTGACATAATTCGCAGTAAACCACGAAAACGAAATCCACGAAGGCGTAATCTATTATAAGTGATTTGTGTACAGAAGTCACTTAACAGAGCGAAAATTAACGCGTAAACTGAAGGAAATGGCAGAATACATCCAAATTTCATTGCACACTTTTCCTAAAAATAATGATTTTCCTACATATTCACATTATAATTTTAATACTGTATTTGTCAGTTATTATGGATTCGGTGGTTGATATGTCAAATATTATGTAAGGAAATAATTTCGTAAAATTCTGTAAGGATTTTTACTGATTCGCTGGTTACCCCTCTAATCTAAAAAATGAAGCTTTAAGAAGGCAATTAGAAACGAGGGAAACAACCAAACTTTCCATATAAAACAAGCAAAACATATGGGAAATAATTTGTTTTCCTAAGACAAATTTTTAAATGAAAACGCTTCAAATTCTTAATTAAGTCATCTGAGGTATTTTCATAAATGTTGGAATTTCAACATATACTTATGAGTATGACCATCGTTAATGAAAATCATTTTCGTTTTATTGAAATAATTAATTTAGTTAAACCAAAATTTATAAGATTTATAAATTTATTATTCTGGTAAAATTGAAATAAAAGCTTGCCAGTGATGGCAGTATAAATTTGGTAAAATCAAACCAAAAATTACCACCTGGGGAAATTTCAAGTTCAAAAATTGTAGGAAAAGCCAAACAAATTCACGAAATATTAAGAACGTGTGATAATTTTGCAATTAAAAATGTTTTCGGATTTTTCTGTACTCAACTTAGACATCTGTCGTATACAGTCAAACTAAAGATAAATCTAGCAAGTAGTACATATTTTACTTTATCAGAGCCAACTTTGATGTATTTTGCAAAATGAAACTTCGAAAAATATAATTAAGACATAATTTTATTTTAATATTTCTGAATTAATATTTATTTAATTCCAATAAAGTCTTCGTGTATGTTGTTGTTAAAGATATGTAGAAACCATTTATATAAACGTTTTATAATATTTTTGCTTTTTTCATTGAAAAGCAGGAAACTAAAAAACATAATTTTTACTATGGATTCCTATGGCGAGCAATGAAAAGTTATACCACTAAAATGGTACTTACGACTTATACTCTAGAAGGCTCTGATATTAGTTATAGGAACAAAAAAAAAGTTAGTCACTCGTCCGTCTGTTACGTATATTACCAAAGCAACCTTGATTATACAAAGCCTCGATTCTGACGTTACTGCTCAGACCGTTTTAGCTAAGATTTAATGTTTCAGACTTTTTTTGTTAAGACTAGAGTCTTATGGCGTGTTTTTTTATTGCATCGGAGAGACCAGAGAGATATAAAAAAAACCTTTTGCGTTTTTTAATTTTCTCGGATCGATCCGATAATTTTTTTAGCGTTTTTTTATTAAATCTGAAAAATCACAGATTGCTGTACAGACAATTACATAGTTTTGCGTTCAAAATGGTGAACACTATAGACTGAGATAACAACAATGAAAAATTAATTTTTTAAATTCTATTGTAAATAATTGTAACGGTTTCTTGGTCATTAATGTTTAATTTTATTGTTATGTATTAATTTTCTTGGCCATAATGTGTTACAAAATAGTGGTTAGCCAATTTAAATAGTTAAGCGTTTAAAATCCGGAAAAGGTCTTTTCAGATTAAACATTATCGGATATTTCAGATAATTTATCTGTCTGATCTCTCTGGTCTCTCCGATGTAATAAAAAAACTCGCCATTAGTCGGTATTTTATTGGTTGTAGCATTAAATTATATTTTCGAAACTCTCCAAAGACTCTTGGAGAAAGCTGTCTAATTATATTTTTCATGTATTATTTGTTTTTCATTTGTTAATAAATAATTTTATAATTAAATAAATTAAAAAATGTATAATACTTACGTAAACTATTTACACATAATATAAAGTAGAAGGATACAAGTTAATATATTTCGTATTACGTGAGTAATAGCATTTATGCATTCTTTGTAGTCAACTATTATACGAAATTCTTCCAGAGTTCCCGATGGAAAATTCACTCGAGCTACCTGCGAGCAACTGGAAACGTACTTAGCGTTTCTTGAAAATAACGCGCAGTTTCTGGCTGGTTAAAATACCGCAGAAAATACCAACTTCTTAGAGGCAAAATGGAAAGAATTGACGGTAAGTTTTACTATTTTGAATAATAATTATTTGTAGTAAATTATGATTATTTTCAAAACTCAAACCAAACATCAATTGCGGCCACAATCGAAGTAAAGAGATTGACTCTAAAAGCTGAAATTATTACCGCCGATTAACCAGGAGCTAAATGGCCCTACAAAAGATCGTTTTCAGCAGTCATTTCAGACTATGTTTGCAAAATTACTAAACTGGCTGATCGTGCAGATCACGACAAGAAAATTGACGAAGAGTGTTTAGGAATAGACGGGCAAAATGCCAATTCAATAACAAGAATGGCAGATGCGATGTATGTTACCGCGCAACAACTTAAAAAAAAAATCCATAAAACTTTTTTATACAATAATTAAACAAAATGATTTAAATGAAATGAACAAAACGAAATAAAATAAACTTTACTAATCAGATTTTTTTTTTGAATAAATATGTTACAATGAGTTAGCGTATTCGTTTCGAATAGGCCTACCCTCCTAATGTCGAGTACATTGTTGGACGTCGAATTAGTCTCTTCTTCTTCACATATAACAGCTTCATCATCTAGATCAGTGCTTCTCAAACTAAGGGCTGTGGGTGAATAAGGCTAATGTAGCCTTATACTCGTGTAGGCACGCTATAGGTAAGAGATGGGGCTTAAAACCGGAGCTGGTATACTGGCTCTATACCGCCGTGGTAAGACCTGTGCTAATGTACGGGGTGGGCGTTTTTTGGCCAGCTCTGGATAAGGTAACATATATTGGTATAATGGAGAAGGTGCAAAGAGCGGCCTGTATGCTTATAAGCGGGGCGCTTAGGACAACACCTACACGCGCTTTAGAGGTTATGTTCCACCTTATTCCAATCGACCTTCATGGTAAACAGATGGCAGCCAACGTGGCTACGAGACTCTTGGCTGTCTCTCAGTGGAAGTGTCTTCAGGTGGGACACTCGACGATAGGTTGATTCGCTGGCGAAGAACTGGCGAATCTGGATTATATTACACCAACGCACAGTGGGGCCGATTACCAAAAAGCTGGCCAAAATTTGTAAAATCAAGTAATAGATCTGAAGTTCCCTACTCGGGGGTTTTTGAGGTCGCTGATCACGAATCTGTAGGCAGACTTAGAAAATTTCACCCCTTTCACCCCTTATTGACAACCCCTCTACGTAAAATACCATATATCATATTACAGTCAAAATGCATGTCATTTTCATGGTTTTTGGGACACCGATTATCAATTTCCCGTCACATTTACAAAACTTCACCCCCTTCATCCCTTATTAGCAACCCTTATTTGTCTAATAACCGATATTTTATGAAATTTTGATTATCGGATTGAAATTTTGTTTGTGAAACTATAAATATTTAAAACCATTTTAAATAAATTCAAGTAAATATATTCCTCATGATGACCTTACGAGGTCATGGAAATTACATATTCGGACGTAAAATTGTTCATTCTTTCAGAATGCGGGTCAAAAATAGAGATTTCTATTTAAATAATTCGATTTGACTTCAAATGACCTTGAAGGTCAAAGTCAAGGTCACCATCCGATTTTTCCTTCCGCCCCCAATACTTTTTGTAAATATTATTTTTGGATTAGTGTTTCCCCTGACGAGATATTCAGGTGCGTAATTTAAATGTCACCCTGTACGTCTATATACATGTATATATATACATATATATATATTTTTTTCTCTCTCTCCCTATTTCTCTCTCTTTCTCTCGCTTATTCATCTTCGGTATCGTGTGAGTAAATCTTCCTTATTAAAGGGCTAGGTTGACGAAAATAATAGTAAAGCCAACGATTGTTTATTTTTAATTGTCCATAAAAAATCGAGGGGCAGCTAGGGGCAGCTGATTTTTATTTTATTTTATAGGTAATACTTTTAACTGCAACCTCTTATGCATTTGATGACCGAACACTACAGAACAATATAACTTTTTCATTAAAAACTTGCTTTATTTTAAAATATAAAGTTTAAAAAAACATAAAAAATCATTGTTTAATTAATATTTATTGTTTAAAATACTAATATTTTAAAACATATTATTATATTCTACATTCCTCCAGGAGTTGACTCCATTTTATTTGATTAAAATTAGTTGTATTTTTAAACATCCACGTATGTTTTTGCACTAGTGTCTTTTATTAAGTAAATTAACACAACGACTGCAGCTTGAGTAAAGGTACATTGCAATCAAAATTCTAGAGCAGGTTAATGTATTTCGACCCTTTTATGAGTGTTTTAAGTCGCCTAGGGTCTTACTAAAGCCAACCTAACTTTAAAAAAAACCTAAATAATTTTTTTTGTTTTTTAATTTTGGCCAGCCTTTTGGTAATCGGCCCCACTGTGCAACGTTGTGCTTCGATAAAGGTTTCCGGACCATCTTTCCCTCAAGGGAATCCTGGAGAGACGGATCAATACTGGAAAACGAGGCAGTGCAATTTTTCACGGACGGCTCGAAGCTAGACGATAAGGTAGGAGCCGGAGTCTTCTGTGATAAACTTAATGTTAATATTTCTGTTCGTCTCCCTGACTACTGCAGCGTGTACCAGGCTGAAGTGGTGGCGATCGGGGAAGTCATGACATGGTTGAAGCATAATGTGGTATCCGTGAGGGATATCGCAATTTATGTGGACAGTCAGGCAGCGGTCAAGTCACTTGGCGCTGTTTGTCTGAAGTCGCGGGTGGCGCTGGATTGCCGATCATCGCTTAACGAGATGAGCGAGTATTTCAGCATCCAGATAATCTGGGTCCCGGGTCACTCGGACGTCACGGGGAACTGCAGGGTGGACGAACTAGCTAGGTACGGTACGACTCTCCAGATGCAGCCGGAAATGGTAGGTCTGGGGATGCCTATGGCAGTGCTAAAATGGGCGCTCAGTAAAAAGACAATCGCCTTGATAAATGAGAGGTGGATCAACACTCTCACGTGCAGGGTAGCAAAGCAGGTTTGGCCAAAACTGGACTTGCAGCGCTTCAAGGTATTAATATCCCTGGGAAGACAAGAAATAGGATGGATCGTAGGGATAATGACAGGTCACTGCCTTTTTGGGGAGCATGCGAGAAGGCTAGGGATACAGACGAATGACTTTTGTAGAAGTTGCATGGACGAAGAGGAGGAGGAGACTTTGGAACACTTCCTATGCTCATGTCCGGCGCTATCATACAGAAGGCATAAGTATTTGGGTGTGTGCGGTATGGACAGCCTTTCGGAACTCGCGGACTGTGGAGTGCGAGATTTGTTACGCTATATAAGTAGCTCTGGTTGGTTTCAGCGGGAGTAATGGGAAGATGGGATCCTGTGGTATCACAACGGGCCACTGCTGGCCTAAGTGTGTGATAGCAGCCACTCTAAGGGCTGCGGCCCCCCCAGGGAGCCGTGGAACTGTTGCCAGGGAGCCTTAAAACCTTGCCTTAATATCTCTAATAAACCGCACAACTTCCTCTCACACAAATGTCTGCATCTGCCATTATCAACTACCGCTACGGTTTCCTGTGCTGCTAATTGTTTTTGTAAAATATGTGATGTGTATACCAATTCTACAATCACTAGGATTTTGGTAGGAAACTTCTTATTCTACAATTGACATGAACAGAAGTTTCAGATCGCCAACCTTGATCTGTGGGATGAAAAAATCATGGTTAAAATTGAGTCCTTTTATGAAGTAACAACATTTTTAAATCAGAGGTCGACATCCAAGTAAATTCTCAGAAATCTTAGGAGCTGAATTTAAACTAAAAACTATATTAACTTAGGACTATGAAAATTTGCAAAATTGGATATTGAAAATGTACGTATTTAGTATGTAATTTTAAAAAGTTACTCGTACTTTAATTTAATTTTAAATTTCAAATGGCAGCTTGTCAAATTTGGCTTCAACAATTTCAATTTGGTTGAATGTGTTGAGACCAATACCGATTTTCGGTAAAACGGTTGATTGCCGAAATGTTGGTAATACTTGCAGAAAACTTCTGTAACTATCTCCAGATAAAATGTCTATAAAACATAAATTATTAATAAGCTTTATAAATTTGTCGAAACCTTTACCTTGGTGTTACACATAAAAATGCCATATTCGTCATTGGTGTCATAATTATTCTAATTTTCAGAGTAAACATCTTTTGATTCATTTGCAAATTTACCCAAATCTATAGAGAATTAAATTAATCCGATTAATTTATCAAGAAAGTTGATAAAAAGCAGGAACCAGATTTGGGGAATAAAACCTTTTGCTATTCAACACAGTTGACTAGAATTATAAAATGAGTAGCAGTTTAGTTTAAAGTAAACAATTACGAGGGATGTTTTGTAGTTAGCCTGTCAACATTTTTTTAATATAAGACTAACTTCCGTGGAATCTTAAGAGCTTTTTGGCCGTATGGCAGTTTTGCACAAAATATAAATGTTGGTTTAATGACATATAAACTCGCAGAATTCGTAAGTCCAAAAACAATTTTTGTTAGGAGGTAATGAAAACTATCTCTCTACTACTTATTGTTACAGGCAGACTAATTTTCTTTCCAAGTTTTTTCACTTAACATTACTTTTTATAATATTTTAGAAACGGCAATCGATTCACAATTTTCTCTTCTTTCGTTCGATATGAAAAACGCAAAATTAGCAAAAATGGACTAACGTATTCTTTTAGCGTATAACAATTGATAAGCTTGGTTTAAGGCTCAAAACAACTATATGTACAAAATTTAAATTAAACGTTTATTTTTATTTCTAGCGTAAAATAATGAGGTCAGACGAGAAACGAGTAAACATTTTTGTTGGTCAAGTTGGAAATTCATATAAATCTGTAAGTAAAAAGTAAACAGTTTTTTTCATTGTGAATGCTCTGTCAGTTTTCCAAAAATTAAAAACCAAAGTTTATGCGTCAAATTAGTAATAATGAAACAATTGAGCTTTCAATTCTGACAAATTATGTGCTCATCTGCTCACTTAAAATGTATAAGGGAAGTAGGAATATTCTTGGAGAAAAATGATCTACTCTCATCTACTGAACTATCATTTTCTATGGACGATTGTAAAAATAGAGAAAGCGCCTCTCAAGAATAAAAGTTAAAATGATGCTACTGACAAAATGACACTTGTCACAAATGCGACAAAAGAAAATTTAGCAATCTGCGTAATTAAAAATTGTTTTTATAATCCAAAATTGGAATTGTTTACAATTCATAGCATTCTGGTAAGTAAAAATTGTATTTACGGTTCAAAATTGGAATTGTTTACAACAATTTCGAATGTCAAATTATCAGATAGCTCATTTTAAAAAATTTCCACTAGGTGGAATCCGTGATGCTCAAATTTTTTGATAAACTCGTCCTAAATAAAATTTCAAATTTTGGATCTTAAATTTCTACGAGGGCCAAGCAAGGGCCAAAGCTTTCAAATTGGTTGATTACATTGAAAAATGGTAGTTTAAAAAATCTAAAAAAATCAGAGATGGGCGTTGACGCGTCAACTATAATTGTCGACGCGTCAATTATTATTGCAGACGGTGGACACTTGTTAATATAAATTCAAAGAAGTGCATCGACACGTCAACTATTATCAATGATTATTTATTTATTTATTTAGTTATTATAATACAATCTGTGGATTTTTTAAAATCCAGTGTCGACTGATAACAATTTAATATATTTACAACATTAATATTTAAAGGAAAAAAGAAAAACTAACATTAATAAAGCAGAAAATTACAAGATAAATATAATATATGTACATAATTACATGCTACACTTGAAAATGCAACAAATCATTCACACTCGAGGACTTGAACAAAAACGATTTCAGTCCTAGCTTAAATATATTGGATTTATGAGTGCCTTTTAAATCATCTGGTAGGCTATTGAAAATTTTTGGAGCCAATATTTGAAACGAGTTTTGGTAGTTTGTTGTTGTAAATTTTTCTAGCCGCATGTACTGCTTATTTCTCAAGTTGTACTTGACTGTAACATGAGACTGAGTGTCCTTAATAGAAAAAAATGTTTTTATTACTTTGTACACAAATAGATGTCTAATGGGGAAAATTTCCAAAAACTCAAATAAAGGCCACGAAGCCGATAGCCTGTTGAATTGAGCATAATCCGAATAACATGTTTCTGAGCAATAACAAGTGGGTAAATTCTAGTATTATAAGTTCCTCCCCAGCATATTAAACCATAGGACAATCTTGATTCAACTAGCGCAAAATAAATAATTCTTTGGACTGCTAAAGGACAGGCTGAACGTAAAATATAAAATTTTCGAATTACAGCATACAAATAGATACGCAACGAATCAATATGGGGCAGCCAACGCATAGAAGCATCCATAGTCAGGCCAAGGTACTTGAATTTTGATACGAATTCAATATTAAAACAACCCGCGCAGCAAGTTATGTTATCACACTTTATATCATGGTAAATGATATCTGGTTGAACAACAATTTCATTATTAAGTTTAAAAAACATACCCTTAGTTTTAAAAACATACCCTTATTGTCGACGCGTCAAATATTATTGTTGACGCTGAGATTTGTTGACCTTGCACATCAGTGAAAAAAATACTTTGGATAACTCTGAATTTTGTACAGAAAAATTCAATTTTTTTTTTAATGTTTCAAGTACTTCTAGAATTTTCAAAGTTCGATAATTCAGAAGGATATATTAAATTCAAATTTGGTTTTAAATACCTAAGTAAAAATAATTTGACACAAAAACTACAGACGAACCAAATTCGGGTCGGGTTGACGGTCAAATTAGAGAAACACACAAAAATTGAATTTTGACAAATTTAGAATAGTCGTAAGCTCAAAAATGTTTAGCTTTAACTTTAGTTTAGTCATTTCGGTATCGGTTCTGCTCCAATCATATATCCAGCTAAAATATTTTGTTTCGGAGTTTTCACAGATATATCTAATTTTTAATAGTTCCTCATGTAGAATTCTCTAATTTTTTTTAAAACCAAGCTTAATAATGTAAATTTATTCTTTTGAATAAAATTTTGGGGAGCCTTGGATGGTACTGAGGGAACACTTTAACCTGCAAAAATATATGATTTAGATAGGCAATTTTGTCGGTGTACGTGAATTTTTACTTTTTTTTTCTTAGACGTAGCCAATTTTCAATCAATGCTAAATAATGAAGCTAATGCTGCAAATATGGAAGCGAAACAAATGGTGAAGTAGTACAGTATCGACTGTTACACATGCAGCTATATGACCCTTAAACAATCATTACAACAAATGATACAAAGGGTGCAGTGAGAGTGATGGTTAAATGAAATGATGGTATTGAGCCCATTCAAACTTCTTTAAAAGATTTGATTATACCCAAGTGAATCAGAAGATTGGATTTGTTTTTATTCAAGGCCACTCTGAATCCAATATCGGTATATCAAATCGTATAATTTTATTGGGAACTAATGAGAATATTCGAACTCTGGGCCGCTTCATGGAATATTTTAATTGCGGAACTTTTAGGTCATGGCCAAAAATATTTTCTCACTATGGTTGATATGAAGGTGTTCCGTTACCAATAGTATATGCACTTTTCTGTAGAAAAACAAGCATTCTTTACGAAAAAAATGTTCCAATTACTAAATGACATTACTTCAGTCAAAAGGACCAAAGTGTTGAAATTATGTCTTAGTAACCAAAAATGTGCTTGGTCCAAAGCCACTTTTTGCGACGTTTTGAAAGTCACAGAACGGCTTGTCCGATTTGGAATTTTTTCGCCAATTTATTTTTATAGTCAAGGCAGAGAATAGAAAAGCTTTTGGAAATGTATTTCAAGAGGATCGGACACCTGCCATACGAATTGACCCAAAACCACGTGGAGCAATTTACATTATCCAATTTTAACTATTTGCTCAAACCAGCAAATTTGAGTTGGGAGTTGAGTTTGCAGTAGAATTGAGGGTTGAGTTGGGTTCCATTTGCGGGTTAAATTGGAGTTGAGCTGGGGTTAGATTAATACAATTTTTATATATGATGGTGCGTTGAGTTTCCGTTTGAGCTGGGTTCTATTTGCGAGTTCAGTCATTTGTGTGTTGAATTGACGCTTGAATTAGAGTTAACAGAAATTGAGTTCTTATTTATTTATTTTATCCAAAACTAGCAATAGTCGCATTTCTTGACGCGCACGAAAACAGCAGCAAAAATCTTACAAATTTATGATTTTGGATCAAAATGTTGATCCGCGTAGTCTGACCGGGATCAGATCAAACGTCAAGAAATGTGGCTAATAGTAACTTAAAATTAATACAATTATCTACTAAAAACAAATGTTTCAAACCAAACAAACTGTAGGTACTTCCTCAAATACATAAAATACTTATGACGGAAACTCCCGACCACGAAAATAATATAAAAATATAAGTGCGTGAGGTGGTTTTATGCTCTTTTTAAAATAGGCTGTAATTAAAAGTGATTTGTAATAAAAAATATCAAATAAAAAAAATAACAAAAATTTCAAACAGTACCGCGACAGTAATAAGTAAAAAATGTAATCAATTAATTAATTCAACAAAAATAAGTAATCCGATCAAAAAGCTATACCCTGTTAGTGTTACCCTGTAAAACATAATATTAATGTAGCACAAAAACAACCGTATTTTAAACTTGTAAACTAAAATATGTATTATTAAAAACACAATCGTTCGATATTGCAACAATTAATTAAATTTTTCAAATATTTAAGGTAAACCTTAATACTCATTTACACTGTGTGAAAACTTGTTGAAAAGAAGGTGGGTTACAAAGTCATAAAATCTTCTGCAATTTTCCTTTCTTGTAAAATGCACTTGATAAAAAACTGTAACGCCGCATCCCCAATGAAATGCATTTTACTTTTTTTTTGGGTTAAATTGAGATTTGAGTTTGAAATTAGCTTGACTTGGGGGACGTTTAGTTGTGGATTGAGTTGTTATCGAGTAGGGGTTGAGTTGGGGTTGAGCGATGAAGATCTTTTGGCGGTTCAGTCGGGGTTTAGGTAGAGATTAGATTAAGTGGTATATACGCTTATAGCTTGCGAACTGTATTAATTTATAGTTTGACTATTGAGTTTAGTTATGACTGAGTTTAGCGTTGGGTTGAGGGTTGAGTTGAGATCGAGAGAGGTCATATCGAGTTAGGGTTGGGTTGGGGAATGATTTGGGGGTTTGTTCGTGGATTCAGTTAGGCGTTGCGTTTGGGGTAAGATTAAGGGTTGATTTGAAAGTTAATTTGGAGTTGAATTGGTGGTTGAGAATATGGTTAGGTTGGTGGTTGATTTGGTGATTACTTTGGGGATTGCGTTGTGATTGAGTTGGGCGTTGAGTTGTAAATTGAGCTGAAGATTGAGCTAAGAGGTTCAGGTAGGGATTGATTTGGGAGTTGAGTTAGTTGTCAGAACCGAAATTCAGATCACCTCGTGAGGTTTCAGCCCTTTATATTTTATTTATTGCATCCGAAAAACATCCACGTTGACTTTGAAATAGCAATGATGAAAGCATTGAAAGACTTTCCTAAATGCTCAGACGAAAATCGCATAAAAATTCTGATGCAAAATTAAGTTAGTTCAGGTTTTTTTTAATCTTAGTAATGTTAGGTTTTTGAAAAAGATCAAAAACCTCACATGATTATTGATTAAGATTAAATATTTAAAACCTTGACTACCTTAATTTTCCATCAGAATTTCTCCTTTGAGCCAGTTGAAAAAGATTAAAGCTACTGTAGATATATTCTGCGGCCCCAATAATATGCATATTATACTTTACTTAATCTTTTAATTATATAGATCGTTTAATATCCCTAATGCTCCTGTCCGCCTAATACGCTAAATTGATTTGTTTTATAGATAACACAAAGAACATTAGCATTATAATAAATATGTAAGTAAGTACCTTCCCGCTCCAAAAAATACTGATTGATTTTAATTTGTATAGGATTACCAATCACTAAGAGATCCTTACTTCATGTACATCTAAGTGTTGTGCCATTTATCTCCTGCTTTGGAAGCGCCGTCGCAAACATTTAACAAATATGTTTAATTTGGTCTGTTATCGAGTAACTAGAAAACTTTTGGAATATTTAGTATTACGGAAATACTAATATCAATTATTTCACAGCAATTTTACCAACTAAACTTGGCTAAAATGTTCGCTCATTTTCGCTAATCAACCCGTAGTACAAATCAAAAATCTTCCTCTCCCAAAGAATTTTGGGAAATATTTTACAAGTAGGTATTGCAGATATTGGATTATTCGTAAATGAGATAATCATATATGTATGTACGTATGTATGATGAAACGGATTCCCTTTAATAATAATCAAAAAAACCAATGCATCAGCATTGTACACCTATAAAAAAATATTTACCCTAATTAAATGATATTTTGCATTTAGTTTATAAATTAGCCACAATCTAATTTAATTATAACACCTAATTTATCTTTAATAACACCAAATCATAAAGAATTTTACATGTTTTTGAAGTTACAATAACATTAAGTTCAACCTCTGTAAGACATAAGCAAAGTTAGTTAGGTATGTAAATTTAATTATTATTTTGTGTTTGTGTGTGCAGTCACTAAAATGTTATCGACTTATAATTGTACCTAAAAATATATCTTTGTTGTAAAGTTTATTCAGTTTTACTTTTATTTGAATGTAAAAAAAAACATTTAGAACGACTTTGATAATGATCATCTTCAAAAACCACATGGTAACATTACGAAAGTGAAATGTGTCATTTAATGATATTATATTATTTTTATGGTATATGATTTCTTTAAAATAAATCATAATTTGTTAAAATATTGCGTTTGTTATAAACATAATAATAATAATAATAAAAAAAAACGATAATTGAAGGTAAAAACTAATTTTTATAATATGAACGCGACACATGGATTCAACGAATTTTATAAGCACAATTCTATTATATATTGTTTAAAATTGCTCCTCCATGACAAGTTGATTTCATATATAAAGTTAAATCTTCGTTTCAAACACTCCATAATCAGTTTGTCTCTTGTGTTCTGTGGATTACTATAACGAAAATATTAAAATACCAAGTAGCTTGTGGTTTTAAATATGGAAAATAAATTCATTATTGCCGTTTTTTTGGGATTATGTATAGCAGTTTGTGAAAGTGTACCTCAAAAATATGAAGGAGGCGCAAACAGGTTAGTTTAGTTAATTCCTATTATGTTATTCGGGATATTTAATAAATTTATAAATGTTTTGTATATAGTAACCCGTTCCCAACATATTCCGATAATTCGGACTGGAGACGGTCTTACAAGGAAGTAAACGATTCGGCAGCTGATAGTAGTAATAATGATCGTACACAGCGATTAGGATATTCAACTGGATATGGTAGTGGAATACAAGGATATCCAAATTCCGGCTCTGGGGTGGGTGTATATAGTCCACTTAAAATTGATTTAGGTGGTGTTGTTATCGGGGCATTAGTCGGCATTGGTGCTCTTCTAATTTTGCCAAAACTTATAAATGCAATCGGCGGTGGCGGATCCAGTTACTACAGAACTGCTGATAATGATGTTTCGGGTGTAACAGAAATGTTAACAAAACTGGATGATTTTCTTGGGCAAAACAATATTGATTCAGCGGCTTGTATGCAACGGGCTGTTTGTACATATGTTCGTTCGTCTGAATATCACACAACAATAGGAACGGCCGATCAAATGGAAGGATTGATTCATGCATTATCAAGTAACTCCCTAGTAGATTACGTTATTGATGGTACAGCAATAAAAGAAGCGGTTGAAAATGGCAAAAATCCAAGCGGCAGAGAATGTGACTTTCTGTATCCGACATGTCCGCTAGACAGAAAATCCGCAATGAGTTTATTAAATCAATTTTTACCGAATAAAAACAATAATCATAATTTAAATAACAATAATAGTAACTTGAACAATAATGTTATTAACAATAATAATGTAAGACCGTAAAAATTATAGTGAGCTCTTTATAAATATGTCCATAGTAGAGTGTCTGTATTTTTCTTGAAAACATTCCAAATGTTTAAAATAAATGTTTTAAAAATTATCTCCAATATTGTTTTTAAAACATTTTATTACAGTGAAATGTTTATTTTAACCAAAGTTATATGTAGGAAAAGAATATAAAAATGTATACGCAAGAGTTTTGTTAAAAAAAATAATCAAATCTACATTTTTTTGTATAAATATTGTTAATCGTAAATTCAATTTGCGTATTGTCGTATTGGGCATTATCATTGGGAATATATTTTAAATTAGAGATGTAATAAAATATAAAATACATTGCAAATTATTTAGTGAATTAAATTACATAAATTATATGTATAGGGGTTTGAAAAATTGTTCAGTCTTACGTTTAAAAGGCATTTCAGTACATATGGTAAGTAAAACTGATTCGTTGTTATTAGATAAGTCAAGCTACTAAGAGAAATGAATGTTTTATTTCGATAACGTACTAGATTTTCCTAACGACTCATAGGAAACGTACCCCTCATTAGTGATGTTTACTTAGCTATGAGATGTTTAGTATACAAATTAATTACAGAACGCTTCACAAGAAAGTATCTTTAAGAAAACAATAAAAACAACACAAAAAGTAAACTTAATATGTATTGCTCATAATAGACATTACAACTAATTTTTCAATTTCAACAGTTATCTTAGTATGCAATCCAGTCGCCATTGTTGTATATTATAGATTGAAATCTCCTGGTTCAACTTTCACTTAATTTACCCGCATATTCTGAAATAAATTCTTTCCAAATATTTTTGAAAACGCGAACAATTGGTGCTCCAGACTACGTTACTCTGTAACGGCCAGCCAATCTAAAGCTTTTTGCTCTTTCCACTGAGTGCAAAGGCGATTCCGCTTTACTTAGAACACCACTTCAAAACGCTTTTCACACACGGAATAGTCAGTTAGTATATTTTTGCTAGTAATAAGTATGTTAAATATAAATATTAAATTAGTTAGCACAAGGTTACACAATTTCTAAACTATGTGTTATTAGCTGCATTAGCTGTTTGTAGGAAAGATGAGTTAGGTTTCTCGATAATTTTTTAGGATCAATAACAAAATTAATCAGTTTTTAATAAGTAAACCAATCTCCAAAATTATTTAATTTGAAATTGCTGAAGCAAATATAAATTAACGCCTCAGTGCAATAAAACCAATTTAATATCAAAAAATTTGTATTTCCTTGCTTCTTCAAGTTCCTGGATATATAGGGTGTTTTTGTCGAAATAGGGGGTTGGTACAGGAATCAGGTTAAACTGACTGCCTGTACAAATCAGAAATCTCTGCTCCTTTGTAATAAGGCAATGGAGGGACTATGCGTGGTGTGGCTCATAGCCAGCCTTGCTGTTATTGATATGGAGGAGACCTCCTGTAGGCCAAGTTCCCGAGTGCTGGTCCTTCAGAACCTAATGACTCAAAGGTGATTCTGAAAATGCTGCTATGACCATAAAACAGAGACAATGGGCGACTTGGGAGCCAACATTTGCCGCATTATTGCCTAAATACGGCTTCAGCTGCTCCAAAAAGTGGTCGAAAATTAGACTTCCGGTTTAAACAAATGGCATAAAATAATTTTATGATTTATTTTGTGTTTTGTTTCATTTTAAAGTTCTATTTATCTATAAAAAATACCCTATATTTCTGAAAGTTTATTGTTGATTCGATATCTGTAATTGCTGCTTCTTAGGTCAATAAAGCGAATTATAAGTAAAACAAATAAGATGTATTAATTATCGAAACACTAATTAAAATTCTAAAAAGTAAAAATACATAATTTTATAGTTTTTAGATAATAATAAAATTTATTGCTCTCGGTGGTAGAGTGAGTAGCTTTATCATTTGATGGACGAGGGTTCGATTCCCGGTGGTGATAAGAAAAATTGTCTCGATTGGATGTTGCGTTGTATTGTGAAGGTCCAAGCCTCATACAATTTTCTTATCCTCTTCCCTTACCAATAATAATTGGTAATGATTTGTGTCTGCGGTTGAAAAATGGACTTACACCACTATCAAAATACGCGGACCATTTATAGCATTTCGTTTTTCAAAGTTGTTTTGTTATTCTACAAATTATACAATAGTAAAATGCCAAAACTATCGCGATCGATGGCCTAATTGAAATCGGCCCTAACCGACCCTTTTTCAAAAAAGACATTTTGATACTAAAATGCAGATCCCGTATGTTGGGTCATCTTTCTGTGTTATTCTGTTAACTTGACTCACAATACATCACGTTCACATTTCATTTTTTTCAACCAATTTTAACTGAATTTTTTTAACAGCCTGGACTTTATTTTTGTATATTTCCTACGTAGGAAATTAACAAGATATAATCAAACCTTACAAACTAATTAAATTCGAAGATGCCGGTAACTGAGCCTTTTAAATATTTCCCTGGCTAAATCAAACTGGTAATTTTTTGCTGTACTACTTCATTGTGTCTTCTACTGTTACGATGTATAGATTCCAACATAGCAATATGTTTGTTTTGCGTATACATTCCAGGGTACATTTACTATCGTTCTTACTGTTCTTCATTGCATTCGCTGTAATTTTATTATGTATATTATAACGTCCGGACCCCACAATTGAATACCATGCGTCCAGATAGGTTTAAGTACCATTTTATACAGCAAAACTTAAAATTCTACACTTAAGTTGGAAATTTTTTCTAACAACCAGTTCATTTTAACACACCTTGATATATTGACGTTTAGTTTCGGCGTGCTTTTGCAAGGAAGCCTTCTATCTATGTAAATGTAGGCCGAGATATTTAACGTTTTGGTGTTGTGGTAGAATAATATTATTTAGTCTCACAGGCGGACACGTAGTGTTTGTTCGTGGGATTTTGATACGTAGACAGGATTACTATATCAGCCGCAAATGTTGAAATTTTTACGTAATTTGATTTTGGTAGATCCGCTGTATAGATAAAATATAATAGTGAACCTAGCACAATGCCTTGTGGAACCAAGTGTAGATTTCGTATAAATTGGCATATGCGCTGTTATATTTCACTAAATTGTTTTGATCGAGCAAATCATTTTTAATAATTTTATAATAACTTTTCGCTAACTGTGTTCTATCATTCCAGGAAACTGATTGAGTTTATTTTTATTTCATCTTTACTTTCTAGGTTTCAGGAAAGTAGCCTGTTACAAGTATCATTATACCGTTGAAAATGTCTATTACTAGTTTGATACTTTTTTCCGAAAGATTTTAAAGTATTCTGTCATTCATCAGATCATGCCTTAATGGTTTCCTTGGATCAATGTTTTTCTTGAATTTCTTTTCTATTTGGCGAAAATTGATTGTAATTGGCTAGATTTCCTCAGCTTCTGCATCATCAGGTATCAATTTAAGTTTCCAATTTGCTGATTGGATGTAAATATAAATACTTTATACAAAGATGTTGAGCAAATATGTTTGCTTTATCTGTATCACTTCTTGCCCAGTTTCCATCAGGGAGGCAATTGCAGAGAACATGAAAATATTGGTCGTTTCAACTTACGTAGGGCTTTACACAGAGAGTACTTTGTTGGTTCAGTTGCAGCGAGTTCATTGAGTAATATTGAACCTCTTCATTACGTTCTTTTAATAAGGTAATTTTCAGGTTTTGGTCGCTTTATTTAAATTTGATTTAAGCGTAGGTGTAGTTAAAGGGCATTAAAACATGCTGAATATTCTGAGATGGTTTTCCAAGTTTAAGCAAACTAGGACGCAGGTTGTAGCGGTTCACCCAATGCATCACTACAATTCATCCGGCGCCAACACGCCCGCCGCACATTGGGTGCCACATGTACCAGCACATTGGGCACTATGCCACATGATATACAATGACCAACCACTGAACGGCTTGTCCAAAATTCAACGAAACAAATACGAAAGATATACAACACAAAACAAAATAAAATATTTTTTAGTTATTCTGCTCTCGACCTCTACTGCGACAACACATCGCTCGTCGTGTTGGCCGCCAAAAAATATATTTTCCGCGAAACAAAATGGTGGGGAACTAATAAAATAATAAATACATTTGTTAATACATAATAATTAATAAAATAAAATAAACTATATTAATTAAAACAAAATTATAAACTAATAATAAATTATTCAACAACAATAAATTATAAAATTAAATATTTACATTATATCGTGTGGTTGTTTTGTGAACGCTAAAAGGTTTCGTACTGCTGCCTCAACTGAACTGATTTCCTTGAATTTCTTTTCTATTTGGCGCAACTTGGTTTTTATTGGCGGGATTTCCTCAGCTTCTGCATCATCAGGTATCAATTAAGGTTTTCAATTTGCTGATTGGGTGTAAATACCTTACCGATATGTTAAGTAAATTAAGAGACAAGCGGAGAACATGAAAGTGTTGGTCGTTTCAGCTTACGTAGGGCTTTCCATAGCGAGTACTCTGTTGGTTCATTCGCAGCGAGTTCATTGAGTAATATTGAACTTCTTCATTACGTTCTTTTAATAAAGAGTCGCTAATATAACGTTGTTCCCTATACTTCGGCACAACTTTTCAGAAAAATCCCCACCTCTATGTGTTGAGCAAAAAAAAATAACGGTATTTTAGTTTTATTATTTCATTATTTTTTTATTTTTTTTGAATTTATGAGATTGCCAAATGGGTAATAACTTTGGGTATAAAAGATATAGAAATTAGCTTTGTATGCGGAATTATCTGAGAATTGGTGGTTATTTAATAATAAAATATTAAATATTATATGTTATTACAATAAACTTTTTAAAAACCCGCTCGAAGTGAGATATTTGAGAAAAACTCAATGTGCAGGTACCCTCACTCCGGGTTTCTCCTTTGTGTGTTTGAAAAAAAGACCTTTCTAATCTTTTAAGGGTTACTTTCAGTAAAGAAAATCGGTTTCAGAATTATACGAAAATTGTTTGTTACCTCTGTGCTAGCAGATGTTTAAATCTGCGCTATGCATCATTTTAAGGGGTAATTCATGCGAATTACGTGTGATACCGCGCGGATTATAAACCGAACAATATTGTTGAATACTATATATAGGTATGAATACAGGGCAATATTATTCAGTGTAATTTTGAATATCAAAGAGCAAAGTTGTCAGAAAAAGTGTAAATTTCGTAATGCAGGAAAATAAAGATATTTGTATTATTTGTAATAAGTGTATGCAGAAAAAGGAGTCTACAATGGTGAAAAAAGGAATTGGTAGCTTAGTCGAAGTTTCAAAATTAAAAAATGATGATTTGTGTAAAAATTTAGAGAACGTCGACGAAAAGTAGTACTGTTGCTTGCAAAAGAGCGCGTGAGCAAGGTAAGACTAATTAATTAATACAAATGAATATATCAGATACTTATAGTAATTTCCCATAACAGGACCATCATCATCAGCTTGCAGCCAGCAAAAAATGTTATGATCAAGTGTGTCATAATTTGATTTTAAAATTAATTGTTTATTTTGTCGCGAAGTGGTTCAAGAGATTGACTCCAAGAATGTAAGCCGGCACAAGCAAGTTAGTGTTGTGAAATCAACCGAAATGCAACAAACTATCCTGGATCTTTGTTGTAAACGTAATGACGCATGGGGAAGTATCGTCAATACACGGATTGGTGGGTCAATTAATTTGTGGACACAAAATGTGCGATATCATCTGAAATGCTACTGCAAATTTAGAGAAGTGTTACTACTTGAGAGACCTGCTTATAAATCATTTTAAACCATTTAGTACCAACCGCAACTTATTTGGCAAATCCATAATTTTAACTTTAAAGGACATGTTAGAAGAAATATAAGAATTGTTAGTGAAGAATTGGGACTCATACAAATGCAGTTCTATTGAAGAAGATCGCGTTAGAACTGTTAAAGCAGCAATACCAATTATCAAAGAAGACATCCAGTCCCAAATTTATGATACAACAGTATATCCAACATTCATTGATATCAAAAATGGTGGTGAAGAGTTTGTACCAGCGACTTTAAAGATATTTACGGAAACTCTTTATAATAAACGAAAAGCATGCTCTCCAACGAAAACAAATAAAAAGATGCAGTTTCTCAATCAATGTATGGTATACGGATGCATCCAAAATCGTTTATATCAACAGTGCTACTTGGATTATAAGTTTACCTTCATCGTAAAGTTGGTTCGTGGCATATAATCGACCTATTGAATTCAATAGGGATAACTACATCATACAAATACAATGAGGCTGCCAATTACATCAAATGTGCAACAGAGTTTGCAGAGGTACACGTGGAAAAAAAAGGATTTATGCAATTTATATTTGACAATGCAGATGTTAATGTACATATGTACTTTAGACGGCTTAGACAAATTTCGTACTCTAGGTGGGATTAAATGCATTGCACCTGCTACAGTGGTTAAATTGTGTGAAAAGATACAACGAACATCGATTACACAAAATAACAAACAAAAACATAACATACTTATACATACATATATGTATATAAAAAACCTCACTCATCAGGAATAAGAAAAATTATAATTGAGGATATAACTGCAGGTACATGACGTGCACGGTTTACTTACAAACATGTCTTTAGGTTTAATTTGGTTGGCTGGATTTAATAACTTGGAAAATGAACCAAGTTGGAATGAATATATGCAAGCAGTTAATTATTCTGGTAAGATTTATAATTTATCTTCCATGTTAAAAATTGTCTGATTTAATATAAAATGTTTTCGGCTTTTTATAGACAACAAACTATTTGTAATGACATACTCATTATTTTCGATTTGGCAAATAAGAAAAATAATGGAGTCATACTCCTAATATATCTACCAGCAAAAGTAGAAAATATTCATCCCCTCCCCCTTTTCTTTCCCGCAGATCTCTTTTCCCTGCGGGAAAGAAAAGGGGGAGAAGATGAATATTTTCTACTTTTGCTGGTAGATATATTAGGAGTATGACTCATTATTTTTCTGATTTGCCAAATCGAAAATAATGAGTATGTCATTACAAATAGTATGTTGTCTATAAAAAGCCGAAAACATTTTATATTAAATCAGACAATTTTTAACATCGTAAATATTAGTGCGGGGCATTATACGCACACAAATGAGATTTCTGCTTGGGATTTTGAGTTCGCGTTAGTGAATATAATTCGCTAACTCTATACCCTCTAGTTAAATACTTAATGTATTTAGCGAGAGTTGAATTTTTGTAGTTCGGTCGTAGCTACCTGATGAGTAGACCCAGTGTTGCCAGATTCCGGGATTTTCTCCCGTTTACGGGAATTTTTAAGTCAAACGGGAAAATCCACGTACAATGCGGGATTTTTAATGCTTTCAAATTTCAATACATATACATAGCAAAAAAATAAAAAAATACTTTGAAACTTCATTGTTGTAAAGTTGTAAACTAAACTTTATGTAATTTTTGTATTCTACATTTCTACTTTCTCCATAAATTTATTTTCTAAAAGTTTGTCGCTAATTCTTTATATTGTTTGCTGAATATTATTTGCTGAATATAATTTTGAATCGCGAGAGTAACGAAATGCTCATTGGGTAATTTAATATTCTGTCAAATTAATTTTGTGTTTCTTGTAGACATATTCTTTTGTCAACGGCGCATGAGGTAAGTCATATAATTTCATAATATTTTTAAGTTTATTAATTCGAAACGGTTAAATGTTATAGCAATGCAAGCGGCAAGTGATGATTAATAATCGATCAGAAGACAAATCCGTATTAGATGATGAGGATGTACACAAAACACCAGAGAAAAAAAAGAAATTGCATAGGAAAAGGACACACGAGAAGAAATATTTTCAGGAAACTTGGCTGCAAAACATCGAATACAAACCATGGCTTTTGCCAGTTAAAAATGATAAAACGAAAGCTTTTTGTAAAGCATGCAAAACTAATATAATTTGTGGGAGCACGGAAATTAAGTGACATCACTCCGGGGAGAAACACAACATTAATTTAAAAAATATGTTAGAAACTCCATCGGCAAGTACCTTTTTTAATGTAAATAATCATGAAAAGAAAATCAAGTCAGCTGAAATTAAACTTGCCGCTTTTATGGCTGACAACAATATATCGATAAAAATAGTTGATTCATTGGTTCCTCTTTTAAAAAATGTTTTCATTGACTCGAAAATCGTTAAAGATATTCATTTAGGGCGTACCAAGTGTACAAAACTTATCGAAAATGTGTTATGTAGAGTAGAAAACGACCAGTTAAATAACATCCTAAACAAAACCAATTTTTCAATATTTGTTGATGAATCTACTGACTTAAGTAATAAAAAAAATTTGTGTGTTCTTGTTCGTTATGTGGAAAATAATAAAGTTAATACGCAATTGCTGCAATTAATAAATATAAATGCTACTGATTGCACAGCTAAAACATTATATGATCATTTTAAAAACTGTTTGCAAGATCGTAATATTGCATTGCAATATATAGTTGGAATGGCGTCTGATACTGCGGCAGTAATGATTGGTCGTAACAATTCATTTTATAAGATGCTTCAGGACGATATCAACCATCCGGTTGTGTTATTTAAATACATATGTCATTCAGCATCATTAGTAGTGAAATCAGCGATCGAGCTATTACCATCAGATATTGAAGTTTCTTGAGAGACATAGGAACTTATGTTTCAGAAAGTCCAAAAAGTGCAGCAGTATTATGCGAGTTTCAAGAGTATTTCAAAACCGTGCAAAGTAAAATTATATCACCAGGCTCAACTAGATGGCTTTCTATGCAACCATGCATCGTGAATATTTTAAAACATTGGACAACCTTACATCACTGTTTTATTTATGAACACACTTTTACAAAGCGGAAGAAAGCTGCTCAGATTTTGCATCATTTTGAAAATATTGAAATGAAAGCATACTTATTGTTTTTAAAAAACATCCTAAACTATTTCAACAGATTCAACGCACTTTTCCAGAGTAGCAGTATTTTATTATATAAATTATACGAAGAATCCAAAAAAATTTTGCTTGTAGTCGCTAGAATGGTTTTAAAACCGGAAATTCTTGATGAAATATTGTCTGGCAATATTATAATTTACGAAAATGTAGTCAATAACCAAACAAAATTAACTGCGGAGGAGTTTAATGGTGGCACAGAATTTACCGAGTACTTAAACACTGAAATATCGATAAACAATTCTGGCTGTTTATCTAATGAGCAAAAATTTACTAGAAGAAATAATTGTGCTAAATTTACAGAAAAATGCATTTACAAGATTATACAAAAATTCCCTCTAAATGAGGAATTTTTTAAAACCGTCGAATTTTTAAACCCAGAAGTGGCTCTGAATATTTTTAATAGAAAATTTTCCAAAACGCTGTCTGGTCTACACGCATGCCTTGAACATGTGTGTGATAAGTATCGCCTGGAAGATGAATGGGGTGATGTGCCATTTGAAATAGCTGATAATGATAAACAAAGGCTACAAGTTCTATCAGTTGAGGAGTTCTAGAAAGAAATATCGGCAATAAAAGCCTTAAATGGTGATTATGTTTTTCCCAATTTATCGAAAGCAGCCAAATTTATATTAACTCTGCCTCATTCAAATGCAGATGCAGAGAGAATTTTTTCAATGGTGACTGACATCAAAACTAAAAAACGGAATCGTATTGGAGAAGATTGTTTAAATGCGCTTTGCGTGTTCAAATCGGCCATGCAAAATAAAAACATAAATGCCGTTTCATTTGAACCTAATGATAAACGCTTTATATTGATAACATCATCAAACTTATATCAACATTAAAGTATAAATTTAATTTCGTACGCTTATACGTTATTTCAAGTTCCTAAATATTTTGTGATAATAATATTTATGTTAATTTCATTTAAAATAAAATTGAATTATTGTAATTTTTATTTTTGTTAAATAGTTTTAAGTTTTTTTAATAAAATATTTGAACTAACCAATAATTTTTGTTTAAATCGTTACGGGATTTTTTCAGGGAGATTTTACTAATATGAACGGGAAAAATCGGGATTTTTTGGTACGATGACGGGAAATTTGTTTCCAGAAATCTGGCAACACTGAGTCGACCTTACTTTTCTGTACGAAACCGAATTACCAACACAAAATCTGAAAGAGATTTCTCATTTTTGAGAGTTGATACACTTTGTATCGACTCTGCGGGAAAGAAAAGGGGGAGGGATGAATATTTTCTACTTTTGCTGGTAGATATATTAGGAGTATGACTCCATTATTTTTCTGATTTGCCAAATCGAAAATAATGAGTATGTCATTACAAATAGTATGTTGTCTATAAAAAGCCGAAAACATTTTATATTTATATAATTTATCTCATAATTGTTTTAATTTTAAGAAACTTTTTTAATTTTCCAAGGTTCGTTTGAAGTTTCACAAATAGTAGCAGTGCCGTTAATCAATTTAAGTGCAAGTGACTTAACGACGTTATACTCAGCTTTAATTTATGCAGCCTACGAAAGCAAGTAACATAGGCAGATGTGCATAGTTACTTTTGATCAACCACTCTTTATAAAGTCAATTGAAATGGTTAAGTCTGCGGAGCAAAACAAAATTATGGGAAACAGTTTATGGCAATGCAACAGACAGACACATGCTTACCGGACATGCTTTTTCGCATGCTTTGCGGGCACATATACTGACGGTATCAGCATTAAATTATTTGATTATGGACAATTCAGAAGATTTGAAATCTGTAATGAAAATATTGACATTTAATTAATTTTTTAATATTTGTATCATGGATTTTTTGAAGGGTGGTTTCTTAATAAAATTAAGTTATTTCGTAAACGGTATATCGCACAAGCCTACAAATTAGCTCAAACGACGACAAAGTCAATCTCACATAATGTTATGGAATACTGTTTTTTAAATAAGTCCTGCTAGCTGTTCTATTTTTACAGTTAAACCCCAAAAATTTATTTAGCTCAAATTTGACCAACTTAGCGGCCATAAATTAAAAAATAATGTTACACAATTGTGCACTATTAAATTTTTCGTCATTTAAGCCATTTTCCGAGTTTGTGCTGTGTATGTGTACCGTTCAGAAGTTATTTTCATTTTTCTGAACACCTAAAATTGGTTATTCCAACCCTGATTGCAGGGTTGGCTCAAACTTTAGAGGTGGGGATTTTTTCTAAAATACTGCCTTCAAGTAGTACTACTATTTACTACTTTTGCACAAAATTCCTGCATAATCAAAGTTATGGTCCACTAAAAAATTTTGAAATATGTTCTCCCATTGTACTCTCTAATGTTTGACTTAAGAGTTGCAACACTTTCTCGTTTCATACCTCTTTGCCTATAAACTTTGATTTATTTGTCAAAGTTTGTAGGCAAAAAGGTATCAAATGAGGAAGTGTTGCGATGTTCTGTATGCATTGTGTGAACATGCTAATTAAGCTTTGAAATATAAATTATTTATGTGACGTTTTATTGACATTTTTTGACATTTTATTGATTGAAATTTAAACGACAAGTTGGTCGATACATTATTTGTAAATTACTTTAATAAAATCGCCTATAAAGTTATTATTTCTGAGTAATAAATTCTCTTGATAAAGATCGTACGATTATTATGTATGCAAACCGTAATTGCATATTACAATAGGACAACCTTTAAAATAATATCACGCTATTAGGGCGGAGGAGGTTGAGGAATAAAGGCGGTAGGAGTTATAGAAAATGAAATGCTATGTGACAAGGATATTGGTCACAAAAAATAATTAACGCTAATTCAGATTTTGTATTATTGTGTCTGTTAAATTTTTTTTTTTGCATTTTCTGGTAATGATCAATTGTGATAGTGGGGAAGTAGTCTCCAAACTTAAGAAAACCCGTGACATATTTTAAGGAATTTGCTCTAAATAAAGGGCAATCTTTGTAAAATGTAAATGGTTGGTTTGGTGATCTATATTTGTAGGAAAAGTGTCGTTATGAGATCGGATAGACCCTAATTTTGTTTGTATTATTTCTTGGTGGAAATTTCATGGTGCAACTTCAGCTACGTTGAAAACAAATTTTACTCTATTATACATAATTGAAAAATGTTTAATCCAAATTTTTTGTTGTTTGCTAAAAAATTTCTGATTTTGCTTTAGAACTTATAAATTAAGCTTTAATTTATAATTTAATTAACATTTACAAATTTATTCTAATTTTTTTTAGGGTGGTAGGGTCTTAGATTAGTTTTATATTTGATTAACATATTTCATATTTTCTTGTTTTTCGGTTAGTAGTTTCATTCCATCCTACATTTTTGATTTTGGAATAATGAGAATATTGAACTTTAACTTTATTTTATTAATTTTTATAAATCACATCCTTTCCGATAATTATTTTCGAATGAAAATCCTCACTAATTTTATTTTTATTAAAAAAATTAAAATTGAAAGGCAACCAAATTTTTCTCGCCGTCAGCAATAAAGAAATTCATTCAGCAGAACTTTTCATACCTGTTTTCGACCACTTCCTAGACGATTTATCAATGAGCCGGTCCCAGACTCTTTGGAGTTAATACCATCAGTCTAAATATTACAAAATATTTATAATGCGAATTTTACATTGCCCGCGACTAGAGAGTTAAGATACGCTTATTAACATCCGCTCTATGGATGATATCTGGATATTTGGCAATTAGCACATAATTAAATATACGCCTCTAATTTTAATGAAAATACGAACAACAAACCAATCTAATTTTAAGTAATCTATAAATATACCGTATTCACAATTTTCAAAATAAACCAAAAAAAAAAAAAAAATATTCTGTTTTATTGTAACTCGAAAATAAACATTCGTGAGGTAATTTAAATGACGTTTTTAACGTGTCAATGATTCATGTGTATGTTCAAAATGACTTAACAACTAACGTGTTATTATTATTTAAAACAATTTGGCCGCGAAAAATTTTGATATTTTTCATTTAGTTATTTTTACAAATTTGATTAACCATCCGTGTTTTCATACACATCACATATCGTGAAAATTACATGATGTCATCACCACCAACATTGCTTTGAAGATTTTTATTATAACGTTAATTAAATCTTTATAGACAACATAAATATAAAATACATAGGGTTTTGTGATTTTTTTGTTTCATAATTTTTTTTATTAAGATTTGGAAGATATTTAAGAAAAATTAAGGTCATATAAAGCGAATGCACCAAATTCACAACCAACAGCATGATATAAGAATTTTTGATGAAAAGCAGTAGTAGGAGGCACGAAAAAAATATTATAACTAAATTTTTGAAATTGCATTTTGATCGTTTTTTCGCCACCACGCAAATTGACAAGGAATTTATTATTTTATCGACGTCAGCAAATTATGAAAATTTTTTTTGTCTCAAATGACAAGTTACCAAAAATGTTAACTTTTCATTAAAATTGTGGTGAGCAAGTGTGTTTGAATTCTAAACTGGAATTTATTCGATGATGGAGCTAACTTAGCGTATTTTCGAAACAAAAATTTATATGTGGAACACTTATTCAAATAATTATCTTGGCGAGCTAATTTAACTTCTGTCTCATCTTACAAAAAAAATCTAAATTGGTTGTTCTCATAGGCAAACTCAAATATTCTCAAAGCAGTTTAACATAGAAAAAAAATTGTGTGTGTACTTATGTACGCGCGTTAGAAGTTATATTCTTTGGCGATAATTAAAAGTTTAGAGTATGATTATAGATACGGACATACGGTTGGTAAAGTCTAAATTCAATCAAATAATTTAAATTTCAAAAATTAATATTTATTTTCTCATACAGACGATTAAATAAATTTTATTTTATTAATGATCAATTTATTTGATCAATTATTAATTTAAAAAAATAGAAACAAATACATTAATTCCTAAATTACCTCTACCGCCATAGCTTTCTCCGGTGTTGATTGAACTGGGACCTTTGTTACGAGTGGCTTAAGGTAACTAAAATAAGATGTAGAGAGTTTTGTTCTGACGGCGTCAAGGTATCGCGTAAATACAGCACAATACTGGTGCCATGTCGTGTTGTTGAAATCTTAGGATCATTACTGATAGTTAAATTTACATGTTTTTGGAGAAAGTCAATACCAGCATGTTCTCGGGAAAAATTGACGTTGAAGTCTCCACTTAAAACCATTGGTAACTTATCTTCTGCTGTGCCAAGAAATTCTCCTCCGGCTATTGTGTATGGCCATACTAACCAGTTCCAAAAATAAATAATATCGTCCATTATTTCACACTTTCAAGACACTGCGGATCTTGTAAATTCAGACTGTCTCACAGTCATATCCATATTTGGAGTAATAATGTTGGTAGTGTCGTTTGCATTTTGATATATGGCAACGCCTCCAGCTCGAACGTTTGATCGCTTATACCAAATTATACAATTGAAATTAAGGATACTGATTGACCCTTCATTGGGTAATCAAGTTTCATTTAAAAGTAAAACATTAGATTGTTGGATAATGGAATCAGTGAGATCAATGTAGTGAGCACGTAGACTTTGACAATTAAAACTATGTACTGTAACCGATTAAGCGAAAGTTTACGAAATTCATCTTGAAGACTAGTTATATAGCTGTGGACACTCTTCGACCATGATAGAAAGTTTTGTCATTGTTGTAATATATAAACCTTGAAGACTTGAAGACTAGTCACCCATGTCAAAGCGACATACACTATTGGCAATTGATATTTTTTGTCATATTCATAAACGATTTCAAGTTATGTGCTTCCCTGAGATTTTTGAATCGTAGTTGCACAAGCACAAACTAAAGGTAGATGCGATCGCTTAACATTTATCGTTTTGTTGTTATTAAGTGGAATAGTTGCTGATCTTCTTCCTATCGGTACAGCAGTGTTACTAATTTGATTAGCAGCTACATGTCGAGCAACTTTTTTCTTTATTTTTTGGCCAATTCTCCTTCATCATTACGCTCAATATGATTTTTGTATATCTAAAAATGGAAAACTTTCGGATTATTTGATTTGTATTCACTGATCACATATATGTTGCCAATAATTGTTATGTGGAGATTCCTGTTGGAATCTACGTTTTTTTAATTTCTTTAATATGGCGGTTGTCAAAAGTTTGATTTTGAAAACTTTTTATCCGAATTTATTTTCAATTTTGTTGTATATTATATAATTTCCCGGGTTGGCTACAAAATCTCGGTTTTATAAATTCTGGAAAATGGGGACTTTCACTTTAAACTGAAAATAACCAAAAATTATAAAATTTGCAAAATGGGGATTTTAATTTTAAAACGAAAATAACGAAAACTTATAAATTTAATTTTAAAATAAAAATAAATAAAAACCGAGATTAAAACCGAAATTTTTTTTAAAACCGAGATTTTGAAACGCTCCCTAATTTTCCAAATTATATATTTTATTTTATTTTTCCACCCACCAGTTTTATTTATTTTGGTTTTATTGCACTTTTATTTACCAGGATCCCGAAACACAGATCAGAAAATTGTCGTCTCCGTCCTTTCTCCGTCCTTCCAGTCGCACATTTTTAATATTTTTGTTTTGCCTCTCATTCTCACAAATATTGCTAGTTTTGGTCGAAATTCTGTACAAAGATAGATTTTAGTAATAAGCAGTTTGTGTTAATTTTTAGATCCATTTTAGTATAGAATAATGAGGGTTGTAGTAAAAGAGAAAACTGCCAAACTGATTTTTTCAAAAAGCAGACGGACGATTTTTTTTTTGTTATGGTGATGATGAATTTGACAATTCATCGCTTATTCACAAAATTTGAAGTCGATTGAAGCATTGCGTGGGGTCATTTTAACTAAAAGGAGTAATATAAATTTGTTTATCTGTTTATGGAGGTAATGCCAAACTTTCCGAAGAAATGTTTTTCTATAGTTAATACACCTTGCAAATTTCAACAATTATTCCCTATGTAGGTGTCCTTAAGATTACCGTGTAATATGGAATTTAAATTTCTAAATTTACCTAAAATACTTTGCTGGTCGCACAATAATATCGTCAACATTAAAAAATAATTATATCAAGTGAGCTTTTAAATATAGCAATAATATTCCCGTTTCTATGACATTGACATTTCTGTGACGTTTTTTATTCACATTTTATGACATTTTAATGATTGAAATTTCAACTACATGTTGATCGATACATTACTTGTGAATTGTTTAGCGAGCTACTTCATCCTGTTAAATTTTGTTGCATCGTAAAAATTCACTCTCATCAGTTTTTCATAACGCGCCTAAAGAAGTATAACTTCAAAAATTAAAATTTGCTAGTTTTGAAATCAAATTATAAATTATCTGCGTTCCAATTGAAACAAGGAATCATTATTCTGACCACAGATTATAAACAAAAGGATAGAAGATAAAACAAAAATCCCATATAAAATCATAAAAACAATTGAAGCCAGTTTTTATGTTTTTTCTCTTTCTAAATTTACCATCGCCATATTGGTTAGAGAAATTTTGTAATTTGAGGTTTTAGTTTTTAAAAGTTTATACGAAATTTCTTGAATGAAAAATAAAAGTGTACTTTCAAAAAATAAATTTATTTGGTAAAATCATGCATAAGTGTTGTGTGTGTAAGTGCAAAAATACCAGATATAAAGTAAAAATTGAGAAAAAAGGGATTACATTTCACCGGTAAATAAATTTTTATTTGTTTACAAATATTTATAACACTTGTACACAATTATTTTAAATATTTTCGAATTTTTTACACTTATTTTGTTTGTACACATTAATAAAATCACTATGTTTTAAAATGTTCAAAATACAAAATTAAACAAAATGTATTTCATAAAATTGTAATTAAAGTAAAAATTTCAAGTTTCATTCACACAAAAATCTTATTTTGACCACGCATATAAATCGTCATGGCAACATGACGAAAGCAAAAAAAAAACATAGGCGTCCCGTTATATTCAATATTAGGGGAATCTAATGAACGAAATCACATATGAGAAAATTTTATTACAAGTGTATTGATCGTTTTTAAATTTGTTGAAGTCAGATCTAGCATTCCATATGACTTTATTACAAGTTTTAAAAGTCTTAATACTTTAGCTATGTTCTAAATTGGTATTTTTATGTTCATTATAGTAACTGAAAACCATTTTTTACACAACACACATAGCTAAGTATTATTATTATAATTATGTTGGTTCACTTATAACAATAACTTTTTTATATTAATTATGCTCCTTTTAATATATTTACCCTACGTCATTTACATAAATTATTACTAGTTGCATAAAACCTAAAGAAATATGCGACGCTACTGAAAAAAAAACCAAAGAATTTGTCAGCCATCATGAATTTTTCGGCCATCTTGGTTTTTGAATTTGCTTCACTATTTTTGTTTAGTTTCTGTTCTCTTTGTTATTTTTCTATGATTCTGACGGATACCTGTAATTTATAAATACACTTGTATAAAAAAACTCCTTGCGAGAATGGTGTACAATACCGAAAATTGGGAGAAACATTTTTGTATATCAAATTAAATTAAAATAAAGTTTAATTAATTTAGAATTGTAAATAAGGTTTATAATTAGCCCTAACATTTTCTTTATGTAATAAGGTAACGGTGGTCTGTTTGTGTTTGTGAGATTACATTACAATTTTTCTCTGAGCTTACCTCTAGTGGGTTGCTAATACCAGAGAAATCTTTTTACGTTTTGTGTTTGAAGAAAATTTTGTTAGTTGGAGAGAGATAGTATTAGACACGTGTCCAAAAAGAGTTTATGCATTTTTGCACTTGTTTATCTTTTCCTCTGCTTTTCCATACAGAGTTGGGACCGCTTGTCGATTTTTAGTTCAATTTCAATTTATTTACTTTTGAATTTTACATTGGATTATTATGATTATTGATATGTCTTGTAATTTTAGTATAATGACAATAATGAACTTATTAGTGTTAAGACGAATACTGATTATTAATACCAATTACTAAATGTATAATGATTCTGTTTTATATTTAAATACTAATGTTAATGTTAAATACTGGTGTTAATGTCCAAATACTAATATTAATGTGCTTTATGCCATACTTTATCGAAAGCTTACGTAGTGTCTAAAACCGCTGCAGAACAGTACTTTTTTGTAGTTTTGTGTTTCAGTAACTTTTCTGTTTCTGATTTCAGAAACGACTCTATGAACTTGTCGTACGGTTCCGTATTCTTCTCTAAATCCGAATTGATGATCAGGAATAATTTTGTACTCGTGCAAAGTTGGTTTAAGTATTTCGAGGAGCATTTTTTCGAATAGCTTAGACTGAGTCGGTAGGAAACTGATTGGACGATATTAGTTTACTTTTGTTTCATCTTTACCATGTTTTGGAATCATTTTGATTTGCGAAACTTTCCAGGTTTTAGGAAAGTAGCCTGTTCTCATTATAGCGTTGAAAATGTATGTTATTAGCATAGACATTCATACTAGATTTCTCATTTCGTTATAACTAAAGGAAAAAAAACAAAACTTCTGATAATTCCAATGTATCGTTGTGTTGTGTATTTTATAAGGCAATGATTTTAGAATGCATTGCAAATATAATACGTATATGCAATACACTATTAACATTTGAATGGAAAATTTTTATTTTTATTTTGTGTTTTTAGTCAAATGAGAAATCTATTATGATTGTCTATGTTATTAGTTTAATATATTATTCTTGAAGATTTTTGAGTATTTTGCCAGTTATCAGATCATGTCCAGGTGCTTTTCTTGGATCAATGTTTTCCTTGATTTTGTTTTCTACTTCGCGCCACTTGTATTTAATTGGCAGGATTTCTTCGGCTTCTGCATCATCAGGTATAAATTCGGGGCTTCTAGTTTGTTCATTAGGAATAAATACCTTACTAATATGTGGAGCGTTTCAGTTTCAGAAGTGTTGGTCGTTGCAGCTTACGTGTAGTTTTCCACAAAGAGTAATCTGTTGCTTCGGCCGCTGTGAGCTCACTGAGATAATGTTAAACCCCTTCATCACGTTCTTTTAATAAGGCCCTTTTCAGGCTTTTCTATTTGCAGGGCTGCTTATTGAGCGTTTTTCATTAACAGCTGATTAATATTCTGAGACGGTTTGTCTAAATTTAAGACTGTGCTTCATGGTGTCGCATCCACTGCAGCTTGGTTTAATACATCCGTTAGGCTTTGTACTGCTGAATCAATTTCATATTTTGTTTTTAGCGGGATATTTAAAAACTTTCTTTGTTTAACGTAGACTTGAATTGAGTCCAATTAGTATGTTGATTCGTCAGCAATCTAGGCGATAGTTTTAGAACTTGCGTCTTCAGTGATCAAGGTATTGGTTTTGCACTCCAAATTCAACCTTTTACAAATCAGGTCATCAATTTGTAAATGAAATTCATCTTTATTCAAAAAATAATCATCCTTCTCCAATTCAAATTCGCCTTTATCCAAATCAAATTCACCTTTATACAAAACATATTCATTCTTTTCCAAATCAAATTCAAATTGTCAAATTCAAATTCATCATTTATGAAAATATCACATTGAAATTAAAAACAACGGATTGAAGTCCTCTGACTCATTGCTAATTCGAATTTAGAATTTTTGAGATTCTTTGTGACCAATATTTTTCAGATTATTTCGAAATTATTGAAAATTTTCAAATAATTCCAAGTTTGTGATATTAGCCTGCGGCGTAAAAATTGTTTTTCTCGATTCAATCATGAACCATGAACACGCAATTGTTTGTATCGGTAGGCTGTGGAGGAACGAAGCTTGCTTGGCACCCGGTTTTTCCTCAACCCGCGAATGAATGAAAGAGTCTATCGCAGTTGCTCGTGAAATGAGTAGATGTTGTTTCTTTTATAGCAAAAGGACCATATACACCCTGCGCCATTGAAATGTTCGATTTCGATTATTTACTATTTCTTGCAATTCTCTCCTAGATTTTACCTCATTCGGTATTTTTTTTTTTGTTTTTTGTTTTTCAGCATATTTCACGAATTATTAGGTATTTAAAACCAAACTAAGGATGAAATATTCATTCGGTTTCAATTAAGTAGTCAAAGAGTTAATTTTACAAAGTGTCGCTCTAAATTAAATGCTAAAGAAAAAGCCAAAATTTTGCAAGCAAAGGCAATAAGTACACACATTCACAAATTGCAAGAGTAATTTAGTGTAGCCAAACAGCAATTAGAAAGTTTTTAAGGCACTATTCCGAAAATCAAACGATAATTTGGCTCTGATGCAAAGAGGAGAACTTCTGTTTCAATAAATCGAATTTCAGATATTTAGATCTTAAGCAAAGGTTTGCTACGGCTTTGGAGCTGAGAAGTTAGCTTCTAATAGCAACAACCAACACTATTTCAGTTCATACTGTTAAAATGAACTTGGTTTATATGCTTGTCGACCTGCGAGAAAATCATTACTGACAGCAAAAATGGCAGCTGCAAGCCTTAAATTCGCAATAGAATGAAAAAACTGAATGCCCAGGGACTGGCGTTGGTTCATATTCTCGGATAAACCCAAATTCAATATCTTTGGACCCGATGTAAGGACAAGGGTTCGCCGACGAAAAGGCAAACGATATTTAACAGAATGTATTTCGCCGACAGTGAAAAATTCACCATATGTTATGGCCTGGAGAGCCATAACAGCCTTTGGAGTTTGATCACTAAGCCTTCTGGATAGTTCAGAAAGCGGAGGGAAATATAAAAAAAATTATCGAAACCTGAATCGTGACTATTGAGGACCAGTATTCCACTCTTCCAGGACGATTACTCTCCGCGAGTTATTGATGTATTTGTGAAGTAAGAATGCTTAATTTTAATGTCTATTTTGTTTAGGTAGCCGAATTTAAAAATAGCTTGGTGATTGAGTCGTTACCCTGGACAGGAAATAGTCCTGACCTCAATATTGTTGAAAATATTTGGTCCTTCATGGGAAAGAATGAAAAGTCCCAAAGAGCGGAAAAACTTATAGAAAAAGTCTGGTTTGAAGAAATAACAATATATTATTTAATCAAACTTTAGAATTCAATGCTGATCGGGTTTAAGGCTATCATAAAAGCCAAGGGCTGGGTTATTAATCATTGATTTTAACAAGTTCAATTTCTCTCAAAATATTTTGGTTGAGATGAATTATTTTATTTCTGTTAATTCTTATTTTGAATAAAAATTACCATTGTCAACAAAAAACTAATTTTCAATTGAAAAAACTTTGTTAAAAACACTGTAAAGACCTACCAAATTGTTACGAGGTAGGGCGGTAATATTCCTTATTCGACGTTATGTAGGTCTAAAATGTCGGATTACCGTTCTTTTTATTTGAATATATTCGGAATAGTGTAAAAATTGTTTTGATAATCAGAATCTATCATTTTTGCCATCTACTTTTGAAGCAAACGGTGGTATTTCCAAAATTTACTTTTAAAATTCAAACCGAACATTTCAATGGCGCAGGGTGTATATGTCCATGTTAGGTTAGGTTAGGTTTGGGTGGCGGTCCACCAGGACCAGGCATAGACACAAAAAGGTCAGTAGCCATACCACAATTTAAAAATTTTCCTCCAACTCATTGAAACCACTTTGAGCTTGCTATGAAGCGCTGGATACTCCTGACGTCCATCCTGCTAAGCTCCGTCAGGTCGTTGAAAAGGGGGTGTCCCTAGAAAATTCAGTCTGTTTCGTGCCAGACGAGGAAAGGTGCAAAGAAGATGAAGTACTGTCTCCTCCTCCTCTTCGTCCTCGCAACTACGGCATTAGCCATGTGAGAAGAAACGAAGTCTACTCGCATGTCTGCCTATGAGATAGTGCCCCGTAATCACTCCAACAACCACACTGATCTCCGCTGAAGTATGTCCATTGATTGATTGATTGATTTAGTGTGTACGACCAAGCCTAAGGCAAGTTTCCCGGATACGCCGGGTCCACCGTACACCCTCTTACGAATAACAAAATCGAGGGAAAGGAAAGGTATGTTAGTAGCAGAGACTCAACCCGGTTCCAGACACCATGGCGGTTGATAGTTAGTAAATAAGACAACACAAGACAACACAATTTCTAAACTACATGATTGTTAACTGCTTGTTGTTCCTGGAGCGTTGAGTCCGGCTATACCTTTGTTACTGAAAATTAGGATTAAATTTAATCCCTTTAAGAATGATTAATTCTGGAGCAATCTTAAATTCTGAAACAAATTAAATTATTCATCAGTATACTTAAAATAAACCCCTCTAAACACCTAAGATTTTATTAATTTAAGTATACTTAAAATTACATCCGCATCAATCCTAGCCTAGGCCACTTAAATAATTCAATAAATAATTTAAAAAATCCTCTAGTTGGCACCCCTACAAATTTTAACAATTAATTAATTTCATCAGCTTACAAAATTAACACAATTTTTAATTTCAGCTTCTTCACTCCTTGTTGATCCTGGAAGGTTGATTTAAGCTGGAATTTAATTCTGAAACACGGGATTAATCTAATCCCCAATAATTACTAATTCTGAAACTATAATCTATACTTGAAATTAGCTTCTTTATTAGAAAGGATTAATTTTAATCCCTCTAATAATGATTAATTCTGGAACTGAGTTATATTCTGAAAATTAACTTATTAATCAGTGAACTAAAAAAGGAACTCCTTTAGATACTATTCACATATTAACAAAAATAACTGATAAACAAAATCAATAGGGTGCCAGTCCTTCCCGGAATCCCAATTTCACCAATCCGATCCAAAAAACTACAGTTTAACTCAAAACTACTATTATAAATGAACCATTTTCGTGAACCTGCCACTTAAAGTATAGAAGTTTCATCTGTGATGACTTTTCTGGAATGAATTACAATTAATATCACCAGTACCCAAAATTAAAGTTATAAGAACTAATTAGTTTCTAAAGTATGAATTCAGTTTAGGAATTCCGTGCAGTTCAGTAAAATTAACTACCCCGTATTAAAAATAATCATGCTTAAATAAACAAAAAATTTTTATATATGAACAGTGAAATCTCGAAACAGCGCAGCCAAAGGAACCGGAGAAATGTATTTAATTATTTAATAATTTAATTTAGTTGTGTATTTACATCTGCAAAGTTTTATTATTTTATTTCCTTATTAACCATATATTTTCACATAAACACTTATCACTTTGGCGAATATAATTTCCTTGCGAAATTACAATTTCCTTAAATCAGTATTCACTATAACGAGACCTCACTGTATTACATACGATAGTTTCTGGTTCAACTCAAATTTACTCGATAATACAAAGTAAACAAATCCCATTAGAATCGAACACAAGAAACTTTTAATTCTAATTAAATTTCCAATTCAACTCAAAATTACTCGATTATACGTAGTATAAGAATCTTATTTGAATTGAATACATGAAAATTTTGCGTTGTGTAGTTCACTGTACATATATAAAGAGCACTATAAACACAAAGAATACAACAACGCCAAGTAAAAATAATAAAATCGTATTACAGTACAAAACTAAAACCACCAACGCACATAGAGAAAACAAACGTTTTCATATAATCCTTCACGTGCGCAGCAGGAAAAGTATCGATGTGTACATAGTGTGTTTTGGTACATGCCTTCTCTATATTATATACATATATAATAGGCTTCACTATATTATATATTACTGTATATATTTCCGAAAATAACCTCGTACACTACACATACACGACTGTGAATACAATTCAGAAGCAAATATCAACAATCGAACACTATAGAACCAATGTTGTCTTGATAGAAATTATATAATAGAAATTATATTCTTTTTATGTATATAAATAAAGAATATATGTGTTTGTGTCGTTTCCACATAAAACAAAAAATACAACACATACATAATCTCGTAAGAGGAAAGAGAGAAACCGAAAACTTGTATATTCATGTACAGAAACAGAAATTTAATGCGTAAATTTATTTATTCGACCTTAATCAAATTTAAATACGAGATAATGTATTTGACCATTCGAACTCTATGCACCAACTACACAAATTTAAGACATGCATTATTAAGCGAGAAAGCCAAAATTTGACTTGTCTCGCTATAAATATGAAAATAAAAATAAAAATATAAAACAATGCCTGTTGAATGCATCCCGATGGATTGCATTCTATCCATATTTAAATTTTCACTATTCTTATTCCCACACTTTTACTTAAATAACTTAAATTAAAATAAATTATATATAAATTATATATTTAAACACTTTACACTACATTAGAAAATAAATAAACTAAAAATTAATTAAATTAAAATTTTCTCGAAGAAGACGACAAAAACACGTCCTTCTTCTTCGAGCGTCAACGACCGACCTGATCTCCGCTGAAGTATGTCCATGTTACTAAAATCAAAAATTCTCAATAATACTCTATATTTTTGTATTTCTAAATTATTTAAATTTTCATATTACTAAAATTTACATTTCCATATTCGTTAATTTTCCAAATTTCCAAAATCTTAAATTAAATGTTTAGTATTAAATGTCTAAATTAACTAGGTTAGGTTAGGTTAGGTTTGGGTGGCGGTCCACCAGGACCAGGCATAGACACAAAAATGTCCGTAGACATACCACAAATTAAAAATTTTTCCTCCAACTCATTGAAACCACTTTGAGCTTGCTATGAAGCGCTGGATACTCCTGACGTCCTTCTCGCTGAGCTCCGCCAGGTCGTTGAAAAGGTGTGCCCCTAGAAAATTCAGTCTGTTTCGTGCCAGACGAGGACAGGTGCAAAGAAGATGAAGTACTGTCTCTTCCTCCTCTTCGTCCTCGCAACTACGACAGTAGTCATGTGAGAAGAAACCAAGTCTACTCGCATGTCTGCCTATGAGACAGTGCCCCGTAATCACTCCAACAACCACACTGATCTGACTCCGCTGAAGTGAGATCAGCTGTTTGGATCTCGCCAAGTTCAACTTTGGCCAGATCTGCCGAGTTATTACGCATGAGGTACTATTTGACCATCTGTCATTTGTCAACTTACTGGCTTCCTCCTGAAGCAGCAGTTTACATACCGCAAGAGGCATTTCAATATCCTTTTTGCTGTTTGAAATGTGGTGCGTTGTACCACGTCGAGCCAGTTCATCGGCTTTAATGTTCCCCGTACTAACGAAATGCCCTGGCACCCATATGATATGGATATTGAACTGATCTGCCATCTCGTTAAGAGATGAGAGACCGTTCTGGACTACTTTCGACGTGAGAAGGTGTTATTGAAGCGCTTTAATGGCTGCCTGACTGTCCGTATATATGCGAATATCACAAGTCACCACCGTAAGCAGCTGCCATTGGTCGTTTAAAGAACCAAATTTATTACAGTTCATTATCTTACCAAAAAAATGTTTGATGATGTAAACAATCAAATTTGTTTTTTTTTTATTAAACCATGCGCCCATATGGTAGTTTTAGAATTAAAGCCGATTTTATTTTTAACAAGCTATTATATAGTATGTATGTTTAAGATCAGGATCCTGGGAGACACTCTGTACGTATTTTCCAATATGAATCGGAAACATTTTATTTGCCAATGTTTTTAAATATTTTTAATTTGAAAAATACTTAACAACTTTACATATTTGAAGTGTGCCAATCTCCAGAGCAAAACTTAAAATAATTAATGTTCATAACTACTTAAAGCAATATGGGTGTTTTGTTCAGATAAAATTCAAAATGGTCATAATAAATCAGTCAGCGCATTCCATTTACCACATTTTAAAATTTAATTGTTTTTAATAATTCAAAAAGAAAAATTAAAATTCCTTGTGGAAAATTAATTTCCCACATCGGTGTTTGTATACTTCAAATACATATGTACATTGAAATTCAATAAAAAAAATCAAAATACAGAAAAATGTAATTCACAATATTTTCATGTTCTATACTTATTATAAAAATAGAATTATTCATTTTAATATTTTGTTTATTCATGTGTATAATATTTGCTAAGTTGTTAAACAATTAAACTCGATTGGTTTGGTGTCATACTAAATCTAATCTTAGAACAGTAAATATCCAATTGGTACGCTCCATACAATTGAGTGTCCATTTGACACAATTTTTATTTTTTTACATTGGTTCTTCATTCTGCACACACCCGCTTGTTATAATTATAAGCAATTGTAATTTATTTAGAAACTTTTAACTTGTAATGAAGAAGGTGCCCGTGCCATACATAATTTCTACTAAAAAATGTGAAAAAATATTTATGTGAAAAATGGAAAATAAACAATCTTGAATATCAAGTTATATTTTAAGGCTGATAAAAATATGTATCTGTAAATACACAAGTGTGTGTGTGTTTAATTCTATTAATAATATTGTAATGTTACTACTAAAATAGTAAGAAAGAATTCATCAATTTTAGATTAGTTTCAAATTTGCCGTTTATTTAGATTTAAGGGTTTCTCAAAATATATCATCATTATTTTAAAAGATTCTACTTTTTTCTATCTCACTTAATCATTTTTACTTGCTCGTAACTGCTTAAATTAATTATTTATTTAAAATATTCACCAAACTAAATGGGTCACACATGTTCATTCATCTAAATTTCTTTTGTTGCTAAAAAATTCGTAAAATAAATCATAAAAATAATAATTAATGGAAGTAGAACAAACAAAACCGAAATACAAATGTAAATACTGTAAATGTACGCGAAAGTCAGCACTTTGCTGTCTTAATATTTGATTTAAATATGTTTATCATTGCAGCCAGTTGCTTCTAATCAATCCAAAATTTCTGATGGTATAATTTTCATGTGGTTATCATTTTAAAAAAGCGCATTAGCGAGCATAACAGACACAATGTTGCTATATCAATTTGTATTTTTGTCAAAAAAAAAAAAGCACTTTTTATGAATTTTTTTTTTAAATAATCCCCTTGACACAGAATATATAATAAAGAATTAAAATTAATTAATGATATTTTAAGTATCTGAATACTTGTCACAAACATTTGCCTTTGCAATTTTTTCGAGTGAAAATGGTTATTTTCTATTCAAATATTGGTTGAAACTCAAAATTTTACTTTAAGAAAAAATTTGAAGATCGTAGAATGTTACTTGATCTAAAATGAAACAAAAAAGAAACAAAAAATCATTGAGTATTTAGTTTTTGTTTATAAAAAATTTAAAGAAAAACAAAATTGGAAAAGCAAATGCTAATTTCAGATTATTACTCATCATTTCAAACCTACTCTTTTCCGTTGATAAACTTACTTCCAAAAAAATTAATATTCATGGTTTACGATTTTATTTTTTGAAGGTGTAAGAAACGTAAAAAATGTATATTTATACTTTAAAATAAAAGACAATGACTGTAGTACGTGGGATGGTTGGGTGTCTAGTTCATTAAGAAATATTTCAAATAGCTAGAATTTTCTTAATGTTAACAATAATTTCAAAAATTCTAATTAAACGCTAATTATTTGTATATGCAGTCAATTTACAAACAATACTTAGAATTATTTAATATTTTGTGCTCGATCGATTAGCAATAGCTACGTTAATTAGACGAATCGCATTATATTTTGCACATTCTCTATATACTCGTGTAATATAAATGTACCTAAGCAAGACTTTAAAGATAATATAATATGTTGATAATAAATAATTTATGTAGGAAGCTAATGGTACTTAACCATAGGCCTTCCATCAGACGATGCTTTTTTTGTGCGCTTAAACGAGTGCGACATAAAATAAAAGTGCTAGTGTTGTATCATGGAATATACAAAACCGCATGGAATAAAAGCGGATGCATTTTTGTTGGAAAACTGTTATTTTCAAAATATGTTTGGGTTCGACTCTTTTTCAGGGACGAGTGGCAGTTCCAACATATTTTTCGAAGGTAAGGTAAATATATTGGCCTGGCTCCGTCAATGACGTCGAAACTTGTCTAGTTTTATGAAAACAAAATCACAGTTTCTGAGTGGTTTTGGAAAGAAGATATGTTTTTAGTTTGACGAGCGGTTCTCGGAGCAAGGTTTTGCATGATTTGTCACGGTTGAATGATAAGTGTGTCGCTATTTGGTAAAGGTGAAAGAGGATTTTGGGCGAGGAAATTACCGGCTAGCGTGATGGTTTTTTCACAATTGCTTCTGGATCCAATTAATTGAGTTAATTCTGGCAATGAGCGCAGCTTTGAACTGTCGATGGAAGCCTCCTATTCAAGCCATTAGCTTGAATGGATTTTCTTTCACTATTGCTCCGATTGCTTCTGGCTAAGCTTTAAACTGTCGATGGAAGCCTCCTATTCAAGCCATTTGCTTTTGGATGGTAAGCCGTGGTACGAATACGTTGTGATCCGAGAAGTTTTGTTAACTCTGAGTGAAAAGTTTAAACCTTGAATTGCGTTCCCTGATCAGTCGTGATGTGGAGGGCACACCCAATTGTGGTAAGTAGTTGCTACTAAAATAATATTGAAAAATTCCAAACTCATAAAAGTAAGCTCTGCGTCCTACAAGTTTTCACGTTTACACATTATGTTTAAAGATGGTAAAAAACATTGTATATCACGAAAAATGTGGATAATAATCTCTAAAATCGGCTCCGTTCGAATTGACAATGATTAACACAGAATCGCTTTAGTAATTTATTTGTTTGTTGAATACATTAAAACAAACAATGAAATTTACAAAATATTAACAAACTTATGAAGTCAAATCTGTTTTATTATGAAAATCATTAAAGATTTGGGGAACTACTTTAATTTTTTCAATCATTTCAGCATCTAAATATAGGAATTGCAATATTACCGACGACTTTGATCATTTAAAGTTGACCTTAATTTGGTGCCCTTTCTGCCTCGTGTGACGAATTGTTAATCAATTTAATATTGCTACTGCTCAGTATACTTTCCTTTTATTTCTTACGTGCATTCTTGGGTTTTTTTGTGTTTGAATCTAATATTTGTTTAATGACATTATGAAGCTCCTCTTTTATTAGGTGGTTGTGGTATCTTTGATTCTTGCACACATTCAAGATGGTTTTCATTATCACTATAATAAGGTGTATGTTCGTTAGCATCTTCAACGCATACATTTAATAACCCACTGTGTGCGTTATAAGCTTTGCTATAGTTGCTTTAGATGTCTGATTAAAAATGTTATTGTTCTCAAAACCATTCACAAGTACTGGGTCATCTGAAGTACGGAGAAATTGTAGGACGATTTCGTTCGTCGTTCTTGAATCGATCGTTAGTGTCTTCTCCTTTCCAAATTGCGAAATAAAATGTCGCAAATTTCATCATTTTTTAAGGAAGATTTTTGAAAAATTTGATAACTTTTCGAATTTTGCTTATTAATGCTCACTTAATTGTGCCACTCTGCTCTGCTCGCCAAAACACAGTCGTATTTTAAGATCACGTGTAGCAATGTAAAAATTGATGCGTATTTTCTAACTGAAAATATAAAAAACATTTAGTTGAATTTATGTCCTTTAGAAAGGCGAAAAGTTCCCTAATGTTTTTACATTTAAAATTTGACTCTTTGTTAATATTATATAATACCAGAGCTTACTGTATAAATAAGAGCCTCCAGTATCGACTGTATTTTTTACTAAGCTTAAAATAAGATACATAAAATTTTTTCTTTACTATGAACGAATATGGGAAAAGGGTTATTTTCATTTACAGTTTTAGTTTATTAGAAATATGAGCTTTTGTTTTGTTTTTATACGAAAATGTTCATGAAACTTGTAATGTTATTTGATTGAAAAATTGAGTCTTGAAAATGTTTATTTCTAAGTGAAAATCGTCATGAAAAATAAGGTACTTTTGAAATTTTAAATATTGTTGTTTTTGTAATAGGCGTCATCAACATAACTCGAAATTTATAAACAATACAGTAATCATCTCTTTCATAGCCTCCATTCAAATTTGAATTCGAATATGTTTTTCTATAGTTATTTTGAATTTGCAAAGCATGCTAGACTGTTTTAATTTTTTGTTTTCTTCGTAGTATTGATTTGTTTTTTTCTGTTTGCTCTTTCTGATTTATTTTATTTTAATTGTTGAGCGGAAACATGTTGTCTTTTTTCTTACCATTGGTTTTAGATGTGGAGATATGATGTCGTCATTAAACTGAATTTTCTCTTTTTAATACACATTGTTGTTGTTGTAGAATGTTTTTTAATTTAATTTCCCTTATTTTCTTTTGATTATTGCTGGAAAATAGGGAAATTTGAGCATCTGTGTTTTAAATGAGTAAGATATTGAGTTGTCTGTTAACGATTTCTTAAAAAATTATTTAACTGGGTTTAACTTTTAATTCATATTTTATCGTCAATCGAAATCGCGTTTTTTCATATAAACACTATGAAAATAAATGAATTTTTAGTGTTTCTATATCCCTTATTTTAAGTTCATTTTTCACATGCCGGCTCTATTCATATCAAGATGGTTCTGATAATACAATCAATTTGTAAAGTTTTAAAATCTAAAAATTATGTGCTTTATTTCGATTATATTCTAAATTTGAATCAATTAAAGTTCTTCTAATGAAGGTTCAACTCAACAAAACTTACTTAGAGTTACCGCCGAATCTGTCATCAAAGTATTTAATGTGATGTTTGATTGCGGGTCTTTTATTTGCTCCTTCATAACTAGCACTATTTCAGCCTACAAATCGGTGGTGAATACTTCGTCAAGCATACATCAGTAAGTAATCAATGGAAATCAATAAAATCAAAATCGTTAATGTTTGTTGTTTTTTTTTTGTTGTCTCTATCTCTGCAATCTTTTTCCGGGGCTCAAGGCACTCCTAACTTTCCGCAGTTCCCTTTTAACGTCCTACCTTACGCTGTTGCCAGCCAACTCGAGGACGTACGGCTATAGACTCGCTTTTTCTTAAACCACCTGCACATTGCATTGCTTCATGCCAGCCTATATAGTACTGATATGAAAGGTGGGCCAGCCCATGAATTCCGTACTCTCAACAGGCGATAGATGTGTTCATCGTTATCACCGATCGTAATAAGATGATGAAAAATCTCTTTTGCATCCCGCCCCTATAGGGATTCAATCCCGGTACCTTCCGATCCAACCGCCGTAGCTTTACCCACTGCGCCGTTTGGTTGGTAGTCGTTAAAATTATCACAAGAACCTTGTTTAAAAAATTGCAAATAATATACCCATGTAAATTATACTCCAAAATGACCTTCGTACTATTTTTCAAGTTGAAGGCCTTCGTTGAATATGATATTTTTTATGATGATCTCTTTCTTTGATCTGGTATATTTATCACATAAACTTGACATAAGGTGGTTACGTTGTTTGAAATGAAGTATGCAAAGCGGCGATGCATTTTTCTCGCAAAGTAATAAAATTACTTAAAAATAAAAAACATTTGATGTATGTAGCGTATTATTTCTAAATATATTATGTATTTGTTATGGGTATATATGTACAGGTGAGTGATTTAAGTTGACTTACGAATTTTATCAGACATAGTTAATGGGACTTTTGTTTGGTTAGGGACTAACAATATGAGATATTCTTTTCTTCTTCACATCTTGTTTACACGCAAATATTTGGTTCTATATTAAAAACCTTAACAATTTTAGAACAAGTTTTGTAAAACGCAAGCGGTGCAGTAGCGTATAGTGTCGTTTTATGAACTACAAATTAGAGCTGGTAAGTAATATAATAGAAAAAAAAATGTATTATATAATAATTGTGCATATATTTACAAGAAAAAAAAATAAGGAAAACAAAAGTGTATTCCTTAGAGGTAAAATCGGTAGTTTTGAAATATGTTGCCGATGGAAGCAGTCAGTCGGCAGTTGGTCGTCAATTTGATATACCAAACTGAACAGTAAACGAGTGGTGTAAAAATCAACATATTCGGGGGACCTTAGAACGCAAAATGGACGTCGTCGCAAGACCACAAAAAGAGGAGATTCCATCATTGTAAGAAATTACTACCAAATACGAGACTGTTCGCTCCAGCGATATTGAATGATTTCAACATCAATAATAATAGAAATCTTTCTGTTTGTACCACAAAAATGGAGCGACGAGAGTAAATCTAATATGTTCTCTTCTGATGGAATTCAATTTGCTTTCGCCCAGTCAATAATAGAAATGATGTCAAATAACAGATTTTCATTATTAAGAATGACGGTGGAAATTTTATGGTGTGGGATATTGTTGGACCACTTCACCGAATAAATGGTACGATAGATCGGTATGTCTAGGAACAAATATTGGACACATGCAGGCTTTCTCATGCGAAGCAAGTAATGGCTGACTGGGTGTTCTAACAAAACATCGATCCCAAATACACGTCCAACCATATGATTAAATACTTCTAGAAGGAAAAATCCCAGTCCTGAAGTAGCCAAGGTAGAGTCCCGATCAAACACTTGTAGGAGGAGCTTTATAGATGTATTCGAACATAACATTTCACCAAATTGAATGCCCATTCAGATTTTTTAGAACTATAGTAGAAAAATTCTCATTAGATCGTTTAGTAAAGCTGGTTGACTCCATACCGTCACGATGCAATGCCGTAATTGCGGCTAAAGGCTATGCAACAATTATTTATAATTTTTTAGTTGCCTGCGAAATAAATAATATTATTTTTTAATGTACAATGTAGCTAACACAATCAAAAATTAGTTGAAAAATGTTTTGATTCAAAAAAGTTATAAAACAAAAACCATTCTTCCGGTGACTTTTTAGCAATACGTATACAAACATATATTGAGAGGCGTTTCTTCACAATAGTTCACTAAAATGTTTTTTTTGGAAACATCAAAATTTTAAGCGTGTTTAATAAATACCTGCTTTCCTTAACATTTTAAAGATAAAAATAGGTAAACCAACGATCTATTGGCAAAGTCGTTTATAATTTTCGAAATTCCATGTAACTTTCAGACATCTAGCACTTAATAGTTTAATAATTTTTCGATAGTTTTTCTCAGCACTATTCAAAACTCGACCAGCATATGCGATAGTTAAATCGGTTCAGTTCCACATCCAACAAGGCCAAGAATGCTTTAATTTTATATGGATCGGATTTAATGAGTTATTATCATATACTACTGTTATCAAAAAGTAGTAAGACCTTCTCATTTAAATCACGCGGGCTTATTCAAACCAGTAATTTTTTTTTAGGTTGGTGGCACCCTGACAGATATTTGTGTCCAATTTCGTGTCAATGTGTTTACTAGTTAACGAGATATGCTTGTTTATTTTCATCTAAAAAAGTTCATTTTTTAAGTTTTAAAAAAGTTCAGCAAAGAAATCGCATCAAATTTTGCTTTAAAAACGGGATTTCAGCTTCCAAAACGTTGGAAAAGGCTTTTGGTGACAATGCATTGCCAGAGCGAGTAAATTATTGAGTGCGAGTTCGCGACAATATTCTGCTGAAAAATTTTCAGCAGGCAACCAATCAATGTAGTCTATTTCGTAAACAAATTTCCCCTTCCGAATAAAATATTTTTAAATCGCATGCAATCCTGCTGAAAATTTTTCCGCAGAATATTGTCGCGAACTCGGACTGATGGTATAAATTATTCAAAGAAGTCAGAGAACGCATTGAAGACGATGAACGTCCCTGCCGTCCTTCGACATCTATCATGTCAAATCGTTGATTGACAATTAAAGATCTTGTTGACATTACGAACTGCGGATAAATGTTGGTGTCATGGAACACCATACAGCTCTCTTTAAACCAGCTGTTCCTCTTCTCCCCGAGATCTAAATTATGTGCTCCGGTGAGTCTGCAATCATTAAGGGTTAAGAAGTATTCCTTACTCCATCGGTTGATCCCCACAGAGGGCTGGCCATTTATATCCGTGAGGATTTCCATTATTCTACCCAAATCCAAACTAAAATCAACGATTTTAACTTTTATGGGTTGAAATCCGGATCTCGAAATACTGCCCCTTTCTTTGCTGTCTATACGGAAGTCGAAATATTCCTAACAACGCCGCTCACTATGGGTCCTATTATTTGTCTGACTACTTTGTGCCTAGCTCTTGAAAGTGACAACTTACCGAAGTTTGCTACATTTATATTTTCGAATTGTCAGTACGCCCCTTTATTTTTGTCGGACAAGTCAGGTAATAAAATCACGGACATGTATGATTTTTGTCCAACCAGTATTAATAAATTAAAGATTATCATAAAACAGGCTCTAAAGCGTCGGACTGCGAAATTGACCCATGTATATTTTGTCGGAGAATCTTACCTCTTGATTTTAAATATTTTTAAACGATTCTAAAAAAAAAATTAGCTAGCTGGGTATGTATAAATTTTAAAAAATCATTATTTAGAGTTTTTTACGATGTACACGCTTGACGCCCACACGTTTCATTCAATAATCTTACAACTACAATTTGAAAAAAACAGGAGTTCCATAAAGTTTTGGTGGATCGTAGGGGAACTACTAGTAGACTAAGCATAATTAAGCCACACATGCATTTCTAGAGCAGTATTTATCAACGACATCATATGCTGACGGGCACCTAGACTAATTTTAAAATTTTAAAATGTAGAAGTAAAGATCGTAATTTTTTTTTTAAATAAAAATGAAGCATCAATCTCTTACAAAATAAATATGAGAAAAATTATTATTTTAAAATTTTAATCTAGTCACAGTCCATTATGGTCGCCTCTAATTAATCTCTATTAATAATTATAGGACAATATTGTATAATAAGTATTATATAATATTGTCCTATAATTATTAATAACCATAATTCGAAACGTAATCCCAAATTATAAATTATTGATTTTTATTGTCTACGCAGCCTACTGGTCAAATGAATTTAATTAACATTATTCATCTATCATCTACCTTCTAGTTTTATTCACTACAATAAGGAGATGAACCCCAAACCAACACAAGAACAATGATTATACTATAGAAAATGTAATTATAGAATTCAATAAAAATTAAAAAACAAAAATGAAAAATGAATAACAAAAACCAAAACAAAGCTGCCAACCATCAAAAACGCTATGATCCGAAAATTAATTTAATTTATTATAAAATCTTTAATTAAATAATATTCGGTTAATTTGATCAATCTGTTAAAAGTGTGAAACATAAATTTGTGAGCAAAATTAATATCATTAGGGCCCGTTTTAAAATTTAAAGTGTTTCTATTCGAAATAATTCTGAGACTTTCTCAAATTAATCTCTTTCTTGCGATTTTTTCTTTAAGTGGAATTAAGGCGTTTTCAAATTGAGAAGAATATTTAGTCTATAATGTGCATTGACTTAGGGCTGTGTCGTTCTTATCACACCGAATGTCACTTATTGTTTTTTTAATTTAATTCTAAATTTGTCTGGCCAATATATTTATTATATATCATACATATTTCAATATATTACCAACACGGATTTTCAGACAAAACATTACGACTTTTAAATTTATTTATTTTATCTTTAATTTTTGAAAAAATTGACTAGTTTTGTTGTTCATTTTCAATTACACCAGCAGGCTTAAGAATTTGTTTAATTTTTTGTGGATAGTAAACATTTTTGATAACCCGTCAGAATCTACTTCTACATATATAATAAACTTCTATTATATGAGACTCAACTAAATTGTCCAACTCATATTTGGTGTCACTAATAATCTATATAATAGGATAATCGTTGTCTAGAAGAAAGTTAACAATTTGGTCAATATTATCATTATCAAACTGTTGGTCGCTCAATAATTGTCTTGACATCCTAAATTTTTCATCGCACTGCGATGATTACATGTTCCTTATGTCGTCTTTTGGTCTTGAATCATTGGTTAATGTTCCAACTCGAGTGACATCATCATCATCCACTTGCATTGATCATTTTTTTGCTCGTCTTAGATCAAATGATCTTTCATGTCTCAAGCCATCTGCAATCGACCTTAAGATTTCAGATCATCACTTCATCGAGATATTATTCAATTTTAATACAGCTTTGCCATCCCGTACTAATTTTTATTGTGGTCAGATAAAAAAAATTAATATGGTATTGTTAATTGAACTTGTCGAGCAGGTTGACTGGACGTCTGTTCTAAAGCTAGATGATCCGTCTCAAGCTCTTGATTCATTTTTTAGCAATATTTCGAACATTTTGAAGCAGTGTTATGTTTACTCTAGGGTAAAAAATATTAAGCTGTTACAGCCATGGATCTCATATCATCTTGCTAATCGAATTAAAAAAAGGAACCAATTTCGCAAAAAGTTAAAGAAACATCCCAATGATATGAATCTAAGCGAAACATATGATCGTATTTGCAGACAAATTAATGTTGATGTTAGGAGAGAAAAGGAAACGTACTATATGAATCGTTTCTCCATTAATAGAGGGGATGTCAAAAAAAATTGGAGCCTTGTTAATGAAATTTTAACAAAAAAGGTTAAACCAACATCGATTAATAATATTTCATCCGACAGCGGTTCTCTGCTTACAAATGAGGTTGACATTTCTAATGAGTTCAACTACTATTTTACGAGCGTAGCCGATAAGTTAAGGACTAAATTTTTCGCGAATGTCATACCCATAAATTACAACCTTCCTTATGATTACTGCTCGAAAACATTCTTCATGACTCCGGTTTCTAGAAGTGAAATTTTAGCTATTATTGAGTCGTTGGAGCCTAAAGAGTCTTTAGATATTGAAGGGTTTAGTAATAATATTTTGAAAGCTATTTCTAAATATATCAGCCATGTTCTTGCCCATATATTCAATCTTTCCTTTGAACAGGGAGTAGTACCTAAGAGGCTTAAATTTGCCACTATTGTCCCCATTTTTAAAAGTGGTGAGCATAGTGATAAGGGTAACTATAGACCCATTGCGCTCCAGTCAGTTATTCTCAAGGTTCTGGAAAAAGCAGTCAAAAATAGAATTACCATATTTCTTGAACAATGTAAAACACTAAGCGTTCACCAACATGGGTTCCGCCAAGGTATGAGTACTGAATCGGCTTTGTTAGATTTTTTGGATATTATTCATAATGGTTTAAATAATGGTAAGATCTGTGCTGGTCTGTTTATTGATGCTTCTAAGGCATTTGATATGGTAGATCATAAACTTTTACTATCTATTCTGTTTGATGTTGGTTTTAGAGGTGTTTCGAACAAGTGGTTTGCTTCCTACCTAGATGATAGAGCTGTGAGGGTTAGAGTCAATGACACTTTCAGTGATTTTAGAGCTGTGAACGTGGGGGTGCCGCAAGGATCAGTGCTTGGCTCTTTGCTGTTTTTAATTTATACGAATTCTATTTTCAAACTAAATTTGAATGGTCACAGTACTGGATTTGCTGATGACTTAGCTTTAGCTTATTCTGCGGAATCTGCCAGCGATGTAATTTCTATGACCAATGCTGACCTAGTGGTCTTACATAAATGGTTCGATAAGCACTTCCTGATATTAAGTGAAAAAACTAAGTTTATGTGGTTTAAAATTTCTGGCATTTCAGCAGCTGCTAATCACTCCCTGGTTACATATCATAGTGGTTCTAAATGTACTTCTGTTAGTTGTCATGCGGATTGTCTTAATATTGAGCAAGTCAACTCTTTTAAGTATCTTGGTATTCATTTGGACACTAACCTTAATTGGAAAACTCATATATCGAAGTTAAAAAGTTACATGGCATCTGCCTCACGTATTTTTTACCTCCTACGTGATCTTTGCCCAGTTTCTGTGCTTAAAATTACTTTTTGTGCTTTGGTGATGTCTAAATTGGAATACGGTTTGTCTTGCTGGGGTGGATGTTATCCAACTACTTTAAGACCATTGTATGTACAACAGAAAATGATTTTGTGAACAATTTTGAGGAAGAATAGATTGGAGCCATCTTGGCCCTTATTCAAGTCGACTAATATACTACCTCTTCAACATTTGTATGTTTATAAGGTTTTAAGAGTTTTTTTAAACGCAGTGGTCAGCATGTAATTAGAAGTGATGCACGATATAACTTTCGCACTAATAATCGTTTTCTTTATGTTGTTCCCGGGTTCCGTTGTGAGCACTTCCGGCGCTATATTGTTGTTGCGGCTCCAACATTTGTTAATGCACTTCCTGAATACATTAGACGTCTTATTTGTTCCAAACATTTCTTATCCTGCGTCAGAAATTGGTTATTCGAAACATCAGGACAGCGATTTTGGTCGCAAAATGAGGATTGATTTGAGGATTACCGGAAGGCAATAGTATTGGTAAATTGTATTGGTGTTGAATGTGCATTTTTTCTTTCAGTTTTTCGTTTAATATGATGCAAATAAAAAAGATAAAATGACGCGAGTAATAGGGATAACATGATACAAATAAGAAGAATAAGCTCAGAAGAGAACGATTGAGAGGATGTATTAAGAGAGACTGAGACAGAACAACAAATTCCGAAGAAGAAAAAATTAAAATTATTACGAAGCGAGAGAGACTGAAAATAAAAAATATTAACCAAAAAAAACAAAAAAGCTAGAAAACAAAACGATTTTGTTTAGCAAAAACATCTATAATTCCAAGACGAACTATTCAAAATTTAAAGGTACAAAGTGACCACTGGTTATTGTGTTGGTTGTGTACATATAGACTTTCAATAATAAAATTAACCAACACTAATATAATTTGTTTTGGTATTAGAAAACAAAAAATACATTAGAAACAACAACAATTTACATCACGGCAACGCCGTATAATAATATCGAATAAAACAAGACCTATTTATGTGAATGTTTGAACAACAAAATAAATTACAACAACAATCAGCATATTTCAATTTTGTTGAGAAAAATTTGTAATGTATGGATGTAAACATTTGGATATTTTTTTCTTCTCTAGAATATAAGTCGAGAATTATTTTTTCGATATAGGTTTTATGTTTTTAATTCTCCTGTTTTTCTGTTAACATAAATAGTATTTTATTTGTTTGAGCTTGAATTAAATAATTCAAATTACGTTTTGAATTACTTAATTTTTCTGGTTAGTGCAATTTTTGTTGTAATTTACAAAAGTACTAAAGTAGTTTTTAGCGTACAAAATACGCTAAATATTTGTTCGTCATTCGTTATTCGAGATAAATGTTTGAAGACAATGATTCGCTTGCCCTTTACCTAAACATGTCAGTGTAATAAATAATTAAATTTATTTAGTTTTAATGAAATAATTTAATTAATTGTACACCAGAAAACAAGATGTCATATGTTTGTCGTACAGATGTTTTCGATAATGCACTGTGCGTAGTGTGTTACTGTGTTAAGTGTTTGACAGGAAAAAGATTTAACCTACCTTTATAACACTAGTAGACCAAAAAGTAACACATTTCATTGTTTTAGAAAACACAATAATCGTACATATTTAAATGCTTTAAACACGTTAAATATAAAAGTATTAAGGCACAATTCAATTTTCAACATCAAGACATCTTGTAAATTTATATTATCTTAATTATTTTTTTATTAAATTCAAAAATGAATTTGTTCTAATACAATATTTTTGTCAAGAGTGTAAAAATAAAAAGTAAATATGCATTTGTATGAAAATAAATGTCAAATAATATACAACGTTGCCGTCGTCATTTCGTTACCAATACTACCTTCAGTGGTCGTTTTCATTCAATAACAAACTATAATTCATCTTGGAATTATAGATGTTTTTGTTGTTTAGTATTGTCATAGACATTCATACTAGATTTCTCATTTCATAGTAACTAAAGGAAAAAAACAAAAACTTCTGATAATTCCAATGTATCGTTGTGTTGTGTATTTTATAAGGCAATGATTTTAGAATGCGTTGCAAATATAATACGTATATGCAATACATCGATAATATTTGAATGGAAATTTTTTGTTCTTATTTTCTGTTTTTAGTCAAATGAGAGATCTATTATGATTGTCTATGGTATTGTGTTGCAACTCATGATGGTCGGTTGCTCCTATACGATGTTATGTCCGAGGTTGGAGAAATTTTATTCTAGCATATACACAGCAAATAAAAAGCAAGATGGTTTATTTTATTACTTTCCTATTTAACTTGCGTAACCTTTTTTTATATACAATTTTTTTGTTGTTTAGAATAAAATGTCCGCACACTTCGACATAACATCGTAAAGGAACAACCCTCACGAGCTGCAAGGCAACACAATACTAAAAAAATTAACAAAATCATTTTATTTTCTTACTTTCTGTTTTGGTTCCTTTGTTCAAAATTTAAAAATTAAAATGTTTAATTTTTTTTGTTTTCATTTATGATGCTTTTTGTTTTTTTTTTTATTTGCGAGAAATTGTTTTGGTTACGTTTATGTATTTTGTTTTGGTTTTTTATTAACGAATGAATTCCACTAGTAAGAAGAAAGGGAAAAATAACTCAAGGCGAGCGTAAGCACCAAAAATTTGAACCGATTCACCCGCTTGGCTTGTTTTTGATACTTACCCCATGAGAAAACGCATGAGAAAATACACTAGGTTAGGTTGAAGTGGCTGCTATCGCACACTTAGGCCAGCAATGGCCCGTTGTGATACCACAGGATCCCATCTCCCCATTACTCCCGTTGAAACCAACCAGAGCTATTTATATAGCGTAATAAATCTCGCACTCCACAGTCCGCGAGTTCCGAAAGGCTGTCCATACCGTACACACCCAAATACTTATGCCTTCTGTATGATAGCGCCGGACATGAGCATAGGAAGTGTTCCAAAGTCTCCTCCTCCTCTTCGTCCATGCAACTTCTACAAAAGTCATTCGTCTGTATCCCCAGCCTTCTCGCATGCTCCCCAAAAAGGCAGTGACCTGTCATTATCCCTACGACCAATCCTATTTCTTGTCTTCCCAGGGATATTAGTACCTTGGAGCGCCGCAAGTCCAGTTTTGGCCAAACTTGCTTTGCTACCCTGCACGTGAGAGTGTTGATCCACCTCTCATTTGTCAAGGCGATTGCCTTTTTACTGAGCGCCCATTTTAGCACTGCCATAGGCCTCCCCAGACCTATCATTTCCGGCTGCATCTGGAGAGTCGTACCGTACCTAGCTAGTTCGTCCGCCCTGCAGTTCCCCGTGACGTCCGAGTGACCCGGGACCCAGATTATCTGGATGCTGAAATACTCGCTCATCTCGTTAAGAGATGATCGGCAATCCAGCGCCACCCGCGACTTCAGACAAACTGCCCCAAGTGACTTGATCGCTGCCTGACTGTCCACATAAATTGCGATATCCCTCCCGGATACCACATTATGCTTCAACCATGTCATGACTTGCCCGATCGCCACCACTTCAGCCTGGTACACGCTGCAGTAGTCAGGGAGACGAACAGAAATATTAACATTAAGTTTATCACAGAAGACTCCGGCTCCTACCTGATCGTCTAGCCTCGAGCCGTCCGTGAAAAATTGCACTGCCTCGTTTTCCAAGATTGATCCGTTTCTCCAGGATTCCCTTGAGGGAAAGATGGTACGGAAACCCTTATCGAAGCACAACGTTGGTGTAATATAATCCAGATTCGCCAGTTCTTCGCCAGCGAATCTACCTATCGTCGAGTGTCCCACCTGAAGACACTTCCATTGAGAGACAGCCAAGAGCCTCGTAGCCACGTTGGCTGCCATCTGTTTACCATAAAGGTCGATTGGAATAAGGTGGAACATAACCTCTAAAGCGCGTGTAGGTGTTGTCCTAAGCGCCCCGCTTATAAGCATACAGGCCGTTCTTTGCACCTTCTCCATCATACCTCTATAAGTTACCTTATCTAGAGCTGGCCACCAAACGCCAACCCCGTACATTAGCACAGGTCTTACCACGGCGGTATAGAGCCAGTATACCAGCTCCGGTTTCAAGCCCCATCTCTTACCTATAGCGTTTCTACACGAGTATAAGGCTACAATAGCCTTATTCACTCTTTCCAAAGTGTTAGGCTTCCAGCTGAGCTTACTATCAAAGATTATGCCCAGAAATCTCGCTCGGTCAGCAAAAACTAGTCCGCTGCCGTTTATGATAGGAGGGCTAACCACCGGAATTTTATATTTCCTAGTAAATAGTACCAGCTCTGTTTTGGACGGGTTAATCCCCAATCCACACTTGCTGGCCCATTTCGTAACGATCAGGAGTGCATTCTGCATAACATCCCTAATCGTATCTAGATATTTGCCTGAGACAGCTATCGCTACATCATCAGCATATGCTACAACCCCTATCCCCTCTCTCTCTAGTTCCAGCAGCAATCCATTAATCACTGCACTCCAGAGAATGGGGGACATTACACCTCCTTGTGGGGTTCCTCTAACCACCCGTCTTCTAATCTTGGACTCTCCCAGCTCCGAGGTAATAGTCCTGCTTACCAGCATCTGATTTATTAACCTACTTATAGAGCAGTCCACTTCCAAAAAAGACAATCCTTCCATGATCGCCTCCGTTTTTACATTATTAAAAGCACCCTCAATATCGAGAAATGCTACCATGCAAAACTCTTGCAAGTAAATTGATTTCTCAATTGTGCGTACTAGATCGTGCAGAGCTGTGTCCACCGACTTTCCCTTACAGTACGCATGCTGCGATATTGCCCACTTCCTGGGTTCAATTCTTGATCGAATAAACACATCTATCAACCTTTCCAGGGTTTTCAGCAGAAAGGATGATAGAGTTATAGGCCTCAAGTCCTTTGGACGAGCATGTGAGCTCTTTCCCGATTTCGGAATAAAGACTACTTTGACCTCTGTCCAATTCCTAGGAATATAGACTAGTTTCAAACATCCCCTGAAGATAACCTCTAGCCAGGGGATGATGGCTGCCGAGTTCTTTTGAATCTCTGCTGGTATAATCCGATCCGGGCCCGCCGACTTATAAGGCTTAAAACCCTGCAGCGCCCACCTGATCCGCTCTCTATCCAATATGCCCTCCATATCTATTGGAGGTGTTCCTCGATGAGCTCCAGGCTCCATCGAGTCATCAAAGCTTCCCGGAAAGTGGGTATCGATGAGAAGCTCCAACGATTCCGCGCTTGAAGCTGTCCATGACCCGTCTGGTCTAATTAAGTAACTAGGACTAGTTGGGTTAGTAGATAGAATCTTCCTAAGGCGGGAAGTCTCAGAGACTTCTTCCATTCTACCACAAAAGAGTCTCCAAGATCCCCTCTGTGCCTTCCTCAATTCTTTTTTGTACTTTCTTAGGTCCTCCTTATAGGAGTCCCAGTCCCGTACATGCCTCGTGCTCTTTGCCTTATTAAAGGCTGTCCTACACGCCTTCCGAAAGGTCTCCAACTCCATGGACCACCATGCCGGTTTCTGCCTGCCCCTTGGCTTTATCAGGGGGCAAGAAGCATTAAAGGAAAGATTGCATGCTCTTGTGACAACATCCACAATGCAATTCAATTCTTCCACTGTCTCCGGAGGTCCGGGGACCTCCGGCAATAGTTCCTCCAACACCTCCCCATATTTCTCCCAGTTTGTCCTTCTAGGATTCCTGAAAGGCTTCTGGGTACCCGGGTGAATGTTAAGGTTATAAGTTATATATTGATGATCAGAGAATGAGTGCTCCTTCGCCACTCTCCATCCCCTAATCAACTGAAAAATAGTATCCGAGGCGAGGGTCACATCTAGAACCTCCTGCCGATTGCTAATGATAAATGTCGGTTCCTGCCCAACATTGCAGACTGAAAGGTTAGTATTTAATAAGTAATCAAAAAATAACTCACCCCTCTCATTAATATCAGTGCTCCCCCAAATTGTGTGATGCGCGTTTGCATCACATCCGAGTATCACACCAATCCTATTTTTCCTTGCTTCTCGGATCAGGTCCCCCAGGTTATCCGGCGGGATCTCCTTCTCCCGATCCATATACGCAGAGACCAGCCAAAACTTGTCTCTGCCAACCTCCATACTGATCGCAGTAACGTCACCACTACTGTATTGAGAAAGTAGAAAAATTTTTAAAGTATTTTTCACTAAAATGCAAGATCTTATCTTCTCAGAGTTACTTGAGTACAAAGTTGTATACCCTTTCACCTTAAGGCCACAGATCCTGTTTTTGTTAATCCAAGGTTCCTGGATTAACATTTTATAAGGCAATGATTTTAGAATGCGTTGCAAATATAATACGTATATGCAATACATCGATAATATTTGAATGGAAATTTTTTGTTCTTATTTTCTGTTTTTAGTCAAATGAGAGATCTATTATGATTGTCTATGGTATTGTGTTGCAACTCATGATGGTCGGTTGCTCCTATACGATGTTATGTCCGAGGTTGGAGAAATTTTATTCTAGCATATACACAGCAAATAAAAAGCAAGATGGTTTATTTTATTACTTTCCTATTTAACTTGCGTAACCTTTTTTTATATACAATTTTTTTGTTGTTTAGAATAAAATGTCCGCACACTTCGACATAACATCGTAAAGGAACAACCCTCACGAGCTGCAAGGCAACACAATACTAAAAAAATTAACAAAATCATTTTATTTTCTTACTTTCTGTTTTGGTTCCTTTGTTCAAAATTTAAAAATTAAAATGTTTAATTTTTTTTGTTTTCATTTATGATGCTTTTTGTTTTTTTTTTTATTTGCGAGAAATTGTTTTGGTTACGTTTATGTATTTTGTTTTGGTTTTTTATTAACGAATGAATTCCACTAGTAAGAAGAAAGGGAAAAATAACTCAAGGCGAGCGTAAGCACCAAAAATTTGAACCGATTCACCCGCTTGGCTTGTTTTTGATACTTACCCCATGAGAAAACGCATGAGAAAATACACTAATACAATACAAATATTTGACGGCACACAATGGCAAAATGTATATTATACACCGTGTACATATACAAAATTCTCAATCCTCATTTTGCGACCAAAATCCCTGTACAGATGTCTCACATCTATTTTGCGTCGTCATTTGATTTTTTTTTCTCGTGTTATTACAATCTATGTATTTTATTTTATGTTGTTTTTTGATTGTTGTAAATAGAAGCGTTGCCCGCCACTGGATCTTTGTCCACAGGGCATTTATTATATATATTTTTTATATTGTCTGTAAATTTTGTTAAATAAAATAAATAAATAAAAAAAAAACAAAAAAAAATCTCTAAATTACATATCTCGATTGCTAAAACTCTTCCGAATTATAATTCAAAAATTTGGTCCCCACGAATTTTGAAGATTTTTTTATTAAATCAAATAAATATGACCATGATAGGCATCCGTCACTAGATTAAAATTTTAAAATATTAATTTTTCTAAAATTAAAAGCGAAAAATAAGTTGGGAGATAGCATGTTTTCCGTTCTTTCGTCTTAAATCAGCATTTTTCACAAAAACTATGGGCAAAATTCGTCCACTCTGCCCAACAGAGCTTGTTCACTGCTTTTAAAAACAAAATCACTTAGGAGGTATGACATAACAATCCTCATATATAAAAAAACACGCGCCACTTTTAAAAAAAAAATTTTTTTTTCAATCTACGATCAAGCGTTGAGGAGAAAATGGCCAAGCAGTTATATCTTCCCCGCATTTGGAACGATTAAAACATAGGGTGGCCCTTAAATTTTTACAATATTCAGGAAGCAACTTTTAAACACTACCCTTTAATATAAACAAAAAAATAAAATAAAATGGGTTCAGTGTATTATAAAAAGCATTTTGTGTATATTAAAAAGCATACTTATCCGATCCCAAAGCACCAAAAACGAGTGTTAAGCAGGTAACAAAATACACCAAGATATTTGTGGCATTTGTGAAGAAATTGATTAAGCGGTAAAGAGACTGTGAAAATGTTGATGGAATATCTGGAATTGGTTTAGATAGAGCCACTTCAGGGAAGGACGATAGCTCATTTTGAAGTTGTTCGAGAAAAATCCAACAATAAATCTACGGCAACAACAAAAAATACTACGTGCAAACGGTGTTGAAATCTGTTGAATGCTTGGAGAATTCGCTTTAAAAATAAGGACCACATATAGTATAAACCTTTCTTGACAAAGCGAGATATTGAAAAAAGGCTGACTTGGGCAAACAAAACTGAGGTCTTATGAGAACAAAGCTTAAAGGAAAAAGAATGACAAGGACTTTACTCCAGAGTATGCGGCCAAATTAAGTGAAAATTGCTATAATAGACAACAATGGCGACTGGAAAATAATTTTAGAGAAATAATTGTCAACAAGTTTATTTATTGTATTTTTGTTATTTTAGATACTTTCTTGTGGGTCATACTGTATATGTTGAGTCATTGTTGAATTATTCAATGAACTCCGTATACAAAAATTACAATATTTGGCAACAAAACTACAGAATATGTAACATGTAAATACGATTTTTCGTAAATTTACCAATTCTTATTGAATCATTTGTTGTTTTTACAGCTTTATCGCATTCTTCACCTTGATTTTGCTGTACTAAGTGATATGTCGTCAGATGCTCAAAGAGATGCAATTTTTTTTAAATTAAATTTCTGTTACGAAATTTTAATTTCCGATAATCTAAGTTAAAATAATATAAATATTGTAATAGATATTTTTAATTTTAAATTGACCAATATCAATTAATCAAACATTTAAAAATATTTTTTTTTACGTATTGTTAATGGCAAGAATAAAAAGTTTCATCATTGCTCAAAAATTTTAGAGAGGAAAAAAATGAAAACAAAAATGATTTTCGTTACATTTTCAATCGTATTATTTTTAGAAATTTTCTTCTGCTCTTCAGTCTCCACTAAATGTTTTTTTGTGGTTACATGAAACTGTTTTGCTTACACATAGTAAAATTGAAGAAATATGTATATTAGTATAGTACAAAAACAACGATCAAATTATGATAATTTTTTAAAAATAACATTAACAAAAAATAAATTTAATAACAGGTGTTTGCGAATGTTATGGCAATTTTAAATTTAATTGCAAGTCATATTGAAAGAAATCTAAAACTTGGGTCCAACCATTGTGATGCTGATGACTATATTTTACATTGAAAAAAAAAAAATGATGACGAAATATCAGACCATGGTTTTCTACTACAATTTTCTTACAAATGTATTTGCATACATACTCAAGAACATTATATGAATAACAGTATGTAAATGTATCTGTAAACATAGCATAATTGTTAAATAAATAACTTTCCAAAAATAATTTGGCACGGCGTAATACAGTGAATTCGTGAAAATTTAGAAAATATCCGAAAATTTTTTCAGCAACAACAAAATAAATAAATAAAAGTAAAACTACGAAAATTTGTACATATAATACTTTTGTTAATTTAATTTTTAGAACATCTCGAACCGGCATTAAGTGAACATATTTTTGAAAAACGAATAGGCTTAATTGGTGATTTAATTTTAATTTAATTATTATAATTTGAACAGAAGTGAAAAGTGATTTTTTTTTTAATTTTTGAAAAAAATATAACAAATTTTAAACAAAATGGTTTATGAAAGTGATTTTTACACTTCTCGCAGGCCCTATTCGGCGAGGCCCACAGTATCGTCTTATTCAGTGACGGTAAGATTTTTGTGAACAATTTATAGAAAAAAAAAACATTTGAGTGCTTTACGTTTGTAAAAATTCCCTAATTTTCCTTAATTTAAAAAAAACACAATCAAAATTAATTAATATTACTAAATTAGGCTGTCTGAACAAAAATAAAATTTAATAAATTGAACTAAAATATAAATTTGTATATTTATTTTCTATACATACTTATATAACTTTGAAAAAAAAAATGTTCTTAGTAAATAATACCTCTATCTTTTAAATAATAACCAAGTTACAAAACAAATTAATTAATTTATCTAGCAAATTATTATTTTAATCAAAAATCCAAAGGAATTGAAACAAGTTTGAAACATTTATTTTTATAAGATAATTTTTGTAATAAAAAAAAATATTTTTTTTTAATAATTGAAATGAATATCGCACTGTTGGTTCTATTTATTCGTATTTTGATTTTATAATTTTGTGATTATTGAAAAATTGTGTCAAATATTTAGAACAGTTATAAAATAATAATAATATTATTATTTTATTGTGTACATTAATTTATAAATAAAAATCCATAAAAACAATAATTCCCGAATGATATTGTGAAAATCTACTAATCTATCTATCTATTTGAAACATACTACTAGATCATGGCATCATTTCGCTACATACATAATTTTTATTTTTGTAAAATGAGCAAAGAAATTTTTGAAAGTCAAAGTGAAAAAAATCTAATTTTGAATTTAACTAAATTGTACCAAGTTCATCTTACTATACAACAATTATAGAAATTGATTCAATGTCAATATAATCGAACGTAACAATAAATTGATTTTAAACCGAAATGTATGATTTACGAGGCTTGTAAATTTTCTATTAGTCGTTCAAAATTGTATAATATGACTACACAAAATTAAAAATAAGTCGTGCCAAGTTTTTTTTTTCTAAATAAAATTTAACAGAAAAATTCTTGTAAAAAAATGTAAACATTTTTTTTTTTTTTTTTTTTATTAAATTAGAGGAAAATTCAAGCAAATTCAGAGTTTATTTTTATCTCTTCGTCGGATTGTATAAAATTACGTTTTTTGCGAGAATTTTTTTCTGTTTGAGAAAAATAAAAACGTTAAATGATGAAAAATCCAGAGATGCTGTCCAAATTAAGACATAACTAATTTGGTTTTTTGTTGGTTAAGATCATGTAAAATCAAAATATTTTTTTAATTCTTCGTTTTCAGCGTCGTTAATTAAAATGATTATTTATTAATTTAGGTTATATTATTTTTTTAATCATTCAAGGAAAGTAAAACTATCGTTTAATTATTCTTTTTTTATATGTTTTTATTTTTGTATTTTGAAACTATTTTTGACGGTACTTTACTTGTAATTGTTGTTGATCGCTTTTTGTAAAAGGTCTAGAGATGTATAAAGATTTTTTTGTTTTTGAATCTTTATCTTTGTATCTCTATACAACATGAGACGTTCCATCCTTTATTTATTTAATATAAAAAAAGTCCATTTACAAGGACAATTTACATATACATGTGTAAATTCATAAAAATATACAACTATAAATTTTACTGTACTCGTTACATACTACAGTGCTAAATATTAAATCATTTCGATATTATGTATTCGCTTTGTTTGTCAAGAAGTTTACAAAATGTTCTGCTTTACAGGATTATATTTCACTGTATCACATTTTAATTATTTTCAATTATTTATTTGTGTGGATTTCTGAAATTTATTTAAAGCTTTAAATATAATTTAAATACTGAGTTTTAAAAATACCGATTACACATCGCACCAAAACAACGATGTATGTAGTTTCACCAAATTTAAAAATAAATACTTACAACGTGTATGTGGAGTTGGCCTCCACCCAATAATGCAATAAATTTAGCAAAAAACTAGCAATACACCCTATTTAGTAGAAAACTCAGTATTCAAATTATTTACTAGTGTAGAATTTTTAGTTGAAGTTATTTAGTTAGATTAATCGTTTTTTTTGGCAAAACTATGGCTTAATTATTTTTGTTATTATAACATAAAATGCTTGTAGTTTTTTTATATTGTATTTTGTGAATTGGATGTAAAAAAGGAATGATTAAAATTAAAGAAACAAAACAGTTAGAAACACTTTCCGACAAATTATTTTTTTACAGAGACGCGAAGTACCTTGGGAGAAAGTACCTTTCGTACCAAGGCCCAGCTTAATAGCAGATCCGATTACTGCATTTGGTAAACGTAAACCAAAAAGAGAAGAAAAAAAATCAATCTTACAAACGATTAATCGCGAAGCAATACGACCTGATCCAAGAGTTTTAAATCGCCCAATTAAACCGTACGTCTCAGCTAGAGACGAAACACGTAATAAAGTATTCGAAGAGGCTCGAAAACAATCTGAATTACGTGAACGAGGCGGCAGTGCTGCAATAACCACCGAACGTAATCATATGGACCTTTTACTAAGAGATAAACATAGAACTGTACCAGTTCGAGAAAATCATCGACGAGTATTTTTTGTTTCAGACCCGATTTATCTAAATTATATGCGAAATTAATAATGTAATGTTAGAATTAAGCTTTATATGTAAACGTTTATATGTAAATTTTGTAGTAAATACTAATCCTAATTTATCAATAGTATTAAAAAAACAATTAAAATTAGACACGTTTACCAGTAGAAGGCAGCTGACTGCATTTCAAGGCACAGCTTTCATTTTGCGAACCAATTTAAAGTTACTTATTTAGTAAGCCCAGTTTGACATTTAATTTTACTTTCTATAATGTCATCCGAGCGATTTTCAACGAACATAATTTTAATCAACCATTTGTTGTATCGACATTTTTTATAAAAAAAAAAGCTTTCAAATGATTCAAACATGTTTCAATTTCATTTGAAAATATTTATTATATTATCTAGACTAGGAAAAATTATTTAAAATATTTGTTTTTGATTAATAATTAATTTGAAGATAAAACGGATACATTTCCAATATATATAAATTGTTAAATTTTAAACGACGCCGTTATGATATGTACATTTTCACAGACTCCACGCCTTTATACTCCAACAACAACATCATATGAAACAGTAAAGACACCACGTCGTGATCAGTCATACTCGTATACCTATCAAGCTACAAATGAAGTAAAAAGTTCAAGTGACCCTTACTCACGCCCACAACGTTCTTCATATTCAGCAACTACTGAAAAACGTAGCCACGGTGGTCCAGGTGCAGATTATAATTATACTACAGAAAGAACTTCAACATCTGGTAGCCGCCCCGGTGACTATAGCTACAGTTCAACTACATCAGGACGTTTGCCTCATGGTACCGCATACAGACACTATTCTTACCGTGTCTAGAAAAGGTGCAAATCACCTACAAATAATACAAGAAAAATTACCAAACATATTATGTCTGGATAATATTCATGTATTTATATTTAAATTCACATTTTTTTTTGTATAATTAACCAAAAAATTAAATAATATAATTAAATTTGACTAACAACAAAAACGAAATTTAAAGAATTTTCTAAGGTTTGCAAAAAACGTGTGATATTTTATTGGCTTTAACATACAATACAAAAATTTATTTTATAAATATGTTCACGAATTTAATAATATTTTGAATCGAAACTAAATAAAATGTAAAAAAAAAAAAAACTTATGATTGTTTTATTTGTATAAATAGCAATAGATTTAAAAAATTATATGGTTTAAAATAAATAATAACGACAGTGGCGATATTCAATTCGATCAATTTTTTTATGTATTTTAGGACAATTTTATTTTTCATTTTTATTTATTTGTTGAAGCTTTATTTATCCTAATAATCCTTTATTAATATTTTTATCTTCACATTTTCTAATAAACAAGCCATTTCATTTAATAAGACAAAACGAAAATGGCAATATTCTTTTAAGATACATAATCTGAATGTATCATTGTATATTTATATTTACATAAAACTGTTGAACTGTAACCCTGAAATCCTCTAAAAAGCTATTTTTTTATATATAAATTGAAAATTATATTCTTAAATTGAAAATTACAACATGGATTTTCTTTCTTTTTGTTTTTGAATATAGACACCATCAGTTCGATTCGTCCCAGGATTTACAAGGGTAAGTTTCTCTTGAAACAAAAAAAAAAAAACATAAATCTTTTAAAAAAATCTACGTTTTGATAGTATTGAGAATATTAAATTTTTAATCGTGTTATTTTCCGACAGTAATATTTTTCAAATTTGATAAATAAAAAGTGATTTTGTTCGTCAATAAAGTTATTAATTTGCTCGTGTAGCACCTATCTCACCAAAAACAGTTCAAACATTATTTTTCCCCCATATCAAGTTACACTAAATACATATTATTGAAATAGCCCAACCTCGATACATTTAAAAAGCGTAGGCTTTGTAAAAAAAAACAAAAATTTTATTTATTTTAATGAAATGTTGGCACACGCAAACAAAATTGATTAATATAACAAAATACGCTGCCTATACAACCCCAGCACCTTAATTCTCCCATTCTAAAATAATGTATAAAAATAAAAACCAGAGCTGGTTTTGCTAGTTTACAATTTTTCGAAATTGTTTTCAAGTCGCAAAGTTTACTATGCACTTAGTTTTCGCCTAAACACGTTAATTTTACAATAGGCACGGAAAATTGAATTTATACGGGGAGGAAATTCACCCGCATATGGATTTGGTGGAATATAATGTAATTTATAGTAATTTGTAAACGAAACATACTTGAACCCTTAATAGACAATTAGTACAAAATTAAATTAAAGGACTGATCGTAAGTTATCTTAAAAAAACAAGGTACAATTCTAAATAGAGAAAATATCTTCAAAACGAAAATAAATATCGTACAATATACGTTATTTAATATAAGTAATCTATAAAGGAAATAATAAAATATGCCCTCAGTTTATTTTAGTGTAAAGAAAAACATCAACATAATAAAATTATAGATTAGAAAAAATTAAGTTTTCGATTAAACAATTTTCATTGAAACTAAGAAAAATAATCTCAATCAACCAGCTCTCGTACAACATAAACTTATGCGTGACCTAAGTAGCCTAAATAATGGTGGAAACAGACGTGCGGAAAAACGCTTGCATTTAAATTAGGACACACTAGTTTAAATGAAATGATATACATGTATTCCGCATAGTAGGCGTTTTTCCGCAAGTTGTCTCTATTTCTAATTTAGCTGCGAATTGGTAGGTTGTACTACCAATTCTAGTACGATTTTTCTACATTTTCATTTTTTCATGTCAATTTTTTGTGTTTGTTGACTGAAAACAAACGTTTGCTGACAATTGCCAAAATGGAAGATACAAATTAAATCGTTTGTGACAAAATGAGGTAAAATTTATTAAGAAAAATTGTATATTAAAATTAAATACATGTAAAATAAACGTCTAAAAATACGCAGTTTTAAGCGGCACATACTACAGGCAAAAATTCCGCACATCTTTTTCCAGCATAAGCGTTTCTCAAATATGAAGAAAAATATTTTATAATAAATACAGGGTGCATATGAAATATTGGCCGCCCCGGTAGCACAGTGGTTAGCATACATGCTTTACGCTCCGGAGGTCCCGGGTTCGATTCCCGGCGGGTGACGAAAAAATCACGGCTGGTTAAGGGTAGGATCAATGAATTAATCACTCATTATCCGTTAACAAGAATGATTACGAAACTTCAAAATGAAGCGGCCAAATCCCTCTATGGGGTGTAGCGCCAGCGAAAAAAAATATGAAATATGATAAGTGGCTGCTTCGATCAGCGGTGCAATTTCAAGCATGATCGTTTGGTTGTTGGTATAGAGGTAGGCATTTCCCTTCAAGTCCCTCCTTTTAAGGAAATGAGACATGGATTCCATTATGTTGGAAGCACAAGTTTTCCGTATCCAATTGAATCAATTTAGGCATAATGAACTAAGGACGTTTTGGAACATCGCACAATGGCACTTACCAGTAATAGCAGCCGCACTTTAAAATCTTTAACTATACGCACGCAGTAAGGTTGACTTGTTCGGTGCTTGATAATGGGCAACAAATCATATAGAGGAAACGGACTCCACAACAGACGATTCATTGTGATAAACTATTTTAATTACAATAACACGTTTTCTTCTCATACGGCGCTCTTTTAAACGCTATGACTTCAGCCAGAACTTCACCGAGATCTTTTCTCCGCTATTTTTTTTTACTCAGTGTAATGCGAATTAAAATTTCATTGTTGCCTTGAATTTAATTACATCATCTCAAGTTAAGCTTACATAGATATTTTGTAAATTTTTGGATACTGAATTTGTTGAATTCTGCATTTTTTATTGTTCAAGAAGAAGTAAAATATTAATTTAAAAACATAGACTTAATTGTTTCTAATGAATAATGCCTAATTAATTTCTCATCCCTGAACCATGTAATGCTTGTTACTGGTAAACTACTGATAGCTATTAGTAATATCAGCTTAGTTTCTAAATCTAACGAATGTTAGCCCTTTGAAATTCACAGCTTTACCGTGTTTTTTAAACTTATATTGTATTATATTTAAAGCCAATTATTCCTGCCTCCTCAAGTCAGAATTTTGTGATTTCGTGTAAATCTTTAATTTCATTCTCAAAGCCTAAATATAGTAAAATTGTGACAGTCTAATGATTTTTTTAAGCACCTCTTATTTTTTATAAAAAACTGCTCTTATGGCTCAACCTTAAAATTATGAATTAATTCAAAATTGATAGATAAAATAAAATCAACAAAATTTCTTATAACTTACTAAAACAAACCTTGGCCGTGCTTAGAGAGTGCAAGTTTACCGATTTTTATGTTTATCGGAAATCGGTAAATATAAATACAGAAAACTAAAATCGAGAACAATGAAATATTTAAAATAGAAAAATTATTTCGAATAGTTAATTCTCCAAAATTTAGGTACATACTTCGTTAATGTTTGAGGAATTTTGGGATGGGTTGAATTTCATTTTTAACCGAAAGCACACCGAAGCCAAAACAATCAAATTTTATTAACCACGACATAAAATTATGATTTTTTTCTCATCATTGCGGAAAGAGAGAGGTCCAATGCTGAGCTGCTTTGAAAAGTTCTCTATTTTAGTATGTGATTTATAGAAAAGAAGAAATGTTTTTTAAAAAATTGTTCCATTCTATAAATTCTGGAATAAAACACTAAAGGTAAGGGGATTAGGAATTAATCCAGAATTGAATTTTATCGCCGATGGTAGATTTATGAACAGTTTTGGAAAAAAAACGATTAACCAAAATCCTTCAATTTTCTAATCAAATCATATTCAAATTGAATGTGTAATGAAAATGTAATTTGTTGAAAATGTAATGAATTGAAAATGTAATTTGTTGAGTTTTGAGAAAAGGTAATAAAAATTAGTTTTAAAAGATAGGTTAATATTTGTTGAAAATCAGGTTATTATGCACTTAACACATATGTATATATAAATGTGTTCCGAACTGCTAATTTTTAATGCTAAGCCCATTATGTTACGCAACGACGATAAACGCTGTATTGCGGGTTCCAGATGGTTGTAAGTTATTCGAAATTTAACCGAACCAATCCATTATATGTTTGTACTTAAACACGGTAGCATGGTCTTAAATTAGACACAGTTCTCGTAATGAAACCCAGCATTTTGTAAGCATTAATTGCTTGTGATATTATAAATATGAATGTGAATGAAAATTGATCATCAATTGCGTTGTTCGAAACAGTTTTTAAAACATCATTGCGAATTTTATAAATAAATGGAACCGCACTGAACCTCGCTCCAATTTGAAGCATACATCATTTACAGATATTCAAGTCTATTTGATTCAGATCACAACAATTAACGATTATTGAAAGATTATTCTGCAAACATTCACGATTAGGTTAAAGTTACCAGCTAATAAAATTATTTCACTCTCGATATTTAAGCAAATTTCATTAATAAACAAAATAAATATGTAGTTGCGGCACTAGAAAGGACTCTTGAGGTACAGCTGAACCTGATGCAATCCATTAGACCAGTAAGAGCTGAACCATGAAAGATTATCATAACTATATTTAAAGTTGAATAATTTACGTAATAAAATTAGAAGAAATTAAATGATTGGGTTTTCCAATTAATTTGTTATAAATAATTTTGAAATTCTGTCCTCTTTGAAATAGCAGTTGGACTAATAGTTGAATATTAAGCTTTTACCTCCTGATTTAAAAATTGGTATAGCCGTGGTACATATTTGAATAAATTGAGAAAGATTCTTTCCTCTAGTGATTTAGTAAAAATTAAAAAAGATGCAACCAGATCAGGTATTTACCGAAGAAATCTCCAAAAATGGGGACGTAGCTTAACACATAGCTGATTGATATGAGATATTACTATCGTTCTTCGTAATTATGAGATCTTGTAAATCAAACGAAGTAATAATCATTTGTAGGGTGGACATTACGCTAGCGGAAAGTTTAATTTGAGGCAGAGTGTTAGTTTTTTTATCGATTTGGATTTTTTTAATTCCAGCATGTTTGGCGTAACAAAGAACGATTTCCCGTTTCATAAATCTTCGGAGAGTTTTATACTTTTCACCTTATCCAAAATCCTTCAATTTTTTAAATTTTTTCTGATGTTAGTATTTTAGTTGACTTGAAATTGTTAAATTCTCTGAGTACCAACCAAGAAAATTTGCATATTTACAGTTGGAAATTGCAATGCAAACGTTATTGATATTATTTATTTACTCGTACAATAGGCTAACAGAGTCATAAATGCAAAAATTTTTAAATCAAGCAACCAAGTCAATATTACGACCATTAATGCCACTATAATTTCCATTGCTTAATGAACGATAATTCTTATTTCTAAGCTTTAGTATGTAATTAAAATTTTTTAAGAACACTATTATTTTAATCGGAGGATGATGCAAATCAACTTTACTCAAGACGCCTTTAGTTTCTAGTTCTCGTTTGGAACTGGGTTCAATATTGGAAATTACTAGATTTAGTATTCGGTTATTTTCGTTCTTTATAGAACCATTTAAATAAACTAACTCATTAGACTTAGAAATTGGAAAGGAATCCATATTTCTTCGATATGGACTTCAAATTCAATAACGCGAAATGAAGTTTGTTTTTTATGAACCGCAATAAAACTCCCCAACATCGGTTTTGTTCGAAAATAAATTCAAATCTTGAGATCCTCACAAAATCGTTAGAGAACAACTCACTGTCGTAAATGGTATTATTTAAATTCGTTTCGTTTAAACAAATTATATCGTAATTATGTAGATTATAATGATAACACATTCAAAGAAAAGGTAGTAGTTTTTGACAGAGCCAACATATGAAAACATTGCCATTTTACAATGTTATTTATTACATATTTTATTCAAGTTTAAATATGTGTTTTATTGAACACACGATGGATGTCTATCCATCTAAATAGCTTTACTTTCCGAACCGAGATTTTTTTAGATTTTTTCTGGTTAAGGTAGTCCACCCTTCCTTATAAATGTAGCTATTTATCGGCTATTTTTTATCTTGAATAGGGTTTTACACAAACCTTTTTACAACAACATACTGTTAAAAAAAAAAGATATAAAATTGCCCGGTTATGAAAAATAGAGCTTAAAGTTTGGCATGATCTGACAGAATATTTCGGTAATGAATTTTATTTGGTAAACCCGGTAAAATAACTGTGGGTTTCTACTTGGGATCCCTTGGGCCTGTATTACATTATCACTGCTCTACGCCGTAGAATAATAACTACATTTAAGTACGTAAAAGTACGACAACAGAAATGATACTAATCATTTTTCTATATTACACTATGAATCATTTATGTCACGAAAACACAAATTTCCCTTATTTTGTTTAGGAACATTTTCAATCCTGCGATAAACAAAGCAAGCTGAAATATTTTTCCTATGTGAATACTTTGTTTTTATTATGATTTTTTATTGACGTTTAGAAATGTCTAAATTGACAAAATTTTTTGGTAATACAAATACAAAATTTTTCTAACACAGTGACATGAAACAAAAAATTTCCCTTTGCGAATATTCGCAAAGCATCCAAGTAGAAACCATAAATAAGTATGCTCTTTTTCGTAGAGAAAACAAAACTCACGATGAATTTAATTAGCCTGTTCACACCATGTATCCATGGTGGATTCAGCGACGTGATCATGAATTGTTGAAATTTCGTCATCATTTTTATCCCCTCCATTTTATTTTTACTTTTATAAAAGAGCAACCATGAAAAAAGTAAAACAAAAATTAGAGGGAGTAAAAAGATGACGAAATTTCAACAATTCGTGATCACGAGCTAGCAAATTTTTCTCGCTGGATCCACCAACAGCGCATCGCAATACTGCAACAGTCGTGCGTTCACACTATGTTGCGTGAACTGTTGATATTTAGCTATGTATAAGCACAGAATAATAAACAACCAGAACCGACATTACGTGGACCAAGAAATTTTTGCTCTTACCTTATATTTTACATGTTAATTTTGAATTTTCAGCCACTGAACGATAATATAACACCGAAAATCTTACCTTCGGTAAACCAAGGTCAAAAAAATGAGTCCACTTTTCTCCATATAAAAACCGCGTTATGTCGCTTCTGGGTATTCTGTGTTATAAGTAACATTTTATTATAAGCATACTAGATGAACAAAATTTTAACTATTTTGATTGGTTGTTTGGTTTGGGTTAGTGAGTTGCAATTCGTTCACCACATAAAATTTTTGTTGAAATGATGCAACACAAAAATTCCTCCATTAAAGTTTGTGGGCAAAGAGGTATGAAACGAAGAAGTGTTGCGATGCGCTGTATACATGGTGTGAACAGGCTAATTACTCATAATATCATGCCAACGCAATAAAATCTTTTCTCCAAACGACTTAAAAGTAGCTGTGTTAATACTTCTATTGTGTATTAAGGTTTCTTCACGAAACGAGATTATAAAGTTGATTTTTTTTGTTTAAAGTGAAGATAGTCACACATTAGTTTTGCTCAATTAATGACCAGCACTCGTATTTTTATTTAAAATTTAAAATAAAATTCGTTTAATATAACAATCCGCTTTATTATATTGTGAAACGAGAAATGTCACAAATAAGCAAAAACAAAAAATATGAGCACAATTATTGCTACTATTTTATTTTATTTTTGTTATTATATTGGTACGACCAAGACTATTTGCTCAAAAGGTGAATATATTTTAACTAATCGGAAAAAAAGGGCGGGACTTTGTTGAAATATAGCGATTTGATTATAAAAATGTACGTATTGCCAGGCTACACTTTTAATCCTAAGCGTAAAACTACTTTTAATACTGTTTTTAATATTAAAAGTTACTGACACGTCATAATTGGAAAAATACACAAACGAGAAAAAGTCAACGCCTTTTAACAAAATTTTTCAATAAAATTTTCAACCTTGAAATTTTAAATGCATACTTGTAGATGCTTATAGATCATGTTTAAATGTCAAATTTTCAACAACCGCAAGAGCTACCATCTTTCGGAAAACTTCGAAAACACAATCAACTTTCACATAATGCTACTAGGTGTCATTAAATATTTTCTGTCAAAAATTGTGACATTTTTATGTATGCATTTTGTAAATATAAAGAAAAATATTTTCGTGTCGCAAAAGTGACTATTATTAGTACGTGTTAAATAAATTTATTTTGGCTGTCTCTTTTTGAAAAACGTCAGTACTATTTTTTTGATTGTGTAGTGACATCTAGTGGAAAACGCTCTGTACTTCTTTCTTGACCGTGCTGCCTCTTTCGGAAAACGCTCTGTACTTTTTCAACAATCGTGCTGCCTCTTTCGGAAAACATGATCTATAGTGTTAAGCAATGAATTTTCTTGGTTGGATAAAAAATAGTATTAAAAGTAGCTTTGTTTGACTCGCAATCTTTACAGTTGCTCGGCTACGCTGCGCTTCGCTTCGCACGCAAATATTTGCTCGTCAAACAAAGTATCACTTTTAATCCTAATGACACAATGTACTATTAATAATAATTTTCCCATAGCAAAATAGTACATTGTGTCATTAGGATTAAAAGTGATACTTTGTTTGACGAGCAATTATATTTGCATGCGAGGCGAAGCGCAGCGTAGCCGAGCAAAAGCAAAGATTGCGAGTCAAACAAAGTTACTTTTAATCCGAATAATACATACTATTTTTTCTCCAACGAAGAGATCATGTCGTGTCGGTTGTATATTACTAATTATACGAGTAAGTACAAATTATGTAATTAAAACTTCAAAATTGAAACTAATTTTGTTGAAATATTTTGTGAAACTAAGGAGGTCATGACTTTTGTTTGGTTGGAATATTGCATTGTATTTGACGCGTACAATAGTCAAACCAAACAAAAGTCATGATCTCCTTAGTTTCACAAAATATCGTCCCTGTAGTAATGAAACAGCGTATAAAAAAAATAGCAGTTTTAAAATAATTCGCATTAAAATGTTTATTGAAAATTTTTTTTGAAATAAAATCTTTTATTTTATAGAAAATTTAATTTTCTATGACATAAACGATTTTATTTTAAAAAGTTTTTTCGAAAAACATTTAAATGCGAATTATTTTAAAACTGCTATTTTTCTTATACGCTGTTTCATTACTAGAGGGACGATATTTCAACAAAATTAGTTTCAATTTTTAAGTTTTAGTTACATAATTTGTACTTACTCGTATAATTAGTAATATACAACCGACACGACATGAACTCTTCGTTGGAGAAAAAATAGTATGTGTTATTCGGATTAAAAGTGACTTTGTTTGACTCGCAATTTTTGCTTTTGCTCGGCTACGCATACTATTTTTCTCCTAGTATTAAAAGAACGTACTTTTACACCTAGGATTAAAAGTGTAGCTTAGCAACACACACATTTTTAAAATAGTAAGAAAAAGGCCAACTTTAATACCCAAAAACAGTATTAAAACTAGAGGCTTTTAAGACGTTGGGAGAAAAATATATTATTTGAAATATTATGGTAGTAAGCTTTGGTTTTATTAATTTTGCTTTTGAAATTAAATAAAGTAAACAACTTCTGTATGAATTTTCATGTGTTTTAATAAATCTGTGGAATTAAACAAAAACGCATTTAAAGTTTGAGTTGAGTTTTTTTGTAATTATATCGAATTATTGTACGTATTGCATAATGTTAAACTCTTTGATGACATTCGATTATTAATTATGCATAAAACTCCATATAGATGTAGCTTATTGCTTGAATAAATACTAAGGTACCTAATTTTACCTTTCGACATATTGTTTCGAAAATAATGAAGATTTTGGAAAATTAATTGGAATATAAGGTGACGATTTTGATTCTGAAACAAATAGCAGGAAAAACTGAAAAAGCGATTTTTTGCAGATATCCTGTTTTTGTTAATTTCACAGAAATATTTGCGAGCACATTTTGTTTTTAAATAACTTCATTACACGCTCGTTTAATAATGTACTATTCTATTTATTTTTTCATCATATTTTTGACGGTGATACATGACCATACTTTTATTTTTATATTAAGTAAATGCCTGAAATTTCTTCACAAACAAAAAGAAAATGTAAGAAGCAAATAAAGCTTGTACATAGAATATTTACTCTAAAAATGATTAATTGATAAATAGAAGGTATTATTTATCTAGCAGGACAATAATTATAAAAATTTAAGAGAAAATAACTGAATTTTTGCTATATAAAGAACAACATTAAAATTAAATAACTCAGAAAATATAAAAGATTGGTCAATTTAAACAAGAGATTCTGAAAGAGCGTGGTCGAAAACTCAAGAATCCATCCATCACTCATTTTCGGAAAATGTTATTTAGGACATGACGAAATGTACTATAAAATTGATCGAAAAATTCGGTAGTTCATTTTTTTCCAATTATGAAACTAAAAATACAAACAAATTACATTTTTCAATATAATATGTGCAAAATTCGACTGCTATTAAGCCGACGAATTGAATTAGTGTTTACCATTAATTAATATTAGCAAAATGCAAATCAAATAAATTTACGATAATTTCATGAGTTTAATTCCCAATTTATTTACCTTATTTTGAATTAATTAATTAATTCGGTTAATATACCAAATATGCAACTGGTCCTAAGACCATTTTGATGTGTTTTTACAAATCACACGTATAGAAGTATATTAGTATTAAGAACAATTATTTAACACCCCATAGATAGACAGGTTCCCATTAAATTAAATTTTTTTTTGTTTAATTATAAAGTTAATATTTATCTGAAAAATTGAAAGAGAATTTAAACCAGCTTCACATATTTTTTTATGGCTGAAGTCGGGAATTTTTAAAAATTCTCTAAAAGTTAAATACACATAATAATATTATAAGTTAAATGTTGAAGTTCAATTATTTTCGTTATTTTAGAGAGCTAAGGGAAGGTAGTGCTTATTTAACCACATTTATGTGCGGAAATCTTTTTAAGAAAACGCTGTCAACATTTCGTCTTTCTAAGAGATAGTCTAAAAAATATCTATAATGGCGAACAAAATCACAATAAATTTAAATAACGATCAGTTAATTTGAAAATATTTTTTTAAGGCAATTTAATTTTCAAATCTAAATCAAAGTTGTATTTATGTATCTAACTAAAACTATCCTTTACCATTTAAACCAAAAAATTAATAAAACAAATATAGGTACACACCTACTCCTATCCAATTGTAACAACAACACATCGAACAATTCCTTACTACGGTTCATACGGTTCATACGGTTACGGTAACACATATGGTGGCACATCTTACGGTTCCAACCGTTTGGTCACAACACGTGTTATATCATCACCAGTACGTGACCTTTACTCACCAGTGCGTGATATTTATTCACCAATACGTGACACTTATTCACCAATTCGTGTTATTAGATCACCAGTGCGTGTTGTTACATCACCTGTAAGAGTTATCCGTTCAACAGGTGTTAGAGCTATTCGTTCACCATTTAGAGTTGTAACATCACCATTTAGAGATGTTACCTCACCAATTCGGATTACAAAAGTACGAAAATCTGTAGTCACACGATCAAGACCACATTCAGGATATTTACCAACCCAAGAATATTTAAATTCTGAAGCAACAAGAGTAAGTTTGGATCTTCTTTATGTTAAAGAAACAAATCATATTTAATTATAATTCATACACTGTGGCGCTTCATTAGTTTATAACATGTTCTCATCACCTTTGCTTTATTGTTAACTAAAGGTCGCTGCACGAGTATGGATATAAATCCGTACAATCGGAATCCGAACGAAGTTAGTAACTTATTTGACGTTTTGCTAAATAAATTCCCGTAAATTCGTCTACTTATCACCTTCTCTTTGGTTTTAGTTTCAATAATAACAAACATATGTATATATATGATAATTTCAATAATAATAAAATAACAAATTTTTTTAAAAATTTAAAAGTCAGAAATAAGCAAACAAAAAAAAAATTGGGGAAAAAATAGCTCGTAATATATATTTTTTGGTATGGTTAGGTTGGTTTTCTGCGGATATTTTGCTTAATGTTGAAATAATTTTAACTCGAGAGGGGAAATAGCGGAATATTTTTTTTCGGTCACATGACCATATTTGGGTAATTTCATTGGATGAATGACCGGATTCAGATTGTACGGATTTATATCCATATTCGTGCAGCGACCTTTAATGAAAAATAATTTTAAGTAAAATATTAATACACTATATATTTTCTTCCATCTTTGATACAGTTATTCGACGACGAAACAAGAGATATTCGTGCCGATTCGAATCATCTTTTGAAACAGATTCATTTAAAATCAATTCGTGCTGCATCAATTCCATCAGGAAATTATTTATCCAAATATGAATCTGTGTTCCCATCAAAACCAGCAACAGATGCATATATGCAACGAATTTTTGATCCAATTCGTAGTGTACAAAATGACACAAGCGCAAACTACGAACCAACTAGAAAATATGTTGGTAAGTTACAATTAATTTTTAGTACGACTAAATATTTTTGCTTAGGATTTGGTACGTAGCTCGTACGAGTTAAGTGCCATTTCCTTAGAAAAAAAAAACATATTTTTTGATAATTCATATATTTTTTCATTGAATTTTGCTATCTACAATTTTTTATCGACAATTTTAATATTTAAAATTTTTGGGTCATATATAATAACATATATATTCAGACCACTATTCAGATGATTTTGACTATTTAGATCCTGTATATACAGTATGTATCTATTGCGGTTAGTATTACACAAAAAAACATTTCGAATGTCAAACATGGAAATTTATTTTTTATATATTTTTGTGATTTTTTATTTGTTTTTTGCTTCCAAATGACATTTTTTTTTTTGGCAAGCACTATTCAAAATTTTAGTCATTTGTATTTTTTATTAAATAACAAGGCACACCTTTTCACCATTACGATGTCTATGTGTCTTTTTTACAAAGACCTAGTCCTTGTGTATTTATGTATGTGTGGCGTAAATAAAATGTTTACCCACCAAACATTGTTCTAATTTAAAATATTAAATTGTAACTAACCGATAAAACTTTATGTCATATTCACATCACCTAAACAAAACAAAATATGCTCTATCGTATTCTTAAAGGAAAGAGCCATTTGGCATCTGTTCGTATTGTAGGCAACAAAGGATATTATAAGAGACAAGCTGTCCGTGAAAGTTACACACCAAATTCCAAAGTTCAAAATGATGTTAAATTTATGTCTTATTACTTGAAGCAACGTCAAGAAGCTAACAAGACATCCGATATCGAGTCAGGTAAATACAATTATTATCTGCGCAAAAAGTAAATTATGGTATAAAACGCCAACCAACAATATACATATATGAAGTAATTTGATTATTATTAATCTTATGTTTAATTTTAAAAATCTATTTATTATTATTTTGTAAAAACTGTTAACATTTTTAATTTTTCTTAAGGTTGTAAGGCCGTAAAAAAAACAATAAATTATGTATTAAGTTGCATGATTGATTATTATTCTTATACATAATAATTAATTTTCTTAACCAAATATTTTCCAAAAAACAAAACATCTAAGGCTTATTTATTATATTAATTACGTTATTTATTAAATTAATTAATTTTGTAAATATATTTTGTAAATATTTTTGAAAATTTTTAAATCAACCAATGAAAAATTAAAACATGTAAATTTATTAAAAAAAAAATTATACTTTTGTTTTTTGAATCATTTCAAATTATTAATTTTTAAATTTTCTTAATTCTTTGAGAAAAGCTAAAACGAGAAAATTTAAAACAATAATCTTATTCAAACAATTATTATAATATTTTAGAGTGTTTAAAAATTAAAAAAATAATCGAAATTTTTAAATAATATATATGGCATTTATAGTTCAGCTGAACAATTTTTTTTTATTGTTATCAGATCAAGAGGTAGAATATTCGTAAGATTTTTTTTTTTGAAAGTATTAAATTTCCAACTCATTTTCTATATAAAGATGCAATGACTTCGAAATTTGTCTGATAATTTTATCAATTGGTAATTTGTGGAAGTATGTTATACGTTGCTTTTTTTGTTTTCTTCTATAAAAAATTGGCTTCTATTAATACATACATATTTAAGAAAAACACTTTAAAATATTATGAACATATCAGCGCTCATAAATTACATTATTTTTTGGTTACGAAAAAAAAAAATGTAATTGTTATAAATATTTATAAAAAAAATTATAAATAAATAAATTTTTTCTAATTGTTTTTGCTTTTTGATTTTTCGCGATATCTATTTTTGTATTTTGAAATAAATATCAATGTAAATATTACTTATATATAGTATATATTTAGACATGAAGATATGAGTGTGGCTTCTGGATTAACACAAATATTTTTGATGTGAGGATGACCGAATGATAATCACGCGATTAATGCAAATACCGTTAACAGTTCATTTTTTTTTACTAATCACTATTTTATTTTCATTAATTCAATATTTTACATACATTATATTTATATAAATTAATATTAATTGATGTTACATTTTTCGAATAGCGATACATTGTCATATAAAATGTAATTAAGACATGTAAAATATATTCTTTAGCACAAAATCATATTACCTACCACAACCACCTACACACTTTTTTTACAAAAAAGCTATCTGACATGATTTTGATTGATTCTTCTTTCCAGCTGAACCACCCCAAGAAAACGAGGCCAATACCACGCCTGCTTGTGGATAAACTAAAAATATAAAAAAAAAACTTATAAAGAGAATAAATTTTACTTAATTTTTCGCACCAATCATCTTCAAAAAAATATCAAATTTAATTTAAACAAAAAATCACTTAATACTTTACAAACAAACAATAAAATTTATATATTTTTTAGCACTAAAATTATTTGTAATCTCTATAATGTATTAAACTGTTTAAATTTATAAAGTTTACAAATAATTTTCATAACTTTACACGAATCATTTAATTAATGTAATAAAAAAACAACCTAATTTACAAGGAAATTAAATTTACAAAAGTTATATATAAATAAGTGTTTAATTTCTTGTAAACCATTTACAAGCCAAACATATTTTTGTAAAAGATATATACATTTTTTTGCCAATTTTGTAATCGTCATATATACATATTTATTTTTTTATGTTTGTGTTGTGATATTGAAGAAACTTAACTGAACTAATTAATTTTAATTATAATATTTCCGCAGAGTATAAACCGAAGTACCTAAATCACAGACATGCATTTGTAACTGCTTGTCTGTGCCTTAATGTTATAGACATTCGTGCGTGATTTTTTTTTTATATTTTTCTAATCTAAGCTTAGCTTATACATATGTACATATATATATATTCATATTTTGTTTTTGATTTGATTTTAGATTTTAAATAATAATTTAATCTCGAAATTATTTATCCTACTATTATATACATACATATAATCGAAATAAAACATGATATGTTTCACTTAACGACCTAATTAAATAATTGAATTCGACTTCGCTATCACAACACATATCACAAGCTTTTTTTACAATAATAAAATTTTGAAATAATTTATATTATTTCATTTGGAACAAAGTCGCTTTTTTATATATTCACACAAAAAAATGATATTTCCTTTTATATCAACGTGTTTTGAAAATGTTCCCACCGATCATCAACTCCATCTTAATTGAGAACGCTTTATAAAAAAAGTCATTCATTGTTTTTTTTTTAATATCATTTTTACACCTTCTTCATTTGGGATTTTGTTTTTAAGGCATGTATCTAATAATATATAAACATATATATCATTGGCCCATGCTTTAGTTTATCAAAAATTTTTGCTTTTTGTGATGCTCAAATGCTGTATGTCCAGACTAGGGATTGCATTACCGGTAAACGATTTACCGGTTTACCGGTTTTACCGGTCAATTTCATTACCGTATTTTTTTAAAAATTTACCGGTAATTTCGGTAATTTTTGAATTTACAGAATTCAGGAGTCGCAATATATATCTTGAAGAGTGAACATCTTTATTGAGCTGGTGGTCCCGGGTACTGCGTATTACACGTAAAAGGCCCGTTATATCGTGTACAAAAGCGAGGGTATCACAAATATCAGCTCAATAAAATAGATAGTGGTGCTGGGTACTGCATTTTTTAATGTCTAAGGCCCATATATCCGTGCTAGTCGGTGGTATCACAAAGTGCGATTCAGTGTATGATATATATCTATTTAGGGTGTCCATTGCTTCTAGAAGTTTTGGATTAACCCGCGTGAAAGTAAAGTGTTGGGTCATATACAGCTATTTATTGCTAGTCGACCTGAGCAAATGAAAATAACAAACAAACAAACAAACAAACAAACAAACATACAGAATTCAGATTTTTATATAAAATATAAAATAATAATTGCTAACATTAAATAAAATTAAGTAGATAAAGTTAATGTTCGTCGAGAATTCGTTTTTTATTTCATTTTAATAAATAAAATAATATGTACAACAATGTAATAGAGCACAAAACAAAATACAAAAACTAACAAATATATAATAAAACTCTCCTTCACCCTTCAACTCTCCTTCAACTTTTATTGTTTTTTATTTTTCAAATACCGTATGTAATTTTTCTATGTGATTCTCATAACGAACGATAGAATTCAAAAAATTTATTTATGGTGAAATATATTGTGGTGGTAGTGTTCTTTTAAATATTGTTGCATAATAAAATAAAATAAATAAAATATAATAAATAAAAGTTCATAATAATTTGATTAATTAGACTGTGGTAAGTATTTATTCTATTTTATTTATAATTTTATAAAACTATATTTTACATAATTTATACATTTTTAAGCCATGGAGAGTGAAAAAACAAAGAAGACTATATGGGACTATTATGCTCGGAATGGAAAAGATCATGCCAAATGTAATAATTGCAAAAAAATATTAAAAACTGCTGGAGGTTCAACAAGCGGATTGCATGCTCATCTAAGAAGTCAGCATCAAGTAAATCTGTTAAAGCGAGCGGAACCAGCTGCATCCACATCCACATCAATGTTAGTTTGTCAAGAAGAAGAATATTCAAACGTAGATTCGTCTCGAAATACCTTGGTACATTATTTTAAAAGGAATGTTGACGATTCGATTTCTGCAGTAATTTCCAGAATGGTGGCAAGAGATGGCTTGTCTTTCCAAAAATTTTGCTCCTCGTATGATTTAAGAAAACTTCTTACAGATAAAGGTTATGTGGTACCGAAATCTGCAAATTCCATAAAAAAACTTGTCATGCAGTATGGTGATAAAATTCGAAGTGAAATTCGTGGAAATATTTCAGAGCAGATAAAAAAAGGTTCCCGGTTTAGTCTTACTTTCGATGAGTGGACTTCGCATAAAAATCGAAGATATATGAACATAAATGTTCACATGACTGAAAATAAATTTTGGAATTTAGGCCTTGCCCGTGCACATGGAACCATGAACGCTAGCAAATGTAGAGAAGTTGTTTCAACTAAACTAGAAGATTTTGGGCTTAATTTTAATGACATCGTTTCCATAACAACTGATGGTGCGGCGGTTATGAAGAAATTAGGTTCAGGCCTGCAATTGCAAACACATCATCAGTTATGTTTAGCACATGGCATACAGCTTGCAGTTATTAAAGTATTATATAACAAAAATGTAGTCGAACCAGTATCTGATGAAGCGAGTGATGAGGAAAGCGGAGAAGAGGAAGATGACGTGACTGAAGGATTTAGTTTAGAATTTGACTCGGTGAATGAAAGTGACGCTTCAAATGAAAATATATTACCAATTATAACAAAAATTCGAAGTGTTGTAAAACTATTTCGTCGTTCCCCTACAAAAAATGAAGTTCTTCAAAAGCACGTTTTAAATGAATTTGGGAAAGAAATCTGTTTTATTTTGGATAATAGAACGAGATGGAATAGTCTATTAGATATGCTTGAACGATTTTATCAATTAAAATCATGCGCCAGAAAGAGTCTTATTGATTTAAATATTGATATTTCTTTTTCAGAAAATGAAATTAATTCTATTAATTCGGTAACATCAACGTTGCTGCCTGTAAAATTAGCTGTAGAAGCTTTAAGTGCAGCTGATTGCACATTATTGAATGCTGATATCACCGTAAAATTTATGCTTGATGAATTGTCTACACAGAATAGTACTCTAAGCAAAGAATTAAAAAATGAATTACTTTTACGAATACAAGAACGTCGCACGAGCTATTCCGATGTTATGCAGTTTCTACATAATCCTCTTGAATTTAAAAATATCCATCAAAAAGACAATTATAATTTATTCAAATTCAATAAATCTGAGATAACGAAAATTATTGTGTCCTATATTGAACGCTTAAATATTATAAATGAGAGTGAATGCGGAAATGAGTCATCTGATGATGTAACCGAAGTAGTTGAAGCAACGCCTTTAACAATGAAAGAGAGGTTGCATTTGGCAATTAAAAAACAAAATGAAGTTTCCGAAAAATTAATAACAAGCGGCACTACTACTTTATCTAGACTTATTAAATCAGAAATCACTGCCCTTGAACAAGGACAAAGACGTGGAAAGTATTTAACGTTGGTGTTCAACCATATTTCCACAATAAAGCCGACCAGCGTCGAATCTGAGCGAGCTTTTTCAGCTGCGGGTGCAATATGCACTAAAATTAGAACAAATCTTAACGATTCCACGTTAGATACAATTTGTATGTTAAGAGCATATTTTAATGCCCAAAAGTTGTATTGAATAGTTAAAAAATAATTAGTGGTTTCTTGTGTTTTATTAAATTAATGTATTTTGGTTTTAATTATTGAATTGTTATAATTATATTTTCGTGTTTTTTTAATAAATGAAATAAATTTTATGATTTACACTATAAATTTTGTAATTTATATTATAAAATTATTGTTAGTTATTATCTCATACGTGTTTTTCCTCCCGCCATCACTAATATGCTATACATGATTTTTTATATTTAAAAACAGGTTTACCGGTAATTTACCGGTAAACCGGGTTTTACTCAAATATTTACCGTTTACCGGTAAAGCCGAAATTCGGTAATTTTGCAGTCCCTAGTCCAGACACAAAAAAATGTATAACAAAAATTAAATTAAAAACCGTAATGAAAATCATTAAATGATATATATATATACAAAATTCTTCCTCTGCCAAACTACTATGCTCCGTTTGTTAAGCTTTGATATGGATGATGATAGTCAAATTGTAATAGATTTTTATTAAAAAAAAACAAATAGTAAGTAGTAGTTATATTTAAAAAAAAAAAAAACTAAAATCAAATTTTTTTAAAAACAACATGAAATATTTTTGTTTAACAGCCTAATGTTTATGAGAGTGAGTTAGTTGATTTTTTTTTATTATGGTTTTGTTTTTTTTTCTTCTGTTATTTGTTTATAGCTAAGCTTGATCCATATCGTCCATCACGTAAATTTACTCAACCACTACCACTTGAAGATCCCAATGAGGAGATTAAACAAAAACAAGCTGAAAGGCTTGAGCGCTCAGGTAATGTTAGGGCAGTGTCACATGATATTGATCTAGAAAAAATCAAAGCAAAAAGAATTGAAGAAGCCAAACGTTTAGAAGAAAGGTATATTTTGTTCTAACCATATGAAAACCTGAATGAACTTTTAACAAATATTATTTTAGTGCACTTTTGGAAGAAGCAAACAGAAAAGCTGAGTCAAAGAAAAGAGAGGGAGAAGCTCGTGCAGCCGATTTGGCTAGACAAGAAAAACTAGCTGCCCAAGCTGCCGCAGAACGTGCTAATGAACTAGAGAAAAAACGTCAAGAGGAAGAAGCTGAAGCAGCAAGACTTGCCGAAGAAGCTCAAGTAGCAGAAGAAGCCAGAATAGCCGAAGAAGCTAGATTAGCTGAGGAAGCGCAAATAGCTGAAGAAGCTAGATTAGCTGAGGAAGCTAAACTAGCAGAAGAAGCAAGAATTGCCGAGGAGGCAAGATTAGCAGAAGAAGCTAAATTAGCTGAAGAAAAACGACAACGTGACGAAGAATTAATCCGATTAGCTGAAATCGAAAGAATTGCAGAGGAAGAAAAAGAAGGCGAACTTGCCAGACAAGCAGCTGAATTATCTGAGATTGCACGCCAAGAGGCTGAACTAGCCGAAAAAAGAGCAAAACGTAATCAAGAAGATGGTGACGGTTTTGGATTTGAAGATGTTCCAGAAGCAGAACCAGAAGTAGAACCAGAAGTAGAACCAGAAGCAGAACCAGTTGTTGAAGAACCACAATCTCCAGCTATAGAGGAGACAGTCGAAGAAACAGAGGTTGTTGCAACTGAAGAGAGTGAAGCAGTATTTGAATTTGGGGACGAAGAAGAGTAAAATCATCCTTACATACATATTTCAAAAACTTTTTATTTTAAAGACAATGAAAAATTTCACACAAAACAATACACGCACGCAGCAAAAAATTATTACACGAACCATTTACAAAATTTTTCAAATTTTCGTTTGCATTTTAAAAATTTTTTTGGTTGTTCTAATGTTTTTTTTTTGTACTTAAGTAAATGTTTTTTATGCTAATGTAATTTTTTAACGAAAATATCGAAATTTGTTTTATGACCATCAAATCATCAATGAATATACGATATCGTATACTATATATGACATATAATAGTAATAATTTTAATGATAATAATTAAAGTAATATTATTGAAAATTGAATTTGGTTTTGGTTCTTTGGCTTCATTCAGTTTTGTCTTTGGGCTTTATATGTGCTAGCTTTAAAATTTGATTTTTTATATTTGTTTGTCGTAAAATGTTATATCAGACATAAATCGCATTGTGTCTGTATGGAAATCCAAAAGAAAAAATCGGGGATAGCAAAAAATTATGTGCATAACTCATAATTTAAATTTCAAGTGGAAATACAATATTTGTCAACTGCCAACAAAATCTTTTTCGTTTTTTTTTTTTTTTGGATAATTTCCAACAGAGCAATATTAAATAGAATAGTAGTAGTTCAACCGTGGCATATTTTTATTATAAAGTTGACGAAAAAAAAAATATTATTAATAAGGCTGCTCCAATTAAGTTAGCATGGCACATCTAAAATTAGAAAATGAAAAAAACGATAAAAATCTGGGGAGATTTTATAAACAAGATATTGGTCTCATGGTTTCCAAATAATAAAATATGCTCGAATGGCTCGAATTTTTATTTTTCACCTTGAATCTTTTCGAAAATAAGTGTTAGTATGTACTATATAGTATGTTAATTTACGTTATAATTTTCCAAACTGCGTTCTAGCTCAGTGAATTGAAAACAATCAACAACAAATTTTTCAACTTTGTGAATAATTTGGTATTTTTCAGAGGATAACCTTGTGACATGTGAAATCACTAAAACTGTGCTTAACAATTATTAAGTTCAATTATAAAACAAATACACCATTTTAAGAAAATATTTTAAGGTTGTGTTTTATTAACGCCCATGAGTTTAATTAAGAATTGTAAGTAAACCAAAGTTTAAACTAAAATAGGTAATGAATTATATTTTTTTAACCTTTAGTATTAACATTTTATTTTATAATTTTAATTTTAAAAAATAATTATGAGAGTAGAGCACATTTATGATATTAGGACTACCTAGTAAATATTTTGAAATCGATTTTTAATTTTTTGTGTTTTGTAAAAGGGATTCATTTTATAGTTAATATATTCCTGCACCCGGATTCTCTAATAAATAAGATAATGTGTAGACGGGTAAACTTGTGAAAAGCAAAGTTTACTTTTATGAGTTTGGAATTTTTCGGTATTATTTTAGTAGTTAGCCAAATCGAGAAATTGCAAGCTGATAAAAGTAAGCTTTACTTTTCACAAGTTTACCCGTTTACACATTATCTTATTTTTTAGAGAATCAGTGCCCTGCGCTCCTAAAATAATCATCTCAAATAGATAATCATTATGGGTTTGTACATGGGTATGTAAATTTAGAACTCTACCATTCTTGTAAACTGCAGCCACCAAAAATATAACAATAACCAGAACTAACCTGACGAAACACTTTTGGCCAAATCTAATTTTCTTCGTATAACGAAAACGGTTTGTAGCATGTGGCACGTAAAACTGGAAGCCTGCTGATTGTAAGTGTATATAAATCCGTTTAACAACGAAACTCCCTATTTACAAACAACCACAAATAAATCAAATAAATTTGTGTAGTATTGCTTACTTTTTGTTTTGTCTAACTTCTTCCAGTCGTGTCAGTAAGTAACTGGTAAATCGATATTGCCACTAGCCTTTGTATCTCATTCAGTCATTCTATAAGTAAGCAACCACTGTTGTTTTATAACCAAGCTTTAGTACATTCAGATAGGTTTTATGTTAACTACAAAATTACGAGCATTGCAAAAAAATACAAAAGCTCAATTAAGTTTATCAATGAACTCAGGTATTCACAATTACTTAAACAAATTTTGGAAGCAGTAAAGAAACTAAGTATGTCAAGAACTCACCTAGTACTTGATGTGCTTGCAGTGATAATCGTCCATTACTCTACCCACTTCGTTCCTCACTTTATATATTACATTATCAATACGTTTTGATATAATAGCCTTGATAAATTTCGGGGCTAACTTGCTCGAATAGCTTTTAGAGGCACTACTTTACACGAAATTACGAACGAACACCTTTAGGCCTTCTCTAAACTCTCAATGACGTGTTCTTAAATTATAACTCGATTTACGATTTTGATAAGTTCTTTACAGATTTGCCAAGATGCCTGCACTGAGGATAACCGGTCAGCCGAGTTCATGATCTATACGCTTTTCTATCGTCAAGGAATTTTTGAATTTGAAATTTCTAGACGATAGAGAAGCGCTGATCATTTCATCCCTATTATGATTGTCGAATCGATCTACAATCGACACGACTCTGTATTGCGTTTTCGTTTTTTGATTTGATAAATACAATACAAAAAATGAAAAGGCAACACAGAATCGTGTCGATTGTCGATCGACTCGACAATCATAATAGGGCTGACTTATGTTCGATCGGTAGGTTGCTTGGCTCTCGGTGTAGAGCTGCTCATTACACTTTCAAATTACCATGAAATGTATTCTGTGGACAAGAGTCAGTTTTCTCTATCCGTAAAAATGGTCCTCTTGGTAAAATTTTTCAAGATGCAAAACTAATTGTTTAGGATGAATGCACAATGATTCATCGAGCTTAGGACATGTGATGGGCAGCTTAACTTTTGTCTTTGCTAGAGGTTTTCGACAAACTTTGCAAGTTATAGAAGTGCTGACGTTATCAAAGCATCTCTTAAAATATCAACTATATGAAAATCTGTTAATAATTTGAATTTAAGAACTAACACGACAGTACACCTTTAAGGTAGGAATACAGAATTCCCATTACAAATACTCAGTGTCGGAAATGGAACAATACCACATGAACATGGTTATGCTAAAACTATAGGTAAAATTGTACCAACAATTGATTCTCTAATTTCTGAAGTTTATCCTAACCTTAATGATCTTTTACGGAAACCATACCATTGGCTCTGTGAAAGAGCCATTAGACCTCGAAACATTTCTGCCTTTGAAATTAACAAAATTATTTTAGGTTATGTAAAAATATGTAATAAAATAAGGAATATCGATCAATCGATACTGTAGTGAACACTGAAGATGCAGTTAATCCACACGCATTTTTAAATTTACTCAATCCCGCTGGCTTTCCAACACACAGTGTGCAGCTTAAAGTAGGAGTTCCTGTAATACTACTAAGCAATCTAAAGCCACTGAAATTGAATAGTATCCGTCTGCAGATTAAAGCTATGTGAAATAATATCATTGAAGCTACTATCCTCATAGGTTCAGCTGTAGAGGTTGCTCTCATATCCCGTATTCCAATGATCCCTACCGATTTACCCTTTCTATTTAAGCGATTTCCATTCCCAATTCAGGTTTCATTTGTAATACCAATAAATAAGACTGAAGATTAGACGTTTAAATATGTTGAAATTGATTTACGCTCTGACTGTTTTTTAATGGTCAATTGTAATTTGTATGTTGGCTTTTCACGAACTAGTAAATCAGAAAACCAGTTTATACTTTTACCACACCTTATCTCAAAGACAAAAAATGTTATACATATGTATATTTCGAAGTACTGTAATTGCATTATTTTCAAAAAAACATCAAAACAATAAACAAAAAGAAGGAATGACATGATACTTTTTCATTCCTATGCACTTTGAATTATCTAATTCCGAGTTGCATGCCTATAAAGCAGATAAAGCTGCGACGGAGAGTGTTAGTTCTTTTATAAAAGCCCAGTATTTTATATTACAACTCTTCAAAATACAGGGCGCTCTGGTTAATTTTTTCTTGTTTTCGGACTAGTATTTTGAAAATTTATTTGTTTATTTTTAGCCATTTCGGGAGGAATCACAGAACCGGTTTTTCTAGATCGCAACGTGTCAACGGTAAAGCTATTTCATCGACTTGCAATTTTTTAATTATTTTGTTAAACAATCTTACTCCAAGAAAATATCCTTGCCATTCATGTTGCTTCGATTGGCTAAGCAAAATTTTCGGAATAAATGCACGAACGAACGAAGAAAACAAAACTAAATTAAATCGTTTCTGGAAAAGCTGGGTTTGAGGGCTCCATGCCCCATGTTCTTCTAAGGTATACAATAAAATAACATTGAACAATTGTTATAATTTAGTAAACTTGCAGTGTAACGTAATTTTTTTGTTTTCGTAATTTCTAAAAACGCTTTGATCTGTGTCTGAACAATTGGTATTTCAAAAATGCGTTTTTAATCTTTTCTCTATTTTTATCTAAGTTCTCTATCAATGTGTCGTTTTATCTCTCATCGTTGAATCGGGGAACCTAAAGTTTCGTATCAGCAAATAGTAGTTACATGACAAAATAAGCGGTTTTCAAAAAATTTTCCTATGTATTTTATTATTATTATTGTAGGGCCATGTGGGCGTTAAGGCACCTCGCACTGCGACCTAAAAGAACTTTTGTGTATGCACCCTCCTCAATGATCCGTCCAGTCAATACTTAGACTCTTAATGAACCTAACAATACTGCCGGCTTGTATATGATACATACTATCTGGGTTCATTACTCTCCGTCCTAGATGTTGTAGTCTTTGGCGGAAAATGGCTGGGCAATAACACAGAATATGTTCCGCTGACTCCGCTTTCAGGTCGCAGAAGCGGCATCTGTCTGTCGTACTTAAGCCTATTTTCTTAAGGAGATACCTTTGTGACTTGTGAAGAAGCCAGTAAGCAGCTGAAATAAATTTCTTCGCCTGTCGCAAATCTGGAATTCTACGCCAATAGGAGGAATTTGCACACCCTCCCAGCGTTTTAACGCTGCCCTAAGGTGCCCCTTAGTGACACCGCAGAAGTACTCCGGTCCAACGAATGGAGAAGCAGAACCCTCGCGGGCGAGGCCATCAACTGCCTCATTTCCCACAATTCCAGTATGATCTGGCAACCAAATTAGTGTTACCTTATTTGAGCTTGCCAAATGCTTAATAACCTTCAGACAGTCCCATACCAGCCTGTACACAACGGTTAAACACCTAAGAGCCTTTAAGACCGATTGGCTGTCTGATACAATATATACCTTTGCATCGTATAGGCCTTTTGCAATGCCTATCCTAGCGCAAAGTTCTATAACATGTACTTATGTTTGAAAGACGGTAGTGTTGTTACTCAAGGACTTCGAGAGGGCAGTCCCGCTCCGGTATATTTCTACCCCCGCCCTCGTCATCCGTTTTTGATCCATATAGTTATGTAGGTGTAGACTTTAACATAACAATGTATCGGTATAGAGAGAGTTTACCAATTAACTTTTAACACTGATTTTAGTTTAAGATTCTATATTTTAAAGTTCTTTACAGTTTGAATTTAATATTAGGATTGACACTCTGTGTATAATTTGCATTTCTCGACTCATATGGAAAAAGGGCTTAACTTTAAATAAGCCCAACGCGAGATTGTATCTAAATTAAGTAACTTAAACAAAAATGTTCAGTGGGCTATGTATGTGGGCTATGTTGTATATGATACTAATGCATTAGTATAAACACATATAGTACTACCACCGTAGCTTCACCGGTGAAGTGTTAGATGGCGATACCGATATCGTTTCTAATTTTTCAACAAATTTTTATTTTCAAATTCGCCTAACTTATAGTCAAAATCGCCTAAATGTCAGCTATTATTTCTATCTATTAAACTACAATATTATTTCTATCTATTAAACTACAATCAAAGTAGTTGCATCGAAATTTTCTTTTTCGATCAACCAACGCAAAAACCATATTTCTTTCCTTTGTTCGCGGATTATTCTAAAAAAAAAAAAAAGAATAAAATCGTAATATTTTTATCAATGAACAAAACAAATGCATCCATAATGAAAGAATGAAAAATAAAAATATTTTTACAGCCATTATTAAATCCTTGTGGACAGATTGATCATTTATTCAGAGTGGCTTATCCCATTGATACAATAACATTACGAATGAATATTCAAGAATTACTGAACCGGCAAGAGACACAGGTCGAAAAATTTAAGGACAACTTACCCGGTAAAGAATTCATCTACTCGTTTCCGAAACGACACAAGTAAGCATTATCTCACAGGTTATGCCAAAATACCAAAAGAAATCGGGCTGCTGTTTCACCAGAAACCATAAATGAATATAGGAATAGAAAGAAACCAAAAATTTCAATGGTTTTAAAAAAAAAAATCCGCCGTATTCATTTCTAATAGATCAAAGTATGTAGTTTTAAAAGGAAAGAGTACACCAAGACCATTTCATATATTAAAAACAAATATCCTCTTAACAGTACATGCTTGAAAACTTGAAAAGTGTTTCTATTCACCCCATTTTACGTTTCCTATGGTAAGGTATATCGAAAATTTCCGGAGGATTTCCAGATGTCCCAAAATATTGTCCAGTTTGATATTTTCCTCCGCCTGCATCTTAAGGGCCATAATAGTAGCCACCTTTTTAACATGCAGATGCAACGGAGTCAGTCCTAGGAGTGCCTCCATTGCTGCGGTTGGACATGATTTCATTGAGCCCGCAACCCCAATGCAGGCTATATGCTGAACCTTATTCAATAAAGTTTGCGTTGGCCACTATTAAGTTTTAGGCCACCACGCTACCGATGCGTAGGTTACCATAGGGCTAATGATTGTTAGGAATGACCAGTAGATCATTTTTGGTTGTAGTCCCCAAGTTCGTCCATAGAGTCTCTGACAGGCCCAAAAAGCCTTAGTGGCTCTATTTTGAACTTTAAGTAAATGTTGTTTCTAGTTCAGTCTTTGATCTAGGATGACCCCTATGGATATTTAACCTCTTTGGAAAAACGAACAGCAGTACCGTTTAACGAGGGAGCTATAAGCGAGAAGTTTTTCCTCCTCGTAAAAGGCGCAATGACGGTTTTGTTTGGATTGACACTGAGTCCTTCCTGGTCACACCACTGCCATAATAAATCGAGTGCATTTAGCATGAGATCAGAGATGACCCCATCAAACTTGCCTCTAATTATGATAGCTACATCATCTGCATAGCCCTGGACATCAAACCCACGGTTACTCAGAAGGACCAGTAGTCTGTCAATAACCAATGACCATAAAAGAGGAGACACCACGCCTCCTTGGGGACAGCCCTTTGCCGCCCTGATGGTTACTGACTCGCCACCTAATCTGGCTGTAATTTCGCGATGTTCTAGTATGGAGCGTATCCACCTGGTTGTAGAAGGCGGAATCCCCTTTTCCATTGCTGCCCTCTCTATCGATCCATAGGAGGTGTTAGCAAAAGCCTCTCAAATTCCACAAGGGCCCAAAGGGCAATTTCATTATAAGCCACCGCTCTTTCAATCCTCGTGACTAGACCACTAAGAGCCATCACAGTGGATTTACCAGCTTAACAAGGACTTCACATCTTATTTGATGATCCGAGATTTTTGCCATCGTCTTCAATAGAAACGATGTGAGGCCGATAAGCCTTGGGCTGGGTGTCCAAACGACCCCCTCGCTTTGGTATAAACACCACATTTACTTTCCTCCATAGTTTCGGAATATAGTTAAAAGCATAACTTACCCGAAATATCTGGATCAAGCTGGGGAGTATTTCGTCAATACCTTTTTGGGGTAAAGCTGGAAAAATATCATCCCCTCCAGCGGATTTAAAAGGTTTGAAAGAGTCAATAGCCCATCTCACCTTGATGGGTGTGAAAATTTTCCCAGATAGACTCCAGATCCTACTATGAGGTGCATAGGCTACATCACTTGAAGTGTCATTCGGGTCGTCTTGGGCTCCTACCACTACTGAATCCGTAAAGTGGGTACCTAATAGTAGCTCCAATGCTCCTTCCGGTTTTCAGTAAAACTTCCGTTTTGTTTCTGAAGAAGCCCTAACCCATTTGAGTAATCCCCGGAAAAGACTTTCTGGAGACGAGCTGCAGAGGGTTTCAGACGTAAATTAAATAGGTAATGAATATTTGCTCAGGTGTGAAGAGTGAAGCTTTTTTGGTGATACTAACCCAGCTGCATGCTCTATTCGAATCAAAATACTGATAAAAATTTCTTGGTTTTCATGTCTTTGTAATTTTTCGGATCAGAACAAAGAACAAACGCCAATAAAATGCAGCTAATCATTATTATATATCAATTCCATATTTACTAGTCCCCTCTCCCCCCCCCCCCCCCCCCACCGTCTCAGTTTTTTTGTAAAGAATAAAACAAACATTTTACGAAAAATTTAATTTATTATATGTTAACAATGGCTTATTTATAGAAAATTATACGATTATTATAAGATCAATGAAATGATGATTTTAGAATAACTATTTAAAAATAAACCAATTGTGCGCCATTTTTTTGTTTTTTTGTTTAATTTACTTATTTTCTCAGGTTGACGTTTGACTCGTGTGTCCAAAATGTATAATACTTATTGCACTTTTCAATATTTTATTTCTAAAGCGAATTAAAATAGGCAATTACATATATAAAAAAGCGAATAAATGTGTTTTGAAGTAAGTAATATTTGACAAAATTGGTCTGTTCAACTAGAAGATCGATGACCTCTTAAAATAATAATACGAAATATGTGTGTATATTGAATGTTGCTGTCCAGCAGTCCTTTAAAGATTTGCTTGTTAAATTTACTTTGATTTATTTAACTTAAGCTAACTGGCTTGAACATTTGTTGACAAGACAGCAGCTATACTGATCGAGTTTAAAACGCTTAAAACAATAAACGGAAAAATAAAATTGAAAAGTGTGTACTCATGTGATCACACATATTTTCAACTTTGTCAAATTGAGCTTGGTTCATCATGATATGTCACGTGCCAACCCATAAAATTTATTGTTCACGTGTTAAGGAATCGGAGGCCTAATTTTACTTAATGAAATTCTACAAGGTTTCTTCTTATTCCCGCGCTTAATTTTTTTCGCATATAATGGTTGTATCCAACGGAAAATTATTGCCTTGCAGTTACCACCAAAATACTAAGGCTCTCTTTACACTCGAAATTTGTATCTTTGCGCTCTTCGCCTCATTGAAAAATTGTACATGTCTGGCATGTGGTATTCCAGATACACCCATTGTTTGCAAATAAAAACTGAAACAAGCAAACAACATTATCTGCTGAGGATAACAAGTCTAAAATGTAAATTGTTATGTATAACATAAAAAATAAACAGTTAAATACTTATGGCATATTTGCAAACTAACTGGAAGACACTTATATTTTTTATAAAAGTTATTCTTAGGCTGCGGCTATGTTGACTATGAATCGTGCTTTTTAAATTCTCCGATTTTTAAATCAATAGAAAAGGAATAACCTAAAAACTTAAAACATTTACATTTTTCATTTCAATTCCTCACCTTTCGAGCACGGTACATTCGTTTGCCGAATTTAGTTTATTTACCCTGAGAATTGACCCGCATCCTAAATACATAGTTCTTTTATGCTTATTGTTAGTAAAAAAATTATTCTAATGAAACTGCGTGAAATATACACGTTTTGGTGGAATCATATTCAATCTCTTCTCAATTCCAAAAAAAAGAAAGATTTGATAAATAATGCTTATATGTTACATATAATAGTTTTTAGTGTAGTAAAATACCATTTTGTTAGTGAAAAATGTGGAACAAATTTCAAAAGATGGACTGTCTATAAAATATTTATAAAATTTTAGAAACATTTTGGAACGAAAAAATTAAACTTTGATTAAGTTCGCCTCATTTTTAAACTAGGATAAAAATAATTAATTTACACTTTTTCTCGAATTTCTATTGTTTTGGAAAAGAAAAAGAAGATTCCTTGTGATTGTGGTTCCACCATTACTCTGTTATAAATTTCACTCTACAATATTTTTCTTACTTCACATGGGAGACGCTAAATTTTCATTGTTGTTTATATCATAGTTTTCAAATTCCAGGTACTCTTCAGATAAAGGTTCAGGCTCTCTAAATGCTATTGGCTTGATTTGATTGATTTTATGTTCCAATAAGTCACAAGACTTTGTTAAGGCACTGTCCATTTCAAATGGCGGTAACTTGTTATCTCCTAAATTTGGAATATCATTTAGTTGAATATCTGGTCCCAGCAACATTGATACTCGATCAAACATTTCCATTAACGCGTTTGCTTCGTTAACTAAATTTGATACTATTCGGTGTTGAGCATCGCTCCATGTCACTCGTTTTAAATTTGGACGTATTCTTCTGTTAGGTATAGGTGATAGTCTCATCTTTGCTAATCTATTTAAAATAATTGTCCGCATGAATTAAATAAAATGAAAAGTGGGTAATTGATTTGTAAAAACATACCTTTGCCCCATTACCAAATCTTTGAAATCACACCAAGTCTTTTTACCATGGGTCATATATCGCCTAGGAAATTGTGGATATTCTTCCTCATCCGATGAAAAATCAATATTATGCCAAAAATTTCGAGTATTTAATCCTTTTTTATTTGAAGTACTGGGTGTGATTTCGCTTTCATTATCACTAATCGAATCAGCTGTTAAAGAAAATATTTTGTTTATAAAATTAAATACTTTAAATATGTTGACATACTTTCCACATCCGACCAATTTGTATCATTTTTAACTTTATTTAGATTAATTTTATCGTGAGTAAAATTATTTTGCATTTCAGGCACTTTATTTTCATTTTTGTTTCGGCTGTTATCATCCCAATATAATTCAGAATTTGAATTCAATTGTTCATCAATTTGTAATAAATCATTTTTCTGATCCTTTATAAGTTGGTCAAGCTTTTTAATTTCTTTAAAAGTGGTTTGGCTATCTTTTATAATATTTTTATTAAATTTGATACTATTACGAGGTAAGGCCGTTTGTGTTTGTGATTCTCGATGTACAATTGCATCGGTCATTTGTGAAACAGAATGTGTTAAAATCACTGAAATCAAATATAATATATTGAATAAATCTAACTTAACAAATTCATATTTACCGACTACTTACAATTACCAGATTTATCTTTAACGGTAATTACACCATCTGTGAGACATTCTTTATCTGCAACTGGAATCAAATCATTTTGTATTCCTACGGCCGCTTCTCTAAGTAATTTTGTTGGTGGTTTATCTGTTTGCACGCCTACACTGGGGTATCTAGCCGCCTTCGCTATTCTTCTACAAAATAACATTTACTCAAATAAAATGCAATAAACTAACCAGAAAATATTTACCTGGACGCTTCTAATAACTTTGCTCTTAATAACGCATTTTTATCAACTTTCGGTTGTGCGGCTACGCTAATTGTTGCTCGCCATGGTGGCCTCTCTACTTCTTTTTGTTTTTTGGTGGCTTTACTATTCCTAAGAACAATTAAATTAAAAAAATATATTATTCAACTCTGATACAAAATACTAAATATTTTCCATTTACATTTTATGTGTTAAACTAAATGTACGTGAATTGCTCTCAAAACTAAAATACGGAATGGAAGCATATTTACTTATTTTGAATAAAATAATTTGTTTAAAAATAGAAACACTTGGGTAAGACAAAAATACTGAAAAAAACAGAAGATTGTTCAAGACTAAAATAGAAATAAATTTGATGCAGAGATATTAAACAACTAAAATGCAGTGATTTCATGTTATAATAACAAAAACATTTACTAATTGAAACAACCAATATTTAACTAACTATTTATATGTTTATTTCGTAATAAATTAATACCACCGCACATAAAAAACTTATTAAAACATAAATTTTTGTTTTTATTCACGAATGTACTATATAATAAAACATAAATATTTAGTTAAGTTTTCAGCAAAAATTTTATGGTTTTTATTCGAATATAAACAATAATATTTATTACATTTGCTACTCATAAGTATGTACAATGTTAAAACTGCATGAACATGTCTCATAAAAATAAATACATATATGTAGATACATATTCTCTTTGGCTCATTTTATCACTTGAGGATCCTCGGGTTGATAAAGTAGAAAATGTCAGAATGGGAGTGTATGTGTATTATGAGTGCGTTCGTTCATCAAGTTGTGGGTAAGCTTCGAAATAGTTGAATTGTTTCTAATTTAAATATCCACCCGTGATTTTTTTATTTTCCAGTTCAGCTGGCAGAGATCCAGCCTCGGATAGCAGAGCTGTTATTGGTGTTGTCTTTAGCATTCCCGTACATATTCGTATGCTGTTATTTAGGATTTTTTGTTTGGTTTTCATTTTGTATTTTTATCCGCGTCCGTGATGTTATCAGCAAACTGTGTTCTTGTGTTTATGATGGACTTTTAGATGTTTAACATGGTCACAGTTAAAAAAATGGGTTATGTAATGCAAATTGCATTACATGTAGTTTCAGTGCTAGCTTCCATCACAAAATACTGCTAACCTTGCATTGAAATAGGTTTTAATGCATCCACAGTGCATTAATTTGTAAACAATCACATTAAGTTTTAGTGCAGCATTCCATTAGAATATAAAGCAAAGACTGCATTAATAAAATATATTTAAAGTATTAAATTTTAAAGCAAGTTGCATTAAAAGTTCTGAAACTTTAGCCACGATTTTTTGTTTTTTATTCCTGGTAATAAAATGTTTATAGCGTCGTTTTTCTGGTGTTGGTCTTTGTTTTTGGCACCTTGAGGGTCGAGATCTCAAAGACTCCAACTTTTTTGCAGTTTGGCGGGCACTTTATGCTCGCCCAAGGAAATAAGTTATATTTTAAGCAATGAAAAGTTTACCTGTAACATAATAAAAGTCGGTTTAAGTTAGTAACGTGCTAAACACGTGCTTATATATATTAAAGTCTGCTCATTTTAGCAAATTTTATGTTGGTATCATTTTTTAATTTGAGCAGGTTGCTTTAAAATGTTTAATAATTTTATTAAAAATAACTTTTAATGCAAATGCTGCTTTAGAAATCTTCATAATTGCGTTAAAATTCATTTTAATGCAATCATTACATAACAATTTAAAATAACTTGCTTTGCAAGAGTCGTAACGCAAGGCTTGTATTAAAAATTAAAGTTAGTTTTTCAATTGTGATTAATGAGCTCCACCTTTTGTGTGACAGTAAATTTTTAACAGATTGTGTGTTCGGTATCTCTAGTTCTAGATTTTTGTAGTGTGAAATGTTGAATTTTTATTTTTGGATAGCCTCATATAGTAACATTTTGTGGGATTAAATTTTAAATTTAGTTTGATTAGTTCTTGTGATAGACTCAAACGTTTTGTTTGTTGCAATCTCTGCTTCTCTATCTATATTTTTCCTTTATTACAAGATGGGTTTTATTAAGTCATCTGCAAATTGGTAAATTGAGAATCTATCTGTTTGAAGTTTATGTAATTCAGTTGTATATAAGTTGAAAAGTGTGTGCTTAGACAGTTTCATGGGGAATTCGTTTGTTTGTTATGTGTTAGTTGTTAGAGTGTGATTGTTTGGTTCTGAATTATAATTATTCGGTTTGTGAAGAATTGAATCCAGTTTATTATCTTGTGTGGAATTTTTTTCTTTTTCGTGCTTCTATTAATGTGGCTTTAAGTACATATTTGCTTTAAACATTTTTATGATTAGGTTTTTGGAATAAGCTATTGTTCCTAGACCTGCCCTAAATCTAAAAGAGTTATGTGGCAGAATATTGCTTTCCATGATGTGGTTATTTATCCAGGATAATTTTGTTGAATGTTTTAGATTAGACGATAGGCATACATGCCTAAAACTCTATTTTATGGTTATACATATATTTGGAGATTTTCCAGTTTTATGGATAAGATTGTTTAGTCCATATGTGCTCAAAGGGTTCCATTTGAAACGCGATATTTTAAAACACGATTTGACAAAACGCGATATTTCAAAACGTGATATTTCAAAACGTGATACGGTACAAAACGCGATATGGTACAAAATGCGATATTCCAAAGCGCGATATTTTAAAACGCGGTACGTTATGAAACGCGATATGGAACAAAACGCAATATTACAAAACGCGATATTTCAAAACGCAATATGGACAAAATGCGATTATTCAAAACCCGATAATTTAAAACGCGATATTTTAAAATACGATGTGGTACACAATGAGATATGGAACAAAACTCGATATTTCAAAACGCGATTTTTCAAAACGCGATGAGATACAAAACGCGATATTTCCAAACGCTATATTTCAAAACGCGATAATTTTTTTTGACAAATTTCTGGAATTTGGCCGATTGCAATGAAACTTGTTTATTTCTTATTATGAAAAAATTCGTCATGTGCGGTGGAAATGGCATTTTAAAATGATTTTTTGACTATGTTCTGGAATATGGCCAAATATAGTAGGATATAACTTGGCTATTTCTTAATCGATTATGATTTAAACGGCATAAGTACACTATGTAACATTTCAAAATGGCATATTTTAAAATTTGGCCATTTGTTAACCGATTAAGATGAAATCCGACAAGTATTTTGGAAAAGGAATCCTAAAATAAGTTTGTTAACTTAAAAGTGTAAACTTACAAAAAATAAAAGTGACTTTTTTGAAATTTCATTAAGAATTGTATTTCATATCTTTTGTTTTTTGACGTTTACTAAATAATTATGGCTCCGAATGCCTCTATTTAACAAATGAGTAATTTTACACATTTCATTCATAATTGAATAAAATTCAGAATCAAACTTCATTCTTTTTTAGAAATTTATGTGATTTCCGAGAAATTTCGTTTATATTTGCCTAAATTATTTATTACAACGAAGATAGAAAAGGCCATCATTAGAAATTCACGATTGTTTTTATTTCTAAAATAAGGCTCCACGAATTAAAAAAGGCTGAATTAAAAAAAGTGTTCATTAATGAAATAAAAATAGCGAATTTTGTATGAAAAAGTATGAACACCTGTTACTATTTTAAATTCATTTTTTTCACAAATTTTCTGAAATAAAAAATGTATTCTTTTTCATACAATATTCGCTATTTTTATTTCATTAATGAACACTTTTTTTAATTCAGCCTTTTTTAATTCGTGGTTTCTGTTGTACTTCGACAGTTGTTTTTTTTTTTAAATAACCACAAAACTGGAAAGCGGTACAACCTGAAAATATAAGTGCAATAAAACATCTGCTATATACTGTAGTTCGGTGAAAAAACAACAAAAATTAAAATTAAAGTCTGGATTTCCCAACATAAATTCGTAAACAAAATCCGTAAAGAAGGAAATAAAACAATCATTACAAATATAAAATAAAAAGTCGGCGAATTATTAGACGAATTAGTTAATTACGTTGCTAATTGTTGATGTTCGTAGAAAATTTGTTCCATCTATTTGCAAATAATTTTATTTCCATTAGTAGAATAAATTTAATTTTTTTAAGTGACGGGAAATTCTGTTAAGCGAAAGAAAATGGGAGTGTATCGAAATCTAAGATTTCAAAAAAGTAAGATTCGTCAAAAAGTAAGATTTTGATAAAAGTAAGATTTTGAGAATTACGAATTCGATACGCTCCCGAAGGAAATTTCTGATTACTGAAGAAAAATTCCAGTAGGTGAAAGAAAACTTAAGTAAACTAAAGATAATTCTACTAATTGGAGAAAAATTCTGTTAGGTAAAGGTTTAATTTAAAATCAGCAAAAAAAACAAGAATTTAAAAAAAATATGCCTCCAGAATTTTTCTAATATCATTTTTTACCCCATTTTATGAATTAACTTTATTTTTAACTTGTATTTTGGGGTTTCTGTTTCATTTTACAGCCTGCTAGTTTTAGGTATAATATTCACGGTACGAACAAAAATATACCTTGCCCCACAAACAAAAATAAAACACATCTGGCCAAAATTGTGAATTAGTCTTAAAACACGTTCTATTGTTTAAGCAAAATTGTTAAATAAATCTATAATATCTATAATTTGAATTTCGTTAAGAAAATAACATCAAAAATTTTAATTCAAATATATTTTAAAAAACTTTCACCTTGTTTTTAGTTCACCAAAAATAGTCTAATCACTTTCCACATGTCCAAATTCCAAAATGTTATCAAATAGTGTATTGTATAACAAGTGAATAACGGACTTGTACGGATCGACAAAAATGTATTAAACCATTAATTATATTATATTATTAACTGTAACATTAAATGTGCATGAGGAACAATTATTAAAACGTACACTAAGTAAATTTGTTTTGAATAATGAATTCGAAACTGAAGAAATTGTCGGTGGGTTAATTACTATGTCTATACTTTTCTGTAGAAATTCTACCAGTACACCATTTTAAAAAACTTAATCTTTCGTTTTGGTATTGGCCATTTTGGGGTCATAATTATCCACATCTGCCATATTATTTTTTTAAGGCTTCAAAATTATATCTATTTATTTTAATATAATAAACTAATAAGTGTAACGTTCACAAAAAAAATTGAAACATTTGGGTTTTCACAAATCGTGTGGCAATTGAGAAATTGTTGTGCAATGAAATTGCAACACGATTTGTGCAAAGGATCCTTTTCTTTATAATTTAAATTTAAAATTCATCATCGAGAGCAAAGGTTACTGCAGTATCGTAGAAAAAATAATTTTTTCTTCGATACTGCAGTTACATACCTTTGCTTTTGATGATGATTTTTGAATTTAAATTCTATAAGAAAAGATCCTTTGCACAAAGGATGGCGTTGGCGTAATGTTCCTCTTGGTGTAATGACACTCATGTTTATTATCTTTTTTTTAAATTCTTGCGCATATAGTGCATTTTGGGTTAGCCGTACAGAAATGTATGTGGTGCTCGTAGCCTAACCAATTTGAGCAAAATCTCGCTTTTGGCTTTTGGGTAGAAAAATATAGTTTTGAATGGCACAACGTAGAATAATATTTTATCCGGTAGTGAGCTCGCTCTAAATTCAATTTTTAGTAAATGTGTATCCTTTATGATTCTGTTGTTTCGATCCCATATGTTTTAATTCTTTCAATTTGTATAATCTCCTTCTCCGCTGAAATGTTTTTTGTTATTATGTACTTGTATGTCTAATTCTATAAAAGTACTTTCACAAATCCCACTGCGTGGATCGTCTTGCCTGACGCATTTGTTTGCCTTGTAGAAAATTAGTTTAGGTGTTGGATATTCAATGATTACATTGAACGGTCCTTTATCCGTTGTTTAATACTTATTATTAGGTTTTTTTTGATGCTGCTATGTTTTTAGTTTGATCGCTGTTGTTATTTTATTTTTACTTGTTTTTGTTGGTTCTTTTGGTGTTAATTTTGTTGCTTTGTCTCTAGTTTCCTTTTGCCACTGAGAATGTGTCGTTTTATATATTTTTAAGAATGGAGTTCCGCGTGGGTTACCACCATCTATTTTTGCATTTGATGCTCGTTCGCCAATTTTCCCACTATTTATCTCTGTCTATTTATCACTGTGTCTATCACTACTATAATTTGGTTTATTTTTTATTAATTGGAATTTTTATTTTTTATTATATAAGTTAAGAGTTTTGCTCGAAGATTTATTAAAAAAATGAATTTATTTTATCAATTTATGTTTATCTTTTACATTTCAAACTAAAACTAAACTAAAACTCAAAATATGTTAACATTTTATACATAAAAAATTGCTTAATAAGTAAATTATAATATTCTCAAATAACTAGAACATGTTTGCGCGTGTTCTTACATGTGTTTTCCTTTTAAGCTGATTTAGCGTCTTTAGGTGATGCGCGTGTTTGCAATTTATGCTGAGTTGCAATTCTAGTTGTGTTAACTCTTCCCCCCTACAAGATCCGCGTCCCGTGGGTCAAAACTTTAGGCTAATTGGTTGGACTCCGGATTGGTTGATGATGACTTCTTCTTGACATGGTTTTGGATTTGACCATTTGTTGCGTTTTGTTCTTAATAATAGGATGAGTATTATGATGAAAATTATGGATATTATACCGAAGTCTACAAAGGCTGCTTCCTTATGTTTTGTGAATAGTTTTTGTAGTTGATCTACATTATTTAGGTGCAGGTTGTGAAGGTATCCTGGGTCGACTTTTACTCCTTTATCTGTTATATTAGGTTGTAGTACTGTTGGTAGTACTTGCGATTTCCTAATATCTCTGCTGGTGAAGGTTGTATTGTTGATCTTAATTGTTTCATTGTCGTATTGTATTAGAAAGCTTCCTTCTAGGTGTTTATCCGTGTTGTTGTAAATTATGTCTCCTTTAAAGTTGCTCAGAAAAATCGTATTGTCGTTTAGCGTGTCGATTATCTGATTCTTGTTGAATTGGTAGTTACATTGGGCATCTAATCCCCTTATGAGCTGATTGATGCAGTGGTCTGCTTTTAATTCTTCCAAACTGTTTGTCTCGCAAAGTATGGTTTCGCGAAAGAGTTTGCATTGTCGAATGATCCCATACATTTCGTCTTGGTTTACTAGAAGTTCGTTGTATTCCAGGTATATCTGTTTGTTGTTCTCAATCGTTGATCTTACCATGACGTGATTGTATTCTCGTTTACTTGTTTTTGGTATTGATATAACATATAGTATTGTTGATTCTTTAGCCAGCATCATAGGTTCTGCGTATTCTATTGCTTCTATATCGTTAGAATATGGAAGGGTTTCGATTTCTGCAACCAGGCGACTGATTTCTTCTTTATCCAATAAATTTGTATTGATTATTTTCCCTTTTGCTAATTGCGCAGCTGGGATGATTTCTTTTATCTCCTCTTTGATTATGGTTAATCGGTTGAATAGTATTTGTTGGATTTTTTCATCAGCGTTTTCGTGTAAATGATCAACAATTTTGTTGTATTCATTGAGAATCTGCTGTGCTGTGGTCATTAAGGCATTGTTTATCTTATATTGTTGATTATTGTTATCGATGATTTAATTTTGACTTTTGATTATTTGATCCCAGCCTGTGGCGTCTGGTGATCCTGCAATCCACTTCCATGCGGAGCCGATCCAGTTGATTGATCGGCGAGATCGTGACTTTTGACCTTTGAGTTCTGATATTAGCTGCTTGGTTTGGTTTATTTGGTGAATCAGTTGAGGTCGAAGGCTGCTTTCTGGGTCAATGTTGTCAAGTGAAGTTCTAATTCTGCTGATTATTTCTTCATAGTCGGTCAAGTTGATGACATGGATTAATTTGAAATTTCCATTGATGATTCGTCCATTGCCTTGTTTGAGAGTTACTATTGGTGTGGTATATTTGTAGATGGTAAGTGAGCTTGTCAAGCCCAATATCCAGAAACTGGAAAGAAGAAATTATTGCGTTAAATTTTTTATTTGAGTCTTGTGGACCCTTTTTCCGGAGGTGGTTGTAATTGTGACTCGATTATCTTTGGCCACAGTTTCTTCTTTAAATTTGGGTTTCTCTTTCCCTTGTATCTGCTTGATTGTAGTGTATACTATTTCCCCAGGTTTATATTTCTTCGGTTTATTTCTCTTTGCGTTTTCCCTAGAGATGTTTGTTTTTTGGTTTTTCCTGATTTTTTCTGCCACATGCTCGTTGATTTGATCCTTGAAGATTACAAGATTTTGGTAATTGATTCTCTGCGTTCTCCCAAAAAATATGTCGCAAGGTTTGTGTTGGATAACGGAATGTATTGAGTTGTTATAGCGATCTACTGCGACATTAACTAGTTCCTTTATGGTTAATTCCTTATATTCCATTTGAAGGCATCTTATTATCTCGATGATAGTTGAATGCACTCTTTCGATGGCTCCATTTACTTCACTTCGCTGGGTGGTGTTAAGTATATCTCTATCCCCAAGGTTTTCAGGTAGTCCATTACCATTGGACTTACGAAACTCCCCTCATTATCCATTACTAATAATCTGGGAATTGTGAAGTAATGCAATATTTTGATGATTTTGTCTCTGATGTGTAGAACAGATTTGTTGTTGATGTGGAAAAACTTTGTAAATTTAGAGAATTTATCCACGCATGAGATGAATTTTTCATTTTTTATCTCGATTATATCCACATGGAGTATTTCTGTTGGATATGTTGGAATTGGTGTCTCCTGGAGCTCAACTCGATTTGGGTGTCTGTCATATTTATTTGTATTACAGATGCTGCAGGTTTTGGTATATTTTTTTATTAGGCTGGTCATTCGTGGAAAATAGTATCGTTCTAGGATTTGTTCCTTGTTCTCAGCGTGATTTCTGTGTGCTCGATTATGCTCCTCTGTTATAATTTTGAATTTATTTTCCTCATTGCTAACGTCTTGAACCACTCTTTGTGTTAGACGTAACTTCAATCCCGGGAACTGTTCTTTGAAAACGTCTTGTAACATTTGGATGTGTTCTTCGGGTATTTTTATTCCCTTGATGATGGTTGGATGGAGATTATCCCTTAGGATTTTTGTTAGAGTGTCTTTATTTATTTCCGATAGGCTGATATAATGCCTATGATAAGTAGGATGTAGTTCTTCATGACAATCAATATCTTTACCTGTCTTGATTATCAGTTGGTTTCTGAAGACGTTTATAGGTGCTTCGCAGTACTGGATTAGATCTGTACTGTCTTCTTCAGCGCTGTGTATCGTGGAGGTTGATGATAGGGTGTTGACCTCTAGTTCTAATCTTGACAAGGCATCAGCTACTTTGTTAGTACATCCAGGTTTGTATATGAGTTCATAATTGTACTCTTCCAATCGGGCCTTCCATCTTTTTAATTTTGTGTTATTATTTTTTGTACTTAGGGCAAATGTGAGAGGCTGATGGTCCGTGAGGATTTTAATTTTTTTCGCTCCATACAGGTAACTTCGTAAGTTATCTAATGCCCAAATGATGGGTAGCATCTCTTTCTCGTTGACCGCATAGTTTTCCTCAGTTTTATTTAACGATCTGGATATATATGTGATTGGTCTATCTTTTCCAATGTCACCCTGTGATAATACGGCACCAATTGCATAATCAGAGGCATCGGTAGTAAGTATAAAAGGTTTATCGAAGTCTGGAAAGATTAGTATTTCAGTGGATGCTAACACTTCTTTGATCTGACGGAATGCTTGGAGTTCCTTTCCTGTTAAGCTGATTTTCACTTTTTTTGATTGTGTTGCCTTAATTTGCGCGTTTTCGCCTCTTGTGAGGTTGGTTAAAGGCTTGGCGATTTTCGCGAAGTCTCTAATAAAACGTCGATAATATGATGCGAGTCCAAGGAATGATTTTAACTCTTTTAAATTATCTGGGCTCTTTAGGTTCCGTATAGCCGCGACCTTCTTTAAATCTGGCCTGATTTCTTGGTTTGTTATGATGTATCCCAGGAATTCTGTTTCTGTTTTCATGAATTTCGTTTTGTCGAGGTTGACACGTAGGTTAGCTTTTTCAAGTTTCGAGAATATTCTTTTGACATTGATAAGATGTTCTTCTTCGGGTTTCCCTCCGAATATGATGATGTCGTCGATATAAACATAGCAGATGATTCCGATGAATTCTTTCAATACGTCGTCTATCATTCTTTGGAATATAGCTGGCGCATTTTTTAGTCCGAAAGGTAGTCTTAAAAATTCATATTTTCCATTCATAGTGGAAAAAGATGTTTTCGGAATATCCTTTTCTTTCATCCTGATTTGGTGAAATCCTGATGTAAGGTCGATGGTCGTAAAAAATTTTGATTTTCCAAGATTTGCCAACGTGTTTGATATATCCGGTATTGGATATGTATCTGATACTGTGACCGCGTTTATTCTTTTGAAATCGATGACTATCCTATATTTTTTGATGCCAGATGCATCCAGCTTTTTTTCGACTACCCAAATTGGTGAATTGTATGGGCTTTTAGACGGCCTTATGATTCCATCCTTTTGAAATTGGTCTATTTGCTTCTCCACTTCTTGCCTCATACTGACTGGATAAGGATAGGATTTCGTGTAAATTGGTTCATCTGTTGTTGTTTTTATTTCTGCTTTTATGTTAGTATCAATTGTTTCAGTATCGTTGACTGGGTTAAATAGTGTTTTGAATTTTGCCACAATTTCTTGGAATTTTTTTCTGGCTTCTGTAGATAAGTGACTATCCCGAATTTCAATGTTGTTTACTTGAACTGAGTGTTTTTCCTTGAGTGGAATTTTAATATTTGGGGTTATGGTCAAAATGTTATTTTTCCGGTCGATAATTGCTCCAAGTTTTTTAGAGTGTCGTCCCCGATTATTCCGTCGAATGTTTTTAAACCAGGTAGTACAAAAAACTCTATTACTGTGTCGATTCCAATGCATTTAAAAAATTGTCCGGATATTTTTTTACTGATCCTGATGTCACCTCCCGCTGATTTTATGTTAAACGGGACATTAGTGGGAATGGATCCTTCGGCTAGTTCAGGTTTGATGAAGTTCTTGTTGGCTCCCGTGTCGATTAAAAATTTGAGGATGTTGTTCTTTGCTGATTTGTACTCTAGGTATGGTATGCTAGAGAGGCTTTCTCCATAAAATTTACCTCTCAGTTTATTTCCTCAGGTTCGTCTTCTAATGTCTCGATATCAGTATTTTCGTTAACTAACTGATTATATTCCTCTTCCTCCTGTGTATCCAAATGATAAATTCTTTGTTGTCTTTGGGATTCGCCGTAGCTTGGATGTTCTACTTTCGGTGGATGGTTATTTTGACATGTTGGTCTGTTCATGTAATTTACGCGTTTGGTTTGAATTGACTGGTCAATTTCCATTGGTGTTGCAGGTTTCGGATAAATTGGCCTTGGTGGCATTTGTTGATTTAGATTTTGATTGTTGTACGATGTTTGGTTGTTATAATGTTGATTATTGTATACCATATTTTTCCGTTGCGGTGGTATTAAATTATGGATTACTCGTGGATTTTGTGAATTTGTATATGAAGCTTGGTTGACCGAGTTATTAATTCGTGGATTTTGTGGGTTCATATACGAAAACTGGTTGATTGGAGCTGTTACTGAGTTAGTAATGTTCTTTTTCTGAATCGTTAAATTTCTGAAATTCATGTTTTGAATCTCAAGGCAGGATGCGTATGCCTCCGGAAGTGTAATTGGTTTTTGGATGATTAACATTCGTGACAATTCTCCGTTTAACCCTCTGACAAAAACGTCCAAAGCTCGATTCCTGTAGTTTTCGACTAGAACGCTGATGGTTTCTGTCGAGTAATCCTCTGTTTTTATTTTATTTACTATCAATGAGAATTGATGATTCACATTGGCGTAGAATTCATCGATTGTCATATTTCTTTGTACAAGGTTATTTAATTGATGTTCTAATGTGCGAAGATCCCTTTTATCTGCGTAGTGGAGGCAATTAAATTAAAGGCATTTTTTTATAGACGCCCACTCATCATCGAAGATATTATATGATATTAATGCCGCATCGGCGTTTCCTCTAATCTTCTGCCTTATGTGTTGCAATATTGCTCTATAGATTGGTTTAGTGCGTACGATATTATAGTCTCGTAGAATGGTCTCGACATTATGTACCCAAGAGATATATTGAGTTGGATTTCCGTCGAACTGTTGCAGTTCCTTCACGCAGTCAGGTAGCTTACTTATGTCTTTAAGATCTTGTTCATTTTGTGGGGCTGCGAATATTGTTGCTGCAGCTGGATTTATAGGTTTCTCCAGTACCTCGAGTTTCCGCTCGATTTGTTTTGTGAACTCAATTTGAGCATTTAGGGCTCCGGTTATTTTTGTTAATGCAGCTTGGATTTGATCTAATTTTTGTTCAACTGGTGTCGTCATTATGATGTTTCACTTATTATTATATTTAATATTTTATTATTATTTTAAATTTTGTTTTTATTATTATTGTTGGTTATTACGATCACTTTTTATTATTAATTTAGTATTTTGTAATTTTTATTAATTAATACTTGTTATGAAAAAATACTTAGTTACTATTATTATTGTTATTATAATCACTTTTTATTATTAAAATTCTCGTTATTATTATAATCACTTTTTATTATTATTTTTTTACTTTGTTATTAATTTTTTACTTACATTAAAATTAAGAAGCTTTTCATGGCTTATTTGTGGATTAGTTTTGCCACAAAGATTTGTATAGTGCACAGCCGGTTATCGTACACTCGGAACCCGTACGTGTGTCTTCTAAATAACAGATATGCTGTATTTCTCCCGTTTGGCGATGTTGCGTTGATATTTGTAACCCGCCTACTAATGGTACAAACTTTATCACGGTTTATTTAGTTTCACTACTTCAGTGGAACGGCTTTAGCTATGTTCTTATCGAACACGGTCAACTCGGCGAAACCAACTCGGCGACGGTCAACTCGGCGACGACCAACTCGGCGACGGTCAACTCGGCGACGGTAAACTCGGCGACGACCAACTCGGCGACGGTCAACTCGGCGACGGGCAACTCGGCGACGGTCAACTCGGCGACGACCAACTCGGCGACGGTCAACTCGGCGACGGTAAACTCGGCGACGACCAACTCGGCGACGGTCAACTCGGCGACGACCAACTCGGCGACGACCAACTCGGCGCCGGTCAACTCGGCGACGGTAAACTCGGCGACGACCAACTCGGCGACGGTCAATTCGGCGACGACCAACTCGGCGAATAAAAATCCCGATTTTCAGAAAATCCCGGTTTTTATTTTTATTTTACTTTAAATTAAAATTCTCCTTCACCAGAAAGGGCGGCTCGAATTAAAAAAAATACGTCTTTCAAAACCATGATTTTGAAAAGTGGGATTTTGAAAAGCGGGATTTTAAAAAATATCATTTTTATACGAACACGGCCAACTCGGCGACGATCAACTTGGCGACGACCAACTTGGCGACGGTCAACTCGGCGACGACCAACTCGGCGACGGTCAACTCGGCGACAACCAACTCGGCGACGGTCAACTCGGCGACGGTAAACTCGGCGACGACCAACTCGGCGACGGTCAATTCGGCGACGACCAACTCGGCGAATAAAAATCCCGATTTTCAGAAAATCCCGGTTTTTATTTTTATTTTACTTTAAACTAAAAATCTCCTTCACCAGAAAGGGCGGCTCGAATTAAAAAAATTACGTCTTTCAAAACCAAGATTTTGAAAAGGGGGTTTTTAAAAAATATCATTTTTATTGCTTACTGCTGAGCTGACCGTCGCCGAGTTGGTCATCGCCGAGTTGTGCGTCACCGAGGTGGTCGTCGACTGGTTGATCGTCGTCCAATTTGTTGTCGCCTAGTTTACCGTCGCCGAGTTGTCCGTCGCGGAGTTAGTCGTCGCCGAGTTTACTGTCGCCGAGTTGACCGTCGCCGAGTTGGTCGTCGCCGAGTTGTCGCGTACCGATTTGTATATCATTTTTAATGCTTACTGCTGAGCTGACCGTCGCCGAGTTGGTCTCGCCGAGTTGTCCGTCACCGAGGTGGTCGTCGACTGGTTGATCGTCGTCCAATGTATTGTCGCCTAGTTTACCGTCGCCGAGTTGTATTGGAAAGACTTATATCGGAAAGTAATTTCTTACTTTACTACTAAATAAGTACATAATGAATTTAAAAATTTTATAAAAAAATGTATTGCATTCATTAGTTTGACCAATTAGTAAGCTAATTACCACTAATATGCCACTTTGAGCCTTTCGTCCGCTTAAGGATTGATGTTTGTACAAACCTCCATATTTTTGCTCCCCATAAAAAGAAAGAAAGTTATCAAGAAGCAATTACTTAAATAAATTAAAATTAATTCAGTGGAAAATTACAGGAATATCATTTTTATTGCTTACTGCTGCGCTGACCGTCGCCGAGTTGTCCGTCGCCGAGTTGTCTGTCGCCGAGTTAGTCGTCGCCGAATTTACCATCGCCGAGTTGATCGTTGCCGAGTTGGTCGTCGCCAAGTTGACCGTCGCCGAGTTGTCCATCGCCGAGTTGTCCGTCGCCGAGTTAGTCGTCGCCGAGTTTACCGTCGCCGAGTTGACCGTCGCCGAGTTGGTCGTCGCCGAGTTGACCGTCGCCGAGTTGTCCGTCGCCGAGTTGTCCGTCGCCGAGTTAGTCGTGGCCGAGTTTACCGTCGCCGAGTTGACCGTCGCCGAGTTGACCGTCGCCGAGTTGTCCGTCGCCGAGTTGTCCGTCGCCGAGTTAGTCGTCGCCGAGTTTACCGTCGCCGAGTTGACCGTCGCCGAGTTGACCGTCGCCGAGTTGACCGTCGCCGAGTTGACCGTCGCCGAGTTGGTTTCGCCGAGTTGTCGCGTACCGGTTCTTATGTGTATAGCCTTTAAATATTTTGGTATAAAAAAAAAAAAAACGGTTATGTTCTCGTGGGTATAACTTCTATTTTTAACCAAAACTTGTCGCTCTTTAGTTTTAGATACTTTTCAGCAGGAGTTTACTGATCTAATGATCTTCACTAATTTTTTTCACTTTTTTGTTACTTGCACTTTTTATTATTTTATTAATATTTTAACGCCAGGTCCCTGTTTCGGCGCCAGTTAAGAGTTTTGCTCGAAGATTTATTAAAAAAAATGAATTTATTTTATCAATTTATGTTTATCTTTTACATTTCAAACTAAAACTAAACTAAAACTCAAAATATGTTAACATTTTATACATAAAAAATTGCTTAATAAGTAAATTATAATATTCTCAAATAACTAGAACATGTTTGCGCGTGTTCTTACATGTGTTTTCCTTTTAAGCTGATTTAGCGTCTTTAGGTGATGCGCGTGTTTGCAATTTATGCTGAGTTGCAATTCTAGTTGTGTTAACTTATATGACTATTTTTTCCACTGCACAATTATTTTGATTTTAGGTATTGTTCCTACAAGAGTTGAAATACGAGTGAACTTGAATTTAACCATACATATTTAATTTGTAGACTTTTTCAACATTTTACGTTTCTTTGATAACCTAGATTACCTACAACAAACCGGCTGGTATAGCAAAGAATTATTTTTGGTTAGTTTTACTATCGTTAATCTAATTATTAATTATTCTAATTAATTAAAAATTAATTAATTAATTAAGTAATTTTGTTAAGTCATGAAATTATTTCTTTCTTATGGTCTGCTCGAATACTGTGGAAATTATTTTCCTCTTGTAGTTTTTGACATTTTAAAGTTAAAACATTCTCCTACGCTCTTTTCACTGCCCGAATACTATTTTCGTTTGACGTTTATTGTGTAAATGAGAATTGAATAATTAAAAAGTTTTCATTTGTTGAATTGCATATTTCAATTTGATTTATTGAGGGGTACAAATAAGTTTTGAGAGATTTACAAAAGATGGTGTAACTAGTATTAAATGGCATCGGACAGTGTTATTTCGCTGAAGTGTAAACTACAAATATAACACAATTTGCGGGAAGCGCTGGTTTTTTCTTTTAATTTTAAGAAAAGTGCAGCTGATGGAAATCGATTGCTATATGAAGCATATGGGGAACATGCCCCATCAATAAAAACATGTGAGTACTGGTCCCGGCGTTTTAAAAATGGTGATTTTGACACCAGAGACAAAGAACGCGAAAGGAGGACAGTAAAGTTTGAAGACGCTAAGTTGGAGGTGTTATTGGACTAAGATTCATGCCAAACTCAATAAAAGCTCACTGAAACTTTGGGAGTGACTCAACAAGCGATTGCAAACCGCCTCAAGATCATGAGTATGTCGTCGAAAGCCGTTTTTCACGTACGAACAACTGCTCCAATGACAAAATCGGAAGGGGTTTTTGCATCGGATCGTAACGGGGGCAAAAAGTGGGACCACTACGACTATTTAAAGCGCAGAAAATTCGAAACGTTATCAACAACAATTGATGCAATTAAGTCGAGCATTGGAGCTCAAACGCCCACAATATGCCAAAAGACATGACAAAACGATCTTTCAGCACGAAACGCTCGGCCACATATTGGAGACGCTTCAATGAAACTATGTTCCATGCAAAAGTTATATGGTTTAGATGGGGAAGGAGGAAATATTTATTTTATGTTTTAGGGTTGTCTTAAAGGTTATTTCAGGGTCAAACTAGTATTTGGAATAGGAACCTACATATATTCTTTATGCAGCAATTTATTGTAAATACCGACACTCACTAAGCTATTCTAGAAAATGATCTTGCAAAAACCTTAACCAATTCTGCACGAGAAAAAATTATTCCTGATGCTCAATTCGGATTTAGCGAAGAACACGGAACCGTAGGCAATATGGCATAAACTTGGGCATAAAAGACTTATACACAAAGTTACAAAACTGTTGCCGAAAAGTTGGTCTAAAATCATTAAAAATTATCTGCTCGATAGAAACTTTTTGATGAAATATAACAGCGCATTGATCAATTTAAATGAAATCCTTGCTGGGGTTCCATAAGGCAGTGCGCTAAGTCCACAACTGGAGAATTAAGATCAACGAGCGTAAATTGGCGCAAATTACATTCACACTCCGCAAACTTACCGGTTCGCCAGTGAGACTAAATAATATCATTCTACCATAACACCAGAACGTGTTAAATATCTCGAAATACATTTAGGTAGAAGGCGTACTTGGAAAATCAGGAACATCAAGGTGATCAAGATCAATAACAAATCAAGGTGTTAAAATGAACTGGTTATAGGGAAGCATTCCAACTTAAGCCTAGTCTGTAAGGTTTTGCTATATAAAATGGTACTCAAATCTATCTACGTATGTTATTCAAACGCAGGGGTGCTTTCAACAATTTTAATAAAATTTCAACTAACAGTCAAGAATAATGATAAATGCACCCTGGTATATAAATACACAAACATACATCAGGACTTAGACATCGAAACACTAGCAGACACAATCAAGTAATACAGTAAAATGTACCAGTTGAAATTAGAACAACATCCCAACGCTTTAGCTAGAGAAATTTTAAAAAGGCCCTATACCGGCGTCTTGAAAAAAAAAGATCCGTTAGATCTAGCTATCTAATTCAAAATAATTACTAAGTGCAAGTTAATATTAAGAACTAACATAGGTTAAGTTTAAATCTAAAGTATGGATATAATTAGTTTGTAAGAATTGATTAAAACTTGTGAGTTTCATTTTAGGCAGCTCAACAAAAATTGGAAAAGATCTCGTTTTATTTGAAAACAGATTATTAGTAAACAATTTAATTCAATTTGGAAATAGTTTCTAATCGAGGAAATATTTCAGGCAATTGTTCTTAAAAGTATATTATTACTTTAGAAAATTACGTAATATTTAAAATAACCTTTAATGCGGCACATCCAGATTTTGTTATTTCAATTTTCTAGTTTTTAACGATTATTTAGCAGAATAAATGCAGTTGAACAAAACAATCAATAAATACATCACCGCCAACTACGATTGCTCAGTTTTCACGAGCTAATCAATTAGCAGAATTTTTTCTGCAATATGAACCAGCAATCATCGGCCTATATTGTCTGGTAAGGCCTCGCAATTGTATGTACAGATATCGACCATCCATATTATCCATACAATTGAATGTTGTGTTGTGAATGTAGCGTTACTAGTTATTACTTCAAAGGGCGTTAAATCCACAAGAGTTACATTACCTTCTAAAAGAAGACGCTCCTTGATATCCTCTCCTACACTGTTATCATGAGTAGAACACCAGCGTAGTAAATAACTGTTTCACTCAGTTGCCATGCAGTCCAATTACGAAGATGTCATCTGCATAGAATAAGCGGGGACCTGATTGCACTTCTACGAAAGCAGAATTCCAACATGAGATTTAAAGAGTGTCGGCGACAGAGCCTTTCCTTGTCGAACACTCGAGCTAATTACAAAAAGTATGCCCTAATATTACTTCGCTCCGCTCTACTAATCGAACCACATCAAAAAGATAGTTCTTCAAAATTTCCCCTTCGAATATCAAGAGCTGCGAATTAAAGTAATCAGCCCCAATTGAACAAATTACTTGTTTCATAATTTTGATTAGTTTTGTGAAATGTTACACTTGTAAAATTTATTTTTTAACTAAACCGAATTTTTCTGATGTGCTTTTAAAGTCCTGTTCACGTCTTTATAGAAATAGTTTTATAAAAACACTGACAAAATCAAACAATCTACTACACAAAATATTATAAAGCCAAAATCGATAGTAGCACAATAGTTAGTGTAAATATATACATACGTGTAAGTAAAATAAGTACAATAAATGAATTAGTACAATACACAGTTATATATATTAATAACCACAAACAAAAAATAATTCATGAAATTATTGTAAAATAAACAAACAATTTAATTTCAATTTACTTACTTTAGAAATTATATACCAAAAGCTTGTGAACTAAATTAATTTACAATATAACAAATTACAATACACTACAAATAACACTTTCCTTGCATTATTTGCACCCCATTCATCACTGATACTTTGTGTTTCACTTGTTTCTGACGATGCAATGCTAGCAGTACGAGATTCACTTCTCAGCGCCTGGGAATTATTTCCATTATCAGTGCCATTATTTCCCGCACTTAAGCTATTACTACTCATCCTTCGACTATTCATTCTGCATATTGCAATAAATTAATCAGCTTTCATACAAAAAACAAGACAAAATTCTTTAATTTAATCACTATTTGAATGGTTATAAAATTACTTCCTATCTCATCAAATTTAAATAAAAAACTAAACTTGATTTGTGAATCAAAAAAAGTAAAAAAGCTTTTCGGTTGTTATAGAGAAATAAAATTCATGCGCCTTGCAAACTACTCAAAAGTTGTAAGATTTTAAAATGCGAGTAGCAAAACATACAAAGAAAATGTTTCTGGATGAAGTATTAGAAAATATTTTATTTATTGAATTAGGTCACGAGGGTAGCACGTACCAATCACCACGTGCAACAATTTCTTTATTTCACTCTAACTTAAATTTATTGGAATGAGAACGAAAGAGTTTGGGAAAGTTTTCAGCCCACTATGGTGGTATGAATAAAGAAATATGTACATATGTGCTAGTTTGATAAACAAAATCAAATATTATTTAGTTTGCATATGTACAGTATGAGTACTTACTCGTATATAATATTTATTTGTGCAATAAAATCAATACAATATAATTTAATTGTGCAAGGTTCATTTCCAAAGCTTCAGGAAATGTTTATTTTTAAAAGTTTATCTTTTGCATTTCATTTCCCTCCCACAATAACAAAGATAAATCAAAACTAAACCTACAACAAATTGCATTGAAAGGATTTATAGTAATCAACTATATGTACTTCTTATATTATTTACAAGGATTATATCTATGGTTTTTATTTATGGAAATGGTTTTTGGTTAATGTAAAAAAATTAACTTTTCCGGAAAAAAAACAATAACTTTTCGTAGCCGTCTTTTTTGTTTAATATTTTCCTCGATTGATTTTTTTTAAGCAATACTAAAATATGTCGTTTTGAAATATGCCGTGGTATACCATATGCCCTACTGAATATGAAATATGAATGGATCCCAAAACAACAATTATTCTACCACATTACCATGACATTTTAATGTATCATGGGCGTACACTACTCACGCGTTGATTTTACTCAACCCGCTGATTTTACGCAACGTGTTACCAACAGTTAAAGAGCTGAATACACCCAATGACTGTAGCTACTTGACTAATATGTAATCTATACCTACTTAACTAATTCTGTACTATCTCTTTTGTATGTATTGTGAGCCGGTGCATTGTCTTGATGAAATATTGAAATATGATTTTATTATGTTTTAAGCCTGGTCTTATCTCACGATTTTTTTCATTCAATTCATCCAAAAGTTTTGAATTAGCATCGGTTATTGTTTTACGGGTTTGAAGATAATCAATTAACAAAATTCCTTTTGCATCGCAACAAACTGATGCCAAAACCTTCTTTGCCGAATTTGCCACTTTGGCTGTTTTGGAGCAGAAATACTAGGCATAGTCCTCTCTGCAGTTTGTTGTCGCAATTTAGGATTATGGTGCTAGATTCAAGTCTCATCTGAATTTAACAAAAGCGGCACCCATCTTGTCAACAGATTTCTCATTTCTAACCCATTTGTTAAAATATGAAACATCCATTCAGTTGAGATGCCCGTAGCCCATGCACTTTAAGAATTACTCAGTCGTCTCTCTTCCATAACCATATCATGTGCAGAATCAATCATTTCATCGATAGTAGCAGTTTTTGGACGCCCAGAAGGGGATTATCTTTGGAGGGTCATCTTCAAGGCTTGTACGGCTTGTAAATTTAATTAAATTTAAATTATTAGGGATTCATCGAACCCTGTCGCATTATGTTGAACTCTGGCAAATTTTGTATTAACTAAACAATTTAAAAGCGTAACTTTAAGAAACCATTATATTAGAAAATGTTAGTCTAAATATATTAGGTACATTCAAAATATGTACAAAGTTTAGCTTTATACTAAATAATATAATACCCAAAAGTAGAAATTAATTGTTTATTTAAATTAGAAGCATCTTCAGAAAAACGGTATTTCTAGCAAAGCTATCCCAAGTTACTGAATAATCTATTATTTAGCATTATTGATTTTACATTTTTTTTTCTCTCTCAGGGCGTTAAATGAATTTAGTTAGATTAATAAAAATGAAATTAGGAATAAGTATGATAATTAGACCACTAATTTTTACTACAGAAATAAAAATTATTTTTTCAGTGCAATTAATAAATTTTGCACTTAAAAAAACCTTTTGTATTCGTAGGTACTAAATATTTTAAAGTACTAAATAGTGCATATACTTATATTAATTTTAATTACATGAATCTGAATGTACCTACAATGCCCTGAGAGCTATTTCGAGCCCAGCTAGCACAAAACGCCAAATAAAAGAAATGTAGAACCATTAATTCGGAACAATTCATTCTGATTCATTCTTTCAAATAGTTTTTTCTGAAGGTATGTATGTATATCTAATTTAGATAAATAACTTTTAGTACAGATATTATTTAGTACAAAACTTAACTTTGTATTTTGAAAGCATGTAATATTTACATTAACATTTTCTTATATAACAATTGCATGCTTTAAAAATATTTAGTTGCAAGGGTCATCGATTATGGAAGAATAAAAAAACATTTTTGGAAAATTGTTAAAAATTTAGAAAATATATTTGTTTCTCATATCTGATATAAAGTTAACAGTCCAATAACCTATATTATCAATAATTTGCTGGCAACGGCGGGAACAACCACCAACTAATTGTTTAGCATATTCGGGAGAATATGACTTCCAAATCTGTTTAAGTGCAACCGTAAGCCGTCATGTATTTTTTTCCGCCATCAGTATGCATAATGTTTGTATTAGTATAATTACATAAGGTACCGTTATATTTATAAAAAAATAAACGGAATTATAGATGATTCTTTCTTAATTAACATACTGTAAATTCAAAAGTTACCAGAGTTCAACATATGATCCCGACAGGATTCGACGTGTCCCTAATAATTTGGTCACCCACTCTAATCACACTCGGTCACCGTGTCTGACGTTCTCTGGTCTGTTTGCAACCCCATTCCCTTAGTAATATCAGTTGCAACCGACAATCAAACTTTGGTATTCTTTTAGTCTATTGAAGCAACTATCGTCGTTTCAAGTGACATACATACATATATCCTTTTACGTTGCATTCTCTCATATTACATTGAATGAAGTAACCCGACTAATAGAATAAAGGGATCAGAGAAGCATAGTTCAGGCGGCAAAATTCCTTCATGGCATGTACCGCCAGCGAAAGGATGGAGGAAACATTTTGCGGGAGGCCTGGAATTTGTAGTTAAGCCATTGATCTGTTGTGAATCTTTTAAATTCAATTTGAAACAATATTAAGTGAATCTTTCAAATAAACTTTGTGTCTTTATAAATCCTAATTGTGTTTATAAATGCGTCCACATACTGATCATTTTTGCCGTCAAACCGGCTATTACAATACGCAAAGTTACCAGTCGGTCTACCTTGAGAAACATTATCACCATAAGAATATGCTGTGTTTTAAATACTCGATCCATCAAGGTTGTGAGGTAATATAGCCAGAGTGGGAGGTTTACAGTCTTTTGAATTAAGTTTATTCTCATCGTCACTCATCTTCAATAATGGTTGGCTTCGTACGCACGCGTAGATGAACCCGTGGTCGCGGTACAATTTGCGGTTACGTCATCTACCGTAACTGGATGATTATTATCATACGTTGTTGAAAATTCTCGTTCTCCAGATGTTTTGTTGTGTGGTACTGTAGTGTTGTTGGAATCCGATTCAGACTTACTACTATAAATGTGACAATGTGCCCCACTGAAAATTTCCTTTTCCACAACTTTTGTTTTAAAAATTGGTGGATTTGACACGGTCTTTGTAGTTAATTTATCCTGAAGTCTGCCAAAACGACGATCAAATAATTGTGCTCCGCTGGATAATCTTTCCTTTTCACACTTGCAGATAACCGGGAACGAGATTTCCTTTCCGTTTTTGCTATCGGTTTTTCACTCGGCATCCAAAATAGTGAATGACGCAATTACTTTTCGAACCTATTTATTTTACAGTTCTGATTAATTAATGAGAGTGGTGGTTCGAGCAACACGTTGGGACGACAATTTGTAACGTTATTAAAAAAACAAATTACGGTTATTTTTTACTTTATTTATTTGCACTTCGATTTTACAAAGAATGTAAATTTTTACCAACCAATCTGCTGAACTGTTCTTCTTCTTTTCGCAAAAAAAAAATCATTAAAAACAGGGACTCAAAAATGGTCCTTCAAACCAATGACAGCCGACTTCACCGCATACAATAATCGTATGCAAACATTTTTGTTACACTTTTAGTAGTACATATTATGTTTGTAGCATTGAATATGTGAAACTGATAACTTTTTTATAACAACCGAAGAGCGGCTTCGATACTACCGATCAGCTTTGCGGTACATACAATGTTGCACGAACTGCAAACAGATGTCCAATGGTAGTTTTCTTCAGCCTATTAAACTTGGCAGGTATAAATAGCCGAATAGTTTTATTACCCACCGAAAATCCTCCATTACATTTCACAAAACGCAAATTATTTTTGAAAACATTAGCTTTACCTCTTATGCAACAACATATATTAGGTTGTTCAGAAATTAATGCAGGTTTTCAACCATTTTATTTAAAACGACATATCTCAGTTTAGAATCAATTTTATTAAGCGACGAATTCTTCGAAGGCATTTTTTGCGGCTGTTTGGTCGTTGAATACTTTTCCTTGTAAGAAGTGGTTGAGATGCTTGAAAAAGTGGTAGTCGGTTGGCGAGAGGTCTGGTGAGTATGGTGGATGAGGCAGAGATTCGTAGCCAAGTTGGTTCAACTCCTGCAGCGTCGGTTGTGCAACATGTGGTCGAGCATTATCGTGCAGAAGAATTGGGCCCTTCCTATTGACTAATGCTGGACGCAGACGTTTTAGTTCTTTGTGCATTTTGTCAATTTGTTGACAATATTTCTCTGCTATGATATTTTCGCCAGGACTCAAGAAGCTGTAGTGGATAATTCCGGCTGACGACCACCAAACAGTCACCATAGTCTTTTTTTGATGCAGCTCAGGTTTGGAGACTTGTTTAGAGGCTTTGCCACGGTTCAACCACTGCGCTGAACGTCGTCGGTTGTCGTATAGAATCCACTTTTCATCGCACGTCACAATGCGATCGAGAAATGGTTCGTTTTTGTTGCGCAAAAGAAGTGAAGAGCAAACCTCATAACGGCGATTTTTTTGGTTTTCGTTCAATTCGTGTGGCACCGATTTGTCGAGCTTCTTCGATTTTCCAATTCGGCTCAAATGTTCCGAAATTAATCCAATACTTACGCCTAGGTCCCCTGCAAGCTCTCGAACAGTCGTGCGTGGGTTTGCTTCCACCAAAGCCTTCAATTCATCGTCGTCAATGGCAGAGGGACGTCCGCGACCTTTCTCATCTTCAAGACTGAGTTCACCACGACGAAATTTTTGAAACCAACGTTGTATTGTGTATTCGTTAACACTTCCTTGGCCCCAAACTTCATTGATGTTTCGAGCCGTTTGTGCTGCACTGCGGCCGAGTTTAAATTCATACAAGTAAATTTGGCGAAATTCTTGTTTTGACATCTTAACTTCAAAGGTCTAAAAATAGACAAAACTACAATTTAGATTACAAATAGATTATGTGATAAGAAAGAGCATAAAATAAGCTTTAAAATGACTTATAATGTTAAACTCTTTGCGTAATTCTTTATTATTGAAAAATTGTTGAAACAAATAAAATCATAAAACGTGCATTAATTTCTGAACAACCTAATAGATAGGCGGAGTAAAACACAGCAATTAAATACAAATGGCTGGCAATTATAGTGGTTTAGCGCTTTATTGATGGTCACGCTCACTATAATGGGTAGTGCAGCTAGTGCTGGATGTGATACGTGTGCAATACCATCCGCACTACTTGTTTCGACACACACCTAATTGAATTCGTCAACATTTTATAAAAAAAACGTTCTCTCGCAGACGTTATGCGAAAATTCCTATTTTTTAGCTTTTGTTCACCATTTCTTTATATAGCGGAAAATTTGTTTAATCATCGCCTCATGCGATTCGGCCGATGTCTCTGATTTTTACTCACCACATCTTGCGAATCAAGTGCGCGCTGAATTCGCTACTTAAAGGCAGGTGTCGCCACACCTAACAATGCTAAACTTTTTATACTGAACTCTGTCGTCGCTTAATGTTGTGTTATTGTCTCGCTCCGCTCGTTACCCGAACTGTCACAAGTCACAACATTAAGCGACGGCTTGTGAATTTTGAAACAAACTAAACACCATTGTTATTTTAATTTAATCAATTTCTTTACTGTCGGTGATACGTGTCAATCACCACACACCCCCTTCCCAGTGAATTTGTCTGAACGATGCTTGCGAAACGCGCTGGTGTCCTTTTTTGCCTGCCTGTTCGTGTTATTGCTGATTCTGGTGGGTGGTGGTTACTCCGCTTGTCTTCACGCACGACTTCTTGCTGCTGTCGTGTTGTTGCGGATTACTGTTGCTTGAGGCAAATCTAACTCGTGGTTGGCGTGTTCCCGTTCTTAACTGTGCCGATGGTGATTCTTATGCCTCTCCTGCCTGTGGCTCGCTTGGTTTCTCCTGCTGTGTTGTTGTGGCTGTTCCGCTCTCTGCTGCCGGCGGTAACATCTGTGAAGCTGGCTCTTCCAGCGAGTAGCATGGTTTTAACAGGTCTAGCACTTATTTTTTACTTAAGAGGCCTTCGTACGGTGCCTGTAGAGGTCGTCGGTAGAAGTTGGTCCGGACGAATACGTGGGTGCACGTGCTCAGCTCTGCTGACACGAAAATTTTCGGATTTGCGTGCCTAGAGGGTGGCGCCGGTCGGACTCTCTCGAAACGGCTATGTAGTTCCTTGGCGAACTCCGACAAGTGAGTATGAACTTCTTCTGCTCTATTAACTGGCTTGGTACTCGAATATTTTTCCCATATACCAGCTCGGCTGCTGATGACTGGAGATTCTCTCGGTACGCTATCCGTAGCCTGAAGAGGATCAGTGGTAGCGTTCGTGTCCACTCTGTCCCTCCTTGACACATATGATGGCTGACTTCAGCGTCCTGTGCCATCTTTCGAGGAAACCGTTGCATTTGGGGTTGTACACCGTGGTCCTTTAACGCTCGAAGTCCAACGTCTTATTAGTGAACTCTGCGAATAACTCTGAATCCTTGGTCGGTCACTATCGACGTTGGAACTCCGAAACGTGTGATCCAATGGGTGAGTACTGCTCGGGCAGCAGCTCGAGGAACTGCTTCTGTCCACCGGGTAAATCTATCAATGATGCCTTCCATTGGTGTTAGTGGGCTGACCATGTCCATGTGAATTTCTGCGAATCTGGTGCTCACCGGTTTGAATTAGGGACCTGGTGGTAGGCCCTAACAAAACCCAGGATGGAAAAAATGGTTGCACCTGCCAACCGTTGAGTAAAATCCGTGTTATATGGGATCGGGTAACGGTCTGGTACTGTAACGGTATTTAACGCCCGATAGTCCCCACACGGTCGACATTCACCGTTCTTCTTGGGTAGAGATGCAGCGGGCTGGCCCAGGGACTATCGGAGCTTCTGCAGATCCCTCGATCTGTCATACTCTGAAATTCCCGTTTTGTAATCTACATCTTCTCTGCGCTCAATATACGCGGTCGGACAAATACTGGTGGCCCGCATGTCACAATATGATGCGTGACTGGGTGCTTCGGCTGCTCGTTTGCTGTTACGTCCTTGCTAATTAGCGGCCTGAACTGGTGTAGGAGATCGACTATCCTACCATCGACTCCTGTTCCCTCTATAAGCCGGATCGATGACGCTACTTCGGTGGTTCTCATCGCCACTGGAAGAGCGTACCAATCCTGTGTATTTTAAGTAATCCGCCCCTATTATTGGTGTGGTAACGTCGGCGATTTTGAAAGACCATTGGAATTATCTTCTTAGTCCTAAGTCCAATATTATTGTGCGTCTACCGTACGTGGTTATTTTGGCTCCGTTCGCTGCGAACAGCTAGAATTCATTGAACTGGGTGTTTCCCTTACCTGGGGATCCGGGTATGACGGATACATCGGCACCTGTGTCGATGAGATAACTTGCGTTCGACGACATGTCGAAAATCTTGAGGCGACCGTTCGGTATGTCATCTTGACATGTAGCCGTCTGCCGCAGTGAACCTAGTTTTTTGTCTTGAAAATGGTTTTTACCACGTCATCGTTGACAGCAGATCCACCGCTGGCTTTCAATTGTCGGAGCAATTGAGATGGCTTCATGTCCCCCAACTCAATGCCCCGGTGTATCTACGTCTGACGGGATTCGCCTAACCTCTCTAAAATGCCTCTTTTTAAATCTGCGTAAGGCGTAGAGGAGATTGGAACCGTGATTATATCAATCACCACATTGCTCACTTTTTCATTAAGCGCACAGCAAGTGGTGATATTTTGTCGTTTCGCTCGTAATTCGGCTAAGACCGAATTGTGCCTCAACCATGTGTAACCACAGTCTCGGGTCTTGAGACGTCAGTGGTACGATGCGTACCGCTATGGCAGACATTGAGGCTGCGAGTATGGTGACTGTGCTTAGCGGTGGCATCTCTTCAGTAGCCATCGGTGTGGGCCTCCGTTCGGAGATGGGCGGTCGCTCGCTTCGGCCTGCCTGTTCCGTTATTTTCCGTAAGGCCACTTGGCCCCTGGTACGGCTTTAGAGTTAACTAAATTTATATTAATAAAAACATTTATTTTCCAAAGTATTTACTTCAAAAATATCAACAAATGCTACCAAACATACTTAATATTTTCTTATAATTAGGTTGTGGGAAAAATAAATACAACTATTAGTAATAATATGCATTTTTACTTTAATTAGCAACAATTTACAAATAAAACAAAACAAAAAACTCAATTTAATACGTTAGATGAAGTGAAGAAAAGATAAGTTAAAAACACTTACATACATTTTTTCAAAAAAAATTCTTATTAGACGAATTAAATCGATTTTCTTACTTGTAAGCATTAATAATAGTTTACTTGTCCAATAAATAACTAGAGTAGGTAATGTAATAGTAAAAACCTTGAACAAATCAAGCAGAATCAATTTTTTTTTTTTTTTTTCACTTCACCCATTAGGTTTCAATCAAATTCAATCCATTTTGGAAGACTATTGCTTTTCTTTGATTCTTCGACTCTCTTAAAATAATCTGAAAAATCAACGTAAGGCAATATTTTTTTATTAACATCGTAAATTTCAGTAGAATCACTGCGATCCGAACACGTTGATGTATTTGTATCAGCATAGCCTGAACCCGACGATTCAAAAGTGCTAAATATATATTCTTTTTCAGACTCGGTGTAATGAACTAGATTAGAATGTTCACGTACCACTGGATTGAAACGAACTTGACTGTTACGTTTTTGAATACCATTTGGCATAGGAAAATTAAAATTTTTTACCAAAAACGTTATATCACAACGATTTTTAAAGGAAGCTCGATTATTTTCTTGAAGCTGTTGCATGTACGTGTCATGGTGGAGTTGGACAGCTTTATGAACCACAGATTGGGCAACTCCCATAAGAGTTGATTGGCTGCGAAGTTGTTCGACGGTCATCAGGACAATCTCTTTATTTACTTGTGTAATTTCAGTAGAAAATATATCCTCCAATGTCCTGCATAAACCGCCCGAAATTAACAGAAGAAATCGACACGAATTATCAATTTTGATTCCTCCTATTATTTCAGGTTGCAATATAACTGGTTCAGATGATGCAGCATAGAGGTAATCACATTCTTTATATCCGGTTTTCCCCATATAATTTCCAATACAACGAGTACTTTCTAATGGTGAAGATTTTAAAGCTTGCATATCTAGGCCTAATTGACTTAATCTTAATATCTCATCTTCGTTAAGTAGATTGTGGTCCACACTAAGTTGTATAACGCGTAAAACATTATTTGAATCATCCTTACAAAGAAGAGCGCGACAATTTCCTAAATTACATATATAAAGTTTTTGATAATGGATTAAGACTATGACAACACTTGCGCCAACTGTTAATTTTTGGTTTATGGTATTCAACTGATCCAATATGTTTTGATACTTTTGTGATATTTCATACTGGCTTAGCCCTTCGGGAATTTCATATTGCAACATTGTTTTCTGAGCTACAAGGTTGTCCACTGAATCTAAATATCCTTTTTCGACCGAGATGAACGCTTGTCTGAAAAATATATAGAAATGGAAGTCAGAACTAAAGAAATACAAAACAAAATTATAAAGGTTATAAAATTTAGGTTCATCTATTGTGATTAATACATTGCAAATATGTATTTGGTCTGTTTTTTTATAAATTTTAAAAGTGGCTTTTACTATAGACGAACAAACTTTCTAAAACTTTTTAAAATTTTTATTTAGGTAATCAATTTTCGCCAATATTTCGGTATTTTTTACCAGTATCAAGGCTTTTTTAATATATTTCTCCTAATTCTAAAACTTCCACATTGCAAAATTGTTGAATGAAATAGGTATTTTGTAACAGGAAGTTTTAGAATTAGGAGAAATATTAAAAAAGCGTTGATACTGGTAAAAAATACCGAAATATTGGCGAAAATTGATTATGTAAATACAATTTAAAAAAATTTTAAAAAGTTTGTTGGTCTATAATAAAAGCCATTTTTGATAATTGGTATCTATTTTGATGTAAAACTTCGGTATTCCGGAATGAAACGGGACAGAAACTATACGCTTTATTAATTTATGTAACTAAAATGGTGACACTAGCAATGTGAATGTGGGTTAAATGTCAAAACAAAACTTTTTTCTAAGAAATAGGCGTGTAACATTTTATGGCCAAATTAATTAATGGTTTTATTATAATTTTATTTATCAAAAGTTTAATTCACAAGCTTTTTCGGCGTATAATTTTTAATAATTTGAGAGCTTAATCCACATTCACAGCGGTAGTGACATCTACTTTTGCTTATCGCCATAAAGCGTATTGTGATTGATTTTCACTTTCTGAAAGAATTCAACATTACTATTAGTACTTGACAGTAGAAATCAATTTCTGAATAGTTCAATGATTCAGCGGCTTAATAGAATTTGCTTAACAATTTTCATTCCGTGCCAATTCCGGAAAGAGCTTAAAAACATTAATCTTTTTTCGAACTTCTTAGAAATAATAAAAACCAATTTCGGTAATTTACAAACCTTAGAACTGTTATCTATTAAATGTTCTTGGAAGCCATTCCGCCTGAGACCTTCACGCCTACTTTTTTTTTTTTGTATTTGATCGTCTATAAATTTGGAGATGCCACGATAGATTAAAATGGGTTCGATTGTCGCACATCAATCAAAATCATAGCTTTTATTTGAAAGGAGGAAATACAAGAAAATGTGAGATTAGTGGCGATGAGTATAAAAGGTCGCCAAAATCTAGGTTGCCCAAATTGAAAAAGATAAATCGTCAAGGAACTACGAACATTCATTATACGGGGATTTCCTAAATTACTCCATCATAAAACTTGCTACATAATTTACCTTAAAACCTCTTTTACTTCTTCCTCTGATGTTTTACCGGATAGTTGACCAAGTAATATTTCAGCCGCCATTCTTTGTATTGCAAATTCAGCAACGTTAGACCCATGATGGCCAGAGAAAATGACATAAAGTGATCTGTAAATAGATTTGTTATCATTTCAGCAGGTAATTCAATTTAATTCTATGTTTGATATTACGTATTCTCATCCACTTTACAGTGAAAACTTCGATCGCGGAACGCATAAGACTCATGTCGAGTACCATCTTCACGATACGATTGATTAGTAGCTGAACCAGCTCCACAATCGGGACATGAAGGTAAGTCATCTGTCCACGATTTAGTTTTTAATTCGTTATCTAAATCCATTTTTTATATTTTTATTATATCTGCATAGATTTCCAACCAAAACACACATTTCTTTATCAATCTGACGTTTATATTTTTGACAGCTACAGCTACCACCAAAACATTTATTCCAATGCGGATATTCCGTGAACTATCTTAAAAGTGGTGAATAAAATTTTTATTATTTCCCGTCGGATCGCATCGTAAAGATTCGTTGGAAAATACAATTTTTTTTTTTTTTTGTGGAAGTATTGAAGTTCGTCAACAACTCAGTGTTTTGACACAGTGAATAAAATACAAATTAAATATTTTATGTGTAAAATAAATATGTTAATTCTTTTTTTTTTGAATTATTAGCTATATTAAATATTTGAATTATGTGAAAAATCTTATTTAAGTTGTTCAGTTTAGTTGTAGATCATAAATAATTTTATTTGAATTTGATTCAAATGTGCAAGTTGGTCGAAGTAAGGAAAAAAGGCAATATGGCTGCTGACTAAAACCAGAAGAAAATTATTATAAAATAATCTCGATTTGTTATTTATTAATATTATTTTTTTGTGAATTACAAACCGAAATAGTCACAATTATAAACGTTGAGTTAAAAAGTTTTAAGTTTAATAAATTAATTGCATCTTAAAAATACAGTGTTTTCAAAAATGGTTTCAGGTAGGTTACTTAAATAAAACCCCATGTAAAAAAACCTCACCCCTTTATAAATCTTAGGATAAAATATGGATAGAAATTAATTTAAAAAAAGAACTACAGTTATTCAGTAATAAATAATAATATTTCGTTAGAATTAAATTTCTCTTGCATAATCTGTAATGAAATTATGTTTTTGTTTTATTGTTTTCGATGTAAGAAATCTTGTTTCATGTCATTTTAAAATGGATGTCAAACCTAAAAAGAAAAAAAATGCAAAGAAGAAAATATAGAAAAATAAGGAAACATTCAATGAACTTTAAACAAGTGGATTGTGAAAACACACAAGAGAAATATATTGAAACTAATTTGCTTATGCTGAGATTCCATAGTATTTTATGACAACAGGTTTATTGTGCTGTGTGTTTAATAAGATGCAAAATTCCATATATTTGAAAGTAAAATTCATCTTACAAAATTTCAAATGTTATCAGTTCCGAATTGTAACATTTGACCGTTAATTTTATCCTTTATCCACCTGCCAAGGAAGAAAGAATTTAACAAAGTTTTCTCTTCCGATGTGGCGATGTGTACTAGAAATAGTTAAATTTTAGCCCAAATTAAATACATATAATATCTTAGTTGCGTTCAAATTGTTAATAAACTACCTATACTGCTCCTAACAGGTGGGTAAAAAATTGAAAACCGTTGTCATATTCAGTTGGAATATGTCTACATTTTATTTGATTAGTCAACCGATTTCTGATGTGAGGTTCAGCTTCTTTCGAAAAATATAAAGATTGAGTTTCACAAATTAGCCTATTTTAGATGTTTCTGTTTATTGATTCAGTTCATAATCTGGCAACTTTAGTTTATAAGCGGCCTTTGATAACAGACCTTCTAATTGACACAAATTTAAGTTTTTATGGATTTCTTAAACCTAATTATTTGAGTGGATAGGTCAACATGAACAGTGAAAAGTTTCTTATTACCTACTATTTTTAAGTTGTTGTGAAAACTAAGTGAAAAGTTTCTTATTATTATTTTTAAATTGATCTTATAGCCTCTTATGCAAACGAAATTCTAATTTCATTTTACAATAATTGTTAAATTAAATTTAACTAATTTTTATGAATCCCTCAAAGTAAAAATATTCTGAACTATTTGGAGTTAAATTGAACCCTGATAACTTGAATATTGATTATTGCTTCTTAAGATTAATAGTTTAAACATTGGATTGAACATTGAAATGAAACACAAATATAATTAGGTACACAATGTTTTTTGGAATATTTGGTTAAACCTATCTTAGAGGTTAAGCAGCGTTACAAAAAGGCTAAACCAACAGAATTTTAACGTTCCATAGATTGGCAAATTTTGTTTTACGTTGTAGCTGAAACCAAGTATAGTTTTAAGGCAGCAAATGTTGGTACCTACTAACTGTTATGTGGTTCTGCAGCCATTAGATAAGTGCCTTCATAATCAGCTGAAAACATTGCAGGTTTTGTTATGGTAAATAAAGATCCATGACAATAAAAAGGTAGAATCGGGAAGATTATCAGTATTAGCTTCCTCTCCTTTTTCACACCCAAAAATTTCTGTCAAACATTGAAAAACAGGAAATTTGGTTACATATATGTATATTAATTGTTATTAATAAAATTTGAAAAAAAAAAAAAAAAATTACAAATTTGTATCTTTATTTTTAGATCTCTACAAGATATGAACCCAAATCTATGGGGTTGTCTTATGCCCTGTAGATTTTATTGGTGCGATACTAAATCGGATCCGTCTATGATTGAAAGCACCATGGGGGCAACAGTATCAACAACAGAATGTCCTGGTGGTGGGTTATCAGTAACTATTCCGAATTCGAGTAATGGTTTAATTGGAGGCGGTGTTATTACACGTGAACGTCGTAAAAAAGTTACGGGATTTGCAACATTAAAAAAGAAATTTATACGAAAACGTCGTTCGTCGAAAGGTTGGGATCATGGAAGGGTGTTACGTGATTTTGTTGCTGATTGGAGTCCTATGGAATTGGCCGCATTACTCGATGAATATGAATCGTTGGCAGCATTAAAAGATCTATCAGTACAAGCGGAATTAGCTCGTCCACCAGCTACTACATACAAACAAGATTTATCAGCACTATATGATTTTAAACATTGTACCGATTGCGATGTTGTTTTTCGAGGTACAGTGTTTCCGGTGCATCGTGCAATACTATCGGTAAGATGTCCTTACTTTCGTGATTTACTTCTTGGTTGTCCTGGATATGGTGCTAGAATATGTTTAGAATTACGTTCGTCTCCGGTAGATGTGCATCTGTTCTCCTCGTTATTACGCTATTTATATACGGGAGACTTATGTCCACATGATCCATCAATAGATATTCAAGTTTTACGGCGACTTGGTGAAGATTTTGGTACACCAAATCCATTAGAACATGATTTACGTTATTTATTAGAAACCGGCGAATATGCTGATGCATCATTAGTCTTTACGTCAGAAGATCATGATAATTATCATCGACCTGAGTCTGGCAGTTCTGAATACGGTTTTCGACCAAAATTGGAATTATTATGCCACAAAGCAATTTTAAGTGCTCGTTCGCCATTCTTTAGAAATTTGATTCAGCGCCGATTAAGAAATGGTGATGAACAGACGGAAAGATCATTAAATGTACCAACTCGTATTGTCTTAGATGAAACTGTTATTCCTAAAAAATATGCTCGAATACTATTAAATGCAATTTATTTAGATACAGTTGATTTATCGTTAATATTAAGAGGAAATGGTTGTGGAAATTCTAGTGGAAGTTTGGGGGAGGTTCAAGCCTTGACGCATCAAGGTAGAGCAAGGTCGACTTCACTGGAAGAAGCTATGGAATTATATCAAATTGGGCGTTTTTTAGAACTAGATATTTTATCACAAGGATGCGAAGACCTAATATTAGAATGGCTAACAATAGAAACATTGCCAACTGTCCTAAAATGGGGCAATCAAGCTTATGGTTCAGCATGGATATATCGACAAGCATGCCATTTCCTACGAGAAGAATTTTCAGCAATTTCTGCTTCACAAGTTTTACATTTACTCGATAAATCGCAATTAATTTGCGCACTACAAAGTAATTTTTTACAAGCATCCGAATTGGAAGTGTTGCAAGCTGTTTTAAAATGGGGTGAACAAGAATTGATTCGCCGCATGGAAGATCGTGAACCAAATTTATTATCACATACTGCTCATTCTGTAACCCGCAAAGGTATTAAGAAACGTGATTTAAGTGATATTGAACTAAGGGAAATTTTATCTGAATTGCTTCCTTTGGTGCGTATGGATCATGTTCTCCCGCCGAATAGTGAAATATTAAATCAAGCAATACGGCGAGGGCTTGTTAGTACCCCACCGTCTCATATGATTGGTGACGATCGAGAAAGTTTACGAATCAACGCTTGGATAAGAGGTGGAAAAAATCGCGGTCTTTTTGTTCGCCCACGATTATTTATGCCATACTATGAAGAAGTGAAATCATTGCTCGAAGATCATATGGCATCACAACAAATGGAATTACTTCGTTTACGGCGGTCGAGACATTTACCTGAAATTCCTGATACTCTTTATATGGTATCACGATTGGGTGGCGGAACAACAAATGTTGACGTGTTATCATCCGTCATACCAGCACCTAGTCCTCAAACAATGGCAGCTATGTCGAAACGAGAACAAAAACTAAGACAACATCCAAGTTGCCAACGTGCCCTATCATTAGCGCTCTCATCGAAACATGAAATTTTGCGACAAATTCGCCTACGTGTTGTGCGTGAATTTAATTATCCGGATGACATAGCAGATTTACTAGAAAATGCCGCGTGTTTTTGTGTTGATGACATAAAGCAAGAAAATACTGGAAACAATATGGAAATGCAAATAGGTAACACTTTAATATTTTATTTTAACTTTCTAAATGTTTTGTAATTTTATTTTTATGTTTTTTAGAATATGTAAGAATTTATTATTTGTTGATATTTCTCTTGTTGAATTTATTTGCGTTGCAAAGCACAAATCTGTGGATGTTAAAAAATCATGTAAAAAGGTGCTAAAGGGTATATTTTAAAACCAATCTAAAGTGAGACTAATTTTTAGCAGGTTTCTGCAATCTTCGAGGCTTGATTACTTATCGAAATCACCAATTGAATAATTTACAATTGTATTCACAATGCAGATTATTTTGAAAATGGTTAAACCCAGGGTAATTGTAGCGTTTATGTGACTTAATAGCTAAAATTCCACCTGCTTTCCATTTAGTAAGATAATACTCTGCTAAAACTAAATGTATAGGTTTGGTGCCCATCGATTTATATTATTTTTTATCTGATTACAACGATCATACATTTTATTTTTCCACTTCCATACATTTTATTTTTTCGCTTTAATTAACACACGAAAAACTTATTGTATGTAGAATATACATTAGGTAAAATCTGTTAACTTTTAGGGGCAAAAGCGAGTTTCTTCACAGTATTTTCACAATCTTGATATTTTTTAATAACCCAAAATCTAAAAATTTAATAATTGTTTAGGTTAACATACAACCTTCTTCAAACCACAAACCGAAAAATTGCACCGAAACAAAAATACTAAGGTGTATTTAAATTAAACTAATAAAAATACTTTATTTAACGTTCTCAATCACTTGGTGATCATCATCAGATATTTAATTTGCAACTGGGTCAGTTGCAAATTAAATATCTGATGATAATCACTAAGTGATTGAAAATGTTAATATTTTGTAAATAAATTTGAATTTTTGCGGACATTTTTAAATAAAATGTTTTTATTCGTTTAAATACACTTTAGTTTTTTTGTTTCGGTGCAACTTTTCGGTTTGAGGTTTCAAGAAGGATGTTTGTTAACCTAAACAATTACATATTAAATTTAATATGGAAACCACGGCAACTCGAAATTACACGAATGTGTACCCGAAATCGAAGAATATGTAAATTATTTAGTCCCTCTCTCTGCGAAAATGTTAAAAATACCTTAGTTAAAACAACGAATGAAATAAACGAGAATTTGTTTTTAAACACAAAAATTGCTCTTTCTGTGTGAAATACTATAGTTAAAAATTTGGACACTCAAAATCGTAAATATGATGCATCATTGTCGACCGCAAATAATCCCAACTTAATATTTTGAATTAATTTTAATAATTTAATTAATTAATATAGTACTATAGGAAAATAGTATAATACTATTTTGCTGTCCGGTAAAAACCGATGTTTAGATAGTAATAGCAAAAATAAAATATAATTAATATTTTGTATTGATAGCTAAGAATATTTTATACGGTGTAAGTACCGACGATGGGTGCCAGGACATTTCGTTAGTACGGGGAACATTAAAGCCGATGAACTGGCTCGACGTGGTACAACGGACCACATTTCAAACAGCAAAAAGGATATTGAAATGCCTCTTGCGGTATGTAAACTGCTGCTTCAGGAGGAAGCCAGTAAGTTGACGAATGACAGATGGTCAAATAGTACCTCATGCGTAATAACTCGGCAGATCTGGCCAAAGTTGAACTTGGCGAGATCCAAACAGCTGATCTCACTTCAGCGGAGTCAGATCAGTGTGGTTGTTAGAGTGATTACGGGGCACTGTCTCATAGGCAGACATGGGAGTAGACTTGGTTTCTTCTCACATGACTACTGTCGTAGTTGCGAGGACGAAGAGGAGGAAGAGACAGTACTTCATCTTCTTTGTACCTGTCCTCGTCTGGCACGAAACAGACTGAATTTTCTAGGGGCACCCCTTTTCAACGACCTGGCGGAGCTCAGTGAGAAGGACGTCAGGAGTATCCAGCGCTTCATAGCAAGCTCAAAGTGGTTTCAATGAGTTGGAGGAAAAATTTTTAATTTGTGGTATGGCTACGGACCTTTTTGTGTCTATGCCTGGTCCTGGTGGACCGCCACCCAAACCTAACCTAAGTACCGACTATGGCAGACAGTAAAATAGTGGCTCCTTGAATTAAAAAAGGCTGAATTTAAAAAGGCTGACTTAAAAAAAGTGTTTTTATATGGAAAATTGGGACTTTTTTTAATTCATTTTTTTCTGAAATAAAAAAAGTATTCCTTTTTCATACAATTTTCGCTTTTTTTATTTCATTAATGAAGACTTTTTTTAATTCAGCCTTTTTTAATTCGGTACCCCGTAAAATAGTATTTATACTATTTTGCTATTATACTATCTACGGTGTAAACCTAGAATTTACTAATCGTGTCCGCGTTTGATTTAAATATTTCTACTTTACAGTGAGAAAGCATCATCTAAATTTTAGAAGAAAAGAAGGTTGTTTTCCGTTTAAATTTTAAGGCTTTGTTTTTTTAACATTTTGTAAATTTTTTATTTTTACTTTTTCGATTCACACAAGACCTTAGGTATGTTGGAAAATAATGGATTAAATTATGAACATACATTTCGTAAAATAAATAACAGGAAATGGAGATTTAACGGCTAAGTATTTATTGACAATTTTGAAATTTTCTGTTTTAAATATGAGATAATCACTTTTTTTAGTTTGTACATTTTTCGATTACCTATATGTTGATTGTCTTCAATTATGTTGCATACGTCGCATATTTGGAATCTTCGATTCCCACGGTGTTTTTAAATTTTTTATTTTTAGCGTGTCCTGCCGTAATCTAATAATTTATTAGCCTGATATAGTAGGAGTTTAAATTGGATTTGTAATACGATGGTTTTGTCTTTTGTTGGGGGAGAGTTGTTGATTTGCTTGTTATAGTTTCTCACTGTCATACTCCAGTTATTATATTTTTGTTTCCATTCTTGTCTTATTTCTCCATTTAATATTCCATAATGCGTGTTCAATAGATATTAAATTTTCAATTATCTCAGTTGGGTCTTCTGCAGCTCTTATGCGCTAATTCATCTGCTTTATCATTGCCTATTATCCTCATGTGTCTGGGGATCCATTGTATTATAAATTATAATTGCAATATTTTTTTATTTTTTTAATTACTAGGTAGATCAATTTTTGATAGAAAATTATGTTCGATAACTTCCACAATTTCTCCATTATAATGATTTTGAATTGTTTTTCCGCTGTTTTTATTTATGTGATTTGCTATTTACTTAAGTGTTGACGTCTTGCTGTCTAGTTCTGATGGCAGTGTAACTGTTTCTGCTAATATTGTTGGCATCGGTGTGGTTTTTAACATTCCCGTGCATGCCCTCAGATTTTGGTTGATTATTTTTTGTTTTATCCTCGTGCAGTTTTTTATATTGGTAGGTGTGATGATTTTTATATTTTATGCTGGTTTGAATTATAGCTTTATATACATTATTTATTTATTTATTTATACTGAGAAAAGTCCACAAATTTGACTTGAATTTATAACATATTGAACAGGGTAGAATAAAAATAAAATTAAACAAAAAAAGAATAAAAATTGCCATAAAAATATTTTTAGGTTGGAGCAAAATGTTGCTTCAACCTACGTTTAAAGCTGTCTTTACTTAAGTAAAAGTCGAACAAATGGTCGATTTTATTAAAACTCTTCGACATCATGTTTACCGGTTCATTGTCACCATAGTTTTTTTTGTGTTTATTCAGATGAAGGAACTCATGATCTCTTAAATTCCTACTCGGTGCCTTTATTTTAATTGATTCCAGTATGGACGGTGCATCGATTTGATCAAGTAAAATATTTCCAATAAACGAACACTTTAAAAGCTCTCGTCTATTTGCCAATGTTGTTATTTGATAGGTTTTGCATCCAGTAGCATATGATGGTAATCGCTTCAGGTTAACGTGGTGCGGTAAGTCATGGTCATAATCCCATCCGTCTTTACACGTTATGTGATATTAGTGGATGGAACTTCCATTTTTATGTGTAGCTAATGGTTTTTAAGAGGTTTATTGTTGCATTGCCTATTTCTTTATCTAATTTTTTATAATGAGATAATAATGAAAGTTTGTTGTTAAGTGTTTTTCAAGTATTTTTATGATTTTGCTTCTTTAAGTCTAATCCTTCGAGAACACACCTATTTTTTCAGTCACGGAGAACACTCAGGGTCAATCTGACCCTACACACTTTTTGATCGTCTATCATTTAAATTGGGTTTAAAACCCAATTCAAAAGTGCCGGTGAAATTATTAACATATTAGAAAAAATTTATTTTATGTAATTACAATCTAGTCTCCTGGACTAATGAGCAATTTGTTGACTTAATTTACTAACTTATATTAATCTATGGCTTCTTCCCATTGGCGTTCCTTAGTGTCTGGTAAATTGAGTAAACCACATCTTTGTAATGGTTTTGGATCAGCACAATACTGTTTAAGCTAACAATTACATCAGCTCAAAAGGTTTGCTTCTTTTAAGTTTGCGTCCTAACGTGTTGCTTAGGAGCTGAGTTGCCTCAATGTTCACATGTTGCCGAAGCCTTCTTCGCGCTCTTTCCTGAATTTCGTTTACGATGAGGTTCACTTTAAGGTCCCTATGGAGGTCATTGTTCCTGACATAACAAGGTGCATGAACGATGTTCCTTAATACCATATTCTGAAAACTTTAGATGATATTTACGTTGCTCTGTTTAGTACAACCCAAAAGTTGAATACAACCGGTCCAAATCGGTTTCAATATTTGCTTATAAAGTAGGAGCTTGTTGTATGTTGATAAAGAAGAGTTCCTTTCCATCAGCCAATACATCTTTCTGTATTTAAGTCTTAGTTCTTCATTTGTCTTCTTGACGTGTACTATCCATCGCAGTTTAGCATCCAGGGTCATGCCGAGATACTTCTGTGTTCGCATACAGTACTATTTCTCGATTTATGGTAATCGGGATATGTTCGAATCGCCTGTTTGTAAAGTTGATGTGAACCGATTTAGTTTCATTTAGTTTAATTCGCCATCTTTTTATCCAATTATAAATTTGACTTTTGCTGATTGTAACTTCTGTGTTGACTCTTCATTGCTTTTGGCAACAGCTAAGATCGCCGTGCTATCTGCAAAAGACGCCACTGTGTTGTTTTCTAATGCAGGAAGATCATAAGTGTACAGTAGGCATAAAACCGATCCTAATACTATGTTCTGTGGAACTCCTCTGTTGATTTCTTTCAATTCAGAAAAGGCATCATCTAATTTAATCCTGAAGAATCTATCTTTCAAGTAAGATTCTAGTAGTTTAGCAAATTGCATTGGTAGCAGATTTCTTAATTTGTGGTTAAGTCCTTCATGCCACATTCTATCAAACGCTTGAGCACCGTCTAGAAATATCGTTGAACAGATTTGTCTCCTCTTGTGTTTTCTCAATTACTGGTTACTCTGTGACTTGATCAATTGTTGAGTATTGGTTACGAAAACCGTATTGATAATTTGGGATTAAGTTTTTATTCTAGATTATTTATGGGATTTAACCGTTTTACCAGTAGCTTCTCAAAGAGTTTGGACATGACTGGCAATAGCGAAATTGACCTATAACATGAGGTTATGTGTGGTGGTTTCCCAGGTTTTGGCATCATAATTACTTCTGCAATTTTCCACAAGCTTGGTACACATTTGATTCTAAGGCCCGTAATTTTAAACGAAGATAGTGAACTCTTTTGTATTTTTAAACGACGATAAATCCACTGAATCAAACCTAGATTAAAATTGTATCCTCGGATTTATACTTCGATATCGATGGCTAAAACAGGGGATACGGCTATTTTCGAATATTCGGAAATATAAAACATCATTTATGATCTGTCAAATTACATATACGAAACTAATGTCGTGTTCTTTTCGTTTTTTCAAACCAATGCGAATTTTGTGGTGTGAAAAGTACATGAAACAAAATTGATGTTATTTTGTGTTTGTATTGGTAATACAACCGTTTTTTTCTACTTGATTCACATTTCTAAACGTCAAATTGAAATTTGGCGGCATCATTCTCAAATTACTCAATTAAAATGACAAGACAAATCGAGACGCAAAAACTCTATATAATGGCAGCTTTATTTAATTAAATTAAAATAATTAAACACAACAATTAAATTAAACACAAAATGATACAAATCGATCGAGACACAAAAAACGCTATATTATTGAAAACTTTTGACAGCTAAATTGACGTTTCTATTTTTGTTGGTGTTAGTAGCTGCGGATGTGAAATTCATGAAAAAATATGCAATGCGTAAAATTGATGCACATGAAAAGAATTCAACATAAATATATGTACATAATGGAAAATATATTTAATGAAAAATGGAAAATATATTTAATGAATCTTCGCCTTCGTCATCAGAAACTGGTTAATCATCTTTACGTCCTAAAGTATTTCACGGTAGAATAGACATGGAGTTTTACAATAAGGGAGAGATTCTGCGTCACTTTTCTGAAGAAGCAATTTATTATTAATTGACCAACACTCTCGAAGAAAATTTGGAATCTATAGACGTATATTATCGCTTATAATATCGCATAACGTGCACCACCCGCTTGTCATTTTATTTCTTTCTTGCACGGGAATGCCACAATTCACAGTATTCCCGATCAGATTACGAGATAATATTATCGATACGAACTAAACATCCTAAAGTGTCTCACGATAGGATAGACGTGAAGTTTTACAATAAAGAAGAGTTTCGATGCCGATTCCAGTTTTCTAAAGGGGTTCATTATTTGACCAACACTCTCCGAGAAAATCTGAAACCATTGCCATTTTATTTATTTAACCTCGGTTAAATCAGTGGATTTTCGAAAACGGTGGATTAATCTGTCGATTTATCCTTGTTTAAAAATACGAGCCTAAATGCTGCATTTATAAGATTGGTGAGCTTCACCAGAGCTTACCTTGACAGTTCTTTTAAGACTTCTGCAGTAATCAGATGGTAACCAGGAGCCTCTTTCGTATTCATATTTGCTTGTATCTCACGCATGACTTTTTTTGGCCTTGTCGGTAGGATAAGATTTCTTTTTTTCTTGCACACTTGTTCAGTTATTATCTCGGCTTCCAACGTTTGGTCTTCAGGGAATCTGGAGCCCCAGTGGGCATTTTTTGCATTAAAGTTTCCTCCAAGTACAAACCGTTTTCCTAATTTACTGAGGAACTCGAGATAATCCTGAGATAATCCTTTTCATTCAACGAGTGCTTCAGTGGGCTGTAAACACCAGCAATACAAATAGAACTAATTTTGGTTTTTATATTAACTTCAGTTGCTTGTATTTCTTCTGTTTCATATTTTAACTCTTCTATAACAGCACTATCTCCTTTAGAAGTGTTCTCAGGGTGAATAGTATGATATATTTCATAATTTTTAAATTTAATGCTTGTTTGTCTAGTGAAGTGTGTTTCTGTGATGAGGCATACATCAATTTTTTCTGTGTCCAGGATAAGATTCTAAGATCATTGGCCATTTTTCTGTTTGGTGAGCCATCCCGTACTGACAAGTGCTGTACTCTAAGTAGTTTCTGTAATCGCTCATCAAACGTATTGAGTCTGCTTAAAATTCATTTAAGTGTTTGACTTATATCGTCATTTTGACCAGTTTTTCCTGGATTTCCGTTACTCATCGTTACTTGAGCACAAGTCATTTTACCCAATTGTCCATGAGTAGTTCCCGACACTCTACGATTTACTTCGGGTTGGTTCATCTTAACTGCTTGCTGCCTGAATATTCTTGGATTTTGAGCAAACACATTCCTATTTTTGATGTTTTGCAGTTCAATAGCAACGCTGCATCCTCTGTAGTTAGCCATGCCGGATGGCTTTCTCCACAGTGAACGCATTTAGGCTGAATATTTTTATCTTTTACCCAATTTTTGGTATGATGTTTACCTAAACATTTGACACACCTGGGTTCCCTGTTGCAATATTTTTGTGTGTGTCCATAGGCTTGACATTGTGGTATAAGCTTAGATCTTCTTAGAGGCTTTATAGCTACGTTGCACCCCAATATGTATTTAATTTATTTCTTCGTGGATGTATTTTTTTGTAGTTTTTGGATACAATTTGGAACATCATCCTTTAATTGAGGTGGGGGGCGTATTATTCTGTTTCGGAAAGAAAAAATAATCGGTAAAAAAATATCCAAGTTCCATCGGTAATAACCGTAAATTATAACCGTTTTTTTTGAAAAAAACTCAATTTTATAATAAAAAAAAAATTTATTTTAGTTTAAAGCATCATAGTTCTCAAACGGAACGGATGCAGTTTATCTAAAAATCATGTTAGAATCTCATTCCATACCAGGGTTTCGAAGCGAACCCGAACCCGAACCTGGACCCGTTCCGGTTCAGAGATTTTTTCATAATTTTTTGAACCTGAACCAAATCAAAATTCGGATTCGAGTTCAAATTAATTTTTCTTTTCAAAAATAAAACAAAATAAATAAAACGAAAATAAAATAAAAAATAATTATTGTTGCTATGTATATTGCTCTCTTTTTTACGTTTGTTTTCAAAATTCGGTTTTCAAAAAACATTTTATTTATACGTTTATCCATAGAGGATGTTAAATTTCACTAAAACCGGTTAAGAAATAGAATAGCCTAGTTCTATCCTAATTGCCCATATTACAGAACTTCATCTAAAATCATTTTAGAATCCCATTTCCAACGTACATGTCGAATTTCTTCATAATCGGTTGGGAAATAGGCAAATTTCATCCTACTTGACCATATTCCAGAACTTTATCTAAAAATCATTTTAGAATTTCATTTCCAATGCATATGTCAAATTCCACTAAAATATGTAAAGAAATAGATAAGTTTCATTTTAATGGGCCATATTCCAGAATTTCACCTAAAAATAATTTTAAAATCAGACTTCCAGTGTACCTATCATAATCGGTTGAGAAATAGGTAAGTTCCATCATACTTGGCCATATTCCAGAACTTCATCCAAAAATTATTTAAGGCTGTTTTCCAAACGATACTTATTCGATACTTATTGACTTATTTGGCCGCCATTTTAAATAAGTAAGTAAAGTCATTCCAATTGATTTAGCTTACTTATTTTGACAGCTGCATCAAAAGAACAAAAATGCGCAATATTTACTGCACAGCGATTTTTTTTTTTTTTTAAATTTATTATTATTAAATTTATTATTCTTGGGATAATTTTATTTTAATTATCTGTATTTTAAATTTATGTTATTTGTGTTTGTGGTTTTTACATAACATACATTATATTTATATTTGTATTAATTAAAATATGTATAAACATAAACCAACACCTTAACCCTTTCACTCGTACTGTACACAATTGCGTACATCACTTTAAACCTAATTTTTGGGATTCAATGCACTAATAATGGATTTTTAAGTGTTATTATGTTGGCTCTTAGTCTTAAGCTACCTAAAAAGGATATTTAGCGCGAGAAATATTATAAAATTTCAGAAATACTCAGTTAAGCAAAATAACAGGCGTTTTAAAATAAATGACGAATCAAAGGGTTAAAGTATTTTTTTGACATTACAAATTAGATTTTTTGGTAAGAAAGAGATAGAAAATAAGTTACCTCGCCAAGTTACTTATTTGAATTAGGCAGGTTCCACAAATAAGTATCCGTTTGGAATACAGCCTTAGAATGCCATTTCCATCGCGGATGTCAAAATTCACTAAAATCCGTTAAAAAAATAGATAAGTTCCATTCTAATTGGCCTTACATATCGATTGTTGGAATTGTAAAATGGCCTTAGCAGCCCGGTTATATTATGGAAATAAAAGCTAGGATTATTCTCTTATGTTTTTCCATCGCATACACATCGTTGTTTTAATCATATACACGTATTGCTGCTGCTGCGAAGCGTTTAAAGATATTTAAACAGGTTATGGGCCCAGCATTGTAAATTGGTGCGAAACAAAGGTTTAGTTGGGCCAATTTGAGCAATTTTGATTGGAATTTTTTTTTGTGTATATCAAGACAAGATGGCTGATGAAGAAAAATTTGTGTGCAAACAATTTCAAGGACGTGAGTTCGACAACTGGTTTTTCCGCCTGAAAATTGCTTTGGATGAAAAGGGTGTCGAAAAATGGCTGGAAGAAGATGCCGCCGCAGCGAAAATTGTAGTCGGTGCCGACGTCGAGAAAATCAACAAGGAGGATCGTATTTGCAAGGTGCATATAACTCGACGTGTTGCGGATTCACATTTGGAATATCTGAAGGACCGGCCGACAGCGTTTGCGATGATAAATTCATTAAAAGCAATTTTTGAACGTGCAAGTGTGGCGACCGAAATTGGTGTCAGAAAGCGTATATTGACGATGCGATGCTCAGACTCTGACAGCCTGGCCTCACATTTTCTTGCATTCGACAAGCTGATACGGGAGTTAAAGGCGTGTGGCGCTGAGACAAATGATCGAATGATAGTTGTGTCGCTCATGATTACATTACCAAAGCGATATGACATGATCGTGACAGCATTGGAGACGATCGAACCATCTAAATTGACGATGGAATTGGTGCGTTCACGCCTGTTGGACGAGGAAAGTAAAACTTCGAGTGGTCGTCCGAATGGTGATTCAGACAACGTCGCCATGTATGGCAGTGGTGCTTGGAAGCAACTTAAGTGCTATTTCTGCAAAAAGCCTGGTCATCGAAGGGACGCATGTCCGAAATTGAATCAACGGAACTCTAATAGTGGATCATCGAACAGCAATTCTAATGGGAAACCCAACCAGCAGCGTTATCAAAAGCCAAATGCGAATTGCGCGTCGAATACAGATGCGAATGGAGTAGTATTTGTGGCTAATGCGAGTGATTTTGCACTACAGTGTGGAATGCAGACGATAATACGTTTCATAGTTGACTCGGGTGCTTCAGAGCACATGGCGAATGATGAGTCAATGTTTAGTGAGATAAGGAATTTAACCGAGCCGGTCGTCATTGGTATTGCGAAGAATGGTGCGTCGATCACAGCAACCAAATGTGGTACAATTCTGGGAACTATCATCGTCAATGGCACAGAGCGTCAGTGCACGCTCACGAATGTTTTGTTTATCGAAAATTTAAAATACAATTTGCTATCTGTGAGTCGTTTGGAGAGCACTGGATGCCAAGTAATTTTCGACGATGGTTTGGTCCGTATTACAAAGAAAAATTTGGATATGGCCGTTGGCAGGCGTAATGGAAAGCTGTATGTGTTTGAGTTGAAGCGTATGCGACATGAAACAGCGAATACTACAACATCATCAAACGCAGGCATTGCTGCGAAAGCGTCGAATGGAATGGAATGTACGCAAGTGAAGTCAAAACAAAGCATTCGTCTGTGGCATCGTCGGTTGGCACATTTGAACTACACTGACATTAAGCGTTTGTCGACTTTTGTCGATGGAATGAGTGCCATGAACAACGATGCTGAAGCTGTTTGCGAGCCGTGTGTTTTCGGAAAGCAATCTCGAAAACCATTCAACGGTTCAGGCGGAGCACGATCGAGTCGTTTATTGGAGCTTGTGCACAGTGATGTGTGTGGGCCTGTTACGCCAGTCACGTGGGATGATCAGCGTTTCTTGGTGACATTCATCGATGATTACACGCATTTCACGGTTGTATATCTGATAAAGAACAAATCTAACGTTCTTGATATGTTTCAGAGGTACAAATCGATGGCGGAGACGCACACTGGAAAGAAAATTTCAAGAATCCGATGCGACAATGGTGGCGAATATACTTCAAATAAATTCAGGGCCATTTGTGATGAAGCCGGGATTCAGATCCAATACAGCGAACCGTACACACCTCAACATAATGGCGTAGCCGAGCGAATGAACAGGACATTGCTTGAGAAGGCACGCTCTATGATCGCTGATTCAAAAATGAGCAAGGATTTTTGGGGTGAGGCAGTGTATTGTGCGGCATATATATCGAATCGCAGTCCGTCACGTGCGATTGCTTTGGATGCGACACCAGTTGAGCTTTGGACAGGCAAGAAACCCAATCTGTCAAGGCTTCGTGTTTTTGGGTCGCCTGCGTATGCGCATGTACCAGACCAATTACGCAATAAATTTGATATGAAATCATCGAAAATGGTAATGGTGGGCTATGCTGTGAATGGTTACCGCCTGTGGGACCCATCGAAGAACGGGATTGTTACACGACGAGATGTTGTGTTTAATGAATCGCAACCGAATTCTTCTTCAGTTTTCTTTGAAACAGAGTCATTCACGGACGGTGTTGACGAGGCGGAGAGTTCAGCGGACAGCGATGCGACGAATGTCGAACAAGATGACGCTCGATCTACTGATGCAGATGCAATCAACGATCAACCATTCAACGTGGCATCGCGACCGCAGCGAAAGCGTCAACAACCGAAGCGGTATGATAGCGGTATTATCGATCCGACAAAGCTCAAATTGCATGAGGACAACGGGAAGGAGTACTTTTCGGCGTTTGCATTGAATGCTAGCACATGGGACTTTGCACTTGGTGCCGTGGCGTACGTTGACAATGTTCCTCAATCATTTGGTAAAATAGCAAAACGAGATGATGGAGCTCAATGGATGGAAGCAGTTCATTGTGAAATGGATTCACTCAAGCGAAATAAAACTTGGACTTTAGTCGAACGTCCGCCGAATCGATCAGTTGTTACCTGCAAGTGGGTGTTTTCCCGAAAACGAAATGATGTGGGTAGGTTGGCATCGTACAAGGCGCGACTGGTAGCCCGTGGATTTACCCAGCGTGAGGGACTTGATTTTCATGAAACCTACTCTCCGGTGGCAAGGATTATTACAATAAGAGTTATGCTGGCTCTTTCTGTCAAGCGTAACATGGAAATACATCAAATGGATGTAAAGACGGCTTTCCTCAACGGAAAACTTGAAGAGGACATTTATATGGAACAGCCGGATGGATTCGTGCAAGGTGATTTTGTTTGTAAACTGAATAAGTCACTCTACGGATTAAAGCAAGCGTCACGTGTATGGAATGAACGATTCCATAGTTTCATGCTCGAAAACGGTTTTGTTCGCTCAGAATATGATCATTGTTTATATTCTCGTGACGATGGAGACGAAAAGGTATACTTGTTGTTATACGTAGACGATTTGATTATATTGAGCGAAAACATCGAGGAAATCATCAAGATCAAACAGCTAGTATCAAAGGAATTCGAAATGCGTGACATGGGCGAAACGAAGAGTTTTCTCGGAATCAACATTGAACGTGACCGGAGCCGTGGAATTTTGAGAATTAACCAACGCGGCTATCTAAAGGACGTATTGCAACGTTTTGGAATGGCCGATTGTAAACCGAGTTCGACTCCAATGGAATGCCAACTGAAATTAGAAAGGAAGGCTGAAGCTGAGCTGACGACAAAACCGTACCGCGAATTAATCGGATGCTTGATGTACGCGGCTTGTACGACTCGTCCAGACTTATCAGCGGCAGTGAATTACTTCAGTCAATTTCAATCATGTCCAACTGAAGAACATTGGAAGGCAGCGAAAAGAATACTACGATACATCAGAGGAGCAATTGACCTGAAGCTGGAATATCGGAACGATGAGAATTCGGTCGTGTTGACTGGATATGCGGACGCTGATTGGGCCGGTGATATCAATGATAGAAAATCGGTTTCTGGCAATGTGATGAAAGTGTTTGGCGCAACTGTGACTTGGATGACACGTAAGCAGACTTGTGTTTCTTTGTCGTCCACCGAAGCTGAATATGTCTCACTGTGCTTGGCCACATGTGAAATTATGTGGCTGCGTGGTTTATTGGTGGAAATTGGAGAACCTCCCGAAGAACCAATAATATTGCACGAAGACAATCAAGGTGCGATTGTGATCTCATCTCAGGAAAAAGAAATGCAGCGTACGAAGCACATTGATGTTAAGTTCAACTTTGTACGTGATTTAATAGCCAAAGGTATCATCGAAGTAAGATATATTTCAACGAATGAACAACTAGCTGACATCATGACTAAAGGACTACCAAAGGCGACATTTGAAAATTTGCGAAATCAACTAAACTTAATTCGGATGGTATAATTATTTTCTTTGTATTGATCTGTTTGATTTTTGTATTCTTGATTTATGTAAACTTTATATTTGCAATTGCCGATCGAACTTGTATTACTATCGATAGGAATTGAGGCGGAGTGTTGGAATTGTAAAATGGCCTTAGCAGCCCGGTTATATTATGGAAATAAAAGCTAGGATTATTCTCTTATGTTTTTCCATCGCATACACATCGTTGTTTTAATCATATACACGTATTGCTGCTGCTGCGAAGCGTTTAAAGATATTTAAACATCGATGGCTTAGAGAATATCAGCCCTAACCCACATTTCTAACATTTTTCAAGAAATGCAAAAAACGAGACTTTTGACAGATAATACAATACGCTTTAGGGCCGAACAAAATTGAATGTGATTTTGAATTGAGCCATAGTAAGAGATTTATCATCTACATTGAGTCGTATGATTTACAGTTGTAGGAGCCTCCATTCCTGTCCTTAGGAATCATTCTTAAAGCATTTGTATATAGCATCGAGCCTACTTATAAATAACCATACCTTTGTTTTACCACAACAATGGTATCCTGGTCTTGATCAGCCGGTTCACTTAGATCAATTTTTTCATTACTTTCCATTAATAACGGTCCACCCGTGTGTTTTAGTTTTGACAAAGCAGTTTGACTATGACTACCTTTGGCTCATAGCTATTGTAACTCTTGCGGCCCTTGAAAGGGGAATAAGAAATATTTTGTATGTTCCCGCTAAACAATTTAAGCAAATTCGAAAAATACATCGCATAAGCGTACTATTAACGTATCACTTTTTTGCTTTGCACTAATACATTCTCAAACTTAAATAAAATATGTATGTATATGTAGTACAAAAATACCTCACAAACAAATTTAGTTATCATGATACAGAAACGACATAAATGTTTCGTTTTTGCTACATCTAAACGTACGTAGACTGCCTATTATATTACCATGGTACACTATAGGGAAAATCTTAATATTTTGATTTTTTTGAAATCCAAATAGTAATCCACGTACACTATTTGATTCGGTATGCCATGGTACACTATTTGGGTTACAATTTGAAATGGCGAAACAAAAATTACGCTAGGTCTGAGAAGTGGAACAGCCTTCATTCGAAAAGCTATAGTTCAGTGTGTAAAAATGGTCGTACCAAACTATACAAAATACGTATACATATTTTGGTAATATAACTAATAGACGTCGCTGTTCCAGTTAATCTACAATTTACTACAAAACAAATGTTTTGTTGAAATTCAATTACTATTCCATGGTATAAAGCCGCGTACACATTGAGCGAACGAACACCGAATTTCAAGCGAATAGCGAACACCGAACGCAAATTCGCTTAATGTGTACTATGACGTAACCGCGAACCGAATGTTCGATTCGCATTCGCTTGCGTTCGCTCCAAGAGCGGAACATGAAAGGAAATTGATGTTCAGTATGGACGATAAAAACGCAAAAACAATACAAAGAGCGACGAATACAAATAAGTTTTTTCTTGTACAGAGTGAGGCAAAAGTCAAGAACGATTTTTAAAATTCAATATCTTATTAATTTTTTTTTTTTTTAATATTTTGCTTTAAAAAATAATATATTTTTTTTTTTAATAATTGTTTTTTTAAAAATACATTCACACTCTAGTTCACCAATTACCTAATTTTGCAAACGAACAGCGAACATGACAGATACGGGAAATTCGCTTTCCGTTCATTTGATGTATACGACACTCCAAATCTTCAATGAACGAACAACAAACATTCGCTGTTTGGCGTTGATTCGCTGTTCGTTCGCTCAATGTGTACGCGGCTTAAGGAAGAGTCTCCGATTGTGTATACAGTTTTATTTTTGACTCATAATTTTCCTTTGAGTCCATATTATGCGGAGATATGAATATCAATGGAAAGCTAGAGGCATTAGCTAACTGTTTGCTAAAGTAACTATATTGATTCCGTCAACTAGAAAAATTGTACGACCAATTTTGTGAAGTCATGTTTTTTGGCAAAAAAAAAATCGTAACCGGTTATGGGCACCCTTCGAAAATTCGCTGAAAATGGGAATAGTTTAAGGGAAACGCACCTAATTTGAAAGAATTTCGAGGTTTATTAATTTAAAAGGCCTTCAGTGGCAAACATAACAAACAAAATCTTTTTAAACAATTATTCAACTTCAGTCAACTTCGATGGCAGAGGCTTCAAACAAATGATACAAAGTCGATATCATCATCAGATGATGGAGAGTTCTTTTTTTTAAAGCGTTTGGCCGACTGGTTGCCTTCATTTTTTACTCTTTTTTGGGGGGGAGGGGAGACGGGCGCTTTAAATGAAAAGAAAGGGTGTCTACAACCGGTTACATTTAAGTGCCCACAACCGGAAATCAGGACCATTCTCGGAGTAACCAAAAAAATGTGATGCGTCATGATTTTGATATACATAAATCGATGTGGCATCCTAAATCCCAACGAAAATACTGTAGAAATATCGGTAACATTCACCTGTTTGAGATTATTCACTTTGATTTATCGCACTTTTAAAACATTGGAAAATTACAATTGCGTTGATTTTTACGGACTTTTTTTTTAATGTGATCGCATCAAATAAACAAGCTCGTCCATTCACTTCGATATTAGCTAGAAAACTGCGTACTGTCAAAATACAAGTACGACAACAGTCAGATCAGCCATATTTGCATTCTATCAAAAGTTATGCAGGGGTGTCTACAACCGAAGACTCCCCCCTACTATTTGGCACATTTTAACTAATAGTAAACCAGTGGTACACTATTTGGGGAGGTATTCTATTCGGCACTCTACTATAACGATTACGAAGAATTGTATGAACAAAACTCTTTGCTGTTATTTCGTAAACGTAACACGAAATTCCGTTAAGAATATTAATGGAATGAAGAACTTTTGAGTTTTCGATCGCCATTACGTATTTTTTGTGTTCATCAAATTTGTTTCTAATATAGCAAATAATTAACGTCCCAAAAATATAATACTTAAGAAACTATTAGTTTTTTAGAAAAGAAAAATTGCAAAAAATATTTCAGTAAATCCATGTCACTAAAAATGTTACGTTATTATTTCGCTAATCACGTGACAATAAAATATAAATGCACCACCTCAAGCGAACTGTTTACGAACTACTAACTATTGATAACTCCTCGCAAAAAGTTTAACTATCATAGGACGGGAACGACATAACTGCTTCGTTATTGCAACACCAAAGTGTGAAGTTTACGAAGAGTTGTATGAACAAAATTCTTCGCTAGTGTTACGTAAACGTAATACCTTGTTTGACGGGTCGTTAGCTACCTATGCCTTACAGGAAATAACAAGTTCTGAAAATAAAAATCACATACACCAATACCTCGATTTGCGACGTTTCGAATTGCGACGGTGCATTTGTTACTACCCAATTTCAGTTTTGCGTCGCTTAAATTATTTGTTGCATCGTTACTTAAATGTTTTCTTTCTGGAAATACGTCAAGGTTATTTAATTATGTTGCAATTTTATTTACAAGACGCATTTTTATGGAGCGAATTACCGTCGCAAAGTGAGGTATGGGTTGTAAGTGAATTTAATGAGTTCTAATCAAAAATTAAGATTGTTGACCACCAATTTTACGCAAAAATTTTATAGCATCAGAATAAAGGTGTATAACAACACGGTACAATATTACCGTTATAGTACTTGTTGTAAGAACATTTTTGTATTTTGTCTAAGAAGTACAGTTATTCTACCGAAGCGAAAAAAGTTATGAGTTTAGGCCACAAATCTTAGAAAATTGAAGTAAAGCGTGATTTACACATTCCAACAATGTTTTTCCAACTTTTTTTGTTGGAGACTTAGAGCTACACGCAATAGAAAAAATGTTCATGCGATAAAAAGAGAAAAGTATAAAACAAAAATGTCGGGCATGCTATAATTTTTTGGCGGTATTATATCGACGATGAAATATTTTTGACGAATAGGGCGATGATTCTACTTTATTTATCAAAATTACGACTTTTTCGGCTAAAATACAAACTTTACAAACGTAAATTTTAATTTTTAAACAAAATTTTTAAAAAAATAAAACATAAATGTCAGACATGCTATAATTTTTTGGCGGTATAAAATAGACGATGTAATTTTTGACGAATTCCGCGATAGTACTACTTCATTTATCAAAATTACCACTTTTTTGGGCTAAAATGAAAACTTTTCGAACGAAATTTTAATTTTGAATTAAAATTTTAAAAAAATAAAAATAAAGCGCTATAAAAATTTCACAAATCGCCATTTTATTATTTTTGTTTCCATAAAATATACTCGGGTCGAGTATATTTTATGGTCAAAGAATTTTTTTTATGGAAACAAAGTTGAAAAAAAAAAAAAAAAAACAACAAAATTTTGTTTGTTTATATATTTGTTCTTGTCTTTCAAATGCAATTCGCGATATACTAATCTCTTCATTTTTTGTTGGCCAACATTGTTGGAACGTGTAAATCACGCTTAATTAATTCAAAGCAAGTGCGAACACAAAAACGCAAAAGGGGGGAAAAGCCAACGAACGTCGGAGTACTTTTTTTTACAAATAAATTATAATACCCTATAAAGGACATCATGACACTTTTCCATAGTAAACTTGCGGTCAATGATATTGGCAGATTTACCGATAATGCAGTATTATTTAATACGGGAAAACATAGTACGGGATAACTTCTAAAGATGTCAGCTTTAACAATTTTTAATTTTTGGTTAATAAATCAAAAATAAAATTAATTTTTTTTATAATTCATGTCTAGTTGTAAGTTTTATTCTTGTTTTTTGCTTTTGTTTATATTTTTGTTTCGATACAACAAAAAAAAAATTTTAAAAAAACTACTAGTGCCATCTTAAGATTTAATCTATCTATCGCCGTTTTTTCACCGTTAATGTCCTTTATAGGGTATTATAATTTATTTGTTTTTTTATAAAATAAAAATAAACTAGCTTACATACTAACGAAAACATTTTATGATTTATTATATAAAAATAATAATATTTTTTAATATGATGAAATATTAATTATAATGATTATAAATTAACTGTGCTGAATTTATACCTAAAAATGTACGTCTTTTAGTTTTTTAAATTATTTTAAAATTAATTTGTCGAATTTTCGTAAAATTAATTTTCAAATAAAAAAAAAATACAAAATGGGTTTATTTACAGCTAAAGACTGATTTACATTCAAAGATTTTCGCAGATGCAGATGTCAAATCAAAAATTCGTTTTCTTTACACATTAAAAAATAAATTTAAACAAAAAATGTCATACACCAATACAAATGATTGGTTTTCTTGTTTTTGTAACATTATTTTTGTTATTTAATCACGCATCGACGATTTTACAGAAAAAAGATGAAACTCGACATCTGCAAAAAAAAGCAGACGACGATTTTTTGGTTTGTTTCTCGGGTTTCAATTGACTTTTTTAAGCAGATGATTATTTTTTCTCTTTTTGTCTTTGTTGTTTTTCGTATGTTGTGTTTCAACTTTTTTGCGGACATCGAATGTCGTTGAATGTAAATCAGCTATAACCCATAGACAACTAGCTAAACTACATAACCCATTTTTTTTTGCTCATTTATTGTTGTAAAGACAACGGTGTGGTTTCAGATGTGACAATAATCGAATCAGGAGTGATATATTGTACCATCAGTTTCGATTCGTTTTCGATAATGTTTTGTCTCTTGTAACAAGAACAAAATTGTACTCTATTTACTTTTTTCTTTACGATTTTTCTAATGTAGACTCAGCCTATTTTATACTTTGCCTTTTCTTCACATCGATAAAATATCGCAACAAAAAATGTTGTGATAAAGAGTGATGAACAAACGGAGAAATAGAATGTTGTTTTATTCGAGCAAGCTGAGATAGCTTTAGAAAAAACATAATTGGAAAAGTGAAATAGAGTAAAATTTTGTTCTTGTTTCAAAATACAATCGAAATCGAATCAAAAGTGATGGTACAATATGTCACCCCGGTTGCATTAAACTTTTAGTTTTTTCGATCGTTTTCAAATCTTATATGCCTCGATTTTACTTCTCATACTTTCAAGAAAGTATGTTAAATGTATGGTACAATAAAAAATAGTCATTATATGTATGTATTTTGTTTCTGTTTTAAATTTAATTCTTGGTTGAAGGATAAATTTGATATAAATTTAAAAATATTTTTGAAATGGATTTTTTAATGTTCAGAAAATATTTCTCGAAAAGAATCATTGCTTCTTTCTTGTTTATGGTAATTGTGATCAAACTATTGAATCGATCACTATTTTAGCGGAGCTAAAAATTATTGCCTACATGGAATATGTAATTTTGTTATTTTGTAATTTTATGTTTGTAGTATTATTTGGTTATTTTTGGAATTTAAAATTAAAGGACGGATACTAAAAAACCATGTTATCTTTAATCTGCCCAAATAATTATTTTCTTTTTTTTATGTTTTACAATAATTTTAAATATTTCTTACCAAACTCTTATTGTTTATTTGGCAGAAAATATATCACCACCTTCTACGCCAGTTTTAATATCTGAACCGACTGATCATACACAAAATGCATCCATGTACTTTGGACGAAATATGACGTTCCCACGACACCAACAGCAACCTCAAATGCGTCATGGCACAGTTGGCAGTGGATGTTTGAATCAAAGACAAGATTTACCGGCGATAATATCAGAAGGTGACACAACATATCGATTACCATGTGGTGAACCGGAATCTAATTCATGTTCGGATGGTCATTTATCTGATATCATGCCCGATGTAGCAATGGCGACTGCTTCATTAGGCCAATTACAATTAAATGAAGTTCCAGAAAGTTTACAACTAGATTTAGGCGATGGCCCAAGCCATTTAACAGGAGCAACAGCAAGCGGTGATATTCGAAATGTTCCGGTAAATTTTGTTGTTACATTTTGCGATTATAATTTCAAAAACTAATTCTCTTTTCGTTTTTGTTTTAAAAAATGATAGCTCTACCATATGCCACCCCCAACGTTTAATAATTATCATCGATTTTTAAATGGACGACCAGCATCACCGTATGATGTTCATCGTCCAAGCCCAGGACCTAGCTCACATCATACTGGGCTTCCACGTTTTTTATAGAGACTGCAAGTGGCCCCAGACGAGGGCCTTTACTTTAATAATCCATTTTAAATTATTTATTCTTCAATTATTCTAATTAGCTATTATTTTATATTTTTAATTAAATATATGTATCGATATAGATCATTCTAAGAAAAATCATGGTAACTCGAATTACCATGATTTAAGGCAAATTGTTGTAATAGATTGTCCTTTTGCGCCGCTACCTATTACTTCCAAATACCTCGGAAATTACTCGATTTTTAAATTAGTTTTAAACATATTAAATATTACCATAGTGCAAAACATAATAAAACATGGGTGGTGTGGTGTTGGCACTAACATATACAATGTTTAAGATCAAATTATTTCTTAAATGATCCAATTTGGTTGGAAATTGGTACGTGTGTATGCATGTTGGTTGAAAATAATTGGTCGGATGTGTTGGATGGAAATTTACAGCCGACTAACCAACCAAATTGGACCGTGTGTATTGTTATCGGTCGATATTTTCTAGCCTAGTCAAATTTCATACCTAGATAGCGGAGCTAGAAAAAAGAAATGTTATTTGTTGACGTAGTGTTGTTTTTCAAGCAAACGTCAAAATCGAACCAAACATATTGGATCGTCTGTACCGAACATATCAACCAAATTGGATTTTGTGTAGGCAACATAAATTTGGTTAAACCGACATACCAATTTGGTTGGACCAACCAGTTTCGAGATACAATGATTTAACCCTCTAATGCATGAATTTTTAATCATTTTCTATCAAAATTTTGACTTCAACTCGTAGTTGTTGAACAAATGTGCATATTACAACAACAAAACCCAAACCGTTATGACGAGAGTACTTTGAAAGAGAATAACTCATGTAAAAACTAAAGAAAAAAATATTCATGATAACGTAAAGTTACACAATTCAAGATAACGTAAAGTCCGCCTTTAGGCGGAGTTATGCATTAGAGGGTTAAAGAAAATAATTATTGCACTAGTTTGAATACTACTACTAACCGAAGTTTATGAAAATTTGAAAAGTGTATCCGATATTTACCATGTTTCTGCCAACAATAAAATTGGTTTACAAATTATGTAAAAAAGTTACTATAAAATATTTTGAACTTTGTTTTAAATTAACAAACAAGTTTCACATTAGTCGCTTATAGAAATTATAATCTAAATTGTGCGAACAAAGACAATTGGGTTGATTTTTTTTTTGCTATTTTATATCAAAATGTTTAAAAAAATTGAACTTGATTGTTTTAATTATTTAATTTTAACTAAATCGGGCACAGTGAGTGAATTGCTTAATATTAATAAACAAAAAGATGCGATGGAAAGCTTCAAACGATTCTGGTAAGTCTTAATTTGTGTTTTCTTAATTCAACTTGTTCTCTTAAATAAATAATTATTAGATCCTTTTGAGTGCTGTGCCTGTGTGACTGGTTTAAAAAATTACAATTTAGCTTATCCAATTAGACAGTGGGAATATTTCATTAAGTACATACAAATAACCGAACCAAAAAACCAACGGTTTCAAACGGCAGTCGGAGAAAATACAGTCACCAATTCATTTTACTTGGTGTAACTAAGTACGAGTTTCTCTAAAAATGTTCAAGGGCAATTTTGGAATATCACACCAAACAATAGAAACTGCTTACAAAAATGTTCCATCAATAAAATACGATTAAAAAAACAATACTTTATGTATTTAAATTTTCTAATGAATTGCGATGTGATGATGATAAATTTTATAATTACATGCAGATGAAACCAACCACGTTTAATTTGTTGTTGAATATTGTTGGGGCAAGTTTCCAGAAATTCTACACTATAATTTTAGAAAAAGTATTACTCCTAAGGAAACGCTGTTTGTAACTTTAAGGTAAGAATTTTTTAATTTTTACAAATTTGTATTTATTCATAACCTACTTAGCTTACAGCATAATTAAAGAAAGTGAATGGGACCTAATCGATTAGGCAACATTCACTAATTTCCGTTTCCATTTCGTCAAGCACATAATTCGTTTAACAAATTTAATATTTGTGATTTAAATTTTCTTTTGTTTGGCTCACCTAATTTTGCTGTATCCGGCAATAAAGACTTATCTGAGGCGCTACTATTTTTTCTTGGTTTTCTGTGGGGGACGCAGCTTATTTGATAATGATTCATTGTCTTCTAAGGGCATATCATTTAAATTCGGATACTCAATTAAAAATTGTTCTTCTATGGTTGATATATCCATATTGCTGGTCGAATTTCTATGCTGATGTATAAAATCTTTCATAAAGCCCATCGAATCCTCGAGGCACCACTTTTTTCGCTTTTTGCTGGCCGATCCCGAAGCTATATCTTTATTTTTCCTAACCAATCCAGCGTCGCTATTCTGCGAACTAATGCACTTAAATTTGCAATCTGAAACTAAATAAAAACATAAAAATTATAAAAAATAGAGAGAATAGAGATAAATGACTACTAGTAATAATATGTATTTTAATTAAATATATTAATTTATATATAATTTATAGATTTCTTTCAACTGGGCATCGCTACAGTACACTGCACTATCAATTCAGTTTGGGAGTTTCAAAATTAGAGCAATTGTATGGAAACTCGTTTCGCCAATATATCTGCAAAAACCATTTTTACAAAACTGGAAAGAAATAAGTGAAGAATTTGAAAAACATTCCAACTGTATCGGAGCTGTCGACAGCAAGCTTATCTGTAAGCAGCAATCCAGCTTTGCTGGCTCCAAATTTTACAACTAAAGGGTGGTCCATCTAGCATTTGCAATTTCATCTACCGGTTATTTCGAGTATGGCAACACTTACGTCATTCGTGTTTCTACCCAAACTAAGAAATTTACGTGGAAAGCCGTAACGGAGATATCAATTGGCCACCACGCAGCTGCTATGTGACTCCGCTGGACTTTTTTTTTTTGTGGGGAGCCGTTAAGGATAAATGTTACGCTAACCATCCAGAGACTATCCAAGACTTGAAAGATCAAATCGAAGTTGCCATTGATGAGATAGGAGCCCATACAATCGAAAATGTTCTGAATAATTGGGTTGACAGAATGGTGTACTGTAAAACCAGCCGTGGAAGTCATTTGAATGAAATTGTATTCATACTTAATAGCAATTATACTCTTTCTAATCAAACAAACCGCTTTGAAAAATATTCATTCGTTTTTGAATTTAGAGCCAAATTAAATTGCAAACGTTAGATGAAGGTAATTTTGTATGTGTTGAGTAAGCGATTGCGGATGTACCAGCGATGGAGGATTTTCCAGCATTCAACATTTGGAATGGAGTGAATGAATGATACATTAACACATTTGACATTCATCTGTTTTTTTGGTGTTTAAAAAAACTCACGTGTTAAAATAAAATGCCACGAATATGGACGACGACTAGGCTCCCAGTCAAACTACTTACACAAGTATGTGTTAGATACTTCTAGAAACAAAGCCGCATCGCAAATAATTGTAACAAAAATTACTACACAATTATTCTTTTATTTCGTGAAATTTTGCGTCATTGATGAGGCATATTCGTTAAAACGTAATTTTTTACGGCCATTTGTACGTAAATCGTTAACTAGCGGAAAACGAATATTATTTTACCGCCTTTCGCGAGCTCGTCGTTTAGTTGAATGCGCATTTGAATTGGTTACCAGAAAATTTAAACTTTTTGAGATATGCCAGAAAATGTTGAAACATTTGTCCTGGCCGCATGTACTTTACACAATTTTATTAGAAAAGTAGAAAATGCTGGTAATAACTCAATAGCCGAAGTCTTTAATTGCTTAAACAAAGGTAATTCATTCAGTACTAAAATATGAGGTAAAAATAGGGTCCCCCCGATACAATATATAGGGTTCCTTTGATATATACGTAAATATTTTGCATTCAAATTACTTGTTAATTTTTAACCTTTAATGTACCGGTTTCTAATCTACTACATGATATGCAAAGGTACCCATTATAAAGAAATGGAGGGGGGTTTTCTAGTCTTTTTTATTTTTTGTACTGAATGACTCATCTCTAATATACTATGATCTTTGCTTAAACTCAGCCGAAATTTATGACATAGAGCAATTAAGTAGTACACATAAAGCCAGAAATACAGCTCTTGACTTTCTATAGCTGGGCAAGTAAAACTTCCAACGTAACTATCTGGCATCCTTTTCTGGAGAAAGGTCAAACGGCAAAATGATTCACATGATTCGATACATGCGGCTACAGAACGCAATATCAAAGGAAAAATAATTATGTTGCTTCTCAATGGTCCATTTCAATGCAGTGTGCCAGAAATCGCAACTACAATGTTTTAGAAATGCATTTTTAGGATTTTCTTAAAAAAGTTCAATTGCCAGACAAACCTATTGGCTTAAAAACGCAGATAATGAAATATTTATGGTTTCAAAATGAAGGTCGTTTTATTCAATGTGAATAAATCTAATAAAATGAAGTAACGATGCGATTGGTCTGATGAACCAGAGTCAATAAGGAAGCAAAATTCTAATAAAAAAAAAAGTGGAAGACGAACGTTGAATGTTCCGAATTACTTCACACTAAATATGAGGCCAATTTACTTGTATCAGACAATAAGTATAACGCTTACGCGACCTTCTAATATTTGTGATATTAAATACCAAATGATGACGATTTGTATCGTAATTTAAAGCATAGCGGTAGACGGATGACAATGAGTTGGAGTCCGAAGATCAATAATTAGTGGTGCTCTTGATATTATAAAATATGTTTAATTAAATAAATAATGAATAAGCAAATTTTGTTTCATTTCGGGTTATTTTCATTTATTTGTTTGTTTTTATCATTACAATCTGGGGCTTGAGGCACTCAAAAGTTAAGTGACTGCGTTTGTGTCGGTGGATATCAGTACAAAACTAACACAAATGTCTATACAAGCCGCATTGTCCCGATACATTGGATATAAAAATGTACATTGGGATATACTAGTATTTAGTGATAGTGATATGTGTGTACAAACACGACATAAAATAAATATTAATATTTAAATATGATATAAAACATACTGCCACAAGTCAAGGTACATTATTGTTTTATGATATTTTTCATATGAGAGAAGCGCACGGCTTGTATAATACAATTGCGTTGGTTTTGCTCAGCATTCGTGCCTGTCTTGGTCTATGAGTGAATTTGTTTATTTTATCGGGTATTGGTAAAATATTTACAATAAATTAGAAAAAATTAAAATGCTGATCATTTTATTATATCTTTTTATTATATTGTATTTACTGAAAATACAAATTTAATTATGTACTACATAACGATAATTACTGCTACCACAGATTTAAAACGAAATTGCTTTTATTAAAAACATTCTAACTAGAAACATAGTGTAAATACCACATTACGCAACCTGATTTGATAAATTTGAATAATTGTAACTGATGCAGATGTCCCAAAAAGGTAATAAAGTATTTTTCCAAACTTCATATAGCAAACTATTATCAGCGACAATATGTAACGTAGATCTTTCGTTTTACTAAAAACATGAAACAAAATAAACCACTAATATTTGAAATGTTATCTTTGGATTGGTGTATGTTATAATATAAGGGAATAATTTTAAAATGCTTTGCATATATTATGCATATAGTCAATCCAACGATAACATTGGAAATATCAGAGGTTTATTTTTTATTTTTTTCATGTTTTTAGTAAAATGATAAATCTTTGATAAATACGTTGTCCCTGCTATTACATTTAAGATGCGCGTATTTTCACATTTTGGCTTAATTTATAAGAAATTAAGCAAGATATGCTTTTATTAAAGTTTATTTCTAGGAAAATTTATATTTTGGAGATACTATGTTTTTTCTTGGAATGATCGATATATACTATACATAATATATATAGAAAGATTTTTTAAATTATTTTTAAACAGTTATATTTAGTGTACTTTAAATTATTTATTATTATTTGAACTAAGTTAAAATATTAATAAATAAAAATCGTTATAATTATTATTGGAGATCTGCATATCCGTTTATATTTTTAGTGTTAAATATTTTTTAACAGACTATTTTTAGTTTCATCGTACTTTTTGTTGTTTTTATTTTTAATGTCATAATTTGATTTAATGTAATGAGGCACATTTTTAATTTTTTTTGGTACATCGACGTGGTATTTATTTATTACTTATTAATTTTTTTGAATGCCGAAAGGTTATTATCCTACTCTTTTGTGTATAATGTTGATTTTGTTTAGTGATTAAATCGCGCGTACTAGACAAATAATTTATAATTTAGTACAAATTATTTTGGCATCTAAATTGCTATTTAAAGGAATTGATATTTTAGTTTACAACAAACTACACTTATGGGTTTTAATTACATAAATTTCGTAAAACGAATATACATATTTGATATAATAAATTGAATGGTAAAGGAGTTAGGCTAGAGAAAAATCATAACAAGAATAACATATGTTAAGTAAGTTTTGAGTAGTATTGTTTATTAAATTTTTATTTTTAAGGTTGTAAAATCTTTGGCTGCTTTAATATAATTTTAAATCTTTTTATACCGTGCACGAAACTTGATGTCGGTTTAAACAGAATTCCAAATGTTCCAAGATTTTTGCCAAATTATTTAATGCTAAACCTATTTCTAACCGGAACATACAATAATTAACCATCATTTTTTTCTTAAACTTAAACCGTTCAGCTTTATCAATCAGAAGACATTTCTCATTCGTCATCGCCAAATTTTATAAACAGCATATTAACCCTTTTTAATTTGGGCGAAAACTCCCAATGGAACGAGAGAGACAATATTCTTAAAAATAACACTAAGCTGACATAAGTATTTGTGACCCAAATTTAGAAAATATTTTATTGATCCAACTAAATAAAACAAGTTTAGAGCATATTATTGTTGTAATCAGAAGTAAAATTTTCAAAAATTGTCTAATCATAAACTGGTTTTCATTTAAAAGGACTTCCGAGGGATCGACCGGATTCAGTCGCTGTACAAAAATAGTCTTTATAATCATTTTGGTTTAAACGAATAATTTTACATATTGACGATTGGAGCATCATGGATTCGACCTAGTGAAAACATTTCAAACTGAGGTACCTGATAATTTGACGTTCGAAATTATTGTAAGCAATTCCAATTTTGAACTGTAAACACAATTTTTTTTTACCGGATTGCTAATAATTGTAAATTACTCCAATTTCGGACTATAAAAACAATTTTTAATTACCGCATTGGTAAATTTTCTTTCGTCGCATTTGTGACAAATGTCATTTTATCAGGTGCATCATTTTAACTATTGTCCTCGAGAGGCGCTTTCTCTACTTTTACAATCGTCATCGTCAATTGACGATTGCAACGGTGCCCCCAGCGGGCAATAGTGAAGTATGTGATAGGCTGTAACAAAAATTTGCTATATGAAGTTATATGGAAATATTGTCTATTTAAATTACATTTTTATTTATGAAAATTGTAATGATTTAAAAATTAAATTAATCTCATATGAAGTTTAAATTGTGATTTTAGTATATCTGATTCATTTGGGACATTTTATTCATTTTAAATATTAGAAAATTGTACTTAAAAATTGCAGAAATTTAATGTTAAACTCACTATAAATATATATTTCGGCCACTAAAAAGTTTTGGATGTTTATTAGACCACAGTTGCTACGCTTTGACTTATTAATATAATCTAAAATTTAATATTTTTAAAACATTTATGTTTTTGGTAACACTATGTAGTTTATTTTGAAATTTCTGCAATTTTTAAGTACAAGTTCCTCATATTTAGAATGATAAGAATGTCACAAATAAATCAGATATACAAAAATCACACTTTAAACTACATATGGCATTAATTCAATTTTCCAATCATTACAATTTTCATAAATAAAAATGTAATTTAAATAGGCAATATTTCCATATAACTTCATATAGCAAATTTTTGTTACAGCCTATCACATATTTTACTTTTGTCCGCTTAAGGCGCTTTTTAAAATTTTGCATTCGTCAATAAACAACGTGAAAAATTCAAGGACTAATGATAAGTCGTTAATGTTGTGAAAACCGTAGTCGCTTTAATGCTCTATACTAAGTAGCAATTAAATGCTTGTTTAAAAGTTTGTTTTCCTACTCACTCCTTACAAAATAAAAGTGGAGAAAGAAATTGAAAACATTTTTAAACATACCTATATTTAATTGCTTGCTAATGCGAATTTATTTTTTATATACAATCGAAACATGAAAAACATTTTCTCCTCGGAGCTCTGATTAAACTGATTTAACTAAACCAAACTACTTTAATCGACTAACATTTTTCTCAAGTTCAGTTGGTTATCATACACTTTATCTTTTAGACCTCATAATTTTTTTTGTTATTGAATATCACTTAGTACATTCATTAACCAAAATGCCTACTTATTTTGGTTAATGAATGTACTAAGTGATATTTAATAACAAAAAGACGGCTAGAAATAAGTGTTTAGGCTTAAGAAACACAATTCTTAAACGAGTGGTAAGAAAACATAAGAATTTCAAAATAAACAAAAGCTCAGATTCATTTTTTATTGATTATTGAAAATAAATTATTAAAAGATTATTGAAATAAATTAACAGTCACCGAAATGAGACGATTATTAATTTTACATATCACTGCCAAATAAATTAAATTATAATCGTATAAACAAATAATATAAAGTGAAATCATAAGTTTAATTAGTACCGAGTGTTATTACGATTAAAATAAATACAGAAAAAGTTTAGTTAAACAGTTACAGTTAAATTTTTATTTTTCCTGCGACACTAACTAAACATGACACAAATAAAAATTAATTTTCGAGATTTTTCTTCGGATTAAAAAATGTGTTAACCTTCAATGTCTACAATATCTAATTTTAAACGTTTATTAAAAAAATAATTGCGAAAAAGTCATTCATTTAGCCATTAATGTAAAATTACATTATCACAATATAAATATCGTTATTCTTGTTTTGATTGTGGTATGAAATAAAATATAAATAAACTTTTTTTAATTTTATATAGTGCTTTCATATTGCATCTAAAGGCGATGACCATGCACAAATGGCAAACCAGCTTTTCAAACCGTCAAACCCCCATATTTTAACATAATTATTTCAAATCCCAAAATTATTAAAAAATGGTTCAAATCTGTACCACATTATTTTTAGGAAATTTTATTAAAGACGATTTAATTTCATTCAAAAACACCCAGTTTTATATTTTATCGGACGGATTTATCATTAACGGCCGGCAAACTTTAAAGTTAGGACTTTTTGAATGGAATTTAATTATTTTTAATACAATTTTCTTAGATTATAGTGGCACTTATAGATTTGAACCAAATTTTAATTATTTTGATATTGCTTATGGAACAATTTTGATAAAAATTGAATTTGACGGTTTTAAATTCCGGTTTGCTGTTTTGCATAGAGCAATGCCTTTATACACATTAGTATGTAATAAATTATAAATCGGCAGATCTGATTAAATATTGTTATATATTTTTTTAATTTATTTCGCTTAACCTTTCTTTTTTTTTATTCATTAGAGCCTAAAAATGGCTTCAAAAATAATTTTGTTTTTACTTCAAATTTTTTATATAATATTACATAATATACTATACATCTATTATTTAAAAAATGATGTGCGTTTGATTTTTTATGTTCTCAAAGAAAAAAAAAGATATGTTGTTAGATTTCCGAAAAATAAATATAAGAAATAATAAAATTTATTTTAATAATAAAACAAAAAAAAAAAAATACAATTGAGTGAATGAAATTAATTATTGGTTATTAAAAATAAATTAAATATTCCCGTGAGATTATTCTGTAAAAAAATTATAAAAAATAACTGATTCAATACAAAAAAAAAAAAAAAAAATTAATTAAATAAATTTATAAAATTTAATCAAATAAAAAACATTTATGTAATTTATTATTTATGTTTTATTAAATTAAAATCTAAGTTATAAAAAAATTAAAGTAATAATTATTATTTTACTAAATAAACTACAAAGATGAAATTTAAATATTGTAAATAAAATTATTATTATATTAAAAAAAACAAAACAAAAAAAAAACAAAAAAAAAAAATTACGATTGAAATATAAATTGAAAAATTATTTAAACAAAATTTTATTTTTACATTTTTATCTAAGACAATAATGTCCTAGAAGTACATATTTTTTCCAAATCTTTAATGATTTTATATAATTTACCGAAACAGAGTTTATCGGCTTACTGTGGCCAGTATCGTTGAAACTTAAGGCAGGTATTTCAATTTCAAGATTATATTGTGTTGTTGTTGTGGTGGAAATTATCCACACTGATATTCAACTATTCTTAGTTCTTTTAGGTTCGATTTGTTTTTTCGTTTAATTTAAAATATATAATTAGTTGCAGAAGATAAATAACTACATACTTATACTAGTATGTTACAAAAAAGTTTGTTTATAGCTAAAATTAGGATTATCCGGGTAAACTTTATTTTGTCCACAAAGCTATGGATAAAGTCCGAAGTTTAATTAGATGCATATTTTCAACTTAACTCTAGTAAACCTAGTTCTATCCGATCCCGCTTTATTTAACTGTGATCTTGTGGTTAAAATGCATAATTCCGGGTGGTGTCCCCTTATTTGTTTAAATAATATACTGTATTGTCTTATGTAAATTCAAACTACATACGTATTAGAGTACAGTCATACCCCGTACAACGTCCCCTCTCATAACGTCGTTTCGCTGTAACGTCGCTAGTAAAATGCGAACAAACCTCGCTCTATCGCCGCTGTGTTTCGTTGTAACATCGTTTTAATTTTTTCATTGTAATATCATGAAATAAAATGATTAAAATTCCTTTGCCCTTTATAACGTTGTTTCGTCTAACGTCGCGATTTCTCGGAACCAATTAACATCGTTAAGCGGGGTATGACTGTATATCTATATTTTTTCAAAAGGTTTCATACGAAAATTCATTTTTTAAGTTCCAGACAATTGAATCCAATAAAAATTCAAAAATAAATATATTGTAAAAATACAAATATTGAAAAATATTGTTGGTGCTAGAGAAAAGCGGCCAATTTAGCCAGTTATCTATAGGATAAAGGGGTGTCCAACTTAATAGGGTTGACTATATTATCCACTCTTAGCGTAAACTCAACAGACTACGAAATTGGAACCGTATTTCCTTTCGTAAAACTTTTTTTTTTTTTCATAAAAGAAAATTTCGTAAAAGAAGAAAATTTCGTCAAATTTGCTGTTTTCAATAATAAAATAATTAACGTATGCAACTCACTTTGAAAATTTCTCATAAAGAAAATACTAAAATTTATTTTTTTTAGTACGCTTTTTTAGTATCTTTTTACAATATTTTATTTTTGACTTTTTCGTTTGAAACTTTAGTAAGCTTTAATTAATCATTAATTAAAAACAATTTTTGTTTAAATTTTGTTAAATTTTTATTTTATTTCAAATTATTTTAGCAGTCCTCTTAACCTATAGCTTGTTAATTATCCCTAATAAACTCAATGATCAATTTTGTCTATTTATCTGTTCTCTAGAATTAAGAGGGCATAAGTCGACTGTTGTACTAAAATATTCTTGAGTGTTTTCTGTTTAATTTTCTATTAATACGTTGTCATTCCAAATTTTAAGGTAATATCAAAGAGAATTAAAAATACGGAAAATGAAAACGTATTATAGGTGATAGAAAACTAAACAGAAAATGAGCAAAAGTTGATAAGGGCATAAGTCGACTTTCGCCCATTCAATTCTGTAGCGCAGTTATATACTTTTAAGGAACGAGGACTGATTAAACCGGCAAATTTTTGTCCTGGTAAAAAATATCCCTCATCCAAATTCACAACACAAACCAATGTCACTTCCGAAATCAATTTCCAAAATTGGAATATCATCAGTTGCTTATATTTGGCCTAACACTTTTGAAAACACACACTAACAATTTCAACACTGCTTCCGCACGGAGAAAAAAAAATTACTAATTTATTTCCTATATATATGGGGAAATGCAATGTTGGAATCGCTACTATAATAAGAGCTAATTTATTATGCCATATAGGAATATTTTCTAAAAGCAATTGGAATGGCATTTCTTCAAATCCAATGTATTATAGGAATATTTCCTATAAGATTCATTTTCCTTTGTTACGATTCTCTTTATTTTGAACGTAAAATCATAAAAAATAAATTGAATCATCTTCCCGAGAAAGAGTGTGTGTGTCTAAAATAGGGACCACGTCCACTACTATATAAAAAGCAATATTTACCACAAAATATAGCTGTTATAATCGCATAAGTATTCTTTGAAACAATAATGTTATTTTCATTTCATGAATATAATTCGCTAAGTCAGTACGTTCTGGCGAGCTGAGATCTTGGATAGGCAATAGTCCTGATTGCAATCCTATCGAAAATCTTTAGAGGGCCTTCCTCGAAAAGTTTATGGAAATGAACAGCAATATAATTCAATTAAAGATTTGAAAAGTGCCATCCGTGAATGTTGGGCCACAATTGATCCGAAAACCCTCAAAAATTTAACAAATTCAATGCCTACTCGAATTTTCGAAGTTATTCAGAAAGGTCGGGGCCAGACCAAATATTAAATAAAATAATATATGAAAAATTGTTAATTTCATTTTTTATTTTAGTACATTATCAGAAGTGCTTTTATACGAATGTCCACCTGAAATTTAGATTTTTCAATTTATTAAAGTAAAACATTAAAATTTTTACTAATGGTTTATCTTAGCATCAGATTTAAGATGATAGACACAATTTAGACTACTTGAAAAAAATCAAAACACTTTACTCTTAGAACTATATTCAAAAAACATAGTGTGTTTTCCTATATTAGGCCACAATCCTGTAGGCTCCTATAAATTATTGAAATGTCTCCTATAAAATATAATTTTTTTTCCGTTTACACATTGAAAGTGTTACCTGTTTATTACTATGCACCATCAGGTTGCCAATGCTTCAAAGACTTTCTACTAGAAGCCGTCCTTCTTAGTGAAAAGATTTAAATTATTTTTCCCAAGAATACAAGATCTAATCTTCCCAGATTTACTAGAGGATACAAATTTGTACCCCTTGGTTCTGAGGCCACAGATCTTATTATTGTTAATCAAGGGTTCCTAGATAAATACCACGTCCGAAGAGCGGCCGAAGAAAAAAAACCGTGTTTGACATAAGATTTGGGTTAAACATATGAAGTAATAGCTGGCTTAAAAAAATAAGCAGATTTCTAAAAATTAAAGGTGAAGTACCATTGGGATCTAAGCCTGAATTAGCATTTAAATTCTGCAAACCATTAAGCTCACCAAACATCAAAAATCGTGAATTGTATGCAAACAAATGATTGGAATCCTGAAGATTCTACATTTTCTTTTTGCTTTAGGTAATGTTTTATTTTTTATTTCATTATTATATAATTGTTTTACACTAATATTCTATCTTAAAATGTTTACATCACAAAAGGTACAAAGGTAAACAGGAATAAACATTAAAATAAATTAGTTCGATCAGTATATAAGCATAGACATTCATACTATAGATTTCTCATTTCATTATAACTAAAGGAAAAAAACAGAACTTCTGATATTTCCAATGTTATCGTTGTGTTTTGTATTTTATTCGCCTTTTCGTGCAAAGTATCTGACATCTAGTAGATGGTTTTAAAACTAGAGCCAAAGGGGAACAAAATTATTTTGACGTTTGTTTTATGTATGTGAAATAATTATTTGAAGCGATTAATTTAAAATTTTAAATTAATTTAAAACATGGACAAAGCAAATAAAAGTAACAAAAATTGTTCAGTGCTAGAATGCAGAACACGTTGTAACAAAAAAAACAGTATTGCTCTTCACCAATTTCCCAACGATAAATTGTTAAAAAAATGGGTGCACGTTACACGAATTAATAAAAAATCCATTACTAAAAATGATCGTGTTTTTTCCAAAACAAATCAGCGGTTCTGTCCAAAAATTTACCTCATAGAAAACTTAGCAAGCCACCGCCAAACCAACGAAGTCTGCGAGTACAAAAATCGAATATTGCTGAATACCAAAATTTACAGAAATCTCAATTATCAAACGAACATAATCAGGTCAGTATGCCCCTGAAACAGAAGAAATTATGGTTGTTGGACACCCAGTAACTCAAACTGCTGATATTGCAGTTCAAGCTAGTATTGTTCTTGACTCAGTCGTCGCCAAAGATATCGAAAAGAATTCTAAATTAACAATTGATCACCTAATAACATCGGGGTCACAACTAAGTATTACGACTTCATTAAGCGATACTAAAACCATAGGATTAATAGAGAAAAGCATTATGAATTTAGGCCTCGAGCCCGATATTTACAACCGAATTTTTAAAACACATTTTTCTGTTAAATTGAAGATCCTGCTAGTGCTGATAAAATAGAAACAAAATCGTTCGAGCTGTACTAGATTGCACTGAAGTTGAGATCAGCCAGACCAATCGCCTTAAATGTGTAAGGTGGTTACATATTCACACTACAAGGGAAGGAACACCGTAAAATTTTTAGTTGCTGTTAGACCCAGCTGGATTAATAACTTACATATGCAAAGGATATACGAGAAAATCATCAGACAAATACATACATATTTAACCAAGAAAACTTGATCGAACTTTTTCAACACAACGATGCGATAATGGTCGATAAAAGTTTTGCAATCGAACCCGAATTAAAAATGAAGGGCATACAATTATATCGGCCCTTATTTAAGGATTCCAAAAATCAATTCGATAGAGGCGAATCAACCACCAATACCGCTATAGCCGCTGCTGGAGTTCATGTTGAAAGAGTGATGCAGCGAATCAAAATTTATAAAATTATAAATAACAGAATCGACCACTGTTTGTTTCCGGTAGTCGACGATATATTAAATATCATAATGTAGCTTAGTTAATTTAAGTGCTCCTATATTTAATATAAATAAATTTTAATTAAACTTGAATCCAGTTTTTTATTCCATTCATAAATAACTTCAAAAGTTTTGAATTTTGATCCATATTGATTTCATAATATTTTGTTATGCTTAATTTTCTGCAATGAATACAAATATATTCAGTATGGATTATAATATAACCAATATACCTATAATGTTTTTCCACTAAAATTACTGATTGTTTTAAAACATTTGTTAATGCTGATGTGAATGCACTTCAATTTATTTTTCGCAGCTGAACCCCAAATTGGTAGCAAATATCGAATATTGCTCATCACGTTATTGTGGAATATCATATATCTCACCTTGGTTGGCTAGCAGAAGCAATATATCATCTGAAATAAAATAAAGTTAATTTTTCGAATTTTATTTTGGATATACATATGTATTGTATATGATAGTCCCAATTAAGTAAACTATCCAAACAGTTATGGATGGTTAACTATTCAACTCAGATACTTAAAAACATCTACTTGCTCCAAGTTCATTCCATTAATTTGTAAGGAAAAATTCGAATCATCAAAATTTTTATTTTTCATTTTGAAGATCATGAATTTGGTCTTAATTGTTAATCTTAGAGCATTTTCTTCCATCCATTCATTTAAAACGTTTAAATCACTTTACATATAACTGCAACGTATCTAGAGAGTAGTCAGTATAAAGTAGAGACATATCATCTTCTCTGCATACATAGTTAATTTTCCATGAAGATTTAGATCGAAAATGTCATTAACAAAAATATTAAATAATAAAGGTCCTAGTAAGAATAACCTCCTTGAGGAGCTCCGACTCATATTTCAAGTTGATTACTTTGGTATTTGTCAATTTGTACGTATTGCATTTGATGCTGCAGGTGTGATTTAAGTAAATGTAAAGCAAGCATTTTCTTTAAATCTGCGACATAGTTCAATTTTTTTATTAAAATTTCATGATTCACGAAATCAAAAGCTTTTCGCAAGTCTACAAAGATGCACGACGCTATTGAATTTGTATCCATAGACATTTTCACATTGGTTATAAATTGAGTTGTTGCGGCCAAAGTAGTTGAATTTAAGCAAAAACCAAATTGATTGTTGTTTATAATGTTATTGATCCTAAGGTGCTCATCCATACGCTGAAATATAATTTTTTCAAAATTTTGTGTGTCAAATGGCATTACCGATATCGGTCGATAGTTACTTAATTCTGTGATACTGCCATCTTTCAGAACTGATACAATTTTTGCCACTTTTAACCAGACTGGAAGCTCTCCTCTCTCAATGCAGGTATTAACGAGATTTAATAAACATCCAGTAACATAATATTTGAAAATCGCCCCATTGTATAACACGCCGGTATAGCCTTGTGCCTTCCTCCTACTCTTAGTGTTTATAAATGCGAGAAACTGCTTAGGATTAGTATGAATTTACGCTCAATATTTTCTGCAGAACGTTTATAAATGTTAAATGCTTTTGATTTGCGATTTTCAGTATTCTTCAAAGGTAATTAAACCACGGCTCCACATAACTGACACCAAAGAGTATCTTCGCACATTCTTGTTATTGAACAAAGTTGAACAATCAACGAGAAAATTGTTGAAAGAAAGCATTTCGACCTTAAAACAATCAAATTTATAATCGTTGTTATCATTCTCACATCATACTTATTACACAAATTTTTAATTTTTTTAAAAACACTTCATCATCGCCATCATAAGGAAAAGCAGACGTTTAGACAACTTAGAATCTTACGAAATTCGAAAAGCTATATTTCTTAACCAAAATATACTCAACGAACAGAGAGAAATCCGTTTCTCACCAATTATCGACCCCGCACTGTTTTATTCCCATACTCATACCATCCCATAAAATGTCTAATACGTCGGGTTATAATAAAATAAAGAAGGGGAAAAAACAACATCTAGAATTTTGTTATTCGGCCGTTGACTAATCAATAATCATATACCTGTGTTTAACTCACCCCCTTTTAATTGTTAATATTTGTTGCTCTCACCATTTTAATTATTTACCACTCCCACATTTTTTATTTGTAACTTTTTGTTTCACTTTTTGCTTTTTCCAACTACAGTAGATTTCATTTATAGCGACTATGGATATAACGACATTAGGGATACAACGCCAAAATATTACGGCCCCTTGAGGTCGTTATTGGTGAAATCTATCCTATATATAACGACATTCGGATATAACGACGCGGCGGAATTTAATCGGTCCCTTGGTGGTCGTTATATATAACTACATTTTTATTTTTACAGTTTAGTAGATACTCCTGATGATGGCCTAACAAGCCGAAATCGATCGAGTGATTTTTTTAAACCTTTTGTAATTTTGCGAAATATTTAACAAGTGTTTTTAAAAAATTTAAAAATGTGTGTATTAAGTGTGTTTCGCCAAGTGCCTACGGCAGAAAGTGTAAAAAATACAAATACTTATGGTATATACTAGATTTTTCAGTTAAATCCAGACAAGATTCAATATCAACGTTTTCCAAGGATGGAAAAATTAGATCGAAAATATGTCCAAATCCATTAAAAACATTAACGAACTGGCGTGTCCCAAAATTTACAAATCTATCTAACACAAAGTTTGACACTTGACCCAAGTCGATCCAAAGAATCTCCACTCGTCCAGCTCCATGCAAATTATATTAAAATTGCCTGCAATTAAAACATGACCATTGATATCCATTAATGGTACTAGCATATTTTTAATACATTTAATGAATTCGTAACAAATATTAAATGTACTTGAAACGGACTTACGTTTCAACCAAATAAGGCGAAGATATTTGGATCAGGTAGTATGTGCAAAGATACTTGTTTTTTGGATTTTTTTATTTTAACTACTTTGTGATCATAACAACGTTTTATGATTAAAAATACGTGTTCGTGAATTACTTGAAAAGTATTAAATTCTTATGGTGGAAAAAAAACAATTTAAATTGAAATTATAACTTATAAATGAAAACCATATTGCTTACTCCTTTATGCACGTTTGCTGTGATCTATAGACCAAATAGTACGTTTATAAATAATTTGTGCTAAATCTTTTGCTAAAGGTAACTTATTGTGTATTTTGGCTATAAGCTAATTTTTTTTGTGTTGTTCCGTAACGTAACTGAATTTTTTTCTGTGTTTCTAAAGGTGTAGCCTTGTCATTTCCTGTTTGCTGTGCTTCGTGGTGCGTAGATCGGACGTTCGCGTTTTTTGGTACATTGTTTCCATTTATCACCGAGTGTGCATATGTGAGTACATTCACTAATTGCTGGATGGTCGCTGTCTGTGTGTGGAGAGCGTATCGGTTGCTGGCGTGTTTAGTGACATTGTTTACAGTCAAAAAATTGGCGGGGAAAATATCAGTGTTTCTTCATAGTAACCATCAAGCGGTATTCCATCGAACACATCGATGTCGTAGTAATCAATTCCTAAATCAACTGGAATAAGCAAACGAGGAAACATTTATCCTCTATTCGTAAATAATTTGCTGTTACAGTGGGCAAAATTTATTTTACTTAGTTCAGAAAAAGTGTGCCAGGAGCAAATTATGTGTGTCTTCTTAAATCAGTAAATTAAACTTATGTAGTTTTAAAGTTATTTTCATGCAAATTTCCTAAATTCTATTTAGTTTTCTTTATATAAGCTTATCAACCAATGCTTAGGTATTTTTCCAGTTATTTTTTTTTTGTAAGTGGGTGTTCTAGTGAGGAGTGCCTTTGTTTAAACTAATCTTAACTTAATCGGCTCTCCAATTTATCATTTAGCTTAGTACCAGCCGCCACCCGTGAAGCGCTTTATCAGTATATAGTAAGTTTATTATATTTATATTTTTTATATTTAGGAGAACATTAAGGCGAAACGTTCAAGGTCACCCCACCATTAGATTTCTTGCTGACCTAAAATTTAACCTTGTTATTTTTTTTAACCGAACTCCGTGAAATTTTTAGGGGTTTCCTTAGTTTTTCCTCATCCTGTATACTTATATAGAGTATTTGTTGTGTACAGGTTATATTAGCGAATTTTTCTAATAGGTACAGTCAAATTAATTTATACCCAACATTTTTTTTGTTACAGTAATTCATGCAATTTTATTTTCCTGAAGAATTTATTTTTGCTGATATATTTTTACTGCGAACAGGTAAATGTACATACATCACTTTCAATAAAAAGAACTGACAATTTTAAAGTCTTATAGTAAGTTTACTATCAATCTTAGAATATAGAAACACTACATCATTTCAAAATAGAGATGGATCAAAACCAATACAAATGTCTTATACAAGCCATATTATTTCCGTGACGCACGCATATTTTTAAATCCAAAACCTACTGTTTCTGTAAGTGTTAGTGATATTTTATACTGTTTTTGATACAAACTACAATTTGAAATCGCAGTATATAAAGATAATACTGTATTATGACGCTAATATTTACAGAAATAGTAGGTTTTATTTTGTGTTTGTATGGCAATAATATGGCTTGTATAAGACATTTGTGTTGGTTTTGGATGGATCTATACAAATTTCATTTTGTTTTCAAAATGTCACTATGATTTTACACATTTGTGTGCAAAATCGTGCTACTTTTAGGAAAGATTTTCCAATCAAGCAATCCTGATTATACAAAGCGATAGTCTAAAAAACGAAGCTTTTCTAATGGAATTAGGAATGAGGAAAAAACCATAATTTCCATAGTAGTAAAACACATAAAACATATGGGAAATCACTATTTTTTCCTAAGACAAATTTTTAAATGAAAACGTTACAAATTCTTAATTATGATTTCTGAAATATTTTCGTAAATGTTTCCATTTCAACATACATATATAAATATCGTTTAAGTGAATTGTTTTCATTTTCTTGTAATAATTGATTTATTTAAACCAAAATTTAAAAAAAAATTCATAACAGTTGCATTCTGGTCAAATTGAAATTACCATCAGTGGCAAGCGGACAGATTTAAATAGTGAACTCAAGCCAAATATCAAAGTGTATAAAAGTAAAGTGAAATAAAGTTAAGTCTAGTACTCTAGTGACGTAAAAGTACACAGTGTTTTTAATTGCAAAATCCGAACGAACTCAGAAAGCCCAGGTCGTAACAATAGTTTCATTGAAACTCCTTTGGCTACTTTTACAATTTGTCAACAAAAAAAATGATTGATTTAGAAACGCAATAAAATTATTGCGTTTGTACGGGGAATCAAAAAATCTAAATTGCATGTAAATCAATAGAAGTTTTCCAGGATAGTTTGATTTACACCAATTGTTTCCTATTTTTTTTATATGCAGTTTTTGATTCACGGCTGATTCGCTCCCGCGGATTCTATAATCAACGTGAATAATAAAAATCGCATAAAAAATATCATTTCTATAAGAAAATTGATAACATTTACGAATTTTTGAAAATAAATTACACGTTTTGAAAGTTTTAATTTAAAAATAATGCGCTCTACTAAAATGCATTTTTTTGCCGAAACTAAATGAGGATGGGATTACTTTCTTTACATTTGACATGAGAAACACAACATTATTTCGTTAAACTGACCTTAACAACTATAAAACAACATTTTCGCTTTATTTGGTAGGAAGCGTTATCACTAATTAGTAACGTAATTGATTTACTTTATTGATAAAACCAGATGTACATAACTCCCCATTTACTATTAAAACTGCCGTAAAATTTAAGACTAATTTCGTCTATAAAAGAATTACTACAGTAATATTAAATTAATTAATGATATGCGGAAATATAAATAAAAAAATTGCATCACAAAACTCAATTTCTTAAGAAAACATGAGGACATCATCCAGGTGTCATACGTTTTAGGTCCAAATGTGAAAGAGCCGGTAAAAAAAACTGTGCTATATTCTGTTAGAACTTGACCTCCTAAGCATTTGTTATTATGGCACCAAAGCTGTGGGACCAAATTGTCATTCTAGTGTCATGCTATGGTAGGACGTTTAATTTGTTTTTGACAGTTGATTTTATCGAAAATGCGTATACATATAAGGCAGATTTTTTTAACTCAAATAAAACCAAGTGCAATGGTTCCACAGTTTTGGTGCTTAGGAGGGCAAGTTCTAACAGAATATAACACAATTTTTTTTTGGCGGCTAATTCACATTTGGACCAAAATGGATGATGTCCTTTGTCCATTTTAAAATATTTTTAAATTTTTTTTTAAATATATGGGTCATTCCACGGTAAAACAGTCAATTTTTTAATAATTCCCAAACTTCATCTCTTAGATTTTAATTTTTGCTCTTCATGGTGGACTCAGCGAGAAAAAGTTGCTAGCTCGTGATCACGAATTATTGAAATTTCGTCAAATTTTTTACCCCCTCCAATTTTTTGTTTACTTTTTCTTATGGTTGGTTGCTCTTAAAGTAAACAAAAAATTGGAGGGGGTAAAAAAATTGACGAAATTTCTATAATTCGTGATCACGAGCTAGCAAATTTTTCTCGCTGAATCCACCATTAATCCAAAATAACGGATACATTATTTTTTTGACGTGATAATGTTTTACACTGCAAGTTCAGAAAATTGACCCGAAATTTAGCCCATGGTTGTGGGTACTATAAGCAATAAGCATTACCTTTAATCTAAAGATATTATGGTTTAGATTCGTCCTTCGGCTTTATGAGTCATGCATAATGCAATGACGTCACTAGGCGACAAAGAAACCCGCGCGGCGAACCTCTGATTTCGACCGATTTAAATGCTTGAACCAGTGTAGTAAGAGAATGGCTCATCCGATCGGAGATCCGATGGTGTCAATTTTTGCGTAAAAAAACAAAGTTGGCTAATTTATTTTAAATTACAATTAATTAATTACCACATAAATTTTAATTAAAAATTCGCATCAGAAAATTGATCCGAAACTTAGCCCTTGGTTGGTGGCAATTACTCGTAAACTATAAGCATTACATCTAATTTAAAGATATGATTGCTTAGATTAATCCTTCGGCTTTATGCCTCACCAAACGGCAAAGGAACCCGCCACAAATAAAATCCTATATGCTTTTCTTTAATTTGGAAAATTGGAAAATGTATTTTTATTTCAGTGCATTTATAGGGTATCTCCACTAAGTCACAGAAATGGTGGAGATACACTAAAATGCTGTGACTTACACTAAAACATATTTTAGCACTTTATACGCTAGTTTGTACTAATTTGCTGGCGATAGAATAAATGTGCAATTTTGGCTGCGGTTGAATTCTCGAGTAAATCCGTAAAATTCGGTAAATGCATTTACCTTTTTTTGATGGAGAGTAAATGAAATAAAAAAAGGTAAATGCTTTGTGTTTAGATACTTTATTCTTTATTGTTATAAGAATTGAACGAGTAAAAAATAGAAAAAAATGCGTAATTAACCAAAAACCGAACATTAAAAATCTGCATTTACCGTAGTAAATGATTTACCCGAGAATTCGACAGCAGCCTAATTTAGAGATTTTCCTCATTTCAAAACAAAGGCAATTTCCCATAAAAGTATAGGTAAAATTAGATAAAATGTTAATTATGTGTGAAAAATATAACATTTTTAATAAACTTCATTCTACATAATAAATAAAAATACTATAATACTTCACTATAAACGCTTAAAATAATAGCACAAAAAAAATAATAATAAAATATTGATTCCATTCTCTTCTTAGACAAACGCCTCATTTCTCATATAATTGAGACAGCGGGTTGGTCGAAGTACCTAGAATATTGCTTCCGTTCAAGCGTCCATCGCAAATGAACCAAAACAGTCGATTCCACGGCGTTCTCAAGAATTGGGCATCGCTCGGTGCGATATGCCACACAGCGGGTCTAACAATCGACTTATTGAAATCTAAATTCAATGAACGTGTTATATCCAGAAATGATCCTGTCGATTGGCCGCCTAGATCGTGTGATTTAACACCTCTAAACTTTTTTATATGGGGCTAGTTAAATCATTGGTCTATGCCAACAAGCCGGCATCGTTAGAGGAACTCAGAGCCACTATTGAACGAGAGATAGTGGCCGTTTCCATCGAAATGTGTGCCGAGTCATCGAAAATTGGGTTCAACAAATCGACACATGCTACGATCCCGTGGTGGACATATGAACGATGTCGAATTCCATACATAAATGTTTTGATTGTACTTTGAGCCAATAATAAAATTTTCGAGATATCTCTCTTGTCAGGTCCTTATTGGAAAACCCTGTATATTATAAAACGACTTATCAATATCTGGCATAAAATTTAGCATAGATTTTAAATCTCTTAATTTTTCTTCATATTATATTTAAACTGACAAACTTTAATATTTCTTGGTAGTTAGGCCGCGAAATTCGGCATATTGATTTTATTTCTGGGTTTAACAAACAGCAAATTTGTATATGAGAATAATTCGCCAGTAGATTCTCTCCGATAATCCAACTGTGTCAATTTTTTTGAATCATACAATAAATATTTTATTGTTGTAAATGGTGGAAAATTCATCGATATAGAAGCCGCCTTATAATTGAGAAAATCGGTTGGTTTGAGCTGAATAAGTTGAAGAAACACCTTGAACGATGATATAGATTTTAACTGCCTTAATAACAAAACAGGACTGTATATTTGAACTGCAGCTAAACGTTGTGTTTTCTCCAAAAACTTTTAATTGAATGATCAAGTAAATCGAGATTATCTCACTTATATTTATATAATTTAGCCACGTGGATAATATCGTGCATTCTCATTGGTCAATATGTGGAGATAAACTAACACGATTTATTTATTTTTGACTCATTTAAAGTAAGGGATACACCAACATATAAAACAATTTTGTAGGAGATTGAACAAATTGGGCAATATAATTTAAATGCTACGTATTCATGGTATTTTGTTCAATTACGTACATAAAGTAAGTATCTTGGCAGTTACACCAAAATGTTATTTGTTTTTTGGTTGATACACCAAAATCACCACTCCGTATTTTCAAAACGAATAGAGATACACCAATTTTGATGACATATTCGGAAAGAGCAGACTTTGTTTAGTAATAATCAATGTATAACTCAAAAGCGACGATTTTGGAGATACAACAAGATAGCACTGGTATGACGATAAGTAGATTTTAATTAAAATTTAGATCTACAAAGTGGCGATTTACAATCTGTACTGTAAAGGGAGAATGCCTCATCTGAGCAAATGAGGCATTCTCCCAGAGCCAGTACGTACCGACTTATGTCATTGTGGAATACGATATACCTCTTGTCTTGTACTTCGTGCCATTTCTCGCACCGCGTATAAAGGTTATCACGGAAAAGACCTACGGCCTTGTAGAGGACACAGCCTACCCCGAATTTTTTTAACCTTCGGTTGCTCCGTTATTCGATATAGTTTTGGCAATTTTTACAAATCTGATTTTTGGCTTCCACGTAAAGTTATATTTTCGGTTTTAAGAGGAGTATTTTCAAAAGCGATACCATTTTGGAAAGGTATTATTCCATACTAAATATTATCATAATTAATTTTTAAAAAGTACCGTTATCTAAGGAGTTATGTACGGATAAATCTGTGTTTATATTTTTGCCGCTAGATGGCACTGCCATGAAAATCTTAATATACTCAAAACAGTATTTAACAGTTGAAATACCAACCTTTTAGAAAAGTGTAAGACTGAATTTGTTCTTGTCCTAGTTTACTCAGCAGCGAGCTTCAAAGTTGAAAATCTGATTTTTGGCTTCCACGTAAAGTTATATTTTCGGTTTTAAGAGGAGTATTTTCAAAAGCGATACCATTTTGGAAAGGTATTATTCCATACTAAATATTATCATAATTAATTTTTAAAAAGTACCGTTATCTAAGGAGTTATGTACAGATAAATCTGTGTTTATATTTTTGCCGCTAGATGGCACTGCCATGAAAATCTTAATATACTCAAAACAGTATTTAACAGTTGAAATACCAACCTTTTAGAAAAGTGTAAGACTGAATTTGTTCTTGTCCTAGTTTACTCAGCAGCGAGCTTCAAAGTTGAAAAAACGTAAAAACATTTTTATAACTATGAGCCGCCGTGGTTTCCATGACAAAATTTAAAAAAAAAATTCCAAAGAAATTTAGGTGAACACCTTCTTAAAACCACAAATTAATAAAAAAATAAAATTAAAACACAAAAATTTCTTTTTTTCAAAAAACTTTACATACAAATTTTAAACTTTATTGTTATTTTAATAAAACAAACGTTTTCGATCACTTAGTAATCTTCATCAGGTTTTTTGTTAATTTGTGGTTTTAAGAAGGTGTTCACCTAGGTTAGGTTAGGTTTGGGTGGTGGTCCATTAGGACCAGGTATAGACACAAAAAGGTCCATGGCCGTACCACAATTTAAAAATTTTCCTCCAATTCATTGAAACCACTTTGAGCTTGCTACGAAGCGCTGGATACTCCTGACATCCATCCTGTTCAGTTCCGTCAGGTCGTTGAAAAGAGGTGCCCATAGAAAATTCAGTCTGTTTCGTGCCAGACGAGGACAGGTGCAAAGAAGATGAAGTACTGTCTCTTCCTCCTCTTCGTCTTCGCAACTACGACATTAGACATGTGAGAAGAAACCAAGTCTACTCGCATGTTTGCCTATGAGACAGTGCCCCGTAATCACTCCAACAACCACACTGATCTGACTCCGATGAAGTGAGATCAGCTGTTTGGATCTCGCCAAGTCCAACTTTGGCCAGACCTGCCGAGTTATTACGCATGAGGTACTAATTGCCCATCTGGTATTCGTCAACTTAATAGCTTCCTCCTGAAGCAGCAGTTTGCATACCGCAAGAGGCATTTCAATATCCTTTTTGCTGTTTGAGATGTGGTCCGTTGTACCACGTCGAGCCAGTTCATCGGCTTTTATAGTCTCTGTACTAATGAAATGTCCTGGCACCCATATAATGTGAATGTAAAACTGATCTGTCATCTCGTTAAGAGATGAGAGACAGTTCCGGACTACTTTCGACGTGAGGAGGTGTGATCGAAGCGCTTTAATGGCAGCCTGACTGTCCGTACATATGCGAAAATCACAAGTCGATATTACATTATACCTCAACTAGTCCACGACTTCCTTTATCGCAGTTACTTTAGCTTGAAAAATGCTACAGTAGTCAGGGAGGCAAAAGGAGAGGTTTAACATAAGTTCCTCGCAGATCACTCCAGCCCTGACCCGTCCATCCCGTTTTGAACCATCAGTGAAGAAGTTTAAAACTCCTGGTTCGAAAACTGCATCCATCATCCAGTCCTCTCTGGATGGGATAATAAATAGTCCGGAACTTTCTATCAAAAGATACTGACGGGACAGTATAGTCGGTGGTCTTGGGAAGCCCTTTGTTACAAAGTACAGATGAGTGCCCTGTATTGTTGCAGGTCCATGGCAGTGGAAGCTGCCCACTGTTTTCCCAAGATATCTAGAGGAGTCAGAAATGTCTCCAGTGCCTGAGTGGATGTGCTCCTCAGGTTAGGTTGACAGTTTTGTCTAGAGCAGGCCACCAGAATATTACCCCATACAGAAGAAGGGGTCTAACTACTGCTGTGTATAGCCAAAGGACCATGTGGGGCTCCAGCCCCCACCCTTACCCAATGGCATTTTTGCAAGAGTATAGTGCTACCGTAGCTTTCTTTACTCTTTCCATAATATTAGGTTTCCAGTTTAATTTACTGTCCAAAACGAGACCCAGAAACTTTGCTTCATCTATAAAAGCCAAGTTGAACCCATTTAAAGTGGGAGGATCGACTTGAGGAAGTTTATATTTCCTAGAGAAGAGAACCAATTCGGTTTTGTGTGGGTTCATATTCAACCCACAACCATTGGCCCATAATGAAAGAATGCCCAGAGCATTTTGCATAAGCTCACTAATACCATAGATACACACAAAAAATATCGCGATAATTTTCGATCACGATTTCGAATGACGTTTTCGTGATCGCGATCTGCAAATTATGGTGACACACAAAAATCCGATTAAAAATAAAATTTTTAGTTATAAACGATATTTGTATCGTGTCAAACTTTCACTTTACAAGATAATGTCAATTAGTTTATACAAGTTATTAAAAATAACATAATTGTTATCCCATTTAAACTTTCATTGTTTTATTTTTGTACATATTCATGATTATCTTGTTTCTACAACTAGATTTTGAAATCGAGTTATCTATCCTGATTTGCCAAAATCGTGCAGTGACAGATTGGAAAATTAACTAGATAATGTAGAATATGCGATTATCTAGTTTGTGTGTATCTATAGTATAAGTGTGCAGGAATATTTTTCACGGACACCAATAGCGACGTCATCCGCATAGGCAACCACCTTGAAGCCACTATCCTCCAGTCTCAGTAACAGATCATTTATGACCAAGTTCCAAAGCAGGGGACAGTACGCCACCCTGCGGGTACCCTGTATTTATCCTTTACTTGTACAATATTGTTTTTATTCTTTATTAGCGACCAGCCAGCATATTATGTATATATTCACCCCTATTATGACTGTCGAGCCGATCGACAATCGACACGACTTTGTGTTGCCTTTTCATTTTTTGAATTGTTGATCAAATGAAAAAACGAAAACGCAATACAGAGTCGTATCGATTTTCGATCGATTCGACAATCATAATAGGGATGATTATTTTATCATATCGGCCGGATTGACCCCGTTTAATTTTGACGTGTCATAAATAATATGTTTACAAGTATTTTGCAAGTAGGTGTTAAATCACATTTGATCGTATTCATTTCGATGAGAGCAACAGTTTTAAAATTACCGATCGAATTTAATAACATCTCAAAAATATATTTAAAATGTTGGATTAGAGATGGTACAGTTCGATCATTAAGCTTATTCTTATTACTAAATTATTATATGCTAAATTTAATAATCGACTGAACCACAAAAATGAGCATAACAGCTAAATGAAATATTTTAAGTCCATAGTTTGGAAATCGATTTTAATCAGCTGCAATAGGTAATTCTCAAAGCCTGAAAAAAATGCATTCGTATTGTTGATTTTCTCTTTGACCGCCTTTGAGAAGGGCCATACTGTTATATGATCCATTTTCATATTTTCGTCTGGCTCAAATACATTTTAAATCAGCCGAAGAAGCAGTGTTAAGCTTAACTTTAGTCTGTCTTCATTGCTGCTAAAAAAATAGAAAAAATAGTAAAATAGTCAATATTAAATTTGAAATGATTCAATTTATGCACGGCCCGGTTGTAGTTGGTCGACAAATTCAACCAACTCTCGTTATTTTCATTCAATAACGTTAAATATGGTTCGTATTGTAACTTGATCAATTTGATCGGCGTCATTTGAATCAATTTTATCAAAACATAATCAAAATTACAATTATTATTGAACACTTTGAAATTATTGTGAGACTTGAAAAATTTCGGATAATTTATTGCGATAGAATTTCATGCCAAATCCCATTAAATCAACGGACCACGAAATAACATATGCCTTATTTGAGCTTATCCGCAGTGAATTTTCAGTTGAATCGCCCAGCTTTGAATGTTGCAACACGAGGAATGAAAATTTTAATATGTGCGATAGTCCAAAATTATTAAATTCAATGTTCGACTCTATATTTGACTGAATCAAAATAATTGTGTTGATTAAAAACAATTTATGTATCCCGACGTTGTAGATGAGTTCACTTAAATCATTTTCGGTATAATTTTCGCGATTGAAATTTATTTCGACATAACGATTAAGCATGGCTCGCGATATTTTACCATTACGCGGGTATAGTGTTAAAAATATTCGGAAGTTGTGATGCTTTCCGATCAATTCGCTTTCTTGATTTGCTTAGATACCTTTTTCGGAAATTAACATCTTTCCATATGGTTCAACCAACGAATTGAGCCGATCCAATATCGCAGATGAACATAAATTTATATGCACCAAACATAAAATTTCACCATTTTTGATTGATTGACCACTTTGGAATCGGTCGAAAGACCACCCGCGTAATGGTGAAATATCACGAGCCATGCTTAATCGTTGTGTCGAAATAAATTTCAATCGTGAAAATTATACCGAAAATGATTTACGTGAACTCATCTACTACGTCGGGATACATGAATTGTTTTTAATCAACATAATTATTTTGATCCACTCAAATCTAAAGTCGAACATTGAATTTAATAATTTTGTACTATCGCACATGTTCAAATTTTCATTCCTCGTGTTGCACAACTTAAAGCTGGACAATTCAACTGAAAATTCACTCCGCATAAGTTCAAGTGAGGCATGTTATTTCGTCGACCGTGGATTTAATTGGATTTGACTTCAAATTCTATCACAATAAATTATCCGAAATTTCCGATCAATTCACTTTGCTGACTTACTAAGGTAGGTACCTATTTTGGAAATTAATATCTTTCCATTGGGCTCGAGCACCGAATTGAACCGATCCAATATCGCAGATGAACATAAATGTACATTCTCCAAACATAAAATCTCACCATCTTTGTTGCCACTTTGGAATCGATTCATTCAAATCGGCCGATTATTAAGAGAATTTGTCCTCTCTAGTATTCTCAAAAGAGTATTAAACCGCTTTTTGCTCACTTGTGTGACTCTGTAGGAGAAAAACAAAATAAATCACATAAAAATTTCAAAAAAATTTCAATTACCTCTTTCTCCAAATCTCCAATGACAAGTCCCAAGTATCACTACTTCAAATAAATGATTCATTTTTATGAAACTGAGTACAAGTTTGAGTTCCATTATATTATAGTATTTCCTATAAAAAGTGAAACAAAAATACTAAACCGATGGAACTTGATATATGTGGGTTACCCGGCCTCTCCACCTGCAATCTACCATTGAGTTATACTATTAATATTTACTTTTTTGCTAGTGGAGGCACCAAATGTTATAAAATACCAAAAGATTATGTTGTAATAATTTGGCAAAATTCGATGTTATAATAATTTCATATACAACATTATGCACAATTCAAAGTAACGGCAAGTGTAATCCCGCGTGTGCTGAATCTTGATGCTAATAAATTAAATTTTATTAATAAATATTTTCAAAATTAACGACAAGGAGGAAATTATGAAATTAATTCAATTGTATAGAGACAATTAATGCTTATGGAATATAAATTCCAGTTTATTAGCACCGAATAACATATCGCACGTTTACGTCACCTGAAGCCATTTTTAATATTTTTGTTTATAGAAATGTTAATAGTAGTGGTCAAAAGAATGATATATTATAAGATTATTCAACTCTAAAAACGTTACTCTCTTTTTTTCGAATTTAATAAAGCGTATTGACGATTGTAAAAGTAGAGAAAGCGCCTCTCGAGGACAATAGTTAAAATGATGCACCTGATAAAATGACATTTGTCACAAATGCGACGAAAGAAAATTTAGCAATGCGGTAATTAAAAATTGTTTTTTATAGTCCGAAATTGGAATAATTTACAATTATTAGCAATCCGGTAAGTAAAAATTGTGTTTACAGTTCAAAATTGGAATTGTTTACAATAATTTCGAACGTCAAATTATCAGGTACATCAGTTTAAAAATTTCCCACTAGGTGGAATCCGTGATGCTCCAATCGTCAATAGGGACCAGTCTCTATATCTTTCTTTTTTGTCGTATCGTAATACAATTTTATTTCACTCATAGCTGGTTCATCTATCAATTCGTTTCTTTTAATCGGCTTGATTGAATGAATGAATGAAATACAAAATCAATAACGTATGATCAATACAAGTGCACGTGCTATATCTTTCTTTTAATTTCCATAGTATTAAACATTTGTTGCACTCACACAGAATCATTATACAATTTATTTTAGTTTTGTGTGTTCTACAGTCAAAATCAAAATAAACGTTCTGCTCATAGTGTGATGAAAGCAAAACGATGCGTTTCAGTGCAATATTTAATATCACTGCTGTATAGTATATAAATGCAAATGAGAAAATAAAAATCCAAAGAGAAAATAAAGCGTAGGGACCAGCATGTTTACTCTCCATAAGAGTTGGACAATCTTGTAATATCATTCTTGGGTAGTAGTTAAGTATAGAATATGTCAGGTAGAGAGGTAGGGTCCTAAGTTCCATCGATAATTTTGATAAATGGACAAAAAACTTGGAACTTATGAATGAGTTCAATTTTTGTTATACTTGGGGTATGACATGTGTTGATGTAAAATGTCAAAAAGTAAACCATACAACTTTTCCATTTTGTACACTGTCAATATGTTAGTGAAGAATTAGTGAAGTTTACCACACAAATCACATAATTCGGTTACTATTTTCTGTTCGAGTGAGTTTTAAAAATTAATAATCCGTTTGATTTATGATTTGTTTTGCCCGGATTTATACAAATAAATAAATAAATATAGTGAAAATAATATCTCAGCGAAACGCATTTTTTCATGGTTATGCGCAGCCAACAGTGAAGTAGTTAAAAAAATTAAAAATTCAGAGAAGGGTCGGCTGAGTAATATTTTAAAAAACAAAAAAAATTATAAATGAAGATATGTGAAATTTGATTCCATTACATAATGTAGTTTATATTGGAAAATATTAAAAATTCTCATTATTTTATAGGTAAATTCTAAAATAACATATGAAACTAAAAAATATAAAAAATACTAACAAGACCACTGGATATGTACGTTATACTCCTTTAAGGTACGAACTAGGCATATTTAGAAAGAAATGTCATTTTCCGTGTTAAAGCAAAACAATAAAAAACTCGATTTTAAATTTCAATTTGTTCGAGGCAAGCTAATGACATTAAAATTATCTTAATATTATCAAAAGTTCTAGCACTAGATCGTGTGTTATCTAAATTAAAGTTACATTAATTATTATGAATAAATTTGAGGAAAAACATAATTCAAAATAAACAAATTCTAACCTCAAAATGTAAACAAATTAGCCTAAATAAATCGCTGTGTTTAAGCCATTTGTTTTTTTTTGTAGATGCGCGAGATCTGTCGGAATTTCGCTGAGATATTATTTTCACTATAGGTACAGTATTTTATTAAAATCACAATCAAAAACTTGTTCCCAAATCATCAGTTCGGTTTTCGTAACCAACACTTAACAATTGATCAAGTTCACAGAATAACCAGTATAATTGAGAAAGCACTAGAGGAGAAAAAAGTATGTTTAACAATATTTCTAGACGTTGCACAAGCGTTTGATAGAGTGTGGCATGAAGGACTTAACCATAAATTAAGAAATCTTCTACAAATCCAATTTGCTCGAATACTAGAATCTTACTTGAAAGATAGATTCTTCAGGATTAAGTTAGATGATACTTTCTCTGAATTGAAAGAAATCAACGCAGGAGTTCCACAGGGCAGTGTATTAGGGCCGGTTTTATACCTACTATACACTTATGATCTTTCTGCATTAGAAAACAACATAGTGGCGACTTTTGCAGATGACACGGCGATCTTAGCTGTTGGCACAAGCAACGAAGAGTCAACACAAAAGTTACAATCAACAATAACTAAAATTTATAAATGGACAAAAAGATGGCGAATAAAACTAAATGAAACTAAATCAGTTCACATCAACTTTACAAACAGGCGAATCGAACATATCCCGATTACCATAAATCGAGAAATAGTACCGTATGCGAACACAGCTAAGTAACTCTAAACTGCGATTCAAAGCACATGTCAAGAAGAAAAGTGAAGAACTAAGACTTAAATACAGAAAGATGTATTGGCTGATGGGAAGGAACTCTTCTTTATCAACATACAACAAGCTTCTACTTTATAAGCAAATATTGAAACCGGTTTGGACGTATGGTATTCAACTTTGGGGTTGTACCAAACAGAGCAACCTAAATATCATCCAAAGATTTCAGAATATGGTATTAAGGAACATACCGCCCCGGTGGCACAGTTGTTCACGGCTAGTCAATGAAAAAATCACGGCTGGTTAATGTAAGGATCAATGAATTAATCACTCATTATCCGTTGTAAAAATGATTACGAAACTTCCCTATGAAGCGGCCAAATCCCTCTATGGGATGTGGCGCCAGCGAAAAAAAAAAGATTAAGGAACATCGGTGATGCACCTTGGTATGTCAGGAACAATGATCTCCATAGGGACCTTAAAGTGAACCTCATCGTAAATGAAATTCAGGAGAAAGCGCGAAGACATGAAGAGAGGCTCCGGCAACATGTGAACATTGCAACTCAGCTGCTAAGCAACACGAATTTAATACGCAGACTTAAAAGAACCACATTTTTTTAGTTGGTGTAATTGTTAGCTTAAACAGCATGTGCTGTGTAAAACCCACTACAAAGATGTGGTTTGCTTCAATTTACCAGACTCTATGGAACGCCAATGGGAAGAAGCCATAGATTAATATTAAGTTAGTAAATTAAGTCAGAAACAAATTGCTCATTAGTCCAGGAGACTAGATTGTAATTACATAAAATAAATAATTAAAAAAACAAAAAAAATAAAATCACAAAAAAATGTTTTGTAAATTAATTAATTTTTAATTGACGAATGGTATCTTTTACTTGAATCAATTTTCGTGTTTTTATTTGAGCTGATGAATTCTTTTTGTTAAACTCATTTCCACTCCATCACTCAATCTGCAAAATTACGACGATTTCGTTATGAGTTCGACAAAGATAATGAATTCTGGATAGCAACAACAACTTCTGATTCTTTTGAATCCAGTTACCAGAACCATACTCAAAATTTACTTTCGTCATTGTTTCTTTTAATGAGTGGGTTTGCTTAACGCTGCAATAAAATTTATTAAATTAGAAAAATTAGGAGCCAAACAAAATTAAAACTCCAAACATTTTGTTTGGTGTCTAAAATTAAAATAACTTACCGTTCTTCTAATTCATAAAAATTCTTTATTTTCCTCTTCCTCGAATCCTGTGCCGAATTACTTTCATTTTTTTATTGCCGCTATCTGATTTCAAAGCACGTCCATTTTGTTTTTTTTAATATATTTAATTAGTCGAGTTAATAAGTAGGTGACACTAACGGCTTATTATAAAAAAAAACTTGAACGAATGGTATGATGTCATGATATAAAGATGTGTTTGTTAATAAAGGGATTTTATATATTAAGTTCGAAGTTTAACCTAACGGCTTGTATATCTAGGAACGCTTTGGTTTTAGTCACTCAATTCCGATGTCCACCGTGTGCGCAAATACTGAAGTTGAACCGGAGAATAATTAGTAGTTTTTTCAACTTTGAAGCTCCCTGCTGGGTAAACTAGGACCAGAACAAATTCAGTTTTACACTTTTCTTAAAGGCTGTTATTTTAACTGTTAAATACTGTTTTCAGTATTTATTTGTTCATAACTCCTTAGTAACGGTACTTTTTAAAAATAAATTATGATAAAATTTAGTATGGATTAATACCTTTCCAAAATGGTATCGCTTTTGATAATATGTACTCCTCTTAAAACCGAATATATAACACTACGTGTGGAAGCCAAAAATCAGATTTGAAAAATTGTCAAAACTAAAATATCGAATAAGGGACAACCGAAGGTTAAAAAAAACATTTAAAAAAATATATCAGTTATTTGAAATTGAGGAACACGAAAAAAAAAAATTAAAATCTACAAAATGAAGTTTGGACGTTGTCCGAAGTATAATAATGACCCTTATATTTTTGTTGAATAAAAAATTTAAAAAAATGTCGCTATGATATTCACCAAAAAACGGGGAAATTATGAAGTTTAGCTTAGATATTTATATTCAATCGGCCTATTACTGATTAGAGGCTTGCCACTGTGTGTTTTAATGCTGCATATAAAGGTAATAAATAAACTTTTCTCACTAAATAAATGCATGTTTGTATGTAATTATGTGATAACCTTTCGATTACCAAACAGATAAATAGAATATTGTCATTCCTGTAAACCAATTTAATCTTCTGTATATGCAATATATTATTATTATTTAGTACGTACATACATCTATTTCAGGATCTTGGGGTCACCCTGTCTAAATATACAAACAAACATAACAAAATATTATTTCAACCTAGTAAAAGAACACTAAAATTTTTCAAATTCTATTCTGATATTTTCTGTTTCGCTCTTTCAATCAAGAAATGATTCCATTGAATTGAAACCCATAGTAAAAATACTGTATTTACACTGCGCCTGTCATCTGATTTTTCATTTCACATTTTCAATAATGACAAGTGCTTTTCTTTCATGCCTACAGACGTATTTTCGTTTCTCCGTCCATAACATGGTCATAACGTACGTGTAAGTATAGGGGAATACAATTTTCCATTCTGTATGTTTTCTATCACATTTAAAAGAGTTTCACAATTTTTTTTCCATATTATCGATAACAACAGCTTAAGTTAAAAGTGTTACAAAAATTAGAAAATATATAGAATTTGTAAAATATATATTTTGATGTTATAAATATTATATATTTGATTTTTGATGTTTAACAAGTTTTAATAAAAAAATTTCTTTTGGTTTAGTTTCAATCTTGTTCCAATATACAATTTACATTTCAGTATTAAAAAGTTTGATTGTGAAGAGCAAAGAAAAATGTTAAAGTAAAAATATTCTAAAAAAAAAAAAAAAATCGAAAGCTTTTATGGTTTTATTTAAAAAAATATAAATTAATAAAACGAAAATTGTTGTGTAATTACAAAAATTTAAGAAAGTTTTGTTTTGTGTTGATTGTTTTTTTTTTGTGAAACGAAAATAGTTTAGGTAAACGGGGCAAACAATTGTCTATCTTTATAAAAAAATTATTTATACATAATACATATAGGAATACATTTATTTTAGCAAATTTTTTTTGGGGTAAAAATCAATAAAGTTGTAGAATTTTGCTAAATGTATGTATTAATTATTTTTCTTTAATATTTGACACAAAAAAAAAAATTTTTACGGATATCATTTTATTAGTATGCTCTTAGAAAATGTTCGATGAAAAATAATAATTTGAGCCAAATTTTTTTTTTAGAAAATTATCTTTTCGGTGCCACTCTGTCTATGTGGCATGTATGATAGCAAAAAAAAAAAATAAAAGCAGCTATAACGTAACATGGAAAAATTGATTATATGTATATACATTTATATAAAATATTTATGTGTAGATTATTTAATGGATTTTGTCGTCTTTTCACAAATGAAAACGATTATCAAATTGAATATTATCAACTAATTGAACTTTATTTGATTAAAAGTTATAAAAGATTAGTAAAAGTTTAGTATTTAAACATGTATTTATGATGAATCAAATGGAGTAAATGGGCATTTATTGTGTACTTTGCCTATTGTTACTTGTAAGTTTGGTGTTCCACCGCTCATCAGGGTTGAAAGATAGAGTATGAATTAGTAACCACTAAGTGGATGTTTTCGTACAGCTTTTATGAAAATATTTCAATACTAATCATTAAAAATTTATCATTGGCCAATATTATTTATTTAGTAAAACTTGTTTTCTTCTCGAGGATTTAGATTTATGTGCTTATTTCTAAATACATTAATCTATTTTGCACTCCGGATCAGTTGGAATTTTAAAAAATTATTCCACTTTATAATTAATTCTTGTCATTTTACCATGATTAGTCAGCAATTTTTAAACTTTAAGTAAAAACAAAATAACGAATTAAAACTTGATTCCAGCTATGCATGGAACTTTGAACCAAATAAATCACGATCAAAACAATTATAAATTTAAAATTATATTAATCAAATTGAAATTTTTGTAATTTTTTTTAATAAAAATTAGGGTTACGATTAGGGTTTAATGACCCTAATCAATTTATTTTATAAATTTATATATGTACAATTTATATTTGAATTTAGTTATTCAATACGAAAGAATTTGAATTCAGATTTGGAATAATAATAATCCACAATCAATATAAATATTTTTTAATATGAGTATCAAATAGAATCCCATTTACGTATCTTAGCTTATAAAATTAAAATGAACAATCTTTTCAAACCTTTTTTATTTGATAAATACGAGTAATTCTCTCCTAAAAATTCATTTACGTATAAAAATATTTGCTCAGTAAAAGTAATTGTTCTGATCAAATTTTAATTAAAAAAAAATCCAAGTAAATTATATCTAGTATTATAAAATATTTTAATTTTTTTCTGTTTAATATTTACATGTTGGTTCTTTTATATTTATGAAAACTATTAAAATCCATTTAGGGATGCTGTCAAATTATGATGTAATTTTCCTCATACTGTAATTCCCCACTCAAAACATTATGATATTTTAAATCTTATGAAAGCCTAAACATATTTGATTTCGTTCAACTCTAGAATTAGGTGGCCAAGCTTTGTGTTATTGCTCGTAATAGTCTAGTTGATTTTTACTTTTCCCACTATAACGAAGTTATATTGGGTAAGTATTGTAATCGCGAAAAAAAATTTGTTCCAGATTTTCACATTTCTCGACGAATTAGGTTACCAGGACCCCGAAACACCGATCAGAAAAATGTCGTGTCCGTCCTTCCGTCCGTCCGTCCTTCCGTCCTTCCAGTCGCACATTTTTATTATTTTGGTTTTGCCTCCCATTCTCACAAATATTGATAGTTTTGGTCGAAATTTTGTACAAAGATAGATATTAGTAATAAGCAGTTTGTGTTAACTTTTAGGTCCATTCGAGTATAAAATAGAGGAGGTTGCAGTGGAAGAGAAAACTGCCAAACAGATTTTCTTAAAAACAAGACCGACGATTTTTTTCTTATGTTGATGATAAATTTGACAATTCATCATCTACTAGTGCAGAAAATTTGAAGTCGATTGAAGCATTGCGTGGGAGTCATTTTGACAAAAAGAGTAATATAAATTTGTTTATCTGTGTATCGAGCTAATGTCGAACTTTCCAAAGAAATATTTTTTACCTAAAATACTTTGCTGGTGGCAAATAAATATCGTCAACATTTAAAAATAATTATATCTAGTGAGCTTTTAAATTATAGCAAGATATTCCCGTTTCTATGGCACTCACATTTCTGACATTGACATTTCTGTAACGGTTTATTGACATCTTATGACATTTTAATGATTGAAATATCTACGACATGTTGATTGATACATTATTTGTGAATTTGTGAATAAAATCGCCTTTAAAGGTATTATTTCTGAGTATTAAATTCTCTTGGTATTCAAAGTCGTATATAACTTCTAATAGAAAATTACTATGAGAGGCTTTAAAATAATAACACGCCACTAGAGTGCAGCAGGTTTAGGAGAGCTGGAAGATATATAAAATGAAATGCTATATGACAAGGAGGTGGGATTCGGTAACAAATGATAATTAATGTTAATTCTGATTTTGTATTGTTTGTGTTTTATTATTTTGTATTTTCGAATGGTCCACAGCAATGCTCCGTCCAGACTGAAGCTCTGAATAAAGAATTATATCGGCCAATTCTCCCGTTGCTCACGTAATATTGTAAATATAATAAATAATAAATTTTTGCACATTGTGCATACTCTCTGAATGGTGTAAATTAAATCCTTAAGGACTTTCAACGGTATCCTAGAGTCAGTTCTAAATAATCTAGCATTAGTAGTGAGTGTGTGATTTGGCGGTATGAGAGTAGAGATTTTAAATTGCCGTGATCAATTGTGATATTGGGGAAGAAGTCTCCAAATTTGTGAAAAGCCGTGACATATTATAAAGGTTGATTTACATATGCGACGTGCGACGTGTGACAAGTGGAAATAAACGTGACGCTTTTTGGACAACAATTTACATTTGTGACGAGTTCCGCCACGCACACTTCATAAAATGTTTTATATTTTAATTTTTGTTCTTCAAAAAAGCTTCGTCAAAGCCTACTATTTTGTTTTATACATACAAAAAATTTGTATGTGTTTGTGCTACCGTGACGGAAAAGATAAAATTAAACCATCTCTCGACGTGTGGCGTGTGCCGTGTGACGAATGTCAAAATATTCTTCTCTGATTGGCTAGAAGCTCCCGTCACACGTCGCACGTCGCATATGTAAATCAAACTTGAAAGTCCAAAATAACGCCTGCCCAAAATAACGGAAAATGTTTGTAAAATATCAATGGTTGGTTTTATGATCTTTAACGGATGCTTTCTGGGAAAAGTGTCGTCCGAGAGTCGGATAGACCCAATTTTTTTATATAAATATAAAATCTGTGAGTTTTTCGATGAGATATGTAACAAATTAAACATTATTTTTGAAACAAATTATTAATTTTAATTTTATAATTTTATTTTATTTTGAGCTTATTTCATTTAATTATAATATCTTCTTTTGGTAATTGAGTTCTTCATATAAAAATTAATTATTTTCGAAAGCTCAAAAGTAATTAATTTCTTTAATTAAAAAGTCCAATTACCAAAACAATTATCCATGAGCACAAATACTTTTCAGTGCATCTAGAAAGAAAGGTATAATTAAAGTATAATTTTTAAATCTTACTCATAATATAATGTTGTCATAGTTACTGTTAAGCATAGATGGTTTTTTTCTCTGGCTGAATATTTCAAAGAAAACGTTTTCTCAGTTGTGGAGCTAATCAAATATAAGTCAAATGTTAAACCATAATTAACAAAACACTTTGTAAAAATTACGGAAGCAATTCCTTTTCAGCAATAGGGAACCTAACATTCTGTAATCCTTTAAATACTTATTAAAAGATTATTTCTCTAAATTACTGTTATTAATTCCGATCAAGGTTAATTGTAAAAATTAAATAGCGTCTGTAAGTTAACTCTGGCTAATCAGAGAATGTAACAAAAAATTATTGTTTTCTCAAATATTAGATTACAAGCAGCATAATATACTTTTACTTACGTACAAAGTAAGACATATAATTCCCTATAGTTCATTTAATTCTCTATAAGTCCTTAATTCTCTATCAATCATTATACGTTAAAGTGATTCATTATGAGTCCGTATAGTTCATTATAAGTCAATTTAATTTCCTACAAGTCAACTAATGTATTACACCTTATTCTAGTGTTGCATTGGTTTTTATATATATTAATTATTAGTTAATTCTTTCAGATTTATTTAGTCATTAATTACAAGATTTATTTCTTATGTTTTTTTAGTATTAAGTTTTGTAAAATAACTCCCTATAAGACGAAATTTCCCTATAAAACCAGATATGTATCTATAAATCATCAAAATTCCTATAAGTCGATATAACTCTATCAAAGTCCAATATTGCACTACTTCTAGTTTTGCATTTTCTTTTGTTTCTTTATTTTTTTAGATTTATTTATTTTTTAGTTTATTCCTTTCCGACCATATTAAGCATTTAGGTGCCTTCTTGGACAGTAAACTTTCCTGGAAATTTCACCTGGATTATAAACTTCAAAAATCGACTGCATCTTTTGGCAGTGTAGACGAGCCTTTGGGAAAACCTGGGGTTTAACCCCCAAAATGCTGTCTTTCATCTATAAATCTTTGGTTCCAGCAATGTTATCTTATGCCTCCATGGTATGGTGGCCAGTAGTTAAATAAAAGGATTCAATCATTAAACTTAATGGACTACAAATTATTGCTTGTAGGGCCATTACAGGAGCCATGGCCTCGACCCCCCTTCTTGCCATGGAAATAATACTATTCTTTCCACAGCTACATTCTTTCATTCTTAGCACAGCATGTTCTGCTGCGTTTCAGCTAAAGAGCATAGGAATGTGGAACTCTCTTGGTTCAGTCGTGGGCCATAGAACAATCTTAAATGATTTCGTATCATTAGTACCAGGAATTGATATGGTTAATGATAGATTGATGTCTGAATTCAATTTCTCTAAATTATATTCAGTGGTGCGACCTTCGAGAGGCCAGTGGAGATCACTGGATTTTCTTGAGAACTTGTATGAGTCGATAGTCTTCTTTTCTGATGGCTCTAGCTCTGATAATAGTTCGGATTATGGAGTGTACTGTCCTACGTTTGATTTACATTTTTCAGGCTGCCTGGGCCGGTACTGTACGGTTTTTCAAGCGGAACTAATTGCTTTAACGCTCTGCATAATTGAGGTATTGAATCTTGCTGTTACAAATAAAAATTTTGTTTTTTGTACAGACAGCTTATCTGTGCTGAATTCTTTGGATAATCCCTTGACTTCGTCAAAATTTGTTAAGGAATGTATAAACACTTTTTACATATTCCCTGTTCTAGCAATAGAGTGACGTTTATGTGGGTTCCTGCCCATTGTGGTATTGAGAGCAATGATGTCGCTAATTCTCTAGCGAAAGCTGGGGCTGAGTTTAGATTCATCGGTCCCGAACCAGTTGCTTCCTTACCATTTAGTTATGTTAAGAAGGCGATAAAAAACTGCGCTGTAAGTAAATTAAAACAGCAATGGCTTGCTACTTGTAGTTGTCGCATTGCCAAACTTTTTGTTAGTGGACCTAATTTGAGGGCCAATAAGTTTGCTTTATCTCTCAGTAAGAAACAGCTGCGAGTCTCGATCGCGACTCTTACTGGGCACGGTCATTTAAAGGTACACCTTCAGCGCATGGGGCTATCTCCTGACGCTGTATGCGTGGATTGCCTTGAAGACGATGATGATTGCATTCACTTCGTGTGCAGTTGTTCTGCTTTCAACAGAGTTAGGTTGCAAGTATTTGACTCTAGATCCATTGCTGGTAATCAGCTGTATTCCTTGCCTTGGCCTAAACTACTTCAGTTTATTAAGGCTGCAGCACGCGTTCGCGAATTAGGATAGAATCACTGGTATGCACCATGGGCCCATCGTGGCATTGAGTGCGGAACCTCTGATGGTTCCAACCAATTTTTAATAATAATAAAAAACGACATAAACATTTTAAATAAAAATTCTATGTAAGTTCTAGTGCTTACAACCGAGGTCGATCTCGGTCGAACTGTCAAACCTCACCGCGTCTCTACTGAGACCTTTCGAACAGTAAAATTTATCGTCAGCAGCGAGAAAGAATCTCTTGAACGGCGGCATGATAAACAAATCTCTAAACACCTTCCTAAACATTCGATGACAGAACCTATATTACGTAAGATTATGAAATTGTGAGTTCTGTTTGGGAGATGGAGTCGCATCGCAACATATGTATAAGATATTATATAAATATTGGTATAAATATTTGTTTATACAAAACTATCTCGATTTACTTTCGTTAAAAAATCTAAGTTTTTAGTTTCACGGGTTCATATTGAAAGCTTCCCTCTGGCACACATTATTCTATAAGCCTGGTGGCCTATTTCGAATATACAATCAAACTATTTGATGCTGATCAGAATATCTTGAAAGAAATATTACTCAGTTAGATCAACGTATAAAAATAAAAGTTTACGAAACATTAACACTCAAAATAGTTTGAGAATTGATTTAGGATTTGTTGAATTTTTGGTATTACATAATGAGAATTCTATAATCTATATAATATAATCTTTGCCACAAAAAAAAAATGACGTAAGCTCTCGGATATACTATTTTAAGCATTAAGCTTCTTATTAAACTATAAAAACGACTGCTTAACGAGGATTGTTATATGTATGTACTACATACAGTATGTTCTAAATGTTATAAGTTTAGAAAATATATTTGTTTCTCATAACTTACATAAAGTTTAAGAAACAGTCCAATGTTTTTTTCTATTTTGGTCCTTCAAAGTGTTTTGTGAGGAAATAAACTTCAAACCGATTTTTGTAAATCGCACTCATTTTTTTATGACTTATACAATTCACTATTCAACTACAAATGAAAATAATGTTAGTCATCAATGTGCATAATGTTTGCAATAGTACAGTTATATAAGAGTACTGTTATCATTATAAAAAAATAAACGGAATTATAGATGATCCTTTCTTGTTAAACAGTCTGTAAATAAAGTAAAAAAAAAAGTCCCGCTAATGTATGTACATGAAAGTCCGAGAGCGCTTCTAGATAAGATTTACCTAATCGATTGGAAAATGGTATAAATAAAATTATTAGACCTTTAATTTTGGAACAGCCAAAACAACAAAAAATAATAAGTGAAGTATGAGTCATATATTTTGGTTGACTTCAAATTATTAATTATACTTATTTTGTATTTTATCTACCTCTATGGAAAAGCTTTTCGCATTACCATAGTAGAAGAAAGATGCTCAGTCTTGCTTGCTTAAAACATCCTTAAAATACTTGTGTGGTGTCGATATGATAATTTCCTTCAACAAGGAACCCACAGTGTTGTTGAAAAATGATTCAATTAAATGCCTTATTAGCAATTGACACCACTCTCTAATTTGCAGATCCTGAGATGCACGTATGTATTTGTTAGGCGAGGAGGGACACCTGTTTGAAAATACTTTCTGAATTGTTCAAGTACTTCCAGCAGGCTTTTACCAGCCGAATTAAACAGTTTTTTTTCTTCAATGATTAGTCATAGATCGGGCATGTTTGACATAAACTCAAGCCTTCAAATAAGACTGACTAAATCAACATTTCTTGCTAAAAGTTTTTATTTTAGTTTAAGCAAGTAAGCAGTCCCGTTTACCAACGGGAAATAAAAACATCTGGAATTTTCGAGGGAAACGCCCAAAATTCTCAAAAGATGCCTTAACCTCAATAAAAAAAATTGAGAAGTGAATGTTGAAATAGAAATCGAATTTTTTTCTCGTAATGAGTCAATTAGTCAAATATTTTTTTGATACAATTTTGCATAAATGATCCATAGTCGACTTTAATACATAGAGGTTGGTGGACATTATGTACAACATTCCATTTATGAAACGTTTTTATCAGCGTACAACATAAAATTGTTTTTACGGTTTTGTAATAATAGAATACATAAATATTTTCATAACGTTTGGAGCAGGTTCTAAGGGACAATCATCAATTATCTCAGTTAAAATAATAATGGGAAATTTATACTTTAATCTTCCTTTCCTAAGGGAGCATTGGCATTCACGCAATTATGTAAATTGCGATAATTCAACATACAATAAGCCGACAAGCGCCACAAATCGTTTCGTTTGTTGTAAATTTGTCTATTTGAAGATCCGCTCATACAATTTTGATTAGAATAAAGCTGCTTTTCTTAATAATTTGTACAGTATTTTCAGAGCTATTTTGCTTCTTCTACCATTTTCAAAATAATTTCAATGGTAAAGAGCATTACATTTTTTTAATGGTAAAGTTTACTTTTTAATCAAACATCTTTTTTCTAAACATTTTTTGGAAAAAATATATACCTCTGTCATATGTAACCGACGATCCACTATCGGAAATGTTGAATGATAAAATACAAGTTGATTAGGATATTTCTCTATATAAATACCTTTCCAAAATAATTATTTCTGCTAAATTGACGAAAGTGGTATTTTGATGCCAAGGAATTGGAATTCAATTTTTGTGAAATAAAAGCTGTATTTTATATTCAATAACAATTCTACTAACGAATTCCTCAGTAGGAATTTGTTGAATTCCTGCTAAATTGATGGAATTCAAAATCCAATTCCTCTAAAATAATATTCTTGGTTATTTTATTGGGCATAATTTTTATTCTACGGCGCAGGGAAACGGATACCCAGTGCCGGCGACTATGAGGGGTGAGCAAGCGGGCTCCCAGTCGTCGTTATCCAATGACCGCAATACTTCAGAGGTGATAAGTTCTGTAAATCCATTTGGAAGAAGTTCCATAGTGCCACGATCACCAGCAAGACTCTATGCAATGCATAAGTCCGAGAAAGTTATTACCCCAAGTGGTACTCCAGTCAGTCGACTGGACAATACATCCGGGGGGGATCCATCCTCTTCGAAGGCTGGCCCTATGGATTTTGAGGAGGGCCAAACACTCCATGAAAGAAGTGATGCCAGCGGAAATTTTACAATGCGAGCAGTAAAATTCAGTGAAAGAACTGTTGACCTAGAAAAGGAAAATATGGATCTCTTTGAGAGGCTACAGAAGATGGAGCAGTCATTTGCCAAGCTAAGCGAAGAAATTGAGTATCTAAAGCGAGAAAATGAACTTCTAAAAATGAATCGGGATGCTAAAGAACAAAGCGAATTAGAGAGTATTGAACCAAAGAAAGTCAACTATCTCACTGATGAGGATGAATTAGAAAGGGAGACGAACTGGATCCTAAAGAAGAAAAAAAAACATTCCAGGAAGGGTAAGAAAAGAAAAGCTGAATCGTCACCTGAGGTTGAACAACTAAATGTTAGTGGAACTACAAGTACCGAACCGGAAGTTGTCCAACCTGAGGCCAATCAACCGAAAGGTAGTAAATCTACCAAGAACATTGCACCAAAACTGGTGCAACCGAAAGAAAAAACCCCCCCACCAATAAGTATCGTGGGAGTAACCAGTTACCCAATAATTCAGTCACTGATGAAATCGGTTACTGACAAAGAATATAAGGTAACAGCGCTAAACAATGACGTTTGGAAAATTAATACTCTGGACTCAGAAACCTATAGAACATTATCTATGAAGCTGAATGCTGAAAAGTATCAGTGGTTTACCTATGAGGACAAACAGGCTCGTCCGATAAAAGTTATGGCAAGAGGTTTACATCACACTTGCTCAAGCGAAGAAATAATGGAAGACTTAAAAAATAAAGGTCTTAAAATACTAGATGCTGTGAATATGATTAAAAAAGAGAGAATAGAAAACCAAGAAGGAAACCCAACTTTCAATAAAAGGGGACTCCCTCTTTTTATGCTAGTATTTGATAACTCAGAAAATGTTCAAAATATTTATGGTATAAAAGCAATTCTTCACATGAAGGTAAAAATTGAACCTATGAGGAGAACCACTACACGCATACCACAATGCAAGAAATGTCAGGGATTTAATCACACCCAAAAATATTGCAGCCGGGATCCGAGATGTGTAAAATGCTCAGGTAAACATTTTACCCAGGCATGTACAATAGGGAGAGATGTACCAGCTAAGTGTATAAATTGTAAAGGCCAACATCCGGCCAATTATCGGGGCTGTGAGGTTGCTAAACACCTACAAAAATTAAGAGATAAATCACGAAATCAATCGCAAAATCATGAAATTCGAAGGATTCAACCATCAAATCAGATGGATCAAAATCCACAACCAAGCAACGCAGGGCAAAGAAGAACATTTGCTCAGGTAGTGAAAGGCTCGGGTTCAACCAAATATATGGGCTCTGAAAATAATCGAATTATGGAAAACATTATGAACAGCATCGAAGCTATTACAAAGCGGCTAGATGACCAAAGTAACCTGAACAACATGATATTTGATCAACTGAAGAAAATGCAGCTCCCACAACGCAATCCGATAAAAAATGTTAAGTAAGAACACAACTTTCAGAATAGCAATCTGGAATGCGAATGGACTTATGCAACATATTCCAGAAATAGAAATATTTTTAAATACAGAAAAAATCGACATTTTTCTAATATCCGAAAGCCATTTTGTTAAATCTTCGTTTGTTAAAATCCGGGGTTATAACTTATATCATTCCATTCATCCAGCAGAAAGAGCAAGAGGTGGTTCAGCATTACTAATAAAAGAAAATATAAAACACCATGTAGAAACAGAAATCGAAGAAGAAACAATGCAAGTCACCACTGTTAGGATTCACATTAAACACAGACAGCTTACTGTCTCCGCAATATACTGTCCTCCCCGGCATAACTTGAAAAGGGAGGACTACATTAAACTATTTAAATCATTAGGACGTGATTTTATTATTGGAGGAGACTTTAATGCAAAAAACACCTATTGGGGATCTAGACTTACGACGTCAAAGGGTAAAGAATTGTTTCAAGCAGCCCAGACATCAAAATGTGAATTTTACTCTGGTGGTTCCCCAACATACTGGCCCAGTGACGAAGCTAAGATACCGGACCTAATCGACTTTTATGTAGCAAGAGGTATATCTCAGAACTATATTCACATTGAAAACAGCAATTCTCTAGTATCGGATCACTCACCGGTTATCATGACAGTCAGTGAAACTGTAATTCAAAGGGAAAGTGCACTCAGATTAACAAATTCAAAAACAAACTGGGATCTCTTTCGTGAAATAATGGAGGACAAAATCAATCTCCAGGTACCGATAAGAAATTCTCGACAGTTGGAAGACGAATTGGAGAAACTCAATGAAATAATTCACTATGCTGCATTGGCAAGCACTCCCATTTTACAAAATAAGAAGACGCTTAACATATCCTACCCAATGGAAGTTAGAGAGTTGGTAAGAGAAAAACGACGAGCTCGTAAAACCTGGCAAATTAATCGAACACCGGAGAACAAAACAATTCTTAACAATTTATGTAACAGCCTCAAATCCCTTCTTAAAGAAGTTAAAAATGAATCAATCAACAGATATCTAGTTAGCCTAACTGATGAAAAAAATTCTGATTACTCACTGTGGAAGGCGACGAAGGGACTCAAAAGACCCAAAATGCAAGTGCCTCCACTTAAAAAGGATGATGGAACCTGGGCAAGAGGCCACAAAGAGAAGGCTGATCTATTTGCGGAGTATCTCCAGGAAACCTTCCAACCACTACCAAGACAAACTGCCAATGAAAATATAATATCTATTCACAAGCTGGATGAGTTTGAAATACGGCCAGTAACTCTCAAAGAATTAAAAGAAGAAGTGAAAAGTAACATGAATGTTAAAAAAGCCCCAGGGTATGATTTGATTACTTGCCAAATTATCAAAGCTCTACCTAACAAAGGATTTCGTAAGCTACTACACATAATCAATGCGAGCTTTCGGTTAAAATATGTTCCGAATCAATGGAAAGTAGCAGAAGTAATCATGATACCAAAACCTGATAAACCACCTAACGATAAAAAATCATACAGGCCAATTTCTCTGCTGCCAATCATGTCAAAACTCTTTGAAAAATTATTACTAAAGAGACTTAAACCAATAATTGAGGACCGACAACTAATTCCTCCACATCAATTTGGATTCAGAGAAAAGCATTCTACAATTGAACAGGTCCATAGAATCACCAACATAATTGAAAGAACGTTAGAACGTAAAAAAGTATGCTCAAGCATATTCCTGGACGTCGCGCAAGCATTCGATAAAGTCTGGCACAGTGGTCTGGAATACAAGCTGCATAGAGATCTACCGAGACAATTCTATGCCATACTAAGATCTTATTTATCCAATAGACACTTTCGAGTGAAATATGAGGATGAATACTCTGAGCTAAAGAAAATCTCTGCCGGTGTCCCGCAGGGGAGTGTCTTAGGACCAATCCTGTATTTACTATATACAAGGGACATACCAACCACAAATGAAGGAACCATAGCCACCTTTGCAGATGACACAGCAATTATGGCAGTTGGAAATAATGTCGCTGATGCAACGAGCAAACTCCAGAGGATGACCAATGCGGTTTGTAACTGGACAAAGCGTTGGCGAATCAAACTTAATGAGACAAAATCCACGCATATTAACTTTACTTATCAAAAGGCTTACCATCTACCTATAGAAATTGACTCGCGACTCGTGCCATATGCAAATACAGCTAAATACCTTGGCATGACCCTCGATGCCAAGCTTAAATGGAGAGAGCATGTCAAAAAGAAAAAAGAAGAACTTAACATAAAGTTCAGAAAAATGTATTGGCTCATAGGTAGAGGCTCTGAGCTTACAATTCACAATAAGCTGCTGCTATATCGGCAAATTTTGAAGCCGATATGGACCTACGGTATACAACTCTGGGGATGTACCAAGCAAACAAACGCCAAAATGATACAGACGTTTCAAAACAAGGTTCTTCGTAGCATCGTCAATGCTCCGTGGTACGCAAGAAATGAAGACCTTCACAGGGACCTACGGATGGAATACATCAAAGAGGAAATAAAAATGCATGCCGCAAAACACGAAATAAGGCTCCAGGAACATGGAAACCCCTATATTCGCCATATGATAGATAACCCTGTCGTTGAAAGAAGACTCCAAAGAACGAGGCCACTTGACCTAGTGAACTTACCAAACTAAAATTAGTAAATAGGTTTAATTGATTACGGGGCTAACCAGTGGGTTACACCCCAACAAACGTGAATTTTACTAGATATATAAAAATTTGTATTTGAAAGAAAAATTGCTAGATGAGCGCAGTCTCAGTTGTAATAAAATAAAATGAAAAAAAAAAAAAAAAAAAATAATTTTTATTCTAATTCCTATTCCTATTCGCTCAATAAAATTCCCTTATAAATGCCAAAAACTAGTCACACAATAAAAATAAATCTCACAAAGCCAATTTAAGAACTAAAAAAATGTGATCAAGCGCACCCAGCGTGAAGTAGCTAAACTAAACGTAGAACTGGATTTAAATTCCATCAATTTAGCAGAAATTCGACGAATTCGTACTGAGAAATTCGATAATGCTATTGTTGTTGTAAATTGTCAATTAAAATACAACTGGTATTCAAAATCCATTTCCTCGTTTAGTTTGTTTTTGCTAGATCACAAGTTGTTTAAGTTGGCTTTGTCAAATGTATTATTATGATTATTTTTTGGCCAATACCACAACACAGCCATTAGCAGGGCCAGGCCACTAGCACAACCCTTTGAAATATAAATTTTTTAATTTATTACAAGTCACAAGAATATTCCCACATATAAAGTGACTGTCTCCATGATGAATACACAATCTGTAGAGGCGACAACATTAAAATTGTTTCAAGAAAAATATCTGAAATCACTAATTCTTTATATGGGACCGGAAGTCATATTTCATTTTATGATTTTTATGTTTTGAATGTTTAGCACTGAGTAAAAAATGTATGGAACATGATTTTGTTGTTGTTGTGGTTTTTTAAGATACAGGGTGGCAAATATTTAAAAATTTCATTCACGTGGTAATTTTGCAGGTAAACTTTTTTTTTTAAATTTAGTCATAAATGTATAAAAATGAAACAATATGAGTCAATTGCTTTTAAATGTTTTGTAACTTTAGCAACCAAGACCCCAATTTGTATTAAAATGTGTTTGATCAATTTTTTTGCACAGCACCGTATACAGCATCTGAGACTGGTTTTGGACGCCATTCTCTTAATCCATCGCACATTGTGAATGCCACTTATAACCGATACCGAAATCTATATGTTTAGATAATTCATACATTTTATTTTTATTTTTATAATGTGTTACTGCACCACATTTTCTTTTTGTTCTTTTTGTTAAAATTAGGGTGGGTGTTTGCAGCCCAGAGCACTGCGACCATTGAGGCCTATTGTGCGTCCCTAGAGGTTCTTAACTGAAAATGCAGGTTTTTTTATGTCCTTGATAAATGCCGCTACCTGATGTATGTATATCCAGTGGGTCGGAATTAGGCCACTGGATTGTATGTGTGTATTACGTGTTTCAACACTTCACATGTGAAGATTACGTGTTTCAACATGGGATCATAGATGTGTTCATCGTCATCACCGATCGTAATCAGATGATGAAAAATCTCTTTTTGCATCCCGCCCCGATTGGGATTCGAAGCCGGTACCTCCCGATCCAACCACCGTATAGCTTTAACCACTGCGCCCGGGAGGCTGCACCATATTACTAATAAATTTTAGATAAATCAGGAGATTTACTTTTCAAAAACTTCATTAATTTTTCGATTAACAAGTAAATTGCTGCATGGCTTAGTGAAGATAATCTGATATTATAATGATACTGTAGTGCTGCCATTTTTCTGCTAATTTTTTGTAAACTACAAAAGGATGAATAATCGCTTATTTGATGTTCCAATGAACACCTTGTGCTGCATTTTGCATTATAAATGCATAATTTGCTGCAAAGTCATAAGAAACAAGTACCTGCGTAGGCTTCAGACTTAACTTTTTGTTTTTTATGAAGTTATTTATATTGCTGTAGTGAAATGAAGCAATGAGAAATCAGATTTTTCAGCTTAATTAAGAAATAATCCAGAAATTCATCTAGTGAACAATAATTCAGCATCTTTGCAATCATTGTCCTAAAATGCGTTTTTCAAATAATCTCGAAAATTATCCAATGCTGGGTATTTCTCGCATTGCTAAACGGAATATGTTGATGATGTGTCGGCACATAATATATAATCAAATATTATATATTATATAAATTAATATTATAATATACCTCAAATTTGAACACCCTTTAGATAAAATACCGTCCGGTATCGCGATATCTTTCTAATGGTAACTGGGTCCTTCTTGGTTACAAACTGTATGCCTTTCACTGCTGCCTGGTTGCACACAGTTTTTAGGACAGAGCAGAGACAATTTAGAAACTCCTGGAAATTTATGCGTTTTCCAGTTTTTGATTATGGTAGGCTCAGTGGGCCTTTTTTATATTGTATATGATTAACTGTTCGCACTTCGCACCATGTATAGAGTATTGTTGAACTTTTTCATCATTTGTTCTAGGCGTAGTTTTTTCGGCTAATTAGTCAGCAGGTATATCTTATCACAATTTTCTCCAATTGTTTAAACTTGCTTTTTAGTTGATCCAAGAATCCATAATAAAGATGGGCCTTCTCATTTGCCGATATCTGTTAATATCTTATTAATTTTTTCAAGAACAATCGAATTTTTAATTTGCACTCTTTACTTTCACTCCTACTGGAAGTACCTTCTGTTTTGAGTATTGATGAGGTCTCCTGGATAATAGGTGAATTAGGTAAATCAGGAAGCGGTGATGCCTCGATTTCAATTTGCCGCTGTTTAGAAGTGATGTTGAAATAGCAGGATGAACAAATTGACAAATTTGCAATTGTTTCAGTCGTACTGGGCAAACGAATTTTAATACTACCATTAACTTTCCTTAAATTTTTCGAACAGTTTGACTCGGGAAACAACTTATAATACTTTTAAAAGCTAATCATTACTACACTATCACTTTTTAGATAAACTTACATTTTTGTTGTTTTTGTTTTGTTTTTAAATCAATATTGCTTTACACACAACTTGAAAAATTAAACTACTTCAAACACTAATTTTGACACTCTTATTATTATTATTGTTGAATGGACATGTGGGCGTTTAGCCACCTCGCACAACACTGCGACCTAACAGATCTTTTGTGCTTGGACCCTGCTTAATTTTCCGTCCAGTCGATATTCAGGCTCTTAATGAACCTGATAATATTGCCGGCCGGTACGCGATACATACTATCTTGGCTCTCCCTGCTAGATGTTAACTATAGCAAGTACTTCTACTAGAAACACGGTATAGCATTGGTTCCCAAGGACTTAGAGAGGGAAGTCCCACGCTCGTATATTCCAAGCTCTGGCCCGTCTTCCGTTTTGATTTTACTCTTACTGGGAATGGTAACTCGCCTGTAGGTCACTCAGCTATAGGAAGGCTAAATAAAGCTGGAGGGTGCATGGTATCCAGAGTTTGCATACTTTGTACTGATTAACCTATCAGCTATTCAACCATCGGCATATGCTGCTCAACTTTAGATTAGGGATCTTTGTCAACGATTACTACAACATTTTTTTTTTATATTACCAGAAAATTCAAAAAACACATCATTAAAATTTGATTGTTATACTCCAAAAAAGGATACATCAACGTACTTGAACGTATTTTGCAAGAAAACGAAACAAGATGTTGTGTTGGAATTGTGAAATATCTAAATAGTGAAGAATATATACAAATTAAATTGTAACTGTCAATATTTTCAAATGTTTGCCTTTATTTTGTAATAAAATATTTCAACTTTGTTTTTAACTTCATTTTAAGATGCTGAATGTGGTGAAATTGGTGCTTGAACCTGAAATTGGTGTTCCGTAAGGTACAAGGCATAAAATTCGTTTGTTGTATTAGATTTTGTTTAGAAATAGTTCATAGCAAAACTGTTCTGCTGAAAGCTAAGATTTCATGAATCCGATGATGTTAATTTTTTCTGATCTTATGTGATTCATTCGCATTCTTTATGGTCTGTACTCTTACTTTGATGGCCCCAAGAATTTATAGGGTTAGCGATGCTGTTATGGTCGACTCATGGATCGGCTTATGCACCATGCCATATATATATAATGTATATATCCCGCGTGGCACAGCTGCACGTAATCTCACCAAAAGTAAAACTCACACACTTATTATTTGACTTAATTAACTTTAGCAAATAACTTCAATTTATTGACAGAATTTGTTTACAAATTAGGAATTTATTATTAATGAGAAATTAGTTTTATTTTATAAGAAATTACAATTCACTTAATTAATATTTTTCACCACCAAACAATTCGATAAAAAAATGCACTACACCCGATCACGAAAAATTGATGAAATGGCTGATGCCTTAAATACTTTGAAAAATTAAATTATTTTTTAACATGTTAATCGCCACCATAATCGAACTTACTCAAGCAATTTTCAGGTTTTGCTCCTGGTAGACTAAGCTTTTGATAGAAACAGCAACCCTCTAAGGAAGGCGTAACGCAAGCGTACCAAAAAAGTAGTAAGTCTTATATATAAGACTTCGCTAACGTAACACTTCAGTATGATAAAACGGTCCGTTTTTGTAGACATAAGAATAAGAATATTAAAATGAAAAGCGTAACACCTAACTATTATGTATTCGTAACTCCTAAGTGAACTGTTTTTATAACGTCAAAGTGAATTATTTTTATAACGTTAAAGTGGTTGGGTTTAAAACGCCTAAAGGAATTGTTTTTGTGACGTGAACGCGAAGTATTTCTGCAACACCAAAAATACATTTTCTTGTAATTCTAAAGAGAAACGTTATTCTATTAAAAAATCTCTTGTTTTTGAATTTTTACTTATTTTTTTTTATTTATCACATTTAGTTATTGTATTTAAAATAAATATAAGGTAGTACCTAAATTCCAAAATAAAATTATAAATTTGTATTCTTTATGATATGATAAAATATTTCGACAGTCGTATTTCATTATAATTTAAATTATTGCAAAATAAATGGTAAAAGTTGAGGATTCAAATTCTACCTCACAAAAATAGTTTACTATAATTATTCACGTGAATTAATGAGGACGTTTCTGTGGCGATCCTTTGCATATGGAAACAAGCATTTAATTCCATATAACATATTATGTCTCAAACCCTAGCCGTTGGGAATTTTTGAATCGTACTTTCTGAAATTATAATAAATCCGTAGAATTAAAAAAAGATTATTTAAAAACAAAAACAATTTATAAAATACCTTTAATAACATTCATAATGCTATATGATTTTACAGCTATATTTTCAAGATGTCCAAACCATGAAAATTTACAGGCTGCATTATCGGTAATTACGGATCTCAAACAGGCTCGAATAAATTTGTCCATCGCATTATCATTCAACAGTTTAAAAGTGTCTCTCTGTGAATTAAAAATATACGGGATATAAATCTATATAGTATAATCAATAAAATAAATCTATTTACCAAAGCTTGCTCATATTCAAGAGATTTAAGTTTATCTTCGAGATCTGTAAAATCTGTAACGGTTCCCCGTCGAATGTCGAGATGTATTGTGGTTTTAGATCTTTCTAAAAATTGACTATTGGTTGCTTGTAATTTCTGCAGCTCATATCGTAAACATTTTACTTACGTCATCAATGCTTTGAGCAAAATTTGGTTTCTGGCAAACGTCCTTATTTTCAGAAATATGATCCGTTTTTATCCGGCAGATATGTTAAATAAATTTTGAATTCGTTATAAGTTTGACAATTTTGGCTTTTATATCAACTATTTTATACAGTTTCAATTCAGTGCTAAGTTCTTCTGACTGAGAGTTGCTACAATAAATTGACAAAATTGATGATGGCACAGGATACTCAAAAAAAAAATTCTAAATTTAATAAAGCATGTGCTTAACCGCTGTTCGTTTCGTTTATTTCCTCTATTTTAAGGATATCTTTGTGTACTATGCAATAATTGTTCGAATGCAAATATTTGATTAAATATTGACTATGGCTTAGTTTCCAAGAAATGCTCTTTTTCTTTTAATCTGTTTACGATTTGTTGGATGGGCCATGCGGCTTTTTTGACCATTTTTTTCAAAGATTGCATATAGTTTTCGAATTTAAAGGCACTATATATATCCAGATGTCCGAAAGATTTTACGTCATTCGATAAATGTAGCAAACTATGTACATTCTAGGACATATTTTCAGTTCCATGCAATATTTCAAATTGCTGAACAAATTATATTAGAAGTTCCGAAGCACATTGATTATTTCTGATGCAATCTTCTGGATGAGATAAAATGCGAACGGCACATACTAACATCAGAAAATGCAAAAAATATTTTTCTTCTAAAATATTTTTAAAAGCCGCTATGCCTGTGTAACACAGAAACATTCGGAATTCTGTTGCTTTCCAGTGGTCTATTTCTACCAAAGTTCTCTGTTTTCGTAAAAATTCGGATGGCATGCATTTCCGAATTTGTTTTAAATTATCATTAATTGCTTTAATAGCATTTTTTTCAGTGAGAATTTTTTTCCTTTGTCTAATTAAGCATAAGAGCATGCCGCATGACCTCTAATAGCACGCAGTGCATGTAGTCAATCGGAAATTGACTAACGCAGCCGATTAGTAATAGTTCTACTGAATTATTAATTCGAACATGATGATCTTTTTGAATTTACTCTCGAAAGTGTTCATCAGTACGAATACAATTCTCGATTCCTGGGAAGCAAACTATGTGCTGAAAATACGTTCCTCTTATTTGGAACTTAGTACAGCTGTAGTACCCAGAATGCGACTTCACACCTATTAATAATATAAGCAAGTTATTAGAATGTATTTGATTTTTAAATTTTAACATGGTTACATACCTAAAACATATGACCGTGCTGGAGCATCGCATTTGACTGATCTGATCTGTCTTTGATTTGTATTTTTTCAAATATTATGGGATTTTTTTACAAATCTATGAACCCATTGACAAATGGTTCTAGAAATTTATTGGCACAATCCGGTTTTTTGTTCATGATAAACACCAATTAAAAAAACCTCTTTAAAAGGTATAATATTGCCGAGAATAGGCCATAATTGGCTGCAGGAGCTTTTCGTTAATGGAATGCCATCAATTCCAATATCGAGTTGAATATAATTATTATCAAGCAAATTATTTCTGATAAATTTTTCTAAATATTTTCGAATTCCAATATGAGCATAAGACCCTTCACCCATTTGATGAAGTTCAGTTGGTATTGAAGGTTTTGTTTTTTTTTTAATGTTCTCATATTTTTTGGAACATCTAGATTATAATTTTTTAAAACTTTAAGAAGAGCATTTCCAGCTGCATCCGAAATTTTAAACTCAATACTCCATTCTGCTAAATCAATGGCAAAAATTCCATTATTAGATGAGGCATTGGTCTTGTTTGGGTTATTATTGCTGTCTGATATTTCCGAAATACTATAATTTTCATTATTTTCGATGCTATTTTTGCTTGTGTCTTTAGTGCTTTCTTCTTCATACTCGCCTGTAACTTCATTCTCATTATAAAATGAATTTTTGCTAAGACTTTTGTCCTCATCCCAACACATTTCCTGTACGGAGCTCTCTCCAAAATTGCTACATTTAATTTGTCGCGAACTATTTTCACAGATATTCTCAATTTCTTTTCTAACTTGGTAATAAGTTTTACAATCCATTTTCACAAGTATTTATTGTAATAAGGTACACTAAAAATAGCTAAATCTGCGCTGATCTGAATAAATACTTCAAAATAAAACTTACAAAAGTCAAATGAAAAATTTATAAAATTAATGGTTGTAATTATTAAAAAAACATTAGGTTTTAAAGTTTTAACTTTCCAAGAAAGAAGAGAAAGAAAGAAAGTTAAAAGTTTAAAAAACCTAGTGTTTTTTTAATAATTGAAATTTATTTTTAAATAGTGTGAAAAGTTTCGTTTTACATCACAAGATGTTAAAATGTATATATTTTCTTAATATTAATTTATTCTTATACTATTTACTTAAATATTGTGCTTACGTATTTAATTGTAAAATTATAGTTACATATTTATTTTTGAAAATGAATAAATAATGATGTTTTCTCGTTGAAAAATAATGACTTTGTAAAAAACGAAACAAAAGCGATTAGTAAACAATAGAATTAACGCGGTTCGCAAAGCATGAAATGTAATCGATTCGCAAAAAAAAAAACAAATCGAAAGGTTGTGATAAATTCAGTTCGTTTGGCTTCGATTTCATATCGCCTCTTGTGAAATTGATGCGCATAATCGGTTCGCTTTCAGTTCGCAAAAAGCGAATTCACATTTTTCCTGAGAGGGAAATTTATCGTTTGCGTCGGAAATCAGTGACTGACGTGGCCTTCTACTAAATCCCGTATGTCAACACATATGTCTGACATGGCTCATGTAGAACTTCTTAGTGTCAGGCACATATGACTGACATGACGATTAACGTGTTAAATTTAATTATAACCACGGACTGTCTCTAACGAGGTAGAAAATCGAACTTTTTTAATACATTTTTTGACATAACCAAAAATTGTGACGCCGAGTTTACGTAGAATAATTTATTTTATGTTTGTGTGCTGGCATACATGACACTTTGGTGTTGGCATACGAGAAGTATCGCATGCCAATCGATTGTTGTAACACAGAATAATATCAAATCAGAAATAGAAAATGAGAAAGCTATTGAAAACGAGATGGAGCAAATATCACAAAATATAATTTAGTGTTCAATTATATTTTATGTCCATGTCATTTACGCTAGATGGCAAATGCAAATAAGTTACGCAAAAGAGATATCTTATGCGTAAACCAAATGTGTATGTGGTGGTGAAAGTACATATATCGATTTATAAAAATTAATAATTAATTTTATAAATCAATGCGTGAGTCGCTACAAATTATCCGAGAAATCTTACGCTCAGTTACTGGATGCTTTGTGCTGTTAGGGTCCAAGACTCAAATCTAAAGGTAACAACTGTTTACCTTTGTTTTGCGTTATTTATGATGAGCTAGCTCTGATCTTCGACGAAATGTCTACAGGAACGAAATTTTGCTGATAAGATATGTGAACTCTTACCCCTTAAGATACTGTGCGTCTCCTCTAATGAAGTCTCTGTGTGTCTCTCTCGTCAGCGTACGCTAATAGCTTTGCTGGTTTTAATACAAGTAGCTATGATGTGCGATGTGGAAATGAGAATGGACATATTCCAATAATAAGAGAAATTTGGCCGTTGCATATTCTTGCCACAAGATGTTGAAATTGTGCATTCATTTAGCACCTTGCATATTGATGATTGAAACATTATGGATTCCACGTAGCAGAAAATTTTTCAACTGAATCGGATACAATTTTTTTCGTTTTGATTGTGTGCTTTTACTTGTTTTAAATTTTTTTCCTATAATTTAGGTTGGTTTTCATAAATAATCTGGTTAGCTCTTACATAATCTAGACGATAATTCGATTTTTGTCACATTTTTTTGTAAATTTATGTATCCGGTTTGATTTAAATTTTTACCGCGAGAGGCGTTTACTCTACTTTTCCAATCGTCCATAGAATCATTCATTAAAGGTCGGTGAATGTTGAGAACGAGCGTCAATCTGTCGCTACACACCTTTTGATCGTCTACCATTTTAAATTGGTGAGTGCGATCAGCTTGAAACAATTTTCAAATGTAATTGAAACATTAACAAATCAATTTATATAATTCAAAAATGCCGGTGGAATTATTAACATATTCGAAAAAATTCATGAACATTTTTCTTTTTTTTGAAAAAATGCGTAATTTACCAAAAAAAAAAATGATTTTAAGAAGGAACACACTAGACCCGTATACTCCTGAAATGTAGTAGAATCGAGAAAAAATTGTACTTTAGTGTTCCTTTAAAAAAGGTGTATATTTCGCTAGGTGACGAAGGTGGTTTTTAAGGTCAACACTTTTTTGTGAAAAAATCACAGAAAAATTTATTTTTTATTACATACACATATAAATATTCTATTAATTACATTACATACATGACTTGTGGTAATAATTAACAGGCGACAAGCCACGGTACGGAACTAAAGGGTTGTGCAATTGAAACGCAAGGAAATAAACGCAAACTAAAACTACAACTATCTATTTTAGAATCATGTTGGGTACATTATTTTGAAGGTTTATCGATGCCCTTTATGAATGAACAATGATATTACTCAAATGTTCACCACGGCTGGATTTATAGACGTCGATACGATGGTCAAAATTTTTGATGTCATTTTCCAATTGGGACTTTCTATGGCATTTATCTCGGCTATGATGTTGTTTTTTAGGTCTTGAATGGTGACTGGACTAACAAAGTTCACTTCACTTTTCTAACACGCCCCTTAAAAAGTAATCTAATGGCATTAAATCGCATGATCTTGCAGGCCAATTCACATTTTTGCGACGCGAAATTAAGAGATTTTCGAAGAATTTTTGCAATTCATAGATATTCTCACGCGTAGTATGGCAAGTTGCACCGTCTTGTTGAAAATAAACACCACCCAAGTTGATTCATTGCATGGTACCGCTTAGAATTGATGGTAACCACCATTTTTGTAGGGTTCTTGAATAACTTTAACACGGTCTTCAAACGAATACGACTCCATAGCGATCAATGGCAAATATTCAACTAACAAAATGACAAGAAATGACAGAAAACAAACATGGCGTCTTTGCAAAATTATTTTTTAAATGAAAAGCACCTATACGGGGACATGTAAAGAATTTAGTTTTCATTTCATTTATTTATCATTGCTACAGTTATTTTATCGAATTTCTCCTTATTACAGTTATATCCCTTTAAATACCCACAGAAACATTTGTGTAGGTTACGTACAACAATTCGTGCTAAGGAACGCCGATATACTGTGTATGATACCAAGTAATTCAGCATTTTTTGGGTTATCCTTTTGTTCTCTTTCTCTTATAATGATACCACCTCAAATAAAAAATGTTCTTTCCGGAGTAAACCAACGCTTGGTAAACTACAGGGTATAAAGACGCCTACTATGCGTAGATGGCGAGAAAGCGTAGATAGTAACTAAAACTCTAGCTGGAGGGCCTCAGACCCGCCAATTTTCATAATACTGTCAAGATATTTACGATCGAATTTGAGGTAAAGGTAAATTGACCCTGTGAGTTCTTGGAGGATTAATACTGTCAAAGTGTACGAATATACTATGTTTAGCGATGCAATTTTCATATTACTCCTCTAGCAATATTCTCGGAATAAAAGTTGCATCGGTTGTTGATCTGTTCGGAGGAAAGCCACATTATTGGTAATCACCCATGACCATCTCGCTAAATGTTGGTATTATTACCGCAACTACGTTGGCCAAACCTTGCAGCCTATGTTCAGCAAAGCTAGGCCGCGATAGTTATGGCAGTTTAACCGATCTCTCTTTTTAGAAGTAGACAGGTAAGAGCAATCTTTCACTCTTCTGAGATGTCTTCTGTAAACCAAATTGTTTACCCCAGCACAAACATGCGTTAGAATAGCTGATCGTCGCATTTTAGTATTTCGTTATAGATACCATCCTTACAGAGGGTCTTGTAATTTTACATCTGGTGTATCATGTTCCACATTTTATCAAATGATGGTGGCATGATGAAAATCAAAACGTTACCTTCGAATATCAAAAGCTCCAAATTAGTTTTTTTGTTAATTTCTAGTCTGTGACACATGTTGAACATTAAATAGGCCAAGAATATGTTCAATATTGGGGATATTAGCTAGGTCTGAAAGTATAGTGCTACCCGGAAATTCCTTGGTTGGCGGTTGTTAGAATTTCAGAACTTCCCTATCGGTGAGTATAGCAAAAACATTTTCGTTTCTCCATACGATTATTCAATGATGTTGCGTTTCATTATAGGCGATATTTTGTTGTTCAACCGCTAGATGAGTTTGGGTTTTTTCACTAAACCCTTAACTAGGTTACATATTTGATTGTCGACTGCTTTGAAATCTAAAAAAGCCCTTTTTACCTGCGACCAATTTAAAAGCCAACTTGGACTCAAATTTTCATATAAAATTCTTAATTTAGTATAGGTTATTATTTAAAGCATTTAAATGTATTTTGAAATTTAATCTTTCTAAAAGCTTCCTACACCAACAACATGGAATAGCGCAAAAAAAATGATTGGGCTTTGTTATTAGTTTTTCCTTTGAATTAATTACTAATATTTTTTTTTAATTTTATTATATCAGAGATCGATATTCTAGAATGACCTCATTATTTTTTTTTATTTATATTATTTAGCAATAAAATTGTATTCGAACAAAAACGCATTCTCGAATATTATTTAGGAGTACATAATATTTATTATTTAACAATTTCCCGTACAATATTTTATGTAACAGGTTAACTGTATTTGAATAATATTTGAATGGATTAGTACGTGCTTGTAGAATGGAAACTATTTCTCGTACATGGAAAGATTGAATTAACAGTAAAAGGAACCTACAAAATATTTTTTGTTGTATAAAATAATTGGCCTGAATGGATGAATTTAAACAACACAAAAACAGTGTAGTAAGTATTACCTTAAAGCTTTGATGAATTACGATGATTTACTTTTTTGTGTATTTGTTGGAAATTGAATAAACAACATTATTGTTATAAAACGTACAAAAGAAATGAAAAAAATGTATAAAAATGTTTAGCCAAATACAAAATTTTCTCGTATGTACAACATGCTGCAATTAATTAATAATTAACTAATAGTTTTCCTTCCTTTTCCGCTTTTATTTTATAAAATTTGAAACAAAATACCTATATTTTATAAAAATTCAACGGAACAACATCCTCCAACCATAATTGAATTCATATTCATATTCATATTTGGATACGGTCGACACTATAACATAATTCAATGTCGAAATTAAACGAACAAATTTATTGTATGGAAACTTATCCTGTTGTATGTGAGCGCTCCAAAAGCGATCATTGACCAATCACGTTGATCGCTCCTTTATATCTGATCGTGATCACCACTTTATATCTTAGTTTGTAAAAAAAATTTTTTGTAAGAATAAGATTTTATTTAATGAACAAAAAGTAGAAAATAATTTGTTTTTCCAAATCACTTACATACATATATATCACTATAAATAAAATCTTGGGGCGTTCACTTTTGAGTGTACCATAAAACTGCTGTTTTTTTTAATTGTTATTAATTGAGTATTTTTATGGGGATAGTATGGGGTTCTTGTATTTAAATATGCATACGTTACTTTTATAATTTTCATGATATTTTTTCCATTTTATGCTTTCCTGATGTTTTATATCCAAGGCGAGTCAACTGTGAAGTAGTGCACTGCACCCATACAAAATCGCACTAGAGTGCAGAGAATTCCGTGAGTGCAGTAAGAGCAATTTACTACACTGTACCCATATAAATGTGCTGTGAGTTGATTCGCCTTATGTGAATCTATTATAGTTAACCTTCTTCGGTCGCACTGGCGGTCCACGTACAGTTTTCAACATGTTAAATCGCTTTGAAAAATCTAAACAAATTCATGATCCTTCTAGAATGAGAGTCCACATTTATTTAAGTACAAAATTTTTTATATTTTTTACAATAAATCAACAATCAACAATTAAAAAATGCGCAATAGTAAAAAATAAATGATCATGGATTCTCATAATAGGCATCTTAATGTTCAAGAAAAACCGGGGTTTAATTAAAGTATCATATAATTATTTGATCACTTGAAAATGCATAATTTCAACGAGAATATACCATATTTATGAAAAATACATCGAAGATCATTTTCACCGCAAAAATGATATTACGAAAAAAAACATGTTTTTGACAGCTTTTATATAAATTAGAACAAAGAATAGAGTGTGAAAATGCTCAAATATCAACCGGCGTTAGTAGTGTGTGATAATACATATTGAGTGGTGCGAGTGATAAACGAGTAAATTAAATTTTTTTTTATATGGTTTCTCACAGTGACTAATACACCTAAAGGTTAATATTATTTGTATCTTCGTATCAGCAAAACAAGCAGGCTTTCTTGAGAGAAATTTAGCAGGTTTTGACAAAGAATCACCCCACTCTTGAATTTGAACTTAAACTTTCACGCCGCATACAGGCGAAATTTCAAGAAATTGTGGACAAAATATACTTTATTCTAGTCTAAAGGAAATTTTTACATTTTTTGTAGTGAAAAGATTGTGTATACATAAATCTATAAAAATTTATTTTTATAGTACCTACTGGCGAAAAATACGTGAAATCACATATCCTTTATCCTTTAAATGGGACCGGAAGTTGTGTTTGCACATCATTTTTTGGTGTTGTTGTTATTTTTTATGAGGTTTCAAATATTCCAAAATTTCATACACTTAGTGTTGTATATCGACTAATTATCAGAAAATTATAAAATTGGGCTCATTTTAAAGATACATGAATAGGAATTATAAAATAATTATAAAAATTGTACCATCTTTATTTTTCAAAATGGCCGCCGAAAAAAAATCAGCGCAACATATCGTTTCGATTTCTTGCAAAATACATTTAAGTATGACAATTTACACATTTTTTATACTTATGTTAATAGTATATTGTATAACAAGTGAAGAAAACGAATCATTGCAATACGAAAGTGAAAATTGCAGCCTGAGCGATAGCGATTTATTTTAAAATACAACAACAATAGTAGATTGTTCTACAAGTAAAGAAAACTGATAGTTTTCCAGCGAGTGTAATTGTTTAATTCACGAGCGAGCGCTAGTGAGCGAGTGGATTAACAATTAAACGAGCATGGAAAACCACTACTCTTACGTGTCGGACATGCTATTTTTTCGTGTATTTGATGACAAATCAGGTAAAAATAAAAAAGGTGGACCCAGTTTGGATCAAAGTATGTATCCTTAGCGTGTACATAACAATCGCAGTAAGCAAATAAATAAACTCAAAAATTCAAAAATCATTTTGGAGAAAAAGCGTTTCTATGAAGAAAAGTGTTTATAGTGAAGAAATGTGTTGCTAAGGAGAAAAGTAGCAGTTTTATTTACTGTTTTCAGCCAAGAAATGACGCTCTTTGCCATTAAGTACACGAAAATAGTAGATTGTTCTACAAGTAAAGAAAAGTGATAGTTTTCCAGCGAGTGTAATTGTTTAATTCACGAGCGAGCGCTAATGAGCAAGTGGATTAACAATTTAACGAGCATGGAAAACCACTTTTCTTCCCAAGTAACAATTTTTAAAGCTGCGAGCAACAAGGAGCTCTATTACAGTTCTAAAAGTGATAAAATGAGTCTAACGGCTCCACAAGAATTTTTTTTTATATTCGTATAGTTTTACGCTAAATGTAAGCTGCTCTAATTCATTGTTTCTTTATGGTTATAGCTCTATTTGGTTGTAGAGCATTTAGCTTTATTAGTAAGCTCTATAACCACAATTAGAGCTAAACCATCTTCTCATATAGAGGCGGGTATGTCATAGAATAAAATGTTTCTAAGAGCCTAATTTTTCCTGTTTAAGAGCTGTATTAAAACACATTTAGAGCTTATTGATTATATATTAGTTTGCTGTAATAGAACATAATTTTACACTGTTTTAGTGCTCATCGGTAATAAACAAACTGGTAGTTTCCTAATATACAGCTGTCTTATATAACTTATACCCTTTTAGAGCAGGAAAAATATGTTTAGTGCATTATAAAGCATTTCTTTCTTTTTGTTTTTTCTTAATTTTAATATGTCACATTGGTACGTGTGACGCAGAAGAGGTAGTAAACGAAAATGAATGCCGCTAATTTGCTCTATTACAGTGGTCAAAAAGACTGTTAGCAATTTTAAATTTTTTATAGAACTAACTCCTGTATTAAAGTATCGATTTCTTATGTAATTCAGCTAATGTCTCTACCATAGAAAAATATTTCAAATATAACGCTACTCGCTCTATAAACTTCAAACAAGGATAAAATTATTATCTTTAAGAGCGCCAAGCTGTACAATAAAATATTTAGAGAGAGAGAATGCTCTAAATTAGTATGTAACAATAACATAAAATCGTACATTTTTGACTAATAAAAAATTTGTAACTTGTCGGCCATGTACAAATAATATTTTTAGCTATTAACATTTGGACCAATTATTACAATGTAGAGCCGCAAAATACAGCGGTTTCCACAAGATTAGGTTAAAGCAACTAAACCAATTTTTAAGAAAACATATAATTTAACTTTTCATGAAAATATAACTTTTTTGTTGCTTTCAATAAATACTTATTTAGATTTTAAATGTTACAGATTTGAGTGGCCAATTTATAATTTAGTAGGTATCGTACTAGCTTTCACCATAAAAATAAAACTGCATAGATATTTCAGTATTTACAAACCACAAATAGTAAATAAATATTGATATTTATGTTCGAGTTTTATTCAATCGAAACAATTTTAGAAAAATGTTAGAAGTAAAATCAAATGTCTATATTCGGAATAATTTGTTTGCGTCGAAATTGTTAATTTTGTTATTGCTATTCAATAATACGAAGTTTGCCAGCAATTTTTTGTTTTAAATGATGTTACATGATTCACAATTAAAGCAATTAGCTTCCAAAATCTAAAATTTTATATAGCTGTGCGCTCTATTATAAACGTAAGAGTAGCTCTTATTTAAGTACCTTATAGAGCGTAGGTACGTTATAAAAGCGATAGAAACTATACTTATCGAGCAAAAATCTAGCTCTAAGAGCGCAACTTTTGCTTTAAAGAAGCTTCATAAAAGTTCTAGCAGCGCTTCTAAAGCAAAAATGAGAGCTTGTGGCTCTATAAAGTAGCTCTAAAGGCGCTCTTAAAGCATATCTAGAGCAAAATTGTTACTTGGGTTACGTGTCGGACATGCTATTTTTTCGTGTATTTGACGACAAACCAGGTAAAAATAGAAAAGGTAGATCCAGTTAGGATCAAAGTTTGTATGCATAGCGTGTACATAACAATCGCAGCAAGCAAATAAATAAAAGTCAAAAATTCAAAAATCATTTGGAAAAAAGCGTTTCTATGAAGAAAAGTGTTTTTCTCAAATCGGATAAAATACGTCAGTTTTCTGGTTTGTTATCTGTCAGCAAAATGAAGTATTCCACGACACTACATCGTTGCTAGGCAACTTACTAAAAACAGTACTGGAAAGTATTCCTTGCCTAGGCAGAGAATACTTTCTAGTACTGATTATCATCTGTTTTTAAGAAATACATGATATAATGTATAATCGCACTCGATTGTTATAATTCTAAGGTAACTTTGATAGTGAAATCTATTGAAAATATAAATTGGAAAATTTTGCGTATTTTAAAGAATATAATGAATAAAATGGATAATCTGATATACTGCCGATTAGAGAAAAAATCGTATGTGCAACTCGTGGAAAAACTATAATTCCCGGACTCTTATGGTTGCTGGAACTCGGCTGACGCCTCGTCCCAGCAACTTCCATACTCGTCCGGGAATATATCGTTTTTCCTACACGTTACACAATATACTATTATAGTGAAAAAATGTGTTGCTAAGGAGAAAAGTAGCAGTTTTCTTTATTGTTTTCAGCCAAGAAATGACGGTCTTTGCCATTAAGTACACGAAAAACGTATTTTCCATAAATGTTTTGTTTGATAGTGCTACACATTCAAAACATAAATATCTAAAAATTAAAGCATGACTTCCAAAAAATGTGATTTGATGGATTTTTCACCTACTATTTTCACGTGTGAATCCAAAATAATTTTAATTAAATATTTGTCAACATTTCATATTGTTTGAAAATAATTTGAAACCCTATAAAAAGCTCATTGAAAACAAGAAATACTATTACTTCGGTCTAAAAAGGCCAAAGAATTGGAATCCTGTCAAAAATGACGAAAATTTTGGTTGGTCCAAGACCACTTTTCTCGACGTTTTAATAGTCCCTGAGTCTGAAAAAGCAACAAAAAAAAAAATGTCCGTCCGTCCGTCTGGATGTCTGTAACAGTGGTATCTAGAGAACGGCTTGTCCGATTTGGAATTTTTTTCACCAATCTGTTTCTATGGTTAAGGCGGAGATTTATAAAGCTTTTGGAGGCTGTACGTCAAGAGGGTCGGATACCTGCCATACGAATTGATACCTGCTTTTATAAATATTTACGATTTTTGTATACTATATGCTGGTTTGATTATTGAATTGCGCATTGAATTTGGAATTGATTTGTAGGTTACGTTAGGAGTCAATTTGAGGGTTGAGTTGAAGTAGAGTTGGAGTTGAGTTGGGGTTGGATTAGGATGTAGTGAGTAGTTAACAAATGCTTATTACATAGATGGAACTAGCCTATTTATCAGCCGATTATTATGAAATTCGACATGTGTGTTGTAAATGGGATTCTAAAATGATTTTTGGATGTAGTTCTGGAATATGGATAAGAATGATGGAACTTGACTATTTCTCATCACATGTGCGTTGAAAATAGGATTCTAAAACTGTTTTGGATGAAGTTCTGCAATATGGCCAGTATTATGGAACTTGTCTATTTCTCAACCGATTATGATGAAAATCGACATGTGTGCTGAAAATGGGATACTAAAAGGAGTCTTGGATGAAGTTCTGCAATATGGCCAAGTATGATGGAACTTGCCCATTTCTCAACCGATTAAGATGAAATTCGTCATATGTATGTATTGGAAATGGAATTCTAAAATGATTTTTGGACGAAGTTCTGGATGAAGTTCTGGAATTTAGCTAAGTATGATGGAACTTGCCCATTTCTCAACCGATTATGATGGTCTTCGACATGTGTATTGGAAATGGGATACTAAAAGGAGTTTTGGATGAAGTTCTGAAATATGGCCAAGTATGATGGAACTTGCCTATTTCTCAACCGATTATGATGAAATTCGACATGTGTGTTGGAAATGGGGTTCTAAAATATTTTTTGGATGAATTTTTGGGATTCTAAAATAATTTCTGGATGAAGTTCCAGAATATGGCCAAGTATGATGGAACTTGCCTATGTCTCAACCGATTATGATGAAATTCGACATGTGTGTTGGAAATGGGATTCTAAAATGAGTTTTGGATGAAGTTCTGGAATTTAGCTAAGTATGAGGGAACTTGCCCATTTCTCAACCGATTATGATGGTCTTCGACATGTGTGTTGGAAATGGGATTCTAAAATGATTTCTGGATGAAGTTCCGGAATATGGCCAAGTATGATGGAACTTGCCTATTTCTCAACCGATTATGATGAAATTCGACATGTGTGTTGGAAATGGGATTCTGAAATGAGTTCTGGATTCCATAACCGGGTATGATCAAATTTGAAATGTGTGTTGGGAATGGAATTCTAAAATAATTTTTGGATAAAGCTCTGAAATATGGCCAAATAGGATGGAACTTGTCTATTTCTTAAACGATTATGATGAAATTTGATATGTGTGTTAGAAGCGGGATTATAAACTGATTTTTGGATAAAGCTCTGGAATATGGCTATGTAGGATGGAACTTGGTTATTCCTTACCCGATTATTATGGGATTTGACATGTACGTTGTAAATGGGATTCTAAAATGATTTTTGGAAGAAGTTCTAGAATATGGTCAGTTACAGGGTTAGAAATATCAGTATAATTTGGATGCTATTTTCGGTTAAAATTCTAGAATACGATTTTTCTTGTTAAATTTGATGCCTGTATCCATGTTACTGAAGCTTTTGACCTGTTTGGCTGTTGTTGTATAAGTAAATATGTATTGGTTAAAATAGAAATCAATACTGTCAAAACAGTCTTACGAACTTTATAACACAGGTGAATGCTATCCCCATTGAAGACACCAAAGACCGAAGTTCTGATCACCTAGTGAGGTTTCAGCCCTTCATATTTATTTATTTGAAGTTATAAATTGAAAAATTACAAATAATTCTAAAGTAAAACTTTTTTTTAATCGGAATCACTAAATTCTCCGTCAGATAATTTCCAAACACATTCATCTACCTCATTTTTACAGATTAAAGTGTCTACATACTCATTATTACAAGTGATTTAACGTTAATTTAAAAAATTTTCTTTTTTTGTTATCGAGTTACTAACAAGATTCAAAAAATCACCAAAATTGAAAATTATTAAAAACTAATTATTTCAAAATTTTATATATTCTTCTAGCTTTGAAAACCCGTTAAGAAAACTAAAATCTTTGACCGCTTTCCGAAAATATGATCAAAAAGGTAATATTCAAAACTCCTTGAAAATGAGAAAACTTTCAGAGAGCGTAAACTCGAGAGTGAAAGATAGAAAAAAAATGTTTTCTACAAAAATTTATTTTTTTTACTTAGAAATCGAATAAATTTAGTTTGAACAATTTTTGAGACATCGTGTAGTGTAAAATTCGATCAAATTGGTAGAGCGCTGGGTTCATATGAAAAATATGATTATTTTACAGAACTTAAGTGATCCTTTTTGATGTGAAAACATCTTTAGCGGGGGTAAGTCAAAAATTTCATGTAAAAAAAGGAACGGAAAATCCGGTACGACCGAAATTCCAAATTATATACGAGAAAAACGAACACAAAATACACCGAACTTGCATACATATAATTCGAATTACAATTTCCGTCAAATTAAAATAAAAAGGCACAAAAAGTATGCATGTGTAGTGTAAGTTATTCAAAAAAACTAAAATGGAAGTACGTTAAACAAAGACAAATGCACCCATACTTTAAATATTAAATATTTTATACATCTTAGCGAGCTGTGAAATAACACTTTTATACTACTATCAAAACCAACACAAATGTCTTATACAAGCCATATTATTGCCATACAAACACAAAATAAAACCTACTATTTCTGTAAGTATTAGCGTCATAATACAGGATAATCTTTACATACTTTGATTTTAAATTGTAGTTTGTATCAAAACCAGTATAAAATATCACTAACACTTACAGAAAATAGTAGGTTTTGGATTTAATAAGATGCGTGCGTCACGGAAATAATATGGCTTGTATAAAACATTTGTGTTGGTTTTGCTACTATACATAATAAAATAATAATTTTGAAATTGTTTAATCGGTGTGCTATGTTTAGTATTGCTCATGCTGCTGCTGAGTTTGGTTATGCTTATGCGGGGCATATAGGAAACAGAAACTGTTATAGTGGTAAACAGATTCGAATGCAATTTTTTAAAGATACGCACAAGGAAGAAGCCGCAGCTTCTCAACTGTTATGATTTTACAGTCAAAATAGCGCCTTTGTCTAATAGAACCGCCCTAATTCATTTAGTTCAAATCAATCATATCAGCGATGCCGCACTTTGCTTTGTTCACCTGGTTTGCCGTGATTATTCACAAAAGTCGAAATATGGAATCTGCAACAATTGCGATGTATGAGTAATGATGAACTTTAAAGCATTCAGGATAGGTTTAGATGATTAACTTAACAGAACTGTACTTTGCTCAATCTCACCAAGCCATCGCTATACTGAAATGTACTCGGTTATAAATTTCAATTTTAAATTAAACAATTACAGAGCATCCACAATGCAAAAACTTTTTACTTTTGACTTACAGGTTTGTACGAATTTCCAACATAACGAACAAAAATTTTTTTTCGTTATGTTAGAAATTCATGCAAACCTGTAAGTCAAAAGTAAAAAGTTTTTCATTGTGAATGCTCTGTAAATGTCGGTAAGGTTCGTCCTCCAAATCCAAAATAGAATAACTTATTGACATTTTAAACCAAAATTGGACCTACCGTAATTTAAATACTGAGCGAACAGTTCTCATGCCCATCGAAAAGACTTGAAATGATTCAATAGTTGAAGGTTTTCACATAAATCTTTTGCGAGTTGAGCGTGAACTCGCCCGTTGTTTTTTTATCAAGGTTTGTCACCCCCGGGTACAGTAAGTAAAGCTTTTCTTAGCAACTTGAGGGTCTCAAGCTCGTTTTTTTGTATTTAATTCCCGATAGATCCCGATGGTGGCAAGAAGAAATTTATGACGCTGGTTGTGATTGTAAACAGAGTGTAGGAAGAGTAAAAAAATAATGGTGATGTTGACAATTTTATTTAGTGATTATATGGCATTGGATCATTCGCACGTAGAAATATTGATAATCATGTTAGTAGCGCAGTTTAGGGATCCTGCTTCTCTGGTTGGGGGCCGTAGATTTGTTGTTAACCCCATAAAGAAGCCCAACATACAATGCCGTGTGGCCGCAAAGGCTGTTATTTGTGGCGCAGTTCTACATTAACAAAAAAGAATTGAGGATGAAATAAAAAAAAAACCTTAACTGAGGAGTGTCTGATCAAAAGTAGCTATGTATTTACATTTTCCAACATGTAATTATTTTTTTTCTATAATTTTTTTTCGATATCAGAATGGACCAAAAGTGACTATTTCTCTATCAAAAATGTCCCTAAAATCAGAAACAGTCAAAGCAAGCTATAAAAAAGTAATCTTTAAATGTGCGTTTAAAACAGCCAGATGCCAGATCATTACAAAATATTTTTCGAATAACGTAAATAGCCACTTTTGATCAGACACTCCTCAACTGATTTGTCACAAAATAAGCACCAAATTATTTAGATAAATAAATAAAATAAAATTATCAGAAGTACTGCTTTAGGAATAATTAAAGACTTAAAGGAATTATTTAATTTTTTTTCGGTTAATACTTGGTGGCACAAGGTTATTAATATTCACTTCGAAATAAGAGAAAAATTGTACTTAAAAGGTAGTATGTTTTATGGAAAATGTTACTGTTGTCAGTATTTATATTTTTTTATTCAGTCCATCCCTTATTATTACCAAGGCGTTATCAATGCTGGGATGTTTAAAAAGATCGGCTAACGAATTCAAAAGATTTAGCACTCTCGCCATTTTATACACTAGTTTCGTTCGCTCGTTCTTGAATATAGAGCAATAGTTTGGCAACTTTATCAGCAAGTTCATATTGAGTCTTGAACAAGTACAAAAAAATTCACTTTGTTTGCTTTTAAAAAAATGAATTGGCTTAATGACTCAAATTTTCCATATTAGTGGAGCATTTTCATATTGCTGAAGCATTTTCAGATCATTTTGAAAGAGTATTTCAACCAAATCCATCAGAAATTAGGGAGGAAGAGAATAACATCATTCAAAGCTTTTAAAATCGTCATTGCACAAAAATCATATTATTGCGAAGTTCTCTTTCTATAACAACAGTGGTACAGAGAGAGTTAAATTCTAAAAGGCGCCAGGATGCGACCTTATCACAGCAAAAGTCTTTGAAAGGGTTGGCAGATAAGATAATTCGATTTCTAACCTACTTATTCAACGCAATACTTAGAACTAGATATTTCCTAATACAATAGAAGGTTTTACAAGTAATATTAATACCAAACCCAGACAAGCCTACAAAAGAAGTTATGTCGTACTGTACAGACCTACGAGCTTGCTACCAATTATGTCTAATTTATTTGAAAAATTATTATTTGAGCGTCTAAAGCCTATATTGCTGGAGAAGAAGCCGATTCTGGACTATCAATTTGGATTTAGGCCAATGTGAATGCACTCCATAATAGAACAAGTGCTCTATTCATGGACAAAGTACACGCTTTTGATACGATTGTGGCGTGTGGGGTTACAACACAAAATTAAGCAACGTATTACAGATGATTTCTACAGAATATTAACATCGTAGATTCGTAGCTAAAGGCCAGATATTTTATAAAACATCAGGATGCGTATACAAATGTCTGTTCCGTTAAAACTGGAAAACCACAGGGCAGCGTGCTGGGATCAGAATTATATCTGCTATATACCGCAGATAAACCTACAAGCAATCAAGTTACATTTGTAGGCGATACGGCAGTACCCTCATTACATGGAGACCCCAGCAAAGCGACAGAAGTTTTGTAGGAGGTTAATAACAGACTTTAAGTATTGATGAAAAAATGACGAATTAAAGTTAATGAAGCTAAATCTTATCATGTAACCTTTACAAAGCAAAAGGATACTTGTTCACAAATACAAATGAATAACCAGGATGTGCTTCACACTGAGTTTGTAAAATATTTAGGTATACCCCTTGGCAAACATCTAAGATGGAGTATACATATGGACAAAAAAAAACAATTGGGAATGAAAGTGATACGAATGTATTGGCTCATATGCAGAAATTCAAGTTTATGCGACCTATAAATTCTAACAGCATGGGAAGAAATTAGAGATTCCAGTGTCAGGTATCACTCAAGATTAAAAATTCATCCAAACGAACTGGTGCACAAACTTCTCACTACCACAACGAGGATTAAAAAACCCAAAATTTTTGATTTGCCAAATAGGTCTTAGATATATCGAAAATATTATTTTTTTAAATCCTAATAAATCGAATCAATAATAGTCACTAATAGTTAAATTTACGTGTTGTGTCAATTTATACTAATTATAGTGTAAGTGAGATAATATCAATAGATAAAATACGCCGATTCTGACAATGTAAATAAAACAAAAAATTTACTGAATTCAGTTTTAAGAGATATACCATACTTATCACAAAACATTTTATGACGTTTAAACAAAACAATACATATCACATTATTATATGACATGTTTGGCAAAAATCCATTTTAGCATTATTCTATTTTTAATACGCAATGTGTTACCCAAATTACATCCTATCAAAGAAAATATTGATTGCCATACAATATAATATACACATAACATAAAGCTATAGATGAATAAAATTTTTAAGACGCCAAATTTCTTGTCTGAATATCGGATTTTTTATCGGTCAGTTCTGTACATATTTAACTTTAAATTAACAATTAAAACGATAATATCAGCAAATTAAAGTTCCATTAAAATTATTATCTAACCAAACTTAGAAAATATTATGTATTGTCACATTACGATAATGTAAATAAAAGAATGGGTAATAACGTAAAGCGTCTTTAATTAACTTCGGAGCTACAACAACAAATACCAGCTTGTTATTTGATACGATAAATAATAATAATGATTATTGTCTTTCTTTTTGTCTAAAAAAAAAACTCAGAAGAAGAAAAATATCATATTAAAATCAATATCTCTAACAATGTAAACGAGACATAATTTTCCACATCTTTTTCACTTTTATTCTGCATTATTTTCCTTTTCCCTATAAAGATGGAAAAGAATTGAGAAGAAACCATTTTTATTTTAGTCTCTTTTTTAAAATTAAACAAAACGAAATCCGGAATGTTTCTTAGATTGTTGAAAAAAAAACGAATAAATGTAATTTTTCGTCGAATTTCAACATTAGAATTATGTACCGTATTTTATCATATAATATCAATAAAATCACTTTTATAAAATTGAGAATAAAAAAACAAACCATCAACCTATTCCACACGAATAATCTATATCTGCTTTTTATATACATAGCTTAGCGCTAAATATAATATTTCATGAGGAACTTGGTTTTAAATCCCTTAAATAAGGATACAAATTCATCATTCAATTTGATAAAAAATTTACAAATCATTAAATGATTGAAAGATCTTTACACCAAAACAAATCATTGTGGTGTTAAAATATATTTTCTTATTCGATGAGAAATAACATCCTTAAACCATTTTAGGAAATAATATTTTCTATTTTCCTTTTTCTCTATAATCATTCTTTTATGCATTCGTCGAACAACTGATGATGATAAACACAATTATACAAAATGTAGCAAGCCTTTTCAAATATTTATCCAATTTTAAACATTTAATTTTACAAATGGAATTTTCAATATTTTAGAGAAAACATTAAAAACGAATTAAAAAAAAAAAACGAAAGTTAATTTTGTGATATAAAAATCAATGATCAAAGTTAGATTTTATTTGCATTTTTTTTTATTGATTATTTTCATTTTTTCCCTAAACTTGTCAACCGTATTTCCCCTTATGCCAACTTTATATCTGAATGATATAAGGTAGATTGCGACTGCCTGGTGGGTGAATGAATTTTATTAAAATAACTTTGATAATTAGGAAAAAAGGATATTTTTATTATAATTCATGTTTTTTATTTTTAAAATTTACTTGAGTTCCTTCTAGGAAGGTAGGTTGTAGTTGTAGGTACTCGTCTATTCTATGTATATAATATTGTGTTACCGTAGTGTTGGTAGTTTTTCTTCAAAATTTTATTATGCAATCGTAAATTTTATTTTATTTTAAGACGATTTTATTTTTAGTTCAGGAAATAAAAACATTTTGTTTTAAGAAGAATTTTCCATATGAATAAAAAATAAAAACTTAAATGTCAGCATCACGACCTCGAAGAATGATAATATTGATTTACGCCTAAATTGATGAATGAATGCTTATCAGAAAAACTAACTTAATACTTAAACCATAGACATTTATACTAGATTTCTCATTTCATAGTAACTAAAGGAAAAAAACAAAAACTTCTGATAATTCCAATGTATCGTTGTGTTGTGTATTTTATAAGGCAATAATTTTAGAATGCGTTGCAAATATAATACGTATATGCAATACACCGATAATATTTGAATGGAAAATATTTGTTTTTATTTTCTGTTTTTAGTCAAATGAGAGATCTATTATGATTGTCTATGCTTAAACTATCGAACATTGTAGTGTATAAATAAGTAAGAAACAGATAAAATTTAATTGTAAGAGATGTTTCTATAAGGTAATGTGACTTTTTGTGTAAGTTTTAAAATTATTCTGCCCCGTCAAAGGACAAACTTTGAAAATTTTCTAACCTACCTTGTACAAGATTTTTTTTTTCCATTTGCTATATATGTATGTATTAATTTGTAGTAATAAAATAAAATAAAATCGCGATACACTGAGAAAAAACATGCTGAAATTAAATGAAAATGTATTAAATTTAAATAATTTTAAATGTAAAACACAACCGAACTTAAATATTTTTAATATAAAAATGAATATTTTTAAAATGATCTTAAAATAATAAAATTAATCTAAAATGAAAAGCGTTCGCTTTAAGAAAAATAATGAAATAATGGTATTGTAATAAGTTTACAATACCATTACTTTCTTTTATAAGTTTGGTTTTATACTTTGACTTCTTACAATACAATTATTTTCTTTTGCCAATTTTTTAGCTTATATACCATTTACATGGTCACAATTTTACTAGTGTCAAAAACCTCATTTGACTTAATTTATAATTTTGCCTAATTTCATATTGTAATATTGTGCTCTAAAAAATAAAATTTGATTTGTTCACAAATTTTTCCAATAAAAGAATTCGCTTTGTAAGCAGTTTATATTGAAAGTTTTTTAACATACGAGATAATTTTGTATGCCTACTGTAATTTGTTTTCTTAATTCCCCTAAATGTCTGTTAATTCTACATATTTGTTTATTTTATTATTTGTGGATTATATTTTGTAAATTTATGTGAGTACGTTTGTTTTTATACGGGTTAATTTTGTTGTTGGGAATTCCATTAGAGACTACTCACACCAAACGCGAACTGCGAGTTGTGAATAAATTCCAAACACGAATTCGCTAATTTGATTCACACTAAACGCGAGCGAATTTAGATGTCAAAATCAATGCCATCCGTATGATCAATTATTTGTAATTTTTTCAAAACCTGTTTTTTACATTATTCGTTTTGACAAAGTTTATAATACATAATTCGATATAAATTATATTATTTTAATCTTTAAAAATCATTTTGATCGCATTTGAAATGATTTTTAAAAAATTACTCGTACGAATTTTTCTTATTTTAAAGAATTTTTGGCGCTCAATTTAGTTTATTTTGAATAAAGTAATCGTAATTATATTATAAATCGAAAAATCGATTGTGTTTAACTGTATTTTATGTCAAAATTTTCTGAAAAATGGTTACTCGCAATTCGCTACTCGCGCTTGGTGTGAACAATCCCCTAGAGACTACTCACACCAAACGCGAACTGCGAGTTGCGAATAAATTCCAAACACGAATTCGCAAATTTGATTGACACTAAACACGAGCGAATTTAAATGTCAAAATCAATACCATCCATGATCAAATATTTGTAATAATATCACAGATAAGAATAGACAGATGGCGATCTTGTATGGGCCATATTTACATTCTAAATTTCAATACCAAATTCTAATCTAATCCTTTTAGAGCAGGACGTATATATTACAAAATAAATTTTTTTTTGAAGTTGGTTTATGTTTGCTTTGATATAATCAAAATAGCCATGCCATGTTTGCTTTGATATAATCAAAATAGCCATACGTAAAAAAAGATAAAAAGAGACAGAAATGTACGTCCTGCTCTAAAAGGATTCGATTGGAATTTGGTATTGAAATTTTGGAATGTAAATATAGCCCATACAAGATCCACATCTGTCTATACTTATCTGTGATAATACGGTAATATTTTCCAAAACCTGTTTTTGAAGTGAAACTTCTTTAGTACCGGGGTGATCTTTAAAATCGATGAAACAAAACAAAAATTACAAGCAAAAAATGAAGAAGCGATATGAAACGAAAAAAGCGACAGTATTTCTTTTATTTTTGAATTGAAATTTTTTTAGGCAGGGTATGATTCGAAAAAAAAACAAAAGAATATTGAAACGAAATTGAATGAATTTGCAAGCAATACAAAAACAACATTTACGAACAGTCGAATCAATGCCTCCTAGATTTATAGTATATTGAGGTATTGATTGCAATTTACAAGTAGGTATATTATATAAAACAAGTACAAAAATTGTGTTTGTAAATAATTTGCTTGTACACAAATATCTCAGACTTAATGTTTTTGTACTATTCCTACATCTAGGCGGTTGTTATGTTAAATAACTTATTTTAAATTTACAATAAATAGAGAAGTGAAGTTTATAAAACTTAAATTTGTATAGATACATGTTTAAAGGATCATGCAATGAGCGTTGGCAAATTAAGATTAAATTTAATACTGTTAAACTAAATACAAAATGTATTTCTTTTTCTCGGGCAATTCAAAAATGAAACAATTGGTTTATGCTAGCTACAAAATGAGACATGGAAATTATACTCTGCGATAGTTTCAAATGACATGAGAAAATTGCACCTCTGCATCAATCGCTGGTTGCATTACTTTAGGTAAATTATTTAGTATTCTGAATTTCACTTGAAGAAAAAGTTTTTAAGCAAAATTCACTTTAAAATATAAACCGAACAATACACCATCACAATTTCGCTTGCGTTCTCAAGCTAAAATTTCGCTTTAATATCAGCATTAGTAAATAATATTGCTTTTGTTTATCGTGCGTCTATAGGTAGATGGTATCGAGTTGTGATAATACTGTTTTACCAGATCATGGAGTAACAGAGATTGAGAAAAATAACTAGATAATGTAGAATGTGCAATTATCTATGTAATTTGGATGTATCTCAGCTCTGACTTTGTATAATACTCCTATAACACTATAAGGATCAATTGACTATTTCTTCAATTCTTGCTGCGGAAAAGCTACACATTTTGCTGCATATGCCAGCCGGACCATTGAATGATAAATTATAGTAATTACAAATTTACAGCTTAAAAAGTTTCACTTCTGTCGCGCGTAGAGGCTACACACATTGTTTTTTTATATTATTCGGTTTAAAAAAGTGTATAATTCATAATTCGATATAAATAATATTATTTTAATCTTGAAAAATCATTTTGATCGTATTTAAAATGATTTATAAAAAAATATTCGTACGAATGTCAATTCTCGGTGTTACCACTTGGAAACTTGAAATTAAAAATATGGAAACTTGAAAATATGTACCAACTTAGTACATTCTACTATTTGTCAGTACCAAAAAAAACAATCATAAGAAAGCAAAAATATAAAATCATTTTAAGGTTTTTATTTGCAAAAATCACAATTATTTTCGTAGTACATATCACAAATATAATCAGTTTTGATTCATCAGTTGAAACATATAACAAATGAAACGAAATATGGCTCAAAAGCAGCGCCTTTAAATTTAAATTTCGCAGCAAATTTCCCCAAATCTTCTTTCGGTATATATCTGTATCCATATTTTCTTTAACTAATGTTCTATTAAACATCATATTACTAATTGTATTATTGTCAAGATGATCTGTTTTCTTATTTTTTATTAAATTTAATGTGAAGGCCCTTTCCGCTGCTGCATTGCTGTGCGGCAACGACAGCAGTGTAGTGTTAGGATATAGTCGGCTAATTCTGTACAAATAGGAAATTCTAAATAATTTTTTAAATTTTTAACTTTGATCCAATTTTGAACAGCGTCATCAGAATTCATGTGTGTCAACAAATTTTTATTTCCAATTAAGCTTCGCCACTGTTCATTTAAAAGGATAATTATTTAACAACGGTCAAATTGATGGCATAGTTCCGGCTACAATTTCAGCTACATTTCAAAATTTTAGAATTTCCGATTTGCTGTCATTAAGTTGGAAACGTTTTTTTATTTGGCAGCAAAGCTCCATATAAAAAGAAATAATATCGTTTTTAACGGTTCCGATTTTAAATTTGTTCTCTGCTAAAAATGTTTCCTCAAATGAAAAAAACATTGAGGTAATTTGGAGATGTTTGTTAGTATCTCTACCATCAACTTTTAGATCAATGTTGTCCAAAACGATGAAATTTTTTAAAATTTCCAAATAAACACGTTTGATTGTTTAATAAACGTTTTGCATTTCGGCTTTTTTAGACTGAAAAATTTTGTTAACATCGTTCACAATTTTTAAAATAAATGATAAAAACAGCAAATATAATTTAAATTCGCCGTTCGTAAGGAGTTCGAGGATATCATGGGCAGAATCAGTCTTATCCTTTACTTTTGCTGTGTGCCTCAGAAGACTTTTCAAACTAAACTTTTGTGTGACCCAGTAATTCATGCAATATTTAAATAGATGTCACTAGGTTAAAAGTATGCAATTGTGCCTTATACCCAACTAAACTTTTTAAATGTCATTCAAATTTCATAAACAACTAGATCCAAAATATTTTAAATAATTTGTCAAGGTTTGTTACAGAAATATTTTTATTTTATTTGTAAGTAATACGAAACCATAGACATTCATACTAGATTTCTCATTTAATAGTAACTAAAGGGAAAAAACAAAAACTTCTGATAATTCCAATGTATCGTTGTGTTGTGTATTTTATAAGGCAATGATTTTAGAATGCGTTGCAAATATAATACGTATATGCAATACACCGATAATATTTGAATGGAAAATTTTTGTTTTTATTTTCTGTTTTTAGTCAAATGAGAGATCTATTATGATTGTCTATGACGAAACTATACAAAGCTGAAATTTACAAGCATATACAGTAGTTTCACCTATAACGACCACCAATGGACCGATTAAATTTCGTCGTTATATCCCTAATGTCATTATATCCATAGTCGCTATAAATGAAATCTACTGTATTTGCTAATAGTAGTGGTTATACCCGCGAACACTTAAGAGTGTCTGCTAATTCGCTTAATAAAATATGCGGTCTATTCGTCCAACATCAAACTTTTAAAGGTTTCAAATTTTCAATAAAATTCCGTGTTTCTGTGTTTCTATATTGGTTGGCCAGTGGGGCGAGCTGTAGGGTCACTGGTATAAGTTTCAATATATCAAGATATACTGTGGGAACAATTGTTCACAAAATTCTTGATGTTTGTGAAGCTTGATGTTTGCGACGATCGACCACTTCAATATTTTCGAAATCGTTAAGTGCTATCGATGGACGACACATAAAAATGAGTTCCCTTTGTTTTTCAATTACATTTACAATACATACTACGCATACTACATGGTTTAAACAGCACACCCAACAAATTGAAAATTCGTCGAAAAGTAACCTCGTAAATTGACTTTTCATCTAGCATCTGTGAGGAAATAGCGAAAGCTTCAAAATTTGAAAAGTTTAGTTTGAAAAGTCTTCTGAGGCACACAGCATTTGAAGCAATACAAAATAAAATAATGCTTTAAGGCCTCCCATTGCTCTAAAATTCTTAAAACCACCGCCTCAAGTGAAAGCCAACGAGTTTTGCAAAATTTTAAAATTTTGTGATTTTGAATATTACGTTTAGTCGTTTGGGACTGTGTGAAAACTGATTATAAACGTTTCTAATGTTTCTTTCGATAGCCTCGGGAAAATGTTTTAAGGCGGCGTTTACGCAAAGAGAAATGGAGTGGCATGTACAGCCCAAAAAGAAAACATCTTTTTATACTTCTTTAATGTTCGCATTTACACCATTAAAATTACCTGCCATAACTGACGTGTTATGACTGGCGACGCCTATTAAATTTTCAAAATTTATATTAAATTTATGAAAATGTACTTTCAATAAATCGAAAATTTCTGTCGCGGTAGACTTTTTTAATTTTATCAAGCCAAAAAATTATCAATAATTTTTTGAGATGTTGGATCGAAACATCTGCATATTATTGCCAGGCATTTTTCTGCCCTTAGATCGGTAGTTTCATCTATAATAAGTGAAAATTTTTGTTGTCGAAGAATTTTGCTGATTTTTTCTGCGGCATACGGCCCAATTATTGTGTTTACGTATTCTGTGGATTTCGTGCGACCACATTTTATTTGTTGCGCTTTTATTGAACTAAGCGAAATAGTTTGGATCAATTTTGGTAGTGAATACATAAGTTTATATGGTAAACCGTGTTAAAAAAACGAGCTTCTTGTATATGTAATTAAATAACACAAATTAAGTAGAAGTATTCAAAGAAATGTACCAAACTTAAAAGGTACGTACCGAAATTCTTGAGACGGAAAAATGTACCAAATTTGATACAATTGTATCAAAGTGGTAACACTGATTCTCGTACGAATAAAAATTATGTAGAACACGAGTGGACCGTAATTTTTTTTTTTAGCGAATGCACGACAAATCCATTGTGTTTAAGTGTATTTTATGTCAGCATTTTCTAAAAAATGGTTACTCGTAATTCGCTACTCGCGCTTGGTGTGAACAATCTCTTAAAATATGACTGAAATATGAGTTTATTGTATTGTTAATTAGGTCATTTGTGATTATTTTTTAATTAAAATATTTCACAACACTAGCCTTCACATAATCATTCACACAGGAAAGCCCTAGAGATCCTCATTCATACGACCATTCATATGGAGCGCCAAACCAATGGGATCACAGAGAGCCCGTTTATAGGTAATAATTAATAAATAATTTGAAATGTCCTTGTTCCAGGCGAAATTCGTCGATTTGTTAATTTTCAAAAAAAAATTGCAAGAACCCTACGGTTCAGATCAAATTGGCACTGCGTGATAAGAATTTCTCAATTAAAACCCTTTACAACTTTATAGTCTCTATATGAGCCAATCGAAGAGGTTCGTGCTATTTGTTATATTAGAGAATAAAGCGTGCGTAAATTATTATTATTATATTTTGTCACGAGACCTCGTCATGTTTTTTGAATTCCAATTTTTAATAATGATACACATTATTGTATAGGTATATGGAAAAACCGATCTAACGAAAACACAAAAAATGTGCAAAAACTGTCAAAGAAAACAATAGAGGTGTGGCCAAAACATGAATTTCTTTTACGATTTTTTTTTAGATATTTGCAATATACATTTTCTGGGCCATTGAATCTGCCACTTCCGGTCGGTTCTAGTACTGTATAACCTCTCAATTTATGAAAAAGCTTAAATGTGACATTTCAATTTGATTGGTTAAACCATCTGGGCTGTAGAGGTGACACGGAACGATATACATCACTTTGAAACCGAAAATTTAGGACTCAGGGTACCCAAAAACGGATAAACTCGCAATAATCAATTATTTTACTTACGTAAAAGGTAGTAAAAGTAAAACATTTAAATGATGGAGGCCGGGGAAAATATAAACTAAATATAACGCCCACCAAGGGACCAATGAAATTCCTTCGTTTTATCCTAATGTTATTAACAATCTTTTGAAGTGTGAAACACCCCAATCACATTGATGATTTAATTAACGAATAAAGTGCAATACAAATTTATTTTCAATGAACTATGCTTGGTGCTTGAGATGTAGTGTAAACAATCATATGTGGATTAATTCGAGTAGTGTTTGCATTTCTAACGGTAGCAACATACTTTTTAAATAATTGTACCGCCCCCACTTCTGTTTGTTCTTACAGTAACTGACAAAATGCCCTGAACTACAATAGAATATTTAATTTGATCAAACTATTCATATCTAACAATTCCTGTCAAATTATAAACAGTTTCATCAAAATTAAGAGTGGGTTCGGTCTGATTTATGTTTACTATCGGGCTGTTTTCAGTAGGGTATTCACTATATGCTTATTATTTTTCCAAGTCTCTGATTTCGAGGGTTCATTTTATTTTTGCAAACAGGGCAGTCTTGAGATGGAACTTGTTCTATACATTGGCTTAAATTCGAATAGCCAAAATCCAATAATAAAGCTGTATTTATTAGGAGAAAGTTTCGTTCTGGTTCGTCAAATGTTTTGCATATTGGCATTAGCTCAACGGTTAGGTTGGAAATACTTTTTAAAATATACCCTGCGACGTCTTGGATGTTGCAGTCACAATCATTTTGAACACCAAAAATATCAATTAGCATCGCTTTTCGTATGCTGCAAGCTGTAAGAAAGATTTAATGCATTTTTTAGTAAATGTTGTATTAATATTTTGACTCTATGTATTAGAGAATCAAAGGTACATGTGTTTGTATACTAATTGATGTTAAGTTTTGGGAGGTGCGTCTGATACCACCCTCCACTTATTGGACAGGGTTCAACGCCGCGCTATCAGAATAATACGGAATCCCAAACTTACTCAAGAACTAGACAGCTAACAGCATCGCAGAGATGTTGCAGCACTCTGCGTTTTTTACAGATACTTACATGGTAAATGTTCTGCAGAACTATCGGAGAAAATACCACCATTCGTTACAACAACAATAGTAACAAGCGGAACAACCAATGCACATAGGTTTTCGGTGAAGCTCTCGAAACTTCGAACTGAAGAAATCAAGCGCGAATTTTTATACAAAACATCAAAAAAGTGGAATTCGCTAATACGAGCTAATAGTAGCTATTAATCTTTACTTGCAGGATCGCGCATTGGGTGCCGAAGCTCTGACAGTTACAAAGAGCCAGGACCGTTAATAAGTCCACTCTGCACTCAATTAAAAAATCTATAAAAAAAAAATCACAAGTTTGGCACCATTTTGAAGCACTGGTAATGATGAATAAGTTGCATTAGTATATAATTGGCTTTTGGGCAGTAAAGTCTTTTTCATTATTTTACGGTGGCGCTGTGGATTAGTGAATTTATTATTCCTGTGGTGAATGTGTTCTAATTTCTTTTATGTTTTTTAAACTAAAGAATGAAGCATATTTATTTGTTGGTGTCGTTGGGTCTTTATTTTTACGTTTCCAAACGGATTCACTTAGTTGCGTATCGTTTACAGTTATGTCATAGGATTCGATTGGATGGGATGGGATAAATCGATGTTTATATGGTTTTTGGCTGTTTTTTTTTTTTTGGTACACTTGACAATATTTGTCGATGTATTGCCACATTTCGATCATGCACATTTCTTACAAATCGTCCGACTTTGGTTGGCAACGCACCAACGCTTGTAGATGTTTTAAATTTTCGCTTTATAGTGGCGAAGTAATTCTCTGCATGACTGTTGCTTTGCCGAACTCCATGATTAATAATAGCAGCCCACATAGGTAAATAAGTCATGTATTTTTTTATTATCAAGAATAGGAATTTAGGATTGTAAAAACTATTTAATCCACTATTTATTCGAGAATTTGTATCACCTGATTTAAACTCGTCTATAATTTTTGTCATATCTTGAAAATATGTAGACTGAATATAAATTGGTCTTGTGTTGTCTCTTTATGTGTCGCTATCATCATGATTTTCGGGACAAAGTTCAAAATCTATATCAGTTGGACATGTAGTAAAAAAATTTGTTATAGGATCTAACGCATGTTGTACGTTATTCGTTATGTATTTTGACATTAATATAACAGTAAGGAACTTCCATAATTCTTTGATGGTTTCTTAATTAAAGGTTATGAACAAAGATGCCAACATTTCTTTAATAATTATGCAAGCTGACGCATATCCAGAAAAATTTGCTTTATATCTTGAGCGATGTGTTAAGTGACAACAACATAAGTACACTTTAACAGTGGCATCTTTCAATTTAGAACTATTGCGATTAGTGACCAAATTATAAGTTGCTGTTAAATATTCAACTACATATACCCATGTTATTAAATGCATTTAATACTGAATTAATGTCTGCAAATGACTAGTCGATAACAACTGAGTCAAACACAGGCAATTTCTTAAAGTTAGCCGACGCTACATCAGTATCGGAAGTTTGAGCTGCTATTATAAGAGCGTAATATAAGATTGTTGGGCAGGGTTTATAAGGGCCCCGAATTAAACTGCCAATAGCATTCTAAATGTACTGAACCGTTTTTATTTTTAAGAATATCTCGCATTATTTCTAAAACATCGTTTTGCATTTCGCTGTACATCATTAAAATGAAAGGACGGCGCATTATGTTTTGAATATATTTATCATCCCGAAATTGCCTTTTCTTCCATTCCTCATCAATTTCAATGAAATCATCAGAATGATTATCATTCAACTGGAGTGCCTCGGACCATATTTAACACGTCATGCGATTTTGCATTTTGTATGTTCTTCGGTTTTCAAACAAAGTCTATATCTTCGTCAAATATTAAGCTTTCAGAAATGCTCCACATGCTCTTTAAATGATTTTTTTTACAACATCCCGATCGTAACCTGACGTAAACTAAATAGTTTGGTGTAATGGACGATATGAACATTTGAAGAATAAACTTCGAATATTCCATGGTTTAAATTCTTAGCTTATACTTTCGACAAATCTGATTGACATTTTTATGGCCACAATAAGTTATTATTGTCAGGAGAGTCTTTAAAATATCGTATCGCTTTATTTTAATCGGACATCCTGTTTCTTTAGTTAATTGCTTGCATATTAAAGATTTATACAAATAAGAATCTAAAGTCCGCTCTTCATTTAAAAAAATTTGTTTCCAAATATTATCGGAAAACCAATCTTCTTTCGTTATTTTCAGTTTGTTTAGAATCTTTGTAACGGTTACAAATATTAGTTGTTTGTTCACTATTTGTGTTCAATTCGAGGAGTCTTGAATAACTGCTAACATATTCGTTTCAACGAACAAAATTTCTATTCTTTCCTCAGCCAAATTTTCTACTGATACCAATGGATTCTATTCAAATTCATCTAGTATATTTTGATTAGTTAATGGCGAAACATCGGTAAAATTATTATCCGTAAGATTTACGTGATTGTCTTGGATTTCTGTATTAAGTGGTGTAACACATTACATTACAATTAAATTCTATCATGGGTCAATCTTCATTTTGGTTGAAAGTGTTACCGCTTTTTATATAATTGCGCCATGTATTATACAAATGAGTATGATTCAAAAAATTATTATTGATACAAAGGTAAGTATTGGCATATTTGAGTCATATCATGACAGTTCGAAGGAGTGAACTTAACACTTGCAAACGACAATTTTTGAATGGCACATTTCACTGCGTCTACGGTAATTGCGCTTCTTTTCTTTTTATAATTAGATCTAATTTTATTTTTATTTATTTTTTCCATTTTAAAGTAGAATTATCCTTAAGAAAGCCGAGGTCAAATATATTTAAATGTTTCAAACAAAATCAAAATCTTATAGCGTTAATCAGAATGTCCTAAAAGAAAACCGAGGTCAAAAGTACAATATTCAACAGTAACAATTAAAATCAAGTCACAAAAAAACAGAATGTACAAGGGAAAACAAAGGTCGATTTAGTTTTAAAAAAACTTTTTTATAAAAAGTGACGTCACTAAAAGGAAAAATGGCCATATGCCGATTGGTTGGAACATACCTTGTATATTTATACCATGGGTTTACCTTATAAAATAAAAGTAGTTTTTTATCGGTTTTATGGGTCATATCAGCATTTTTAGTAATCGTTCAACCAAAACTATTGAATGGAAAATTGTTTCGGAAAATCTCTTATCCTCATCGTGTGGTAATGACACTATGTTGGATTTTTTATCAATACCTCTGTGAACTGAGATACATTGGTTAACATAAGAGCATTGGGCTTATACAGTAATAGCTGTTTTGTTATTGGCCGCTGAGACAAAAAACCGCTTTATCGCCCATGATAATTTTCGGCCAAAAGTTTGGTTCGATTTTGACGTTACTTACGTCGGTATAAGCGTAATTTGACGTTATTGCGGATCAATGGCATCAATTTTTTTGTTAATTGAATTTTGTAAGCACAAAGTGACGACACCTGATTGTTTTGGTGACTGTCGACGAGTTAACACGCATATTTCAATTTGTTTTGCTTTTAATTCAATAATATAAATTATAATATAAATTTTAATTTCTAATAATTTAATAATTCTACATAATATTACATAAATAATAGTAGATAAAACTAATTTTTGACGTGGAAATTTAAGTTTAAATTCATTGTGTGCTAAAATAGCTGCATTTATTTTTTGTGAATCATAATAACATTTTGTGTGTGGCTTTGCCAATAATTTGTGGTAGTGTTCTTGTATACTGCATTGTGAGGTCATTAGCATTCATTGATCAATTTTGGACTAACTGTGTATCAACAGGCGTTTAACTCGCACACAAAACTAAAATATAAAAATATAAAAACAATAATTTAACCAGTTCATAATATGCACATTGAACTGTCGTAATTTGGTGTTTGTGTTTGTGAATATTATTGCTGTATATTTATCAGCTGTTTTAACAATTTTGGTATTTTTTTTTTGTTTTTGTTTTATTTACGCACATAAGGATCGATTTTTATATATTAATATGGACAGCTGTTGTGCAGGCTGCAATAAACCATTTGGTGCTACCGGTCGAACCATAACTTGTGGTGGTTTCTGCTGTTCCATCTACCATTCTGAATGCTGTTCAATCAACACAGCTACTTATAATTTAATGGCAAAGAACTCAAACCTTATTTGGGTTTGCAATCCCTGTAAAGACTTGATTGCAAACAAAGTATTTAATAAATTGGTAGTGGATCAACCAGCTATCGACCATGTTGGTGCTTTATCTCAGTTGGTTGATTGTATTAAATCTAATGTAGAAGACATATTAGATAGAGTTCAACAACAATCGGCTTCATTAACGGCTCTTAATCAGCAAAAATCAAGTTATGCATCATCTGAAAATTTAAACGATAACAGTAATTCGACAAACTCGATACCAGCAAATCATATTTTAAATATACAAAATCAACATCATACTGGAATTCAACATAAGCGTTCAGTTGTAATTGGCACCGGTCATGCAGTTCCTTCACTTCAGGTGGTAGAACCTCGTAAAACTATTTTTATTACAAGACTACATAAAGACGTTTCGGAAGCTGAGGTGAAATCCTATCTGAAGGACAATTTCAATATTGAAGATGTCAACTGTCGGCGTATTTTATCTCGACGGACCACCGAAGGTGATCGAAATTTCTCTTCGTTTAAGATAAATGTAGCCGCTGCAAATTTTGATAATTTATTACAACCATGTTCGTGGCCTGCTGGTTGTTTAATTAAGGAATTTATAAATTACAGCAGGGGTAGTCAGAATAAAACAAATTTTCCTGTTCTTCAACAAAATCATTCAACAGTGTAACCAACAACAGGCCTGACTTAATGACAAGACAAACTATTTGTTACAATGCGATGTCTCCTAGATTATTTTACCGAAATGTTGGGTGAATGTCGTCGAAATCAATCGAATTTCTCAAGTTCGTCTACTCAACAAACTTCCAGTTTTATGCCATCACCGAGACTGGATTTCACAACGGCATATTTAATAACGAATATTTTCCAAATGACTATATCGTCTATAGATGTGATAGATCCATCCATAATAGTATAAAACAGACGGGCGGTGGTGTGCTTTTTGCAGCCCACTCTTCTTTTACAAGTGAGCAAATTACTGTGTCTGGATGTGAATCTATTGAATTTTTATATGTTAAGGTCTTAGTTTGTAAGAATATTTTTTTTTTTTATAATATTATATATACCTCCTAGATCTTCTATTGATATTTATCTAAATCACATTGATTGTATAAACGAAGTTTGTAATTTGAGTGGCTGTGTTGATAATGTAATGGTACTTGGCGATTTTAACTTAAGCGATGTTCATTGGTCGTTCGATCCTGAATCTCTGGATTTGTTTCCGTCAGACGCTCGATCTGCCAATGATTCTCTTGTGTTGGACTCATTATTCAGTTTTAACCTAAAACAAATTAACCGCTACTCAAATAGTAATGATTCATTTTTAGATTTAGTATTTGCAAATAACACGGAACATCTCTCTGTCCGTCAATCTTTTGGACCTTTTTCAAATAGTGAGAATGATATTCATCATGTTTCTATTGAAGTCGAAATTTGTACTATCGGTCTCAAAGATAAATGCCGGGTTTTTTCGAATGATGCCTATTATTACAATTTTAAGTCCTGTGACATCTATGGTCTCTCCGATTATCTTAAAGGTATTAATTGGGGTGTTTTATTTAATAATAATATTTTAGACGTAAATGTGGATAAATTTAACAACTTATTATTTGCAGCTTTTCATCGTTTCGTACCTTTGAAAAAGAGTCGTAATTATAGTTATCCACCTTGGTTTGATGACAGCCTGATAAATTTGCGCAATCGTAAGAATAAGGCTTACTATAGACTTAGGGAAAATGATTGCGCACATAACAAGTCAATTTTTATAATTCTTCGGGACCAATTTAAGTCTGAATTTGAGGCTAAATACTGCCAGTACATTAAATCGATTGAAGCTAAAATTAAAAGTGACCCTAAACAGTTTTGGAAATTTGTGAACGATAAGCGCAGCACAACTGGATTTCCATCTACAATGAAGTATAACAACATACAGTTGAACACAGTTTCTGACATTTGCGCAGGGTTTGCAGAATTCTTTCAATCAGTGTATAAAACGTATGATATTCAAGTTGATAATAATCGCTTCATCGGTGCTTCCCAACATAACATCCCTCATTTAATAATAACGGAAGATGAGATTACCAAGGCTCTTATTGATTTTAAGGATGGATGCGGACCAGATGGAATACCCTCATCTATTCTTAAATCGGTAGCATCCTACATAACTACACCTTTATGTTATCTGTTCAATCAATCTTTAGCGAGTGGATATTTCCCAGCTGCTTGGAAAATCGCACACATTGTTCCAATTTATAAAAAAGGCGATCGCTCGGATATATCAAACTATCGGGGTATTTCAATTTTGTCTACCATACCAACACTTTTTGAATTAATAGTAACTAATCATTTGACATTTTATACAAAACAAATCATCTCATCTTTCCAGCATGGTTTCACTAGTGGTAGATCAACATCTACCAACCTTTTACAGTTTACAAAATTTGTTATTGAATCAATAGAGTCTAAGGCACAGGTTGATGCAATCTATTTTGATTTTGCTAAGGCTTTTGACTCAATTGACCACAGAATTATTATAAAAAAACTTGCTGCGATTGGGGTTGATTCAAGGTTTCTAAAGTGGATTGCATCTTACTTAGAAGACAGGAAGCAGTTTGTTCTATTGAATCACATCAAATCAAATTTTATTTATTGCCATTCGGGTGTTCCTCAAGGCTCCCATTTGGGCCCAATTATTTTTCTTTTATTTGTGAATGATGTCACCGATATATTTAAATTTTGTAATGTTCTATTGTTTGCTGACGATTTGAAGATTTTTATGCGAACTCGGTCTTTAGTTGATGTTGATATACTACAGTCTGAAATAAATAATTTATCTAGATGGTGCTCTGCTAATAGATTGTTTGTTAATATAAGTAAATGCAGTGTCATGTCGTTCTATAGGACTTTTAACCCTATAATTTCTAACTATTATTTTGACGGTAATCAGCTTAGCAGGGTAACTTCAATAACGGATTTGGGAGTTATATTTGATACTAAAGTAACTTTCTGTTTACATATTGATAACATAATACGTAAAGCTAATTCTATGTTAGGGTTCATTATTCGAATGACAAAGGAGTTTCATGATATATTTTCATGTGTAACTCTGTATGTCTCTTTGGTTAGATCACACCTTGAGTATGCTGTGGTTGTATGGTATCCCCATCATGCAGTACACATCGATAGATTGGAGTCAATTCAGAGGCGATTTACCATTTATATTCTAAGGAAACTCGGGTTCCTTTCTGATCGTAGTCAGCCTAGGTGGAAACAGATATGTGACCTGCCGTCTTATGTTGATAGATGTCATGATCTTCGTATTGATACTTTAGAAAAACGTCGTAAAATTGCCGCGGCTATGTTTGTGGGAGATTCTTTATGTGGACGGGTTAATTGTTTAGACCTCACTTCTACCTGGTGCATTTATGTTCCCAAACGAAATCTACGCCAAAGGGAATTCTTATATGTCCCATGCCACAGGACTGAATATGGAAGTAATGAACCGACGGCTTCTATGTCTAGAATATTTAATGAATATTATCTTTTTTTCGATTTTTCGAGGTCAAGAGAGATTTTCCGTGTTGCAATTCGTAAGTGTGATTTTTAACAACCAATTTTGTCTGTATTATACATTTGTATAATTAGTGTTTAAGATAGGATTTTATTTTCTAAAATATTTCGTGATTTTGTGAGTATTTGTGTTACTATTCATTAGGTTGTTTTACCGTAGAATAGTTTGTATATAAAATAAAATAATATAAACAAAGTGGTACGTACGACTAAATCCAAATTGCGATGCATGCTTTATTGTTGATATTCTCTTGTTATACCCCATATTTTCAAGCAAACTATCAATATTCTCCCTTGAGCGGTCCACACGTTGTCTGCCAATCCGCTTTGCGTAACAATATTGCTTACAAAACATGCTCTAAACGTCTGGTTCTCCCATCCGGCGCTTCCACACGACGTTATTCTGATCGAAATGCTCTTTGTGTGCAAACAACCGAAGGTTTTTCCGCAGAACAGCTTAAGAATTTCTGCTCGTTCTTTTAATTTTAAGCGGATGTACTTCACGCAAAATTAAACCGGCCTGCAAAATGTCGAGAAATATGAAAATGGCATCGACTTAATTCACTTTTTCGCAAATGAAGCAGGCGTTTTGGTGTGTTTTGCTACTTGCTTCACACTCATTTTCGTTGCTTTGGGAAAGGTGACTAAGAACACTACTTCAAAGCGCCTTTTATATACACGGAATTCATGTTGTTTACCACTTAAACGATTACACTGAACTGAAGGGAGAGGTTAATGGAAAAAAGGTAATAGAGTATAAAGAATAATTTTACCTGCTATACATTGTGGTCGGGATTAAACTTCCACGAGATACTGTCTCGATATTGCACACTCATCTTTGTTAGCCTTGTACTATATATTTGACTGTATATTTAACTGCACATAAAACCAACCCACTAGTTAAAAACAAACACCAAAAAAAAAAAAAAATCACCCAGACTATAAGTCGTCTGCTTCCATAATAAAAATTGGTCTGTAATTTTAAATGCAAGAATATTATAGATTTTCTTTAATAGTTTGATTGTCTTATTTTTAACGTCCGTGTGGAAAACTGTCTCCATATACAGAATTATATTGCATCTAAATTTATGGTATTTTTCTTTTAACATTTCAATTGAAATTATTTTTGGAAATAAATTATTGAAAAATAATTCAGAGTAAATATTTTAGCTAAGAAACAAAATTTAATTATAATAAGATCATGATACAAGCAGATCGTGACAAAAAAAAACGTTCAAAAAAAGTCGAGAGTCAAAACCGAGGCAAAATCCTCACAGAATAAATCAAAATCAAAACAAAATCAAAAACATAATTTATTTTGCTATGAAAATTGAAAGAAACCAAGCTTAAGCATGAATTCCATTACGAATAATGTGTAATAAGTTGGGCTGAAAGCCGGTTCTCACTTATTACATCGATATTTTTATGTTACTTATTGTTAGTCAGGTAGACGAAATTGGTGTGTTTTAATAGGGTACCACAGGTAAGATCTAGATAGCCGCAGATGTTGGTTAGAGTGGAAGAATGAGCTCATCAGCCCGAAAGCTGTGTGTTATTGCTCTGTTCCAGAAATGCCTGAATTTTTACTTCGGTCGGACATATGTTATATTTGCCTTGCCATCTCAACACCACAGCTGTCTATCAAGCTGGGAGAGTGACGGACGCAAAGAAGGGTCAGCAATGAAAATTGCCAGACGTCACCCTCGATACCCAAATCAACGCATCGAGACTGGTTATACCAGGATCGCTCATCCAGGTATAAGGAGGTATTGTGATTGGCCTTAGCCTATCACACTTTTAAAGTGGTAAGTTGTGGGAAAGTACAATACAAAAAGTTGTTTCCCTTCAAGAGGCTGATTATAGTAAGAATTTAAGGCGAGTGTGGTGCTGCCAGCAAAAAGGGTGAGTAGGTGTTGCCGCATTATATATATCACCCGTCTCTTACAAGACAGCCGGCTTACTCGATACTGGCCGGACCGGATTGGTTAGTGGTTATTATATTTTTTTCCCCGCTAAATTTACCACAAGATGATGATTCTCGCTCATTAATATTGATGAAAAGACTGGTTTTGATTTTGACTCGTATATTTATTTCTGAATTAACAAATATTAACTATTTAGGTTTGTAATTGTTTGTAATTGACTGATCAGTCACGTCTAAGTTTAACTGACACTCACTGTTTTCTCTCTCTCTCTATTCAGTGATTTTTGGCCTTTTTTATACAAATTTTGGTGGGTCGAAAATCACTGAATTACCCCCACCAAAATTTTTTTTACATATTTATTTAACCTCATTTGAGTTGTTCTACATGAAACATATTGTTGGTAAGCTTAACCTGTTTAGAATGCCGGCCGATAATATATTAATTGTATTGAAGAAAATTTTTTTTGCTGTTTTTCTTATTAATAAAAACTAAAAATCGCGTATCTTTTAATCAAATAATCACATACGCGCCATGGTAATGAATTTCTTACTATATTTTACTAAATTTGTTTTAGTTCTATTTTAGTAAATTCTTCATTGGAGTATGTTATGTATATAGATCAATGAAAATTTTACTAAAACATACTAAACAAGAAAACTTTGCTACTCAATTAATGACATTTAGGGGTAATGTGTTATTTTATTTAGTTTCACATTTTTACTTTCTTTTACGTAAGTAAAATAAAGTATCGTAATCATGAAAATTTTCGACCTTGAGATTATTGCAGATATATGTATATTGTTAATCCAGTACACTAATCAAAAAACATTACGAGATCGATGGGATCTTCGGATAATTTACAGTTATGTTATCTAAGTTGTTCAATGTAAATTGAATAACACTCTACATTTAGTATTTCTTAGTAGGGATAGTGAAGTCCGTGACAACTTCATGAAAATTTGCACATATATTGTTAATCCAATACACTAATCAAAAAACATTACGAGATCGATGGGATCTTCGGATAATTTACAGTTATGTTATCTAAGTTGTTCAATGTAAATTGAATAACACTCTACATTTAGTATTTCTTAGTAGGGATAGTGAAGTCCGTGACAACTTCATGAAAATTTGCACATATATTGTTAATCCAGTACACTAATCAAAAAACATTACGAGATCGATGGGATCTTCGGATAATTTACAGTTATGTTATCTAAGTTGTTCAATGTAAATTGAATAACACTCTACATTTAGTATTTCTTAGTAGGGATAGTGAACTCCGTGACAACTTCATGAAAATTTGCACATATATTGTTAATCCAGTACACTAATCAAAAAACATTACGAGATCGATGGGATCTTCGGATAATTTACAGTTATTTTATCTAAGTTGTTCAATGTAAATTGAATAACACTCTACATTTAGTATTTCTTAGTAGGGGTAGTGAACTCCGTGACAACTTCATGAAAATTTGCACATATATTGTTAATCCAATACACTAATCAAAAAACATTACGAGATCGATGGGATCTTCGGAAAATTGTTTATAAATAAATATCTAATTTTATATATCGACCTTACTAATTAGTCGCTTTTCAATTTTGTACACAACACACCATTTACTTTTAGTTAACCTTAAACCCGTGTGTATGTTTTACAACTTACTTCGATGCTACGGGAAATAGAATTCCTTAATATTAATTTTAAATAAATGGGGATAATGCAATTTTTTAAATGCTTTTGAGTTATGTGTCCTTAATTTATTTATAAAATGATGCAATGAGTAGCAAAGTTAACCTTAAAGCCATGTTTGGAGAAATGTATTCCCCAAAACACGGTTTGAAAATTAAACAAAAATGTGAGTTAATTGAATATTCCAAGAATGTTTAATGAAGTTAAATAAAAGAAAGTAGAATGGGTGTTTTCTAAATTATCGAAACTAACATTTAAATTGCTTGTTTAAATTTCATAAATTTATTTCTGGATGAAACTATATTCGCTAGCTTAATCACACATACCCCTGGATGTATGCGTTTGAATAGCTAGAGCAGCTAGTAAAATTTAGTAAATTCTTCATTCGCGTATATGCGCCTGAATGATATTTGTACAATAGTGATTTATTTTATTTTAACCTGAATGATGTTCATAAAGCAGCGACATGATATATAAGTATGTTCTATCAGAGCCCTCTGTATATATAAGAGCCCTAATGATGCCGCCATTTTTTAAACGTGCTTTCTATAAGAGGTGTAGATTTTGTGATGTTCCATGTAAGCCGGTGTAAAAAACACTTTTTTAAATTTACATTTTTTGAATGAAAACTCATTATTTTCGGCAATTTTATTTCACCCAATTGTAGGTGAATAATCATATTTAGGCATATGTATATGAAAATCAAACTCGGAATCTATCAATTAATCCGTAAAATACAATTTAAATTTCCCTAATTTTATTCACAACTACATGCAAAACTACAAAAGCTTTTTAAACGAGAAAAATAAACTACTTATATAATATTTAATATATTGGATATCTATTAGAACGACAAGGATGTCTATTGTTCTTATTTATTGTATTTTTACACGTGTTTTTAGTTTTATTTTATCGTGTTGTCGCCTTTTTGTTTTCTAAATGTAGATCAGACAAAGATATCTATACCTTTTTTGTTTTATATTTTCGTGTTTGCCCGTTTTTACTTTAAAGTGTTCTTTGTCATTTTTAATGATTTTATATTGAAAAGACAAAGACAATCTAAATATTGTTTTTATTTTTTTATTTACGAACTTTTACTTTTACGCTTTCTTTGTTTTTTTGTTAATTTTATATTGAAAAGACAAGGATGATGCTATTTGTTTACATTTTTTTTATATAAGGATTTACTGGTTTGTGTGTAGTTGTTGAAAATGGAAAGGTTTTCTTTTTTCAATTTATTTGAAAATGTAGACATATTTTCTTCTACGATTTTAAAACCATATCTACGAAACATATTAAACATGCAAATTAACAAAAATGTTATTACATTTAATTGGATTTTCATTAATAAACTTATAAATCAAAACTAACAATTTTACATTGGTTCTTATGGGAAACAGAAAAATGTTCACCTCATATAAAAGCTTCTATTTCTACCTTACGGCTATGATATATGTAAGATGGCTATGGTTCTATGTAATGATAAATGTATGAGCTTTTACAGGGTGATACCAACCATTAAGAAACGACCATGGATAGACATTCGTTATAAATGGTCCAATTCCATTACGAATAAAAGTTTGTCAGTCAAAGTAAAATGAGATAAACATTTTAAATTCGGTGGTTGACCCAACGAGGTCAGTGAAGATTTCACTTACAGAAAAGGTGTAGCTGGGTAGTGGACTGCGATAATAATTGACAAAAAGTATCAAATCGAGAACATTTTATGGCAGTCCGAATGATGAGAAATATTTCTCGCACATACTAACAATTTTAACCCTCAATCCATGAACCAGGTTCATTTCGTCCAGGCCAAAACTACTTTTCGTCATTTTTTTCGAAAGTTGCCCCATATGCAATTACAAAAAAATATTAGTTTTTTCCGGGCGAAAAAACTATTGCTCCTTGAATAAGGATGCCTAAAGATAATTCGTGAATTATATAAGTTTTTTTTTATTGATAATTGTTGATTTTATAGCGCAAAGATGAAAACGATCCTGGTTCATGGAATTAAGGTGTCGAAAATACCTTCAAGGATTGAGGGTTAATAGTATGGCATTTTTATGGGCGAGATTTTTTAAATTTTGTATTTTTAATAATTAATGATTCAGTATTAATTCAATTAACACCCAATAAAGTCAGTCAAGATTTTACTTACTAAAAAGGCCGAGTTTGTGTTATTGGACTGCCAACACAATTATTGACAAGAGGTATCAAATCGAGATCATTTTATGGCATTTCAACTAATAAATCTACATAAATATTGTGTAGGTACGATGAAAAATATTTCTCGCACACACTAATAATTTGAATAGCATGGCGATTTTATTGTAGAATTTTTTAAAACAAATGTAGAAAAAACAAAAATAATTCGGATACGAATATTAATAATAATTATTTTTTTAGATAATTTTGAGATGTGGAAATAATCGAATTAATGCTAACACGTTTTTTTAATAATTTTTTGTTTTGTTTGTTGTCAAAATTTACCCGTAAAATCTTGATATAAAAAAAAATAAAAGAATGATTTTTCACTCTAATGGATTAGTTTTCTTTATCTTCTTTCGACTACAAGTCAGCTCAATCAATTATGCACAGTACAATACGGCTTTACTCTGTCTTTGTAGGCCTCTATTTATCTTTCTAGCAACTACTTTATGCATAAAATTGACAATTTTTTTGAGTTTGGTTTCTTTTCTTTTTTATAATATAATATAGACAGACTACTTGTGATTGGTCAGACATGAAAATAATGATACGGCTAAGATCTGAAGGTGATTGGATTTCAAAGATATAGTGTGTTGCATCATCTGCACATTCTACTATGTAAAATGCTACGAAATCGATAGCATATAATATATCGACGTTGAGTCAATAAACTCATTCGGTAGGCTTCGTAGCTTTGCTAAAGCTCATAATGTGCATTAACAAAATCAATTAACTCACACGGTTTAAGTGCAGATGGATTTTTTATTCCCCAAATATTAAATTTTTTTCGGATATCTCCTTGTCGAATAATTTGTCTATGTACTTAACGAAATCAGTAAGCTTGATTGTTTCTGCGGCTTGATTGCCTAAAGAACTTTAAATATATTGGAACCTTAAAATATTATTTACTGAAGTATTATTGTAAACTAATGCAATAGATATTTTAAATAACCCAATCCATTTACTAACACCGCCTGAAAAACTAAAGTAATTTTTATTTGTAAAAATTGGAGGAAAAGTTAAAAAATACATGTTTTTTACTCATTTAGAGTCGCCAAGAGTTATATGACAAACCCCGTCACATGCGGCTTTACGAACTCTTTATAAAAATATTGCCACCGGTAGAAGGAAAAGGAAAATTGAAAGGAAATTTTAATTTTTTCTTATTGTACATATTTCTAATTATTTCTCTGTTTGGGTACGATTTCCCAGTTAAAGGACCAATTTAACAAGAAACTTGATGATACTTTTTTGAGAAATTTGTTCCTCTTTCATTCCAACCGTTTTTTTAATTTTTCGTCATTTTAGACATATTAGTGAATAAGAACCTTTCGTTAGACTCGGGGTAAAAACCAACATAGAAAGACGCGGTGTATCAAAATGATACACATTTTAAGATGCCTTATATTACCTAATACATATTTTTTTTTATTTTTGTCTTATTTAATTATATAAGACATATTTAGATGCAAGAAGCCTTTTTATTTATTGCCTTTTATTTGCAAAGTCAAAATTGCCACAATTTTAAAATCCTAATATTTAAATTATGATAAAATAATTTTCTTCGGTTTTTAACTTAATGTTTTATTTATTTTTATTAATTATTTAATAAAAACCCGACGTTTCGACGGTACATTCCGTCATTCTCAGGGGCATAATTTTTACTACACAATTTGAAAGAAAATTTTATTTTTTTAATAACGAATGTTTTCCTAATGTAACTAGAGTTCAAATTAAAATTTACGAATTACTCAGTTTAACCGAAAAAATTTAAAGTTATACAATTTGAGTGACAAAAAATTTTTTAAGAAAATCTACAAAATGTTGTCGTAATAATTTAACAAATATTTTGAAACTTCCTGGATATTTAATAAATTTTGAGATAAATTTTGTTCTTTTTTGATGTAAATGCTTTCCAAAATTAACCTTTTATTGAGATTTTGCTCCCTATCAAGTATCCTAGCGTCATCTATAGATAACGAGTGGTTACTTCCACGCAGATGATTCGATAACGCACTGTGTGACGGTTTAAACTCATACGTAGAATCATAAATATGTTGACGAATTCGTTTTTTAAAATTTTGTTTAGTTTGACCGATATACTCTTTTCCACACGAACATTTTAATTTATATATTAGATTTGATTGTAACTCTATGGGAATTTTGTCTTTTAATTTAGTGAATAAAGCCATGTCCAAACTGTGAAATGCTCTACCAACAAGTTGTATATCATAATTTTGTAAAAGAAATTTTATTTTTTCGAAAAGAATTTTAACATATGGGATCGAAATGTAAAGTTTGCGATTATTTTCAACGATTAAATTTGGATTTACGCGCGTATTTTCCAAAATATTTCCCGAATTATGATACTATGTTTGTCGATAGCCTTTCTAATTCCTCTAGTCACTACCCCTCTTGGATAGCCATTTTGAGTTAGAACATTACTTAAAATTTTGAAATTTTCGGCATGAAAACCCTCATCCGATAATCTCAAAATTTTTTCAGCCAACAGAAACACTGTATTATTTTTGTAAGATGATGGAAGCCACGAGTTATAATTTAGATACCGACCCGACCAGGTTTTTTTATGATATAAATCTGTAGTTAAACTTCCATCCTCATTACGTATTACCATAGTATCCAGAAAGGCTAAACGACCTTGATTTTCAATTTCACATGTAAATTTAATTCGCGGGGTAAAACTATTAAATGAATCCAAAAAATTATCAATTTCCGAACTTGGAATAGCCGCAATAATATCATCCACGTACCGGTAAAAGAAGATAGGTTTGACGGAAGATGTTTTCAACACTTCGGTTTCAACGTGTTCCATTACTAGGTTGGACTAACTGGCGAACCCATCGGTGAACCAAACACTTGCCTAAAACATCTTCCCCCGAAACTAAATTCAGTATGATCTAACACAAATTTCAACCCTTCTACAAATTGTTCCGACTCCAAACTTGTGTTACTATATGCTTTTATGCTATTCCACCATTTTTTAACCAAAATTATTACCAAAGATGAGTCAACGTTTGTAAACAACGAGACCACATCTAACGACACTAATATATAACCTGTTGGTAGAGACACATTTTTAATTTTATTTCTAAAATCTTCCGCGTTTTTTATAGCCGAAAAGTTATTTCCCACGTAATGATTCAAAATGTTAGACAAAAATTTGGATAAATTGTATAAAGGCGAACCTAAATAGCTGACAATTGGTCTCAAGGGAATACCAATTTTGTGTACTTTTGGCAGACCATACATTCGTGGGGTCGTACCATGATAATTTTTAAGAAATTTTGTCAAATTGTTCTCAATTTTTTCTAAACGTTCCCACGAGCCAATTATTACATTTAATTTAGATTGCATTGAAGAAATACCAACTTTCCGAATTACACTGTACGTGTTGTTGTCCGACAAGAGTAACTCCATTTTTTCTACATATTCAATTTTTGGCATAAGTACCGTTATGTTACCCTTGTCAGCTTTCAACACATACAATTCACAGTTTGGACATGGCTTTATTCACTAAATTAAAAGACAAAATTCCCATAGAGTTACAATCAAATCTAATATATAAATTAAAATGTTCGTGTGGAAAAGAGTATATCGGTCAAACTAAACAAAATTTTAAAAAACGAATTCGTCAACATATTTATGATTCTACGTATGAGTTTAAACCGTCACACAGTGCGTTATCGAATCATCTGCGTGGAAGTAACCACTCGTTATCTATAGATGACGCTAGGATACTTGATAGGGAGCAAAATCTCAATAAAAGGTTAATTTTGGAAAGCATTTACATCAAAAAAGAACAAAATTTATCTCAAAATTTATTAAATATCCAGGAAGTTTCAAAATATTTGTTAAATTATTACGACAACATTTTGTAGATTTTCTTAAAAAAATTTTTGTCACTCAAATTGAGGTACCGAATTAAAAAAGGCTGAATTAAAAAAGGTCTTTAAAAATGAATTAAAAATGTTGATTTTTGTATGAAACACCTGCGCCTTTTTTAATTCATTTTTTTAAACAAATTTTCTGAATTAAAAAAGGCGAATTTGACGAAAAACTTAAAAGCGAGAAAAACGTAAAATGAATTAAGAAAGGCTTTTGTTATTTCATTTTATAAACACATATCTTAATTCATTTTCAAAATGAATTAAAAAAGGCATATATTATTTCATTTTTTAGACATAAATCGTAATTTATTTTTTAACAAAAATCAGAAATGCGTGTTTGGAAGAAAATGTACTAAATTCCCCTTGTTACAAAATTAATACTAATGCGATGTTCTATTCACCCAAAAAGTTTGATCTGAATCAAAAAAAATGGCGACAGATCAAGGTTTTGTGTTTTATTTACCCAAAAAAATCAAGAGACTGTTTGATCTAGATCAAATTTCACAAATCGCATTTTTTTTTAGATTTACCCCCACTTTTCTACCAAACTGACTAATACGTAAAAATATCCATTTTTATTATTATAAATTGCTGTGTTTATACCACTGCTAAACTAGCCGTGCTACAAATGTCAGTTTCATATCAATGATATTTAGCAATGCTATTTTAGCTGGCTGAGCTAGTTATATGTCGCGTTTATACGTTGCTATAGTTGTCATTTCGGTTTAGCATTGCTAATTTAGCTGCGGTATAAACGCAGCAATAGACAGCTAAAAATCTAAATAGTACACCATTTTGGTTGACGTCATTCGTGAATTGAATGTTGTTTTGTGAGTTTAACAATACAAACAATTTTAATTTAACTACATATTACCAGCACAACTACAAAAACAGATCACATGTTTTTGTGTTCTATTAGAACCATCAAATCTAGATTTTCCAAAAAAAGTGAATAGAATTCGACATAACATAATTTAAATGCGTCTCTAGTAAAAAATTGTTTTATATTTACGTTTCATTGGATTTCTTTTACTTTCTTTTACGAAGTAAAATAAAAATTAAAAATTAAAAAAAAAAAATTTAAAAATTTAAAAAAAAAAAAATTTAAAAAAAAAAAATTTAAAAAAAAAATTAAAAAATTTTATAAAAAAAATAAAATTGATGTGTGGCCAATACATTTCTTCTACGAACAGGGAATTTTGAGAAACCAATTACGCAAACTTCTTACAAATTTATTATTTTTTATTACTTTCTTTTACATAAGTAAAGCTTAAATCTAAAGTTTTTGATCTATTGGTTAAGCCATCTGGCATCTGGGCTATAGAGAAGACACAGTCTAATAGACGGACGGACAAACGGATAGACAGACATAATTTCGAAACCCACTTTTTCGGACTCAGGGGACCTCAAAACAGATATATCTTCAATTCTTCATTAATCTCTTTCAAAATATTTGGGGTCCCAGCTCCCATATTCCGTGAAAGAGAAAATTTATTTTATAAACATTTCAAAAATAGACAATTTACAGAAAACATGAAAAAATAAAACAATCTTAATAAATTTTGCAAGAAATTTGCATTATAATAGTTTCTTAAAATTCGCTGTTCGTAAAAGAAAGTCGTGTGTTGGCCACACCTCCATTTTTTTCTATTGTTTTTTGTGAAATATTCGAAATCATAGAAGATTCTGGCTACACGAATTAAAACGGCTGTCTGAGAAAAGATATTTTTCTGAATTAGAAAAGGGGAATTAAAAATGCGTTAAAAAAATTTAAATAAAAAAGTTAACTTAATTAGGTTTTTATGTTTTCATTAATGAAAGTAAACACTGATCATGAGCGATTTTAATTCGGTTTTGAAATATGTAAAAAATTAATTAATTTGTTAACTAATTAAAAGTTAACTAATTTTTAATTTTTTGCTTAATTTTACTTTCTTTTACGTAAGTAAAATAAAGTATAGTAATCATGAAAATTTTCGACCTTGAGATTATTGAAGATTTATTGTTTTGAGGTCCCCTGAGTCCGAAAAAGTGGGTTTCGAAATGATGTCTGTCTGTCAGTCCGTCTGTCTGTCCGTCTGTCTGTCCGTCTGTCTGTCCGTCTGTCTGTCCGTCTGTCTGTCCGTCTGTCTGTCCGTCTGTCTGTCAGTCTGTGTCCTCTCTACAGCCCAGATGGCTTAACCAATCGAACTGAAACTTCAGATTTAAGCTTTTTGGATAAATTGGGAGGTCCCAGTGAATTTTACTTCAAATCGGTCCACCGGAAGTGGCCACTCCCTTGGGCCAGAAAATTTGTTTTGCAAATATCTTAAAAAGTATAAGGTTTACAAAAAATTACTAATACAAAATGTTTCCAAAATCAAAAAAAAATAAAAATAAACAAATTAAAAATTAAAAAAAATTAAAATTAAAAATTAAAAAAAAAAATTTAAAAAAAATTTAAAAATTTTATAAAAAAAAATTAAATATTGTTTTGCCAACACATAAATATATGTGTATATATAGCCTAATTATGCTAATTATAATTAATTTGCACACTACAGTGACATACTTCCGGTTTTTAATGCAAATATTACATAATTGAATGTGGATCATTTTTTCATGTTTCTTAACTTTTTTAACGACTTATTAGGGTTTGTAATACTTAAGTATATATATCGTTTTATAATTGCAAAAATATTTCGCAACTCCTGCCCCCCCACACTTTTTTACAGGGAGTTACAGCAGTTCTTGCATTTGTCATTTTAATTATTGTGTGTATTAGCCCAATTATGCTAATTATAATTAATTTGCACACTTCAGTGACGTACTGTATGTTATAAAAATATTTAGCCTACATGTATGTTAAATTGCCAAATCGGTCAACCGGAAGTGGCCACTTTCGGCCCGAAAATTTGTTTTGCACATATTTTAAAAAGTATAAGATTTACAAAAAATCACTAATACAAATTCCAAAAAATTAAAAGAAAAAATTTAAATTCATAAATATCACCTTTTATTTCTTTTACGTGTGTACTAATGAGTTCAAAAAATTGAGTTTTGAAGTGGTGTCTGTTGGTATATACATATGACTGTCAATTTGTAGTCCAAATGGTGTAAGCAATCAAACTGCAACTTCATGTTTAAACTTTTTACATAAATTTTGGGGTCCCAGTTCCCAGCTCCCAGATTCCGTAAAACAGAAAATTTATTTTGCAAATATTTCAAAAATATACAAAAACTAAATAAACAATCTTAATTAAGTTTGCGGGAAATTTGAATTATAAAAGTTTTTCAAAATTCGCTGTTCGTAAAAGAAAGTCGTGTGTTGGCCACACCTCCATTTTTTTTACATATTTTGGAAACAAATTGGAGTCGCTCATGATCAGTGCTTGTTTTCATTAATGAAGGTATGAAGGCCTGATTTGTAAACTTTTTTGTTTAATTTTTACATATTTTAAAAACGAATTAAAATCGCTCATGATCAGTGCTTATTTTCATTAAGGAATAATGAAACGTAAACCTGTACTTAAAAGCAAAAGTCGCTTAAGTGACTTTAAGCGGTTTTTCTGAATTTCACATAAATAATTAAATTTGTCTACTATTTAGATTGTATCAAATTTTGGTGAAAATCGGGTAAAAAATAAAAAAGTTATTAGGTAATACGTTTAATACTCTCAATGTATTTACATTTGATTTTAAAACTTTAACCTTCATTTTCTCAAAACTACTAAAATGCACATAAGCGACTTCTGCTATTCAGTACAGAATTTATTTACTTTATTTCCTGATACTTGGTTCTTCGCGTTTATAATATTATATGACTGTTATTCCCATTTTCCTTCTTTTTATTATCATCAGAGAATAAACCATATTCAACTCCGTTATCCGTTAGACATTTTACCCGAAAAAAACACGCATACATAATGATAACGTATGAGGAATAAAATATGGACAAACAAAAAAAAGTAAAAAAAAAATTATTTACTAATCAAACGATTTTAATCCATAATTTATTTAAAACTTTAATTCTTAGATAAAATTTACAGAAAAATTTGCGCTCCATATCGATTCGCTTTCCTGATCCTTTCTGGCACTCTTTTCATTGCCGCCTGCGTTCCTGATGTATCAATCTTCTTTAAATCTCTTTTTATCTTTCTAATCTGACATTCAACATTTTTGGCACGATATCCATTGCTGTATACCATTCTCTTCAGATTTGCCCAAAAAGTTTCAATGGGCCTTAGTTGTGGAACATTTGGTGGGTTATAGTCTTTAGGGATAAATTCGATTCTGCGTTGACGTAAATCAGATAACGTTGCGTTGGCATAATGTGAGGATGCCAAATCAGGCCAAAAAATCGTTTTATCAGTTTTATGATATTTATTTATAAATTTCTGAAGCACAGGTAAACATTTGTTTGTGTATGTTTGCGCATTAACCGCCAAACCACTTTTGAAAAATACTGGGTCACTGACACCTCGTTCGCTAATAGCCAACCACAACATAACTTTACCTGGAAACTTGGTCTTATGAATAAACTTCTCCTTTTCTGGTGCTTTGTGATCGGGAGACTCGTAGTAGTATTTTGGCTGCTATTCATTACCTTCAACAGTGAAATAACTTTCATCATCCATCACACATTTATAAGCTGAAGAAGCAGCGAAATATGTTTGGGAAAGCACTCTTAATCTAGATTTGATTGTAGCTAATTGTTTGTCTGTCGTTGCTGGTGCCGATTTTTTGGGTTTGCGTTGAATATTCATACTTTGTAAATATTTCTTGATAGTTTTTGGGGCAACTTGATATTTTTTACCCAGTTTTCTGTACGATTTTGCAGTTCGACCCACTGTTTCACCTTTCAATTTCATTCGAACTTTGCTACCTTGTAGTTGACATTTTTTACCAGAGTCGGGTTTTCTTTCCACAGGTTCATTATTCTCAAACAGTTTAATTGTTTTGTAGATAAAGGATTTTTTGAATCCAAGATCCTTGAAGTAGTGAAAAATCTCGTTCTTTTTTTTTGTCTGGATTTTCCTGACAAAATTTATAAATTAATTTACGACGATCTACTTGTAACAACAACATTTTTGTAACTAATCGTAAAATGACGCAGTTGTAATGTATTTTTTATAAAATATACGGGAACCACCTTATTTAAAAACAAGGAAATTTTTATTTTTGGTTGTACAATACAAATGCAAACACATTTTACATTTGTCCATATTTCATTCCTCATACGTTAATAACATAAATATAATAGATATTAGTACATTTTCACTTTTTGTTTCATTTTATAATTTACATCTTAATTCATTTCCAAAATGAATTAAAAAAGGCTTATATTATTTCATTTTATGGGCACATATTAAAACATTATAAAAGTGAATTAAGAAATGCCTTATTTAATTCATTTTGAGAAACTTATTTTATTTCATTTTTAGTATAGATTTTAATTCATTTTTAAAATGAATTAAAATCACTTATTTAAATTCAGAAAAATCGCATTTTTTAATTCAGCCTTTTTTAATTCATGTAGCCACTCAAATTGTATAACTTTAAACTTTTTCGGTTAAACTGAGTAATTCGTAAATTTTAATTTGAACTCTAGTTACATTAGGAAAACATTCGTTATTAAAAAAATAAAATTTTCTTTCAAATTGTGTAGTAAAAATTATGCCCCTGAGAATGACGGAATGTACCTTAAAATGAATGTAATTAAATAATTAATAAAAATAAATAAAACATTAAGTTAAAAACCAAAGAAAATTATTTTATTATAACAAAAAAAGCTTAAAAAGTGAATTATTTAAATTATGGTGAAAAAATACTGTGTATTAATTTGAAAAGGCGCGCCTAACCGAAGGTTAAATTAGTCATTTTTTGCGCCTAAATATCGATCTTATCTCCACCTTATCCTCCTTCGGGGTGAAGGGGAAGATTTTTTTTTTAAATTTTACAGCAAAAAATCTACTTATCTTTTGTGTCAACAAGAGAATAAAACCGGGTTTAGTCAGTTTTATAAAAGCATCTAGATATACAAGCCGTCAGCATTAGACCAATTTTAAAAGAAGCTTAATTTAAAGGAAATACATTTTACGATTTCCCATAAGAACCCATGTAAAATTGAACATTTTTGATTAAAATTTTATGAATGGAAAATACTCCAGAAGACCAGAAAATATTTTTAGGTTTATATTTAAATCAAACCTTTGATTGTAACATATTTTAAAACCAATAACATTAATTTAGTCATTTGATTAATTAATTGATTTTGAGTGGACGACCAAGCATTAAGCAGGATCTCCAGGTAATTGAATATGACGCCGGGCCCACCCTTTTTTACATTAACTTGGAAGGATTGGATAGGATGGTTAGAATAGGATTGAGATCGACTCGGTTACAGACACATTGGCGGTAAATAGTAGTTTTGTTCATGCTTAGGATGAAACACTTTTTTATAAATTACTTTTATTACTGCTTTCAATTCTTGGCATCCTAAAGTCAATATTAATTAGTTACTAATTACCCGTTTTATATATTTCCCACCATCTTACTTCCTCCGGCCATTTTTAATTGCTTAGTTAATTAACCGCATTCTGAAATCCCTTTCTCCAATCTCTGAAGCAAACCACTTAGCAAACCTCTCAATTTATTATTAAATAATTTAATGAATACACTAAGTAAATGGCTTTCACACAAAAAAATAAAAGGTCACCACAACACCGAATCGGTGTTACATAGTGTCCCACCGATCGGATATTTATAATTTGAATCCAATCGGATATTATAATAAAAATGGCATAAAATACATTTGGATAAAAACTTTTACACCGCATAAAACCCAAACAGGAACATTCATCTTTAGGAAAACACCTAGAGGTGCATTTTATTAAATCCAAAAGGAGTTTTTATAAAAATTTATCTTTTCGGATGGATAAAAATATTTATGAATCATTATAAATATTTTAGAAAAATAAAATACTTTTTCGGATAAAAAACCAATTAACACCGCACATTTTTTGAGTGTATGGTTTTTATCCCATTGGTATTTTATTTTAATGTATATGATTTTAATATGTTCCGAAGATTGTAAGATTGTTTGTTTGTCCTTCTCATCAGGCCGCTGCGACTAGACTGATTGTATCACAATTTAAATTCTATTATACAGGAGGAATATGCAGGTTGTTTTAGCGAATTTAACTAATATAGCCAAAATCTCTTATAATTTTACTTTTTCACGAAAACTCCAAACGGTGTAAATATTTACTCCGATAGAACGAAAATAATCTCTGGGAAGTACTTTTTAAAAAAATCCGCTGTTGACAACTTTTGCGTTTACTCCGAACGGTGCAAAAGTATACTGTTCGATCCTTTTGGATATTTTAAAATTTGTACCCGATCTTGCGGAGTTAATATGGTACTATTGGATAAAAAATAAAGTTTTTTTCGGATAAAATACCATTCACACCGCAATATTTTTTTGTGTGGGTAACTAATAACATATATATATATATATATATATATATATATATATATATATATATATATATATATATATATATATATATATATATATATATATATATATATATATATATATATATATATATATATATATATATATATATATATGATAAATAGTTAGAATAAACAAATACAAATTCTAAGCTCCACATGTCCGCTGGATGCTTGGAGTTTTTGGTTTTTCCGGTATTTCTAAACTCTCTTTAATTTTACTTCTTAGATAATTATTATTCCGTTCTTCGTAAGTTTATCCCTCCCACGCTTGTGAAGATAACCACTTATCTGCCATTTTGATTTTAAAAAATATATCGCAAACATATCACGTTTATTATTCTCGTATTTTTTTTAAATATGGGAACTAACCGAAATTCAATAAAATTTAACGTTATAAATAAATTGTTTATTATGTTGTAACAACGTATTACGGCTGACAGAATCTCACAATAGACTAAATATGCATTTGAAACAGGGAAAACACGTAAAATATAATTTTAAAACAAAATTTCATACAAAATGTATAGAATCCGTTCAGACTTAGCGTTACCCGTATTCATAAAGACGAAGATAAAAATTCGGTTTTAAACACAAGGGTTAAATAAAAAAGATTTTTTTTTTTTAAATAAAATATTTCGTTATATTTTGGAACTTTTAAATAGCTGTTTAGTAATATAAAAAATGAAATTTCGTATATTAATAGATTTGTTCGCATTGAAACTCATCCTCAGTTCCCTCTAACCAAATGTGATAAAGAGGAGCATTCATATGCTTAATATTTCTACCAATGAATTTTATTTTCAGGTTTGATGGTGGTGGGCTAGCAATTTTCTCTTTTGTGAACAGTTTTGCAAATCGTTGTGGCATCCATAAAAATCCAAGGTCTCCTAATTGGAAGTTACAGTCCTCCAGATTTTTTAGTCTCTACGAATTTCCATCCAATTACTGTTTTGAGTTGATTACCCCCCAACTCTTCTGGTTTGATACACTTGTATACAGTCTTTGCAGTGTTGTTTGATGTTTTAATATATTCAGCTTGTAAATAAAAGGGATATTGAAAGTAAATAATAATAATAACTTACCATTTTTACCTCAACCTCCACTTTATTGAAGTGTACACCGAATAGGATTATATTTTTTGATAAGTTTCTTTCAAAAATGTAGGCATTTTTTATACCAGAAATATTTTGGATTTACAATAACAAAAAAAAAAATGTAATACGTAGTTTTTAATTATTAGAATTCTGTGGATGGATATTCTAAATTTATTCTGTGCAAAACAATAAAGAAGCGTGATACACAGAAAAAATTAAACTGGTCCTCAGCTAAGAAAACGGACTTTTAATTCAAGAAAATGTACTTTTTCAAAACTCGATAGAAATAAGAAAATTAGCTTTTAAATCAAGAAAAAGTACATTTTCTTGAATTAAAAGCCCGTTTTCTTAGCTGAGGACCAGTTTATTTTTTTCCGTGTAATAGGTTTCACATAATTTCACCAGACATACCACCAAATTATTAATTTGGTACATAAATTTAAAGATTATTTTCTGTCTTTATATACAAAATACTTTCTGTCTCTAAAATATTAACAATATATATTTTTAAACATACTCACAAAATAACGTGCCCGAATGGGATAAAATATCAATTGTCTTCAATTAAAAATTCAAAAATCGTATACAATCAATTAAAAAAACAATAACAAATAATTTTAATATGTACTATACTGTCTGCTTTTATCTCTAAGTATTGTATCAATTAAGCCAAATAAAATACAACAATAACAATTTTATATTATATTTTTCGGGAAGAGTCTTGTATAACAATATTTTTTTTTTTTTTTTTTTTAAGGAGACTTGTATTTATTTTACTACTAATAACAAACACTTTTCCACTGAATTGCATCTAAAATGAAATAAAATTGAATTTACGCAGCAAGACAATAAAACGGGTCTTCCTTGTTCGAGCGCTCATCGCAAACCCTTATGTTAGTAATTTGATTAATATAATTAAAATAAAATTGTAAAAATTTACGGTTTCTTTGTAAGTCTGTGTATGTGAAAAATACAGAATAAACTTATAAAAACGAAATGAACGACGTAAGATCTTGTTTTGTAAAATAAATACGTACATAATTCAGTACAAATGTTTCGTTATATGGGACATTTACTATTTGTCAAAGATTTAAAAATACAATAGACTAGAAATTAGCAAACTACAACCACTTTTTAACAACAATAAAAACTAAATGGTTGGTTTACATAAAAGAAACACCAAGATTTTATATGGAGAAAAAGTTTGTTTTTCCTCTATAGATAGTTTATTTAACATCTTTGCTATTTATCGACATTTTTTTTTTAACAAAAATAAAAATTTACTTTAATAAAACGGATCGGTGTTACGATTATCAACACATAATTTACAAAAAATTACATACTATGTTATTCCCACTCTATGTATTATCGCGTAAGTAGGGCTTTTAATAAAGTGCTATTTTTTCAACATTTTTCGTAGATTTAACTTTAAATTTTTCATTTTTCTTTATTATAAAAGAAAGAACATCATCAAAAATCATGTTCATCCTTCCATGATTATTTCATTTCCTTTTACAGTAGAAAATTACTAAAAATACAGTTATTGTATTTTGAATTGTTGACAATAGAGAGTGTCACTTTGTTGAAATCTTAAAATTTATGCAGTTTAGCCCTAGTTATTCTATAAGCTTATACACTTGGTTGTGCATACATAAGTGTAAGAAGGTAAATAAGGTTCTAAATGAAACTTAGATCTGGCTGTTTGTTTTCTATTTTTATCAGATTACTAGAAATTGATTTTTAAATTTAAAAATTCAAATACACACCCGGGTATATCGGGTGACACAAGGGCTAAGTCCAGAATTTCAACCTAAATCAACTTTTTCCTTGGGTTTATCTTTTTCGACTAAACTTCTGGACTCTCTCTTCGGTTTCAAACGAAAACATTTTTCTTCAAAATCAATCGTAATTTGTTTAGAAATGTCTTCATCAAACTTTTTGTCCATGACTAACGTATAATATGTTCATTATACGTTTGTTTCATCACTTATAAAGATATCCATTATTCACTGCTAGTTTATCTAGTAGTCTCTTCTTTCATTATTCAATACTTCCAAGTAAATTATTTTTTCGTGGACTTAATGGCAAAGAGCGTCATTTATTGGCTGAAAACAGTAAATAAAACTGCTACTTTTCTCCTTAACAACACATTTCTTCACTACATATAAACACTTTTCTTCATAGAATAGTACATTGTGTCATTAGGATTAAAAGTGATACTTTCTTTGACGAGCAATTATATTTGCATGCGAGGCGAAGCGCAGCGTAGCCGAGCAAAAGCAAAGATTGCGAGTCAAACAAAGTTACTTTTAATCCGAATAACACATACTATTTTCTCTCCAACGAAGAGATCATGTCGTGTCGGTTGTATATTACTAATTATACGAGTAAGTACAAATTATGTAATTAAAACTTCAAAATTGAAACTAATTTTGTTGAAATATTTTGAGAAACTAAGGAGGTCATGACTTTTGTTTGGTTGGAATATTGCATTATATTTGACGCGTACAATAGTCAAACCAAACAAAAGTCATGATCTCCTAAGTTTCACAAAATATTTCAACAAAATTAGTTTCAATTTTTAAGTTTTAATTACATAATTTGTACTTACTCGTATAATTAGTGATATACAACCGACACGACATGAACTCTTCGTTGGAGAAAAAATAGTATGTGTTATTCGGATTAAAAGTGACTTTGTTTGACTCGCAATTTTTGCTTTTGCTCGGCTACGCATACTATTTTTCTCCTAGTATTAAAAGTACGTACTTTTACACCTAGGATTAAAAGTGTAGCTTAGCAACACACACATTTTTAAAATAGTAAGAAAAAGGCCAACTTTAATACCCAAAAACAGTATTAAAACTAGAGGCTTTTAAGACGTTGGGAGAAAAACGCTTTTTTCCAAATGATTTTTGGATTTTTGACTTTTATTTATTTGCTTACTGCGATTGTTATGTACCTTTCTACCTTTTCTATTTGTACCTGGTTTCTCGTCAAATACACGAAAAAATAGCATGTCCGACACGTAAGAAAAGTGGTTTTCCATGCTCGTTAAATTGTTAATCCACTCGCTCACTAGCGCTCGCTCGTGAATTAAACAATTAAGCTCGCTGGAAAACTATCACTTTTCTTTACTTGTAGAACAATCTACTGTGATTTTTGAAATTTTATCTAGTAGTCTCTTGCCATTTTCATTATTATTAAAATTTGACGTCAAAATGTCGACGAAAATTATTTGAAGACTATTTAAAGGATTTGACTATAAAACATAATGATATTTGTCGGTCGTGGACAAAGTATCGTATTCTACTCGCATATAATGGCTGTTATTCACTCAGATGTTATACAACACTCGCCTATCGGCTCGTGTCGGCAAACTTCATCTTCGATAACAGCTATCATTATATATGCTCGTTGAATAATATACTATTAATGTTTGATTGAACTGAATTAAGTTGCGTAATAGTTATTTACGTCACAAGGGCGGTAAATGAGTTGTTACAGTACGAGTTCGACGTTTATGGACGAGGCGACGAAGGAGCCGAGTCCAGAATTTTGAACGAGTACTGTAACGATCATTTAACGTACGTGTAACGTACAACGTTTTATTTCATACTATATGGGACATTAATTCGTTTTTTTCATTTAAAATTAAATTTTAAAGTAAAAACATGAGTTTGAAATTTAGAGAAAATCAATCCAAATGGTTTTCAAATTATCAAGTTACCCTAGTTATTTTTTTTTTTTTTTGGTTTTATAGTCTACTCTACTGTAATAGCTCGTTTTCCGAACACTTTTGTTCTCTGACGTAATGATTAATTTCCCGGACTGAAATCAATCACGTAAACATTGATTTTCGGTATAGTATGAAATAAAATAGTTTTTCTCAAATCGGATAAAATACGTCAGTTTTCTGGTTTGTTATCTGTCAGCAAAATGAAGTATTCCCCGACACTACATCGTTGCTAGGCAACTTACTAAAAACAGTACTGGAAAGTATTCCTTGCCTAGGCAGAGAATACTTTCTAGTACTGATTATCATCTGTTTTTAAGAAATACATGATATAATGTATAATCGCACGCGATTGTTATAATTCTAAGGTAACTTTGATAGTGAAATCTATTGAAAATATAAATTGGAAAATTTTGCGTATTTTAAAGAATATAATGAATAAAATGGATAATCTGATATACTGCCGATTAGAGAAAAAATCGTATGTGCAACTCGTGGAAAAACTATAATTCCCGGACTCTTATGGTTGCTGGAACTCGGCTGACGCCTCGTCCCAGCAACTTCCATACTCGTCCGGGAATATATCGTTTTTCCTACACGTTACACAATATACTATTATTTCATACTGTACCGAAAATCAATGATTACGTGATTGATTTCTGTCCGGGAAATGAATTATGACGGTACAGAACAAAAGTGTCCGGAAAACGAGCTATTACAGTACAGAAAAATATAAAACCAAACAAAAAAAATAACTAGAGGGTAACTTGATAATTTGAAAATCATTTGGATTGATTTTCTTTAAATTTCAAATATATGTTTTTACTTTAAATTTCAATTTTAAATGAAAAAATCAAAATTATATCCCATGTAGTATGAAATAAAACGTTGTACGTTACACGTACGTTAAATGATCGTTACAGTACTCGTTCAAAATTCTGGACTCGGCTCCTTCGTCGCCTCGTCCATAAACGTCGAACTCGTACTGTAACAACTCATTTACCGCCCTTGTGACGTAAATAACTATTTCATAATACTAGAGAGACGTACAGACGTGTGCAAAATAATAGGTAATTCCTTTGTTTTAGCAAACGTTTCTAATTTTAACCAAAATAAAACGGTAAATTTCCTTTTTTTACATCAATAGTTTTTTTTAGTTTATATTGAAGATTGACAGTTAGTGTTGCTAATTGCTATACGCATTTCGATAGTTGTGGAATAATTTTTTTACTTTTCCCACTATAACGAAGTTATATTGGGTAAGTTTTGTAATCGCGAAAAAAATTTTGTTCCAGATTTTCACATTTCTCGACGAATTAGGTTACCAGGACCCCGAAACACCGATCAGAAAAATGTCATGTCCGTCCGTCTGTCCTTCCAGTCGCACATTTTTATTATTTTTTATTTGCCGCCCATTCTCACAAATATTGATAGTTTTGGTCGACATTTTGTACAACGATTGATTTTAGTAATAAGCAGTTTGTATTAACTTTTAGGTCCATTTGAGTATAGAATGGAGGGAGTTGCAGTGGAAGAGAAAACTGCAAAACAGATTTGAACAGATTGAAATTTCAACGACATATTGATCAATACATTATTTGTCAATTGCTTTCGTAAAATCGCCTTTAAAGGTATTATTTCTGAGTAATAAATTCTCTTGATATTCTAATGGCCTATTTCAGAACAAAACAGCAATTCGTCAGTTAAATAATATTTCCTCTCTGTCTTCTTTTATGAAATTGCAATTTGTTTCATAGTTCAAAATCAATGCTATCTGGATCATAAGGCCCGTTGTACATTTCAGCTAAGCTAAGCTAAACGATTTGAGCTATGTTCATAGCTCTGTTTGTAAATAAAGGGTTTTAATGAATCGTTGCACACATGAGCTAAGCTAAGGAAACTATGTTGTACTGTTTTCAGCTATGAAAATAAACATAGCTCGAGTTGTCTTCGCCTTACAATTTTCAGCTATGTTTCTCACATATACAATGACATTTTCCTATACTTTATTTTTGACGCACATACAATGTTATTTAAATTTCATTCTGTCAAAATATTCTATACGAAAGGAAGACATTTTAAATATATAATAATAAAGCAAAAATTTCTTAAACATATTTATCATATAGATAATAAAGTTTATTTTCTATAATTTTTTCTAATTCATCTGCAGACATTATTATGTCATATTTTCGATGGACAGAATTAATTTGAAGTAACCTAATGGGTGCGTCACAAATAAAATATAGGAGTATAAGGATGTGTGAACCAATTTATTAGCTCAAATGTGCGGATGTCGAGCTAGCGAACTAAACTAAGCTAAACTAAGATATGTTTTATAGCTTAGCTTAGCTGAAATGTACAACGGGCCTAATTCTTTTTTACATGAGAATTTTAAAGGGAGAATTAAATATTTGACTTTTCAATATCGCTCAAATAAAAGTTTAATTCTCCCTTTAAAATGTTCATGTAAAAAAGAAATATAATCAGATAGCTTTGATTTTGAATTATGAAACAAATTGCAATTTCATAAAAGAAGACAGAGAGGAAATATTATTTAACTGACGAATTGCTGTTTTGTTCTGAAATCGGGCATTAGTCGTATAAAACTCTTAATAGCAAATTAATATGGAAGGCTTTAAAATAATATCACGCCATTAGGGTGGAACAGGTTTAGGAGAGCTGGGAGATATATAAAATGAAATGCTTATGACAAGAAGGAGGGATTTGGTAACAAATGATAATTAAGTTAATTCTGATTTTGTATTGTGTTTTGACGTGACACCGTTTTACACTGCATGTTCAGAAAACTGACCCGAAATTTAGCCCTTGGTCGTGGGCAATTACTCATCAACTATAAGCACTACCTTTAATTTAAAGATATGATTGCTTAGATTGGTCCTTCGGGTTTATGTGTCACGCATAATATTTTCGCAATGACGTCATCGGGCGGCACAGGAACCCGCGCCGCGAACCTCTGATTTCGGCCGATTTAACTGCTTCAACCAGTGTAGCGAGAGAACGGCTCATCCAATCGGAGATCCGATAGTGTCAATTTTTGGGTAAAAAACCATTGGTGGTTAATTAATTTTTAATTAAATTAATTAATCATCACATAAATTTTAATTAAAAATTCAAACTAGAAAATAGCGATTGTAGTTCAGCCCTTGGTCGGGGGCAATTACTCATTAACTATAAGCACTACCTTTAATTTAAAGATATGAGATTGGTCCTTCGGGTTTATGTGTCACGCATAATATTTTCGCAATGACGTTGATTTCGGCTGATTTAAATGCTTCAACCAGTGTAGCGAGAGAACGGCTCATCCGATCGGAGATCCGATGATGTCAATTTTTGCGTAAAAAACCAATAGTGGTTAATTAATTTTAAATTAAATTAATTAATCTCCACATAAATTTTAATTAAAAATTCAAACTACAAAATAGGGATTTATAGAGATTGAGGGCACTTTAGCAAGAGAATGCCTCATCAGATCGGAGCAATTCGGTTATTAATTTGTGCTTAATAATACTGTGGCAGATAATTTATTTTAAATTAAAATAATTAATCTCCACATTAATTTTAATTAAAATTACAAAGTACAAAACAGCCATTTACAACCAACCATGAGAATGACTTATCTGACCGTAGAATTCTGATGCCAATTTGTGCGTAAAGAAACTGTGGCAGATAACTTATTGTTAATTAAAATAATTAATTTCCACATAAATTTTAATTAAAATTACAAACTACAAAATTGCGATTTACAATGCTTGAGATCACTGTAGCGAGACAACCCCTCATGCCTTATCTGATCGAGGCAATTCTAGTGCTAATTTGTGCGTAAAGAAACTGTGGCAGATAATTTATTGTAAATTAAAATAATTAATTTTCACATAAATTTTAATTAAAATTTAGATCTACAAAGTGGCGATTTACAATGCTAGAGAGCACTATAAAGGGGGAATGCCTGATCTGATAGGTCATATGTCAGAGTGGACTCTGTATACAATATATTTGATCTAGACTGCGTATTCACCACACTAGCCTCGGCGACTTTGGGAGGCACTTGTCTGCGGAACTCACATTCATCAGGCACATCTCCGCGAGACCCTGCGCTTCATATCGTACTTCTCATACCATCGCCCAGTACTTAATCGTTTGCAAACAATCACTGTACTCTCATTTCATGATGCTAATAATAAAGAAATTTATTTTAACAAGCCCATACATCGTGCCATTTCTCGTACCTCTTACAAACGTTATCACGGAAAACACCTACGGCCGTGTAGAAGACATAGCCTACTCCGAATTTTTTATTTTATTTTGGAATGGTCCACAACGATGCCTCGTCCAGACTGAAGCACTGAGTAAAGAATTATATCGGCCAATTTTCACATTGCTCAGATAATATTGTGATCTGAACAAGCGGCACAAATTTTCAGAAAATATATTTTTGAACATTGTGGATGCTCCCTGAATGGAGTAAAATAAATTCTTAACGCTTTTCAATGGTGTACTAGAGATGTATAACTGATTAATTTTTAAAAGTCGAACATGAAAAAATGGTGAATGCGACTTTGATTTCTGCGCAACACGTGTCAGTTCTAAATAATCAAACATAATTTATGAGTCTGTGATCTGGTGGTATGAAGGCAGAAGATTTATATTGTCGTCACCAATTGTGATATTAGAGAAGAGGCCTCCAAATTTAAGAAAGGCCATGAGATATTTTAGAGGCGTTGCCTACCCAAAATAACGGAAAATGTTTGTAAAATATAAATGGTTGGTTTGGGGATCTTAAACGCATGCTTTCTGGGATACGTATCGTCCGGGGAGTCGGATAGGCCCAATTTTTTTTAACTAGATTATATTCTTTGTGTCAAAATAATAGGTAATTAGTTAATTACTAATTGTTCCTTATTAATAAATAAATACTTATTGTGATTTAGCCATTTAACTAAATAGTTTTGTGATTTAAATGATTAATTGTACTTAATAATTAATTCGGAAATATTTTTCTTCATATTTTTTTGTTTCTGACAGTTAGTTAAAATGAGACATTGTAAGCATTGTTTCGAAAGCCAGAGAAAAACTATCGAAAAACCACGACGGGAGGGTCCAAAATTCAAAGAAATTACTAATTTCGTAGGGTGTTTGATAAACATGGTGTCAAATGCTCTGCAAAAACCTCCAAAAAATCCTCTAGTGAAATTAAAAAAGAACTTAACCTTGAAATTAATACTTCAAAAATACGTAGACGTTTAATAGACAATAATTTGAAAGCATGTTTGCTTTTTTGTTTTGTGATTAATAAATTTAACTTCACATGTAGTGTAAATTTGAAATAAATATTTTTTATTATGCTATATTTCGAATTTCTTTTGATTAAACCAACAACCGACAAATTTTCATTCATAAATAATTCAGCACGCTTAATAGTTGGTCTAATAAAACCACTCTTTGGTTTACTAACTGTCTAAAATTTTCGACAGTCGTTTTGAATTATATACAATATAAGAACTAAGTTCACAGTGAAATTATTTCTGAATAATCACAAAATTGTATTTTTGGCACGTCGCTAATGACCTAAAAAAAGGTGAACCACCAAAACTAAACCAACTGGACCAAAATCTCAAATTTTCTCACAGACGATAGAACCGAATTTAATAAAATGTTTAATTCTTATCAAAATGCTTAATGTGCCGGTTCTGCATTGCCGACAAAGTCCAAATATCCAATGAATCATAAAAGATGATGAGTAATGAGCGATGCCGAAGAATTATGATGAATTAACATTCCATACCGCAATCTATATTTTTATTTTTTTATGTGAAATTTACTTGTTTTCGGCAATAACTGTTTTATTATATTTAGTGCGTTTTTTATTCGCTATCCGGAGCCACTATCGAGAGGTGTCATATAAAAATAGCTCCCAATAGCTGCTTGAAGAATTGAATTAAAAATTATAGTTACTATAGACCTTAAATAAATTTAATTTACCAAGAAATAGCATGTCAAATTTTAATTTAGGAATAAAAAATTGACTGCTCCACATATCATATATCAGGAGCAAATTAAGAAACGCACCAATTATAGCTGCGTTTAATATGAGAACTGCTCTAGAACTCGATAAATTGTAGGATTGTTTTATTCTTTGTAAAGCTAGTATCCGCTCTGAAGTGAAATACAAAATTCTTTTGATTGCATAATAGAATTAAGTTCACATAATAAATTTTACAGCGTAGCTTCAATAACTAACTGTAATATGTTGGCAAAATTTAGATTAACTAAATCAAGCCATTACACAATTATCCTAAGGGGGGGATGCTTCTACGACTTAGCCTGGTACTCGAGTCCAGTAGAGGAAGGTGGTCATGGGTTTGTGTAGCATCCCTTAAGATCTACATGTAAGGTGGTTGTAAACAACTGAACAGGAGGGAACGGAGAAAGAAAAAACAGCGGATCAACCACATGGTTAATGTGTGGCTTACCGTTGGAGAATTATTTGGGTGGAGCAGTTAAACTGGAATTTACTGATTCATCCATAAATCCTGAATACAATAAAAAGTAAACCGAAAGTAAATTGTTAATGAGATGGCCATTGGCCCCTAATAGTTGGTTAGTTGTGAATTAGGCTGTTGGATGTTGCGAACAGAAGGGAGAACAGTGCCGAGGCACTTGCCGTCTCCCGTCCCATAAGGGGCAGCCCGCATACACCCAACATCCGGTGCTTTTTTTAATTAGTATGATGATGCCCACGCTCCATGTTTACCTTATTTTTTTCCGTTAACACACACACGAATCACAAAAAAAAACAAAAAAATTAAAATAAATGAGGATAATCTTTAAATTTTATTGAACAAAAAATCACTAAAAAACAAACAGAATTAATAACACAATAAAATTTTCGTTATGACCAAAAAAAATTAAAATCCAAACAAACTAAAGAACAGAAAGCAAAAAACACAAGAGAGGGCAAATAAAATGTTGGTAGGGTTTTTACACCATTTTCTCGTTGATGACCAAAAAACATTTTTTTTTTATCGATGAATCAACCGAAAAATTCTATAATCGCCCCTCCAACATTTTCTTTGATTAGCGATTAATATGCAAAAAATTGCAAAAATGAGGCACGTTTTCATTGCATGTGTAACCACATGAACTACCCAATTTACAGAAAATACGTTTTCTCGTTTATTCACGGTGGAATTCAAATTGGCCGGCAATGACCTTGGTTGAATAAACGGAAAGAAAATTATTACTAAGGCTGCGTATCAATAGTCGGGTAAATCATTTAGTACAGTAAATTTCAATTTTAGTACATATTTAGCTCAATTGGCGTACCATTTCTCTAGAAGTAAAAATGGTTTGATGGACACAAATTATGGTTCGGAGGGTTAAAATCGCTGGCTGCTCAGTTCAAAAGGAAACGTCAAATATTTTTTAATATTTTTATTTCGTAAAATAAAAATAAAATTTATTTTATTAGCTTTGAGTACGTATATTATTTATAATGAAAAACACGGAAATTTTAACAAAAATCACTGAAACGTCAAAAACTTAACAACAATGTCATTTATTTTTTTCTCCTATTTTACCCAACTTTTTAGTACTGTATTTCAATTTACCCTGTACACTGTTAAAAATTAGGTAAAACAGCAATTTACCCGACTATTGGTACGCTGCCTAAGCAACACATACATTACACTTACTCATGCATGTGCGATAAAAAAAATGTATTTACGTTTGTTTATTGAAACTTGAGCCCAAACAAACAAACGTAAATAAAAATATGGGTCATATGGGTATGCGCCATTAAAAATATCATAATTTTACATTAATTTAGTTGTTGGTTCTTATAAATCTAATTTAAGTGCATGTTTTAATATGTACAACACAAGGTTAATCAAACATAATTAATGTAATTGGATTACAATTTGCACCCGGATATTGTCATAGGATTTTTTTTTTTTTTTACTATTTTAGAAGAAAATATCTTCAAATGTGGGGTACAGCTTTAGGTGTGGGTTTGGTGGATAGGTGTATTTTGTAACGGGGATGACAAACGCCCGTTACATAACCCACACTCATTTTTATTGTGTGATTATTCAGATTAAACGCTGTATTTACCCTGACTATTGCGGATCAATCTTATAAGTAATACAAATCCAAACAGCTCCTTAATAATAAATAATCGAAATAGGTAATAATAACATATCAAAACAAATCTCCACGTCAATAAAAATAATTTTTATTTTAATGAACCTATAGATACAAATCAAAGTTCGAGTCAATTAAACGTACCTGTCAATTAAGGGAACAAAGAAATGTAAATATTGAAATCTACTTTATTATAGACATAATAAATAAATATTTTAATAAAACAAATCTTTTGTTTTGTATTTTTATTGAATAAACAAAAACTTTTGTTTGCTTCAAAATTTGTACATTGAAAATTGGTTTTCTTAGCAAATCATTTTCTTGGGAATAAATCTTCGGCAAACAATATTCTTCACAAAATAACCATTTAAATCGATATTATATCAATATTCGATAACTCGTCGACAAGATAAACTCATTTATTCGTAATTTAATTAGTTTTACTTACTACACAAATATATTAGTAAGAGGTTTAATGTTATAATAAATGAGTAGTTACTACTGGAAAATATAAAATGTATGTATTTTTGTTAAATTATTTAATTACATATTTTAATATGCATAATTGAATTTGGAAATGCAAAGAAAATACAGAATTCTCTTCTGAAAATTCTCGATTTATAATGTCCTACATAGAACATTTTTAATTTTCTCTTCAAGTATGTTGTTAAAAAAAAACAAAAAAATTGTTTTCTCAGCATTCAATTGTGAGGGTGTGAAACTCGAAAAGATGTTATTGTCATTCATCAGTGTTGATTGATTGGAGAGTACGATTAAAACTAAGCAAGGTTCCCGTAACCGGGTCCCCCGTACACCCTTTTACACATAACAAAACAGAATTATTAAGAATCAACCCGGTTTCAGACACCTAACTAGTAACTAGTCAATCGTTAGTTTTATTAGTAATATATGTATATGATAAAATAGTTAGCACAAAGCAACATAATCTGGTTTCTCCAGTATTATGTATATTATAAAATAAACAAATATCATAACATAAAATAAAATAAATGATGGTTATAAAATGTCAGCACTGATATTCACAAAACACGAAACATCTGGTCAACCCTGCCAAAATAAAAATAAAAACAGTACGTCTGGTCGCTTTACCCACCGCAATTCCACTTTCCTAACCCTAAATTCTGCTTAACTTAACCAACCTACATAAAATATTACAAAATATAACGGAGCAACACATTGCACAAAATGCGAATATATGTTTATATTATAAGTATATGGATGTAAATACATATGTATTATAATTGGTCCTGAACGTTCACTACTATGGTATATTTTCCATTTTTCATCCTTTACTGAACCAATTTCCACAAATTTAGTAACATTTTTTCGAATGGCGACAATTTTCTCTTCCTTATTCTGAACGAAATTTTCTTACAAATTACAACCGCATAACTTTAACCAAATTTGAAATAATATTTAACAATAAATACGCGTTGTTCAATCGTATATCCCTCCATAGCTAGAATGTTCTACTTGCTATCTGAACAACAACATAATACACTCCGGTCCAAAAATATAAATGGCGGGAAATTTAAAAATTAACCTCAAATCGGAACATTCTTGAATATACAGACACTGGGTGGAAACACACCGAATTAGTCAAAACGTTTTTGCTTTCAATAGGCAAGACGATTTGCCTAAACATAGCCTACATACAATCAAACAAATTGTTTCTAGTCAAATTGTTTCGTGTTGCTTTATACTTTGGTGTGAATAGATTTAATAGATTGAATACTAGACAACTTCATTGTAATGTTTGTATTGAGAAAAACAAATTGAACGTCAAAAGATTGTTCATATCTTTTGTATAGTGAGAATTTTATTTGTATATTATTAAATGCAAAATGTCGTCGGAGTCAGAAGATGATTTTGTTTTATGTTATTATTATTTTATGAAGTGTAGTGAGCAAAATAAGAGAAAATGTTGGGTGCATCCCATCAATAAAAAACGATCGGAAAAAAATACGTTAATTAAATTCTATAATGAATTACGAAGTGATGAAGATAAATTTTTTAATTACGTGCGAATGAAACCAACCACTTTTGATTTGTTGTTGAACATTGTTGGCGAAAGCTTACAGAAATTCGATACAAATTATAGGAAAAGTATTACTCCAAAGGAACGGCTTTTTGTTACTTTAAGGTAAGAACATTTGTATTTGTAATTAAATTTTATTAATTGTTTTATTCATTAATTATTTTTTAGTACATAAATCCTTAGTTTAAATCCTTAGTTAGGAAAGTTAGATGAAATGAAATAATTTATATGGAAATAAAGACTGAAAATAGTGTGTTTTACTCGTCGAGGTAACATTCACTATTTTCAGTTTCTATTTCATCAATCATATCATTTAAATAATTCATTACGTGCAGTTTAAATTTCCTTTTGTGATGCTCATCTAATTTTTCAGTATCTGGCAGTAGTGATTTAAAAAACAGCAACATTGGATCTTCTGGTTCCGTTTTTTGTGTTGATTTCATTTTGAGGTAGTTGATCATTGGTTCCACTAGTTTATCGGATGAAGCGCTTTTTTTTGTTGTTTGTCTTGGAGGAGGACACGGCTCGATGTCATTTGATGAAGATTCAATGTCGGGTTCAATGATTATTTCTTCAAAATGTGTTTCAGTTTCAATGTTACTTGTCGTACTTCTGTGTTGATGAATAAAATCGCCTAAAAACGCCATTGAATCTTCCAGATACCATTTCCTCCTTTTTTTACTGCCACTTCCCGACACAACATCCCTTCGTTCCCTTAATACCCTAGCATAGCTATTTCTCAAGCTGGACCATTTTGATTTGCAATCTGCAACTAAATAAAAACATAAAAATTATGAAAAATAGATATAAATAAAAAGTAATAATAATATTTTGATGATATTAACTAAATTATATTTTACAGGTATCTCGCAACTGGGCATCATTATAGTGCATTGCACTACGAATTTAGATTGGGAGCTTCAACAATTCGAGCAGTTGTTATTGAGACCTGTAAAATTATATGGAATCTCGTTTCGCCGATATATATGAAAAAACCGGATATGAAAAAATGGATTGAAACAAGTGAAGTGTTTAAAAAATATTGGAACTTTCCCAACTGTGTGGGAGCTGTTGACGGAAAGCATATCCGTATACAGCGCCCCAACTTTGCTGCATCCGAATATTACAACTACAAACATTTCCATTCTATATTATTACAAGCGGTTGTTGATGCTGAAGGAAATTTTATGATTATTGATGTAGGTGACTATGGGCGTAACAGTGATGGAGGATTTTTCCAATATTCATCATTTGGAAATGAGTTAAAAAACGGAACATTAAATTTACCTCCACCACGTAAAATTTCAAATGAAACAACAGAATTGCCATTTGTGTTTGTCGCTGATGAGGCATATCCGCTAAAGCGTAACCTTTTACGGCCATTCGCGCGTAAATCATTAAATAGAGAAAAGCGAGTATTTAATTATCGTCTTTCGCGTGCTCGACGTTTAGTGGAATGTGCATTTGGGATGCTTACAAGAAAATTCAGAATTTTTGAGAATACAATTATTGGTATGCCGGAAAATGTAGAAACATTTGTGCTGGCCGCTTGCACATTACACAATTTTATAAGAATAGAGGAAAATAGTGGTAATAATTTAATAGCCGAAGTACAAAATTGTTTAAATTCAGCGGAAATACATGATATGGAAAATTTAAGCAATTCACGTAATGCCACAAATAACGCTCTCTCAGTAAGAAATAATTTTATGCGTTATTTCAATTCAGCTAGCGGCTCTGTGCCATGGCAAAATATTTATATTTAATTTATATGTTATATCTTTGGAATAAATTAATTAAAGATACTTACCACTACAATTCATTTCTTGGGCCACTTCCTCCCACAACTTTGACACAATGTTTCGATCGCCGTGCTCCTTTAGTTTATAATTAAACAAAACCGGCCTGGATTGAATCGCGTAAATGAGCTTTTCGCCGTCACAATCCGACATCGTTGCTGTAGTTAAAAATTTACCATTAATGCAATATATTCTTGGTCAAATTTAATGTATCCATTTTAAATATTATTTATAAATTAAATTAATAAATAAATTTAAAAACAAAATTCTTGATTTAAAAATTGAAAATAAAGAAAATCTATTAAAAACTAACCTCAAAAAACTTGGTACACTTGGTATATTATTATATAATATAAAAAAATTATGTTATATTTTAAATATATTATGATTTTAAACACTTTAAAAAAAATATAAAAAGTTATTAATTTTAAAAAAATATTTAAAAATATACTTTTATTTTGACAAAAATTGATTCACGAAACAGAGATTACGAAACAACTTCAAACAATGTTTTTCCTTGATTTAAGCAGTTTTGTCTTGTTTTGCTTTGTTTTGGTTCAGTGTGAATTAACATATTTGTTTATAGGCTATGATCGCCTTCAAACATGTTTCATTAGTCAAATTTGACTTAACACAATTTTGCTTTATTATGTGTGCGTGGACCCATAAAGCACAATAGAATGTTTGCCGTTCTATGTTTTATGAAACAAAATGTTTGACGTAAAATTGTTTTGACTGATTCAATGTGCATAGCGCTATACAATCGTATGCATTTTGAACGCAAGTCGCTTTAAGACAAGAAAAAAACGTTTTGACTAATTTGGTGTGTTTCCAGCCTAATGAAGACTGAAAACAAAAAAACCTCAAGTGTTCAAACTTCTGTGGGAAAATAGAACGACTAAAACAGATCAAGATCGAACCTAAATCAATGCATTGGAGCGAAGTGGGTTGGGCAAAATAAAACAAATAAAAGTTTAAAAATATTTCCACCTTAATTGTAAATACACATTTATTATTTTTAAATTTATCCTCTTTACAAAATTAATTTTATTATTAAAAATAACTTTTCTAAAAATAAGTTATATCCAAGCAAAACGCGTAATCACTTTACTCTTCCAGTGCGGGCCTGGCAAAACAATTGTAAACAAATCGCAATAACTATACAAAATTTGTTTTTTTAGTAAATATTATGTAATAATTTTAAATTAAAAGGACATTACAAATCACTACATTTACATCACAATTTCGGTTTCTTTACCTTTAAACAGGGTAAGGTATTTCTTGCGCGCCAGGTATTTTTTAAATTAATTTGGATTTATTTGATAATTTTAAACTTTCAGAAAAGTACGCACATCCTCTTTGTATACATTTAAGATTCAATTGGTTTGCTTACGTTTTAACGATTGAAAGAAACACCAACCATACATAGTTTATAGATCCGTTCCTCTTCAAATGTCCACTCTTGAAATAGAAGATTTTATTTGGGATGTGTCCGAAGTCTGTGATAATTACCCTCCATACGATTCAGGCCTTATAAAGGCATTTATAAAGGCTGTCAAAAATGCCACGTAATGCCTGATATTTCCCTTTTGCCTAAATGATATCCTATTGGCTATGTCCCGGTGACTTATATGGAGTTCAGGCCTTAAAATAATTCAAATATAATGCCTGACGAAGGAATTACAGACAGGCTATATTAATGCCTGACTGAAAGGCTACTTTAAGCTATGACTGCGAGGTTATTTTAAGGCCTTAAGCTGAATTCACCAGATTTGTCCATTGAGCTCGTCAAGAAAATGACAACATGACGGAGTTAAAAACCGAGTTAAAAATATATGTTATCTCGCTGGACACAAAATTTCAGGCATACCAACATTGTTTTTTCTTTTGCCATTCTTATTTTAGGTTTCGCTAATTCTGAAATTTCTAAAAAAAAAGCGAGATAACATATTTTTATCTCGGTTTTTAACTCCGTCAAGTTGACATTTTCTTGACGAGCTCAATGGACAAATCTGGTGAATTCAGCTTTACTGAAAACCTTAAAAACAAGGCCTGACCGAGAGGCCTGAAGAAATCACGGGTATCCTAGGGATCTGTTTAGGTCCGGGTAAAAAAAGACCATATGGTTTTTTAATTCATTTTAAATTTAATAGAAATTCATTTTTATTCATTTATATTCGGCGTCGGCATAATTTTTGATGATGCTTGTTGTGGACCCTATTTATATCACATTTAATGAATACTTTGTATTCCTCGAACGTCTTCATTTTTTTTTTCTTTTCAAAGATCATGGATTTTACACAAAAGAATTAATACATAATTAAAGTAATACAATATTAGCTATTATATTTACCAAATAGCGTTTGATGTAGGTTATTGTATTGTATTATGAAAAATCTCGTTTACTCTGTACTCCTCCTCGGTTGTATTTAATTAATACGTCATGTCCGACCAATATCCGCCAGACTTGAACATTTTTTGAAAATGTTGGTCTGAAAATAAAACAAAATTTACACAATAATTAAAACGAATTACGCTCTTTCCGAATCCAAGGTCAAATATAGGAATTTCTATTTGGAAAATTCATTTTGACCTTCAAATGACCTTGAAGGTCGAAGTTAAGGTTGAATTGAAGGCCACCCTCCGATGTCCTTTTCGACCCTTAACAAATTTCAATATAAATATTTTTTTCCTATCTAGCACCGTTCTGCAGGTAAAAGTCTGGCACTTTTTAAAGATAGCACAATTCTCAAAACTACCGTTCGCCCGATGCTTGAAGATTTTTAAAGGCTGAGACAGGTTCCACGGAACTTCCTAAACATCGAAATCGAGATTAATTAGTTGTTTCTAAACTTTACTTACGTCAAATTTATTTAATTTCAAAATTTGAATTTAAAGTTAAAGTTAAGTTATTAGTTTAAGAACTAATTATAAATTAATAAATAGATTAAAATTTTCAATAAACCCAACCAGAAACCATCTCTCAAAAACCACTACCGCCAAAAAACCATCCCCCTCCCCCATAACCGAAGTAACTATAAACTTCAAATTTAATTTAAATAATTAAAATCCTTTAAAATCTGAAACAATCTGTCGGTTAATAAATTTAATTAAGATGCAATTCCCACTGCAAGCTCTCAGTAATCCTAGCAAGACGCAGCAAAGTCCTGGAATCCTAGTTATAAACATTAATATTTATGATCATTAATATCTCTGAAAATTGAAATCAAATTAATCAGTTATTTCTAAGTAATACTTAATAAGCTGAACTAAAAGTTATTTAATTGACTCTGAAACAAGGTTTAAATTAATCATGGTTCCTATTTCCGAAAACCTTGTGCTGATTCAGATTCTGTTTAATACTTTAGTTATAATTCAATTCACCCGTTCACCCAAAGTTATATTTAAATTTCCAATAGAAATGCAAAAACTATTACAAAAAGCGTCTAATTTGAAAACAAAACGAGCATACATCCAAAACATATTACCAACTAAAATTCGACGTATCCGATTATACGAAGTTCAATACGTTGACCGCCGCCATATAAAAAAATTGTATAAAGAACTACAAAGATGGAAGCCATTCCACATTAGAATTCAAAAATAATAAAATATGTATTTCAATAAAAATCATTAACGTGTGACCATCGGGAGGGTCATGTGGCAGTCAACACGTTAAAATCCTATTTCAAGCGAATCAGAAATGAATCAGACCCAATTGATTCTCTTTCAAATAAAATACGAATCCCACACAACAGAATTCGTATCGGAATAACAAATATCCCCTCCTGCTTTATACAGAACAGAAAAATGATAAACCTAACAAAATGAGAAACTAGCAAGTATTTGGTCTTGTATATATTTACATACATAATATACCCAAACCAAAGTCTTGAGTGATTGTATCTGTTCCGCCGCACTACACGTCACAGACCCAACAGACAGCAGCATAGAATCAAAATCTGCCAAAATTCTCTCTTTAAGAAGCCCGATCATTTATACACTTGTAACAAGTACGAGCTATGGTGTTACTGAAATTTGGTATAATTTTCCACATTTAATAAGTATTTGTGTTATGTTTATTTTTTTATCAAAAGTGATTCCAAATGTTAAGGATCAGCAAAAATATTTGTTTGATTAGTTAAGTTAAATGTATCTGTATTGAATGAATATACACTTGCATTGTACTAAAATTTATTTATATAGTACTATGTTGACCCCATTTTAAATGGGGCATAAACATGTAGCATACCGTTGGTGTTCGGGACCGGCAGAAACCAGGAATATATCTGAAAAAGAAGGGAACAAAAATCAAAACAAAGAAATACAAATCTTGGAAACAAATACTTATCTGAGGTCATATGTTCAAATTCCAATCGCATCGATGAATCCGCAGAATGATACACATTCTAAAAGTAGATTGGAATGCTAAAAATAGTTTAAAAATATGTTAAATTATTAGTTTACTCACCTGTTTAATGTTTTGTCTTGCTTATGTAAATTTATTTATTTTCTGTCAAAATGTCAAAAACAGGGAATCCATTAACAAGAGGAATACATAAAGTGTCCGAAAAGTAAAACTGGCCGAATTGAATAGTCGCGCCATCTAAGTATCAGCACATGCACTATGCAAGCCAATCTTCTGTCGATTGGCGTAAATATTTATTAGAATGAATTGCAATCAGCCATCCGAAGAAGCAACAACTAAAAAATAGTAAAATGGCAAACCATCTTTAATAAAATTGCAAGTCATCAAAAAGGAAAGTTGTAATCTGTGAGTCAAAGCGGACAATAAAGAAAAATAAAGTGTTTATACGAAAATTAGTGTTGTGTTAATGTGTTTGTAATTCTCATTTGTGACAATTTAAAAACCAAGTTGGATTCTCGCGAGTCAATTATCTTGTGGTGCCTAATTGCACGTAAACGAGTCAGCCCACCTTTTCTACGAGTGCACGAGCCTACAGTTGGAAAGGGTATAAACTAGACAACTTTTTAAAATAAACCTAAGTTCAAAATAATGTTTATTTTTTTTTATATTGAATTTAGAAGTTGACATTTTTCATACATTTACACATTTTCAAGACTTTCGAAGCTCATATAATTCATTTTCTTGAAGTCAATTGTACCAAATAATGATTTATTAAAATACATTGCTGAATACAATAAAAGTTATTTGGTGCTATTTTACAATCCCAAACAAAAAAAAATATTACTATTTAAAGGCGAGATTTCGGGTAATTTAAATAAAAAACGAAAAAAAATCATATCTCAATTACCGTGACAATTAGGACGTAGGGTGTATGGGTGAAAACTAGCTAATGATCCATCCAATCCCTCAACAAATTCTTTTGGTCCATGACTCGTTTTCTTCACTTGTTATACAATATACTATTTCAAGACAATCAGCAATAGACATTATAGGAGGAATTTTTACTTAGAGTGTTTGCTGTATGGTGCGTCGTTGTCCTGGGACAAAATCTCAAATGTCAAAGATTTACATAGGAATTCCTATGTAACACAAGTGTAAATAAATTGTTATTTATGAATGATATTTCTTGATTTATTGGAATTTTATAAGAGGTTTTTATTTATAAAGTGGTAAAGAATACATTTTAACTTTAATTGGAAGATATTTTTCTATTTTGTTTAAAATAAATTTAGAGGTGTATTTCTAAGTAAAACATGTCAAGATACGAATATTGTTATTTTATAAAGATAATTTATTAGTTTTTGTGATGAGACGTTTGTATCTGCAGTATTTCAAATTAGTTCTATTAATATTTACTTAATTTTTTTAATACTAAATCCCAGGCACACCATCTATATGCGAACTCTCTTACTAATTGAAAAATCCTCCTATAGTAAACAGCAAATAAGAATGGTACAAGTTTTTTTTTAGTTGTACCGCTCCTTTTATATATGCCTCACACTCTAAAAAGCTAATTCCGAACAAAGGCCGTACTGTGGATTTGAAAATAATTTTGTTAATATGTATTAAACTTGCGCTTGACTCATTAAACATACAAAAATTTTGAGGCTGATTAACTAATTGAAGCATTATTTGAACTATTCACACATTGCACAACTTATCTTCAGAAAATATTTAAATTATTTCTTAGTATTTTTCCTTGAAATTTTCAATACACACCTGGAAAATAAATAAAGACAAAAAAAAAAATTTTGTGAAACGTCAAACTTTCGAACATAAACAAACTTGTTTACTAAACATTTGTAAAAACAAAAATGTGAAAGAATAATTTAGTGTATTGAAAAAAAAAAAACAACGCATTTATTGACTCGAAGGTCATAGCCTACTATGTAATTATAGCGGCACGAACATTAGGTTTATATGATTTCATTTCCGAAAATTCGAAACCAATTCAAGGCATGGAAAATAAGTACGTTTTCTGACAGAGAACACACAGACGCAAGCTTTTTTTTTCTTCTTCGTTTTTTTTTTTCTTGTACCATTCATTTTTGCCCATGTCGTATCCATGTATATTTCAGTGCCTTTTACAGCAATTGTATGGAAATAATTGATTTTTCTACAGGGAACATTTATTTAGTTCTTTATTATAACCGCGCCAACTTTTTCAAACACAAAATCAGGATACAACTTAAAAAATACAAATTTAACATAAAGAAACATAGTTAAAATAAATTAAAAATTTACACAGTAATGACTACCAAAAATTTAAAAGCAATTCAGATGCGTTTTTTTTTAAATTCATTCTTCTAGAAGTGAAAATCGAACGCTTCACGAATCTTGTTAAAAACAGCCGATGCAAGATAACTGGTTCACATTGCCCATAACGTCTTCTGCGAAATGGCAAATTGAGCTGGAAGCCTATTTTCATCAATCTTCTTAATCCTAAAATTATATAATGTATCAATAACATTTTAATATAAAAAATAAAATAACAAAACGTATTTAATGTTACATATAATTAATTTGGACTACTTCATTATCACAATTAAGTTTACGAAGCTTATCGTTTCTTTAAAGCTCATCATTATTTATCATATCACCATTGAGGAAGTACTTTAAATAGAGGAAGATTTTGTATGGGTAAAATGTGCAAGGGAACATAATTTCTGTTTCGTTTGAAGATTTTAGTTGCGATATTGCGAAAAGAATACATAAATTTTAATTGTCTCTTTCTTTTTCTCATGTTTTTCATTCCCATCCGTATTATTATAAAATTATAAATGAACACAATGAAAAATACACAAAAGAGTGAAAATGTAAAGGAGGGGCTTAATATTTCATTCTTTCTTCGTTGTATTGGTAACAAACAAAAATTCGAACGCCAATTCCTAATGAAAAAAAAAATATATTCAACAGTTAACAAAACTTTAATTCCTTGAAAAATTCTAAAACAAAGAAGCACGAATACAAACCAAAACGAACAAAAATGTTGAATAATAATATTTTGTAAACAAAATCAGCTGATCAAAAAAGTCAATATAAATTGCACAGGTGTTAATATTTTTTTTATTATGTGTTAGCATGTTGATATTTTAATTTTTAGACTTGAAAGAGGAAAAAGGAAAACAGTTGATGCCAATGAGATCGTTTATCGATCGTATTTGTATTGTTTTAGTGTTGGTTAGATTTATTAAAACCAAACCAAAAAACACAATTAATGATAACACCAAATTGTTTTAACTACTCGTACATTAAGAAAGAAAAAGAAACAAAAAATGCGAGATTAAAATAACAACTAATAACTAAAAATACACCGATAAATAAAAACCGTATACATTTATGTACTCATACACATCCAGTCGTACCAAAATGAATTTCGTTTGCTTTTTTGTTTTTATTTTTTATACGTGTAGGAGGAGGAGCGCAAATTTTTTTTTTTTTCGTTTTAATATTTTTGTATGGGTTTTGTTAACCCAGTGAATGCCATTTATGCATTGTGCAAGTTATTTTAAAATTGCGTTAGCAAGTTAGCTGTTAACGTGGTAGCTGAAAAATTATAAAAAATTGGTTTCACTGAAATACAATACATTGCATTGAGTAACTATGTACGTATATTAGGATTACCTTATAAAAAAAATTATTTTACCACGATAGTTTGTATCTAAAGTGATGTTCGTTTGCTCAACACTTTTGATATACATAATTCTAGTTCTAAAAGTCAAATTATGATCCATAAATGTAATAATTTTGCTAAAAGGAATAAAAATCTATGCTAATTATGATCTTGATTTATGCTCCAACGGATATAGGTTCATGGTTTTCTTTCAAATAAATAATGTTCAAATGCGTGTAAATGTGTATTAAAGGAAGAACCAACCCGAATTACTGCAATTTTTATGAACATTTTTATACAAATTGGAAATTAAATTTCAATTTTATTTTTGCAATAATTATTTATTAAAATTAACACAAATGAAATCCAACACTTATTTTGAAAGTAGGTAATAGCAAATAAAGCTAAACATGTTTTTTTAAAAAAAGCTACCTAATATTTTATTTTTATTTATGTAGTTAAAATTCTAAGCTTTTTGGAAGCTTGGGTAGATGCTTGGTGCTTAGGTTTATTTTTAAATTTTTTAAATTCACCTTTTACTAAAGACCATTTTGAATTTTTTCTGGTCAACACAAGAATAAAAAAGTGTATTAGAATTTTAAAATGGTCGTAACACGACCCTTCTTCTTTTAAAGGCAAAAATCCTGGAAAATCCCGAGCCACAATACTCATACATTTTTCCGAAATGTTTGCTACGATATTTGGCAAATGACAGTTTTTTCTAAACATTTTCTCAAATACTGCTACTAAAACAAATGCTACTTCACCATACTCCGTCTGCGGTGCTCTGAGTGACCCAAAGTTTGATGATTTATTAAAATTTTTTTCAGTTATAAATGTTTCACTCGTTGATGTTATGTTGTCATTTTGTTTTAATAATTTTTGACTACATTCATTGCAGTTTACTTTTTTAAAAGCGCAATATCCAGCATAGTATAGTATTGCATTTCTTTTTAAAATGTTATTATTTGTGTTAATGTTATCTAACTCACACTCTTCAGGCCAAGGTTCGTCTTCGGCATGCGTTAAACTTGTTTTATAATCATTTTGGAACGTATTCCATTCGAGCTCTACCATACTTCCTTCATCTGCAAGGCAATTGGAATATTCACTATTGAATAATAATTTAATGACAGTAATGTTAGCGAAATGAACTCCTATTTCGTGGCTGCTGGGTGTATAATTAAATCCCCCCTTTCCTCGAAGTCTAGAAAAAAAAATTTCCAATCCATCTTGGTTTGTTTTTCCGACGAGAATGTAGTCCACATCAAAATCTGAATTTAAATATTCAATAAGCATTAGTTGTGCTTTGATGGTTATTTGAAGGCCTTTGATAAATTTAAAATAATTTTGGTTTTTTGATAATATTTTGATATGTTCCAAAAAATGTAAACTGTCTTTTAGATATGCATAAATTTTATTATTCACTTTTAGAGGTTGTTCATACGGCGATGTCGAAGAAAAGTTTCTGGAATTTAGGCAATCAAAAATATTATTAAACCGTTCAATAAAATTAGCTGTAGGTATTGCGTTTTCAATATAAACTCCTAAAATGTCCGGACAAGTTTGTATAGTGGTTCTTATTGCACAGCATACTGTATTGCTTAACAGTTGTGCGGCCAACGATACGTTCATTTTTTCAAAACTTGTTGGAAATAAATGTTTTCGGGTTAGTTTCGGTAGTACTTTGCACTTTTCAGTGGTGTCCCGATCAAAAATTTTCCGTACCACATTTATATCAGCTGTTCCATAATCTTCATGTGAAATTTGATTGCTAATAAACGCATTTCGAACGGACTTAATAAGGTGCGGAGGATCATATTGCGCAAAAATTTTTTTGTTATTAAAATTTAAATATGGCTGTTCTGTACTAACACCTAGCTTTTTATACGCCTGTACATTAATTGCACCTTGATCACAAGTCAACATTACAACGTTCAAATTTAGTTGTTCTTCACAAATTTTAATATTTTGTTTTATTAATTCACTTAAATTCTCTGCAGAGAACGAATTGTTAATGAGTACGTAGTTAATTACATACTTCCAGTCGCCTATTATTGACCGTACAAGAAAAAAAAGAGCCGAGGTCGCTATTTCATTTTTTCTTTGGTGGCCGTCGTCGTAAAAGCCTTCAATCCGGTCCATCATGATGTTATGCGTCAAATCTTGTTTGATGACTATTTCATCAAAACTCAGTACGCAGATCTTTGATATAGACGGCATATTTACAAAAAAAAATTTATGTTGCGCCATGAGCACCTCGTTAATTCCAGGCGGAATAAATTTAATTGGTGACCACTTGTAAATAGAAGACACCGATGGTAACTTTAGTTGCAAAACATTCTGTAAATATTTATAGGTCGCTGCTGATTTATAATATAAACACTGAGCAAATGTTTTTTCTTGTTTTGTATAATAAAAGCTTTGTTTCAGTAGTAGTTTGCTGACATTTTTTGTATTTACATTTACGTTAGTATTGTCAATTACGTCATCGACAGTAGTCGTTTTCGTTTTCTTATATTTAGTTTTCAGAATTTGTAGATTCCGTTTATATCTTATATTTGACGCTTTAACAATTTTAAACTTTTTTTCTAAATTTTTTAGTTTTGCTTTGTACACATTTAATTGTTTGTTTTTTTTAAAGCAGTTTTGACACTCACCAATTAAATTTTTGTCTATATCACAATGGACACAATTTATTGAATTTATTAATTTTAATAACTGTTCTTCCTCGTCTTTGATTTCACATTGAATGCCAACAGATATAAACTCTTGATGAATTTCGACCGGGAGTTCATTTTGAACACTGATACTTGTTGATTTTGATAAATTTAAGCAAGGGATTGCGTTCTTTGTAAGTCGAGCATAACCAATATGCTCTGGGCGAAAGTGATTTTGGCACACAAAATTGTGTACATTTTTTAAATCTTCAGGTTTTAGCCCTATAGACGTTAGCCAGCTATTCCTTCTGACTGATTCTCGTGGAAAATTGTAAAACTTTATGCTAGTCTGAGCAGATTTAGAGTTGCAATTAGGAACAATACAAGAGACCCTTTTTTGATCACGATTCACTAAATAAATTAGTTTAGAAATAGTATTATGATTATGAAATATGAACATCTTAATTTCCTGATTTATACTTACAGGTGTTAAGAGGTTCCTTTATCAAGAAATTAGTTTTTGTTGGTACAGCAGCCATGGCAGCAAATTAAAAATCAATAATTAGGTTATCAACTGTTAGCTAATATTAATATTTTTATTTAAATCTAACACAATTAGAAGCACAACTTGTTCACAACTCGTTTTTGAAAATAAAGAAACTATATAATATGAAATATTGTGTTAATGAATGTTATAGAAAAATAACGGGACGTAAAATGTTCCTCGATTTATTTCAATATTACAGGAATATTGCACACATCTGTACATAAATTAAATAGTTTGTATTGGTGTATATTTTACCATGTAATTTGAAAAGACAGTGGAAACAGCGAATCATTTGTACTCGTACAAGTAAAACTGCAATTTATGTGAGTACAATACATTAAAAACAACAACAAAATTCGGTTTTGTTTAGTGGAAATAAATAAACCAAATTATTGGTCTCAAAAGGTTATCAATATTTCACAATGCGATTTATTTATTTCTTCCTTATTATTTTTGTATCGACAGTATGCAAACGCAATAGGATCAAGTCGTATATGAACATTGTTTATCATTTTTTTAAACACAAACACTTTATTATTGATATTTGCTCTCTCATGTCATGGTATTAGTGCTAAAATGCAAAACAAAGAATTTTGTTTTTATTCATTTCGACCTTTTATTTCGTGTTTGTTGTAATTGTAAACAAATACATTTGAATTATAATTTGTCCACGCCCTTCTGCCGATGATTTGTTGTGTTCGTTTTCGCTTTATGTCACTTTATTTAAATGCGCATAGAAATCTCATAGGATAAAAAGAGACCATTATAAATTTATGTAATTTATACTTCCTTTTCACAATATCGCTTTGAACGGCTTAGTAAAAAAGCTAAATTTTATTTCATATCATTTTTCGTTCATACAAAATCCTCCTCTATTGTTCTCCTCAATGATATCACTACAAATGAAGCTTACCGTTTCTTTAAAGCAAATAACAACTGGTACATAAAAAAACGGTAACATTTGCAATTTCCGGATAGACTGTATTAAATTTTTATTACATTTAATATTAACATTTTCCAATGTTTCGGTTTTAGAAAAAGAATAGGTGCAATTTGAGGTTCAACCTTTCGCAATTACATTTATTGTTCCAAATTTTAATAAAGGAATACCCCCGAAATATAGCCTTCGTTACGGTCGAATTTGTGTTCGTTAGTTTGGAAATTAGAATGAGCTTGTAGCAGATTATTTATATCACAAATAATGCCTTACATAACTCAATATAATTTAGTGTAAAAACCCTGTTTTATGCTCCATACAACATTATCTATCTATACAAATACATCTATCTGTAAACAATTTACATAATTTTAACATTCTGTTATTTTGGCTTTTCGACTGAGTCGGTATAGAATATACCAACTTCCCATATATCATATTAAAAATATTTTGGATTTAATCAGTTAAGGTCGGTCGGCGGTCAGTGTTAAGAGCTAGAACATACATATATAGTTAGTAGTGCAACAAAAATAAAATAGTGTATACAAATATGTATAATGTAAGTGAATATTTTTTGTGAAATATTGTTTATATTTATAATTAACCAACCTTATAATAAAGTGAATTAATGTATATCAATTTTGAATTTAACAAAACATAATATTTGAGTTTTATTTTAATTAAATATAAATTATCAAGTGCAATACAAGCTGGAATAAAAATATTAAATTAAACGTTACGAGGATATAAAATATATTTCAAAATAGGGTTTACATTCATTTTAATTTTTCTTCTTCTTTTGCTTCATCAGAAGGTTGATTGGTTTCAATATCCGATGCAAGGGTTAACGTTTCTGTCATTACTAGAAAAACAATTAAATTCGCAAAATTGTATCAACCTGTATCAATATTGTTACAAGTTATAGATTCGCATGTACAAGTCAACGGCATCTTGATTTCCTTTACTATTTTTGAAGAAGTTAACTTGATTTGACGGACCATCGGTTCAGATTTGGACTTTGAGGATTTCATAATTTTATCCAAACGTTTCTATTAAAGCTTTTAAAGCACTTTCTTCCTTCTTAATTCTATTCTTTCAATTCTTTCTGCTTTACAATTTTATTTTTCTACAAATTGTTTATCTTATTGGTCCTTCTTTTTTTGAAACTTCAATCCATATTGGTTGTGATCCAACTTTCATTGCTGGTAAACCAATTTAAATTCTTTTCTATACATTTAATGGGAGTGTGATTTGTTTCGGCGATAATTTGAAGCTGTTTACTTTTACTATGACCTGCTAAATTAGAAAGAATAAATTCCTCATCGGAGTACACAGCTTACAATTTCGTTTCCAATAGAACTTTCGTCAAAAGTTTATTTTGATTTGCGATTATCTAAAGGATTAGAAATGTTGTACCGTTATGGTCTGGTAGTCATTTACATTATTACATTTTTTCCAAATTTTGATACTAATTTCTAACACTTTAACTGTGGAAAATATCTGAAATAGCAATTTAAAATTTTCTTCGAGCTTGAAAAGCTTTTTTAAAATATCTTTAAAACCTTTTATTTTTCAATCATCTGAAGGAATTGAATTTGTAATGTTTATAGACGATTTCCCCAGACATTTTGAAAAATCGATTGCCCAAAAATTCAAGGAACCCAGTTTGAATAATTTGTGGCGAATTGCAGCTATTAAACACTTTCGAGGTTGAGAGAATCAGGTTGAACCACGGAAACTGGAAGGAATGCTTGTGGAAACTTCATTTGAGTGAGGACAAAGATTGTGAGTTGTGTGAAAGTGTGGAGGATGTTGAGCACCTTATATTGACTTGTCCTAGGTACAGCCAATATAGATCTCAGTTCAACATCCTTCGGAGTGCAAGAAATCTAAGTGATTTATTAAATGAGGACGGATTGCTTTATAAGGAAATGTATGCATTTATTAGGATGAGTGGGATAACAATTTAATTCGAAATAACTAATAGCCGGGAGAATATGTGTAGGGAGTAATACGGATTCATTTTATGGATTAAAATTTGAATTAGTAAAATTAAAATTATGAATTATTAATATGTAACTTTGTAAATTTGGATTTTTGGCAATGTGGTTCCTTTTTATGTAGGAGCCAAGCCTAATAAAAAAAAAAACGCCTTCGACAGCAAAGAAGCAAAATGCTTTCTTGTAAAAGAAGCACCCGGATTTTCTTTTCGCTATAGGAAAATCATGTTTGTCCAAGAATTTTTTAATTGCTAAAATGCAGTATAGTCGCTTGGTTCTTGATTCTTGGCAGATAATGAGCACTCTCTTCGACATTTTGTGCGTGCGACATCTAGGTTTTTTTTAAATAATTTGGATTATCTAGCTAAAGCTATTGATTGTTCTATTTTAAATATTTTAACAAGAAATACGTTCCTAATTTCTAAGTAACAATAATTGTAGCAAGTTTGCATAATTTTTTACCACATACTGTCAATACTTATAGCATAGAAGTTACAATTGATGGTCTATGGGCAATTATTATTTAACCTAGGACTGCAACTGCTATTTATAGCATTTTAATTAGTTTATTTATTCCTGAAAGGCCTTAATTTAACTTAAAAAGAAAAATCTAAATTGGAAGTTCTATAACTTAACTATTTCTGTAAAATCACTTACATTTGTGTTCTTCCTTGTGCAAAATCACTAAATCCGATAACTGTTTTTTCTCACGTGCACTGTTCTTTACATGAAAACGTGTGGCGATAAACTAAATACAGTGAAAGCCCGCTATAACAAACACTCAAGGGAAATCAAAAAAGTTTTTTTGTAAACGGAGATACATCGTTTATAACAAACACCCATTTTCAAAAAGTTTGTAATAACCGGATGTTTTTTTTAAACGAAGTTTGTTATAGCCTGATTTCACAAATAAAAATGTGTTGTCAAAGGGGAATAGAATGGTTTAAATTTTATTTTGAACAAATTTGTAATACATGTATTAAAAAGAGGGAGATAATTGTGGTAAATGTAATGTTGAGTTGAATGGCGTGTAGATTTCTGCCCATGCATCGGTATTTGCAAACAATGTTTTCATCTCAAATGCGCTGCGGTTAGCGCCGCCACTTTTAATCAACTGATGAAATCTAAACAGTTACGATGGTTTTGCACTGCTTGCAGTAAATTAACATTTTTTGCTACATTGAAAAAATTAGATGATTTATCTGACAATATGATCAAACTATTCGAATCGTTTTCGGTAATGAATGAGTTTATGAAAACTTCTATTGAAGCACATCGGTTAGTCAACAATGTGCGAATACTAGCTTTAATAATTTTGTTCCAGAGGTTCTTGGAGTTGGTGATCCTGTCGTATCGCTGCAACCGGTTAATGTACAAGATCTTGAACATATATGTGTGAGTAGATTAAATCCAAATACAGAAGTGAATGCTCTATTTGGAGGAATTGGAAGCCGTTGAGTGTCGTTTATTGTTGCCAAGAGGCCGGGATAAATCTAAATAAACATTTGTTTCGTTTAAGCTAAATATTGACGGTAATTTTCTAGCCAAATTTTATCGCCTACGTTCTAGCCAAATAGTATTTTGATAAGGCATTTTACCAGAAAATCCAGTTCAAAAAACGACAATGCAGTTTCGCTACCTCGCACCGATTAAAATTTAAAGACATGCAGAGCATGTATCCAAAATCACAATATCACCAAAGCAATCAAAATCACCAAATCAATCATTATGTACGAATTCACCTATAAACACTTTTACTTATCTGTTGACATTATATTATCGCAACGCAAGCTGTATTTGTTCTAAATCTAAAGACATATTTCACAATGCTTTTGATGAGGAGTACTATGAGTATGATTATCATCATAACTGAGACTTGACTGAACCAGTCTTTTAAATCGGAGGAGTACCTTCCAAATTCGTATGAAGTTTTTCGTCGTGACAGATACGAAGATGATATCATTAATCGGTTGGGTGGTGGAATTATATTGTAATTGGAGTCTCAAGGCAATTAAGATGTGAATCTGTGTTTTATATGAATGAACCTGAATTATTAGTTTTGAGAATTCAATTCTGCTCTCAACAAATATTATTATGCGTTCTCTGCTGCATCCGAGTTATATTGTCGTCTAGCCAATGTAATTGTAAATGTAATTAGTACCTTTAATTAAACCTGATGGCCAGATAATTTTCACCGGCGACTTTAATCTACCTAAGATTAATTAGATACTTTTGGACACGGATTTTATTCCAGTTTCAACTAACGTAACCGCAAATCTAATTCTGGATACTATGTTTAGTTTGGGTACTTAGCAATGCAATAATATTCTTAATGGAAATGGCAGACGGATAGATTTGATGTTCTGCTCAATGGATATGGGCATAAAAGTTTCAGCATGCAGTGATCTCGGTAATTCAGGGAGTACTTATCACACATGTTTTAGCGACTCTTTTAATTCTGACAGTTTTAATAGTTTATTGTCTTCTTATTTAGATTTTAGAAATGGAGGTTTTGTTAATCTGAGGAACTTTCTCGATGGGGTGGACTGGGACCGAAGTAAGCAAAAAAAAATCATAAAATGCGAATGTTTACACATAAATACACATTGTAAGTTTAAAAGTTTCTCCCTACCGACCAAACGGCACAGTAGTTAAAGCTGCGGCGCTTGGATCGAGAGGTACCGAGTTCGAATTCCTAAAGCGGCAGGATGCAAAATTTCATCATCTGATTACGATCGGTGATGAAGATGAACACAACTATGACCTCCTGTTGAGAGCGCAGAATCCATGGGCTTAAAATGTGTATTTATGTGAAATGCACTACCTTTACAGATACCCGCTTTATGAATTTATTTTTTTCGGTTTACATACATAGTGTAAAAGGAATTTAAAGATTAACGAGTTCTAGTGCAGCTTTCATGGAAAACACGGCTAAACATGTACTTTTTAGATGAAAAATCAACATTTTCAATCGCGACTAACTCGTAAAATATTGATTTATCGAAAAAATTTCAGGAACGTTTTTTTTTTGCTTAGAATTCCCCCCTCCATCGATTTCTGTGGTTAATTTGAGAGTACTAATTTCTGCCCCGAAAAGCTGTAGCATCCACCCCCATTGTAAAACACACATCAGCATTACATAAGTTTTGTTCCTTGAGTTTTCCCTACTTACTGTCCAAATTTCACGTCATTCGGTTTTGTCAATAAAAATTCTGAGGTAATAACCTATTTTCTACGTCAAACACTGGACTACAAGTACGAGAACTAAAAGTTGAATTCAAACAAACTTTGGATTTATTTAACACCTGTTGGGGGATTATTTCGTGCAATTGTTGTTGTAAATAAGAGCATTTTATTGAGCACGAGAATAGGAATAAGAATACAAATTAAGCCCAATAAAATAATCAAAAATGGTTTAATTTTTTTTTGTAGCAGTTGGTAACACGAACAAAGTTTATGGGTGTTTTCTTTTATTCATTCTGGATATTCCGGACATTCCGAAAGTGACGTAAATCGTTCTTTTATTCATTCCATTCCTTCTATTCCTTTTTTACTCCATTCTTTTATTTATTCGGAATATTCAGAATGCATTCTTTGTGTACTACATCAAAAGGTAGCATAAAACGAATATTTCGTTTGACGTTTTGTAATTATGTGCAATGCTTACAATTTAAATGATTAAATTGAATTAAATCGTAGATATTATGGAAAATGAAATGATTAATTATGATAAAATTAATTATTTAAGGTGTTAAATAAAATTTTTGAAAATATTTTTAGTTTTATTACATGATAATAGTTTTAAATAGAGTTTGGCGGATACAAAAAATCACGGTTTTTTTAAAAGATATATAAATTAAAATTAATATTGCATTGTGTGTTTTTCGTACAAATTATTTGCAACTACAATTAATTATAATAAAATTATTTATTTAATAAATTTAACTTATTTCCTAATTAATAACAAAAAATTCGTGCTATGGAAAATGTATTCCATTTATTCCAATCCGTTCTTTTATTACATTACGTACGGAATATTCTAAGGTCACGTGATCAATATTCTATCCCTTCTGTTTTTTCTATGGAATGAATGAAAGAAAACACCCTATATGTGAACACATGAATATGACTAACAATCATAGTTTATTAATGATGGATATAGACTCTTTTCCTACTTTTACAATCGTCATTTCCTACAAAAGTTGATATAAAATTAAACCAGAGTGGAATGAAACGTACAGCACTGTTGTTGTAAATTTACCAATAAATACGCTTAACCTATCAAGTAAATAACCTAACTGTCACATTTAATGTTTTTATTTATTAGCATTTTGGTTGATTAAAATTGAAACAATCGTTTTAAAAGCAGTCGTTTTTCGTTGTTATCTAAGTAACATTATGATTTAAGTACATAATATATATAAGTTTATAAGAAAGTTTTGTGACATTAGCAACGCACCAATAAAAATAAAATATACATAATTATCAATTTCTGTTTGGGCCTTAATAGCTAAAACCCTAATCGGTCTGTTTACCAGAATGATCCATCTAATGAAGGTTTCAACAAACTGAATTACAGGTAGTTGTACCACCTCAAACAACTATTCTTTGACGCACTGTTACCCAGTTCCCCTTAGTATTGAAAATGGACCTCCCTCTTACTTTGGATCAAATTTATTAAAAATGAATCAAGAAATTATCTCTTAAAATATCCACAGCGAAGTACATAACACCCTGTATAACAGAACATTTGATAAGTCTTTCGTAAAACAATTCATAATACATATTCTGAAGTTAGTGTACATACATTTCTTACCAAGTAAATTTTAATCACGGTTTTGCTGCTGATTACATTATCTTTAAATAATGCTAATATACGTCAAAATTAGTTTCGGTTAGATTTAGATTCTTTAATACATATCAAATAATCAATATAGGGTTACTTTGATTTTAATATCGCGAGAATTTAAAAAAAAAATTATAAATTATAACATTTAACTTTATAATTTCAGCTTATTGTTGACTCTTCCATTATTTTTATTTTCTGAAAGATTGAGAAACGAACGGAAAAATGACTCAAGACATTTAAATCATTATTACACTGATAACATATTGACGTCATATAACCGCAATTAAATAAAAATTAATTAATTTAAATAATATTATTTTTTATTTATTTTAGTTTCATTAAATCATGAGACGACGCACAATGCAAGGCCGACTTTGGCATATGGGTGTATTATTATTAATTTATTCATGTATAAATGTTTACTCGGATAACAAAATAATAAACAATACATCGGACAATAATAGTAATTTGAAAATTGACATTGTGGACGATAAGAGCAAACCGCCAACTGATATTTCGGAAAATAAGAGCCCAGAGAATAATGATCTTGAAGATAAACCTTTAACAACACTTGAAACATTTACTTCTTCTGCAGCTACCGAGGTAAGTTATAATATAATTACTATCATTTCATTAGAAGACTTAGTAAATAATGATCTGGTGCTTTTTTATAGGCAGATGGTACGATTACTTCAGAACTTCCAAGTGAAACAACTATAAGTACACACCATCATCACCATGCTGTACCAACATGGAGGCCACTAAGAGAAAATTGTACACCGCCTGCCATCGAACAATTTCCACAGCCATTAATGAGCCCAAACACACGAAAACATGGTGGATTAGTACTACATGTTTTTGTTGCTATATTTACATTTTTGGGGTTAGCGATCGTGTGTGATGATTATTTTGTTTCGAGTTTAGATAGATTGTGTGAAGAATTAAAGTTATCTCCAGATGTTGCGGGTGCTACATTCATGGCGGCGGGTAGTTCAGCGCCCGAATTAGCTACAGTGGTTATAGGTGTATTTTTTGCAAAAGATGATATTGGTAAATACTGTTACATATTTTTAAAACAATTATTAATTACCAACTTAGAATTGTTATTAATGCAAATAAAATATTATGCTTTTTGTTTATTGTGCAGGTGTTAGTGGGGTAATTGGATCAGCAGTATTTAATATCATGTTTGTAATATCAGTATGTGCATTATGTTCGGGTACAGTGTGTCAATTAAATTGGTGGCCCCTTGTACGAGATTGTTTCTTTTATGCATTGTCCATTTTAGTAATGTTAATGATAATAATTAATCATACAATTTCATGGGTAAGTAATATTTCGTGTGCATTTATTTTGAAAGTTACGGAAACTTTGGTGTTTCAAATTGATAAGTTTATGATAAATAAACGGTTTTATAATAGCCCAACGTCCTGCTTTTGAATCTACATATTTAAATTCAAAGTGTATAATTTACGGAAAAAATTGTCGTTTTTATTTGTTGTTAGCAAACTTCTGGGAGTGTCTCTGGTTCATTAAATTTTAACGGTTAATAATAAATTTACTTATTAAATTAAACAGATCTATTAGAATTTTAAATTTTTTTAATAAAATATTAGAATAGACAATTCTTAAATAAGATATTCCATTTAAAATAAAAAATGTTTCTAAGTTACCTAAGTTATTGCAAAAGTATAGTATTCGGTTAGCACTAGCAGCAGGTGGTTTCCTGATTGGCTGCAAACATCGGTACATTTTTGCAGGTGAACCAATAATCACTGCTAACGTTATTTTTGGTTGAGATTAACTACGTTAATCCAAAATAAGGAATCCGTTTTAGGTGCGGAATAACAGCAGACGTTTAATACGAACTGATACTTAAACAGTTCTAAACAAGTTTAACCATTCAGAGACATTATTAGTTATTCCTAGACAATTCTTAGACAGCTTCAATCCTTCTTCTAGTAGATGTTTGGATCTTACTCTTATTATCTTGTAGAAGGATCCTCCGGGACTAAACTTACTAGTAAAACTTACTGTCTAGTAAAATGATTGTAGAAAAGTATTCTACAATCATTTTACTAGACTCATCTTACTCACTTTGAAATGTTAAAAAACACAAAAATTGTGTAAATTTTTCCCCCATTTTTTCTTTTTAAATAAATAAATTTGATTTTAAATTTGTTTAATTTTTTTATTAAATAGTATTAAAATAAAGTATTGGTTAATATAAAATTGTGTAATTTTACTTCATTTTCAATTTTACTCTTATTTGTATTATGGAATAGAAGCTAATTTTAAATGAAATTATTAATTTTACTGATAATATTACTGGATTTTTTAGATTCCCCGACACCTATAGGGTAGTGCTTCATAAATTGTGATATTTGCTGCAAAAATAATATACATACATATTAAAAACATAATAATGGTAAATTATTGTTGTTATTATTTTTATCAAATTGATTTTGACGGATGTATACGTATTAATCTCCTTTTTTCCCTATGAAATCTTGCCAGTGTTTCTTCTGGAGTTTCTGTAATTTAAACATTTTTTTAAAAATGTAATTTAATAAAACGTACTTTAAAGCATTTTCACTTACCAACTTTCACATTTTCCACTTTTATACCTAAACTACACGATATGCGGTTCGTTCAATTTCACATGTACTTATGCCGAATGTTGTGCGATCGAATAGCGGTATTTTCAAATCGAGTAAAAACACGATTACTATGTTTATAAACACAAATAAACACTGTAAAAAACACTGATTTGTGTGAATAAAATATGCAAAGGATAACACACTGCAAACTAGGAAATTAACTCTATTATTGCCTAAAATAACACCAATAATGAGAAAACACGAGAATTTGTGAAATCGTCATAGTCGAAAATATGCAACAGCGGCGTGCGTATTATTCATTTCTTTGGGTTCTTACATAACACATTTTTTTATGCGATTTTACTACCCGCTTTAGAGTGTGTAATGTATTTTACCTTGCCCTTTGACTGTTTTCTATCATCGCTATTAAAGCTGTATTTTGGAGCAAGTAGCATTTTATTCTGCTCTGATATATTGACTAAGGGGCATATCCTCCAACAGGTCGCAAATAAACTATTTGCGCCTCAAAATCTGACTACTCGATTGATTTTAACATGAGTTTTTCAATTGAAATTTCTTTTTTTTTGTATTTCATTTGCTTTTGCGACTGAGTAGTATTAATTGTTTCGACTTTGACAAAAAAAAAAAAAAAAAAGAAATTTCAATTGAAATCTCATGTTAAAATCAATCGAGTAGTCAGATTTTGAGGCGCAAATAGTTTATTTGCGACCTGGAGGATATACCCCTAAAACTCTTTTAGAGTTCATATCGAACTGGTTTTGCTACTTTTAGAGCAATATTTTTACTCTTAAAGAAGTTATTTAACCGTTTACTTAAAGCCTACTGTTTTATAATTGTGTAATACAAGAATCTATTAAGGCCTTCAATATAGAGTTAGATGTTCTTATTAGAAATGTTTTAAGCACCTTTTAAAACTCAAGCCTTTAAACAGAAGATGAATGTAATCAAATGCTTTTCATAAATCATTAAAAAATATTTTTAGGAGAAATCGATCATACATGTTAAATATTGCATCTTGACATAGTTGTTTAAAACTTTTATATTTTATTAAGAAATAAATTTATGAGTTTTTCAACATAGATAAAATATGATTTATTATCGTTTTAGAATATGTAAATCTAGGTGCAGTCTATTATTTACGGTGGATGCCTTGACGATAAATGACTAAATTTTAATGCGCCTCCAAAATAAATGAAATTCATATAATTCTTTAAAAAATAAAAGAAAAACTCTATCCTTTAAGTACAGGCTACTTAAGAGTAGCAAGTATAAAGCTGTAACCAAAACGAAGCAAAACATAAACGATTGGCATGGCCGAACAAACCAAAGAAGAATTACTGTCGAAAAATGTCACAACAGAAGACGATTGCAACGAAAGTGATAATAGTTCCGATTCGACCAATTCACAGAAGTCACAGAATAAGGAGATTAAATGTTATACGTTCTCCTCAACCAAATTTCGACACAATTGCTGAAAGCATGTCTTGCCTCTGCCACGGGGTTCATCGGATCATATTAAAAATTCAGACGACATTTATATAATTGATGTAGTCCATGATGGTGATGATACACATAGATGAAGAAGCTCCGAGTGTCGAGCCGCTAGCAAGTGAAATAACTCACGCTACAGACGTAACAGATATCATGTTACTAAACTTACGAAGATACTCTGTTAAATCTGATGACTTTCCCTTACCACAATAAATACCTATAACCGTTGGTTTAACATTTTTTATTTCAAAAATATTAAAGAGAATAGGCCAAAACTGCCATTGAGAATTTTTATAAATTGACAATCCGTCAATATTAAAGTTGATTGAAATGCTCATCGTTTTCGAGGTTATCACTAAAGTATTGTCTCAGGCAGCACTCCAGTCCCTGATACCAGAATTTACCGGTACCCAAAGAAAACAACGTTACTGAGTTTGGAGTATCTAAAAGTATACGTGGATCTTTGGGGAGATCTTCATCAGGTAATTTAGACTTTCTCAATATACATAATAACTTCTGAAACGCCTGATTCCGGATGTTAAATTCTATTGCCCAACTCCTCAGATACTCTCTTAAATTTGAAGGGCAATTTATTTCTCGACTGTAGTCAATATTTTCTGAGTTATCTAAACCATATTCCTGTTCGTTATCAGAGGTGTCGTTATCATCAAGAGTGCCGTTCTCGATAAGGATTTCGTTGATAATAGCTGAAGAATTTGGATTTGGATTTTCTGATGTGTCCCGAATTTCACTTCCAAAATTTGAGGTTGTTGCAAGTATCGACGCCGTTTGTGTGTTAAAAGTTTTATTAAACCTTATTCGGTTTCTTTTAATTTGATATCTGTGTGTGCTACTCAGCTTATATTTTTTTCCACGTCTGGGAGGTAAACCTTTTTATAGTGCCGTTTTTAAGTATTGTCAAAAGATGGAGTGAAGTATTTAATTGTTAGATCAGAGGAGTAATTTGGAGAAGTCAACCACTACTTTTTAAGAGCTGCGGGCTCTTTAATAATTACGAAGCTATGCTATGCTTTAAATCGAAATACAAAGAATCTAAAAGATTTATAAGGGTCTAATTCTTAATTTGAATAAATAAACAGTCTCTTAATAAATCAAATTTTATTAACATTTATAGCTAATTAATATAAAATTTAACTGTTTTTAATGAGCTGTATCTTAGCTGTTGCTGCTGTTGTACCGCTCTTATAAAGCCAGTAGCTTCAGTATTTGACTAGCTGTATTACTTGAATTTTTAAAGCCTTGTATGGTTGCTTAGAGCCATTAAATAGAGCGACCAGCTTTTGAAATAATTAAAGCTAATAGTACTGCAAACATGTACTAAAGAGCAATATTTTTATTTACTAAAGCTTTGAGAGTTAATTCTTGCTGTACTGTGAAGATTAGCTATACTTTTGCTGTTCTAGAACTTTTGTAGAGTAACATCAGAACTAACAGCTCGAACAATGTTACTTGGGGTATCTACTCGAATTAAAGGCCTGGTCTAGATACTGGAATGACTACCAAGTGTAGGAATGAAGAATGAAATCGTTCACGAGGTTGCATTTCAATTTAGTTGTCATTTAAAGAGTGTACTTAGAAAGTGTTTACGATATATGGCCTCTTTTTTATTACATCGGAGAAATCTGAGACATAACAAAGCACTTGCCGTTTTTTATTTTCTCGGAGTGACCCAATAATTTATCTTTGTTTTTTTTTGTTATATCCGAACAATTACAAATAACTGTTTTTCGATGTGAAATTTATCTCAGATAGTTCAGGGAAATATTAGTTTGATGTTCACAATTGGGAACACTAGACGTTTATTGCAAATAATTTTAATTAGTATGTTAAGAAAAAATTAACTCTTATTTATTAATGTTTAATTTTATTTTTGGTATCAGTTATGGATGGGTACGCAAGTTTGTTTATCACAGTGGAAAAGACTTTTCAGATTAGAAATTGTCAAATATATCATATAAATTATCTTTTCGAATTCTCTGGTTCTAATGTAATAAAAAACCTGCCAATAAATAATAATGAATGTGTAATAAGCTTAAATCTTCTATTCTAAACTTTGTCAGGACAGTCAAATCTGTGTATCGTCCTTATTAATAAGTGTGCGATTTAGCTTAATGCTTTTATAATTGATGCTTCAAGCACCAAATAAGGCTAATTGCTCCGCGACGAATCAATATTATAAGTATTTTTGAGCTTTTGCTACTGACTAAATGCATGACAAATTAAAAATTTTACACATTTTTCTAATTCGACCGCAACACATCTTAAAACGATATTTGAATACAATTTTTAATTATTGAATTTGAGTACATAATTTGAAATTGTAAAAGTACTTATCTAAAACCTAAATTTTACATTGTTTTTAATTCTTCAGAATTATGAAAATATGAAAGATTTGAAAATATCCAAAAAATTAACCTGTAAAAAATTCAGAGTTATCGAAAGTTTTTTTAGATTTTTTTCAACTTTCACTTACCTACCAATTTTATAGTTATTCTATTATTCAATATTCAAAATTTAAAATTGTATTTTCTATTTAGAGCCTTGGTTTGAAACATTTTGAAGAAATTGAAAATTTTAATGCTAAATTTAACAAGCTGCAATTTTAAATTTCGAATTGAATTAAAGTAACTTCCTGAAATTACTAAATTCCTAAATTTCTAACTTTAAATTTATCATCTAAATTTTCGCGGATTTATATCAGACAAATATTGACCTCAATTAGATTAGTATGAATCTTAATCAAATTTCTTGGTTAATACTTGAAAATTTAGATTCGAATTTCTGTTTTAGGTACATAAAAAGTTGAAAATTATGAAAGATTGATTCTTAGTCCATAATAGATTAACTATTCGCTTCATTGCAATAATCCAACCTCGTGATGATGATACATTTTTACATTTTGACCTTCTTTAACCATAACCATAATTAATTTTGTTCCGCTGAACAGACCTTTGTGATCTGAGATCTCAAGTGGTCTCTCATTATTTGTAGTAATAGCAAGAATAATACAATTTTAAGAATATATTTGTGGCACGAACTTTGCCAACATACTGGCTTCATCGATTTCGATGGTAAATCATCCTTCCTATTTATTCTAAACAATCGAATATGCGAGGGCATTCTCTAAGATGACGAACGATAGACGAATCTATATTCGAATCAAATTCTTGATTTTATAAAAAAATGGTTAAGCCATCCTACTGCTAAATGTCACACTCATGGCAAGTCTCTTTATTGTCGCTCTACAGCTATAACTTTCGTAATTATCAATCAGCGTCCAACTATTACATAAGACATTAAATACGGTAATTCGTCGACAATACGCCGTTTTAACACTATGCACAATTTTCAATTGTTGGTTGCAACTTGCAACTAAGCCCATCACTTCCTCACATGCGTATTTACTACTACTACTAAAGTTCAGTGCTTTATGGTCTTTAAAACCATAGCTTATATATTTTCCATCCCGGTCGCCGATATTAGTTGAGCTTACGTAAAAGGCCAATGTTTTACGGACTAGGTAGAATCAGAAATTCAAAGAAACACATTTTTCACCCCATCCATGTCGTAATTCAAACTCTGTACTTTCAGATCCAAAGATCGCCATAAAATAATGTGCTGTTTAGTCGGTTGCAAGCAAGATCGCAACACAAAAATTTAAACAAATAAGCGAAATTTTATGCAGTCTGCCTGGTTTTTTGATTCAAATAGCAGTAATATTCGGTGACATTCGGTTACCGTTCGAACAGTTGCAATTTAGAAAAATTAGAAGCAAACACATCATGTCTGAATTGAACCTATTATATCCATTTATGAATAGCTGGTAAGAACTCATCACTTATTTAGAAAAGTCAAAAATTTACTCAAAAAAATCCGATCTGAGGCATAAAGCATATACATAACTAATTTTACAATTATCTTAGTATGTAGTCTAGTCGGCTATTGCTGCGTTTATACCACAGCTAAATTAGCAATGCTAAAACGAAATGACAACTGTGGCAATGGTATAAACGCGACATATGCATAGTTCAGCTAGCTAAAATAGCACCGCTAATTTAGCGTTGCTACGTAGATAGCTAGGCTACATAGCTACGGTATAAACATTGCTATATTACTAGAAATGCCAAATTATTATTTTTGTGGTTTGTTTATGTTCACAGATCAAAAGAAATTGGAAATAGGCAGTCGTGGGTACTAAAATTCGGGATACATTTTTATTTTTTACTAATATGTTTATTATTATTGTTAAATTCTTGTGTGTGCCAAGTTTACAATAACAAATTAAAATGGAGAAAAAAAACAATTTTTATTTTTTGACATTTGTAGCAACTTGCGGTATAAACATAAGCTAAATAATTTTGACAATTCTAGCAGTGCTAATTTAACTGTGGTATAAACGCAGCATATGTTGTCTATTATAGAATGGCATCTCCTACTGCAACTTTCACTTAATTTGGCCTAAGCTTTGTTTTCTTAAGATGATATCCGTTTTCTGCACGATTAGCATCTGTGCTCCGTGCCGTGACGGCCAATCCAAAGTTTTTTGCTTTGTGCCTCAGATCGGTTTTTTTGACTTTTCATTTCGAGACCGCATTAGGCTAACTATTCACCACCAGACGGTTAACAAAAAGTTTTCTCGGGAGATTATTTTTCAATTAAAGCTCAGTATGCAGCTCGAGCTAAGATACATTTTAGCGCGGCCTCCACAAATCTCCATTTAATTACAGATAAATCGTCAAGCTAAAAATTTGTGTAGAGATACATTTTGTTAATTTTGTTTGACTTTTATTCGTTTGTTTTTGAATGAAGTTTCTGTCCAAATAATCCTTTAATTACTCGACTTCATAATGTTGGTTGGCCATTTTGACTTCTGTCTTCTTTATATAAAAAGTAGGAAACCCATTACAGGATGTAATCGCATTACCGGCATCTCAACAATGCCGTTTATATAATATCTCTGCATACCAGTAGACGCCAATCCTACAGTAAAGAAGTATAAACAAAACTTTTATAAGTATTACGTAATAATTGGACTTGCATGGATAACTATTTTATATATGTACATACATTCAAACAAAAACATTTTCATTCATCATTCAAAAAAAATTTTGAACGTAGTATGTATTCTATTATGTACTTTTATTGTTTTTGTTTTTTACGTGAATGTATTGCAAAGGAAATCTATACGCATCTATAACTTTGCAATCCGACCACCTAAAGATGTTAGCCATAACATTTTTTTCTTATCTGACCAAGATCTATAAGTCTGTCTTTGTTTCATGAAAATCGGATAAGTACTTTTCGACTTAATACTTGTTAACAGACATCAATAGCGGGGATATAATGCATCTTTCTCGCTCTAGCGCTTCGCTTGAGTTGAGATGCCTAAAATACAATAATTTTACTTCGTGGCTACTCGATTATAAAATGAATCAAAATTCAAAACCATCAAAATTTATCTTCAAATTATTGTCCCTGTGAGATAAATTGCGGCTAAAATGTTTGGAGAATTTATGGTGGCGTAAACGTAATCTAGATTTGAATGAAACAACTGATATTTTTTCAAATTTTTTTCGCAAAGGTGCATACCACTCAGCGATATTGTCAGGTAAAAAAATTATTTTATTTAGCTAGCTAAATTTTACGTCAAATTTGTATGGAAAATTTATCTTAGCTCGAGCTGCTTACTGAGCTTTAGCTGTGATTTATAAAGAGAGTACTTGGATTATGAACTATGTAAAATTTAAATTTGCTCCACAAGTGTTTTGCAGTATACTAAAGTAATACTAAGCGTATTTCCTTGACAAATTTACAACAACAATTGCATAGGATAAACCCTCGCAAGAATAACATTAACCCCAAAAAAATTGGGCGTATTTAAACATAATTCTAATTTTTGGTTATGATACCTGCCACCAGGTCATAATACATATTAAATTTAGATTTTATTTCGAAAAGTTGGCCTTTGCCAATTGACGACTGGTATGGTGTGCTCTGGCGGACGATATTGAACTAAGTAAACCATGTAAACCAAAATGTGATATATGAAGTTATATGGAAATAGAGTCTATTTCATTTTAATTTTTATGTATTAAAATTGTCATGATTGGAAAATCTAATGAATCCATTATGTTGTTTAACATGTGATTTTTATATATTTGATTAATTTGGAACAGTTTTATCATTAAAAATGCCAGAAAACTGTACAGAAAATTACAGAAAATTAATGTCAATTTCACTATAAATATATGTTTGAGTCACTAAATATTTTTGAAATTATATTATACCACATTTACCACGTTTTGAATGATAAATACATGGTTAAATTCAATATTTTTAAAATATGTATTTATGTTTTTAGTAACATTAGATTAGTATGAAATTTCTCCAATTTTCAAGAATAAATTTCTGTTATTTAAAATGATAAAACTGTCCAAATTAATCAAATATATAAAAATCACATGTTAAACAACATAATGGATTCATTAGATTTTCCAATCATGACAATTTTAATACATAAAAATTAAAATGAAATAGACTCTATTTCCATATAACTTCATATAGCACATTTTTGTTTACATGGTTTACTTAGTTCAATATCGTCCGCTTAAGGCGCTTTTTCAACTTTACCAGTCGTCAATTAAATCAAATTGGCTATTTTCTTGGGAAACAAATAAACAAAAAATAATTCGAATTCAATTTTGTTCAACAAAATACGCTAAATGAAATAATATTCAGTAATGAATTTATCAATATTGTTCTCTTTTATGAAAATGTAGTCCATAAAAATTCAGAACAAGAGTTTTTTCTAAATTATTTTGGAATAATTATCTCTAATTTGTCTTTATGTGACCACATTTATGGCGTGATATATGTATAATCAACGAAATTTAGAAGATGTAAATTACTTTGTTATGAGAATTACTCTCTCCAATTTTTATTTCCTTGTTAGCGCAGACTATTAGAACAATATTTTTCACTATGGTACACTATGTTTTTTTTAAATAACAGTTTAATATTATAAAAGCCTTATTTATCCTCTATCCATCGTATATAGTCACTATATAAGAAAATCTCTGATATTCATGTTAATTGGCGTAATAGAGCCGCACTTTCATATGGGTTTCTAATGGATTGGAAATTTTTCAAATATTTCACTAAAATAAAACCCTTTTTCTTTTTAAGAATCCCATACGTCTTAGGAGAGATTTACTCTTCTTTCAGAACCAAATCAGGGCCGGCATGGTGGCGGTGCGAACGGTGCAAATGCACAGGGCCTCGCGCTTCAAGAAGGCCTCGCGCAAAAATTCCAAAAAATATTTTTAAAAAATTTATTTATTTTATATATTATTAAAAATACAAACTAAAAACTAAACAAAATAATTTATAAAAGAAAATTTAAAAAATTCAACTGAGAAATTAATATGTGTTACGTATAATTCGCTAATACTTAACTACATGGTTATAGTAATCAATAATGTAATTAATAATTCAGTCGCTATAGCGAAATGAGATAGTGGAAAATAATTAAATTTTTCGTGTTTCTGATTCAGATCGAAACTAAACTTGTAATTCTTAATAATTTCGCTCTTTGTAAAAATTAATTATCTGGTTATTTACCAGAATAACTTTAATTTCAAAAATTTAAAAAAATATAAAAAATATTTTTATTTATCATAACATACTATACATACTCGTATTATGTACTCGTACGTACGTATATTAGAAAATTTAAAGTTTCCATTAAATTCAAAATATTATATTTAGACTCTGGGTGCTCCTCTAAGTTTAATTAGGTAAAGCTCTCAATTTGTTTGGTATTTTTCAGAAAATCATTTTCTGCTTCAACGGCACGATGGGATCTCTTAATAAAACATGTGAAATATCTAACACCGAAACCTCTTTCAGATACCAGTTGGGATTACCGAAACGAGACCGAGTATCAAAGCTATATATCTACAATTTTCAAAAATTTTAGATGCTTTGACTGAGCTTGGAAATACCGTAATTGACAATAAAATTAAACACGAAGTTTTGTCATTATAAAACCACTTGGCTTCTTATGAGTTCCTTATAAGCATTACGATTTGGTCCGATTTGTTAGGTAAAGTTGGTTTCGTCAGTAAAATATTGCAATTGCAAAGCTCGACCATGCATGCTGCCATTATTCTGCATTTAAGAAGCGATTCGAATCATATGAAAAGCACAACAATATACATAATATGTATTTGGATTTTTGTATAAGGTAGAGAAATTTAAAAGTATTAAAGAATTAGACATTTCTATTAATTGGAAAAGTTTACATGCTGTACTCGAAGGAGACTTTCCTCCCGATGATTTAATTCAGGAATTGTTGTTTTTTAGAAATACCTATCGTCTCAGAAAAATCTACTTTCAAAGATCCTTATTTTCCCTGAACTAAATCTTTGAAATAAATTTGTTGAAATTTTACTTAAATATGTGTTTATGTACTTTCAAACTTGATTTGAAGTTTGCATTTCGTTTTCCCTGTAACTATAAATACTTTTAACGACTTTAATATCTATTTTTATTAAGAATATTCCCCTGCATCGATCTGCATTATTATTTTCCTTAAAACATTTTCTTTTTTTCTGGAAAATTGGAAAATTTATTTAGTTTTATTGCATTTTTGGTGTATTTCCATGCACTCAAAAAAAAAAGGTGGAGATACACCAAAAATGTGACTTACACTAAATCAGACTTTAAAAAAAATCATTGTTGTTCTAAATATTTGGATATAGAACAATAGTGTTACTAGTATAAAGAGAAATTATATACCATGAAAATCTAAGAAAAACTCAATAAAACTATTATGTATGTATCTATATACATACATAGTAGAAAAATGTTTATCCAGTAATCACAGCAAATAAGATAATTCAATAAAATAACAGTTCCAATAAAAAATTATAAAAAAATAACGTCCAATTAGATCTTTTCCAAAATTTCATTTTAAATAGACCCTTTAAAAAATTTAATCAATAACCGGCATAAAATTCAGCATCGGCTGTAAGTCTTTTAATTATGCTGGATTTATCTTTTAGTTAAATTGGCCTACATCCTTAGGAGTGGGTAATTCAGCTAAATTAGGGTTTTTCTTCTTCCTGGATTTTGTCAATAATACATTTATCGAAATGAATTCTTCAGTAAGTCCTTTCCGGTACTTTAACTGATTTTTTGTGGTTCGTACAACAAATGTTTTACGGATAAAAATGGTGGGAAGTTCAATGAAACAGAAGCTGCATTATTATTCCGAAAATCGGCTGGTTTCAGTTGAATGAGTTTTAAACACACCTTGTTTGAGTTTATAGATTTTATGTGCCTTAGTAATGAAACGGAACTGTAAATTTCTCTCAATGTGCCGTTAAACCTGGGTAACTTTGATCATTTTTTGAATTTATTCTAAATTTTCCATAGAAGGTTTTACTACCTGTAAAATTTACCGTCCGGATTTCATGATTTTGCCCCAGACCACAAAATTAATTTTGTAACTATAGGATTGTCTTCTAAGACATTCACTATAATCTTTACGAGTGCTGACGCTATATCATTGCCGGTTCTTCCTCTTAACGCTTCATGGCAAACGGCACAATAGGTTACCTTGTTTTTATTGCAATGGCCTGTCAGATTGTACACATTAAATTTGTGCTTATAAAAGAAGCTGGAAATGTTTGCTTTCGGAAGAGCAAACACATTCTGAAGGTCATAGCAAATAATGGCGGTGTTGTCATCTATATTAATGCGGTCCTTGTCCCTTTCCAATTTGCTGTTCTGTGCTTGGTTCTCATTGGTTCTACACTGGAGATACACCAAAAACTCGTTACGTTTATTCAAGGAGATACACCAAACATTTAAATTAAGTTCTGTAGATTGAACAAATTTGCAAAATAATTTGAAAGATACATATTAATAGTATTTTGTTCAATCACGTACATCACAAGTTTCTATGGCATTTACACCAAAACAATAGGGTTTTTATGGTTGATATCCCAAAATCACCACTCAGTATTTTCAAAACGAATGGAGATACACCAATTGACATATTCGGAAAGAGCAGATTTTGTTTAGTAATAATCAATCTTCAAAAGCGACGATTTTGGAGATACAACAAGATAGCAATGGCATGACGAAATGGCATAACTGGTTGGACAGCTTCAGTCAAAGAATAACAAAAAAATAAGATAAGTAGGCTTTGTTATATTATTCAAATAATAAAAACATTCTGTGACATTCAGTTGAAGTTTGAAAAGTCACAATTTAGAAAAATGAAAAGTAAGCCACAGCTTGTCTTATTTAACCTACTGCCATCTATGAATAACTGGTATCAACCAGCCGACTGCTTATAAAAGTCGAAATATTAGCCAAAAAATTCATCCTGAGGCATAAATGCTGTTGTGCTCTTTCCACTGGTTGTAAATGGGACTTTGATATTTGGGTTGTCATTCTCTTATAAGATCAAATTTTTATTTCCAGGTTTGTTATTGAATTCATTTTTTTTCATTTAATTTTTTCGTCGTTTTCTGAAGCGACTCTAGCTAAACCGCTTCCAGATACGTCATTCAAATTTCTAAAATCTCTATCATGTTTAAGCCACTTGATGGGTACCTAACAACACCATTTCAAAATGCGTTTTATACACGGAAACCATTTTAATATTGTTGCTCACCACTAACTGAAATGCTGAAACTGAACTAAAGAACGAATCGCGAAAATGGTAACAGAGTAAAGAGCATAATTTTACCAGATTCATTGTGGTGAGGATGAAACAGAGAGAATAAATTGAGATACTTTCTTGTGGATGATACTGTAGGAAATTGTCGCGTTCAAAGAAACAAAAAGTTAAAAAAAATTTTTAAGTGTGGTGTAAGAATAATGGGAGATCTTAAAGAATCGATCCATTCGCACAGTTTGTGAACATGCAAAATAAATAAATAAAGAGAGTAAACGGATTATACTGTGTATATTTGGAACATAAAAACAACAATTTATAATATCTATAATATTTCACATTTAATATTTTTCAGGTTTGGATTACAAGTTTTGTTTAATTATTTATTTTTGTCTACTGTACATTTATTTAATTAAAGTTATTAATTTTGAACATTTAAAATATTTTCAATTTACTTAAAGAGCTATTTAGTTTAACTAGAAAAGGTGGTTTTTTACAGTCAGCTGATTGCTTGTTTGTTATTTTTAAAGTAACAAAACCAATAATTATTAATTGTAGCATATACCAGAAAATGTTCGATTTTAATGCAGTTTTAGCAAATAAATTGAAAGTTTGGTATTCACGAACTGCAGACCTTTCGTTTCCTCGATCAATTTGAATACGTTCCACTTGTCGCCGTTGTTCTCGAATTTCATGTGTCCTTCGTGTTTGGTCCAATATATCGCTTTTAATAATTCTTCGGCTTCCAACAATGTCTCGACGATGGGCTAATTCGGAATTAATTTCTGTGCGTAATCGTTCGACTCGTTCTCGTTTTGGAGAAACATTTTCACGGTCTCTTTGTTCTGCCATAATAAGAGCCATAGATTGTCTTCTGAACTCTAAAGTAGGTTTGTTTTTCCGTACCAAACGTATGGAGTTTAGTCTTCTTTTTGAAATGCTTCGAATTAATTGATCGTTTTGTTCCGAAACATGTATGTCAAGTTCTCGTGTTAAATCTCGAGTTCTTTCATTTCGCATTGTTGGTTTTGTTTTAACTACCCTTCTCGTTTCTCGTAATCTTTCCTCGCCTTTATTAATTGGTGTTGCTTTTCGGTCGTGTCGGTCTTCAAAGTTATCCACAACGTGCCTTTCTCGCCGCCTATTCTCTTCACCGGAGACTCTATTTGCATAACGGATCTCAGTTTCCTGCATTCTACGATTTTCACGTCGCTGCTTATTATTCATATTCTGTCTTTCTTGTTGTTTTGCATCTTGAAATCTTACTGAATTTCGATTTAAGTTGCTATTTTCTTCATAAGAACGATCAATTTGACCATTTAGATTTCTGCGCTGCTCTGTTCCTTCTCGAACGTCACGTCTTTCATTATTGCTCAAATGAGAAGGTGTCATTTCGTTCTCAATTGTCCTGATATTCCTCGACTCAATTCTTCTTTCATGTCGAGTGTTTCCATTCTTTTTTAGATTATTTCGGCGATCCAATCGTCTATGCTCAAGTCTACTTTCTTCGTTCCGTGTCTGTTGAAACGTAGATCGTGTTGCATCCAAATCTCTGGTATCTGCTGCTCTTTGTTCAATTTTCATATTTCTTTCCTCGCCCCGTACATTCTCTCTCTGAATATTTCTTAAACCATTGTTGTTTCTACTTTCATCTCTTTCAAATTGGCTTAAAACATTCCTTTCATTGTCTCGGCTGTTAATATTTAAAGCACGATTATCACTTCGACGGAACTCATGAATTTGTGCGTTTCTCTTGCCTTCTTGAGATGTATGATATTCACCAATATTTCGCCTAGTTTCATCACGTTCCGTACGGCGACGGGAATCTATTCTTTCAGAATTTCGATTTAAGTTGAAAACTTCTTCATCAAGTCTTCGATTTTCAGTTCGGGTAAAACGATCGCAATACCGATTGTTTACGGAGCAATCACTAACACCAATTTGAATTAAGTTCGAGATTACGATGCACAAGACCAAAGGAATTAGTGTTTTGTTACACCAAACAAATGAGTGCATTTTCTTGGTGCCGAACTGTTTGTGTATGTTTTTACTTTCACTAATTTTTAACTTTAAAACTTTAGAATTTTGTGCTTAACACTTTTTGTTTACTAAAATATGTTCACTTAGTAAAATTCGGTTGAGAACTGTGATGAGAATAGAATTTTCGTAGCTTTTTATACAATTTTTCTTCGATTCGTAGGTAATCGAATTAAATTGTTCACTTCATGTTGCAGCTGTATCAATTGATAAAATTTTTCAAGTTTTTCTATTTCGCATATGCGTTCCAATCATAGTGTGGTTCATTAAAAAGAAAATTGATGGCACACATATCATATACATTGTTATTAATCACAGTTCCAACAAAACTGATGCACCCTCTATATAACAGAGGATAATTCTTCCATTCCATAAAATTTTTCAATTTATTTTAAATCACATGGATGCGGTAGGCGGTACATAATTTTATTTATTGTCAATGGAAAAATAATAAAAATTCAATTGGGGTCCATTGTCGTGGAAAATTTTATCTCATTCAACAGATTTTTACACTTATTTTTAAAACTTTGGTTTATTATAAAATTGTATGTTACTTTAATGTAAATATATGTATGTACAGAAAAAAAACTTAACATGACGCATGCGAGTCTGTTATATCAAATTGTGGTGCTTATCAAACCGACAAGGTTCAGAGATATAAATTCTCGATGCTATTCAAAATAATTAATTATGTTAACTAACTATAAAGCGTTTACACAATTTTGCAATGAAAAGATGCATGTTCACCAAATTTCATTCTATACAGAACGCGTAGCATGATATATGTTAAGCTGATACAGCCGAAACCCCCTTACACTTTTCTTCGCCAAATTCACACATTTCTATTACTGCGTAAGTTAATATTTTAATATTACATTAAAAAATCATAGACTTAAAAGTTCGAAACTGGTCAATAATTCTCTTACAAATTTTTTCAATATTACCTGTATAAGATTAATTAAAATTGAATAATGGAAGTGTTATTACCCCATATAATTGTTCAAATTAAAGTAGAAACATGTGGAAATATTATACACTAGACCTTTATGTAAATATATCAAGATTGGTTTACGATTAGTTTATAACTAACATCATCGATTTTAATCCCAAAAAGGTTCCGAACTGGCGAAGGCTACGAAATTAAAAAATAGTTTTCATATGCAAATATTGTGTATAGACGTTAACAAAATGTCACCCAAAGTTTAATTATGTGGGAAACGGAACTAAACTTTCCTGATTTATAATCACATTTGTGCGTTATCTCTTAGACTTTTGTAATATTCCGAAAATTAGGTATGCATGATGCATTTGTGTTGGGTTGAATGACTTAAAACAATTTCTTTCCCAGATGCTTCCGATTTTTGGTCATGCTCGGATCAGTCATTACGCTATCCCCTGTAAGGGATAAAAACCTTGTTTCGCAGTTTTGTATTATATTCGCAGTGGGAAATTTCCGGCCACATTTCGTTCAAAATACGTAGACTCAAGGCTAATAGAGGCTAATAGATCCCCTGTTGGGAATTCTCCGCATCTAGAAATATCTTCAATGTTTTATATATTCTTTATATTTTAGCTAACTAGAACGCAACGCCTGATCCACGAAATGAAAAACGACTCGTAGTGTCCATTTTCATGATTTTGGGAAAATTCTGTAATAGATGATAAGTTGATCTATCCAATTGTATTCGTTTTTTCCGAGCATGGTTTTATGGGTTGGTGACAAAATTCCGAATTTCTAAATTCCCAAAAAACAAAAACTCCTGAAAAATTATGTTTTTTAAATACATATAACAAATATTTGAAATATTATTTTAATTCGTTTTATACCTCAGAAGATGAGGGGTTACCGCCCTAAAGCTCCGTTTTGACGATTTTTAAAAAAATGTGACATTAATAGAAATTGGAGCATTTTTGAAAAAATAATATCTTTAGTTGATGTTGCTGTTTATGCTCCCGTAAATTGTAGGGGTGGTAAGCGTTTTGTTTATGATAAATTTGAATTAAATCAATTCACTACTACATTTGTCTCAATTAGTCCAGATTTAATTCTTGCTAATTTCAGCGTGCTGTTCAATAATGTGGCTGAAGCTTGTTCCAGTGAAATTATAAAACGCAATTCGAAAGTTAAATTAAAATCCTGGATTTCAGATCGATTACTAAGTTTAATGGATAAAAAGAGCAAATTGGTCGGAAATTGAATAAACATTCCGAGAATATGAAGCTCCGTAACTACTTTGTCAAACTCTGTAGGAAGGTTGATATTGATATTGCTGTTTGTTTGTGATAAACATAATTATTATAGCAATAAATTTCGTAATTGTGGCTGTAATAGTAAAAAGTTTTGGTCGGTTGTTAACGAAGTTTTAGGCAATATTTCTAGTCTAACTATTGATAAAATATTGACTATACTAATTCAATACTGTTGTCTGATTCGGAAACAAATGCTAATGAATTTCGTAACATTTTCTCTCGAATTATATTTAATTTAAGAATGCTTAATAAGTTCTCGTCATTCATTATTAGCCTTCATCGAAACGAAATTGTTGATAGTTTTTTTATCAGTTGTTGAGCCCGAAATTGCCACCATTATAAATAGTCTAAAATGCAGTAGTAGTCTTGCTATATTAGGGTCCAGCTCTAACATGATAAAATGTATTGCTAATGTTATATCATCATCTTGGGTAATTTTATTAATCAATGTTTTGTTATTTGTAATATCCCTGATACTTTGAAAACAGCCATTATCATTCCTGTATATTTAAGAAAGGTGTTATTCTTGTTATGGACAATTACCGACATATACTACTTACACAACCTGTAATTTTAAAAATCCTGGAAAAGGCTATGCAATTTCGTATGGATTCGTTTCTACAGCAACATAACGTCCTTAGTGCTAATCAACATGGATTTACCGCCGGGAAAAGTACTGAATCAGCGTTAGTGGATTTTTTAAATTGCGTTTATGTAAATAATGAAAAAAATAATATTGCAGCAGTTTTCATGGATATTAAGCGAGCAGTCGATATGGTGGAAAGTTTTTTTTTTTTTTTTTTTTCGCTGGCGCTACATCCCATAGAGGGATTTGGCCGCTTCATATGAAGTTTCGTAATCACTTTTTTTAACGGATAATGAGTGATTAATTCATTGATCCAACAATAACCAGCCGTGATTTTTTCATCACCCGCCGGGAATCGAACCCGGGACCTCCGGAGCTTAAAGCAAGCATGCTAACCACTGTGCCACCGGGGCGGCGATATTTTTAATATTGATTTGATTAATATTGTCGAATGGACTGTGCACGATCTTGGAGTGAAAGGGCATATTTACCAGCAAATTACCAATTATACTGTGAAGGTCACACCAGATTTATGCAAATCATTGTTCCAATGGGCTCTCTGTAATTGTGTTCCGAATCAGGAATATAATATTACGATGGTTAATCTATAGGTGGAAAGTTGCTCTTGTTTAAATTGCAATCTCTTTGATTTAGAAGTGTACCAATGGGTTGGTTTGAATCTTACCTTACAAAAAAGATCCGCTATCGTTAGAATAGGTCTTTCTTAGAATAGGAATTCTTATAGTGTTCCGTTTAAAATTGAGTACGGTGTCCCTCAGGGTTCCATATTGGGCCTAACTTTGTTTTTAATTTATATTAATTCGGTTTTTTCTTTAACAATCATGGTAAAATAATTGCATTGGCTGATGATGTTGCTCTGACCTATCGTGAAATGAGTCCACATGATTTAGCTAATATCATTAATTCCGACATGGGAGTTCTAAGTGCATGGGTTGATGCTCACTTTTTGTTATTAAGTGAAAAAACTAAGGTCATATTCTTTAAAATGTTGGGTAATCCATATCACTCATTTACGTTTAGATTTTAGTAGCAACATGTTTGTCAATTCTTTAAACTACTCGTTATTGGAGCATACGGATGTTGGTTTTATGTTTTCAATATGATTTCACTATTTATTTTAGAACTAATTTTTATTTGTGTACAATATTTTATTAAAAAATTCTTAATTTTTGTCATTGTTAATTCTTTTTCTCTTATTTTTATATTTTTTATATCTCTGAAGTTTTCGATTTATCCCCAGACTACAATTTTATTGCAACACAGAGTATCCCATCTTAGCTGACCCATTATAGTTAAGATCACTTATTATTTTAATAATTTTTATACTAAAATAGAGAACTCCCCCAAAGCCGCTTAGCATTGGGCCCTTTTCACAAGGATGACAGGAAAACGTCAGAAAATTTTCAAAAATACTTACATTTGTAAAAATATTTTCGTTTGTATTTCACATACTAAAATAAAAAACTACCCAAAGCCGCTTAGCATTGGTCCTTTCCGTGCTAGATGACATGCAATTACGTAGATTCCTTTTGTTTCCATATTAGCCGTATTGCTTTGGTTGCAACAACAATTGCATTATATAAATCCAAAATGATTTAGCTAGATCATTTTGGATTTCATTTTCATTGTTGGCTTTTCCAAAGCAATACGGCTATTGTAGTTAACAAAAATTTAATGGGATCTTCCTTTTCGATGGAGCAGTTTACTTTGTATTTTTCGGTATTTTTTTCGTTCGGGAATATTATAGTATCCCTATGTATGTGAAGTTAGCCCGAAAAAACCTTTCATCCCGAAAAATGCCTTTTCAGATTGTGTCCTCGCTTAATATTGAATATAAATTAATTGTTAGCTCGAAAAGCTCACAAAATTAACAAAATTAATTTTTGATCCCGAACATTTTATGTAATTGATTGTTAATATACCAATTTCTAGTTATTCATGATAAATTATATAATTATTAACAAATATTAAATATAAATTAATGCTAAGTATGAGATCGCTAGAGATATCAAAAACCTTCAATTGTGTACCACTGGATCTCAGCCCACAGCGATTGATAGAATATTGTGATGTAAGGCAGATTTTAGATAGAACCCTTCCCTGCAACGCGATGGATTTATAGGTGTTTATATAGCTACATCCATATATAGCTTGACATTTCAAAAATCTTCAAATACCCAAGTTTTTTTTTTTTTTTTTTTTTCGCTGGCGCTACATCCCATAGAGGGATTTGGCCGCTTCATAGTGAAGTTTCGTAATCATTTTTACTACGGATAATGATGAGTGATTAATTCATTGATCCTTACATTAACCAGCCATGATTTTTTCATCACCCGCCGGGAATCGAACCCGGGACCTCCGGAGCTTAAAGCAAGCATGCTAACAACTGTGCTACCGGGGCGGCGGATTAAATCTTCCTTAACCAAAATATTTTGTTGAAATATTCTGGAAAATGGAGATTTCGATTCTAATTCTAATATTAATGCTGTGTGCCTAACGTCGATTTTTTTCCCTAAATTGTTGACTTTTCGAAATTGTCGACTAGTTCGTACCAGTCGTTCATAGATGGCATAAGGGTCAATAAGACAAGGTGTGCCTGACTTTTCATTTATGAACTCTTTTTTTATAACACACTACTACATTTACATTCTAAACACAGTGCTATCAATTATATCTCGCGGCTTTGTTTTATTTTCAATTTGGTTTGTATAAATTAAATTAAAGTTGCCGTATTGTGAAATTATAAAAACTTCGGATAATTACTGTTAATTTTCCGCGGCACGAGCAGCACGATATCCATAATATGGTATACAAATCATAATAATAAATATTTTAAAAGGTATTTAAGTAATATTCGTAGAACTTAATCTATGATTGAAACATTTTATTTCATTTCAGAAGAATTAATAATTAACAAATTTGGCACGTTATGTCTTGTGTTGTGGCACATTATTTATTTAAAAAATACAAATAAAAGATGAGATTGATTTAAAAAAATTGTTTTATTCTAATTAAATGGGGCAATTCGCAATAATCCGTTCGTCAATGTTACGCCTAAGCAGTTCGTAAACATTACGTTTAAGCGTACACATTATGAACACTTTTATACACACACAAAAGTCTTCGTAAATTTGTTTCACTTCTCATGTGACGATATGATCGTTTACGTTACATTTCCGTTCAGTCCGCAACAAAGTCTTCGTAAACTGTTCGTTTATGTTAAGCCTGGTCAGGAGGGAAATTCCAACTTTTACAACGTCAACCGAATGTTATTACTATTTGACGGAAATAAGTAGGAATACTGCTTTAGTTCCTATTCATTTTGGCTCGTGCGCAAGATGATTTACCATGTTAATTTGGTTTTCTTATAATTTCTCAATATTTCGTACACAAAATTATAAAATATTAATTAATTTATTGGCGCTATAAGAAAATCTAAAGACTTGCAAAGTCGTTGATGAGTTCGATAAAACCGTACGGAATATTTTAGCTTTGGTAAACTAAAGATGGTCTCTCTGTTCGACTCAAAACGTTTCTCCAATCCGTTTTGCTTACAGACTACAGACGATCTGACTTACCATATAATTCCTAACAGAAAGTTGAAATTAAAATCTTATGTTATATAAACTTTAAGTAAGTATGATAACAAATTTAATTTTCTTGAATAAGTTGATTAATTTTGATAATTTTTGAAAAGTCTCGGATTAAGCGAAACTTTCTCCAATTTAAGTGAAACTATTTCGAAAATGAATGAAAATTATTCCGAATTGAATGAAACCAAATTAAATAAATTTAAAAGCAAAAAATGTATCACTTAAATTTATAAAATATAACAGTAGTTAAATAAAAAACGTACTGGTTAACTTGTAACAGCAGCGAGTGTCATCTTCGCCGTCTAAGATGAAATTGGCCCAATCTGATGATGTGACTGTTTCAATTCTATATTTGATTACGAGTTCTAGATTCGGGTTTCTCTTAGTTCGTAATAAATTTCTTGTATGTCTTTCAACGTAATTTGCGAAAGCCGTGTCCTATTGGATTTACTTTTGCAGATTAAAATAACCCTTTGCCAATTAAAGAAAAAATTAAGTAGAGATTACGGTTACGAAAGAAGAAACTTCTTTGGTTTTGTGCTGCTTCAAAAAAGTCATTCACCTAAAGGGGCTCTTTTTATAATTTCCGTCGCAAAACAATCCTTGTACGATTTCAAAAATTTCGGATCGCAAAACACGATACCTTTCTACCATTTATGCGATAGTCTGAAAAATGGTGGTATTTAAAAAAATTAAAGATGAAAATTATTTCGATTGTTTGTTGTGGTTACTATTATTAGTAATTGCCTCATCGAACTGAACATAAACTCAGAGAATGGGATTTGTTCCTTAAAATTGTCGTTCAGTTGCTACCTGAAGTGTGTTTTAATTTTCTCGAGGGTCCAAAAATGAATCGATTAAAAATTAAATATTTTTATTCAAAATATAGTTAAAAACAAAATAATAAACCAAAATACACTCGAATCAAAATTAACCTTTAACGTCACTCACACAGTTCAAGTATAGTCCATCATAAACTTCTTTATGAGCTCCTGGCTGAATACGCAGAATTGGCAGGTGTTTCACGTGCCATTCAATATTATTTTATGATAAATATTTATCTGTTTATTTTGTCATACAATTATCCCGGTAAACTATTTTACCTAAGCAGCGCAAGCCCGTTTAAATATTTCTCCTCCATTTTATCTGATCCTAAGGAACATAGAAAAGACCGTCTCAAATATTAAAGGACATCAGTTTATTGTGCACTATGAGAGAATCTAATTTAGAAGGCGTGAACAAAGGTAGGGTTAAAAGAACAACAGCTACACAGACTATTCAAATCTTATCTTAGTTTTAATAAATTCATTGTATGTGTTTTATTTAGCAAATAATAAAACAAATTTTAGTAATTTATGTACTTATTGGCTTTAAACTTATTTAATTTAATTTAATTTAATTTAATTTCATTTCATTTCATTTCATTTATTTCGGAAAAGGTTTCAATCAATTCTTCAATTAGTTTCGCTTATATAGAAGATTATCCATCGTAAGGTTGTTTTTTTGATTCAGAACACTATCCCAGATAGCTCAATGGACTATTATTTGCATAAATTTGGTAAGTTCATTCACCCTAAAATTGTTCATTTGCTGGCCGTTATACTATTCATAATACCATTTCAAACCACAATATCGCACTGATTGTAAAACAATATTATTCAAATCAATATTTAAAAAAAATCTTATAAATAAAAATACAAAGTCTGAATAAAAACCGTCAAATTCAAATACTATAAAAGCTCGTATCGTATGTATAAGTGTATAACCATTAATCGGTACCAACTTGTGGCACTAATTAAAATTGTTGATAATGAAAAGTACTTAATCCAAGCACTCTCTCAATAAAAATGACAACTAAAACGAAAAGGATCTTCGCAAGTAGACTATTCGTTAGCCGCCTGGTGGTTAATAGTATAATGTAGCATAATTTAAATTCTGGAAAATGGAGATTGAATCGTTGATATAAGCGTTGATATAAGGCAAGGGTTATCATTTTATAAAGGCAAGGGTTCTATCTAACATCTGCCACACACCACAATATCTATCAATCCCTGTGGGCTGAGATCCAGCGGTGCACAATTGAAGATGTTTGATATTAAAAGCTATATATGGATGTGGCTTTATAAAAGACCTTTAGAGCCATCGCGTTGATATATGGGTTGTCATTTTAATAAGGTAAGGGTTCTATCTAATATCTACCTTACACCAGAGTATCTAGCAATCCCTGTGACCTAAGATCCATTGGTGGACAATGAAAGGTTTTGATATTTCAAGCCATATATGGACGTAGCGCTATAAAACACCCTTAAATCCATCGCGTTGATAAAGGGTTGTCATTTTACAAAGTAAAAATCCTATTGAAAATTTGGAATGAAGTTTCGTTTTCCTTTTTGCTATTTAAAAGCTGACAGTTAAATGCTATTGAAAGACTTTTTTTGGGATGGATTTTTGGGCCAACTTCACATCCGTGGTATCCCTTTGATTACAGGTTTTGATTACAGCGTCCGGAAATTATGGAGGGTTACCAAACCGATTGATCGTTATAGTGCCAATCGCATTACTTTGTTTGCTTTTAATATTTCAAAAATCTCGTATCTAGAAAAGTAGTTATGGAAATCTAAAGTAGGCCCGATTCATGTCATTTATTTTAATAAATCTTACTGATCTGAAAATGAGTTAGGTATTTTTTTTTGTGGTTAACGGTTGGTCGAAGCAACAGCAAATATTAACCAAATATTGGTCTATTTTTTTCGTGTATTTTCTTGTCAATTCGATTCTTGTTGCAGGTGTTACAAATAAAAATTTGGTTAAGATTTGTTTAACCACTATTTGTTTTTTTGCGTTAGCTAAACTATTTTTTGGTCTATCTTGTACGATTGTTGGTGTAATTTTTTTTTGGTGAAAGCAATACAACTATTGTATACACCGGTTAAATACCGAATTTGTTACTGGGCAAACTTTCATAAGTTTATGTGCGCTTGCTTAGTCAATATCCAAAGTATTGACAAAATACAGTTGGCAAAATCGGTCTTAATTCACATATTTCGCCACTAAATCTATTAGAAGATCATTAGGCTAATAGATTTTGAATCTGGGAAGTTTCAAAGGAATGCATAAAAATGTAAAACACGGAAAGCTGGACAAGAGCAAACATATTGGTAAGCGCTACGGCACAACGTTTTCCAAAAATGTACTCTTCGTCCTTCCGCTGGTACTATATCCCATTAAGGGAGGCCTTGTTTAAAGAAATATGATAAAGGCAAGAGACCATACAGCTTCAGCAAACGTAACTCCTGACTTTTTGAATGCAGGCATTCCTCAAGGCCATTCTATTTTTCCAAAATTCTGCATATTATTGAAATAACAAAATAAAAATAAAAATTCGTAAAATTTCTGATGTGTAAAGTATTATTTTGAAAATTTTTGGTTTGAATTTGTTGAAATTTTCAACGGTGTTAGGGTATTAAGAATTTTTTAATAACTTAACATTTCTGCAAATTCTGAAACATATAAAGTTCTTAATTGTTTCTACTCCCTAAGTTTTCAAATTCATGATGAATAATCATAATATTAAAGCTTGTTTATTTATTTGTTGGTCTTTAATCACTGCAATCTGTTCTCATATCATTTGCATTGGTTTTCTTCTATTCCGTACTCATGATTGCTTTGGTAAAGAAATAATCTCAAAATGTTCATTCATTCTATTAATTTAAAGTATTAGTGTTCATATGTTTTCTAAACCATAATGATTCGTTTTCCGGTAGGTAAGGCAAACCGGCATTTCAAACCGTCAAATCCAATTATTGACAAAATTGTTTGATTTTCAATATGAAAATTATTAAGAAATAGTTTGAATCTATAAGTTCTACCTTATTCGTACAAAATTTTATTTAAATTGATTAAATTTCATTCAAAAAACTCCAATTTTATATTTTGACGGACGAGTTTTTGCTTGACGGACAGCAAAACATAAAATTGAGGCTTTTTGAATGAAATTAAATCAATTTTAATAAAAAAATTTTAGAATAAGGTGAAACTTATAGATTAGAACTATTTGTTAATAATTTTCATATTGCAAAGTGAAGCAATTTAGCCAAAAATTGGGTTTGACGGTTTTAAATTCCGTTTTTCCGTTTTGCATGGGCAATGCCTGTACAATAAGAAAATAAAATTTTCTTATTGTACTGTTTCAACAGTTTTTCCATTAATGAAATAGAATGGAAACGCCTACTTGAAATAGAAAATAAAGTAAAATGGATTAACTGATAAAGTAACTATATGAAGTGAAAAAATAATTCGATTATGGACGAATCGAAGAAAATTTGTATAAAAAGCTAAAGAAATTCTGTTTTCATCACAGTTCTCAACTGAATTTTACGCGAACATATTTGCTTAACAAAAATTTGCTAGATTTATTACAAAATTTTTAAAGTTAGTGGCAGTAAAATTTTACAAAATAATTCGGCCCCTGCCAGGAAAATGCACTCATTTGTTTGGGGTGACAAACCATTAATTTTGTTGGTAGTGTGCATCGTAATTTCTAATTTAATTCAAATTGGTATTAGTGATAGCAAAATAAACTACCGTTATTCTTATCGGCATTCTCGAGCGGAAAACAGGAGACTTGCAGATGAACGTTTCAAACCAAATTGGAGCTCTGTAGATTTTAGCTGCCAAACAAAACGTGGTGAGCTCACGCGCAATATTGATAGCTGCAATATTTTCCAAGAAGATAGAAGAATTGCTCATGTTAGAGAGTTCCATGGAAGTCGTGAGTTAAATCGTGCCGAACGTGATGTATCTAAATACACCAGTGCGTTACGGAGTATACAGCGTGAAAACATTCGAGATTTAGGCAGAAACATGAGAAATGAAGAACGCTTCAGAGAAACTAGAAGCATGATCAGAAATCAAGCAAGATTGCAAAAAACCGACATACAAACTGGACGAACAAATTCGTTAGAAAATGGCAGTGAATTAAGATCTGTTAAAAGAGAACTAAGCAATTTAAGAATGATTGCTTCCGATAGTTTATATATAGGTGAAAACCGCGATGTTCGAGAAGAAAACGAACGAAATCAACGCCTACATAGGGAATCCGGTAGTTTTGATGAACAAAATAGCAAACGTAAAATAAGACTTCAAGAGCAAGAAAGACGAAACATCGGCAGATTTGACCGAGAGCGTCGGTCAGTGATGTGTGGAGGAACCATAAAAATACATAGAGGCAAAACTGTTGGTGAAAATCGAGCGAGATTTGAATTAGCAAATATGCAAGTCAGCAAACGTTTATTAAATGATGATATTAACTTGCAATCTGTAACTGCATTGGAATCAAGGAACACAATGACTGTTAGCAGGAATAATGTAAACTTTGTTGAAAGAGAAATTGTCAGATCTAGTAGTGCTGCAAGACGAGATAATAGAGAAAACTATCAACGGCGCCAAACTCTTAACATACAATCTAATAAGTTGGATGAAGAAGCTAGAGGATCAAGCAGAAGTACTGCACTTCTCCAAGATTTAAAACAAGAGGAAAGACAAAATGTTGCGAGATTACAACAATTAGCAGGTACATCAAGAATTGTTCACAGCCGATTCAACCGAGAGAATAAACAACGAAGTCAACGTTTTAATAAGCGAGAAAGTGAGCATCTAGGTGGAAAAAAAGTTGTGACTCGTGAGAGTAGGGAACAACAAATTCGAGGTTTAAAAAAGTCTGATCGCCAGCACAAAGGAAAGAGTTTACGTGAAGAAGAAAAGGGATTACGATTAGCAAGGAGACTAGTTGAAACCAGACAGAGCAGTCGAAATTCGCGGAATCGAGATTCAGTAAAAGGTATTCGTGATTTCAAAATTCAAAATTTTGCACAACAAAATAATGTTCCGGTTTATCAACGGCGGGACCAGGTCGAACAGTTACGGAAAATGACAAAAGATGACATTCTTGAGAACCAGAGAAAAAATTTGGATCAATATCAAGAAACAACACGGCGTGAAACTAAACGAAGAACAAATGGAAATGATCGCCGCGTAGAACATCTTCGTATTGAGCGAGAGGATTATTTACCACTAGTTAATAGTTTCGGTGACACATTTGAAAACAACACAATAAAATCAACTTGGATTTGGTATATGATTCAATTAATTGTTATTGGGTCTATCAGTTTGAAAATAGTAAACAAACAAGCTGCTGACTCTAAAAAATCTTCATTTTTAATTAAAGTAAACAATTCATTAGGTAATTTGAAAATATGTTAAATGTTTTAAACATTTGTTATGTGATTTAATTAAATAACAATTATAAACAAAAATATTTAAAACTTTGTTTCTTTTAAAACTCTTTCCGGACATCGCTCCCCCCAAGTCTGTTAGTTTTAACACGTTTTGCAGTCGTAATAGCTATATTTAAAAAAATATCAATTTGACACAAAGTTTCCTTTAAAATATATTTTAATAATGATTTAATTAAAAATTTTTTATTTTATTTTTCAATTAAAAATCACAAATTAGGTTGAATCCTTAATCATGCTATTGTGTTACGTTGTATATTGTATAACATTACATTTTAATTCGGCACTAGAAAAATGGGCACATTCTTTAAAACTTCCTATAAAACTTCCATCGAAAGAAGAACAATCATCTCTAGTCACATATAAAAATCTTCCAGACACATCCTATACGCAAGGCCAAAGTGCGGCTGTCCAAGATGCAACACAGCAACACCAACAAAATCAGCAACAAGAAACAAATATTGACCAAGGTTATAATGGGTATGATCCGAACGCTAGTTGGGACCCAAATGCCGCGTGGGGTGAAAATCAACAACCAGCCACACATTTAGCAATTAGCGCACCTGCAGCGCCATTAAATAATTCATGGGGTGATGGCTATAATTCTCAGGCAAATCCAGATCCACTGAATGCATGGGATTCGTCAGAAGGACAGAAAAATTATGGTTATAATTCAACAGGTGATCAAGTATGTCGCAATTTATTTATTTATTTTATTTTGGTGTTTGCAATAAAACTATTTTTTTATTTTTTTTTGTACAAAGCCAACAGAAACAAAGAAAAATGTACAACAAGTACAAGCAACACAACCTTCTTCCGGCCCACCAAAAAATCCAGATTTTTATAAATCAAAAGAAGTCAAAGCTAGCGATATAGTTAATCCATTAGATAAGCCAACAGAAGGTGGTATACCAGCACAAATAGCATGGGTAATTGTATATCCAATTCATTACATGTGTCGTTTAACAATGCCGGACTGTCGAACAGAAAGATTTAGAAATTGGTATCCATTTACGTTTATTATCTCAATGATTTGGATATCGTTTTATTCGTATTTTATGGTATGGATGATCACAATAATTGGTGCCACTCTAGGAATACCTGATACCGTTATGGGTTTGACATTTGTCGCTGCCGGCGTTTCAGTGCCAGATGCTTTAAGTTCAATTGCTGTCATTAAAGAAGGTTACGGCGATATGGCTGTATCGAATGCGGTCGGTTCAAATGTTTTCGATATTTTAATATGCCTTGGTTTGCCATGGTTTATACAAACGGCCATAATTAAACCTGGCTCTCATGTTAATGTAATTTCGAAAGGATTAACCTATTCTACGTTATCGCTTTTATCTACTGTCGTGTTTCTATTGTGTGCCGTACACTTAAATGGATGGAAATTAGATAAGCGACTAGGTATTGTACTAATGTTCTGGTACTTTTTATTCATAACCGTTGCTTCCTTATACGAATTAAATGTTTTTGGCCACCTAAATCCATTAGAATGTCCGAGTAAGTTTATTACATCTATATAATTTTAATAAATTCACTTAAATAACTTAAATTTTATATTTGCAGGCATTTATTAATCTCATTATTGTTTCAATTAAGTATTTATTATAATACAATAAAAAACAGAAATTCAATCATCGAGTTAATTAATAATTAAATATAAAACCATACAAATTTTGTTCAAATAAAATAAAACAATTATTATATTTTAAGTTATAAAAGAAATTATTATTGTGATTATGTAAAAAACAAAACTAAATAAAAATATTAAGTATATGTACATTTATTTATTTATCGACTATAACATGAATTATTATTAAGTTACAAATATAGTTAAAAAATAAACAAATTAAATATAGAATTAATTTTACATTGTTAAACATATTTACAATACAATTATAACATTTGAAAAACAAAAATCGCTTGAAAATTAAATTTTATTATATTAAATTTAAAAAAATTATAATTAAATTAATTAAATCAAATTTTTATTTAGTTCTATTATTGCTTAAAATTATTCGGTTACGGATTCAGATATATAAACCAAAAATAAATTTGTTGTCAATTTAAGGTCAATTCAGCCAAAAAGAGTAAATAATAATAATTAATAATAATAAATTTAAGTCAATTAAAAAAAAAGCAACTAATTTTATTTTAATTTTGTAATTATGTTCAATAATTATGGTTTTTAAAATATTAATAAATAAATTGTGGAATGATAATAATCCAAAAAAACAAAAAAATCTATGTATTTAAAAAAAAAAGTTATTTTATTTAATTAAATCGGCTTTACTCGTACGTTGCGCGCGCGTAAATCACATACATATGTTCAGTATTAATCAAATAAACAAAAGCATTGCTATATCTGAATTCTGTTTAATTTATATGAATTTTATTATGCTTTATCAATTTAAAAATAGAATAATACAAAAATAGATAAAAAAGACAATATTTTTTAATTTTTATTAAAGAAATGAAGATTATACATTTTTTTGAAAAATTAAATTCTTAATTATTTGTGATATTTTTAATTATTAAAAAACCTAAACAAAAGTTGATTTAAAGGGTATTCTGTCATTATGGCATGTTTGAAAAAGGAATACGGCAAAACGGCACCAGGCACACTAGGGCATATTTCAAAACGGAAATGTATTTAAAACCCGTATTGAAATATACCGTAGTAATGTTCGTTATGCTGTAACGTGTCAAATACTATATTGAAATATGCTGTTTTGAAACTAGCAATTTTGTTACATTTCGTAAAGAAATATACCATAACGACCGGAACCCGTTTTATAGTTAATTCAATTAAATAAATTTTATTTTAAAATCGTATACATATATTGAAAAATATATTATAAATACACATATACGTACATATATATGTATAATATATTTACTCGTAACAACATTTAGTTCAATTATTTTAACTATACATACACATAGTTGTTTGCTAAACACAATCTGCAAATTTAACTAAAAAATATCGTATAGATGAGAAATGTATAGTTTAAAAATTAGAAAATACAACAATAAATTGTTGAGAAACAAATTTAAATTTTATATACTTATTAAATTTACTATAGAGACTAGCAGACCACCGAATAGATAAATATTCCAATTTGAAAAATATAAAACCAAAACTTTCCTTTAGTTTTACGCATCTGAACTGAAGACAAGCTAGAGCATGAGAGATACCTTACATCCCCGCAGTAAATGTCTATCAGTAAACAAGTATTAAATCGAAACATGCTTATTCGATTTTATGAAACATAGGTAGATTAATTGGCTCTGAACAGACAAGTAAAATTATATGGTTAAGATATGAGGTGATCTGATTGCAAAGATAAAAATTCGCAAAGAGTTCCTGCACAATCCACACTGGTAAAAATCAAAAAGACCATAATACAATAATAATACTTTCATCGTCTTCAAAATTAATTTTGTCCACGATTATCTTATAAATATACTCGTACCTACTTGTGTTTTGTCAATTGTATTTCTGTACATACATTATTCAATACTGGCAGCGATTAATCATTATTCACAAATAACAAGTAAATCACTCATTTTTGAAATTGTATTTGTTAAATAAAACAATTTGCAAAATCGCCTCTTTAAACTTATTGCTCACAAAATCAAGACAATTGTACATGGCGGCATCTTACATAAGAAGAAGGCAAATTCTGCTAAAGTATTTTACTAAATTATCCGTAAAATATATACACTCGTTCCTATGGTCATATCATTTATAGCTGAGAAGTACGATCAACATACTACTCAAGGAATAAATACAGAAAATTATATGAAATTGCTTATAATGGGCCGAGCATTGAACGTATCCAGCACATTGGGGTCATTGGGGAAAAATTCTTGTCTACAATTAATTGAATAGATATTTTTTTTGGTTTGAACCTTGCCTTTTTATTTTGATCTCAGTGTGTGATGTGATTACTAATAAAATTAAGCGTATTTAGCGCAAAATTATTTATAATATATAAATAAATTGCATGCTTAAAGAATTACCGTTTTTCAATACAAATAAGTTCGCAAAACAGAAATGTTTTTTTTTATTTCTCCATCAAGCCAAAAATTAGACGGTTTGCCACTGCAATTCTAGACAGTTTGAAATGGTAGCAGCAAAATAATCTCGAAAGTGTCAAATAACCTCGATACCACGCAACAGACCGTGTTTAAATACACAATTTCCACATTAACCCAGATACGGCCACTGCCCTTCACAAGCCAGAACACATTTGATGAAAACACAATCTTGTATAAACGGTTTTAATAAAAGTCCCTTTAGGCCTATTATATACAAAAAGGACTGATTTTGTAAAAAATGGGTTTGTACTTATTGGTGTGTACATCTGAGTTTCGGCTTTATCTGGATTCATCCTAATTATTTCTCGACATACTTTTCATCTATGCAACGTTATGAAAATAACTAAACTCTCGCCAAACTTAACAATATACTTAAGTAACTCAGAGATTTATACCTCTCGCAAATCTCGGAATGCCCAAAAACTTCGAAAAACACCATAATATCGAAAATCTCGATATACCACTAATTTTGTAATATTTAGCAACTTTTCCAGTAAAATAAACCTTAAAATCGGCTTAAACAAAAAAAAGATACAATAATTCTGAAATTTGGCACAAAATTTTCCTTACCCTTAGAACACAAAAAAAGATTTAGTGCCGAAACGTTGACCAGACCCGCTCTGTGGAAGAGGTTAATGGTGGTTTTAAAATATTTTTAATATAATACTACTAACTAAAAATCTGAATGAATCATCAGAAAGGGCTTCAAGTTGTGTTACGAACATTTTAACGTGGTTTTTAGAATTTTTGTTACTGTTGTTACAGCGCGTTAAAGTAACAAAATCTCAATTCGTAATATTACCAATATAGGAAAAAATGATTACCGGATTAAATCACCTCTAGCTGCCTGATGGTTTAGGTATAATATCTAACAATAACTCTAAACCCCAATCAAATTTCGAATAAGCTTAAATTTTTGCAGCAGCAAAATCGATTATGTATGACATTTTGGTTGGGTTGTCGTAATATTGACATAATGACATTTTCTCTGAACTTTTAACTCCTTCTTGAAATTTTTTATTCGCAAAATTTAATAATTAATTCTTTATAAATGTTATAAATACTCGGCTAAAATCGGTTAATATCGGTTCGATTAAACGAAAACTTTAAATTAATCGGATAACCTGTTTTGATTTCGCTAGCAGGAATACATTTAGCAGCTTTGGTGGAGTCTAAGAAAGCTTTTCATATTTTCAAATATTTGATTTATGCGGTTAGTTTGAGGGCGGAACCTTCAAATACAACTTGAAGAAAATATTAATTCTGTTAATTGGTCAACTATTTTAGTATAGCAAGTGTAAGCTTTTCCAAAATACCCAAATGAAAAAAAAAAGCTAAAAATGTCTCGTTGTATTGCATCAGAGCCTTCTAGAGTATAGAGCCATAATCATTATGTCGTATTTTTTAGAAGCTTTTTTTAGTGGTATAACTTTTCACTAATTTCCATAGGAATCCATAGTAAAAATGGTGTTTTTTAGCTTCAAGTTTTTCATTGAAAAAAGCAAAAATGTTACAAAAGTTTTATACAAAAGTGTTCTACATGTCTTTAGCAACAATATACAGGAAGGTTTTATTGGTATTAAGTAAATATTAATTGCAGAAATATTAAAATTAAATTATTTCTAAAATATATTTTTCGAAGTTTCATTTTGAAAAATACATCAAAGTTGGCTCTGACAAATTAAAATAATACTTGCTACATTTATCTTTAGTTTTACTAGTGTACGTTAGATGTCTCAGATTTATACAGAAAAATACGATGAAAATTGTTTAATCACAAAATTATGACACGTTGTTAATATTTTGAGAATTTGTTTTGCTTTTCCTATAGATTGTGTTTCATTACAACTGCTTCGCATACATTTTCGCAAGAGGCGCTAGTCCGTGTACAAAATTGTTTGTTTACATTTTTTTTATATGGAGTTTCGGTAAAAACATGTCCAATTAAATCGCAAAATTGTTAATTAAAATTATCTTAAAGAAACGTTGATGGCTGTAATAAAACTTTGAAATACTATTTAACATATTTTATTTAAATTTAATAATCCGTTGACCCTCTAACATCCAAGAAAATTGCAAATAAAAATGAGGTCAGTTTTGGTATTTTATGAGGTTATGTCCGTTGTTTTAGAAATTTATTAGCCAACAAAACATGAGATTTGAGTAATACTTCGTATTTAAGAATAGAAAATAAAGAGAAAGCTGGTTAATTCCATTGAAAAATATAAATGTAATACTAAATTTTGTTGATAAATCAGCTATAAATATATCAAAATCAGGTGTTTTAACTTATCGTTTTCCTGGATATTAAAGGGTTATGGATTATTAACTTTTCAAAATACATGTACTAATCTATTGTAAATTATTATTATTACTTTAAACTTCATATTGTGGCATTTTTTATTCAATTTATCTCAATTTTATTATAGCTGTTTTTAGCAAAACTCCATATAAAAAAAATGTAAACAAACAAATTTGTACACTAACTAGCGAAACTAGTGAAAAGTTTATGAACTAATTTCACGATCTATAATTTTTGATCTTAAATTTCCCCAAGTGGCGATTTTTGGTACGGTTTTTCAAAATGTTTACTGCCCACTGCCATCTATGTATATTGGCCTAATGCACACGATTTGTAGTAAGCTTTTCTTGTTAATTTGACCAGAATGCTGTTGTTATGAACTTTTTTTTATATTTTGGTTTAAATAAACCAATTATTACAAGAAAATGAAACCGATTTACTTAAACGAGATTTATATATGTTGAAATTCAAACATTTATGAAAATATTTCAGAAATCATAATTAAGAATTTGCAATGTTTTCATTTACAAATTTGTCTTCGAAAAAAAAGTGATTTCCCATATGTTTTATGTGTTTTACTATGAAAATTTTGGTTTTTTCCTCGTTTCTAATTCCCTTATAAAAGCTTCGTTTTTTAGATTATAGCTTGTATAATCAAGGTTGCTTTGATTGCATACGTGCAAATTTACGCCAAAAGCCACCACTGACTGCAAAGACGAAAGTCTGAAGGCTGCGGTATTCTATACTGGCGTATAATCGCTAATATTCACTCGGTTAATTTACGACACTCTCCTAATCGTGTCATAAATTCATCCTCGTTAATAACAGCATCTTTGCATGCTCCTTGAATAACATGCAATTGCTTAAGAATATAAGGAAATGTTTTTGTCGAAAAGAAATATTTTTTCAAAGCCTTCTATATAATATCTAGAATAGGGTAACCTTCTAGACACCATCTAGAAATAGGAGGCTAACTCTAAAAAAATGTTGGGATCATCGAACTCGGCACCTCTACAGTTAATCAGTCGAAAAATATAGTGCTTCACGACACATCGAACAGAAACTTAACTAAACAATTATTTCCAGCCCAAATGCAAGTTATTGCTGGAGGAGTTAACCACCTTTCTAAAATATCAAAGATATCGAAAATCGATTAACAAATTTTATTGTTAAATCTCCTAAATTTAAATAAAAGCAATTTATTTGTTTTATTCTAAGAAAGTAGAGTATAAATTAATTTTTGAGCTGAAAATAAATAAATTAAGATGATTTTCTTCCTCTTTCTCCAGAAGTTTTGGTTAGCGCTCACGTCCTGGGATTTTCCGAGATTGAATTCCTGGAAATTTAAAAATTTCATATAAGAATTCCTATTTTCCGGGAATGTTTTGAATATTTCCCGGGACTGCAAAATCCTCCAATCTCAAAACTCCTCTATGTCGCCCATGGAATTAATCGGAAATTCGTCGGCGAAGAATGCTACGCTGTAAAAAATAGACACGTTACAAATTTAAAGGGTAAAGAACTGGATGTTATGTTAGATTGCCACATCCGCTGGAATACTTTAGAGAGTACGCTGGAGCGGTTTCTTAGTAAAGTTAGCACTTGGCGATCTGAAAATATATTAAATGAGGAATTAACGAATATTGAGCAATGTCGGCTAGCTAAAACTGATCTTCAGATGCGTTAGACAACCTAGACATTGACATACTCAAAGCTGAAGTGACTTTAGCTTTATTGGAACTTAGGAATTTAAAAAAAATAGACAACTATTATTGACCGCAGGAACATTAATTTTGTAAAAGAAAAATTAGCCATTAGAAGCAATAAAGATGTGGTCTCTTTAATACAATTTCTCCAAGATCTAGAGTCGGGGAAAAGGAAATTATTTAAATTTTTGAAATGGCCAATTTTGGAAGAAAATGTTGCAGGGCTTATGTGGTAGAACCGTTGGAAGCCGACAAAGAAATATAATTCAGTGACAAGAAGAGCTGGACATAAATAGTATATTTACAGAATTAAACCAAACTATCACACTTTGTCTGTACCCAAAACCATGGCCTAAGGAAATATCTTTTAGTTCCAGCAAAGTGTTAAATTTAAGATAAAAACGAAAAAAAACAATTTAAAAATCGACCGATTGTCAAACTGACGTCTACCGAAAATGAGAAGAATTCTCCATTAGCGGGTTTCTAATAAAAGTTATATCGCCATTGGGCGCATTCAGCTCCGCCAACTATTGGCAATATTTTAAGTGAAATCAAAGCGTTTAAATGTGATTAAACATTTCATGACAATGTATTAGTTTAAATTTCATATTTTCCATCAGTCGATTTTCCAAGATGGGAGACCATCTCACAGTTTTTTTCAACTATTTTCAATCCTAATTAACCCTTTCAAACGCCATTTAAAATTGACTTTCTTCCAAAAATAAAATACGTAGCACTATTATGCACTGCTATGATATGGGCTTGTTCATAAAACTGTAGTGTGAACATAAATATATAAGAGAACGATCGCACAAAAGAAATGAGACAAAAATTAAAAATTACGGTTGGTCGAAGCGATAAAAGTTGATGTACAATATATTGTACAAGGCGTTTGAGAGGGTTAATTGTTTTTTCACCTAAAATTTAAAATTAGTTGCATTTTAATATTACATACAGAATGAGGAAGTGAATTAAACATTTGTCGTGCCCAGAATTCTCGTTGTTACAAAAATCCAAATAATTCCGTGTTTGAACTTTGGTAGTAAACTTCCTTGGATCTCACAAATATTGGAATAATTACTCCAGAAGCACTGCCTATTTTTGATTCAAATGCACTGCGGTAGAATTTCATAGATGTGATGTGGGCGAGGAAGATATAATAAACGTAGTTCAAGTTTCTGTTATAAAACAAAAAAAAAAAAAAATAGTGCGTGTCAGCTCCGACGCGCGACTGGAGTTTATTCCTTAAAAACGATTGTGGAAACTTACCAGGTCCGAACATAAATGAGTAAGACAGATTAATAGCTGTTTCTCGAATCTATGGATGGTGGTGCATGGCCATTCTTAGTTCGTGGAGTGATTTGTGTTGTTAATTTCGATAACGAACGAGACTGTTATGGCGTGTTGTCTGTATACAATATACATATTTGTATATATAGGAATATAACTGAATATACTCCTACGCGACAACAACCATAAATATATGAAGTTTATGGGAACTACTTGTTAATATTTATTTGCTGACTGATTTGACCTGATCTGTATTTTCTTCAAATTTCTTAACTAGATGCCGGCAGGCAGGCGGTTATGGTGTAGAAACTCTGCAGACATTTTTGCCTCTGTTATATACTATGTTTCTAACGGGGTGTGATTTTAATACTTAATAGTTGTCTGTAAGTGGAGTCATACCTAGTGGTTTTTCCTAATACGACACCTGCTTCTTAAATAGACAAATTGCGTCTAGCAATATGAGATTGAGCAATAACAGGTTTGTGATGCCCTTAGATGTTCTGGGCTGCACGCGCGCTATAATGAAACTTTAAAGATAGGCTACTTTTAGTCCAATCGATAAATAAATAAAGATTTTAGAGCCAAATAAAATTTGTCCCTGAGCTAACTTACCTAATCTCAAGAAAACCGTATAAGTTAGCGAGCAAAACTAAACTGTTTTTAAAGTGGTAATGATCATAGAAATGCATGACTACAGTTATTTACAATACTTAGCCTCCAACGCATATTTTAACAAAAATTGATTTTCGACAAAAAAATGTTTACCTTACCGTTATATAACTTTTTTTTATATGTGCGGTATCAGCTCCACATCCAATGGCTTTATACTTTAAAGAGTAAACTTCAAAAGTAATATACATAAATAAAACAAAAACCAACCTCCTTAGCTAAATAAAATATTTCAACAAAATTCTCATTCTTAAAATTTTAAATGCAAAATTTTTACTTAAACGCGTAATTAATTTTCAAAGCACTTCATCTCTTAAAACAAAAGCTGAAGATAAAATTGTAAGTGTTATTTGGATTAAAAGTAACTGCGTTTGACTTGCAATCCTTGAACTTGAAAACATAATTGCTCTTGAAATAATAAAACAGAATTTTTTCGATTTTAACAAATTGGCTATAAAATTGCTATGTATTAACAGATTTTCCTTTATCCATAATAACTAAAAGAATAAATGTTGTTTCTGTTCGATTGAAGGCAGAAAATTGGGAAACAACTATTTTTCCAATCTTCTTGCTCACCTCTAAATCACATTCGAATAATTTAATATTTTTTTGGAAGCTTTTAGGGCAACCTCACATTTACATTAGATTACCTATTAATGTGTTAATAGATATAAAACGTCTTATTTTGAAAACTGGAATAGGGATAAGAATAGGAATATTAATGAAAATGTTGCTGAAAGCAATGAGGTATACCTGGAATAAGCAATAAAAATAATAATAATAAGAATTTTAATGAAACCGAATTTTCCATATTTCATCTTGTCATTTCGACCATTTCGACCAAAATTATATTAAATTAATTTAAGAGTACCTATGTATATCGTAAAAAAATATTAACTTACATTAAGTAGTTCTAATTAGTGGTGTATAAGTTTAAAGAAGTGTTAAATAAACGAAAATTAAATCATTTTTTGGAACAAACGTATGGCAACGCATCTAATGTATGAATGTGATCCTCACCAATTTATTGGTCCGCCAAATTATAGCACTAAATTTTCTCTATAATTTAAAAAAACAAAATTTTTGTTGAATATATAATAACCGTAACATTTTTTAATTACCGATAATCAATAACGCGTATTACCCCCTCTATTAAGAATAACACATGCACAGCGACGGCTAATGCTCGCTACAAAACGTCTAATTTGATCGTTATCATTTTGGTTTCAAATTTGGACCAGATGTTGATTTAATTCTTAAAGCGTGCGAATCGGGGGACTGTTAACGGCCTTTGAACTATGCCCCACAGGTGTTCGATGTCCGGGCTGCGGAATGACCCTGTCACATTGAATATTAATCTTGTTGCCGATATTGGTAATATACTTGGATCTGTAGAAAGAGCTGCCAGTTACTATACAAGAGGATCGTTCGTGAACAAAATGCGTTCCCAATCATTGAGAGTCCAATTCACATGCTGTCTAACGAATTCCAATCGAGCTTTTCGATTGTCTACTCCTAATGCTGACCCTATTGCTGGTATTCTAGGATGCAAGTTGTGCTAGCCTTACATCTTCTTATTGTATCCGTGCTTAGGTTTCATTTGCAGCTTTCTAGTGGTTGAGAGATAATTTTCATAAAACGATCCAGAATGGGCGTTGTGACTCGATTCCTGTCTTGCCATGGGCGTCTTTCATGATCATGTATTTGCCTGTAAAATTTAATTAAAGCTCGGGCTGTCTTCTTCAGCTAGAATAATCTCTATTACACGTTCATCGGAGTAAGGTGAAGGAAATTGAGTACAATAATTTATCAGGAATAAGAAAAATAAACAATAATAATTACTAACCATATGCTGCGTTTATACCGCAGCTAAATTAGCAATGCTAAACCGAAATGACAACTATAGCAACGGTATAAACACGACATCTACCTAGCTCAGCCAGCTAAAATAGCATTGCTAAATATCATTGCTATGAAACTGACATTTGTAGCACGGCTAGTTTAGCAGTGGTATAAACGCAGCAATAGACATTCATAATAGATATCTCATTTGACTAAAAACACAAAAAAAAAATAAAAATTTTCCATTCAAATGTTATCGATGGATTGCATATACTATGTACGTATTATATTTGCAACGCATTCTAAAATAATTGCCTTATAAAATACACAACACAACGATACATTGGAATTATCAGAAGTTTTTGTTTTTTTTTCCTTTTCCACGTAATTTTTTTAATTAGGGATTTTCCCAAATAGAATTCCAACGCCTACTGACTGGCGGCTAAAAAATTTCGTATGTAGTTTTATATGGTCAAACATGTGTTTGAATGTTTCATTAAATTATTAATTTCGACTAAATTAATTTTAAAATTTGATATTTATTATTAATCGCAACATACTCATCTTTATTAATCATAAAAAAAAAGTACGGGGACATCCACTAATTTAGACAGGAAACTTGTATTTGTAAACATGATTTTACTTATTTTTGCATGTAAAAATAAAAAAAATGTAGTCAGCGCTGCCCAAGCGTGGGGACAAATGAACTAAAATCGATTTTGGGAAAATCCCTCATTATGTTAGGTTATTAGAAACAAAAACTTCTAGAAACAAAAGTATGCTGCGATATAAAAATATTATTTATTAACCTCTTGCTTCTAAGCCTACTATGGCAACATATGTGCAATAAGTTGAATAAAGTAATTTAATGATGGTCTAATAGTACCTCGTGTGTTAAGACTAGGTAGATTTGGCAAAACTAGATTGGCCAAGAACTGGACAGCTGTTAGCACTTCGGCGTCATCGTATCAGTATACGTTACAAGACACTGTCTCATCGGTGAGCATGTGCGGAAACTAGGGGGCTCTTCGAATAATTGCTGTGCAAGCTATTAGCCCCAAATACATCCAATAGTAAATCCGGGTTCATCCCATAATAAATCCGTTCAATATCGAAAACTGAAATACATGTAAATCACAAATTCACAATATCTCAAAAATAGTAATGAAATGTTATAAATTTGGTTTTACTGAAATTAGTCAATTTAATTCGATTAAATTCAAAAAATTCAAAAGTATCTTAACATGCTTAATAAAAGTAGGAGTCTTAACTGTGTGCATCACTTATGAAAATCAAAAATAATAAGGGGCAAGGACACCTTTTTTTGTCGCGTGGTACTTATTAATAAGAAAACGAGGTTATTACCATTACGGTACATATCATATGAATTTGATTTGTGATTCACATCCAATATTTGGCATTAGTTGTCTTGATTTTATTTGTGATTCGATTTTATTTTTGTTGTTAAAAAGCCTCAATATTTCCCTAAATATTTTATGGCACTACGCACTATTCTGTTTTTCCCGAGGAATTTGGAATTAGGAATTTATTAAACCTATTTTGTTGATGGAAATTTAAATCGAATTATTTTGGGTTTATTTTTTCCCAAGAAAATAGTCAATGTGATTTAATGGGCAAAACCCAACCTTTCGAAATAAAATATAAACTTAACATTTATGATATGACATCAGCGGGTGTATTCGGGTTTTCCTTAGGAAGAGGAAAAGGAACAAAAATTGACATTTTCACAGCAGTTTTATTTTTTCCCCTAAATGCTTATTCTGGCAAGCTTTAATAGGAATTTTAATTTTCCTATTTATAGCAGTTTTGAAATTTATTTTTCCTTGCCTTGTTTTGATAGGGTAAATTAATTCCTGTTGAACTTAATAGTTTAACACTAAGTAGGCATTTTGTTATTTGTATATGTTCGCCGAGACGTCAGATAAAGTAATAATAAAAATGGGTGCATCTTTATAACCGACAAATTACAGCGTAATAAATCAAATCCATTTAATTACATCTTTATAATGTATAACAATGTAAAACGAATTGTTTTTATTTATTTATATTAATAGAAAAATGAATTTTAACAACAAAATGTTTGACGTTTGATTACCTTTAACTAATCGCAGAGCCTTAGCGTATGGAATTAAAACTAACAAAAAAATTCCTATTCATTTTTTCTTTTTTACGCCAGAATAAACCATAGAAACAATAGCATAGGATAAACTGCTATAAAAAATAATTCCTATATAGGAAAAAAATTCCAAATTCCTAAGGAAAACCAAAATACACCCGCAGCCAGCTGGTGGCGTCTATCGCTAAGTACGAAAACTAAAAAATGGGATAAGATTTAAATAATCCCAAACAAAATTTGGGATTATTTAATCCCTCTGTGATAGTTTCCAAAGTGTACTGTGTCGATTGGTATTTTTTTCAAATATACGGAAATAATGGGCAGTTTTGAAGTTTAGTTTTCCTTGAAAATTTTGTTGGGAATTTTGATGGTGGTAGTAGCTTTCAAATATAATTATTTTTCCCCATAGCAATCGCCACAGTAAACTTTGGAAAAACCAAAACAATACTAGAAAAGAACAGAATGGGCCCGATTCTGAAACGGTAAAATTCATGTTATGTTATTTTATTTCCCCGCTTCGTATATGAATTTGTATTGAAAAAACAAAAATAAAATAACATAAAGGTACAGAACAAGAGCGTCGACCACGAGCGATGACGCATGTCAAATTAAAATACACAGGCGACGACGACAATATCGCCGAACTTTTTTTAGAATCTATATCTAATTTTTTCGCCGGCGATACAATGTTGCCAACTGTTTTTTATATTTTTAAGTAGGCTATACCATAGTTATCATATTATCAACCATTTTTTCAATCAATTTTTATTCCTTTTGCAACATTTTAATGACATTACATAAAATAAAAATATTTAGGTTTTTTTGGCGCATTAGGTTTTTCTTCAACGGAAATGCAGCGTTACACACAAATAAAACGGAAAATCTATACGCACCAGCGTCTATTTGGCAATATTATGCATGTGCCAAAAACACAAGGTTTAGGTTATGTCCTTTGTTGTTATTTTTTTATCGCCATGCGCTGACGCTCTTGTTATGTTAACTACAGCGATATCGGGGCGATATTTTTTTTTATTCGTCGACGCTCGTCGTTGCCGCTGTTATTGTGCTTATACCTTAACATACAATTTTTCCCGGGAAAAGCAGAATATGTAGTGTCATTGTTACAATATTGTTAGTTAATAAAAGAAATTTGAAAAAAAAACAAATCTGTGTATTATAATTAAATTAAAATTATTAAAAAAGGGCTTTAAAATTTATAAAATAAAAAAAAATATATCTTATAATAAACTCTTAAGAGAACAATTTAAGTCTTATAAAATAACAATAATAAATTACAAAAACACTTACAAAGCCCATTTTTATTGAACTTAGTAAAGGTTCTATCACACCAAGCGCGACGCGTCTGCGGCAAATTTAAATACACGTTTTTTTGCTTATGTAGTAATAGTAAATCATCCCGCCCCGGTGGCACAGTGGTTAGCATACTTGTTTTACGCTCCGGAGGTCCCGGGTTCGATTCCCGGCGGGTGATGAAAAAATCACGGCTGGTTAAAGGTAGGATCAATGAATTAATCACTCATTATCCATTAAAAAAATGATTACGAAACTTCAAAATGAAGCGGCCAAATCCCTCTATGGGATGTAGCACCAGTGGAAAAAAAAAAATAGAAAATCATAGTTTGTGTAAAAATATAAACTAGCGTGAAACGCGATTTTTTTTGCCGCTGGTGTTCGCGGGCGGCGATGAAATTTCATTTTATACCATTTACTTAAAATGGTAATGTTTCTATTAAAAATATAAAGTTTGTAAATTGTTTTATGAATAATAATTTTATTTTTGTTCAAGCTATGATTTCCTATCACTACATAAGCAAAAAAACGTGTATTTAAATTTATTTAACTTTGCCGCCGACGCGACGCGCTTGGTGTTATTGATCCTTATTAATGTTTACTCAAAACTAGAGTAGAATCTAACGAATACCAAAATGTTTAACAAAACTAAAAGTAGTGCAAAAATGCTCCTTGTACAAAATGACAATATTATTTACGATACTAGCAAAATTTGTGAAAAATACAACAATTACTTTATCACCTGTACCGAAAAGATTATCCCGCAAAACCCCGTTTTCACACAAAAACATTTCCACAAAATTTTGCATTTTCATAAAATACCCTATTAGTCTCGTTTAGCTAATTTTCTTTCAAATTGTATTTAAGGTTGTTTTACGAAATCTCCGGGAATTCCAAGAATGTCTCTAAACTGTCAAAATTGTATATTATTTATATAGTTAGCTAATAAATTATCTAATTCAAAGCAAACTTGCCCAATTTCATTTTTGACGGTGTTTGCGAAAATATTTGAAAAGGCAGTTGAAGACCGCGGTTGCAGCGACCCAGCTTATGGGCGTGTTTTTTTTTAATGTCGGAGAAATAAGAGAGAACAGATAGATAATATATCGGAGAAATCCGATAAATATTTTCTCTGGTGTATCCGAGAAAAATAAATGATAATTTTGTAAGCGTCGTAGAAATTAAACGTCAATTTAAGATTACCAAACAAATATTATCGTGTTCTTTTTATTTAAAATAAATGTCTGTCAAACAACAATCTGAACTTTTTTCCAGAGAAAAAAGATTCAATTTTATAATTATCCGAGTGTAAAAAAAAACGACACAGAGAAATATATTTTTCCTCGGATACTAAAAAAAAACGCGTATCTGTATTTTGACAGTTAAATTATTTCTCAGATTACTTCGATATCAAAAAAAACATGCCCTATATCGAATATTAAACGCAAACAGGACACACCATCATTAATAAACATCTTTCTATATAATTTTTGCAGAAAGCGTTTGACCATGTAAACCAAGAAATTTTACTCAACAAAATGTAAACACCTAAATATCAACGGACGGCTAATTAAAAACTATCTTACAAACAGAAAACAGTTTGTTTAATTGAAAATAGGGAAATTCATTAGCAAATCATTAAATATTTGGGGTATGGTTGCTACTTTATTTAATGTTTTTTATAACAAATTATCAAATTTATTTCCTATATTGCAGATAAATTCATAGTCAAATTTCAATCAATAATGTAAATCAATAAGAATTCGCCGTAGATAATGTCCAATCAATTTAAGTTTTGAAAACGATCGCTCTTAATTTGTAGACCTTTTGGTCTATTTCACTGTTTCGATTCTGGGGCCCCTAAAATTACTATTACCTTAGTAAATCCCTGCAAAGAGGTAAGGCAAGGCTGCAAGCCTTTTGTTCATATACTAATTACACATTGCTTAGACCCACAAATCACTTATAGTAGATTACGCCTTGCGCACTTTGCTTATTTGGACCATAAAATAAACGGCTGCCAAATGACGTGAAATGAGAGTGAACAGTTTTGTTTCACAATATTGTTGTGTGTAATTGAATCCAAAAATTAAATTAAATTAAATAAATAATGTGGTGCGCCGTATTTAGCTGTTGTCTTGTAAATATAAATAATTGTTCATATAGTTTTCTATCTTTTCCAATAAATAAGAGATTGTTGAAAGTATGGATAATATTTTGTAAGAGGAAAAAATATTCAACCAAGAATATCTTACTAGCAACTCTCAGTTGACGTAATGCGCAGTAAACTACGAAAACAAAATCCACAAAGGCGTAATCTATTATAAGTGATTTGTGGCTTAGACCCAATGCTGACATGAAAGATAGGTCAAATATGTATGTACTATAGTTTGAAAAATTCAAGAATTAGGAAATTAAACCAGAATGACTTGGAAGAAATATCAGTGAGTTGGAAATTAAATAACAATATCTTCTGACGTAATTTCCAAAACACACAGGCGGTAAGTGAAACAAAAAAATCCAATATTGAAAATTATTTACCCCGAAGAGTCGCCTAGTTAATAATAATTTTTAGTTAGCATCGAGTAGTCAGATTATCACCTCATTTTGTTTGTCACCGTTCAAATTTGAGTCTAATAGAACGATAAATTGGAGAAAAAATGAGATTGGAATACTCAAAAAGACTCATACAATGGTGTAGTAAATAATTTATTCTTGCAAAAAAGCACGGAAAAGCTAAACAGAGGGACTGGGATGGGATGTTGTAATATTACTTTCGATTCGTTTTCGAGAGAGCTTTATCTCTTGTTTCAAGAATACAATTTTCCTCTATTTCGCTTTTCAATTATGCTTTGTTTGCTGCTTTCTCAGCATGCTAGAATAAGACAACATGCCATTTCTACTTCCATTCATCATTCTTTATCATCCAAATTTTTGTTTGCGACACTTTATCGATGTAAAGTACACAACCAACAGAGATAGCAATAGAAAAAGCGTAATCAAAAAGCGAAACAGAGTAAATACAATTTGATTCTTGAAACAAGAGATCAAAAATTTATTGAATTTGAATCGAAAGTGATGTTACACTTTTCATTCTATATATTTCCATAAAGTTTGCAACCAAATATATAAAATCATATGATCATTTTGAATGCCCGTCTCGTTTTTATACATGGATACTAACAACATATTTGTACTTTTTTCACCTATTCTTTTGGAAAATAACAAAATGATTTAGGCCCTATTCCCTTGGTCGTATCGTTTATTACGCCAAATAACAGTCAAACCCTAGATGGCTTATGAAAAATATCGTATTGCACTGATTTTTTACGACATTCATTTCAAAAGGCTTTTTTGTCAGAATATATTTTCAAGTGATGAGTATCTGTGCTGGTAGTCACTTGAAATGATTAATGTCGAAAAAAATCAGCGGAATGTGATTTTTGATTAGCATGACAAATGATGCGACTAGGGGAATAGGGCTGTTGGTGTGATTCCGCTATAAAAAACGTAGAAATAGCACTAGAGAAACAACAAAAAACTGTTACGAAAACTTTCAAATTCCGGCTTTTCTTCCTAGGCAAATTTACAAAATCGTATGGAAAATACGATACAATTCTAACATAAACTCAGGTTGCGTTCATTAAAATAATATTTATATTTTGTTGTTGTCTTCGCTTACAATTCGTTAATGTGGTTGTTAAACAGTGGAAGCCATCATTTATTAGATAATACCTAGTGGCAATGTTCCGCTATCAAGTCCGCCCAAAATTTTTAGTAAAATAAACATGTTGTATTCTAAATGGATTTATTGCTGAAATCTAATTAAAATTTTGGAAAAATCAAGAAAAATCTCTATTTATTGCTCTACTATTCTCTTCGTAAATTACAAGGATCTTTTTAGTACATTGAAAATTAGGTTGTCCTAAAATAACTCTTGTTTACTTGTTTCTATAAAAAATGGGCCTATATAATGTACATAGTTAAAATTGTTCCAAACAACCACCTGTAATATTAAAGAGCAAAAAGGTAGCTGCTGTGTAATTCTAAAACTAATACAAAATGGCATACGTCAATTCAATAAATTTAGTTTTAAGTATGTTTTACCCGTTAAGTGCTATCAAAATGTTCTAAATGTAAAATTAAGATTTAAGTAAAACATTACCTAGTGCAATTTAATTACCGAGATTTGAAGTTAATAAATTTCACACTACCTTCCACCAAACCATAATCTATAAAAATTTTTATATTTTATTTATCGAAAGTTTTATTGGTTAATGACCATAAATCCGATGGTTATGTTTTTAATTAAATAATAAAGAATATAAACATATTTTTTAGTCAATTTTATTTTAACCATATATAAGCAATATATAAAATAGTTTTAAATAAATATAAGTTTTAAAATTAAAAAAAATCGGTGAAATGAAATTACAAATTAATAAAAACGTAATCGGTTTCAAGAGATCATATAAACAAAAGTTATAATGCACTAAAAAAATCGTAATGTGTTAAAATTTAAATTGAATTTTGTTTGTTCAAAAAACAATATACATATGTATGTACATCCCCCGTAAAATACATACATACATACATATACTCAATGATGTGCTTACCTTTATGACCATATTGATTAGTTTTTATATGTAAATCATAAATCCCAACTAAATCAATAAGTCAAGTTATTTAAAAAAAATTGTAAATTATTTATTATAATGATAATTTAAAATTGTAAAAAAAATATTATGGCTATTTCATTATTTATTACTTTCGGCGACAAACAAACAAACAAACAAAAAACTATAATTACATATGTATTGTTAAATCATTATTTATAATACTCTTTAAATAAATGTACTGAAGCAAAAAACACCATGCTCATCAATTATTATATTTACATATATTATATACAAATTTATATAAAAAAACAACATATATTTACTTTTAAATTGAAATTTACTGTTAAAAAATATATATTACCTACATTACTTTAAATATAAATTATCATTAATTTAATATTGTTATTTAAATTTTATTAGATTTTTATTATTATTATTAAATTCTATTTACATTAATAATTTATTTCTTACAAAAAAAAAACAAAAATTAGATTATTAATTATTATTATTATTGTATTCTAGAAGTATAAGTAAATGTAACTTAATTATAGGATGTTATATAAAATAAATATTTAAAGACAAAACAGCTTCTAATCTTCTTTTAGAATTTATTTATTGGAGAAACAATATTAACTTAGTCATAACAACACTTCTTCAATCATCATTTACATATTTTAGTTTTAAAATTTTTGTTATACCACACGGTGTTCCTGAATGAACTTTAAATCCGACTTTAACATACTCGAAAATTTCAAATTGGGTATTGTTTGGGGACCTTTCAAGAATCATTTAAGATCAAAATTAAAATAATCCGCTTAGCCGTTTTTAAAAAAAGTGCTTTTTTTTATTTAAAAAAAAAAACATTAGAAAACTCCAAAATATTTAAAAAAAGAAACAATCTTATAATTTTATTTTATATAATATAAATTTATTTAACATTACAGAAGAATAAACATTATGATTTAACATTATTTAATTGCCAAAAACTACTATCTGATGCATTAGTCATTGTGATGAGAAAATTTTAGGTAACGTTTATGTTTGTTGTAATATAAAACCAATGAAAATTTTTTTTCTGGATTTTCTTTTTATCTTATTTAATTTAATTATAAATAACGTTTTATTTGATATAAATTTCATAAATAAATTCATAACTGTAATGCAAATAAATTCAATTAAAGTTGATTGAAAAGTATTTGTGATTCATATTTTTGATGCATAAGTATTTGTGATATGCAGAAAAATTTAAAAATAATTAGTAAATCAATTAAATTTAAAATTATTTTTGGCTAATTAAATAATAATTAAGTCATTTATAATTTGTGAACCATTGGAACATTTTTATTACACCTCCATCACGTCTCGGAAGTGGCCTAAAAATTATGTAAAATCGCAGGGAATCTTATCCCACACGGTTTTATAAGCACCCCATAATACATTTTTAGTCTTGCTAGATTGTGAATATCTTCCGGGTTAATTTAAACCCCAACAAGGACAAATAAAAGCTCTGCCTTGGCCTAGGCAACTAATTATGTTCAATATTTTTATTTAATTTCGAGGCAATGATACTTCTTGTGTATTGGAGCGTTATTGTGCTGAATAGAAAATTGAGGGTTAACTAATTTTTCAACACATGGGAAAGCTACATCATTCAATAAACCGAAATTGAACATTGGGTTTGAAGAGTTTTAGTTTATAGAACACTTAGCCAAACAGAATATGATTTACTGTGAGAAAATAAAATGTGAATTTCATTATATTGGATTGCCAATTGACCTGATAAACCTGTTATGTCCCAAATAGTGTGTTTTGCCATTAATTAGAAAATATGGATAAAAAATGTGATATTGCATTAGTAGAGAATATCAAATAGGGTGGTTACTTCTTCCCGTAGTATTCTTTCGGAAGAAATAAAATTTTATGCGGTTGTATAAATCCCAACACTTCAAGGTCAATGTTCAATTTCAGGTTATTGAATGAGGTAGTTTTCTCAGTTGTTGAAAACTCAGTCGGCCCTTAATTTGCTATTTAGCGCAATAACGCTCCAATACAAAAGAAGTATCATTGCCTCAAAATTAAATAAAAATATTGAACATAATTAGTTGCCTAGGCCAAGGCAGAGTTTTTATTTGCCCTTGTTGGGGTTTAAATGAACCCGGAAGATATTCGCAATCTAGCAAGACTAAAAATGTATTATGGGGTGCTTATAAAACCGTGTGGGATAAGATTCCCTGCGATTTTACATAATTTTTAGGCCACTTCCGAGACGTGATGGAGGTGTAATAAAAATGTTCCAATGGTTCACAAATTATAAATGACTTAATTATTATTTAATTAGCCAAAAATAATTTTAAATTTAATTGATTTACTAATTATTTTTAAATTTTTCTGCATATCACAAATACTTATGCATCAAAAATATGAATCACAAATACTTTTCAATCAACTTTAATTGAATTTATTTGCATTACAGTTATGAATTTATTTATGAAATTTATATCAAATAAAACGTTATTTATAATTAAATTAAATAAGATAAAAAGAAAATCCAGAAAAAAAATTTTCATTGGTTTTATATTACAACAAACATAAACGTTACCTAAAATTTTCTCATCACAATGACTAATGCATCAGATAGTAGTTTTTGGCAATTAAATAATGTTAAATCATAATGTTTATTCTTCTGTAATGTTAAATAAATTTATATTAAATAAAATAAAATTATAAGATTGTTTCTTTTTTTAAATATTTTGGAGTTTTCTAATGTTTTTTTTTTTTAATAAAAAAAAGCACTTTTTTTAAAAACGGCTAAGCGGATTATTTTAATTTTGGTCTTAAATGATTCTTGAAAGGTCCCCAAACAATACCCAATTTGAAATTTTCGAGTATGTTAAAGTCGGATTTAAAGCTCATTCAGGAACACCGTGACCAATTTTATTTTACCACATATACTCAAGTGTGAAGGTATCCCCAGCTCAGGATTTTATTATATTAATTAATTACGAAATTAAAAATTTGTCTGATTAATATGAAAAATGATTCGGCTTTTTATAGATAATATACATATTATTAATATTCTACTTTCTGGTATTATTATCGCTTCGCACAAGGCATTCACAAAACTCAAAGCAGCATTAACTTCGGCTCTAGTTTTACAGAATGCAGATTGTCAATGGCCCTTTTTCATACAACGTGACGCCAGTTCAAGGGGTATCGGAGGCGTGTTTTTGCAAGGGTTAGAGGAGGGAAGTGAATACTCTATTGCCTACTAAAGTCATAAGCTGAATCCGGCTTAACGTAAGTGAACCGTAACCAAGTTAGAGAGCCTAGCAGCGGTACTAAGCGAGACAAAATGTAAATCGTATGTAGAGGGTTACACTTAGATACAAACGTCTTTCTCGGCCTTGTTTACGTTGACAGGGTTCAGGCTTTTGCAGATAACCCTACGTGTAAAACTAATTTTAAACAATTGGATGGCAAACTGTACATTATTGCCCTAATGGTGATATTAGTTCCATGGATGGCATTTCGGCTTGGAAACTTGTAATATCCGATTCCTTGGTTCCTTCGGTATTATTGCAGACACATAACTCACCGACTGCAGCCAATTTCGGCAAGCTAAGGCTCTTGAAATGTTACAAATGCAATTTTACTGGGCAAATAGGGCACGTGATATAAGGAATTACATACAAAATTGCGAAACTTGTAAACAGGTTAAAGCGACAAATTACGTTACTCAGCCTTAAATGGGGAAGTTCATGGAGGTACACTGACCATTCCAAAAATTGTTTATGGACTTTTTAGGACCTTATTCGCGAAGTCGTCTTGGGAACGCATTTAAATTAATTATACTAGTATACTAGATCAAAATACCAAATTTATTCTCTTAGAACCACTAAAATCCGCTAAGGCAAACCATGTGGTAAACTTTTGGAAAAAGCGTGTTTTTTCTATTTTGGGTGTTCCCGAAGTCATCACTAAAGATAACAGTTCTCAATTTAGTTGTAACCTTCTCGTTGACATTGGATTACTAAATGTAGGGTTAAACAATAATTGACTCCCATTTGTTCACCGCAATCGAACGCGTCTCTCTGCCATTCGTTCATACGTAAAGGACAATCATAAGAAATGGGACTTCATTTAGCCAAAATCAGTTCGGCATTAAGAAACTCTGAGCACAGTTCAACAATTTTGTCTCCCTACTTCCTTACATTTGGACAGCATATGGTAAATCATGGTTCTTGCTACAAACTGATGGGTGATCTAAATCTGTTAAGCGGTGAGCAAGCGTCAGTCATGGATGTTACCAACCTCTCATGATACGTCTTTCAGCTGTAAAAAAATTAGTTTTATCTCATTTTTTTAACGCTTACCAAAGGAATCTCACAACGTACAATCTGTAAGCAAGCGAAGAATCTTTGAGCCTCGGCAAAACGTTTTTGTGAGAAATTTCGTGCAAAGCAATGCGGCTGTAAATTTCTCAGCAAAGATACCTATATTTATAAAAATCCGAAAATAATTCGGAGAATTGGTAATGTATCTTAGGAAGCTGGGGACACTAAAGGACATTTGATTGGTGTCGATCATGCAAAAGATATGCAATGAGCTTTTCTTTTCTGCAAATTTTGTGTAATCTAAACGCGTACCATTCTTCAGATTAAATTCTTGTTTGGTAACTTTCGAATAATATAGATAATTGCGCCTTGTCGGTTTTTCTTAAACAAACAGAAAAAAATATTTTTAGATTTGTATTCGTTTTACTATTTAGTACTCTAATTCATTACTATTAACCATAAAATATCATATACTTAGTATAAAATGCCCGGCTTGAGAAATTTCAAGGGTGCTGGGTCGGCTCCACGATTTGTTGCGAGAAATGGTTAATTTTTCGTTTGTTTAGATTAAATAGCTTTAATTATATAAATAAAAAAACAAACCACCGAAGAAATTAGCGAGAAAAGAAAAAAAATATAACCGGAAACTTTTAGTTAATCAATTGTACACTTTAAAATGTTTAAACTACTTTTGTTTGACCCATTGTAATTTATAATTTATCAAATATAAAGGGCTGAAACCTCATGATGTGGATAGCATTCACTTGTGTCATAAAGTTGGTCGGACAGTTTTGACAGTATTGATTTCTATTTTAACCAACATTTAGTTACTAATACAATAACAGCCAAACAGGTCCAAAGCTTCAGTAACATGGGTACAGGTATCCAATTTAACACGAAAAATCGTATTCTAGAACTTTATACCGAAAGTAGTATAAACAATTATACTGATATTTCTAACCGTGTAATATATTCCAGAACTTTATCCAAAAATCATTTTAGAATCCCATTTAAATGCACAAGTCAATTTTCATAATAATCGGGTAAGGAATAACCAAGTTCCATCCTACTTGGCCAACACCATATTCCAGCGAGCTTTATCCAAAAATTATTTTAGAATTCCATTTCCAACACACATATGTCAAATTTGATGATATCCGGTAAAGGAATACCCAAGTACCATCCTGCTTGGCCATATTCCACACTTATCAAATATTCCCCTTTCCATACAATCGTCCATCGTGACACAATATACAGATATTAGCTTTGCTTTTTATAACAATAATACAATTAAGAAAATGATTTTTAACAACAAACCAAGAATTGATCGCCTTTCCAAGTCTAGCGTTTATAAGATCAATTGCAATGATTCTAGTTCTTCTTATATCGGACAGGCTGGGCGCAATTTTGAAGTTAGAATTAAAGAACATTTATCTGGTAGCCATGAATCATCCCTTTATAATCATTTAACGTTAGAAAATCACACATCCAGTTTAAACAATTTAGAAATATTACATGTACAACCAAAAAGCAGACGTTTAGACAACTTAGAATCTTACGAAATCCGAAAAGCTATATTTTTTAACCAAAATGTCCTCAACGAACAGAAAGAAATCTGTTTCTCACCAATTACCGATCCCGCATTGTTTTATTCCCATACTCATACCATCCCATCAAATGACTAATACGTCGGGTTATAATAAAATAAATAAAAAAAATAAAAATAAGAACAACATCTGGAATTTTGTTATTCGGCCGTTGACTAATCAATAATCAATAATCATATACCTGTGATTAATTCACCCCTTTTAATTTTTAATGTTTATTGCTCTCACCATTTTTATTGTTTACCACTCCCACATTTTGTTTTTGTATATTTTTGTTTCATTTTTTGCTTTTCCAACTATACATATATATAAATAACTACATTTTTATTTTTACAGTTTAGTAGATACTCCTGATGATGGCCTAACAAGCCGAAATCGATCGAGTGATTTTTTACACCTTTTATAATTTTGCGAAATATTAAATAAGTGTTTTTAAAAAAAAATTTAAAAATGTATGTAATAATTGGCCATATTCCAGAACTTCACCGAAAATTCGTTTTAGAATCCCATTTCCAATGCACATGTCGAATTTCATCTTAATCGGTTAACTTCATCCAAACAACATTTTAGAATCCCACTTCCGACACATGAGTCAAATTTCATAATAATCGATTGATAAATAGGCAAGTTCCAGCATATAAAAAATTTGTTAACTACTCACTACATTCTAATTCAACCCGCAAATTCACCCCTAACTTAACCTTCAAATCAATTCCAAATTCAATACCCAATTCAATAATTAAACCAGCATATATAAAAAAATCTTTATAAAACCAGGTATTATGGCTCAATTCGTATGGCGGGTACCCCACCCTCTTGACGTACAGTCTCCAAAAGCTTTTAAAATCTACGCCTTGACCGTAAAAACAGATTGGCGAAAACAAATTTCAATTCGTACAAGCCGTTCTCGAAATACCACGCGTACAGACATCCAGGCAGATGGACGGACATTTTTTTTTGTTGATTTTTTAGACTCGGGGACTTTCAAAACGTCGAAAAAAGTGGTTTTGGACCAACCAAATTTTTCGTCATTTTTGACAGGATTTCAATACTTTGGTCTTTTTAGACCGAAGTAATATTATAAAAGTAATAGAACAAATTTATGGATTGGGAATGCCGGAAATGAAAAAAAATGAAAAAAAGGGAGATTAAGCTTGAAAGATTGAAACGAGACGGATCAGCGATACAGTTGGTAAAATAATAGTAATTTTGGATAATTAAAACTTTTCTTTATTAAAATAAAACGTTAATTAATCATATTATAAAATAAATTTTTTTTTTTTTTTTCCATTTTTTTTTTATTACGAGTGAGACTGCGCTCATCTAGCAATTTTTCTTTCAAATACAAATTTTTATATATCTAGTAAAATTCACGTTTGTTGGGGTGTAACCCACTGGTTAGCCCCATAATCAATTAAACCTATTTACTAATTTTAGTTTGGTAAGTTCACTAGGTCAAGTGGCCTCGTTCTTTGGAGTCTTCTTTCAACGACAGGGTTATCTATCATATGGCGAATATAGGGGTTTCCATGTTCCTGGAGCCTTATTTCGTGTTTTGCGGCATGCATTTTTATTTCCTCTTTGATGTATTCCATCCGTAGGTCCCTGTGAAGGTCTTCATTTCTTGCGTACCACGGAGCATTGACGATGCTACGAAGAACCTTGTTTTGAAACGTCTGTATCATTTTGGCGTTTGTTTGCTTGGTACATCCCCAGAGTTGTATACCGTAGGCCCATATCGGCTTCAAAATTTGCCGATATAGCAGCAGCTTATTGTGAATTGTAAGCTCAGAGCCTCTACCTATGAGCCAATACATTTTTCTGAACTTTATGTTAAGTTCTTCTTTTTTCTTTTTGACATGCTCTCTCCACTTAAGCTTGGCATCGAGGGTCATGCCAAAGTATTTAGCTGTATTTGCATATGGCACGAGTCGTGAGTTAATTTCTATAGGTAGGTGGTAAGCCTTTTGATAAGTAAAGTTAATATGCGTGGATTTTGTCTCATTAAGTTTGATTCGCCAACGCTTTGTCCAGTTACAAACCGCATTGGTCATCCTCTGGAGTTTGCTCGTTGCATCAGCGATATTATTTCCAACTGCCATAATTGCTGTGTCATCTGCAAAGGTGGCTATGGTTCCTTCATTGGTGGTTGGTATGTCCCTTGTATATAGTAAATACAGGATTGGTCCTAAGACACTCCCCTGCGGGACACCGGCAGAGATTTTCTTTAGCTCAGAGCATTCATCCTCATATTTCACTCGAAAGTGTCTATTGGATAAATAAGATCTTAGTATGGCATAGAATTGTCTCGGTAGATCTCTATGCAGCTTGTATTCCAGACCACTGTGCCAGGCTTTATCGAATGCTTGCGCGACGTCCAGGAATATGCTTGAGCATACTTTTTTACGTTCTAACGTTCTTTCAATTATGTTGGTGATTCTATGGACCTGTTCAATTGTAGAATGCTTTTCTCTGAATCCAAATTGATGTGGAGGAATTAGTTGTCGGTCCTCAATTATTGGTTTAAGTCTCTTTAGTAATAATTTTTCAAAGAGTTTTGACATAATTGGCAGCAGAGAAATTGGCCTGTATGATTTTTTATCGTTAGGTGGTTTATCAGGTTTTGGTATCATGATTACTTCTGCTACTTTCCATTGATTCGGAACATATTTTAACCGAAAGCTCGCATTGATTATGTGTAGTAGCTTACGAAATCCTTTGTTAGGTATAGAGCTTTGATGCCGGGTTTGACAGTATATAGTAAGTTATGCCGGGGAGGACAGTATATTGCGGAGACAGTAAGCTGTCTGTGTTTAATGTGAATCCTAACAGTGGTGACTTGCATTGTTTCTTCTTCGATTTCTGTTTCTACATGGTGTTTTATATTTTCTTTTATTAGTAATGCTGAACCACCTCTTGCTCTTTCCGCTGGATGAATGGAATGATATAAGTTATAACCCCGGATTTTAACAAACGAAGATTTAACAAAATGGCTTTCGGATATTAGAAAAATGTCGATTTTTTCTGTATTTAAAAATATTTCTATTTCTGGAATATGTTGCATAAGTCCATTCGCATTCCAGATTGCTATTCTGAAAGTTGTGTTCTTACTTAACATTTTTTATCGGATTGCGTTGTGGGAGTTGCATTTTCTTCAGTTGATCAAATATCATGTTGTTCAGGTTACTTTGGTCATCTAGCCGCTTTGTAATAGCTTCGATGCTGTTCATAATGTTTTCCATAATTCGATTATTTTCAGAGCCCATATATTTGGTTGAACCCGAGCCTTTCACTACCTGAGCAAATGTTCTTCTTTGCCCTGCGTTGCTTGGTTGTGGATTTTGATCCATCTGATTTGATGGTTGAATCCTTCGAATTTCATGATTTTGCGATTGATTTCGTGATTTATCTCTTAATTTTTGTAGGTGTTTAGCAACCTCACAGCCCCGATAATTGGCCGGCTGTTGGCCTTTACAATTTATACACTTAGCTGGTACATCTCTCCCTATTGTACATGCCTGGGTAAAATGTTTACCTGAGCATTTTACACATCTCGGATCCCGGCTGCAATATTTTTGGGTGTGATTAAATCCCTGACATTTCTTGCATTGTGGTATGCGTGTAGTGGTTCTCCTCATTGGTTCAATTTTTACCTTCATGTGAAGAATTGTTTTTATACCATAAATATTTTGAACATTTTCTGAGTTATCAAATACTAGCATAAAAAGAGGGAGTCCCGTTTTATTGAAAGTTGGGTTTCCTTCTTGGTTTTCTATTCTCTCTTTTTTAATCATATTCACAGCATCTAGTATTTTAAGACCTTTATTTTTTAAGTCTTCCATTATTTCTTCGCTTGAGCAAGTGTGATGTAAACCTCTTGCCATAACTTTTATCGGACGAGCCTGTTTGTCCTCATAGGTAAACCACTGATACTTTTCAGCATTCAGCTTCATAGATAATGTTCTATAGGTTTCTGAGTCCAGAGTATTAATTTTCCAAACGTCATTGTTTAGCGCTGTTACCTTATATTCTTTAAAAGTAAAAGTATAAAATAAAATGGATAATAAAAACAAATAATTATTGTATAATAATAATAATAGTTAATTTAAAAAAAATAGTTAATACGCCCATCCCTCGCTTAACGAAAATTCTTCTTACGAATTTTCGCTCTAACGTAATTTCAAAATTAAACCAGTCTCGGTTTACGTAATAAAATTTCGATTTACGAAATTTTTGCCTTATTTTACTATATTGAATTCATTTCAAAATTACATGCAACAGAAGTACGATTATGAATAAAATGAAAAGCTTTTAGCCTTATGGATCGAAGACAACAATCAGCATAATATCCCTATGAGTACAATGACGATTCAAGAAAAGACCAAGTCTCTTTTTAGAAATTTACAAAATAGTGATGCTGGTGGATCGTTTCAAGATGAATCTGTCAGAGCAAGCAAAGGGTGGTTCGAGAAACTTAAAAACCCTTAGAACCTTTACAACGTGGAGATGAAGAGTGAAGCCTCCAGTGCTAATATCATAGCTGCCAAGAAATCTTTATTTTATTGGATATGGAATTCAGAATATTGATATTAATTTAATTGTACTATATAGAGATTAATTTATAATTTATTTCAGAGAATTAAATGAGGGATTCAGAGTTTAAATAATCATTAAGTTTATTTTTAAAGTAGTAGATATCGACGATTTTTCATCGGCTCCATTCGTAATATTTTTAATTTTTAAATAAGCCGTTTATTTTGAAAGTGGGGCAAGTCCACATTTTGTTGAAACGAGAAAATGAACGAATATAGAAACAATAAATGCAAAAATATACGGGATTTTTAATTTTCTTATTTTTTGAACACGTATTAGGGATTATTTTTTTCTTATTTTGACTATAAATTGTTCACCGTTAGAAAGGTTATACTTTTATTTGTCTATTGTTATCATTAACAATTTTTTGAAAAATGGACTGTGGTGCAAGTCAAAATTAACGGCTCAAATTTTGAACAAAGGAACCAAAACAGAAAGTAAGAAAACAAAATGATTTTATTTATTTTCTTTAGTAGTATTGTGTTGCAACTTGTGATGGTTGTTCCTATACGTTGTTATGTCCGAGGGTGGGACATTTTATTCTAAACAAAAAAATATTGTATATAAGAAAAGGTTACGCATGTTAAAATGGAAAGTAATAAAATAAACCATCTCGCTTTTTTATTTGCTCTGTATATGCTAGAATACATTTTCTCCACCCTCGGACATAACATCGTATAGGAGCACCCGATCATCATGAGTTGCAACACAATACTAAACAAAATCGTTTTGTTTTCTAATGCGTGATTTACACGTTCCAACAATGTTTTTTCAACTTTTTTAGTTGGAGACTTAGAGCTAAACGCAATAGAAAAAATGTTCATGCGATAAAAAGAGAAAAGTATAAAACAAAAATGTCAGGCATGCTATAATTTTTTGGCGGTATAAAATCGACGATGTAATATTTTTGACGAATATGGCGATGATTCTACTTTATTTATCAAAATTACGACTTTTTTGGCTAAAATGAAAACTTTCCAAACGTAAAATTCAATTTTTAAACAAAATTTAAATTAAAAATAAAACAAAAATGTCGGACATGCTATAATTTTTTGGCGGTATAAAATTGACAATGTAATTTTTGACGAATTCCGCTTTATTTATCAAAATTACCACTTTTCTTTGGCTAAAATGAAAAGTTTTCTAACGTAAATTTTAATTATGAATTAAAATTTTTTAAAAATAAAAATAAAGCGCTATAAAAATTTCACAAATCGCCATTTTGATTATTTTTGTTTCCATAAAATATACTCGGGTCGCGTATATTTTATAGTCAAACAATTTTTTTATGGAAACAGAGTTAAAAAAAAAGAAAAAAACTCAAGAAAATTTTGTTTGTTTATTATACTTGTTCTTGTCTTTCAAATGAAATTCGCGATATACTAATCTCTTCATTTTTTGTTGGCCAATTTTAGGAAATGAAAGATAAGATAGGAAAAAAGAAAGGGTCTTGTGGGGTTAGAAAAATTAATAGAACCAGAAACAGATTAGGTTATTTCAAGGTAAATATATCTAAATACAATATTGATGTCAGCTAATGTATTCACTTTTATGGATATAATTTATTTTAGGTAACTTTTACAGAAATAAAAAATTGTGATGAAAAACAATTTTTCATTCATACTAGAATGACGCGGGAAATTTTCGAGATGTTGCTAGGACTAGTGCAAGTACAAATTACTGAGAATATTCGAAACGTTTTGAGTTGCGAATTTCGCCTTGCTCTAACTCTACTGTAAGTTGTTAATATTTACATAACTTTAATAATGCAATATAATTAAACTTACACTTATAGGTACGTTTCTCAAGGTTGCTTTTTTCAACGTCTGGCTTGGAGCTGGAAAGTCGGAAAACAGACAGTTAGATTATTTGTGTATGAAACATGTGACGCTTTATGGAGGGTACTAGGCGGATTATACGTTACGGAACCAAATCGAAATGATTTAAAAACAATTGCTGAGAATTTCCAAGAATTATGGAACTTCCCTAATTGTATTGGTGCCATCGATGGTAAACACATTGCAATACAATGCCCTTCAAATACCGGAAGCCAGTTTTTTAATTATAAAGGATTTCACAGCATCGTGTTGATAGCTGCTTGCAATGCCCAGCATGTGTTCACACATATATATGTGGGGGCCTACGGATCGCAGCACGATGGAGGTAATATTAATTATCCATCCACAAGATTTGCATTTATTCCAATTTTCTTTCTTTTTATAAGAATCTTCAGCAAAACCAACTTTGGTAGGCGACTCAGCAAGGGCGAGCTTTTGATTCCAGAGCAAAGTAAAATTCAAGGCACAGTACACATTATTCCGCATTTCTTCGTTGCTGATGCAGCGTTTCCTTTGATACCCAACATTATGAAACCATATCCGGGTGTTGGTCTGTCAAAGGAAAAGGAAACATTTAACAAGCGCTTATCTCGTGCGAGGCGATGTATAGAGAATGCGTTCGGCATTTTAGTTGCTCGATGGCGAATCCTATTGACAACATTAAATATGTTGCCGGAAAACGCTGAAAAAATTGTGTTGGCCTGTGTCGCGATGCACAATTGTTTAAGATTAAACAGAGAGGCAAAAAAGTATATTTACCTCCAAATTTTGTGGATTGGGAAGATGACAACCATAATGTACAATCAGCGATATGGAGGCAATAAATTAACCAAAGCCTAAAATCTGTACAACCTTTACGGAATGTGCACATATTAGGGGGCAGCAAAGCTCAATAACGAGGGGCGTTTAGCATAATTATAAATTAGTATTATAAAGAAAATAAAATATCTTTTATTTTCTAATTATTTTTATTAACTAGGTTTTTCTTTCTATTTTTCAGTGATAATATTATTAGATTTTTGGTCTCAACCAAAATCTAATAATATTATCACTGAAAAATAGAAAGAAAAACCTAGTTAATAAAAATAATTAGAAAATAAAAGATATTTTATTTTCTTTATAATACTAAAGTAGTGATAAAAGCCACAACACAAGAAAATGGACAACTACCAGTTGTACAGTACAATACACATAATTATAAAGTATACATATATACTATATAAATATTAAATTAAGGCATATATATATGATATATATATATATATATATATATATATATATTAGGGTGGAGTGAAAAAAAACAAAAATTAGGGGGGCCCCCCAAAAGTTACCTTTTAGTCCCAAAACCACCTGGTTAAAATATTTTTAAAATTCATTAATATTTACCGATGGTATTTTCCATTTAAAGTATGTTTTTTCAACTTATTGCAGATTTTTAACTTAAAGACCGACAAAAACCACTTCGAAACCTAATTTTTCGGACTTGCAGGACCCCAAAATCGATAAATTACCAATAATGTCAAGAAAATGTTGTTCAACATTTTCATGATTTCTATACTTTATTTTACTTACGCAAAAGAAAGTAAAAAGTGATTGGCCAAAATGTTGTTTCTTGTCCGTAAAAGTGGATAGTGGGCGTTTATCACAGGAGTGGCATTCGAGACGTTAGTAATTTCAATTATTAAACGGTATTCTATCGGTTTCTAAAGAATCATGTACTTCAGGATTTTTTGTATAATGAAAGTCTAGTTTAATTCGGCTAAAAAGAAAAATTTCAATTGGAAAATACCACCGCTAAATTTTAATGAATTTTAAAAATATTTTAACCAGTCATTAACGACACTATAAAGTAACTTTCTGAAAGGCCCCCGTACCAAAATTGTAAAAAAAATTTTTTTTCACTACACCCTAATATATATATATATATATATATATATATATATATATATATATATATATATATATATATATATATATATATATATATATATATATATATATATATATATATATAAGGCATAATTGTCTGATAATAGATCTCACAATATACCATATGTACTATATGATATTGTCTAATATATGGCGAGAAATTACCAGACAATTAATTGCTTAAATGTTGGTTCCTTAAATTGGTAACAAAACTCAGCATGTCAATGCGACACTGCCCTTTCACATCTTCAGGTAGATCCTTCATCAATCCTTTTATTGTTAGTAAGAAATTATCATCTGGATCTAAAGTTGCTTGAGCTTGCCGGTTTGAAAACTCCTCAATTGCCTCTGAATATATTACACGTGTCCGCAAAAGCATCTCGCCCTCTTTTTGGTAGCGGCGTTGAATTTTTGGTGACAACCGAATCGGCATGAGATTCATAACCTTGTTCCTCACCGAAATGGTTTGATTTTGTTCTAAAAAATAAATTATGTAATGATACATACATAGATATTAATACATACATACTTTCTTGGTTGAACGATGTTTTTCAAAAACATCATACTTTCCATGTAAATCCAACGTTCTTCAGGTGGTGCTCCGCTTCCTGAGGGTATATCAACCTTATTTTGTTCTGTATTGAACTTCTCCCTCAATAGATTCCTTAGAATGATTAGCTTAGAATTTAGATAATTTTCACATAAATATCAAGTACAAAATAAACTTACTGGACATGCCGGTAATATTCGCGATCTCTTCCCAAGCGGCCTCCTTGATTACATTATTTTTATAATTTTTCTCTCGCTTATCGTATAGGCATTTTTTTTCTTCAACTGCGTTAATTAATATCCCGTAGTCCATAGTGAGTGACTATAAAATTATAAATGATTATTATTTACGTACAACATTTTGAGGTTATGATTTTTGTGCGTAGTATGGGAAAAATATTTGTATTTTATGTGATTTTCCAGTTACACAAAAATAAAAAACCGGGGCAAACCCGGGTTAGTTTTTTCACGTTTCAACTGGAACAGCAAAAAATGCGGTTTCCGTAATTTTTTGTTTTTTGCATGTGTATACGTATTAATTGTTAAATTATTTTAACAATTCTACGTTAATTTTGCAATGAAAGATTTTTTTCGTGTTAATTTATTTAATTATATTTAGTTTTTATTTAAAAGACGTTTGAAATGTAATTGTGTTAGTAATCGCCCCGAAAAATTTTACCGGGCGACGAATGACAGCTGCTGTCGCCCCGTTTTCGCCCGGTTTTTTTTTATCTGTCAAATTTGTTGCAGCTGGAAAATCAAATTAGAGTTATATGGTATTTACGTTACAATTACACATAATATATTATGTATTTAAAATGTACATAAAATATTATTAAATATAAATTAATTATTAAAATATAAATAATTATTACATACCAATCAAAACAATAGCGCCCTAATTTGTGTAATGTACCGCACTTTCAGACATTTCTTTCAGTTTGAGCGATAATTTTCGCTCTCTTTTAAGCATTGACCAGTCAGTCTTTAAGAAATTTAAGTAAGAATGCGACCATAGGAACATGCATGTTACTGACCAGCGAAACTTTAAGAACTTTTCGTTCAGTTTCGTTAAATTTGAATTGTCATTTAACAATCTTTAACAAGAGCGAATACTACCGCCCAAACTGAAGGAAGAAACGTCAAACAGTAAAACAATTCAGTTTTGTGATATTTGTGAATTAATATTATGTATTTATGTTTTCGTATTAATTAAAATAATATTTTATATGCATTTTAAACATGTACATAGTATATTATGTAGTGTAATATGATAAAACAATTATTCCATATTGTTAACAATAATAAAAATTTGTTTTTCTTATTACACAGAAAAATCACATCATTTTAATATTGGTACTACATATAACGCATTCATATTTTAAATTTATACATGATTTATTATGTACTGTAGTGTAATCTGAAAAAAACAATTATTGCACATATGTATTAAAAATAATAAATACAAATATAAATATTCTGACTTTTTTTGTCAAATCGTGTTAAAGATTCGCTGGGCGATCTGTCAAAATTTCCGTAATAATACACATTCGTTAGATTCTGTAAGGTTTTATTACGGATTCTTAAAGACTGACTGGTCAATGCTTTAAAGAATGTTAAGTGACAGTTCAAATTTAACGAAACTGAACGAAAAGTTCTTAAAGTTTCGCTGGTCAGAAATGTCAATAACCATACATTTTTCAAATGTCGCTTTGTTACTTAAATTTCTTAAAGACTCGCTGGTCCAGCTTTTTAACGAGTTATAACTGCAATAGTATTTTTTACTTAAAATCTGGGTCACTATCAATTCCTTTAATATATCAGCGTCGAACATCTTGCTGTGATTTTTTCTTTTCATAACGTTGAAAAAGCCCAAAAATTCGATTGGAAATGCCAAGTGATTAAGGAAACTAAAAACGATTATGCCTGATGGAATCCAGAGGGTCATGCGATATATGTACGTGAAAGTCAGAAAGGCGACACTCGGGGTGGACTGTTGCTTATTTTTTCTTTGATGTAATTTGGATAACTTAAACAGAGCCATACAAAGCGAGTTATAACATAGATCCTGCTAAGTTGAGATGCTTAAAGTCAGTATTTTTTGGATATTTCGATATAATCATTTGTAATCTTCCGTGATAACTCTTGTCTTAAACCAAATAATCAATTAACTAATTATATAACATCTTACTAAAATAACAAAACGAAAACAAACCAATATTTACATCTAAAAGGTTTATATTAAATAATTAATTTTAACCTTTTAACAATATTAATAATTAATTAAAAAAGAATGTTTAACGTGCTTACGTGCCTTAAATATTTTCTAGAGGAAAACATCTTAAAAATTATAATTAAAAATTTCATATAAAACATATCAGTTACACTTGAATAATTTTATATGTATAGTACGAGTATATGTATATGTAAATAAATTCTTAATTTTCGCTTATTTTATTTTATGTGAAATTCTTATTTTATATTTCAATATTCTTCTTTTCTCGAAAACAAAAATAAAAATTTAAGCAAACTTTATGGAATTTATTTTAATATTATTCTGCTTATTTTTACTTTATTATACTTTTTGGGTTTAAAAAACATTTACATAACTTGGAGATGAAAAATGCCTACTCGTATTTTAAACTGGAAAAGTATTTATATATATATGTACTTAATTACATAACTAAGCATTTATTACATAACAATTCTGTAAGATTTATCTTATTATTATTTTATACTGATGCCAAATGCTCAATCAAAACCAACCAAAGTTTATATGTACCTACTCGTATATGCAAGCCCAAATATAACAATGGAGTGAATTAACGCCTGAAATATATACATAATTCGACATTTGACTTATTCTAGAAAACCGTTTTATTCAGACAAACTAATTATTTTTCGTTTTTAAATTGTTTGTTTTGCAGATTTTACATTTTATATTTTATTTAGAAAATAATTACCTTTGGGAATTGACATTAAATCAACCCTCAATACATGAAGGTATTTTACTTAATTCCATGAACCAGGGTCGTGTTCGTCTTTGCGCTATAAAATCAACAATTATCAATAAACAAATCTTAAATATTTCATGGATTATCTCTAGGCATCCTTATTCAAGAAACAATATTTTTTTTGCCCGGAAAAAACTACCTAGATATCGCTAGAGTCCCATGTGCCAAATAAAAAAAAAAACATTTCGATGGCTTAGTGAACACCAGAATTCCCTAAGCCACATTTTTTTCAAAAATGACATTTTGATACCAAAATGTAGAATACAACACGTCGCATCTTTCTTTGGGACTGTTTTAACCTAAAAACAAATAAAACATGTTCCACATTCAATTTTGTTCGGCCCTGGCCTAAACGCGTAAGGTATATCGCCTAGTCACTCGTTTTTTTGCATTTTTTGAAAAATGTTATAGAAATGTGGGTTAGGGCCGATATTCACTAAGCCATCGATTTGTTTTGGCCAGGACGAAAGCGATATGATATTTAACCCTCAATCCATGAAAGCGGTTCATGGTTTGAGGGATAAATATCATATTTTCATGAGCAAATATGTATAACAAAATATTTAAGAATTTTTAATAAAAATTAGATATTCAAAATTACTCGATAGATCTGAATAGATCGCATCCAGATGTTCTCTATTTTTGTGGTTAAACTGCAATTGATTCAGTTTGTTTTAATCAAAAATAACTTTTTATTCAACATTTCATCGTTTTTAATTCATTTCCTTGAATTACACAACTTACTAATTGTACATGAAAATCTTGCTTTTTATCCAGATATGCTATCGAGACTACAGATTTTCACTTTTATGAGTAAAGACACACATTAAAAATTTGTATTTTAGCATGGAAGCATGCCAAAGTCAATATTTAGTACATCTATCATGCAATAGGAAACTAGTGGCTGATTTACATTTTTTTTTTGCTCTATTTTAAAAGACAGAAGATGTACGTTTAAAGTATGTATTCATTTTATTATTATTTCCTTCCATTATGAAGAGGCATATTCAAAATGTGTTTTTAATACTATTTACCGCAATCCCCAAGTTTTTTTTGGCGAAAAAAGTGGAAAAATCGAAAAATGAACCTGTTTTCCATTTTTCGTAAAAGTTACTCAAAATTTAAAAGATCTAAGTAACATTTTGAAAGAAAACAAAAGTTTTAGTATGTCCGTCTCATTTTTTTATATGGATAAAAGGTATTTGCACTTTTCCTCATGTATTTATACGTTTGGAATAACAAAATATAATGAAAGCAACAATGACGTAGCGTTGTCAAAATAAACACAATCCTTAGTGCTGCGAGTGCCAGTATTATTAAGTGGATGATAGAAGTAGCTACAATTTCCCATTTTTTTTTGCTATCTGAATAGATCTATCGAGACTTATAAAAAACACAGCCTATATCTGAATAGATCTATCGAGACTTATAAAAAAACAAAGCTATTATTTGAAACAATTGTTTGTTGTTGTAACGGTGACGTAATTTCTTTAACCTAATAATGAAGTGTCTGGGCCCATACATTTGTTGATTGTTGACTGTTACTACTTGTTGAAGTATCTTTTCTGATACCCCGTTCTCAGATGAACCTCCATGTTGTTATGTTTCGTTCGCTCAAAATATTTCAATTCCTTATAGATTATATAATATGATAACTGCAACTGCTAATCCTAGAACTACAGACTTAAAATATTGAGAATTAAAGTTTTGTTTTAATAAATTGATTTCGTTAATGTTCTCAATAGAGCGAGTTTTTATTTCGAGTGTCTGCTGCATGGTGCGTCGTTGTCCTGGGATAAAACGGCAAATGCCAAACATTTACATAGGAATTCCTATGTAACACAAGTGTATATAAATTGTTATTTATGAATGATATTTCTTGATTTATTGGAATTTTGTAACAGGTTTTTATTTATAAAGTGTTAATGAATACATTTTAACTTTAATTGGAAAATATTTTTCTATTTTATTTAAAATAAATTTAGAGTTGTATTTCTAAGTAAAACAAGTCAAGATACGAATATTGTTGTTTTATAAAGATAATTTATTAGTTTTTGTGATGAGACGTTTGTATCTGCATTGTTACAAATTAGTCCGATTAATATTTATTTAATTTTTTTAATACTAAATCCCAGACACACCATCTATATGCGAACTCTCTTGCTACTTGAAAAATCCTCCTATTGTCAAATTACTAAGTTTTGTTTCAATGTTGAGTGGTTCGATTATCTGGCTTTGATGAATATCGTTGTACAATTTAGAAATAATTTAGATAACAACAGAGCAGAGCTTTACTTCGGTATTCGACATCATTTATGTGAATGGAACAATTTTTGAAGTGCATAAGTGAAATTCGTTTTATTGATTTATGTTTCATGTAATTTCAATATAAATTCCTTGTTGTATAATTATTAAGTGATGTTCAGCCTCTAATATTTCGATGTTATCGTTGCAGTATTAATTATCATGGTGCAATTTGCTTCTAACGATCGTTACAGATATCTGGGCGACTGTAAATATTTCCAAATTTCTTTCTATTTTTTACGTAATGATAATTACCTCTATGTACAACGGCAAGTATATATTTATTGTATATGAAAATACAAAAAAATAGAGTTTATACAATACCTGTATGACGAGCGAAATAAATAAATTATTATCTGTAATGCGGATCTCTATACTAATCATCAAGATTAATATATTATTTTTATTTTATTGAGCCAGTAATTTAAATTAAAACCAAATTTTTTAAATATTGGTTTAGAAATCATTCTCTAAAGCGTTATAAAAACCGACGAGCTTGTATCCGAGACACGACCTATCAACGTAGGACTACGTAAAAATGAGAAAACTTTATTTGTACAGTTTAAGTGAAACCAAAATTTAGAAGTTATAAATTAAAAATAAAACCGTTAATTATCTAATGTAGCCATCTTTATTCATTAGGTTGTATTAGCCTAAGAGTAGCCATTGTACATATTTTTTCTTAATTTTTATATTTATTGTTGATACCATACTAAATTTTATATTTCTCAATTCGTTATATCACAATGAAATGCCGTTCTAAACAAAGCGTCCGTTAAAAATCACCAAACCAACCATTTATATTTTACAACCATTTTGTGTTAGTTTTGCATAGGCATTTTCTTAAATTTGGAGACCTCTCTTCCTCAATATCACAATTGGTCACGACAATATAAATTTTCTACTCTCATGCCGCCAAATCACGCAGCTTTTGAGTTGCCACATTCAAAAAATTATAAAAACTATTTAAGTTATAGTATTCTGTGAGACCTTAACAAAACCATTTTTCTTATCGGCAACCAACCTTATTTAGGCGTTAAAACCACCCCTTAATTTTCGAAAAATAGGTAATTTCATCCCCTAAAAAATAGAGATCAAACCTTTATAATTTAATTTACTATGAATTTGTTGTACTTTTTATGAGGAATAATTACCAATTTGTTTTATCAAAAATAGTGGAGTAGAAGTCGAGATATATCTACCAAAAAAAACTGTTTTTGAGGTTAATTAACAGGTTTCGTTAATATCTCAAAGAGTACAACTTAGAAGAGTTTTTATAATTTTTTGAATTTGACAGTGTAATGCCTAGAAATTCAGGTAGGTAAATTCCCAAGAAATTTAATTTTTTTTTTTTTTGTATTTACCACCAACTTTTTTTTTCATTTACGCCGCGCAAACAATAATTAAATTTGGTGCTTACCCTCGTTAGTCTGTACGGCTATGTTGGTTTCAATATTGTGTATGTGCATGTGCCAAGAAAATTCGAATGTGTGAAAATTCGAAAGCCTATTAGAACTGCAAATCAAAAACTGGTTCAAAAGAGATTTATAAGTGAAAGAAAGTTGGAAATATATTAATGTAAATTTAGTATATGTAATAATCTGTAAATTCCTATAATTTAAAAAATAATTTAATCATTGCAAATAAAAATGTTAAGACTATAAAATAATCACGGTAAAAATAAAAACAGTGATTTTAGCTTATGTATGTGAGGCAACCTAATTGCCCAATTTTTTTTTGTGTCTCGCTTAAGCGGTGTAAATTTATATTCCAAATAATCTTTATAGATAAAACAATAATGTAAAGACCAAAATAAACTGTTAAATGTTATGTAAAATAAAAATGTATAGTGAGTACGATAAATAAAAGTAATTTCTGGAATTGATGTAAATTATTCGCTGAGTGTCTTTCAGTTTTCCTTAATTCCGCACTGTTGGTTGAATTTCGAATTTTGTGATAATTAGTGCTTTGTAACAAAATAATAATAATAAAAACAAACTTAAATAAATAAAAATAACTAAAATCTGTGACAAGAAACATTACAGTGCTTGGTTATAAGTCAGGTTAGATGCCAAACCGTATGACAAACCGCTATTAGTGAACAATCTGGCAAAAGATCGATATACCTATGTAAAGTGTTTACCCATTGCAAAAACAAAATAAAATAAAAAATTAAAGCCACGAGAAGTGCCTTAGTATTGGTAAAGTTTAATACAATTTTGTAACCATAACGATCGATAAATATCGTGTATATTGAATATTGGCATAAGTTATATCGTCAGCCATATACAAACCTACAGTTCGTGAAGCAAACACCGTTGTATCTACAATTTGTGATGCAAAATTATCGACGTTTACAAAATAATTCCTGAGGATATAATTCTATTACCAGTCGTGAAGATGTGCTCGAGAAAATATAACCGAAGGTCATTTTGGTGATAAGACACGACAAACGGGGATGATCCAACATATTCAATTGGTGAAGTATCTTCAATTATTACAAATTATTATTTGGTTTTGAAATTTTTGGGGGCTTATCCCATTTCTTAATTTAATAATTTAGTTGCATGATTTATTTTTGATTTTTACATGTTTTTTTTCTTTTTTGTGATGATATAATTTCAACTTCGCGAAACTTAATACATATTCAGTACGGTAAATAACAGTCACTACTACTATGACGTATAATTAGCGTTGCTATCTTCTTCATTTTTTTCTACCTTTAATTTATAGAATTTTGGTTTAACATGGCTCATATATATTAAGAAAGCATTGTGTCATGATGGGAGCAGCATAAAGGTGTGTACACGCAGTTCGGCCATAACTTCCTTAGTAGATTAATTTTCTTATTTTCTTCCGGTTTATATGTAGAGTAAAGAACGCAGTTAATTTTGTACTATGACCGATCAGCCAATGGTGTGTGTGTGTGTGTGTGTGTGTGTGTGTGTGTGTGTGTGTGTGTGTGTGTGTGTGTGTGTGTGGATATAACCGGCCCTATAGAAACGCTGACTGCTACCCGGTAAGAGAGCGTTTCACCATAGCTGAGTCAAGGTGACCCGGGTCATACGTTACAACAGTTCAAAAGGTTCCCTGGTTAGATTACTTAGAACTGAAACATGTTTTCATCTGCGACCTGTAATAATTAGATCCAAGTATACTGTTGAAAATCCGACAATATTATGTGAGAAACGTAATAATTGACCGATATGATTATTCACTCAATGCTTGGCATCATCGTGGATCATTCAAGAAAACAAAATAGTAAAAGACAAATAATCCAAAATCAGAATTAACGTAATTTTTTTTTTTTGGCACCGAATCCAACCTCTTGTTACATACCATTTCATTTTATGTATCTCCCAGCGCTTTTCTCCAAAACTTGCTTCACCATAATGGCGTCACATAATAATTTGCTATTAAGGTTTACATATGACCTTATACTAAGAGAATTTATTACTCAGAAATAATACCTTTAAACCCGATTTTAATAAAGCAATTCACAAATAATGTATCGATCAATAATATAGTTGAAATTTCAATCATTAAAATGTCACAAGATCCGGGTGTTCACACGAAGTTAACACTGCAACACATCTTTCCTCGTTTCTTACGTCTTTGCATATAAACAAACTGGAGGGGAAAATATTCTTGTTGCACATTTTCAACGTAAATTTTAGGTGATGAACAAGTTTCAACACACAAACACAAATATAAAATAATAAAACATTTGATTGCGCTCCGATTTAGCTATTTTTTTGTAAACTGGTTTTACTTCTAATTTTTATTTTGAACAGTAAACACTTTCTACAGAAAGTAAATAAACAAAACACATACATACATAGATAAGTAACAACAATTTTATAATTTCGTCTAAACGCGAGGAGTTGTCGTGTTGCGTTGCAGTGTTAACTTCGTGTGAACACCCCCATAGTCAATAAAACGTCACAGAAATGTCAATTGACACAGAAATGGGAATGTTTTGCCACTGAGACGACATATTTATCATAGTAAACAGCAAAAACGAATGGTACAAATTTTTTTTAAGTTGTACCTCACATTTTATATATGCCTCACACTCTAAAAAGCTAATTCCGAAAAAGGGCCGTACTGGATTCGAAAATAATTTTGTTAATATTAAACTTGGGCTTGACTCATTAAACATACAAAGATTTTGAGACTGATTAACTAATTGAAGCATTATTTGAACTATTCACACATTGCACTACTTATCTTCGGAAAATATTTAAATTATTTTTCACTATTTTTCCTTGAAATTTTCAATACACACCTGGAAAAAAAAAAAAAAAAAATTGTGAAACGTCAAACTTTCGAACATAAACAAACTTGTTTTCTAAACATTTGTAAAAACAAAAAAAGTCACGGGGTTCAAGTTCCACCTGTACCGCAAATGTTTGGTAAAACAAAACTACAAAAATAGATGTAAATATTGTGGCGATTTTGGCCATCATACAACAAGCTCACGTTATGAACAGCAATAGCTTAGATGGTTAAGTGTTATAAACACGACCGATGGCAAAGCAGAGAAAGTTTTTGGTTTATTTTAAATCGTTAAATAAAGAAATAAATCTGTTGTCATAGCCACCACCAGTAGCAAGCGGACAGAATTAAATAGTAAAGTCAAAGCAAATATCAAAGTGTATAAAAGTAGAGTGAAATAAAAAGTACACAGTGTTTTTAATTTCAAAATCCGAACGAACTCAGAAGCCCAGTTCTTAACAATATTTTTGCTATATGACATGATTTGGTTTTTTATTTTTTGTTTTAAACATGATGCAATTATATAACATTGAGAAAAATCGGACGCACAGAAATCTATAACCTCAAAGATGTCGTCATGACATTTTAACACAGCAAACATGTAATATGAACACTGGAACTACTACTCCTTAATGTGTTAAATAAAAAGAGAGAAAATATTTTTATTTAATATAACATTTTACATGACACGCAACATTTTAACGCAACATTTAACATAACATTCTAACGCAGGGTATAACATGAACCCAAAACTAGTACCCTAAATGTTTTACCAAACATAAAATGTGAAAGAATAATTTAGTGTATTTAAAAAAAAAAAAACAACTTATTTATCGACTCGAAGGTCATAGCCTACTATGTAATTATAGCGGTACGAAGGCTAGGTTTACATATATGATTTCATTTCGGAAAATTCGAAACCAATTCAAGACAAGGAAAATAAATACGTTCTCTGTCACACAGACGCAAGCTTTTTTCTTCTTCTTCGTTTTTTTTTCTTGTACCATGCATTTTTGTCTATGCCGTATCCATGTATACATATATCTCAGTGTGTTTTGCTATTAACAAAAGTATACTAGATATAATTTATTTTTAAATATTGACGATTCAAATGACGTATTAAATCCAATTAGTTTCCAGCGTTTCCAGTTACTTGGAAACTTTGAAGTCCCATAACTCAAAAACCTAAACATTTTTCGGCCTGATCCTGGCGACTATATATTTTTCTAGGATTGCATTGATTATACAGCATATAAATTAAAAAAATGTGCGCAATATTTAACATAATAAAAATAAAAATTTTGAAATGTTTTATTTTTTTTTTTATAGCTTTAAATCAATATGGCATGCGGCATCTTTGATCAAGTTCATCACTATTTAATTAAAATTGAAATTAAAATACATATTAATAATTTGTTATTTTTTCCAATCCAAAAATTGTCATTTAACTTGGTTTGATTTTTACAGTTTTTAAAACATTACATTTATATTTATCCAGAAACATTGCTTTAATCAAATAAATTTCCTAAATACGTCAATTCCGTGACGCGCGTCATCATAATAAAATTTTGATTTACCCCCCATATATTATGAAAACAAAGACGTAGTCCTACGTCAAAAGTTATATCAAAATTGTTTCTTTATACAAATTTTAATTTTGTAAAGCTACCTTAATAAACCCATTTAGCATAGAAACGCATAGCCTAGAAAATTTTTTTGAAAATAAATTTGTTTGGCCATAAAATAAACAATAACTTTGGTATTTTGTGGTTTGGCTGATTTACATTCAAACATTTTTGCACTGCAGATGCAGACGACGACGACTTTTGGGTTTGTTTCTCGGGTTTCAATTGACTTTTTTAAACAGATGATTATTTTTTCTCTTTTTGTCTTTGTAGTTTTTCCTAAGTTGTGTTTTACCTTTTTTGCGGACGTCGAATGTCGTTAAATGTAAATCAGCTATAATGCTTGTCATGTAAAATGGTTATGAGAAAAAAAAAAATGGTATGAGACAAAAAACTTAGGCCCGAATTTATAGTCGTTGCTACAACTATAACTACTGTTATAGTTTTCGTATTTATAAACCTCACTATAAGATTTATTTGTAATGTAACAATGGTTATAGTGATCAAAATCCATCACTATAAACGTTGCTACTACAGGCGCATTTTATTTGACAATTTGCAAAAAAAAATTGCTTGTATCCAATACCATTTTGGTATTCGTGAATACCCACTGTGTACTTGGTTTTCAAAAGTCCAATAATATTTTTTAGCAGGGACGCGATTCCGAAATGAATACCAATTTTGAATTTGGCAAATAAAATAGGCCTAATATATCTAAAACAAGAAAGTTAATTCGAAATTCGTATCGAATTTTATACATGATTTTAAAATGATTTTCGAAAATCGTTGCTATAGCAATAGCCATAGTTACGACTATAAATTCGGGCCTTAGATAAACAAATCCTTCAAATTACCAATATGTATACGCAAAATCTTCTACAATGCTTGCTTATAGAATTTGTACTTGATTTAATGTGCAACATTTCTAAAATCGATCTTTTTAAATTTTTTTTTGTTTTTCGAGAATTTTGACGTTATCTAAACTAATTAAATGGTTTGTATCGTTCAAATGCTGTGAAACTGTACTAATGTTTGAATTTATATTTGGATGTGTGCCTCTTTTGTGTTGGTAAATCCGTTTTTCTAAAAACTGCTTTGATTGCCTTGTGTATGTTGCGATGTAACTGCAACATACTTGGTATTTTTAAAATTTTTAAAACATATGTACATTAGTTGAAAGCCAATATCCGAAATAATTAATTAATAATATATTTTGGAAAAAAAGGAATTTTCTTATTAGTTATTAATTATTATATATGAGCGCTTATATACGACATAACAGATCCAATACTACAGAAGTAATACATATGTATAAACATAGATACATGTACATATGTATATTCCATTTATATTGATAATAAGATTTGGTTTTGGTGAAATATCTATTATGTATACAAATATTTTTTCACTTGATAGTTACAAAAGGAACTCAAAATATAAACAATCAAAATTAATGCAATATTTTTGTTGATAGAATATCCAACGATTAAACATAATATTGTAATCATAAGAAATTAATTTATATTTGATAAAACAATTTACAAAATATTCCTTAAAAAAATTGTATTTCTAAAAACAAACCAGAAAAAAAAATTCGGGCATTCGACCCATTCGGCCCTTCGACATTCGGCCCTTTGACATTCGGCGCTTCGACACATTCGGCCCTTCGACACATTCGGCCCTTCGTCATTCGGCCCTTCGTACCATTCTGCCCTTCGTACCATTCGGCCCTTTGAAAATCGACCCTTCGACATTCGGCCCTTTGATATCTTTCCAAAATTTAAGGCAGAAAGAATTATTTTATTTTGCGATCATTTTTAAAATGAATTTGAAATCGCGACCTAAGATTATTGCGATAATGTTTTTGTCTGCCAATGGCATAAAACAAAAAATATTGGTAGGAAAACAAACAAAAGAAATTGGCAAATGTCACAGCAAGCAGTTATTAACTCGAAAATTGATTTCGAAAATCACCGGGTTTAACTTCGTTCAAAATTACGACACAAAAAATGCACGGTTCCATCCACGTTTAAAATTACCAAAAGTTACCTCAGCTAAATCAGTGGATTTTCGAAAACAGTGTCTTAATCCGTCGATTTATCCTTGTTTAAAAATACGAGCCTAAGGGCCGAATTTAAGTATTTCCGAATAAGTGCCGTACTTGAATAAATTTCATTTCGAACTACATCTCTGAAAAATAAACAACAACAACAAAAATTCGAGTAAAACGTCAAAAATCTAGCATAAACAAACATTCAAGTGAATTTTCATTTTTTATTTTTAAGATGTTTTTTAAATATGTTACCATGGTTACTACTACTTTTATATTATTGTATCTGGCATGTTTTTAATTGGTAACGTTCACTGATCTACAACTCATGGATACGGCATACCCAAAAAACTATGGTATAAAAAAGAAAACTAAAAATCATTCTTAGTGTGCGACAGAGAAAGTAAAAATGTATCTTCCTTGTCTAGAATTTCGAATTTTCGGAAATCAAATTCAAATTTATATAAAAACGTAGGCGAGCAATTACTGAGCAATGCAACTGTTTTTGAAATTTTCAAATAAACAATAAATTTTGAAATATACAACTTTGTTTATTTATGTTTGACTGACATTGTAAACCGAATTTTTCGTTTGTTGTGTTTTTTGTAGTTCATAGTTTAGATATGCACTTAATATTTCAAGGGGAAAATATGAAAATTTATTTAAATATTTTCTGAAAATACGCAGTAAAGTGTTTTTTTTATTAAATTATGATTTTAAAAATGAAAGATTTTGAATATCTTTCTGTGTATCTTAAGTTTACTAGAAAAAAAAAAAAAACTTTGTATAATTTTCGGAAATAAAATTGTCCCAGTGCGGCTCTTACTTTACATTTTCGGAAATACGATTTTAGAGTAAGAGTGAGTGAAATATATAAAAAAGTTGTACCATTGTTTGTTGTTGTTTTCTATGGTAATTTAGTTTTATGCCGTATCCATGAGTTATAGATCAGTGGTAACGTTTATTTATTCCGTCTCTAGGTTACAGGTACAGCTACTTTGCTTTACCGCCTCCTACACATAAATTTGAATTTTGTATTCGAAAATTCGGATTTAAAGACAAGGACGAAGGTTTTTTCTTTCTCTGTAACACACAACTACAACTTTTAGTTGCAGTCACTCTTTTTTCGAAATTTATGTTCGAAAACGGTATTTTTAAACCAGAATAAAACAGCAAATTTATTCAGAAATCTAGTACTATTTTCAAATAATAAATTTTTCCAAATAAATTCTAACTTTTTCAACGCCAAAATCACAATAAAAATAATATTAATTTATTAATTATTGATAAATAAAGGTATTTTGTTTATTATTATTTATTATGACCTAAAATAAATAAATTTACATCGAAATTAGAAATGATAAATTCGATTTTAAACGTCAATTATATTCACTGATTGTAGTCGCCGATATCCACGACTTCAACTTCAATCTACACTTTAATCTGTGATTTTATTGCGGTTTAAAAATACCAAAAGCGACAATTTAGTCGTAGTTGCGAATTAATTGTGGTTTGTCGATTTAGCCCTAAATACTTTTTCGGTTTCTCAATAAATTTTGTTTGATCCCTTACCCATGTATATATATCGCTGTTACAAACATACACATTGCATTGCATTTATTGTAAGCAAATGTTTAAAGTTTTATTTGTCAAATGATTAAGGAATCATTCTTGTACTTTTCTAACTGATGTTTTCGTCCAACCAATATTCATTATTCGTTTGATTAATGACATGTACATCGATTATTCGTTTGATTAAATGTCATTCCTTTTTTTATTTTAATGTTGAACGCATTTTTACACAGCCTACTGAAAGACAAATTTGCTATAATTTGCTCAATAAAATTACCATCTGGTCTCTACCGCTCGGAAATTGATGAAAAACGATAACCGTTAGCCATTACCGCCCGGATTTCATGATGCGTGGTTAAACCTGCCTCGCCGACAAACTTCATGTTTCAACTTTGAAACTGCTTAATTTATAAACTGCATCTGCAGGTACCTTTTGGTAGTCTTCGAGCTTTGTTTTGGGATTGAGACTTTTGACTGATTTTCAATTTTTTTTTTTTTTTTTTTCGCTGGCGCTACATCCCATAGAGGGACTTGGCCGCTTCATATTGAAGTTTCGTAATCATTTTTACAACGGATAATGAGTGATTAGTTCATTGATCCGTACATTAACCAGCCGTGATTTTTTCATCACCCGCCGGGAATCGAACCCGGGACCTCCGGAGCTTGAGGCAACTGTGCCACCGGGGCGGCTTAATTTTCAATTTGAGATTGTTTAATTTTTGTTCAAAAACACTTGCTTTTTAGAAACTAATTAGTTTGTATTTTAATTTCAATTAATTGTCATAATTGGTTTCTGAGTAATTCACTTTGTATTGTTCATGTACAACATTGTATTAATTAGAATAAATAGTAAAACCAGTTTTATACTATGTATATAATTAATATTCAAAATCTATTAATAAACTATAACAACTGTAATTGAAAATTTTATAAAATACATACATACGTTGGCTAAATACTTCTACTTCATTAAACAAATTTTTTCAATAATTATTATGTACATAGTAATTACCTGTGTGTAATTTTTAAATATAACACCATTTTCATTTTAGATGGTAAATAAAACATTTAAAAAAAATTGTTTTTATATGGTAATTCTATAAACCAATTTTCGATTATCCCATTCATGTGTATGTTATTAAATTTCATGAAATTTTGCATTTTTTTTTTGTAGTTGCTGTAGTTTGGTTAATCCTTTTTAAAGCACATAAAATTGGAAAAATATTTTTTTTTGTGTATTTATGTTAGTATGCAGATTCCGTAATTATTTTACTTTAATAATATAACATTAGCCGCCCCGGGTGGCACAGTTGTTAGCATGCTTGCTTTAAGCTCCGGAGGTCCAGGGTTCGATTGACGACGGCTGATGAAAAAAAACAACGAGCGAGTTCACCCTCAACTCGCAAAATATTTATGTGAAAACTGTTTTGTATAAATATCTATTAAATAAATGTAAATCATTTCTAACCATTTCGATAAGGCTCAGAAACCCCTCCATATGGACGTATGTGTTCGCTCCGTATTTAAACTAAGTTACATTTTTGGTTGAAAAAGTCAAGTTATTCTACTATTTTGAATTTGGAGGACGAACCTTACTAACATTGATTGAGCTTGAGCAAAGTACAGTTCTGTTAAGTTAATCACCTAAACCTGCCATGTACGCTTTAAAATATACCATTACTCATACACAGCAATCTTGTTCAAGATTCCACAGTAATAAATGGTCACGACAAACTACTGTTGATCGTAAAATCATTGCAATTGGAAAGACAGTAGCGCGAAATCCCCATAACCAAACTTACGAACAGCATGAGCAATACTAATAAGCATACCGAACCGATTAAACAATTTTAAAATTATTATTTTATAATGTATCAATGTATATGTACAACTTTCACAGCTACCTATTTCCATTTAATTTTTTTAAGCATAATTTGTGGCCCTTGTGCTCGTATGTAATTACCATTTTCAAAAACACTTGCTGCTGCGGGCATATGTATATAGCAGATATTTTCACAAGAAAATTAATTAAAGTAGGCGATTTTTTTTTTTGTATTCGGCTCACGATGTTTTTGAAATGCCGGATGTTGTTGTATATTGCATGTGTATGCGTAGATTTTGCATTGATTTTAGGTTTTATTTATTTTTTGTCCTTGTCGATATTCACACATACCTGCAATAATTTTTGTTCGGCACTTTTATTTCCGTAACCCGAGCTCTATACAATTTTTTACTTACTCCTGCCGCTGAAGATGTTTTCACATCAAAAATCACGGCTGGTTAATGTAAGGATCAATGAATTAATCACTCATTATCCGTTGTAAAAATGATTAGCGCCAGCGAAAAAAAAAATATATATAACATGGTTATTATACAGTTCCTCATATTATTGGTAGTGCGCAAACATTTCTGCGTGTTACATCAATGATAACAGCCAATCCAAATTAAAGTGATGTTTATTCACAAAAGCAATATTAACATTTTTAAAAACTAAAAAGACATTCACTTAAATAAAACAAAATCAGGTTGAGGTAATTCGATCATTTGTTTGTGGTTCAAATTGTCTATGTAGTCCTTCGCTGTCATTCGTCCCTCAATCCTGTGACATTTTCCAACTGCATTTCAAGCCACACATCTCCAGAGCACCAACCTTGCAATTAATGCCCCTTCTTCCGCGTCTTACCCACTGCTGCCAATCTGAACCAAATCTGTTTATTTTAGTCTCGTCCGACCGTATCACCTTTTTCAATTATACTCTTTTTATGAGCCTTTGCGAATTTCCGTCTCAGTTTTCCATGGCACTTTGTCAAAAGAGGCTTCTTAGCCTTGGAGCAACTTAAATTATTTTCTCAAAGTACATTTCGTACAGTTTCATCACAAACTTTAACATTGTGAATTACTCAAACTGGTTTATTTATTTCCACTAAATTATCTTATCACATTCGTTGATCTTGATTTACCTGATAATTTTTCGTTTCATCGAACTAGAGAGCGCACATTTCCGTCCAGCAGGTGTATTCTGGTTTCCCTTAGGAATCGGAGAAGGATAAAAATTGACATTTTTAAATGCTTCTTCTGGCAAGCCTTGATAGGAATTTTATTTTTCCTATTTATAGCAGTTTTGAAATTTATTTTTCCTTGCCTTTTTGGATACGGTAAATTAATTCCTATTGTACTTTTTATTTTAACTTAGTAGGCATTTTCTTATTTGTATACGTTGGTCGAGACGTCAGATAAAAAATAATAAAAATGAGCGAAAATTTGGTACAACGGGTAAGAATTCAAATACTTATAAAAATAATATAGGAATATAGGTAATATTTGACCTTTTAAGTAGTTTGTGTTTTCAAAAAAAAAAATATAACAAAAGAACAAAAACTTGTGCTGATCGAGCTATTGGACGGTGACATCGAGTAACGTAAGGCGGCCTACTCCACTTAGCTCGTTGGACCGGCGCATTGTTGACATACTTTCGGTAGATTCAGTAGCCGGTAGTAGCCGAGTTCAAGAGCTGGGTTTAAGAGCAAGAGAGGAACGTTTTTTTATTAATTATTTTTAATTAAATTAATTATTATTTTCTGAATATTTAGGAGATTATAATAAATCCAGTGGCACTGCAGTATTTTCAACATCGCCGCAAGTAAATGCCACTACACCAGAGCCAGATACTGAAGAGCTGTACTCGGAAGGCACTTCAGCAGTGCAACGTCCAACGCGCCGCGTTCGAGGTAATCTATATGATTAATATAGGCAAAAACGTATCTCTAAGAGGTTTTTTAATTTTCCCATATTAGGCTCAGCTTATACTCGGGATCAAATATTACAAGAAGCTAACAAGATTGAACCAGCCAAAGTCGCTGATTAAGTACGCCTTAGCGTAGGGAATTAAAACTAAAAAAAAATCCTATTCATTTTTTCTTTCTTACGCCAGAATAAACCATAGGAAAAATAGCATAGGAAAAACTGGTATCAAAAAAAAATCCTATACATATAGGAAAAAGTTACCGAATTCGTAAGGGAAACCAGAACAAACCCGCTGGTGAGCGTTTCTCTGGCAAATTCTGTAGCTCTTTTCGAACAATATTGACTGTAAATCCATATCCCACTTTGGGAGTATTCGTCACGTAGCAACTTCTCTAATCATTTTCAGTTTCCTTTAAGACGCTCCATCTTAAAATCGAGCATTTTTTTTTTAAAGAATAGTACGACTAAGAATGATAAAAGTGAAGAATACTGACCTCTCAATCGAAAAATAATAAAATACCAGTTTTGTTTCCTGTTGTTGTCCACCGAATTACTCTCACCTTCTACATTCGCTATTAAACTCAAAAAATTGATTGAATGTGTTTGTTCGGAAAGTTTCACCAAACGAAATCAGGAAGGCTAATTAGACCACACAAACGTTTAATAAAGAACATAAAAAACCTAACAGTTCCACTACCGACATTTTTTTTACAGCATAAAATCTGCAAGGTGAGTCGCATCAACAAATATTTAAAAATGCTATGAACATTCGATCAATATTTTAAGGATCTGTAATTTGCATAGCTACAACATATTATAGCTATGTACTACATAATAGTGGTGGATAACTATCGATAGTTGGTGGAAAACTATCGATAGTTTTCGATAGTATCGCTCGCAATTATTTTTATTAAAATTGAATGAATAAAATATTTTTCTTTTGTTTTGTTATTAATAATTGATATTGCCAATAACAATATTGATAGATTCAGTTTAAGCCTGATGGTGATAGGTACTGACTAACGCAACAATTACAAAATACCGAAACTATCGATAGCGAGAACGTTCCACCACTACTACATAATATTACCCAGTTCGTGTGATTTTTCATTTAAAATACGCATGCCAGAATTTTATCAGTTTTTTTTTAAAAAAATGAATTTTTGCACAGATAATTGCTTTTTTTTGTAACACTAATGAGAGAGAACATTAATCAACCACGTGACTACTGGTTATAAATATGGCATGTAAATGAAACCGTAAAAAATCTTGGTGGTGAAATATTTGCTGTAGTAAAAATAACGTAATTAAACAAGCATTTTTTAAATCAATACATTTTTTGTACGAAGAGTGAAATTATCAATAATTTTACAACTTACGTTTCGATCTGAATGAGAAACACGAAAAATTTAATTATTTTTCAGTCAATCTCATCAGGCTATAGTGACTGAATTGTTAATTACATTATTGATTATTTTTTATATATAGAAAGCAACCATGTACTTTAAGCATTAGCGAATTGTACGCAATACATATTAAATTCTTCATAATTTCAATTTTGTTCTTTATTTGACGCATAATTACGATATTTGAGTTTGAAGTTAAAGTTCTTCTGGTAAATAACCAGATAATCATTATGATTTTTCGAATTGTTACGAAGAGTAAAATTATCAAGAATTTTACAACTTCAGTTTCGATCTGAATGAGAAACACGAAAAATTTAATTATTATTATATTATTAAATTTTTCGTGTTTCTCATTCAGATCGAAACTGAAGTTGTAAAATTCTTGATAATTTCACTCTTCGTTTACTACTACTTCGTGGTTATTTACCACAAGAACTTTAACTTCAAACATTTTTGTACATTATTTTTTTCATTTTTCCGACTTTTGCTCGTATGTATTTATTTTTGTGCTGATCCTTAAGCAAACAATCACTAAATTAACCAAAAAGTTGTGATTTAGTTGATTTAGGAGCTCTTTACCCCTAGGGTAAAAAATCGACCTCGTGAATCCACCGTCATAAGTTCACAATATTTGTTTACCAGTATATAAGAGTAAATATTCCAAATCATCTACTCTTTGTTAGCACTATATTTGCCGGATTAAGGTTTTCTTATAAATTTCGGTATCAACGTCAACATTTATAACAATTAAGGTACGACAAAGAACAGGCAATAAACAATAAGCCGCACATACTTAGTTTTTTCAATAAATCGTCCTACCCAAATCTTACGTATAAAATTGGTTCTAATTTAATTTGAAATAAAGTAATTCATATAACTTTCAATAAAACTCAAGAAAACAATCAATCATCTTTTTATTAACCATAATCCAGGGAGAAACACTTTTTTAATAGCAAATAAAATAAACTCTTATTAAAAGTTATTATCTTTTTTTACTTAAAAGAGGTTGTTGCTTTGAAATCTGTGAATCAGAGGACGGTTGAACAATTAAAATATAATATAATTTCATATGAACATTTTATGAAGCAGTACAAGTTTATATGTAGCTACGTGAATCTGTTTAATTTTCTTTGATATCCTTTCGAAATGAGAATTCTTGAAAGACAGTACATTCATAAAACACAAATAATGGCAAAATAAGTCCAATTTGGGATTAGGTACAAGAAAAGCAGAAATAAATCAAGGGCGAAACATTGTGTTTTTGCTATTGAAACTATGTATGCATGTACATTATGTATAAGTATTCAAATTCATTTTGTTCCTCGAGTATTATACTGAGACTTAAAGTTTGTACAAATTAGTAAAATAGATTTTTGTAGATAATAAAAGTCAACTGTACTTTTACTTTCTTTCACATAGTAAAATGAATTATATTGATATGCAAAGTTAAAAAAGGGCGAGGTTATTTGTTTGAAACTATTATTAGGAACAATTTGTATCCTGTTACCTGTTGATTTTATTTTAGAGGAACAATTTTTTGCTCCTGAATTCTAGAGATGTACAGTCAGGTCCAGGTGTATAGTTTTTTCAAAAACAAACTAATCACTAGTATCAGTGAAAGTTTTCTGTATTGACACATATGTACATGGCGCTGTAATGAGTTGTCATTATTAAATTTCGAAAATATAATCTTTTATTAGGCGCTATTCCATTTTTAAGTCGATATGCCATTTAGTTTGCATTTCACAAGCAACAAAATTGACGTATTTTGCATTTTGTAAAGAATGGATAAATTTCAAATAGGTGGCAATGTGCAGGATATAGATTTAACTTTGGGCGAGTCTACACCATCCTATGAAATTGTTCGTTTTTTGTTCGGTACATTTAAACGTGGTCGCACAAGTGTTTTTGATGATGCACCCAAAAGTGGTAACAGCAAATTTAGCTTTCAATTGAACTTTATGATATTGTTTGTAAGGGCGATGACGTCTAGCCCGAATAAATTTTTGAATTTGTCAAAGAAATTTTGTAGGTCGTTTTGCCCTGCTGTTGGGGAAGTAAGTTGCCTGACGTTATGTGTTTGCGTCCTGGCGCCTGGGCCATGTTCCACTGAGTGAATAACCGTGTCGGCGTAACTCACGCGATTGCTTATATATTTTGAGTTAAAATAATTGGGGCTGGGACGACTACTTTTTGGTGCAACATAAGGCAGTTTGAACTTACTCAGATCGTTTGCTACATTCGGTGTAGTTGGCTGTGTGATCCCCGCCGCGCCGCAGTTTCGGCACTTCAGTGGTATGGCTTTATTATCGTGTCATGGACATGCGCCTGGTAAATGTCCACCGCCGCATTTGACGCATTTATAACTGATATAACAATTTGACGCCGAGTGCCCTAAGCCTTGGCAATTATGGCATTGAAAACCGTTCCTCTTCCTCCTTGGCTCCCAAGAGACGCCGTAATGGCAGCATCCTTTTATTGCAATTATATCCTCGGTTTTGTTGGTTTGTTCGTAACTGACGAAAAAGCAAGCGAGTTGCTCTTTCTCTCCTGTTGCGTTACTCTTCCTGTAAATTGGGTAGACTTCTCTGATCTGGACCCCGTTGGATTCTAAATCCGGTTTGATCTCTTCTGTGGGTGTGTCGTAATTTACGCCCCTCATGCCTATTGTTCTTCCCTTCTCTTCCTTTGGAGTATACGTGTAGAATTGGTGATTTTGGTTTTTTAGCTGCTCCTTGAAGTTGTTATATTCATCTTTATTGCTTGCCGTTATGGACACGTTGTTGCTTGTGACTTTCAGCAATGCGTCTGGGTGAATTTTTATAATATTCTTTTTAAGATCGGCAACATTCGCCTTAGAGAAATTTTTTAACACCATTAGTGGCGGCATGGGGTTTTTGGTCGTGATTCTTTCAGCTGATTATGGTTGCCTCGTGGTAGCATTGTTTGAACTGCTTGGTTTTGGATTTGGATTTAAGCCGTCTTGTTCCAGAGCGGCTGATACACTTCTGCATAGTTTTTCGTGCTAGTTTGGTACTTCGTGAACTTTTCCGCATCGTCTTCCATTTCGGAATTGATGGTATATTCGTAATCCTCATCATCCAGTAGTTTTTTATTCAATACTTGATTTCTGTGCTATTCTTAATACAAATATTAATAAACAAAATAATAAATACTCTATACTACTAATTACGTACATATAATAGTACATGGTATTTGTAATTCGTACTTTGACAACGGCATCTTTAACATAGCCGAAATAATACAAATAGTATACTACGAATTGACAACTGGTATGGTGTGCTCTGGCACTGGCGGGCAATATTGAACTAAGCGAACACTAAAGCAATAATTTGCTATATGAAGTGATTGGAAATTCTAATGTATCCATGATGTTGTTCAACGTGTGATTTTTATATATTTGATTAATTTGGAATAGTTTGAGTGGAGTCACTAAATATTTTTGAAATTATATTATACCATTTTTACCACGTTTTGAATGATAAATTCAAGGTAAAATTTAATATTTCTAAAATATTTATGTTTTTAATAACATTAGAATTCCGCAAATTTTTGTAATTTTTAAGCACAAATTTCTGGTATTTAAAATGAAAAAACTGTCCAACACACTTTAAACAACATTATGGATTCATTAGATTTTCCAATCATTACAATAAATAAAAATTAAAATGAAATAGATTGCTTAGTTCAATATCGTCTGCTTAAGGCGCTTTTTCAACTTTACCAGTCGTCAATACTAAGCGGTGTAATACATGCAATAATGCAGCTTCGGGGCGTGATTTGTTGCGATGCTATGGTACATGTAGCATGGCATTTCACCCGAAATGTATTGATATTAAAATGGATAATTGGATAAAACTGTTTAAAGATTGCCCATATGCCAGATTTGTTTGCCAGAGTTGCCCAGCCGATGCTTCGGATACTGGACGTAGTTCAGAGTTGATCAGTTTGAAATAATAAATAATGCAAATTGGTTCCACGGTTGCGGGTTTAAACGACAAAATCGAAGCTGGGTTCAGAACAGTTCATCAACAAATGTGTGAATGGCTTTTCATCGAAGGTGGTTGCGGACATTGCCGGAAATAATGTTGAAGGGGTCAATTCACAGACTAATTCAGCGGCGTACCATCATGGGTACTGGTGTTTCTAACTACCATTTGCAAACAGTTTTAGTGAAGAATAAGAAATGGTTGTACGTCAGTCGCCTGAATCCCAGTACTGAATCCAAGAATTTGGCAACATATCTGGGCGAGAAGTTGAGTGTTCCGAAAAATGAAACTGAATGCTCGTCACTTGTTCCAAAAAACCGCGACGTGAACAGCCTTCAATTCATTTCTTTCAAAGTTGCTGTGTATGAAGATAAGTTTAATGATGCACTGTCAACAGATCTGTGGCCTATTGGAACTTTAATACGGCCGTTCATTAATATATAAAAATACGGGAGTGGGTCTGCCCTCTCGATGTCCTTGAGTCCCAATGCTACCGCTCTTCTAGCAGAAGTAAATGTTATTACATCTAGGAGGGAGAGCAATGAGCCCAGATAGTATGTATCACGTACCGTTAGGCAGTATTATCAGGTTCATTAAGAGCTTGAATATTGACTGGACGGATAATTAAGTAGGGCTTAATGCACAAAAGATCTTTTAGGTCGCAGTGCGGGGTGGCTTGAGCCCCCACATGGCCCTCAAGTAATAATAATAATAATAATAATATATAAAAAAACGGGCGAAATTTTCCAATACTGAATGTGTATCCGTAAATAATTGCTATACTTCTAACGAACCGACTGCTTTCGAATCATATGCTAATCAAATAAATAGTAATATAAATAGAACTGCAAACAATTCTATCATCAACATCACTAACGTCACATGTAACAAACACAATAGGTACATCGAACAACAGCAACAGTTTTCATATCTATTATAACAATAACAGTGGGATACGCTCCAAGGCTACTGCAATTTATTCATCACTTTTGTGTAATGATTATGATATTCTCATTCTTACTGAGACCTGGTTAAACATCAATTTTAACTCAGAAGAATATTTTCCACCGTCTTACACTGTTTTCGTCAGGATCGTGAGCCTGAGAATCGTTGTTGCACTGAAAAATGATTTAATATTTCAGCGCGTAAATCTATTATGTCACAATGGCGAATCACTTATTGTTAAAGTCAAATGTGGTGAGTTTTGGTTATTTTTGGTTTCTGTATATCTTCCGTATGGCAGTGCCACTGATGTCTACAAAGGTTTTGTGAATTTTGTTAATAATGAGTTATTACCGCTAATGAATAGAGATGATCATATTTTCTTTTGCAGGCGATTTTAATTTACCGAAAATTGCCTGTAGCTAGACGAACGGCGATTTTTATGGATCAATTTCGGAAGACCTTTCTAATCAGATGTTAGACAACTTTGGGAAATTTGGGACTCGTCAGTTCAACACTGTTTTCAACTATCATGGACGTATTTTGGATTTAGTTTTCTCATCTTTAGATGACCTTGAAATTGAGTCAAGTCTTGATTTAGCTGGTCATTCCAGCATCTATCACACACCACTTTTGATTAAATTTTATTTTGTAGATTTTGATTCTTGTGCATTTAGTATTAGTAATGACTTTAATTATTAGTTTGGCACATTCGCTTGTGCCTTCTTTGATCAGTTTTTTCGTAAACGTTGGTTGGACAACTCTGTTCCTCAATCTGAATATCTCGGATACCGTGTCTGAATTTTATCATGTTTTAAGTACTGGTTTTGAGTACCTAATTAGTATGATTCCTAAACTTTTTGAATCTTTAGTTAAATCGAGGCTTGATTTTCATTTGAAAAAACCAACATGGTTTTTTACAGGGTAGATCTACAATTACTAACTTGATGACTTTGATGTCGTCTACACCGATTTTTCAAGCTTTCGATAAAATAAATCATAAAATTCTTCACGTAAGCAATACGTAAAGATTTCAGGCGATGTTTCATATGTGTATAACGTAGCTTCTGGTGTCCCTCAGGGTAGTCACCTGGGACCAATACTTTTTATAATTTTTATAAGTGACGTGGTCAGTGCTTTAATTTTTGTGGATGTCTTCTATATGCAGATGATCTAAACATGTGTGCCAACATTAACGCTTTCACTGATACGAAACGTCTGCAGCATGAACTTGACATATTTTGTGAGTGGTGTATTTTAACCTTTATTGTGCACCGGGGGTAGGAGATACTCCAGTGTATTTTCATACGCGTTTTTTTAATACGTACCATGCAAATCGGGACTTTTGCTGTTATCTACCTGTAGTCTAGGAATAACACTTCAAGATTCTATACATAGTTTTGCCCGCCCGGCTTTAGTCTGCTCGTGAGAGTGGTGAGAAGTTGACGTTTCGAAATACTGGGGTGTGAAATACTCCATCTGCATAGTACGTATAATTTTTTGTATAATTTTAACTTTTATTTTGTCGTTGTTTTATTAGCTTAGTGCGTAAATAGTGTCAATAATAGTGCGATGGAGCTTGTTTTTTTTTCTTTCATGAATACATATATTTGTATTCTTCATTCACCACCTGTATTCACCGAGTATTCATTCCCTTAATGATTGTCGAGTCGATCAACAATCGACACGACTCTGTTTTGCCTTTTCTTTTTTCGTATTTTTTTATCCAATGAAAAAACGAACATGCAGAGTCGTGTCGATTGTCGATCGACTGGTCTGGAATAACTCAAAAACCTGCCAATAAAACGATTATTTTGAAAATAAACCCATGTCTCTTACAATATTCAATACTCTCTTTTTACAAAAACTAACATTTTTCCTTGAAAGTGTAGTATTTCTAAAAAGTAATCCCGCAAAAAAAATTAATATTAAAAATTGAATTTTTAATGTATTTTTTAATGTAATGTAATATTTTATTTAGAATTTTTTTATGTTACAAAATAATAATGAAACCTATATTAGACCTTATTTTGAAAGCTTTTAACAATAGCCGGCAACTTTGTTTGAGTAAAAATTACAAATTGTTCGTCTGTAATAAACGTTTTAAGTGGCTGGGGTATGACATACCCCCTTTGTGCATAATACGTAATTTTCAAGAGGTGCGCACAACAAAGGTTTAATAAGTTGTCTTTGAATGCTAATAAATGTAAAGTTCTATCTTTCACAAGATCTCAGACATCTGGTAGTGAGGCTCCATATGTCTTGATGGATGAACAAATAGAGCGAGCGTGTGACATTCAAGATCTTGCAGTCATTTTTTCAATTAACCTAAATTTCAATAAACACATTTATTACAAAATTAGTTGGGCATATTCCAAGTTAGGATTAATTAAGAAACATTGTGGGGAATTTCAAAATCCCCTACACGTTAAGGTTTCTTTCTCTTTACGTTACCTATGTTAGGTCCGTTTTGGAGTTTGCTGCAGTGATATGGCATCCATTCTATCGGATTCATGCTGATCGAATTGAAAGCATTCAGAAAAAGTTTTTAATGCACTGGGACGTTTACCGTCTCCCAATCGAGATATATACAGTCGTGTACCATACTGAAATCGCCTTTTATTGCTAAATTTGCAAATTCTAGATCGTCGACGCGAAATAGCCTGATGTGCTGTGTTTGGTCGCGATATTCTATGTTCTAGTGTTGAGTGCCCAGAAGTGTTTGGAAAGTTTAGCATTTATGTTCCCCGGAGAAGTTTAAGATTACGCCCAGGTTTTCTTCGTATTCGTTTTTGTAACAATAACCATAACAGCACGGATCCATCATTGAAAGTTCTTGTCGTACTTAACAAATGTTTTGATTGTTTTGATTTTCACATTTCGAGAGAGTTTGTTCAAAAAACGTTTATAGTAAGAGTTTTTTTTTTAATTTTTTTTTGTTTATATTTAGTTTTTTAAATTATACTTTAACCTTTTTTTATATTATATTATTTTGGTGATGTGGTAGCCAGAATACGTACATATTTACATGGTTGACTAAATACATAAATAAATAAAATAAAAATAAATAATATTCCTTAAAGAAGGCCGAGTTTAAGGGAGAACACCACTGTGACCTATCTTTTCAAGTGCTTAGTTTGGTTTTTTTTTTGAGGAATGGGTTGGGTTTAGAGAAAAAAAACTTTTAGGCTATATCGGGCATATATTTAAGTAAACTAAAAAAATTTTTATGTAAAAAAAAATACAAAATGGCGGCGCAAGAGTGGCTTTAGTAGAAGTGATTTTGACTCGAGTCGCTCCACTGCACGCAGTAGAAGTGTCTTAAATTTATTCCTGGAACAAAAAATAACATATTTTCATGAAATATATTAGTTTTAGCATCGAAGTACATGAGGAAATTAAAAAATTCGAAAAAATAAAAAATTGAGACAAGTTTGAAGAAAAAGTTTCATTTTTCGACTATAATTTTCGTATATAAAGTTGTATATCTTTTTTAATTTTTAATGAATCAAAAAAAACTCATGTACTTCGATTTTAAATCTATTTAAGAAGCTACAGTTAAAATTTCAAGTCGATTGAACAAAAATTGATTGAGGTCTGCTGCGTGCAGATTTCCAAAACACGGTTTCGAGAAAAACGCGTTTAAAGTTTTTGTTATCTATAACTTCTCAATAACTTTAGAAATTTTTTACATACCACTAATATTAGCAAATAAGTATTATACTATGATATTAAAGTACGTATGGTGTAAACGTAGTATAAGGATATTAAAATTAAATGAAGAACAAACTAAAAATAACAGGGTTGTATTGCCGACAGAGTTTTTCGGCCCTTAGAGAGCTCTCAGGAAATGCTTGAAAACCTTCTAAAAAATTTTTTTTAAGCTATAAACGAATTTGTAACATATTTTTGAGGGTTTAAAGGATTTTTTAAAGTCATAAAAAAAATCGATTTTTTGAAAATTTCACAGTGGTGTTCTCCCTTAATAAATTTTCATAGTTCATAGTAACTAATCAGTTAGTGTGTTTTATTTAGTGCGTTTTATAATTTGGTTTTTTTTTTAGTTTTAGATCGTATATTATATCTTGTTTAATTATTTATACATAATATAGCACTTGACAGTTTCTAAATAATTAATACGCCATAAACGACAACTCGATGATTTGCGGATATGGATTAAAAACCATTCGTTCAATTGAAGTCCAACTGGTTTGTATTACAAATCCTACCAAAGCATCATTCTTATAGGTTATACAGAGCAGCGCAGATCAAAGTAGCCTACTTACCCAGAATTATCGATAGAAGACGGAATCGGTAAGTGAAAAAATATGTTAGCGCTGCGTCAGAGCCTTCTAGAGTATAGAGCCATAATCATTATGATGTATTTTTTAGAAGCTTTTTTAGTGGTATAACTTTTCACTGATTTCCATAGGAATCCATAGTAAAATTGGTGTTTTTTAGCTTCAAGTTTTTCAATGAAAAAACCAAAAATGTTACAAAATGTTTATACAAAAGTGTTCTACATATCTTTAGCAGCAATATACAGGAAGGGTATATTGATATTAAGTAAATATTAATTGCAGAAATATTAAAATAAAATTGTTTCTAAAATATATTTTTCGAACTTTCATTTTGAAAAATACATCAAAGTTGGCTCTGACGAATTAAAATAATACTTGTTAAATTTATCTTTAGTTTTACTAGTGTACGTTAGATGTCTCAGATTTATACAGAAAAATACGAAAAAAATTGTTTAATCACAAAATTATGACACGTTCTTAATATTTTGAAAATTTGTTTTGCTTTTCCTACAATTTTTCAAAATGTTTACTGCCATCTATGTAATGTATATTGACTTAATGCACACGATTTGTAGTAAGCTTTTCTTTTTAATTTGACCAGAATGCTGTTGTTATGAACTTTTTTTTATATTTTGGTTTAAATAAATCAATTATTACAAGAAAATGAAAACGATTTACTTAAACGATGTTCATCTATGTTGAAATTCAAACATTTATGAAAATATTTTAGAAATCATAATAGAGAATTTGTAACGTTTTCATTTATAAATTTGTCTTTGGAAAAAAAGTGATTTCCCATAATATGTTTTATTCGTTTTACTATGGAAATTTTGGTTTTTTCTTTGTTTCTAATTCCCTTATAAAAGCTTCGTTTTTTAGATTATGGCTTGTATAATCAAGGTTGCTTTGGCTGCGTTCGACCTAAGAAGGTAAGCAAGCTTCTAAAAGGAATCCCGGTCAGTTTCAACTTAAACGGAAATTATACAAATACTGCTAATACAATTTTAAAGGTCATAAAACTGTTTTAAAACCTACAATAATAATTAAGAAGTAGCAGTAGTACTCGGTTAGGTGCATTCTTAATGCGTGTTGTTACTATATGCATTATTAATATGTAAATTGAAAGCCATCACCAAAGAATACCTGAAAATTGTTTTCATTTTTCCCAAATAAAGTTTCACTTTATGTAATGTTGCATTCTTCAACTCTTTTGGCAATTTTACAACAGAAGAATATAAATGATTAATTTTTCCTCATATTTTTTCGAAAGCTGCTACAAAGACGATGTCTTTTCTGTTGCGAAATTACCAAAAACCTTACTGTCGATAGTTTTCCAGAATACGGCATAAGAAATAAAATCCGTAAGAGTTTTAAAGGTAATTCGCCAATATGTCAATATATTGAATTAATTCATTAGAAATGACCCGGACGGATTAACCAATCGCTTTAATTTTTTAATTTGAAGATTTTTAAGATGAGGGACACTCATGTGAGGCACCCTCTTTTGTGAATTGTTTTTCAAGTTTTATTAATTTTCTTGGTATCGTTAAATAAATTATTAGTTTTTAATGTGAATTTTATATTACTTTCGAAAGATGGTTTTCATTTTTCTATCCAAACCAAGGCATTGTTGTTATTATTTAATGTAAATATGTAATACCCAAAGGATATTATTAACAATTTAAAGGAACAAAACATATTTAATTACTGAAATTTGGACAAACATAGTATTGTTTCGTAGACAATTTTTTATGTAAACTGCTTTTCTATATCACCGGATTCACTGACGCAAGTATGTACATGTACACATAATATGTATATCATTCTTTTTTTTGCCTTCAACAGAACGGAACACACATGTTGTTGCACATTTGCCATGGTTTCAGTGTGGTTACAAAGTATGGCGAAATTTTAGTACCTACATTTCCTTTATAAAGTTTAAATCAACAGAAATGCAATACTCGCTTATAAAAAAGCTGCAAAGTTTACAAAAAATGTAAAAGGAAATTTTATGAAATTAAAAAAACTTAAATGGGGGGCAAATATAAAAAATGTTTTACATAGTTTCTCATTAACCAAAGCCAACTTTAGAATAACTAAAAAAAATATGTATATATTTTACATTTGTATAGTACGGATTTATGTACACAAATTAAAAATTAATATCTTTGTAGCTGTTATACATACTAGCATATTTTTTGCTTGCTAGGTTAATAAACTTTCCACATCAAAAACAGCAAAGTTAGCAATAATCCATTATTAAGTAGGTAAGTATTAAAATGTATCCACATTATATAATTTTGTAATCAAATTGTTGTCAATTGCACATATTTCTTGTATTTTAGTCCTACAACATTTAAGTCATAAGTTATATTTTTGCCCTGGGAAATAAATATAAAATCATATTGAAAGCATAAATACCAATAAGAGTAAAATTGCTAAAAGTTTCTAAACTTAAAATTCTAAATAAAATGAGACTGTTATTACACAACATGTTTTAATTCTTGGTAAATGATACTTTGTGTATGAGAAATTTAACGCCAATTCTGATCCAAGCTTCTATTTATGTTTTTCTTCTAATGAACTACTTATTAGTTAAAAATAATAAATTTCAAAACTTTTTAATGAGGGGGAAGAGTTTAAGCAATTAAATATAATGACATTTTTTCAGATGTAAGCAAAGAAGCTGAATTCACTGTTATTCGTGACAAAGTCATAAACCCATTAGATTATAATGACACTACGTTACAACGGCAGATTTAGAGCGACTCTACTTTTTTATGAAGGAGTTTTAATTAACTTGTCGAATAAGTAAACATCTCGACAGTTGTTGAACGCCAATGTGACTTCGTATTAATTGAGCGATTATTCCTATTGCCACTTCTCTCAATAAGCGTAGTTTGTTGACCAAAATTTAATTCGAATTATTTTAGGTTTATTTTTTCCCAAGAAAATAGCCAATTTGATTTAATTGACAAAAGCCAAAAACATAAATTTAATATGTATTATGACCTGGTATTAGCAGGTATCAGATTAAAAAATTAGAACTATGTTTAAATAAACCCAATTTTTTTTTTTGAGTTAATGTTATTCAAATAATTGTGTGAACAAAGTTTATTTATTATTTATTTATTTATTTCATAAATTTTTACAATATATGTACATACATAGTAAACAAAAAAAAAAACAATATAGAATTGAATTATAAACTATAATTTAAAATTATTATTAAGCTGAACAAACCTTATTTAGTTGATATATACATATAATAAACATAATTCTGTAGAATTGAATTTTCAAGGCAATTCAGCACTACAGACTATTTAAAATACACGTATTTATAATTATTTATAATTTATATTTATTTATGACAAAGATCATAAAACATTGGAATTAACTTATATAACTTTCCTACATAGCATGATAATAATTTTTAAGATTATATTTAAATTGATGAATATTTACGGCACGCTTTATTGATTCAGATAAACTATTATAAACCGTTGGACCATTGAACCTAATTGATTTTCTTCCATATTCGTTTGTTATAGCACCACACGATAAATTCTGAGAAAACCGAGTGTGGTAACTGTGATTAACACTAGCAACTGGCAGTATCCCTTCAGATTCATCTTTGTAGAGCGCCAAAGTAGGAAATAATAGAGGAAGTCTACAAATCGCTTTAATACTTTTATTCTGCATTATTTGAATCCTTCTTAGCTTAGTAACATTGGCAGCACCATAAATAAATATTCTGTATACAATACGTATACGTGGATGTATAGAAGCAAAATAAATTAGTTTTAATACATGCTTTGGAACCTAGTAGAACAACTTTCTCAATAACCCTACTAGGGGAGCCATTTTACTACAAATAGTATTTATTTGCTCATTCCAGGACAGGTTTATATCAAATAAAATTCCAAGATACTTAATGACCTCTACTCTACTAATCTCAATATTATCTACAATTAAAGATGGTAAACAAACCAATCTTTTATAGGGAGAGTGGAAAACCATAAATTTTGTTTTCGATATATTTAAAGCAATCATATTGCATTTAAAATAATCGAGTAGAATTTCTATGTCCTGTTTCATATCTCTTATTATTAAATTCGGATCCTTAAACTCATACAAAAGTGTTGTGTATTCCGCAAACAGCCGAATATGTCCTCTTAATGGCAAACGTGAAATATCGTTAATTAAAATTAGGAAAAGTAATGGCCCCAATACACTCCCCTGAGAAACACCACATTTAAAATTTAAAATTTCACTTTTTGTTCCATCAATGATTACAAACTGTTCGCGGTCCTTTAAGTAGCTTTCAATTAGCTTATATGGTATTCCCCGAATTCCATAAAGATATATTTTTCCAAAATCAATTTATGGTGCTTTCTGCAGGTCTAAAAATAGAGCTCCTACATAACTTTTATTATCAAAAGCATTATATAAATTATTCACCATTTCAACGAGGGCCAATTCTGTTCCCGCTCCTCTTCTAAAACCGTACTGATGTGAATAAAAAAAATTAGAAATATTTAAAAAATCTTCAAAGCGGTTAAACACTATACGCTCAATAATCTGTCAAAAACTGATAATATGGAGATAGGTCGATAATTAGAAACGACACTTTTATCTCCACCTTTATGAAGAGGCAATACCTTAGCTAATTTTAGACAATTAGGATAAATTCCTGTTTCAAATATTGTATTTATTAAGTTAGATAAAAGTATAAGTCAAAACTATAGTACGTATATTATCAGGCCCACCTCCTTATTATCCAACGAAATAATAATATTAAAAATTTCTATAGCAGTTGTTGCGTGAAGAAACAGAGAACTTGGATTTGGTTGAATGGTGCCAAACTTGTTTATATCTCTATTACTATTAATTGTTTCCCCCAACAATTTACCAATATTCACAAAATAATTATTAAAATTGTTAGCAATATCAATAGTTTTAGAAAAAACCCTATCATTAAACACAATATTTTTTATAGTTGTATCATTGCTGTTTCTATTCAAAAGTTGATTAATATTTTGCCATAAATTTTTTTGATGAACATCACTAAACATTCTCTCGTAAAATCGCTTCTTTGCGAAATATTTCTCAGACTTTATTTTACCATTAATATCTTGAAGGTTTTTTTGATTTACAGAAATATTTATGTTCAATTTATATTTTTTGAGAATTCGATTTCTCTTACTAATCAATTTAGGGCTGTGCATTTTAGGTGCTAAAAAAAACATTTTAGGTTAATAAAATTAAAAAAGGTGGTAAAAAGTTTCCAAAAATTAAAATTATTTGAGTAATAAAGCTGGTTTTAATTAATTTTTTAACTTAAATTTGTTGCTTATTTCAACACAGCAAAATTCATAAATAAAAAGTATTGACTATTTGCTTTGGTGGAAGCTCCAAACCCGGTTCAAATTCTCTAAAAATTTGGATTCTCGAGGCGCTTTTAAAAATAAATTTTGGGCGTAAGCAGTCATCTCTCTACATCGGGATATATTGATCTTATAGTTTCGGCCACTCGATGTAATCCCGTGTGCCAAACAAGTAACTTGTAAAATTTTCTGGTAGACAATTTTAATTGCAGCAGCCACCTACACCATAAAGGCACAGCATCTGATAAAAACATTAAAATTGTGTCTACAATTTTAACGAAATCGTCGAAAAGTGTAGCTACTGTGAAACTATTGGCTTTGTCTAATGTAGCAGTATTCAATTAACACTTTTTGCGGCTTTCATCTTCATCCCTATTTAAAACACCTTCCACAACATTAGCCACATATCTTCCGGTTGTGTCGGTTGTTTCGTCTATAGTCACCCGTATATATTCGTAGTTTATCGCACTTTTTACTTGTAAAATAGTTTCATCGTTTATAGGCTTTTTGTTTAACCAAAAAAGCCGGGTGCTTAACGTTTCCATTCCTCACCTCAGATATAAACGTCTGATTTGTAGTTCTGTGGTTTTTTGTGGCACTTTTTTGTGTTTTTGGGATCTTTTATGTTGATCTTTTTGTGATTTTTTGACTGGAACGATTGTCACATTACAAATTTGGCAAAATAACACTTGTCCATCGATGAAACCGACTGAAAAAAACCTATTTATGCCAAATTTTTCCTCATGGATGCTAACAAAAGAAAAAAAAATACATTTAAAGTAGTTTTGGAACTAATGTAAAAACTTCACTTTTTAGAAATTAAAATACTGAACAAATGTGTTTTCGTATTCCCTTGTCTTTAAATTTATTTCCGTAGACCAAAAATATACGATACCAATTGGATGTAAAATCTGGACGTTTCATGATTATTTTGGAAATGATTTTGAATACTATACAATTTAGGCGACAGAAAGGTTCAAAAATATTTATTTAGGTCAAAAAGGTTCCAAACTACGGAAAAGGTGAGAAAAGATGCTAACAAACCGATGCCATATGAAAGGAAATTTTATGAATCATGTTTCTATGTAACCAAAACACGTAAACCTGGCTTCAGCACGAAAAGGTTTTTACCTAAAAATCACAGCCCTAAATCATCTTCCATAAATCGTAAGTCATCCATGGACATGTATTATGCTTTAATTTGGCAACTACCTTTTTTACTACCGTAAATTTGATAATAAGATCATTATATTTATCAACGATCAATTTTAAAGTGATATCAGGTTACATCAAATGACGTACACTGAAGAAAGTCATCAAAATATGCATCAACCATAACACAATCTATAATTTTTTTCATCAAATTTTATGATAAAATTTAGATTTGACAAAAAAAATGAAGAAAAAACGAAATTATGGTCACTAATGTCGGAGTAAATAGTGGAATTTTCGACTTTTGATATATCTAAAAAATTGCATACGACATGATCGAGAATATTACTACTGACTGACCTAGTAGCAAAAGTATTTGTGACAATCATACCATGACTCATTAACAAATTTTTATAATCTTGTACAATATCTAAATTTTTGTTAATCGGAATATTTAAATCACCAACAATAACAACATTCTTATTACCATTATTGATAAGTAAAGAATCTAAAACGTTACAAAATAAATCAACATTTGAGGCAGGCCTGTACACTGCACAAATTTTTGTTGAAGAAAACTCTTCAAGTTCAACAAATATAAACTGAAATGGATAATGACCTGTTCAAGCCGTCCACCGCAGAGATTAAACATCTGAAAGAGGGAAAATAATTAGTATCAAATCAACAGGTTAAGCCGAATTATACTTACCCAAATTCACCAGCTGATGGGTCATTTTCCTTCAATGACCTTCAATTGATTTCCTTTTGGGGCAACCTAAAATAAAAGATATTTCTCAAAGAATCATTCGACACAATTAAAATATGATTTTATACTTATCTAAAGGCATCAGCTTATTCAGCATTATACAAAGCCAATTCTTTGGCTTTAAAAACATTCGAAAACTATTTATTTAATAATTAATCTTAAACCTACCGCACAACTTTGACACTTGCTAATTATTATTTTTTTGTTTATTATGATCAGCTACCAACCTTTTAAATTGAAATTATGTAGCATTGTGAATAATTATAGTAAAACAATTACCAACTTGATTATAGCAGTTAATGATTATTGAAACGATATATGGCGGGGTATTGTAGAACAATTTTTGTTTGTATAACACTTTATTAGTATATAAATAGGAAAATATTCTAAATAAAATATTGTAATTGTAAATACAGCGAATAAATAAACAGTGATAAATACAGTGAACAAAGATTCTGCGAAAACTAAAAAATCAAAAATACAGTAAATAAAACAGTGATTATAAAACAAACAAACAAACAGTGATTTTTATTTAATACGCCGGAACTAGTTTGGACAAGAGGAAAACCCGCTTCAAACTTTATTGACCTGCGCCTTCATTTTGGATACGAGAACTTCAACACACGATCAATTTGACTACGCCTTCATATTGGACACGGAGAATACTCACACAACTATTTTGACTAGCGCCTTACTACGGAAAAGAGAATTACACAACTTACACAATACAAATACATGAGCTTTAGGTATCTGGGTTTCGGAAACGGAGAATTACGTCTTACAAGCGCGTATACAGAAACTTCAGACCGGGCTCATTGGAGACAACTTTGTTCATGACCATCATCTGTTTGTAGAACTTTAACATTCAAATGATTTCTAACATAAATAACTAGACCTCCTCCTACCCTATTATCGCGGCATGAAAAAGTACTACGAGAATTATTTATTGAAAATGATATAGTATTGACACTTTTTACCCACGTTTCACTAACTACTATGACATGAATATCTGATTTTAACCTATTACTAAAGTCAAGTACTTCATCAAATTTTTCCGAATTATTCATGCTGTGCACGTTAAATTGAAGAATATTCAATTTTTTAGAAGAATCAACAATTAGGGGTCTACCTGAATTGACGTACCTGAAATATTCATCCACATTAAAGAAATAATTATTTTTGCATTTATCCTGAAGCAAATTATCAAACTTACTCATACAAATGCAAAGAAATGTGAGCCGTTAATTTTGAAAGTGGTGCAAGTCCATTTTTCAAAAAATTTAAGTTAATGATAACAATAAACAAATAAAAGTATAATCTTTCTAACGGTGAACAATGTATAGCCAAAATAAAAAAAAAAAATCCCTAATACTTGTTCAAAAAATAATAAAATTCAAAATCCCGTATATTTTTGCATTTATTGTTTCTCTATTCCTTCATTTTCTCATTTCAACAAAATGTGGACTTGCCCCACTTTCAAAATAAACGGCTCATATATATAAGAAAGATTGTTTTCAATATATTATAATAATTTAAATTGCATATCAATTGAAATAAAATTAATTTAAAACAAATTATTTTGTCCAACCTATTATTAATCCAAATTATAAAGAAATAGATATTTATATAAATTTTATAGAAAAAGATATAATGGTCTGAATATTGAATTTTTGAATTTTTACAGTGGTTTACCGCCAAGTGCGGATAGGAATATAATGAATGTCAACAATTTTCAAATGAATGTATCACAAATTGTTACTTAAGATCTAAGATGTCATTAGTCCTAATGATAATATTTCTTAGAGTTTATGACGTTTTAATTTGAAAGTAGGTTACGAAAAAACCTTTTTTGTTTTAAAATCCCCCAAAACAAAAATCTCAAACAATTTTATAATATTCAAAATATAAATTGGCAGCCACGTAGAGACTTCATTTCAGCAGATGCACAGTACGGGATAGTGGAACATGCGATTGTGTTGGATTTCTTTTAACTTTTACTCGTTTGCTATTGTCAGAGGCTTGTGGTCGTTGTAAAAGGTAAATGGTAGGAAATGTTTAATTACCAGATTTATTGCGAGTATTTCTCTGTTGTATGCTGTATAGTTCTTTCCAGCATCAGACAACTTCTTCGAGAAAAATCCCAGGGGCTGCAGCATCGTTTGATGCATCAGTGGTGATGCTGAACAAGGATATTCTCATTAATTGTATATTTTTTTATACGTAACTTATCTATAGAGTAACTCATCTATAGAACAACTTTTTATTTATTTTTGATTTATTTGGCAGAATTTTCGATTTTTCAAGTCATTATGCCATTTTTTATTACGCTAAAAATATTTTACATCAAAAAAATTAGAAATATGAAAAATAAATTAACAAAATTATGTAAAAATCATATATACAATTATCAGAAACGTCATTCAAAGAATTATTTTGTCTTGAATAACTTGGAAAAAACAATAATTCGATTATGATGTCTTTTGGACAGCTACTTAATTTAGTTCCAAATTTGTAAACAGTCAAACATTGTTGTTTATTATATTGACGTAATTAGATTGAGGTCTATTACTATCAACTTTATAATTTATAGGGTTTCTAGACATCCAGATATGGCAAGCCCCTTTAAAAATCTTTTACTGTTTTCTTTTCAAAATCCAACATTGTCGCATTGTCGAAATAATTGTCGCACTGTTGGAATCATACGAGCGTTATTTTTAAAAGTGGCATAAGTCCACTATTAAAAAAAAAATAAGTTAATGATAACAATAGACAAATGAAAGCGTAATCTTTCTAACGGCAAACAATTTATAATTAAATTAACCAAAAATGAATCCCTAATGATTGTGCAATAAATAAGAAAATTCAAAATCCCGTATATTTTTGCATTTATTGTTTCTTAATGCTTTCATCATCTCGTTTTAACAAAATATGGACTTATACCTCTTTAAAAAGAGACTCATGTATTAATAACGTCCCTTTTATGTTGGTCGTGATTTTGTTTTCCTTCTCATGTTGCACCGACATAACAGTAAATATAAACAATATAATATTGCGAAATAACATTAATAAAAATTAAATGTAGATATTAACTACCATGTGGATTGATTTGTCCTTGGCGTTTTTCCCCCATTTTATTCAAAAAAGTTAATAATATATTTGTTTAAACAATGTTTAAGTTACGGTCAAAGTGATAAATTGGTTATCTACATTACATGCTTGTTTTTATTAAGCGTTGGACTGGCGACATTTATGACCTCGAAACAATCAAGATCCTGTATTATGCCTACGTCAGATCTCAATTTGAATACGCTGTCAACATCTGTACAGGGATTTTGGTCGCAAAATGAGGATTGAGGATTGAGAATTTTGTATATGTACACGGTGTATAATATACATTTTGCTATTGTGTACCGTCAAATATTTGTATTGTATTAGTGTATTTTCTCATGCGTTTTCTCATGGGGTAAGTATCAAAAACAAGCCAAGCGGGTGAATCGGTTCAAATTTTTGGTGCTTACGCTCGCCTTGAGTTATTTTTCCCTTTCTTCTTACTAGTGGAATTCATTCGTTAATAAAAAACCAAAACAAAATACATAAACGTAACCAAAACAATTTCTCGCAAATAAAAAAAAAACAAAAAGCAACATAAATGAAAACAAAAAAAATTAAACATTTTAATTTTTAAATTTTGAACAAAGGAACCAAAACAGAAAATAAGAAAATAAAATGATTTTGTTTATTTTTTTAGTATTGTGTTGCCTTGCAGCTCGTGAGGGTTGTTCCTTTACGATGTTATGTCGAAGTGTGCGGACATTTTATTCTAAACAAAAAAAAAATTGTATATCAAAAAAGGTTACGCAAGTTGAAAAGGGAAGTATCCCGAAACCATCCCGCTTTTTTATTTGCTGTGTATATGCTAGAATAAAATTTCTCCAACCTCGGACATAACATCGTATAGGAGCAACCAACCATCATGAGTTGCAACGCAATACTAAACAAAATAAACAAAATCGTTTTGTTTTCTAGGTTTTTTGTTTTTTTTGGTTAATATTTTTTATTTTGAGTCTCGCTTCGTAACGTAATATTTTTAATTTTTTTTCTTCGGAATTTGTTGTTCTGTCTCAGTCTCTCTTAATACATCCGATATAATCGTTCTCTTCTGAGCTTATTCCTCTTATTTGTATCATGTTATCCCTATTACTGGCGTCATTTTATCTCTTTTATTTGCATCATATTAAACGAAAAACTGAAAGACAAAATGCACATTCAACACCAATACAATTTACCAATACTATTGCCTTCCGGTAATCCTCAAATCAATCCTCATTTTGCGACCAAAATCGCTGTCCTGGTGTCCTTTTTACGACGAACCTATCCGAAAAATCGAGAGTGTCCCAAAAAAGTTTATACGGTATATAACGTGGAAAGACGGATGGGATTACGACCATGTCTTATCGCACCACGCTAACCTGAAGCGATTACCATCATTTGCTACTGGATGTAACACCTATCAAATGGCAACAGTGGCAAATAGACGAGAGCTTTTAAAATGTTCGTTTATTGAAAATAATTTACTTGATCAAATCGATGCACCATTCATACTGGAATCAATTAAAATAAAGGCACCGAGTAGGAATTTAAGAAATCATGACTTCCTTCATCTGAATAAACACAAAACAAACTATGGTGACAATGAACCGGTAAACATGTTGTCGAAGAGTTTTAATAAAATCGATCATCTGTTCGACTTTTACTTAAGTAAAAACAGCTTTAAACGTAGGTTGAAGTAACATTATGCTCCAACCTGAAAATATTTTTATGTCAATTTTAATTATTTTTTTGTTTAGTTTAATTTTTATTCTACCTTGTTCACATTATAAATATTTAAGTCCAATTTGTAGACTTTTCTCTTGTATAAACAAATAAAATAAATAAATAAATATGTATATAATTCACAGTGTATAGCGTAACTTTGTATTTTTTTATATTTCTAATTTAGATACTGTGATATATGTATGTAGGTGTTGACCTGTTAACAAGAAACTTCGAATAGAAAATGCTTCGGGTTTGATGCTCACCAAAGCATTTTTTCCCATAACGGCATTTTATTGTTTCAATACGAATTGAAAAACATAAAATTTTGGGGGGTCCATCATTTTTCCGAAAACCAATTTTACGACAGTTCATTTTTACGAAAAAAAAATTTTTGTGAACAAATTATTTTTACGACAAATCATTTTTCCGAAAACTTACCTTTTGGACATATTACTTTTCCGAAAAACAATAAATTTAATATAAAATAACAATTTATTTTGTTAGTTCATGTTTTAATTACTTTCACAAAATACAAGAAATGTATTACATTTATGTATATTACGTAAATTCAGGTACGTGTATTCCATAATATAATTGCTTAATATATCACATATGTGTAGATTCAGCATTTCAAATTTAAATTCAGTCTTTCCCTACTCATTTCATTGGCAGCATTCCTAATTCATTATTATTAAATAAGTGATTACATATATTAATTAACTTGAGCTAGTGCTTTTAAAAATTCAATTTTCGATAGTTCAACTTTCCGCAAAAGAATTGCTTTGATTCGTTTTTGTTTTGATATTGTATATTTTTTTGATTTTGGAATGTACTGTCCATTCATAAATTGTTCAATTTTATTCTTCATGAACACATATTCCTTTTTTAATTCATTTATAAGTGAATATGTACCTGGATGCATTCCAATTAAATGATTGAGCCTGTTGTGCCAGGATTCCACTCCATTTTGAGTAATGGGAAGATTCAATTCAAGGTTTGAGATAATTGACCAAAATTCCGGCTTAAACCTCGGATTCCATTGTCTACTCTTAACGTTCTTCTTTCTTCCGTAAATGTATACATCCGAAATATAGGAATATATTTTTAACGCGTCTCCATGTGCGTTCCTAACTAACTCTTGATAACAAATTGGGATCTCTTCTGGAGTGAGATACGCCAAGCACTTCAGTTGTTTGAATTGAAATTCAAAGTTGGTGTCTGTTCCATATTTGGTTGACAATTTTTCTTTTTGAATTCTTCGCCAAATATTTTGAGAGAAGTGAAAAAAACATCCTTTATAATTTACATTAGGTAAATATTGCTTGAATGCCTTCACGCTGGCCGCTTCAAAATCAGTAATTATTGTTTCTGGTTTTAGTTCAATCCCTAGTTCACAACTTTTCTTTAACAACTCGTATACCATTTGCGAGTAACAATCCTCAGATTTGTCTGTCATAAGACAATATACGAGAGGAGTTGTTATTGAAGCCGATGATGTTTTAATTAACCCATGAATGACATATAATTGTCTGAAGATAGATGGTACTACTTTAAAAATGCCATCCATTATCCAGCAAGAACACTGCGCTAATCTAGTGAGGTTCCATGGAGTACCAAATAGGAGTACTGCCTTTGAGTTGAATTTTGTAAAACAAATCAAAAAGTCATCTCCATCAACCGTTTTTAGATCATCAGGAATCTCTATGTCGTCAATATTCGTCGGTTCCTTATTTCTTGTCGCTTGTCTCCGACGATTTATTCTCTGCCTAAGAGCAGATGTTGATGGAAGGTATGGTCTTGCTACAATATCACAAGTATTGGTTACATTGTTTATTATTTTGGTTACTTTGGCATGAGAGGTGGTTGCAAGTTCCCGTACATTGGCAGATGTTCTATCCACTTCGCCGTTTATCGCACTGGGCTCATGAGTGTGGATTCCTGGTGGACGCTTGAGCTTATGTATACTTCCTTCTAAAATGGTTAATAGCCGTGCTTTACATTTCATTTTTACCCTATCCACATAACACCAATAATAAACGGATTCTCGTTTCTTGTCATTGTAGTATGCAAATCCATTAAGCCATAATTTCTTACCTCCATGACTGCTATCTACTAATTGGGGTACGTTCTCAGCCATTTTAATATAAGGAGATTACCCAAAAGTTATTATTTAATGAAGTTAATTATTATTTTACTTATTAATTATTATTTTACTTATTAATTGTTTAATTGGGGAACAACTTTGCACGACTAACATAAACACTCTTACTAAAGTTTGACGTTAAATAAAGGGGGAATCCCAAAGACATTTCTAGGGGTTTCCCAAAATTATTATTTAATGATGTTACTACGTTTTCGGAAATTTTCCGACAAAATGTTCTTTTCAAATTCGCGGCGAATTTGAAAAGAACATTTTGTCGGAAAATTTCCGAAAAGTCGGAAAAATCAGTGTCGAAAAAATAATTTGTCGGAAAAATGATCTTTCGGAAAAATGATCTTTCGGAAAAATGATTTTCGTAAAAATAATTTTCGTAAAAATGATTTTCGTAAAAATGATTTTCGTAAATACATACTAGAACCAAAATTTTGTATTGTAAAACAATGATTATGTAATAATATATTTTTTCTACGATAGTGCAGTAACCTATACTTTCGATGATGATTTTTGAATTTAAATTATATAAGAAAAGGAGCCTTTGCGTCGTATACTAAAATCGTGTGGAAATATTCTCATTACACAACGATTTCTTAATATTGCTACACGATTTGTGAAAACCCAAATGTTTTAATGGTTTAATAAATTTGTGTTGATCCGTAAAAGTTTGTAATTTTTTATGTTTCTACTTATTTATAAATGTTACAGGGCTATTGTATCGTAGAAAAAATAGCGTGTATAACTCGTGTGAAAACGAGTCATTGCAATACTCAAGTGATTGCAGCCCTCGCTATCGCTCAGGCTGCCAATTTCACTTTCGTATTGCAATGACTCGTTTTCTTCACTTGTTATACAATATACTATTGTGAAACTGTAATCTACATCTAGGCTGGTACATCAAATTATTTTTTCTACGATAGTGCAGTAACCTATGCTTTCGATGATGATTTTTGAATTTAAATTATGTATATAAGAAAAGGAGCCTTTGCTTCTTCTACTAAAATCGTGTGGAAATATTCATTACACAACGATTTCTTAATATTGCCACACGATTTGTGAAAATCCAAACGTTTCAATTTCATTTTCTGTTGCGAATAATTTTTTTTTTCTATCGTAGAAAAAATAGCGCGTTTAACCCGTGTGTAAATGAGTCATTGCAACACTTAAGTGAGTGCAGCCCTCGCTATTGCTCAGTCTGCAAATTTCACTTTCGTCTTGCAATGACTCGTTTTCTTCAATTGTTATATGTACAATGTACTATTTCGATATTCAATTTTTTCAAATAAGCTTTCGGGTTCGATCCTCACCAAGGACGTTTGCATTATTTTTTATTTTTTTATTTTTATTTGATAACGGCATTTCATTGCGAATTGAAAAATAATCTACAAGCGAGAGCAGCTTAGGATATCGAATGAAGCGACGACAATTTTCCATCATTTTGGCTTTTGCAATGATGATTAGCAAGGCTAAAGCCTTGTTCAGACTATGTTACTAATTTAGTCGAGTAGCGAGTATTTTAGTAACGAAAATCGATGAACTGACCGAAAAACGTTCCCACTACAGTCGAGTACAAGTTACAAGTAAGTGAGCAATGTTTCAAAATGAAGACAATACACAACAAACTAAATAGAGACCCATGTTCTATATATTTCGTTCTTTCTTCGCTCCAATGAGACAAAATCCTTGCGGCAACTTGAACTCGACTAAATCAACATGTTCGCATTTGGTTTTTGTTTTGTTTTGTTTTGAAGAGTGGTGGAGGACCTTACTCGACTAAAAAAAATACAGTCAAACCTGTTTTTGTGCGGTCGTTTTTTATGCGATTTTTTGTTTATGCGATATTTTTTGTGCGATTTTTTTTAAGCGGTATATGAATTATGCCGCATAAAAGAAATCGCACAAAAAAAATCGTATAGAAAATAATCGGGTAAAAAAAAATCGCATAAAAACAGACCGCACAAAAACAGATTTGACTGTAGAATAAAATGGATCGACTCGACTACATAAATCATTTACTAATCTACTCGACTAAAATGTTGGTGTTCAGGGCCCGTATTCTTGAAATTCACCCGAAAAAGTCGCCTATAATTTTATGGTGAAATACGTCATTTCAGTCGAAAATTTAAATTGTTTTATACCAAAGTCACCAGCGACTTTTTTCGGCGAATTTCAAGAATAGGCGCCCAGACACATTTAGTTACTAAAATACTCACTACTCGACTAAATTACCAACGTAGTCTGAATAAGGATTAAGGCACAAATCACTTATAATAGATTACGCCTTGCGCACTTTGCCTATTTGGATCATAAAATAAACGGCATAAAATAATGACGTCAAATGAGAATGAACAGGTTTCAAAAATCAAATTAAATTAAATAAATAACGTGGTGCACCGTATTTAATTGTTGTAATAACAATATAAATAGTTGTCCATATAGTTTTCATTCTTTTTCAACAAATAAGAGATTGTTGAAAGCATGGATCCTATTTTGTAAGAGGAATCTAATATTCAACCATAATATATCCATATTCAACCATAATACATCCATATATTATACATTTATTAGATAAATTCCTTATTTTTCATTCATTTCCTTTGCAATATCTTACTAGCAACAGCTCAGTTGACGAAATGCGCAGTAAACTACGAAAACGAAATCCACGAAGGCGTAATCTATTATAAGTGATTTGTGGGCTTAAGGGACAGTCGTTCGATAATACATATTTATTTTTGAATTTATATTAGAAAATACATGTTGTTTGAAATTTTTATTACTACAGTAACCCATTAGGTTTTATGATAGTTTTTAAATTTAATTATTTTGAGATTTATATTTTAAGGCCTAGCCAACGGCTAGGTTCTTCCAGAATTTTTTTTTGTTTTTTTTTAATTAATTTATTTACAACTTAACCCTAGTAACTAAAGACTAATTAATATACTTTATACTACCAGAGTAAATTAAACAAACTGCAGTTCGGTCGCCTCATTTGGATTTAATAGCAGTGAGCAATATTGTTGAGCATCTCATTTTGTATTGTAAGTAGTTTATTCAGTTTATTTGACAATAATCTACCAGGGGCCACTTCGTGTAAAGGAGGGTTGTTCCTTTACGCGAAATCTAGAATAGATTTCATATCCATGTAAATTATGTCATCTATGTAAATTTGGCGTAATCTATGTAATCTAAGAGATATTTTTTTTTTTACTGCTCTGTTTTAATTTTAACTTTTTATTTGTTTGTATTATTCTCTACTCTTTCTTCTCTTCCATAAAAAATTTGAAAATTTTGTTCAGTATACATGTGATTTCTTTCAAAGTGAGGTTAAGTTAAATTGTCAAACGCGAATTGCTTGAATAAAAAACTGTTAATACATATTCGGTGTTTTGTTGATAAATAACAATTTATCGTGTAGTCGTGTACGATATATAAAACCAACTAAGTGAATTTCTAATAATTAAATTAAATACATAAGTATTTATAAATATTTTAATTTATTTTATTTATACGCAAATGAAAACAAAAATGGGTCGAAATAAAAATTTGATTTTGAGGAGTTACAATCAGTGGCGTAACTACAAATATTGGGCCCCACCGCAAAACTTAATGTTGGCCCCAAGACTACTCTGTAGTGATGGGCTAAGCCGGTTCTTTTTCGTTGCATATCTTTCCCTTCAGATTAATTAAAAATGTCGATCGTTCCGCTGTTGCGACCGTCACAGGTAACGTAAGAAACAATAATAAACATGTTATTACCTGCGAAACACTTGAAGATGTTATAGGAAATTGTATTATTAGAACTTCAGCGAATTCAATTATTGATGGTATCCCTGAAATTTCCTCCTTAAAGCTCGGTATGCTGCTCGAGCTAAACTAAATTTTGACGCGGTCTACACAAACGTACAGATAAATTTGGAGCTAAAAAATTTGTGTAGAAATAAATTTTGACAATTCTTCTGACATTTTGAGTTTATACTTCGCTGTGTGGTTCAAAAATTGTGTGCCAAACAACTACGCTGATTATTTCGACAACGGAAAGCTTGTTGAAGGAGCATGGCGAAATACCATCACAGAAGACTCAATGTTCACTTCCCAATTTTCAATGAATGCTGGAAGATCAAATAATGTCGACAAAGCCATAAGAGAAGTTATTAAAAATTATGTTAATTCTGAAGAAGGAGCATTAGAATGGTTGCGAAGATCGGTTTTTTTGGAATAAAACTAAAATTTATTTTTAATAAAAACACAAAATTAAAATTTAATTTTTTATTTTTCTAATTTCATCCATAATTTGCTGTTGGAATTTTAAATTTAATTCATCAACCTTTTCTTCTGGCAGCTTCTGCAGCAATCTGTCGATATTGTTTAACATAACTTCATGTTTTGAACCGTAGCATTTAATTTGCTTCAAAATTTGTGTAGACATTTTTAGCAGAGCCAACTAAATTACAATACGCAAACTGTCAGTTTAATTTTTTTTCGCGTAGAGTAGCATACCGATCAGCGAAATCGTGAGCCAAATTTTTTAGTTTGCATTTAGCTAGCTAAATTTTACATGTATTTTGTATAGGAAATTTATCTTAGCTCGAGCAGCATACCGAGCTTTAGCATTGACTTTACTGTCGCCATTTGTAGCGGAAACTTTTCCGATAGGTCGTCTTTATATTTTTCTTGTATCGCTCCTACAGACTTCAAGAGATCATCTTCATTCATTTCCACAAATTTATCTGGCTGCACACAACATTTTAAATCAAAATTTAATGTTTTATTGTTTAATTTTGACTTGAAATGTAGAAAATCATATTGTGGATGGTATGAAACAGTTCTTCATTACAAGAGCAAGTACCACCGGACCCGCATTGCGGGCCCCCATCGTTGTGGGCCCCTCCGCAGCGCGGGGTTTGCTTCCTTGTAGTTACGCCGCTGGTTACAATTCCAACTAGTGAAAAATTCTGATAAAAATAGATAAATGGAACGCGTATTGTTACATTTGCAAAAAAAACGTTGACAAATACTGCAGCTTCGAGATTGAAAGCCCACAGGTAATTTTAAACCACATATTTTACAATACAATTCATTTTAATCAACGAAATAAAATATTTTTAGAGCAATTTGTAAAACGAAATTGAGGCCTTCGGAAACAACCCTCACAAATACTGGAAGCTACACCGAAAAGAAAGTTATCCAAAATATGTCAATTAGCACCGTAAGTTGTAAATAATTTTTTTAAAGAAAATTTATGAATATGAATTTCTTGTTACAGATTTCAGATTTGTCTTCAGAATCCAAAGATTCATCTTGTGTTGAGCCACATGAAGAAACGGTTATCGAAGTTGTAACTAATCCAATAAATGAAGGATGTGATACAGATTTGGTTACAATCCAAGACAATCAAATATTTCCTACGTAAACCGTAATAGCTTCTTGCTCGGAATTTAGTTCAATATCTACCTCGCGACCTTCATCTTCTGCCTCTTCCATTCCATCTACGTCATCAGGTTTTGTTTCAGAATTATCAAAGAGACCAAGGTCCAAGTTATCATCGTTCTTTGATAAAGTTAGTGATGTTGAGGTTTCTAACATCAACTCAAAATTAGCGGCGTTTTTTTCGGATGTAACGTTCCATTTAATGTTATTGAATCGGATCACTTCAAAAATTTTATAAAAAGTTTACGACCGGCCTATCACCGAAATTGCCAGGACGAAAGGCACTTTCGACAACAGTGTTGGAAACAGAATTCCAACGTTGTATCAAAATATCGTCAGAAACAATGGAAAATTATTCCGTTCTAATGATAGATGGATGGAAAAATACATCTAACAACAGCAAGCTAGTTGTGTCCATGATACACAGTATTGGAAAATCTAAAGCTTTTTTAGATGCATGGGATGTAACTTCGGAGTCGGAAACCGCAGAAAAATTGACAACCATTGTGAATGAATCCGTTCTGTTGACAAAAAGCCAATATAATACAAACATTTATGCTGTCGTGTCAGATAACGCAGCTTCTATGGTAAAAATGGGTAAAGATGTGGACATTTGGCATAGTAATTGTAGCAGCCATACCGGAAATCTTCTCGCAAAAGATGTAATGAATGCAGACCTAAATAAACACGTTTTATCGGTATTGAAAGAGTTCAAACATTCGAATTTCGAAAAGGCACTCGTGGATGTTGGAGGTTCTCGAATCAAAACGCCTATTGATACCAGATGGTGCACTTATAGGGATTCATACGAATGTCTTATAAAAAATGTGCAACATATGAAAACATTAATCGTCAACGATGATCGTCTAAAAAAAATAAAGAACAACGTTAAACTACTTATATTTGACGACGAATTCTTAGATGAAGTAAGAGAAAATATTTCTTTATTTAATCCGATTTGCAACTTAATTAACATTTGCCAAAATCCTGAAACTGCCATTGCTGAATCTACCTATTTGTGGATGAATTTGGTAATACCAGCAAAATTTAGCGAGCATCAAACAAATTTAGAAAGAAGACAAGAAATGGCATGCAATTTGTATGCTAAATGTGCATACTATCTGCATCCGAAATTTCACGACGAAGCTAAACAGAGATTAACCCAAAAGCAGTTGGAATATGTTTCGGAATTTTCAATACATGAACTTGATTCCGAAGGTATATCTAGCTTGAACGAATTCCAAGAAAATAAAGGAATTTTTAGAACATTAAAAAATAAACAAATTACAGACTCGGTTGTATTTTGGAACATGACGAAAACACATCACAGCTCGCTTTCTAATCTCGCAGCGAAATTAATGAAAATTCCTGCTTCATCTGCTTCAATAGAAAGATTATTTTCTAACTGGTCTTTTGTGCATTCACCGATTAGAAACAGACTCGATTTTGAGCGTTCTAAAAAATTACTGCATGTATATTATACCCTAAAAATTATGGATACAAATAAATCCAGCGACTATTGAATTCATATAAATATTATAATAAAAATTTATAATTTTATTGTATACCTTAACATTAATAATAAACGTTTTGAATTATTTCAAATTTGAATTAATTTTATATTCGTTTTTCTTTGTAAATTTTACATAGACAAATCACTTAGCGAATGAAAAAAAATTAAAAATTTAAAAAATCATATATATTAAAATTAATTATTATTAATTACTTAGATTACATAGATTACACGAAAAAATCGCATGTAATCTACGCGTAATTTATGCGTAATCTATCCGTGTAATGTAATCTATTTTGTCTACGGCACAACCCTGGTGTAAAGACACATTCGATTTTTGTTTGAAGTCTGGGGGTCTCGGCCAACCATCGAAAACAAGCCTAAGTGCCTTGTTTTGCATCCTCTGAAGCACACCTCTCTAAGTCTTGGTTATCATATCATACCAGGCCGGAAAGGCGTAAGTAATCAGTGGACGGATACAGGGCCGCGCCGAGCTTACTTGGCGCCCGGATTTGACTTTAAGTTTGCCCCCCCCCCCTGATTTATTTCGTTTTAATCGGCCTACAAATTAAAAATAATATCACAAATTAAACACAGAAAGTATTACAGTCTGCATCAACGGGGAGACTAGAAGTTAATTTTTCTTGATTTCATAATTGAAAATTTTTCAGTAATAGCTGCAATATCTAAATTTAAAGCAATGCCTTTTTCTATACTAATCATGCTTAAGTTGCAAAGTCTCTCTTGATTCATATTAGACCTTAAATAATTTTTAATAAGCTTGAGCCTGATGCGACTGTTACGGGCATAGTCAGAAATATTCGTAAAGCTATTGGAAGATTTGAAAAGATGGTTATCATATCATTTTTAAATAAAAATTGAAGAACACTTGTGGCGGTCATGTTGAGTTTTACGTAAGTTAACAAAATATTTAATTCATCGCACATATCAGAAGCGTTGATGTCTGATTCATTTTGTTTATTAGATAATTTTGAATGCCAATATGTACAATATTCCAATCTTTCTAATTCACTATTTTCCGATAAAGAAGAGAGGTTATTTAGAAAGTTAAAATTTGATTTTGCAATATTTAATAATTCAAAACGCTTAGATAGTGTGATATCTAATAAAGCAAAGAAAAAACTAATTTTATATTGAGTTTCAGGTGAATTAAAATTATCATACAAAAGTCCGATTTTCTTTCTACTTGGTCTAATTAATTCATCTGGCAAAAATGTAGATTCACAATAAATTTCCTCCGTCATTTGCCTTGCTTCTGATGCTTTCATCGTATTAAACCCATCGTCGGATCTGAATTGTTTTAAATAATCAGTTACATACTTGTTTCAACATTTCGATTACGGTCGGGATCACCATACCAGATTTCTACATCTGTTTACTGATAACGTTAATTTCTCCCAAATTATTATACCAAATTACCACAGAACATAATTCTGTGGCAATTCAACAAAACCACTTAACTCTTTCTCACTCACTCTTCAGGAGACAATAAATTAACAGTAAAACAGTAAAGTAATAAACACTTATCTCGAGATAAATGATTATGTTGAAAGGCCCAGACTGTGGAATCATTTATCTCCAGATAAGTGTTTATTACTTTACTGTTTTACTGTTAATTTATTGTCTCCTGAAAAGTGAGTGAGAGTGAGATAAGTGGTTTTGTTGAATTGCCACAGATATGAATTTGAACGATTTTATTTTAAGTAATAAAGACTTAGCTGCGTTTCTAGTATTACTATCTCGATAAATATCATTATAAAGAATATATAGTGCATTGTATATTGCACTTATATTATATCTTAGTGTTTTAATCGCATCAATCCTACTTTCCCACTTAGTCTCAGAAAGTGGTTTTACGGTCAAATTTGGTAACTCATACTTCAAAATTTGCCAGCGTTATGTTGAAGCAGAAAAGAGGCCTATATTTCATGAACAGTGCTAAAAACCTTGGTAATTTCCAAGGATGTTTTTGCGGCATTATTCACAACCAGGTTTAACCTATGAGCATCACATGGGACGAAACATGCTCTGGAATTTATTTCTAATATTTTTTTTTGGAGTACATTATTTTCTACTTTTATGTTTGCCCATTGTCACACCCTTGTCCACGCATATCATCAATGTTAATATTTTGCTTTTGTAAATAGTTTAACAAGGATTGTGTTAAGCCTTCACCCATTGTATTAACAATTTCACAGAAGCCTAAAAAGTGCTACCTAACTTCAACTTGTTTCGTATTGTAGTTTAAATTTACAAACCGCACAATTATCGTTATTTGCTCGTCGTGGCTTACACCGGGAGTACAGTCAAGTATCAATTATTGTAGTCTTTATCATTTCGCCAATTATAGAAATTATTTGATTCTGAATTTTGTCTCCCAAATAATGGGGCATGTTGCTATTGTTATTTTGGCAACGGTTTACATGTTCAGCCGTAATATTATCGAATTGAGAAATTGTTTCTATAAGTTTCAAGAAATTTCCGTTGCTCTCTTGGAATAATTTATTATTCCTACCTCTAAACCGTAAATTTTGTCTCGCAATTACTATTTATTATATCGAATGGTTTATGGAACACGACAAAGGAAGTCCCAAAAGGAAAATGCCGCCCTTGTCGATTTGCCGCCTGGATCTCGGGCTCCCTCGCACCCGTGGACGGCTTAATATAGCTTAAATACCAACAGCTTAATTGATGTGTCCAATTCACTGCTACGATTTAGAATTGGATACAAGGCCCTAAATGCCGTTGCTAATATGTTCAATATGTTTATTGAAATTTAATCTTTTGGATAACGTGATACCAAAATATTTTGCTGCATCAACCACTTCAAGAGCTTGCCCATCTATAGTAACTGATTCTGCTTTCTTCAGTTTATTCTCAAAATGAAGGTAGGGATGGAAATACATCATCTGGGTTTTAGAAGCATTTATTTTCACATTCCATTTATTAAAATAGGCAGAGAGTGCATCTAAATATTTTTGACGCTTGGAACATTTTACACAAAAGTTCGTCATGTCATACTGAGTCAAACGCTTTCTGAATGTCAAGGAACACAACAGCCGATACCTTGCGTCTTAACTTCGCATGTTTCAGATGGTTTAATAGCCGCATTATAGCATCCGTCGTTGATCTTTATTGGACAAAACCGAACTGTTCATTTGGAATAAGGTGTTCAATAGTTTCCCAAAGCCTTTGAAATATAATCCTTTCGATAAGCTTGCCAAGTCCACTCACCAAGCTGATCGGCCTAGTGTTTTCCGGAGTTCCTGACTTGCCCGGTTTTGTATTGCCACAATTTTTGTCAGCTTCCAGTTGATTGGGAAATAGGCAAAAGAGAAAACGGCGTTCATAATTATCATCAGTTGAGTGATACCAGATGGCGGAAGATTTTTGATGGCCCTATTTGAGACATTGTCAACTCCTGGAGATTTTCTATTTTTTTGTCTACGAATTATACTTAGTATTTCATTAGTGTTTGTGTGGAATCATAAGTAAATTTCTGAGCTAGGTTAAATTTTTTCACCTCATTAGAGACAGATGGGTCAGCAGTATGAGAATCCCCACTAAAGGTCGACCCGTAATGTTGTGCAATCTTCTTTGAGACAATTTTGGGGTCAATTATAGGACCAACCTGATCCTCCAGAACTAGGCCCAGACAGCGGGAGGATCTTACTAACCTAATGTACCTATACAGATTATTCCTATCAGGACCCATACCTCTGAGCTTCCTACGTTTTAAATCCTGGCGATGCTGAGCAATTGCCTCATGTATGAGCTTAGTAGTACTGGAGGTTTTTTAACACTAGGTTTACGAAGCGCGTCAATTTGACGCATTTTCAATTTCACATAGAAAAATTTGGAAATCGGTTAGATTTATTTCTTACTACTTTTACTTACAATTATGCATTTCGCGAGACGAATATTTGGCAACATTTATTTTCTTCTACGCCCTTGAATTTCGAAGTTTGCTATGTGGTATACCTATCTCTACGGGGACGCGTCAATCTGACACAATGGTAAAGCAGTGCAAATACTTCGTCATCTCACGTCTCCAGTGGCTGTTTCAGGGTTATTTTATGTTCTTATGTATAGAGTAATGTATGTAGTGTAGAAAGCAGAGATAAAAAACGAAACAAAAACAAAGACTTATCCACGTCAAAATCAAAACAAACAAAATCAAAGCAAAAAGGTTTCTCACACATAAATGCGTGGATACTGTACAAAGAATGTACCGGATCAAATATATCCAGAAAGGATTTCATTTTTCAATTAGCCGAAGAACTTGCCGATAAGAAAGAAAATGAAATTGAGGAAAATATTGACCTTCTAGATCCTCATACATCAACAAATAGAAGTAAGTACAATTGTAGAAATTGTAAGATTGTTTGTAGAAAACGTGCACATAAAATTGAATATGTACATATGGAAAAAAAGCGTAAATTAAAAAAAATTAATTTAAAATATTTTACTCCTCACAAAAGGACCTATAATACCGTTCTCTTTTTATAGAGATACTAGCTGTGCTATTCCCTTTATAAAACGGAAAGTGTATACCAATTTTTTTTTTTATTTTTTTGTCCGAACTGACCAATCAGCTTGCGAGTTGTATTTTTATTATTATGATGATTTTGATGTCAATACACCTGTATGAAATTGTTTCTTTATAAATAAATTACTTATTTTACCAAATGTTTATTTTTTTTAACACGCGTCAAATTGACGCGTACCGTAGAGATAGGTATATCAGAAATGTCCGTAAACCTAGTGTTAAAATCAAAAACTCATCTTTATTTATTGTAAGCTATTCAAAATACAAATTAATATTATAGTCTAGCCTCATCTTCCTAAAACTTTAAATATTTTCATTTTATACTTACTTTGAGTGGCAAATCGTAAACAAATGTGTAAACGTCAAAATTTCAGTAAAGTACATTTATTTTGATTTGACTAGAGAAAAACTTTGGATTCGTGTAGAGTAAAACTTTGGATTTATGTAGAGTAGATTTGTGTACCAATAGTAAAAAAAAAAAAAAATTTTTTTTTGTATAAAGGGAACAACAAAATGTAATTGACATCAGTTTTGTTTGTTTTAACCTTCAATCGCCATACAGCCATAAATAAATCGAAATAAACATAAAAATTTTTTTATAAATAAAATTTTGTAACATCAAACTTAACCCTGGCTTTTTTTTGTGTAAATTAATCTGTGCGTGCTTGTGTTTTATTTGGTTTAAACCGTCACCACGTACGGTTGATAAGAGTGGAACTGAATAGATTTGGAAAGTAGCGATGCTTACTATGATACAAATTCCTCAGTTTGATCAGTTGTTTGATACTATCAGGTAATTGCCTGGACTTTAGCTGGATGATTGGTACAAATCTGTCAGTGGCCTCATTAATTAGATTCGTCAACAGAATCAAAACTCTTTGGTCGATTTTCTCTACAGATTTTATCAAATAATGCCTAAAGGAATACCAATGAGCATTCCAGAAATCTCTAACAGTATTGCCTTCTGTATGTTGATGCAAGTTGAACCGGTCGGGGATGTTGTAAACAACCGGAAGGTGATCCGGACAGAATTCATCTAAAACTTCTATGCCGTCTTCAACAAAGACTTCCTTTGTGATCATCATGTCCAGAAGAGCATCACCTCTAGTATTGTCCATGGGGTAGCAAAATATCACACAAATAAATTCAATTGTTCTACAAACTATGGGCTAGACTAGATCTAGCCGCTAGATACTCGATACTCAGATAAGCAGATACTCAGTTATTTTTTGCGAATTTGCTAGAAATGTTATACAAGATAATTTATCAACCCAATTTGTTTCTGAATTTCAGAAAATGGGATACTTTAACGTTTGTGCTGAATACAAAAATATATTTTACTTTGCTAAAATAATCGAGTAGTTTACGCAAGCAAATTTTCGATTAGCAAATCCGCCATAATTACAGAGTTGCGAATTGCTAGAGTATCGAGTATCTAGCCCTATATCGCCTTCTAACATTTGAATAATTATCAATTGCTTTAATTAAGTTGGTACTTTTACTATAATTTTATTCATTGCTCACTAAAAGGTTAGTACCTGATCATAACAAATAAAAATAATAATTAAGAGAGATTTTTTTTTCATAAAGAGAGAGTTTCATTTTATTTTATTTTCCATTTTATTTATGTATGTTAATCAATGAACAGACTTAGCCAGAATTTTGTTCATTAGTCTTACTTACATCATCAACAAACAGAAAATGGTTTTTTATTTACTTTGTTTGTTTAATCCAATTTTCTGTAACATATTATTACGAATACATCCGGTTTTTCTAGACTTTAGATTATTGTCATTGTTTGATATTTTTCTGTTTGGTTTCTTATTCGGTATCCCGTCAATTCACAGAAAAAAAATTCACAGAAAAACAATTCACAGAAAATTTACAGAAAAAATAATAGTATTTCCCAGAAAATCGCGCAAATATCTGGAAAATGGAGATTTAACATTAAAATTAGAATTAAAATCTCCATTTTCCAAAATATTTCAACACAAAATTCTGGATAAGCAAGATAAAATCTTCATTTTCCAAAATTTCTGTATTTTTTTTTTCTGCGAAATGTTTTTCTGCGAATTGTCGTGGAATCTTCTTATTCAACAGATAACGAATATGTATTAAAGCATTCATATGGTATTTCTTATAGTATATTGGCGTGTGACAATAAAGTAAACAAATAAGATGGAGATAATCCAGTCATCAAAAGCGCGATCGCTTTAAGAATTTTATTTGTAATATTCTGCAAAAATCTGGAAATTCTATAAATAATATTTCAGCTTTAGGATATTTTTTTATTCATAAAAATACCTTAAAGAGGCACACAAGTTTATAAGGATGTATAAAAAATTTAATTGATTAATTTTTTTTACAGATGCAAAATAGAACGGCATAAGGAAGCTCCGCCTAACGGAAATAATTTTTTCCCCAAACTATATTACGATATTAAAAGTCGCTTGTTTTAATACTAATAATTACTATTATATAAATAAACGTGTTGGTGGGGTAGACCTTTAATCCTAAGCGTAAAAGTACTTTTAATACTCTTTTAAAAACAACGAGCGAGTTCACGCTCAACTCGCAAAAGATTTATGTGAAAACATTTATGAATAAATATCTACTGAATCATTTCAATAGATATTGTATTTATCTCGATTAGGCTGAGAAACGCCAGCATAAAGACGACTTAACGCATAGGAATGGGATTATTCGTTCGGATGTTACTTGCAGAAATACATAGGCCCGAGTTAACTCGTTCAATTAAATTTTAAACTATTTTATTACGTTCGTTCAATTGTACTTTAGGGCTGTACTTTATGGCTTGTTATCTCATCAATTTCGATTTTTATGCTTTATGACACGAATTGCTCGGTGGTGTAAGACAGCGATAAGATACATATTTATGACTACATGTTTCATCATAAACGATAATAAGGAGAAAAGTGACTGCAGGATGTAATTTCATTGCCGGCATCAACAAGGCCATACATCAATAAATATAATTATAAGCGTTATAATGTCGATAGAACATTTTCTCGTACATTTTATATAGTAAAACGCGCAGATGATGCATAAGGAGAAGAAAGGAAAGTCGTTACATGTGCCAATCATGCAATGTTGGACTTTGTGCTGCACCGTGTTTCGAAATTTATCACACAAAAAAAAATTAATTGTTATCTTGTTCTATAGTTAAGCGTAAAAAAAGGTTTTTTTGGAGGTTTTCTTTCCAAAATAATATTCGTTAGGGGGTTAAACTACGTTACATTTTTGGTTCAAAAAGTCAATAAGTTATGCTATTTTAGATTTGCAGGACGAACCTTACTAACATTACTTGACCTCGCCCAAAGTACAGTTCTGTTAATCACCTAAACCTGCCTTGGGATGCTAATCGGTTAAGAGGTGATTCCTTGGTTCATTCTGAGAAAAAAAAATTCTATGGGAGGAGGAGGGGGGGGGGGTTCGTTTTTGATATCATTTGAGATACAGGGCGCTTAAAAAATTTGGTTCAGAAAAAAATACAACCATTAAACTGTAACTTCCAAAATATTTATTCCGATGTTGCTCTCCGGAGCAACCATTTTAGTCTTATTTGACTAGTAATTGTATAGGATATTATTAAGATTCAATTGGTTATCTTGATCTTCATCCGTTTGAGAACTATGATGGTTTAAAGTAAAAAAAAAAAAGATTCTTTTTTTATAAAATTGAGTTTTTTTCAAAAAACCGTTATAATTATCCCTTACAATCCCCCAATACAAAGTTTGAGTCGAGGAGTTATGAAAGGTGCTCAAAATGTCCTCCTTGTAAATAATAAAATTTTAGGAAGGTACACGAAACTTCAAGTCGCTAGGTCAATTAGAAATATATTTAAATTACAAATAAAATCGGAAAAGTCGGGCCATTTATTGGATATATTTTATTCAAATTTTCAATTTTTAATTATAAAGATTTTTATTTTTTGAATCGTGAACCGAAATATGAAACGATACGTAATTGTAAAATAGTTTTTAAATTTAAATTGTAAATACATATGCACATAAGCTTGTTTGTCTTTATATCACATAATTCCAATATGATTTTATTCAGTATCTCATTCTTTCGTTTGTTGTTTTTACTTCGTGTCGAAGTATTTTATAATGAAAATTGAATTAAAAAAAAAAAAGAGCTGAAACCTCATGAGGTGATCAGAACTTCGGTCTTTGGTATCTTCAATGGGCATAGCATTCACCTGTGTCATAAAGTTGGAAAGTTAGTGTGACAGTTTTGAGAGTATTGATTTCTATTTTAACCAACATATATTTACTTATACAACAATAGCCAAACAGGTCAAAAGCTTCAGTAACATGGGTATAAACATCCAATTTAACACAAAAATCGTATTTTAGAACTTTATACCGAAAGTAGTATACAAGGTTTGGGTGGCGGTCCACCAGGACCAGGCATAGAGACAAAAAGGTCCGTAGCCATAATTAGTATACAAAATTATACTGATATTTCTAACCGTGCAACTGATTCCAGAACTTTATCCAGAAATCATGTTAGAATCCCATTTAAAACGCACATGCCAAATTTCATAATAATCGTGTAAGGAATAACCAAGTTCCATCATACTTGGCCATATTCCAGAGCTTTATCCAAAAATCATTTTAGAATTCCATTTCCAACACACATATCAAATTTCATTATAATCGGTTAAGGGACAGCCAAGTTCCATCCTACTTGGCCATATTCTGGAACTTCATCCGAAACTCATTTTAGAATCCCATTTCCAATACACAAGTCGAATTTCATCATAATCGGTTGAGAAATGGGTAAGTTCCATCATACTTGGTCATATTCCAGAACTTCATCCAAAAATCATTTTAGATTCCCATTTCCAATGCACATGTCAAATTTCATAATAATCGGTTGATAAATGGGCAAGTTCCTTCATACTTGGCCATATTCCAGAAATTCATTCAAAACTCATTTTAGAACCACATTTCGAATTTCATCATAATCGGTTTAGAAATGGGCAAATTCCATTCTTCTAGGCCATTTTCCAGAACTTCATTTAAAACTCATTTTACAATCCCATTTCTGACACCCATGTCAAATTTCATAATAATCGGTTGAAAAATAGGCAACTTCCAGCATACTTGTCCATATTCCAGAACTTTATCCAAAAATCATTTTATGTTAGATTCCCATTTCCGACACACATATCAAATTTCATAATAATTGGTTGATAAATAGGCCAGTTCCATCATAGAAAAAGTTTGTTAACTACTCACTACATCCTAATCCAACCCCAACTCAACTCCAACTCAACTTCAACTCAACTTCAACTCAACCCGCAAATTGACCCCTAACTTAACCTTAAAATCAATTCTCAATTAAATACCTAATTCGATAATCAAACCAGCATAATATAAAAAAAATCGTAAATATTTATAAAACCAAGTATTTTGGGTCAATTCGTGTGGCAGGTACCCACCCTCTAGACGTACAGTCTCCAAAAGCTTTTCAAATCTCCGCCTTGACCATAGAAACAAATTGGCGAAAACAAATTCAAAATCGGACAAGCCGTTCTCGAGATACCACTGGTACAGACATCCAGACGTCCAGACAGACGGACGGACATTTTTTTTTTTTGCTTTTTCAGACTCAGGGACTTTCAAAACGTCGAGAAAAGTGGTTTTGGACCAACCAAATTTTTCGTCATTTTTGACAGGATTTCAATACTTTGGTCTTTTTAGACCGAAGTAAATGGTTTCGCTACTCGTTTTAGTAAATGGGTTTCTTTGTGGCTTACATACATTTTCATGAATGTGGTATGAATAATAGTAGAAGGAAGAGTATCAGTGAATTCGCAAGGAAAAAACTTTTTACTTTCTACTTACAGGTTTGTATGAATTTCCAACATAACGAGAAACAATTTTTATTCGTTAAGTTGAAAATTCAAACAAACCCGTAAGTGAAAAGTTTTTTCATTGTGAATGCTCGTATGTTGTTCGTCGCCCGGATTTTATTTTTTCGAGGTTTTTTTTTCAGGCTTACGTAATTATTTTTTTCGGTTTTTTTGATCCCACGGGGGGATTTGGCCACTTCATGATGAAGTTTCATAATCATTTTTTTTAACAGATTATGAGTAATTAATTCATTGATCCTAAATTAACCAGCCGTGATTTTTTCATCGCGCAAGCATGCTAACCATTGCAAGTATACGTTAACCCTTAACGATCGTAAGATTTTTTTGTAAAACTCGCCCATTAGAGACGACAGAAAATTAAATAAAGTTCTGTAATATGACCAATTAATATGGAACTTGGCTATTTCTTAACCGATTTTAGTGAAATTTAGTATGGGCGATGGAAATGGGTCTTTAAAATGATTTTTGGATGAAGTTTTGGAAAATGGCCAACTAGGTAGGAAATTGGCCATTTCTTATCCGATTTTGATGAAATTCAGCATGTCAAATTTCACTAAAATTGGTTCAGAAATAGCCAAGTTCCATAATAATTGGCCATATTATTCCGGAACTTCATCCAAAAATCATAACGTATACTCTTATGCGAACCAATTTTGTTCTGCGTAACTAATTCAGCTGTTCTTCCCACAAGATAACTTATTAATTGCAATTAATCGCGAATTCTGTACCTCTATGCAATTTCTCTGCTTTACATCTATTCACTTGGTATCTATTCCCCGACCGGATCGGTACTAATGTCCGTATTACAAAATTCAGAATGAACAAAATCCCGTAGATTGTGATCTTTTGTTTTTTGGGAAAAACCGTATTAAAAAATTCCGTATTTCATAATTACGTATTTCAAAATCTCGTAGGATGATTTTTTTATGGGATTAATCAAATTAAAAAACAATTTTTGGTTTTATGTAATTATTTCTTATAATTTTTTAACGGCTTTATTAAAACAAGCTGCAGCTGCTGTGACACCATGTAGCTCAGTTCACTTAAAGTTGGACAAACCATCTCAGAATATTCAGCAGCTACTAATGATAAAACACTCAATACGCAGGCAATGGCAACTACACAGATCGCCTACACTTAAATCAAATTTTAATAAAGCGACCAAAAACATTTTCTCAGTGAACTCACAGCGACCGAAGCATCAGATTATTCTTTGTGGAAAGCCACACGTAAGCTGAAACGACCAACACTTTCATGTCCTCGGATTCTTAGTAAGGTATTTATACCCAACGAACAGATTGGAAGCCCTGAATTTATACCTGATGATGCAGAAGCTGAGGAAATCCAGAAAATTAAATACAAGTGGCGCCAAGTACAAAATAAAATCAAGGGAAACATTGATCCAAGAAAAGAACCAGGGCATGATCTGATAAGTGGCAAAATATCAAAAAATTCTTCCGGAAAAATGTATCAAATTAATAAAATACATTTTCAACGCTATAATGAGAATAGGCTACTTTCCTGAAACCTGGAAAATCTCGCAAATCATATAGTATAGGATCCCACCTTAAAATGACCTTCACCGGGCTGGTTAATGGATGAAAAATATTTTATATTCAATTAAATACGCCAATAAATATATTGCAAATGGGTTGTCTAAAAAATTTCAGTCCAGAATATGATTAATTAACAATTAAAAAATGGTTTTTTTTTTAAACATTTCACTGGTTTGGTTAATAGACAAATTCCATACCAATCGAAAGTATGAAGCCCATAGAATATGCAAACGTTAGGTTGACTATTTTTTTCCCGTCACAACTCTTGGGTAGGCAGGTATAAACAGGTAAATCGATACTAGTAACTTGCACCGGTCTGGTTAATGAATTAAAGTTAAATTAAAATAAAGATTATTTCATTACGAACACGGTGGTATAGGGTAGTCTGCGAAAAATCAGTCCTGAATTCCGGTTGTCGAATTTTAAAAAATGAAATATTGCTGTGAGTGAATACGTGCGACAGAGAGGTCCCAGCGAACCATCCCATGCGATAGAAGAGTACACAGCATCGCAGCTGTGTGTAGTTCGACCATTGAAAGAAAGAGAGTGCGCATGCTATTGGTTTGAAAATGAAAAGGATAGCGATAGACTCGTACATGTTGCGCATCATTTTGGAGTAGCTTAATATTATAGTTAGAATAGAAAAAACGTGCTACGGTTATTGTAAAAAAATGGCCAAAAAGTGTTTTTTGTGTAATTCGGATGATGGTGAAAATCCGCAATACAATAATATTTTTGTTAATTTGGGAGCGTTCTACGCAGAGATGGCATTTTTTAAAGCGATCGGAAAATATATTGACTGTAGTGGATTAGTAGAAATACTGGTTCAAGCAGAAGTATTAGCCGGTGGCTCCATGAGTAGCTTTTTAGATAGCAAGCATTTCATTCGTTGCAAGCGCTTACATCCGCTAACTGCTGCTGCATTGGAAATATTACATTTTGAACAGTATTTATCCACAACTAATATAACTCTTGAGGCAATGGATGAACTGCTGCAAACGCAAATACAGAATGCATCAAATCAGGCTGCGTATGACGTCGACGAAAGAATCGAGTTACCAGATTTATTGAGTCGAATTTTGAACGGATATAAAGAATTCTGCAATCAGACTTTGATGGGGGAAAAAGGGAAAACTGCTCAATTTTACTACCAATACTGTGAATTACTTAATGTATACCATCGGTTTTACAGAAGTATCTGCACCAGTAACTTAGAGCTGTACATGGACTCAATTTTCAATATGTCTGATTTATTTTTTGCGTTAAACCAGCCCAATTATGCCAGATGGTCCTTATTATATTTGAGCAATTTAATCAATTTGTATACTAACAATTCATCTTTGGTAGATGAATTTCGTCGAGGCGCCTTTGGAATCACACGAACTATAGCAAATTTTGCTCGATCACCGGTTGACTTGACGCTAGAGCAGACCATCAATGCTGAGCAATATCTGCACGTCAAAGATGGGCGCTCAGTCACAGCATGAGGACGAAGATATTAACAACTATCAAAAAAAATATCGGATTAACGAAAAAAGATGATACTTCGCACTCATTGCAAAAAAGTAAAATTAAGAAAGACAAAAAAAATCTGAACAGTATCATTGAAGCAATAAAATGTACGATGAATCCATTTGATGACACTATTGACAAAGATGTATTATTCAACATTTCGACGGGTAAAGCTGCATCTAAAGAAATTGCTGATTTCCTGCTTAACGTGAAGACAGCAGGCTATCAACAAAAATTAAATTTTATCTTGGAATGCTCTTCAACTCCCGCAAGATTCGATAAACCTATAAAACGAAACAAAATGCAATTTTGCTTCTCAATGCATGACTAAAGTTCTCACTACCAAAGACAAGAACAAGAAAGTACTATTGAAAATGGAACGAGACGTATTTGGGCGACTTTTGGCAATTAGTCTTAACAAAAAAATTAATCTCGAATATTGCCTGACTTTTCCACCAGCACCATTGCCACTTGCACTTTTTTCATGTAATGGGGAGATGTTAAAAACTCCTAAGTCAACGTTCGCAAAGATTTTGAAATCCAAAACTGAAATGGTTGAGCCAACATATATCAACGTTGAAATAATTGATGGTTTTTACTACTTGCATTTAATCGGATCTTCTATGCCCCAAACTTTTGATAAAATTGCAGAGTCAATACTTATAAAAATATGTTCAACAAACGCAACAGAAATACATTTAATTTTTGATCGCTACTTATCACCGTCAATCAAAGATTCTGAACGTGAAAGCCGAAAAGAATTCGATATTCCGTACAAAATTTCGGGACCTCAACAAACCAGACCTAAAATTTTTTTGCAAGGCCTTAAAAATTATCGTTTCAAAGAGGCTTTGGTGCTGTTTCTGGCTGATTATTGGAAGCACAACCATTTGGTAACAATAATCAAAAACAAAAAAAATTTTTTAACCGTCGACCATCAGTGCTACTCTTATCAAGTTCAAGAAAATTCCATAAAAAAAACTGAAGAAATTAATTATGAATGTCATCACGAAGAGGCAGATACGAGGATTATTTTTCATGCTTATAAAGCTGTTTAATGTTGTGACTTCGGTAGGATTTGTTGTTACTATCGATTATTATTGTTGACTTTAGATTCTGTGGCACTCAAATTCGTACCAAGATTTTGATTGTTTGATATTTAACAGCTTGCTTATAAGTTTCTAGCTACACTATCTTCATTAATTACCGACATACGGGTATCATGATCATCTAATGTTGATGACTAACTCGGTATGTCAGTAGATTAATAATTTGTAGCTTATTTCTGATAAAATGGTTGGACTTATGCAACATATTCCAGAAATAGAAATATTTTTAAATACAGAAAAAATCGACATTTTTCTAATATCCGAAAGCCATTTTGTTAAATCTTCGTTTGTTAAAATCCGGGGTTATAACTTATATCATTCCATTCATCCAGCAGAAAGAGCAAGAGGTGGTTCAGCATTACTAATAAAAGAAAATATAAAACACCATGTAGAAACAGAAATCGAAGAAGAAACAATGCAAGTCACCACTGTTAGGATTCACATTAAACACAGACAGCTTACTGTCTCCGCAATATACTGTCCTCCCCGGCATAACTTGAAAAGGGAGGACTACATTAAACTATTTAAATCATTAGGACGTGATTTTATTATTGGAGGAGACTTTAATGCAAAAAACACCTATTGGGGATCTAGACTTACGACGTCAAAGGGTAAAGAATTGTTTCAAGCAGCCCAGACATCAAAATGTGAATTTTACTCTGGTGGTTCCCCAACATACTGGCCCAGTGACGAAGCTAAGATACCGGACCTAATCGACTTTTATGTAGCAAGAGGTATATCTCAGAACTATATTCACATTGAAAACAGCAATTCTCTAGTATCGGATCACTCACCGGTTATCATGACAGTCAGTGAAACTGTAATTCAAAGGGAAAGTGCACCCAGATTAACAAATTCAAAAACAAACTGGGATCTCTTTCGTGAAATAATGGAGGACAAAATCAATCTCCAGGTACCGATAAGAAATTCTCGACAGTTGGAAGACGAATTGGAGAAACTCAATGAAATAATTCACTATGCTGCATTGGCAAGCACTCCCATTTTACAAAATAAGAAGACGCTTAACATATCCTACCCAATGGAAGTTAGAGAGTTGGTAAGAGAAAAACGACGAGCTCGTAAAACCTGGCAAATTAATCGAACACCGGAGAACAAAACAATTCTTAACAATTTATGTAACAGCCTCAAATCCCTTCTTAAAGAAGTTAAAAATGAATCAATCAACAGATATCTAGTTAGCCTAACTGATGAAAAAAATTCTGATTACTCACTGTGGAAGGCGACGAAGGGACTCAAAAGACCCAAAATGCAAGTGCCTCCACTTAAAAAGGATGATGGAACCTGGGCAAGAGGCCACAAAGAGAAGGCTGATCTATTTGCGGAGTATCTCCAGGAAACCTTCCAACCACTACCAAGACAAACTGCCAATGAAAATATAATATCTATTCACAAGCTGGATGAGTTTGAAATACGGCCAGTAACTCTCAAAGAATTAAAAGAAGAAGTGAAAAGTAACATGAATGTTAAAAAAGCCCCAGGGTATGATTTGATTACTTGCCAAATTATCAAAGCTCTACCTAACAAAGGATTTCGTAAGCTACTACACATAATCAATGCGAGCTTTCGGTTAAAATATGTTCCGAATCAATGGAAAGTAGCAGAAGTAATCATGATACCAAAACCTGATAAACCACCTAACGATAAAAAATCATACAGGCCAATTTCTCTGCTGCCAATCATGTCAAAACTCTTTGAAAAATTATTACTAAAGAGACTTAAACCAATAATTGAGGACCGACAACTAATTCCTCCACATCAATTTGGATTCAGAGAAAAGCATTCTACAATTGAACAGGTCCATAGAATCACCAACATAATTGAAAGAACGTTAGAACGTAAAAAAGTATGCTCAAGCATATTCCTGGACGTCGCGCAAGCATTCGATAAAGTCTGGCACAGTGGTCTGGAATACAAGCTGCATAGAGATCTACCGAGACAATTCTATGCCATACTAAGATCTTATTTATCCAATAGACACTTTCGAGTGAAATATGAGGATGAATACTCTGAGCTAAAGAAAATCTCTGCCGGTGTCCCGCAGGGGAGTGTCTTAGGACCAATCCTGTATTTACTATATACAAGGGACATACCAACCACAAATGAAGGAACCATAGCCACCTTTGCAGATGACACAGCAATTATGGCAGTTGGAAATAATGTCGCTGATGCAACGAGCAAACTCCAGAGGATGACCAATGCGGTTTGTGACTGGACAAAGCGTTGGCGAATCAAACTTAATGAGACAAAATCCACGCATATTAACTTTACTTATCAAAAGGCTTACCATCTACCTATAGAAATTAACTCGCGACTCGTGCCATATGCAAATACAGCTAAATACCTTGGCATGACCCTCGATGCCAAGCTTAAATGGAGAGAGCATGTCAAAAAGAAAAAAGAAGAACTTAACATAAAGTTCAGAAAAATGTATTGGCTCATAGGTAGAGGCTCTGAGCTTACAATTCACAATAAGCTGCTGCTATATCGGCAAATTTTGAAGCCGATATGGACCTACGGTATACAACTCTGGGGATGTACCAAGCAAACAAACGCCAAAATGATACAGACGTTTCAAAACAAGGTTCTTCGTAGCATCGTCAATGCTCCGTGGTACGCAAGAAATGAAGACCTTCACAGGGACCTACGGATGGAATACATCAAAGAGGAAATAAAAATGCATGCCGCAAAACACGAAATAAGGCTCCAGGAACATGGAAACCCCTATATTCGCCATATGATAGATAACCCTGTCGTTGAAAGAAGACTCCAAAGAACGAGGCCACTTGACCTAGTGAACTTACCAAACTAAAATTAGTAAATAGGTTTAATTGATTACGGGGCTAACCAGTGGGTTACACCCCAACAAACGTGAATTTTACTAGATATATAAAAATTTGTATTTGAAAGAAAAATTGCTAGATGAGCGCAGTCTCAGTTGTAATAAAATAAAATGAAAAAAAAAAAAAAAAAAAAAAAAATAAAGCGGAACCAGGCTCAAGAATTTTAATTAAAGCCTCTGATACAGATGTTTTGATTATTTTGTTAGGAAATATGCACAAAATTTCTGAATCAGAAATTTGGCTTGCCAGTTCAGCAACAAAAAAAACTAATAACCAACCTGTTGATTGCATTAACTGCACCGATTTAGCGTTGAAGTTAGGATTCAAATTATGCCAAAGTCTTCCCGCCTTCCATGCGTTTACAGGTTGCGATTACAAGGCAGCATTTTATAATAGAGGAAAAGTAAAACCTTTTAAACTATTTTCAAAAAATGAAAGATATCAAACAGTTTTTGCATCATTAACAGATGAAGCCGATATTTTCATTGACGAAAAAATGAACACCGTTCAAGAATTTACTGCTAGTATGTATGGCATCAACAACTGCACCAAAGTGAATGATGCGAGATATCGCATTTTTATAAAAAATTACTCTGCTAAAGAAGACAGCGAGCAGTTTTTAAAAAAAATAAAAGGCTTTGACTCCAACTCTATACCACCATGATGGATATCATTGACTCAAAAAATTTTACGAACGATTTTCGTAAATTCCATGTGGCTTAATGCAACGGATCCGGTATGCGTAAAACTTCAGCTTGAAAACTGCGGTTGGTTCTTAGATGAATATTTAAAACCAGTAGGGTTCATTGGGGATCATACTCCTTTAAGGATAGAATACATTGTCGAAACAACTGAAACAGAAAGCGATGACGAAGAATGTGCAGAAGTTGGTGATTACAATTTCATGTCCGATGACTCGGATCCTGAATAAGCTGAAAAATTTAAAAACTTTTGTATTTATATTTTATTAAAATAAAAATAAGATTTTTTTTTTTGTTTTTATTTTATCTGCTAATAATAGAAATAAAATTTGCAAGATTAGTATTATATGTATATGTATTACTACTAGGTTTTTATTTACTAAAGATGTATATACTTTAAATATAAAATATATACACACATATATAATTAATTTATTATATCAATTTATTAGAAAAAAAAAATGAAAAAAGCATCCCTCAATTTAAATACTATGTTTTCTATTTTAATATTAAGCTACTCCAAAATGATGCGCAACATGTACGAGTCTATCGCTGTCCTTTTCATTTTCAAGTACCAATAACACACACTCTCTTTCTTTCAATGGTCGAACTACACACAGCTGCGATGCTGTGTACTCTTCTATCGCATGGGATGGTTCGCTGGGACCTCTCTGTCGCACGTATTCACTCACAGCAATATTTCATTTTTAAAATTCGACAACCGGAATTCAGAACTGATTTTTCGCAGACTACCCTATACCATCGTGTTCGTAATGAAATAATCTTTATTTTAATTTAACTTTAATTAATTAACCAGACCGGTGCAAGTTACTAGTATCGATTTACCTGTTTATACCTGCCTACCCAAGAGTTGTGACGGGAAAAAAATAGTCAACCTAACGTTTGCATATTCTATGGGCTTCATACTTTCGATTGGTATGGAATTTGTCTATTAACCAAACCAGTGAAATGTTTAAAAAAAAAAACATTTTTTAATTGTTAATTAATCATATTCTGGACCGATATTTTTTAGGCAACCCATTTGCAATATATTTATTGACGTACATATTTAATTGAATATAAAATATTTTTCATCCATTAACCAGCCCGGTGAAGGTCATTTTAAGGTGGGATCTTAGACTAATAATGATTCCAAAACATGGTAAAGATGAAACAAAAGTAAACTCATACCGTCCAATCAGTTTACTACCGACTTTCTCTAAGCTATTCGAAAAAATGCTACTAAACCAATTAAACCAATTCTGCACGAGAAAAAAATTATTCCTGATCATCAATTCGGATTTAGAGAAGAACACGGAACCGAAGAACAAGTTCATAGAGTCGTCTCTGAAATCAGGAACGCCCTAGAACAAAAAAGTACTGCTCTGCAGCGTTTTTAGACATTGCGCAAGCTTTCGATAAAGTGTGGCATAAAGGACTTATACACAAAGTTAGAAGGCAGTTACCAAAAAGTTTTTCTAACATCATTAAAAATTATCTGCTTGATCGAAAGTTTTTCGTGAAACATTACAGCGCATCCACCAATTTATACGAAATCCTCGCTGGAGTTCCACAAGGCAGTGTGCTAGGGCCACTATTATATTTGATCTATACAGGAGATCTACCAACATCAAAATACGTAAAAGTTTCAACGTTTGCAGATGATATAACAATCATGCCTATGCATCAAAATTCCAAGATAGCATCAAGAAATCTGCAAGATCATTTAGACGAAATACAAAAATGGTTAACTAAATCAAGAATTAAGGTCAACGAGCGTAAACGTCAACAAATCAAGTTAAGGTGTATTAACATGAACTGGTTAATAGGGAAACACTCTAACTTAAGCCTAGACTGTAAGGTTTTACTATATAATATGGTACTTAAACCTATCTGGTCGTATGGTATTCAATTGTGGGGGTCTGCATGTGCTTCCAACATAATAAATCTGCAACGAATTCAGTCAAGAATACTAAGAATAATCGTAAATGCACCCTGGTATATACGTAACACAAACATACATCGGGACCTACATATTGAAACAGTAGCAGACACAATCAAGCAGTACAGTAAAAAGTACCAGTTGAAATTAGAACTTCATTCCAATGTTTTAGCCAGGGAAATTTTAAAAAGGCCCAGATACCGGCGACTTAAAAAAAAAGATCCTTTAGATCTAGCTATCTAATTTAAAGTAATTACAAAGTGCAAGTTAGTATTAAGAACTAACATAGGTTAAATCTTAATCAAAAGTTTGTATTAGTTTGTAAGATTTGATTACATCTTGTGAGTTTCCTATATAGGAAAAATTCAAGACTAAAGCCTTAGGCAGTTTAAAAAAAAAATAATAATTTTTTTAAATAATATTATTTAATTCAAAACTAAATTATTCGTGATCTATGTATATACTTATATATCGTCGGTTTGTGAGAAAAGTGACACAACTAAAAATATCATATTTTTCAGGACATCGATTTGAAGTTTTTTTGGTAGAAAATCGTGAATTACTATTTTACTATTTTTATAATGCAATAAATAAATGATTTTTTCAGCTTTGTTTATAGACAAATATATTATTTTTCATGGAATGCTATTAAAAATAATATATTTGTCTATAAACGAAGCCGAAAAAATCATATCGTTAAAAACAGACAAATTTTCAAAATTTCTAAATGCAATAAATGTAATATTTGTTCATGCCAGACACTATTCCAGATAAAAGATTGTTACATTTAAAGGTTTTTTTTCCTATTATCTCAAAATTGGCCAATTTTGAAATGTGTCACTTTTCTCGCAAATTGACGATATTTATATTAATAAAAATGAAAAATTGTATGTTTGTATAGTATGTGTCCACACACAAATTGTGTTTTTCATAAGGGTTTTATACCAAAATGTGCAGGATTTCGTAGTATTTTCAAAGGGGTCCGGCCCCTGGGTCTAGGTGCCCTCGAATAAAATGTTTGTAAAATTTCGATGGAGTTACATTTCTTTGACATTTTATTGCCCTCTTTTACTTATGAGCACATTTTCGTATTATTTTCGAAGGGTCGAGCCCCTGGATCTAGATGCCTCCTACCTAGGGTTAAATAAAACTAATTGTATACGGAATTTATAATCTCTACTAAAAAAATAATTATAGCAATTCCTCCAAGGAGCATTCGCTCGAATTTACCCTAATTAGCGCGGTTTACTTTGTCTCATTTTTAGACTATAATAACGACAACTATATAAAATAAATCGAATTATTTTGGGTAATAATAATTTTAAATGCGAATAACTGTCATCTATATTCTATTATATTCAGCTATTATTGCTTAATTGATACTGTATATGGTGTATCAAACAAAATAATGCGAAATACGAAACAATAAAACTAAAAACCAAATATTTTGTTTTCGTTTGGTTTTTAATATTTTGCTGTTGAATATTTATTTTTTTATTTTTAACCGAATTGCTTTGGTAAATTTAGTCATTAGCTTAAACAAATTAGTTAACAAATTAGGAATTTAAGTTTGTTTGATGTGTGTCATGTCAATTTAGTTTTAGTGACAAATCAAAAATTAATTAGGTGGAAAATCAATTTTTTTTAATAAGACTGCAAAAACATGTTTTACTAAAACATACGGCATTTGTTCTGTAACTGGAAACAAACGCAAAACAAAATAGAGCGAAAATTAAAATTTTGTTGTAAATGTCTTAAAAAAACTGTCTCACTCTGCAACTTTGTAAATGGCCAACTGATTACCGAAACGACTGTGTAAGTTTTCCAATAAATTATAATTAAACGTATTTCCAAATATGTACTGCAAAAAATTACGAAAGATATACTTTGTGTACTTGCACCAAAAAATGATAGCATCAACCAAATAAATCTGGAAATTCAAAGTTTGCTACCTGGTACCGCTACAACATTTAAATCAATCGACACCGTCACCGATACTGATCAGGCGGTATTCTACCCCAGAGAGCTTTTTAACTTATGGGAACTAAATGGAATGCCTTTTCATATTCTTTTTCTCAAAATTGGGACACCAATAATGTTATTGCGAAATTTAAATCCACCTAAATTATGCAATGGAACGATTGTGTATAAAAGATCTGAAACCACATGTATTAGAGGCTACCATTATAACTGATTGCGCAAAAGGCGAGGATGTGTTTTTTGTACGGTTACCACTAATACAGTCCGACACTCCAATCGAGTTCAAACGACTACATCCTGTTCGACTGGTGCTTGCTATTACCATCTATAAGGCACAAGGACAATCGCTGAAGACAGCTGGAATAAATTTAGAGTCTGAATACTTATCTAATAGTTAAGCTCCCCAGTCGGCAATCCAAAAACACTCTTTTTCTATGCCAAAGATGGCAAAACTCGAAACATTGCCCACAAGCATTGGCTTGAATTAGGTACCATTATTTAACTTTATTTATTTAAATATATTCTATTACTAAAATGTTGTTATCGTTTATTTACTTTAAGGACTTCGATTTCTTCATACTTCGAAACTACAACTATTTAATTTTATTTGCTTTAATAGATACACATTTTCAGATCAAAAATTTGAAGTTAATTACTTTGCTAAGCCGGGCAACGCCGGGTACTCCAGCTAGTTCTTTTATAAAACACGATTTTATTTTTTATTAGAGTAAACTTTCTGTTTTTTTCTGTTCCACTCTCCTGCCCCTTGTAATTTTTTGCTTTTTATGAGCAATGCTGTAGATAATTTAAGGAATTTCCTGAAGAACAGGAAGATTACAGGTATTACATTGTGTACAAGAGCATTTAGATTAGTGCAAGTAAATCGGAGGCCAAGAAATCTGAAAATGGTTATTTGCACGTATGTACATATAGTACATAATATTTAGTATTCGTAATATTTTTAAATAAACAAATTTTCAAATTAAAATATTAGAGCTAAACAGATACTTACTTATATTAGATGTTAAGTTCATGTTAACCTCTAAGCTAGAAATAATAGATACGCTTTAAAAATATCAATTATCCAAAACCGTGAAGTTGCCTGAACTGCAAAAATTATTATGATTTTCTCCAACTTTTGGGAAAACACAAAGCCTTGCTAAAGATATTAATTAGAAATTAAATAAACAACAGCAAAGTTGGGCAATAGTTTACTTAAATTCTTCATTCATATTTTCAAAATAGAAATGGCTTCGGATTCAACAAAAAACAACAAGATTCATTTATATTTGAAATAAACAAATCTGAAATTGCAAAAAAAATGGTGACACCATACGTACAACAACAAATTAACATAAAAACAAATTTTTGTTCAATTTTAAATGTTTAATACTTTGTAATATGTCTCCCAACATTATTATTGGGTGATTCTGAGTGTGGGTCTTGGATAAAAGTGTATAAAATTATAAACATAAAAATTGATATTTGTCTTAAAATGGTTTTTGTTTCGTTTTCATTTTAACCAGTGTTCTAAGAAATAACAAGAAATTGGCATGATACATATACTTGTACATACAATTCATAAAATTTTATTTTATTATTTATTGCTAATAATAATAAACAATAATCATAAATCGGAGGCTTTATAGTATGCGAGTAAGGTGGGCTTTATTATTTTATGTGTGGAAACATCGTCTAATAAATTTAAAGTAAAAAATAATAATAAATTTACATTTTTTTTCTGTACAACACCAGCTGGTATTTTGGCTTGCTTAATGCCACAATACACATTAGTCACGAAATTTGACATACATTTTCTTAATTTCAAGCAAAACTTATTTTTTCATGAACTTGTGCCTTCAATGTGAATATTAGATTGAATTAAAATGAATTAAGAATCTTTATTGCAATTCGCAATACAGAAAATAAAAAAAAATTTTTTGATTCGGTATGGAGTTGTGTCTTCAATTTCATGGCTTTGTATGTGTTCACTAATGTAACTATTAATTAATATAAATCAATTTTCAACCGACAACTGTCCATGTATCAACCGAAAATTTCCTAAAGTTTTTGGTTACCCAAGTTTTTGGTTACAACAATTGCACTATTGAATTCCTCAGTAGGATTCGTTGAATTCCTGCTAAATTAACAGAATTCAAAATCGATTTCATCGTTTAGTTTGCCTACTTTACTCTGTGTTCGCTAGACCGCATTTTTTTAAGTTATGTAGATTGTGTGATTAGTATGTCCACTTATACTTACCCCCAGAGTATATGAACGTAAAACAGCTCTATTAAAATTGAAAATTAATCAAAGAAAATTACTATGATAAGACGTGAAGAATAAAATAATTGATTAACAAAATAATAATTACATAAAATAATTAGAAAAGCTTTTGGTTTACTAGAATTTGATGTTTAAACAGCGAACAGTGTTTAAGTTTTGTTAGGTTATGTCTGATGGTTTATGTTGGTTTTTGTTCAAAAATTTAAATTTTTTGCCCATTTCTATTAGGAATTCCCTGTGGATCATTGTTAACGTGAAATTTGTTATTCCAGACAGCTAGAATGGTTCTAACACAAAACTTAAATAATTGTTAATTTTTATATTTCGTTTTTTTAGCAATGTAATGGCGATCAATTTATTTTATGTTAAAAATGTACAAATGATTCTTTTGCTAACAAATATCATTTAATTAAACTTCGCGGCGAAGTAAATTTCATTCTTTTTTTTAAATTTTTGTAATGCTTGTTTCATGGTTGTCGTCGTTCCTTCATTCGTTCGTTCAGTGATTTTTTTAAACCAATCAAATTGCTCGTCTTTCGTCTTTTTCTCTTCTGCAATTTCTGCAGCGAGATGGTTCATCTCCAACTTTTTAACAGAACGATCATGAATAGAAAGAGACTAGGATAACAAATGAAAAGAGATGTACATAGTGCATATATAATAATTTTAGTTCAAAATAATTTTTATCTGGTTTACAACATATTTTATTTGAAATTTTGTGAACATTAAATAGAAAGCAGTTATTATAAAGTGTTATATTGTGTTAAAAAGTGACGATGTCTTCTGATTTATTTAGGTAGGTTAATGAATTTATTTGTTGTTAGTTAAACTATAATTATGTTAAGGATGGCAAAAAATAAAGTTTTACGTGGTTTAGTAGTGTTGTGTTTAATAGTAAAAATTAACAATTAACATACACTTTTAAGTGATTTATATGTGAAATTTAAGTTATTAAGTACAAAAATATTCACGAATAATCTTTGTACATTATCATACTTTATATTTATATTTTTTTCTAATTGAACGAAATACTACATTAAAAAGGTAAACTTTTCTAATCGTAACAATCAGTTGAAATTAGTTCTAAGGAGACATTAATTGTAAGTGTAGATTTTGTAATAAATGCAAGTATTTTCGATATCAACTAAACTTTTCTACAATATTTATTCCTTCTGAAAAAAATTCTATTTGCAAAACGTTTCTTCGTTGCCTTCATTGGATTTTAATAAAAAAAATCGATTTATTTAACTGGAAAATAGACTAATAATTTATGTGCTTTATTAAGCTTTCCGTTTTAATTATTTAAAAGTTATTTATTTAGAATTTTCTTTTGAATTAAAACTGCTCGATCTGACTAAGCAAGATCCAATAATATTCGATCTGAAACATCTTGTTTGAAAAAATGTACCAAAAATAAACCATTGATACAATCACCTTATCTGAATGAAGCAACTTCATATAATCCATTTTTAAACCAAACTTTAATAATTACTTTCGATAATAATAATAAACCAAATTTACTTTAATTATTTGTTGGATTTAGAGATTTTTAACACATAAATAATAATTGCAAAAAATTATATCGCACAACAAAATATTCAACAACGTAAAACTCACTCATTTCTTGTGTATGTTAATTATTTATACATTAGATGGCGACAAAATCGTTCTGTGATTTTTGCAGCAACCATGAAATCGCAATAAGAAAATGACTGAATGAATGAACGAACGAATGAACGAACGACGACAACCATGAAACAAGCTTAAGAGCTGTTTTGGGTCAAACTCCATATAAAAAAATGTAAACAAAAATGTTGACCCCGTAACGTCGAGACTTCTCATGGAAAAAATGTTGAACTATTATTATTTTGACTATTTATTTGGCAATTAAAAGTAAACAAAAATATTTATTATATACGCTAAATTTAAATAAACCATACCAGTATTTTATTCGCGAAAAAATGTAAGTATTTCACTACAAAAAAAAAATTCAAAATGCTACCAACCTTTGAAAACCAATAGAATTCCAAACATTGAATTTCATTGCTATTTTATTTGATCAAAATAGAATTACAATTTCAATTCCAATTCCTTAGGCAAATAAAATAAAACTATGTAATACTTGTTAAATTTATCTTTAGTTTTAATAGTGTACGTCAGATGTCTAAGATGTTTACGGAAAAATACGTAAAAAAAAAATTATTTAATCACAAAATTAGCACACGTTCTTAATGTTTTGTGCATTTGTTTTGCTTTTCCTACAATTTTTGTACTTGAAATTTTCTCAGTTGTAATTTTTAGTACGATTTTACAAAATTTTTACTGCCATCTATGTAATGTATATTGACTTAATGACCACACGCATTGTAGTAAGCTTTTATTTCTATTTAAACCGAATGCTGTTGTTATGAATTTTTTTTTATACACCCATCTTTTCTTATTTATTTTCTTTTTATTTTTTGCGCTCATTTATTTTTCTTTGATATTTCAATTGTTGTGAAATAATTTATAGTGGTAATCGAGATATATATTAGTTAGTTCCAGATAAGCCATCACTGAGTAAATTTTACAATATGTCGTTTTAAACTACAATATATTGACGAAAAAACAAAAATTTTCAAATTTCATGCTAAAAAATACACAAATGTGAAAATACCGGAAATGATCAATTGTATTGAATCCGGAGAGGAACCTTTTTTAAAGCGATATTGTGAAAACCCAACAATTGCGAGAAATACTGAGCTCCGATCTTTTAGATCGAGTAATAAATCGATTAAGGGTAAGGCTCAGAATCAATACTGCTACTGAGTTAAGAAGAGACTTTTAGCAACAATTAACGGCTTAATTTTGGTTCATACTGTACAGAGAAGGTTAAACGAACTAGGTCTGAACAAAATCATTTTTAGGGTAAGTGCGAAAAACTGCCCTTTCCCTAAAAATGAGAGGTAAAAGATCAAAATTTACAAATGAACGGAAAAATTGGACTTCCAAGGACTGGCGGAGAGAAGGATTTTCGAATGAGTCCAAATTTAATTCATTTGGGCCCGACGAAAGGATGACAGTTCGGCGACGAAAAGAAGAAAGGTATTCGGCATAAGGCGTTTTGCCGACATTAAAACATTTACCTTTTACACTTTCTGCCGTAGGCACTTGCCGAAACGCACTTAATACACACATTTTTAAATTTTTTTAAAAACAATTGTTAAATATTTCGCAAAATTACAAAAGGTTTAAAAAATCACTCGATCGATTTCGGCTTATTAGGCCATCATCAGGAGTATCTACTAAACTGTAAAAATAAAAATGTAGTTATATATATATATAGTTGGAAAAAGCAAAAAGTGAAACCAAAATATACAAATAAAAAAATGTGGGAGGGGTAAACAATAAAATTGGTGACAGCAATAAACATTAAAAATTAAAACTTAAAAGGGGGTGAGTTAAACACAGGTATATGATTATTGGTTAGCCAACGGTCGAATAACAAAATTCTAGATGTTGATTTTTTTTCCCCTCTCCCCCTTCTTTATTTTATTATAACCCGACGTATTAGTAATTTTATTTTTTTGTTAAACGCTGGGAGGATGTGCAAAAGTCCTCTTACTGGCGCGGAATTCCAGGTTTGCGACAGGCGAAGGAATTTATTTCACCTTCGTCGGCCAGGGCCAAGGAATGTCTTGTACCTAGGAAACCTGAGTTGAGGCTGCTTACCGGCTTCCTCACAGGTCACATCCCCTTAAGGTATCACCTAAAGAAAATGGGCCTAAGTTCGACGGATAGATGTCGCTTCTGTGACATGGAAATGGAATCAGCGGAACATATTCTGTGCCATTGCCCATCCATTTTCTGCAAAAGGTTACAACATCTAGGAGGGAGAGTAATGAGCCCGGATGGTATGCAACATATACCGGCCGGCAGTATTGTCAGGTTCATTAAGAGCCTGAATATTAAGGGCCTGAATATTTTCTTAATTGTATTATTGTTATAAAAAGCAAAGCTAATATTGTGTCACGATGTTACTAATCCGTTGACTAGTTTTTCCAAATACTCTAAGCGGCGCCAATTTTTCGGCATTGGGCTATCAGGTGGATAAATTTTAGCTAAAGCTTTATGTTTCAGTTTTCTGTTTAATAGCTTTAATATAGTCTTAGCTGCATAACCGTTATTCGCTGCTATTTCTAAAATTATAATAAGCTCTTTGTTATAATTGGATATGGTCAAAGGAATGTTTATTAATCTATCTAAGAATGAGTGGAAAGCTGACATTTTAATATTATGGGGATGGTTTGACGAGTTAGGTATAATGGCGTCTGTATACGTGGGTTTTCTATAAATTTTGAACTCTAATGAAAAATTAATTCTGGATCTAGAAAGTTAATAGATTTGTTTTCTTCTTTTTCTACCGTAAAATTAATGGTGGGATATTGAGAATTTAACTAAGTAAGAAAAGAGGTTAATAGCCTATCATTTCCATTCCATAGACATAGTATGTCATCAACATATCTGTACCAAAAGATTACATGACGGAAATAAGGATTGTTGCGTGATACAATCGTTTGTTCGAAGAAATTCATGAAAATTTCTGCTAACAAAGGTGACAGAGGGGAGCCCATCGGTAGACCATCAGTGAATCTGAAATAGTTATTATCAAAGCAAAAATAATTTTGTTTAATACAAGTTTCAAATATCAGCTTCAGTTCTTTCCGAAGGCTTCCATCTGAAACATCCCTATCTAAGTAAGTATAAACTATTTGAGACAAAATGTTAATTGGAATAGAAGTGAAAAGACTAGCAACGTCAAACGAAACTAATTTTGAGTGTAGTGGAATATCAACATCTTGAATTTTGCTAATCAATTCTACCGAGTTCTTAACCGAGAAAGCCGAAACGAAATTGGTATGACTGTTGAAAAAGTTTATGAAACCCTTACATAGCTTGTAGGCAGGTGCATTGCAATACGCTACTATTGGTCTAATTGGAATGCCTTCTTTATGGATTTTAGGTAAACCATAAAGAATTGTTAAGCCGCCCCGGTGGCACAGTGGTTAGCATACTTGCTTTACGCTCCGGAAAAAAGCAAAAAGTGAAACCAAAATATACAAATAAAAAAAATGTGGGAGTGGTAAACAATAAAATTGGTGACAGCAATAAACATTAAAAATTAAAAATTATAAAAGGGGGGTGAGTTAAACACAGGTAAAATTGTTTACCACTCCCACATTTCTTTTACACCCTGCGCCATTGAAATGTTCGGTTTCGATTATTTGCTATTTCATGCAGTTCTCTCATAGATTTTAGCACATTCACTATTTTTTGTTGTTGTTTTCTTTTGTTTTTGACTTTTTCTGCGTATTTCACGTCTTATGATGTATTTAAAACCAAAATATGGATGATTTATTTGTTTGGTTTCAATTAAGTAGTCAAAGAGTTAATTTTAAAATGGGTCGGTCTAAATTAAATGTTGACGAAAAAGCCAAAATTGTCCAACTAAATGCAAAAAAGTACACACATTTACAAATTGCAAGAGTAACTTAGTGTAGCCAAATAGCAAATAGAAAGTTTTAAGGCACTATTGCGGAAATCAAACGGTTGTGAGATAAGTCGGCTCTGATTCAAAGAAGAAAACTAACAGATCGAATTTCAGACATTTGGCGCTTAAGCATAATGGTGTGTTATGGCTTTGTAGCTGAGAAGTTAGCTTCTAATAGCAATAACCAACACTATTTCAGTTCGTACTATTAAAAGAAGACTAATGGAACTCGGTCTCTATGCTTGTCGACCTGCGAGAAAATCATTACTGACAGCAAAAATGGGAGCTGCAAGCCTCAAATTTGCAATAGAATGAGAAAACTGAATGCCCGAGGACTGGTGTTGGTTCATATTCTCGGATGAACCCAAGTTCGATATCTATGGACCCTATGAGTTCGGCGACGAAAAGGCAAAACGTATTTAACAGAATGTGTTTCACAGACAGTAAAACTTTCACCGTATGTTATGGCCTGGGGGGCCATAACAGCCTTTGTTTGATCACTACGCCTTCTGAATAGTTCAGTAAACGGAGAAAATTATAAAAAAATAATCGCAACCTGCGTCATGAGTCATGACTATTGAGGACCCGACTCAATACATCGGTATTCCATTCTTCCACGACGACTCAGCTCCGTATGTTACAGGGCGCGCATTGTAAGTTATTGACGTTATCTGTGACGTAAGAATGCTTAATTTTAACGTATAATTTTTGTATGTAGCCGAATATAAAAATAGATTGGTGATTGAGTCGTGATCCTGGACAGGAAATAGTCCTGATCTCAATATTGTTGAAAATATTTGGCCTTTCATGGGAAAGAAGATCAAAAAATAAAAGCTGAAAAGTGTCAAATAGCCGAAAAAACTTATAGAAAAAGTCTGGTTTGAAGAAATAACAATAAATTATTTAACCAAACTTTACAATTCAATGCCGATCCGGATTAAGGCCATCATAAAAGCCAAGGGCGGGGTCATTAATTATTGATTTTAAAAAGTGCAATTTCTCTTAAATAATTTTGGTTGAGATGAATTATTTAATTTCAGTTAATCGTAATTTTAATTAAAAATTACCATTGTCAACAACAAAATATTTTTCAATTGAAATAACTTTGTTAAAAATACTGTAAAAACCTACCAAATTGTTACGAGGTAGGGCGAAAATATTCCTTATCTGAAGTTATGTAGGTCTAACATGGCGGATCACCGTTCTGTGTATTTGAATATATGTATTTGGAATCGTTTAAAAATTGTATTAATAATCAGAATCTATCATTTTTGCCATATACTTTTGAAGCAAACGGCGGTATTTCCAAAATTTATTAAAAAATTTCAAACCGAACATTTCAATGGCGCAGGGTGTATTTGTATATTTTGGTTTCACTTTTTGCTTTTTCCAACTATATATATATATATATATATAACTACATTTTTATTTTTACAGTTTAGTAGATACTCCTGATGATGGCCTAATAAGCCGAAACCGATCGAGTGATTTTTTAAACCTTTTGTAATTTTGCGAAATATTTAACAAGTGTTTTTAAAAAATTTTAAAAATGTGTGTATTAAAACATTTCGTATACGTTATGATCTGCGGATGGATCCCCAGCTTTTGCAATGGGATCCATTCACCTTTCATCCCTGAAAATGGAGTAAAATAACATTTTGTTTACAACAAAAATGTTGAAACCTGCGTCGTGCCGACCATTGAGGATCTGACACAACATATTACTAATTCAATATTTGAAGATGATTCGACACTACTTCACAGATCACGCCTTGCAAGATATAGCCGGTGATGGTAATATAAGAATGTTTATTTATAATGCCATTTTCCTTTAGGTAACAGAATTTAAACCAATTTTGGGGATCGAATCACTACCATGGCCAGAAAATAGACCAGACTTCAACATTAGAGAGAATTTATGGGCATTCAATGGATTCAAGATTAGGCAATATAAGCCGAAAACTAATAAAGAACAGAAAAAGTTAAAGTATGGTTCGAAGAAATTTCAACAGAATATTTGCAGAAATTATATGATTCTATGCCGACCCGGATTAAGGATGTTATAGCGAGTCACTCATCCAATCATCCATCACTCGCGCACACTCACACAACATTCATTCAAACTCATCGATCCAAAATATTCACTCGGCACATTCTCCACACTAGCACGACACACTTCGCTACAGTCAAAATGATACATCTGGCAAAAAAATCTCGCGCGAAAGCCAAAAAGCAATACTCTCGTTTTTCCTTTCGTACGTGAAATATCGACCTATAGATTTCAAGCAGTTAAAAAAATTAATAAAACTAAATTCACGAGGCGTTTAGTTGTTGTGATACAAAGTCAAAAACAAAGTGCATTTCTGTTAGTTATTTTTCGTAATAATGGACAAGTAGTGAGCCTTCTGCTAGCCCAATATTTACAGAGATTAATAGCACAACGGAGTACGTTAAAATGACATCAAAGCCAAGAAAAGGCCCACTAAATATTAATTTCATTGGTGAACCTTTTATTGGATTTGTACATGTTGTTTTATTTAAATATATTTTTTTAATCATGTTTATATAATAAAAATAACCATTTTTAAAAATAAATTGTTTTGTAGATTTTTATTTTTGTTCAAAAAAGCATTTGAAACATACGCAACATTTATACGATAAACCTAGGAAATATTCGCCGCTCATAGTTTAGTAGGTTTACAACATCCGACCACACAAATATTTAATTAAAATATATAAAATAGTAAAAATAATTTTGTTTTTAACTAGCATTTAAAATTTATGTCCTTTATTCGTAAAGCAAATAACATATGTATTTTCAAATATTTTCCTTTAAATTTCAAATTTTTATGGCGCTGAGTGTATTTTGGTTAAAATAAATCAATTATTACAAGAAAATGAAAACGATTTACTTAAACGACATTTATATAACATATGTTGAAATTAAAACATTTATGAAAATATTTCAGAAATCATAATTAAGAATTTGTAACGTTTTCATTCATCTAGAGAGGACTGGATGAGGGATACAGTTTTGGAACCAGGAGTTTTGAACTTCTTCACTGATGGTTCAAAACGGGATAGAGGAGTAGGGGCTGGGGTGTTCTGCGAGGAACTCATGTTAAACCTCTCCTTTCGTCTCCCTGACTACTGCAGCATTTTTCAAGCTGAGGTAACTGCGATAAAGGAAGTCGCGGACTGGTTGAGGTATAATGTAATATCGACTAGTGATATTCGCATATATACGGACAGTCAGGCAGCCATTAAAGCGCTTCAATCACACCTTCTCACGTCGAAAGTAGTCCAGAGCTGTCTCTCATCTCTTAACGAGATGACAGATCAGTTCAACATCCATATCATATGGGTGCCAGGACATTTCGTTAGTACGGGGAACATGAAAGCCGATGAACTGGCTCGACGTGGTACAACGGACCACATTTCAAACAGCAAAAAGGATATTGAAATTCCTCTTGCGGTATGTAAACTGCTGCTTCAGGAGGAAGCCAGTAAGTTGACGAATGACAGATGGTCAAATAGTACCTCATGCGTAATAACTCGGCAAATCTGGCCAAAGTTGAACTTGGCGAGATCCAAACAGCTGATCTCACTTCAGCGGAGTCAGATCAGTGTGGTTGTTGGAGTGATTACGGGGTACTGTCTCATAGGCAGACATGCAAGTAGACTTGGTTTCTTCTCACATGACTACTGTCGTAGTTGCGAGGACGAAGAGGAGGAAGAGACAGTACTTCATCTTCTTTGCACCTGTCCTCGTCTGGCACGAAACAGACTGAATTTTCTAGGGGCACACCTTTTCAACGACCTGGCGGAGCTCAGCGAGAAGGACGTCAGGAGTATCCAGCGCTTCATAGCAAGCTCAAAGTGGTTTCAATGAGTTGGAGGAAAAATTTTTAATTTGTGGTATGGCTATGGACCTTTTTGTGTCTATGCCTGGTCCTGGTGGACCGCCACCCAAACCTAACCTAACCTAACGTTTTCATTTAAAAATTTGTCTTAGGAAATAAAGTGATTTCCCATATTGTTCCCCTCGTTTCTACATAATTCCCTTATCTGCGATTTTTAGACTATGGCTTTGTATAATCAGAGCCTACGGTATAAATAAGAGCTTCCATTGTCGAGTGCATTTTTATTAAGTTTAAAATAAGGTACACACAATTTTTTCTTTACTATGAAACTATATTTGAAAACGATTATATTAAAAAAGTAAGCTTTTGTTATGTTTTTATACGACAATATCATAAAACATAATTATATGATATTAATCAAATTACTAAATTTAAGTTACTGGTTTTAAAATATGTTAAACTCAAAGGATTGATATAAACCTAAAAATATGTTACGAGTATTTTTCATTTGAGTAATTTTACATGGGTTCTTATGGGAAACCGTAAAATATATTCCCCTTAAATTAAGCTCCTTTCAAAATTGGTCTGATGCTGACGGCTTGTATCAAAGCAACCTTGATTATACAATGCCATAGTCTAAAAAACGAAGGTTACAAGGGAATTAGAAACAAGAAAAAAAAAACAACATTTCCATAGTAAAACAGATGAAACATATGGGAAATCACGGCGTTATTTTACTTTATGTGTGCATCGAGAAAATCAGGTAATGAGTATATATTTTGAAAATGTTTGAATGTAGGATTTTGTATCTAAAGTTTTTAGTAGGGGGAAGCCAATTTTCCCAGGAAAATTACCTCATTTCCGGGAAAATTTTCACTTTTTTTATTTTTTGTTTTTCAAAATTTGGTAATATGTAAATTTTTTTGATAATTTTTGATGTTAGGATTGTGTATTAATTAATAATAATTGCTTCGTCAACCATGCAGACACAGATCAAAGATTTTTTTCGTCCTTATCGCTTCTTCTGATAGTACCACATATGTTAAAAACAGCAACTTTTGTAAATATAACAATTTTTTTAATGTAATTTTAATTCGTTGTATACCTTAGAGAATGGGGTCTGCCGCCCCCAAATACCCGCTTTTCCTGAATTTATAAATATGTACTTCCTGTACAATACCCGGTTTTCCTGAATTTATAAATATGTACTTCCTGTAAATTTTATGTGTAATTTTAAAAAGGAGTAAAAAATTTAAAATAAATATTTTAAGTAAAAAAGAAAATTGAAAAAATTGCCAAATTTTCTTGGAAAAATTGCAAAAATTCCCGGAAATTTACTTGCCCTGTCGAAAAACTGTTGAGATACAATCCTAGTATAAATATTTTTATAAAAATTGCACATTTTGACGTCTTTTGAATTAAATAGTACACAATTTTATAAAAAAAAAGTAAACATTTTCCTGGAAAATGAGGTAATTTTCCGGGGAAATTTTGCTTTCCCTCTCCTAAAAACTATAGATACACAATCCTACATTTAAAAATTTTCAAAATATATACTCCTTACCTGATTTTCTCGATGTATACCTAAAGTAAACTTTAGCCGAAATCACTTTTTTTCCTAAGACAAAATTGTAAATGAAAACGTTACAAATTCTTAATTATGATTTCTGAAATATTTTCATAAATGTTTTAATTTCAACATATATAAATGATCATTAAGTAAATCATTTTCATTTTCTTATAAAAATTGGTTTATTTTAACCAAAATATTAAAAAAAAATTCATAACAACCGCATTCTGCTCATTTCTGCAAATATATTTCTATAGTTGTTTTGAATTTGAAAAGCATGCTAGATTGTTTTGATTTTTGATTTTCTTCACACTCATCGCGGGCGCTTTAAGGTCCGCCAACTGTTGGCAACATGTTGAATAATTGTTTTATTACATGATACTATATTACATGATGTTTCCTAAATACCTCCGATTTATCTAAAAATTCATGGACACGTGATAGATCAATTGTCATTTTTTCCATCAGTAAATTTTTAATTCCAACATGTTGCGGGACCTGAAAGCGCCTATTGTACTGATTTAATTTTTTCTGTTTGGCTCTTTTTGATTTATTTTAATTTTTATTGTTGAGCGGAGACGTGTTTTTTTTTCTTCAATTGGTTTTAAATGTGTACAAATGATGACGTCATTAAATTGAATTTTCTCTTTTTAATACATGTCGTTATTGTTGAAAAATGTATTTTAATTTCCCTTATTTTTTTTTTTTTGCTGAAAAATAGGCAAATTTGAGAATCTGAGTTTTAAATATTGAGTTTCTTTTTAGCAATTTCAGAAAAAATTATTTAACTGGGTTTAACTTTTTATTCATGTTTTATCGTCAATCGAAATTTATGTATGTATAAAAGAATTTATAAAATTTAGAATTTATACTAACACTATTTCACAGCCCAAAATAACATACACAATCAAGCCTTAACTGTTCATCGATGAATAAATGTTATTTTTATTGTAAAGAATTGTATTTTTCTTAAAATTGGTGTTTAATGAATTGTTTCTGTATCAACTGTTTTCAGAAAAATTGTAATTCGAAGAAATTTGGGGAAGCTGAATACTTGGAATTATTAACAATTGTAGAAACACACATTTTGGAAGCAAAATTCAATATTTTTAGTTTTATGAAGTTAATATTCTGAAAGTAATATAACTGCCGAAAACACTGTTGAATACTACCAATAGTTTTGAATATCTAATCCTATCGATAGTTTCCTTAAGCTATATAACTACCATATGCTGCGTTTATACCACTGCTAAACTGGTAGTGCTACAAATCGTGGTATTAAATAAAAAATGAATGGGGTTCAAGCTGCACCTGAACCGCAAATGTTTGGTAAAACATAAAATTAAAAATAGAGATAAATATTGTGACGATTTTGGCCATCATACAACAAGCTCACTTTATGGACAGCAATAGCTTAAACGGTTAAGTGTTATAAATACGACCGATGGCAAGCAGAGAACAGGGACCTTACCACCGACTCCGCCGGCGTTCGTTGTTATTCGCTTTTATTTTTCCGATTCGCTTATTAATACCCAACCACAAACAACGCAACGCTAAAAGCGAACATTGGTTTATTCTACTTACAATTATTTGTGAAAACGAATTTTAAAAACGCCAAATTACTTTGGTACTAAACATTTTTCTTCGCTTTGTTGTTCGCCATAAATACACCGCGTAGATATCCCCGTTTATCATCAAAAAGAAGCGCGTTCGATTCTTGTGGTACCGAAATTATGTTTATTTAACACCTAAAAGCGTTCATATTTTTGCTTCGCTTTTTATGGTACGGAAATTGCAAAAGCGAATCAGCAACGAACGTCGGTGGTAAGGCTCCTGCTTTTGGTTTATTTTAAATCGTTAAATAAAAGAATAAATCTGTTGTCATAGCCCCCACCAGTAGCAAGCAGACAGAATTAAACAGTAAAATCAAAGCAATTATCAAAGTGTATACAAGTAAGTATTAAAAAAAAAAAAAAAAAAGTAGAGTGAAATAAAAAGTACACAGTGTTTTTAATTGCAAAATCCAAACGAACTCAGTAGCCCAATTCGTAACAATATTTTTGCTAGATGACATGATTAGATTTTTTATTTTTTCTATTTTGAAAATGATGATCATTGAAAATTTATGGTATGCAATTATATAACATTGAAAAAAGTCAGACGCACAGAAACATTTAGCCTCAAAGATGTCGTCATGACATTTCCAATACAGCATACATGTAACGTGAACACTGAAAGTACTTTAAATAAAAACAAAAACGATAAAAAACATAGCGAGAGTACTTTCAGTGTTTACTTTACATGTACGCTGTATTGAAAATGTCATGACCATCTTTGAGGCTAAATATTTCTGTGCGTCGGACTTTTCCCAATTGTTATATAATTGCAAACCATAAATTTTCAATGATCATCATTTTCAAAATACAAAAAATAAAAAAACAAATCATGTCATGTAGCAAAATTAGGAATTGGGCTACTGAGCCCAAAGCTACTGAGTCCAAGCTCCACCTGAACCGCAAATGTTTGGTAAAGCATAAAATCAAAAATAGAGGTAAATATTGTGACGATTTTGGCCATCGTACAACAAGCTCACGCTATGAACAGCAATAGCTTATATGGTTAAGTGTTATAAACACGACCGATGGCAAGCAGAGAAAGTTTTTGGTTTATTTTAAATCGCTAATTAAAGAAATAAATCTGTTATTGTAGTCCCCACCAGTAGCAAGCGGGCAGAATTAAATAGTAAAGTCAAAGCAAATATCAGAGTGTATAAAAGTAAAACATAGCATACCGATTACCGATTAAACAATTTCAAGATTATTATTTTATTATGTATCAACGCAAAACCAACACAAATGTCTTATACAAGCCATATATTGCCCCGTATTCTGGCATCATAAAATCCATGTTATGTTATTTTATTTCTCCGCTTCCTATTTGAATTTGTATTGAAAAAACAAAAATAACATAACATAACATAAAATTTTAAATTACGGCCTATTATCGTGTTCTTTTTATTTAAAATAAATGTCTGTCAAACAACAATCTGAACTTTTTTCCAGAGAAAAAGATTCAATTTTAAAATTATCCGAGTGTAAAAAAAAACGACACAGAGGAATACATTTTTCCTCGGATACTAAAAAAAACGCGTATCTGTATTTTGACAGTTAAATTATTTCTCAGATTACTTCGATATCAAAAAAAAACATGCCCTTTATATGGTAATCTACGACGCTTACAAAATTATCATTTATTTTTCTCGGATACATCAGAGAAAATATTTATCGGATTTCTCCGTTATATTATCTATCTGTCCTCGCTTATGCCGGGTTTCCACCAAACGAACAAAACAAAAAACACAAACAAAAACTGTTTTTCTCAACAAAAAATGAAATGTTTTGTAAAAAGTAAACAGTTTTTAAAACTTTTTTGTCGGAGTACAGTGTTTTTAGCAAACAAACATTTTCGCATGTCGAGTCGGTAAGATCAAAGGGAAACAAGTTTGTTTTCGTTTTTTAGTCTGTTCTGTTGAAACAGGTTTTTTTCAGTTTTGTTTTGTGTACATTTGGTTAAACATTTTATTAACTTTATTGCAGTGTTGTGAAACGAAATAAATTTTGTTTCGTTTCGGTTTTCGTTATTGAGTAAAAAATAATGTTGTTTTGGGTTTCGGCACAGAAAAAAGAATATAAACAGAATTAAAAACAAGAACAAAAAATGAAAAAAAAAATTTTTTCAGCGAAATTCCTTTGCCCTCTATGAAATGGCTTGTAACTTCAAAAAACAAAAAGTTTAAAGAAACTTTAGAAAATAGGTTGCTACAATTTTTGGATGGTTTGTGTCTTCGATTTTTTATTTTTTTTTAATATTTTTAGTTTTCTCTGTTCTTTGCATATAGTACATATGTACATACTTACGAATTTACAATACCTTTTCGAGATAAAACCGAATGCAAGGAAATAAAACAAATTGTATTTTGATTAATAAGCTGAACGCATTTGTATTTAGTAGGCTTGCAAATGTGTACATTTATGTATTTTTAATTCATTGTTTATTTTGGAAAAAAAAGATAAATAAAATACAAAAAAATTGAAAATTAAAATGTAAATTAATTCACAGTGTTAAATAATTTCTTTAATTATAAATTGCTTAATTGCACAAAATTTTTAATTTTCGATCATGAGATCTTGAAGGATTTTTTTTCTCATCTTTGATTTTCTGCAATTGCCATGTACAATGTTTACGAATCAAGACCAGAAGCAGAAACTTAAGGGCAGATTCTTTGTGTTCTGTGCAGCTGCCTGTAAACCATTCACCAAATTTTGTATGACTGTTAGTAGCAGTTATACATTTTTCGTAAATTGATTTTAAAAGTTTCTTCTTGTGCATATTCAATTTAAAATGTGTTGCAAAAATTTCCACATGTATATGTGACAGCTCAAAGAAAAAATCATTTGGATTTTTTAAATATAGTTCTTCGGACGGATTTAAAAAATTCTTACATTTTAGTAAATATTCAGAAGGCAAAGATAAATTTTCCTCTGGTTTAGTCATTAATTCTTTACAAGATTCGCAGTGAGACTTTTTTAGTAGCTTAAAGATGACGTACCCAACAAAATATCGTAAAGAAGATAAATCTATTTCCAGATTGTGATTTATAAAGCTGTGAACAAACGCAATTTCGTTAAAATCGGACTCTGAATAATTGTCTATATTGTTTTCTAGTTCCTGGCTGTCATTAACATGGTCACAAGATAAAGTGTTTGTATTAGATTTTTCAACGGCCGATTTTAAAATATTTGAATCTAAAATATATGAACAATTATCGGTTTCGTAATTGACACAAGATGAATGAAAAATAAATTTATTAGAGATGATTTTCGCAATTATAAAATTAAACTCGTATACGGAAGGATTGAAATTATTGCCCCCTTTAGATCGAATCTGGGAAAATAAATTTTCGACGGCGTCTGTTTGCAGTTTCGAAGTTAAAATGTACGACACATCCAAAGTTGATTCATATAATTGGTTTAGCATTTGTATAATACCCAATATACTTTGACGAAGTCCATCTATACAATAAATTTTATTTGTGCTCTCTACATGTAGAAGTTTTAAGTATTCAGATACATCTTTTAATATTGTAAATGGCACATTATCTGGTTCCAAAGTCAATCCGGAATTAGCCTTATTTGGAGAAAACTTACATCTACTATTTAGTGAATCAAATAGTTGATTCATTTTTTCTAAAAATATTGCGGTAGCTGAGGCACTTTCAATAACTTTTTTATTTTTAAATTTGTTTAAATGTGCAAAAGTCTTAATGCCACTTGAACAGCTATGGCTTAAAATTTGCGTAGCCAAACTAACGCGCATTTTCTCAAATGTTGAGGGATAAATATGTCTTGATGTAAGCTTTGGACAGACCCGTGTTACTGATTGACTATCCATTTGATATAATTCAATAATGACGTCCCAAGATACTAAGCCATTGGGTGTTGTGATGTCGTAATTAATCATAGTGTTGCGAATTGATTTGAATAGGTGAGGTATGTCGTATAACGCATATATTTTTTTGTTATCAAATATAAAATATGGTTTTTCCAGCTCCACTCCTAGTTTTTTATAAGCGTTGCGATTGTTTGCACCCTGATCACTTACGACTGCCCAAAGATTGATACCTAATTTTTGTATTATCTCTATATTTTTCAAAATTAGATCTTTTAATTTATGACCTGAAATCGGACTATCTGTTGTTACGTAGCTAATTATGAATTTGTCAGCACTAAACAGACCTCGGGCCATAAATAAACAAATGTACTTTGCTGGAACTGGTAATCTGTCGCCTTCACCAAAATCAACTAGGCCTACTATTTCATCGGTAACTGAACTGTATTTTAAATCTTGCCTAATCTTAATTTCGTCAAATAAAAGAACATGTTGTTGTAAATATTCTGGCATATCCTTGATTTTTAATGAAATTTGTTTTAGTAATTCAATATTGAAACCTGGTTGCATTTGATTTAAAATACGCCAGTTGTTAATCGATCTTGTAGTTGGTAAAGGAAGTTCCAATGAATTGCGTAGAAATTCGTAAGCTGCATGAGACCTAAACTCAATACTTTGAACCAAGTTTCGTTGTGCATTTGTATATTTCGTATTTTTACTTCGTTTTTCTAGCAACATTTTACAAAATTCTTTTGTATTTTCATTAATATGAGTTAAATCGTCAATGTGAGATGAAATAGTTTTTTGTCTTAAAAATTTATATTTCTTTGTAATTTGATTTTTGATTTTTTGTGTTGAAGTAAAAACCCTAAATTTATTTTTTAGAATTTTATTTTGCGTTTCCAACGATTTACACTTTTTGTTTAATTCCGTATTTTTCCGTCTGTAATATAATGTATTTTTTTCATTTTTAAGACAACTGTCACAATTAGTTTGATTTTGATCTTCGTAAAAATTATATGGAGTAATTGTTTTCATTTCTGTGTTAAAAGTTGATAACGGTTGCCTTTTTCCTTTAGCACAGGGATAAGTTCGGATAGCTTTTTGAACACCATCATGCACAATTGTTGCGCATACATTAGTTTCTGTAGCAGTAACAGTGCTACGATTACTGCTTAATGTTTGAAAATTATCTGTAACAGGATGTTTTTTACCAGGCCCAGAATAAACCTTTATATTCGGGATTGAAACTTTGGACTCAACACATAAATTGTTTAAAAATAATGTTGGGATAGCGTTTGTAGATAAGTACCTTTTTCTTAAATATTTTGTTTCAAAATGTAATTCACATAAAAATTTTTTTTTTTTACTAAAATTAGAAATATCTACATTACATTTCTGAGCCCAAATTCCTAAACGAACAGGATTATTCACCGGAAAACTAAATAATCGACAGTTTTCATCACTCCTTTTACTTCTGTCACAAACCAAGCACTTTCCACCAAAATTACAACTTGTTTTATTCATTTTATAACTAACTTCCTTTCGATTTTTCACAAAATATTAATCCAAAATTCAATTAATACTAAACGAACGTATATTTTCCACAATATTTTGTTATGTTTATGTATCGCTTAAATAAGCAATATTGACTTAGCGTCTGAACCAATGATTTATAAAACGGCAATATTTCAATTATTTCGTTGTTACAACAAATTACCGATTTTCCTTAAAAACACTTTAGTTGTTTTCTACAACACAAAACAAAACGAACACAATTTAAAAAAATAATATTTGAAAAATACAGTTAGCTATGCAGATAAACAAAAAACGAATCACAGAAAAGAGAATATACAAGTACATATAGACATACATATGTATATGGATATAGCCAGAACCATCTTGAAGTGAATAGAGCCGGCATGTGAAAAATGAACTTAAAATAAGGGATATAAAAACACTAAAAATTCATTTATTTTCATAGTGTTTATATGAAAAAACGCGATTTCGATTGACGATAAAATATGAATTAAAAGTTAAACCCAGTTAAATAATTTTTTAAGAAATCGCTAACAAACAACTCAATGTCTTACTCATTTAAAACACAGATTCTCAAATTTCCATATTTTCCGGCAATAATCAAAAGAAAATAAGGAAAATTAAATTAAAAAACATTCTACAACAACAACAATGTGTATTAAAAAGAGAAAATTCAGTTTAATGACGACATCATATCTCCACATCTAAAACCAATGGTAAGAAAAAAGACAACACGTCTCCGTTCAACAATCAAAATAAAAATAAATCACAAAGAGCAACAGCAAAAAAAAAAAATAAATAAATCGATACAATGGGCGGATTCAGGCCTCCCAACATGTTGGCATCAAAAATCTACCGATGGAAAAAATGACATTTAAACAATCACATTGCCATGAAATTTTGAATGTATCATGTGCGTTCAGGTCTCAACGTGTTGATTTTATACAACATGTTGCCAACAGTTCGCTTAACTGAATGCGCCCAATGAGTGCGAAGAAAACAAAAAATCAAAACAATCTAGCATGCTTTGCAAATTCAAAATAACTATAGAAACATATTCGAATTCAAATTTGAATGGAGGCAATGAAAGAGATGATTATTGAATTTTTTATAAACGAATTATGTTGATGACGTAGTATATTACAAAAACAACAATATTTAAAATTTCATAAGTACCTTATTTTTCATGACGATTTTCACTTAGAAATAAACATTTTCAAGACTCGATTTTTCAATCAAATAATATTTCATGTTTCATGAACATTTTCATATAAAAACAAAACAAAAGCTCACATTTCTAATAAACTAAAACTGTAAATGAAAATAACCGTTTCCCCATATAGTTTCATAGTAAAGGAAAAATTGTTTGTACCTTATTTCAAGCTTAGTAAAAAATACAGTCGATACTGGAGGCTCTTATTTATACAGTAGGCTCTGATATAGCTAACTAAATTCGTTTTTGTATATGTATTGAATTTTGTTTTAAATGGAAATGCATTTCATTTTGTGCATTTCAAGGTTTTGTTTTTGTTTACGTCGATCATATAAAAAAAAAGTTTTGAAAAGCTTTCCTCAAATAGTTATAAATCTTCCACACAGATGGGCCTAGTAGTTCAAATGGATGTTGGCTCAAAAATGCGTTTACGTGAATGTTTCTTCTTGTTTTCAATTCTGTTTGTATTCTTTTTTCTGTGGTTTCGGTTTCTGTTTCGTTATTTTTTTTTTTTTTACGTTTTTTGTTACGTTTCGGTTTGTGTTTCGTTATAGTTATGTTTTTCGTTTCGGTTACAACTCTGAAATAAATAAATAATTAAAATCGATTGTTTAGCTTTTTTTTGTGTGTTTAAATGTGTTTTATGTTTTGGAAAATTCCATTCGAAATACCGTTATTTTTCTACACAAAGAAACGAATTCGTTAAAAAAAAATCCTATCAAAATCCCGTTATTTTTTCAAACAATCTAAAAATTATCGAATAGAGAGAGTAAAAAATAACGAAATTGTGGGAAGACGCACTCGATTTTATGATACTTAAAACGTATAGAACTTTTATTTTGCGTAAGAAGGGATGAAAATATTATATGTATTGATATTCAATAAATTTAGAGTTTTATGTATAAATAAATTTGGCTGTGTCCGAATATTAATTATCCTTAAAATTAAGATGGAATATTTAATGTTTAATTATTGTTGACTTTAAAAATTGAATTATGTACATAATTTATTTTTTACACTTAGAAGATTTTACTAAAATGAATCGTAATCCAAATTAAAAACAGAAATAACAATTAATTTTAAACTCTTTATTTTAAATATAATTTTAATATGCTGTGTCCGAATTACAAAAACATTCATCATAATGTACGTAAATACAAACATGTATGTATTAAAATACAAACGAAATAAAAAAGAGCTAGAAATATGGTGTAATAACTAAATAACGTTAAAAAAATTGGGTTTTCGTTATGGTTTTAGTTTCTTTTTGTTTACATTTATCGTTTCAGTTTTTCGTTACGTTATAATCATTAAATTTCAGTTTTTTTTGGTTTTTCGTTATGTTTCGGTTACGTTTCACAACACTGCTTTATTGTGATATTTGAAGACTGTCATCATTTAAAAGTAAGTACCGTTTTTTTATTTTTTAGCGTTAAAATATTTATTTAACTATAACTAAATATTTCATAATAATTAGTAAAAATTTATAGTTTATACTTTTATATAAATTTCTTGCTATGAATAAAAGAGTTGACGGGATATATTATACATATACATAATTTTAATTTAATTTCAGGCAATGAGTTCCAAAAAACAGTGGACTAAAATTGAATGCAGCAGTCTTATTGAAATGTATCGGCAACATACTAGCTTATGGGACCCAACAAATACTGATTATAAAAATAAAAAACAAGATTCACTGAAGGAAATTGGCAATTTCTTCGAAATTTCCACCTTTGAAGTTGATAGAAAAATCAAAAATTTAATCAGTCAGTACAAACGCGAAAGAAGGAATTACAAAAGTATGAAAAAGTCTGGTGCCGGTCACTCCTTTGTTGCCAAGTGGTTTGGATATGATGCCATGAGCTTTCTAAATGATAAGAATAAACCGAGGGAAGGTGGTTTAAATCTGCATATGGAAGTAAGTTTTTAATTTTGAGGCACATTTAAAAACAAATATGTATTTTATATTTTTATTTATATAAACGTAAAAGTTTAGTATAATATACTATAATTACTGACAGAATCTTGCCATGGTACCTGTCCAAATTGCGATGTGAAATATTCGCTAAATTCATTTCGTATAAGAAGTGGTCGCGCAGCAGGTTTTCTTGCCTTTCGTTGATTTACCACTCTTCGTGCTCTTGAAAGGCGATAATTAAATATTCGTTCTTCTGATCCACGTACGTGATGGCCTGGAAAAGGTTTAATTATATTTAATGATAGCGGGAATGCGTCGTCTGCCACTAAAACGTACGGTACAGGTTCTGTTCGTCCTGGTAGGGATAATTCTGGAGGTAAATTAAGCTTCAAACGTAGAAGTGCCTTTGCAAACGCGGTACTTTTGAAGACACCTCCATCTGAAATTCGTCCTTGAGAACCAACGTGAATGTATATGAATTTATAATTAGCATCTACTACAGCAAAGAGCATAATGCTAAATGTTCCTTTATAATTAAAGAATTCACTGCCGCTGAACTTTGGATATTGTATAACAACGTGTTTGCCGTCCATGCTCCCAAAACACATAGGAAAATTCCACATAGCGTTGTAGTCACTTGCAATTTTTTCCCATTCCTCTGGATTTGTGGGTGCCTAAAACATATTGCAAATATTAGTTATTTCTATCATTATTTACTATCAAAATATTTATAGATTCATCATATTTTTTAACTTATTTTCAGGACAGTGACATGTCATCAGATGATAATTCTAATAACGGGCCAATTACAACTGACCATGAAAATAGTGAAAATCACTCAGAAACGCCTTCGCCAACTATAGAAGAGACATTTTCTTTGACTCCCGTCCGTTCTTTTGCTATTCCCAAAGCGACAACCAAACAAACAAAACAAAAGCCGGCTGCTACAAATATTCGTCAAGAGGCATTTGAAATGATGAAGTCGGTCTATGATAGCCGAAAAACAAAACAAGACTCATCGCGCGATGAATACGAGGTTTTTGGCGAACTTGTGGGTCGGAAAATACGAAATTTAAAAACACATTATGCAAAAGCTACTGTACAGCATTTAATCAACAATATATTGTACGACGCAGATGTAGGAAAATATGATGTATCTACATATAGCAACCCATTACAATCATCAAGTCCCACGCCATCAGTTGTTTCAATTAACTCGAATGATGAAATTGTTTTTTGTGAGCAACAATTACTGAATAACGACTTAAACACTAGCGCCCGTACAGAAGAAGTGGTCCATCAGATTGTAGAGGAACCTTTGGTGTGGGCTGTAGCTACGTCTTTTGGTCTTAATTCCGAAAATGACTAACAAGGATAGCTTTGATTAATTTTATTTTGATAATAAATAATTAGATATTGTACATTGAAAACCTTTATGTAGTTTACCTACTTTTGCAAAACATAATTGACTGATCCTATTGATAGCAATTAAATTAATAATATATGTATACTTAATTAATTGGTTTTACTTTAATATAATGTTGGAGAACGTCATATATGGCTTCACATACTTCCGGTATGATCCTTGATACGGAAGAAGTTGAAACTTTGAATAAATATTTTAATGATTGAAAACTGTCTCCTGTGGCCAAGTATCTCAAAGTTAATGCCAGATGATCCTTCACTGAAATTGCATCCCGGTAATTTGTATTTTTCTTGGCGATTTTTGGTCCCAGCATATTAATCAACAATTCGAAATCGGTACTTGACATTCTAGTAAAATTTCGGAAGGATGATCTCAATTCTCCGTTTAATCCTAAGTCGTCAGTACTTAAATCACATAGTAATTCTTCTGTGCTGTAATTCACTCTTCGTTTTAATAAAGAACTAACACAATATCTCGGTTTGCGTTTTCTTTGGGTCTCATTAATCAAAAAAAATCCACAATTAATAATAAATGTCTCGTCGTCATCAGACATTTTTGCAAACTTGAACATATATACGGATACACAGAACAAACACTCAAAAAATAGAAAAAACAAATCTTATGGAACAGTTTGTTTTGAAAAAAAAAACTTTTTGTAAAAAAAAAACATGTTTTTGTTCCGTTTTCTGAAAACAGAACTGTTTTAAAAACTGTTCGTTTGGTGGAAACCCGGCATTATTTCTCCGACATTAAAAAAAAACACACGCAAACACAAAATAAAACCTACTATTTCTGTAAGAGGAGGTGCCACGCAAAACCAACTTTATCACATTAATCAAAATGTTGGATAATTAAAAAAAACGCTTTTTGAAAATAGTTTTATCATTATAATAATATTTTTATTTCAGACTACTGCTTCACCTCACCATATATTATAGAGTATATATACGCCATTACGTGGACTAAACGATTTTTTTTCCTCCCGTATTTTTGACATGATGAAGTTAGCCACACAACAATTAACTATGTAGCTTCGCCATTTTGTACACTGTCATGTTTCAAACCACTATAAAACCTCCCGTATTTTCAAATGAAGGTCACAAAAATTAGTCCAAATTTTTCCATAGTAAAAGTAGGTTATGGCGTATATATATACTCTATATGACCTCACTCGAATAAGATTTAGTAGGTTAAATAAATCAAATATTTAATATTTTGTGGGATAACTGATGTCTTTCTTTGGATAAAGTTGGGTTTGCTCAAATTTTACTGGATAAAGCAATACAAAATTATACAGTTCAAACAAATTTAAATAAAAAGAAAATTTGAGAAAGTTGATTTTGGATTGTATTCATTTGTAGATAAAGTTGGTTTTGGTTGGCCGTATACATTTTGACACGATATTTCAAAGGGATAAATCAGGTTTTGTACTACTTTTTAATGGTTTTTTAATAGCTTTGAAGATAAGAATTGATAATCAAGTGATATCTCGATTTTAAAAAAATGTGATAAAGTTGGTTTTTCGTGACACCTCCATTGTAGTTTGAATCATAAACAGTATAAAATATCACTAACACTTACAAAAAATTGTAGGTTTTGGATTTAATAATATGCGTGCGTCACGGAAATAATATGGCTTGTATAAGACATGTGTGTTGGTTCTGATCAACGTATGTATAAGTGCCATTTTCATAGCTCGCTAAGATGTATGATATTTAATATTTAAAGTATGGGTGCATTTGTCTTTGTTTAACGTACATAGTACTTCCATTTCAGTTTTTTTGAATCACTTACACTACACACCTTTTGTGCCTTTTCATTTTAATCTGACGGAAATTGTAATTCGAATTATATCGTATGCAAGTTCGGTGCATTTTATGTTCGTATTTCTCGTATTTATTGCAATTTCTGTAGTACCGGATTTTCCGTTTCTTGTTTTACATGAAATTTTTGACTTACCCTCGCTAAAGATGTTTTCACATCAAAATAATCTTCTATAACTTAATTTGCAGAGTTTGACCAAAGACGCGAGTTATCCTTTACTGTATTTGCCCGGGATATTCTTTGCTCGAGAATTGACTGCCTTGAGGAAATGGTATTTATGCTCCTCACAAAGCTTTGTGAATTTTTTTGTGTTAATAGTTTTAATTGCTCCGAACCACTGTTCCATGTCCCAGTTGCTTTCAAGACGTGATTTAGTGAATTATTATTATTATTATTATTATTATTTTATTTTCTATAAAAATTCATACATGAGTTAAGCTTAAAATTACACATACAATAGTTCAAAATCATGAAAATTTATAATAGGGATAACTTATGGCCAAGACCAGTATCAGTTACCCCTTTAACATTATTAAGCAATGAAACATAACGTTATATTTTAACGTGTCTGGAGAATGATTTGAGAAGCGGTTACTTTAAACTTATTTATGAAAAAAATATTGGGTTATTGGTTTGGGCTTTTTTTTAGTTGTTTAATTTTAATAGGGAAGTGTGAGTAAGTAGTCATACATATACTGGTTAATAAGGTTTCAGATTCCTGAACTAAATATATTCTAAATTTAAATTTCTGTATCTTCCTTTAACAGGAATTTTATCTATATTTAAAATGAAATTTTAAACAAAATGTGGATTTAAAATTTTAAATAAGTTTTATGAGCAAACTCATAATTTTTGTGCTAATTTTACAGTACTAATAAGAACTTATAATTTATTGATTTATACTAATGTTATTTAATTTAATTTAGTAAGGACACCTTTAAGCTGTTATTACTTAATGTGTTCCAGAATAAATTTAATCTATCACAGTGGGTGTTTTTAAGCAGAACAATAATTAAATTTTGATGCTCACTTATTTACTGGAATAATTAGCTAATCAAGTTATACATTTGAAAATGAAAATTTTATAGCGCTTCAGTTTCTTTAAATTAGAATTTTTAAATGTTAAAGATATTTAGAATTTTAAATTTCATAATTTAGAATTAAAATTTTTTCACGAATATTTGAATTTCAGACAAACTTTGGCTTGGCCATTCAATCAAATCAATCAATCAAATTTTACTACTTGTTTCATAAAACGATTTTTCTAATTCCTCAAAATAAGCATTTCTCCATGCTCCCATCTTTTCAATTTTGGAAACAAAATACAGTCGCTTGCTGCCAAAGGTATGGTATAGTTGTTGCACTAGTAAAATTATACTAATATACCAAAATCCCCATACAATTCAATATTAATGACTCCAGCTAAAAAACAGTCTTAAATCGCAGTTTATACCTTAAAACAATAAATAAAGAAACACAGTCTTTTAATTAAAATGTAAACCTCCTTCGTTCGATAATAATCAGTTCAAAAATCCTATTGTGTTTTGAATGATATCACGATTATTTGCTATCTATATTTATGTTGAAAATTGAAATAAATATTTTTTTGTAATCAGATTACCTTTCTTTCTCGAAACATTTTTGACAGCATTTAAACCAACAAAATATTTTTTGTATTAAAACAGCATTTCTTACGAAAATAAAATTTGAAACGAAATTACTTGAATTTCAACTTGATAATAAAAATTCTTCACTATGGAGCGGTATGAAGTACATTATATGTATATAAGACGAGATGTGGACTGAGCAAGTTAAATGAAAAAAATGCAAGTTAAATATATCAATGTTGATTTTCTATACAATATAACATATTGGACTATCTTTAATCTATCCAAATATTATTTTTACTAATTCCTACTATGTAATTGTCTAAGCTAATATTTTTCATAAAATCAATTATAAAATAAAATTAAATGTCATTACAAGCTTGTTGCTGTTAGAGAATTATAAAAATTTGTGTATGAATATATAGTATGTATATGTATGGTATATGAAAAATTTGTTGCTTCTGACCACCTGTGGCTTCTTAACTTGCTTATTTTGTAAATGAAAATAAAGTATATAATTATTATGTATAGAAAGTACAATGTGCAAAAACCTTATATATAATATTACCTGAAAGTAAAATTTTTTGGATCATAAATATCCATTACTCCTTAGTAAAGTTTATATAAATAAATACATAATATACCCGTACATACGTATATCCCATTTTTATTTACATTATGTAATAAATACATATGTACAACACATCCTACTCCTAAAATCGGGATAAAATGTACTAAAAATTCATCTTATGGTACGCATGCGCCTTATTTATATATACAAATATAACACAAATACTACGACAATTTAACTCTAAGTACGAAAAATAAAAATAAAATATGAATCCTGTAAAAGCGTCTAGGGTTTGTTAGAAGCAAAAGGATGTCAAGTTCGATTTTCTTTAGTTAGCATTGAAAATTTCTTCAATTTACATCTCTCCTACAACAGATACTGGTAGAGAATTGATGAAAAATTTGAGAAAACAAACTTTTATCGTGCATACTAAGTGTTTGTTCGGGTTCTAAATAAGTAGAAAATATCCGTTTTAATAAATATAAATTAAAGACTATTATTTAAAATAGTGTTGTGTTATTAAAAAAAAATAAATAGTTTTTGTGTTATTATACAATAAAAAAATCTAAACTGGAAAAGGTGAATTTAAATTTTTTTGGTTGAGTGTAATTTTTTGAGTGAAAAGTTTTTGAATGGATATAATAAGAATCACTCGACGAGAAAAAGGTGGTTGTTTTTTTTTTGTTGAAAATATGAAAGAAAATTCAACAGGCGATTGTTGATTATTTAGATTTTCACAATGGAATATAAAGGAAATGAAAAATAGAATTTCTTTTGTTATAGGAAAAATAAAAAGTACCATTCTACAATGATTCTTGAAAAGCTGTAATATTATTAAATTTAATTAATTTAACAATGTACATTTTTTTTTATTATATTTTACGTAAAAAATCAAATCAAAATGTCCACCCAATTATTTTGCGAATTAATTAAATAAATTCTTGGTTTAATAACCTTAGTATGTAATGTAGTATAAGTGGATGGATATATAGGTTTCTTCTCGAGGCGTCTAAAAAAATAAAAGTTACTTGTATTGCTTTCAACTTTTTTTTTTTCTTAACACAAAAATTTAATTTACAAAACTTTTTTGGATAAACAAAAATCCCGAAAAAGTTTTTTATTTTGATTGAAGCACAAATCAACTGACCAAACCCCATTTCATTATAATTTTGCTACTGGATTGGATGCGAACCAGAAACAAAAGAAGAAAGTTAATATTAACAAATTTACGAATTGAGAAATTATGGCATAGAAAGCTGAATTAATTGCAGGGCATTTTTCGGTTTAATTAAATATTGGAAAGTTCGGGACACCCACTTCCCATAAAAATACGAAGTAACTATTTACGAGTATATTTAGCGTCCTATCCACTCCCTTCATAAAATTTTTTATTAAAAATTCGGCAATTTTGATGAGTTTCTGTGAATTTACAATTGTTTTATTCATTTTTGTTGTTGAAATTTAAAAAAAAAATCAATTGAGCTTTTTAAGGTGTATTCTGAAAATTGGTGTACCTATTTTCTTTTAAAATTCTTCTCCAACAAATGGTGGAACGAACAATAAATAATTCAAAATGTTTTTGAATGAAAAAATTTATTGCCATTTCAATTTAATTTCTGTTCGTTTTTTATTCTAGAGTGATTTATTACTTCGCAGGTTTTCAGTTCTCGATTGAAATTGTTTTGTTGTTATCTGTAGGTACGTTTTTTCTATAGTTGTAATATATTGGCGGACTTAGCATGATTCTGCGACGCATTAATAAAAATAAGGACACTGAGTTATAATTGGAGTAATTTTATTTCTTTAAATATCCCTTTTAGTAAAACCATTTTTATTTCGGTATTTTCTATATTATTTTTGAGTCAATTTTAATGGAAATTTGTTTAAACTAAATATTAATAAACGAAATACACTGAGGTGTTAGAAAAGTACATAGTAACTCGCACTGTAGCCTGGGACAATATGAACTATTTTTCTAAAATACAAGTAAAACGATTTTTATATGCAAAACTCACCATAACCACCTAAGCGATGACTATAATTTCAAACTGTACATATCATTGTTATAGTGTTGAAACAAACTAAATGATTTATGATTAAAGAAAATAATTTAACTCTTCTTATTTATTTTTCTTTTAACATAAATTTAAAAATTTCCGATTACTGTAAGTACGTAATAACTTAGAACATTTGGAATAGAGTCGCAACGCAAATGAAACTTATTATTTTAGAAACATGTCTACCTTGCTTACAAGTTTCTGTGTAATTTTTTTGTGGAATCCTTCGAAAAGTCTAGTAAGCTTAGGTGATTTATCATATCATGGTATCATATCTTTAATATTAACCAAATAATGCTTAACCCATTAACTACTATTTTATTTTAATTTTATATATGTTTTTGATCATTAATACGATTACACCTATCAAAAATTCATTATTTTACAATAAACGCTTTGGCCAAGTTGAAATTTAAATGTTAAATCAGTCAGCCAGTTCGTTAACCATTTCGACTTCCATTAACCTCGTTAACTATTTCGACTTCCATTAACCCATTTCAAACTATTGTACTGATAATAATTGGAAGATAGTTAATTTTTGTAAATATACCCCGCAGTTGTTAGAGCTAATTTCCTTAAATCCGACTAAAATTATAATTAATGCAAATTTCTTGGGTAAACCAATTACAATATACGACGAGTTCCATGTTCTGTCTGTACCCTGAAAAATAACATATACTTTGAAATCGATTTTCTCACAGCTTTCATTCATCGAAGAGAATTATATGGTGTAGGAGTTAAGTATTCGAGATTGAATAATTGCACCAAAAAGAGTGTAAACTTTCGAAAAATTAGTCTTATTAAAAATTTAAACTTTTTTCTTTTTAATGTACATATTTAAAATACATTAAAGTGGGGAAAATCCAATGAAAAATTAATTCATTAGTTTTTTCAGGGTTAATAAGTAGCCAAATTTAAACAAGTGACAAAATTAGAACACGGTTTAGGTGGGCGTTATAAATAAAAATGAAAAATACATAAATAAATTTTAAGATGTATGTAAACGTTAGTTTAATCACCCTTTTTCATCCAATAAAAAAAGGTTTTTGTGCTTAACTTTCGTCATTTCATAAAAATTTAGGAACAATTGATGACAAAGCTTTAAACACACAATTTGAAGATGCTTTTTCCCAAAACTGAAATCAACTAAATTTTAAAACAATTTGAATTGAGAAAATTGTCCCCAAATTTAAATTGGGGATTTCAAAAATTTCAATTTAAAATCAGAAGCATTATCATTTGCATGGTCATGTGTCATGTGAAAATTTACATTTCACGAATTGATAAGAACTTGATGTAACAATTTCATATGTTTAATCACTTTATGTGTGTTACCTAAAACTTTGATTGTTACCACATAAGTACTAAATAGGCAGTTTTGCAAGGCTGCGGTTTTGTTTTTTCCAGTAAAAGTCGACTTTTAATGTTTGACTTTTAATTTTTTCTATTTTGCTTACCCAATTTGTATAGCAATAAAAAATTATTTTCTCCAAACGTCTTAAAAGTAAATTGTTTTAATACTATTATTGGGTATTAAAGCTACTTTTTTTTGTTACAATTATAAAAATGTACGTATTGCTAGGCTGCACTTTTAATTCTAGGCGTAAAAGCACTTTTAACACTGTTTTCAGTATTAAAAGTAATTGAGAGGCCACAACTTGATGAACTACACAAACGAAAAATAATCAAGGCCTCTTTAGCTGCACAAAATATCTCAATAAAATTTTTAATTTTGAAATTTTAAATGGGTGTAATTTGTACATACTTCTAATAATTAGTGTACGCAATGGATTTTCTTCGTTGGAGAGAAAGATAGTATATGTTATTCGGATTAAAAGTTACTTTGTTTGGCAAGCAATCTTTGCATTTAATCGGCTATGCTGCACTTCGCCTCGCATGCAAATATAATTGCTCGTCAAACCGAGTATCACGCTTAATCCTAGTGACACAATGAAATAAAGTAAAATCATGTGAAATATTATAAATAAATAAATAAAAATAAAGTTCTTCAATGCTGCCTTCTAAAAATTCATATACATAATTACCATAACTTTGAAATATGGACAATTTCAAAATTTGTACTTGTGTAAACACTAAATCTTAGGTAAAAAAATTATACTATAAACAAAAAAAAAAACATATTTTTGTAAAAAGTCGTACTGCGAACTCGCATAAAACAAAAAAAAAGAGTACATGAATGAAAACAAATGATTTTTCATAATTCTAACCAAGCGCAAGCAAACGCACGTATGTACTATAATTTAGATAAAATTTGCATTTACTTGTAAGTAAAATTTTTTTATTTATTACTTTTCGTGTCAAAAAATATAATACTTTACTGTGTGGTTGTAAAAAATTGAAAAATTTAATTTCCGCCATATATTTTTTGCCATCATGTACCTTCTCGTAATACCCTGGTTAATTTAAAATTTAACAGTTGACTTAAATTTAGTTTAGTTTTAAACATAGAAATGCAGTGGCCGGCCTACTCAGTTTTATTCAACAAATAAGCTCCAAGTCTCTACTTTTAAATAAATTAAAAACATTATCAATATTCAAATAAGAAATATCTTTTATTAAAAAAGTAAAATGTCATATCATTTTGGGACACCCTTTAGATGAATTATGTAGTGTATACAATTGAAAGCGAACGGAAGATTGATTCAATTCAATTTTCTATCTTGTTGTTTTTGTTGTTTAAAGAATAATATTTCAATGCCAAGTTTTTATGAAATATGGCGAATTTTATGATAAAACATTCACCAAATACAAAAATAAAACGCAAACGGACTATTTTTAAACAAAATCCAAAACGTCAAAACACATTCACCAACTTTTCTAAGTAACCGTTTCGTTTTCGGCTAAGTAACTATAAGATTAAGCCATCGGTTTTGTTTTGTTTTCTTATAAAATATTTAACAAGAATTTTTTTAGAATTTATACGGTATATGTAAGTTTAATACAAAATTTTCTAAAATATACCAAAATTCAGGATAAAATATTCAATAATACAATAATAGGCAGCAAAAAACTTTAAAAATTTTAAAACGACAAAGTACAAATACCAATAAATTGGTATTGGAAATTTCAATTTGCTAGGGGATTTACAACCAAATTATTAAGTTTTTGTCTTTGGAACGCATAATTGTTGAGATATTATGATTTTAATGCACAAAATAAAAACATCATTTGTATCTATTGTGAATTTTGTTTATAAAAATTCAAATTTTACCCGAGATAGCGTACCAAATTTCTGTAACCTATATACGAATGGCAACCTGTAAATCCTTGGAAATGTAAAACAATCATCCTCTTTTCAGATGCATTTTAGTATTAACGTGTGGTATGGTATATGATTGAAAATACTTTAATTGGACCAACGTTTCTGCCAAAGCGATTAAATGCTGAAAATTTCCTCTTTTTAAAAAACTTAGCTTCCTTAATCTTAGAAGAGGTTCTCCGTAATATGAGAAATAATTTCTTATACCAAGAGGTTGAGGGCCGCCCCGGTGGCACAGTGGTTAGCATGCTTGCTTTAAGCTCCGGAGGTCCCGGGTTCGATTCCCGGCGGGTGATGAAAAAATCACGGCTGGTTAATGTTGGATCAATGAATTAATCACTCATTATCCGTTAAAAAATGATTACGAAACTTCAAAAAATGAAGCGGCCAATCCCTCTATGGGATGTAGCGCCAGCGAAAAAAAAAAAAAAAAAAAAGAGGTTGAGGAGCCCGTATATTATGATATCCAAGTCCAACAACGGTTAAATCAACACTATCCTGAGAGATCGATTGAACACAATGAACCTCCAGATTTAACAACATTAGATTTCTATGTTTGTGGATTTTTGAAAGTAGAAGTATATGGCAAGCAGTTAATAGAACGTATCCAAAATGCCTGTGTTAGAAATATAGAAAATCTTCAAAATTTTAACATGGTGGATGCCATTAAAAGACATTTCAACTATTTTTTCATGGGAACTATTTTAGTAAGAGTTTTTATTGTTGTTTTAAAAGATACATGGTGTCAAATATTTAAAAATTTCATGCACGTTTTTTTTTTATTTCTTTTCTTGGGTATAAAAATAAAATTTTGATTATGTGGTTTTTCAATTTTCTGAAACCTCTGTAAAAAACAGTCAACCTTATAAAGCAACCGTTTAAAATTATTCGGTCGCTCTTTAGCTAATCATTAAAATAAATTAGTTTTTTATTAAGTATCACACCATTGACAGACTAGGGATTAGCTAAGCGGATTAGTGATTTTTTTTCAAGATTAGCTATATTAAGCGTATTTCCTTGACAAATTTACAACAACAATTACAAAGGATAAACCCTCGTAAGAATAACATTAACCCAAAAAAATATTGGGTTAAATTAAACCTAATTCTAATTTTTGGTATGATACCTGCCACCAGGTCATATTACATATAAAATTTATATTTTATTTCGAAAAGTTGGCTTTTGCCAATTAAATCAACTTGGCTATTTTCTTGGGAAACAAATAAACAAAAAATAATTCGAATTCAGTTTTGTTCAACAAAATACGCTTATTGTGTCAAGTTGAAAATTAGCTAATCTCGTTTTATTTCAGGATAAGCGACTGATCGAGATTAGTGCACTAATCTTTGAAAATTTTGAAGTTTATCTCGTTGTATTAGGTTTAGTAATGGTATAAGTGGTGCTACAATGCGAAATAATTCTTTCAGCATTCCTGAAAGTGCAAGCGGCGTGATTTTACGATAGAAGTTGTAAAATCAATGACATCCCTAAACAATTTGTGCCGAATAAATTTTGAGGTTATATGTTTATAAAAAGAAAATCTAGTATTTTTTAATGTATAAATCTTAGAAATATTAAATTAAAAAATGAGTCCGGCTGATTTACTAAGTAGCTATATTTTAGCGAATCACCATAATGGTATTTTACTTCTCTGCCTAGGAAACTAATCTCTAGTCTGTCACGCAAATTGATTTGTGGTGGATTAGCTAATCTTAGAAAATCTATTAGAAAAGATCGTATGGGATTATCTTTCGTATTAGTTAGAACAAAAAAAATATTAGGTTCAACAAAGTCTTTGTTAGGTCCAACCGCTCTCAAAGCTACTTGAACTGAAATATTATATTTTTGGAACGCCTTTAAAAAGCAGGTATAATAACTGGTATAGAATAGAGTAATAAAAAACAAATATAATTTATTAAGTGTAAATTATGTAGTGCCAAAATTAATATTTAATTAAAAGTAGTTTAATTTTTGAAGTTGTGTGCGAAGCGATTTTGATTTAAACAAAACACCAACAAAAAAGTTAATAAAGTTCAAATTTATTGGAACAATAAAGTTAAGTTTGTTTTAATAAGTGATTGTTTAATAATAAGTGGCTATAAAAAGTGTTGTAAGCCGAAGTCCTGAGTCGAACAACAATAAAAAATAACATGTTTCATATTTTTTTTTATTGGCTTTTCAAATTAAAAGCGTAAAAATCATAAAACTACAACATGACTCCCAAAAACTGTAGAAGGAAATACGCACCACATTTTTTCTTAATTACCGAAGAATTTGAGACAGCACATCTTATCATGCTTGAAATGCTCGTTTCAAAAGACTTATCCTCATATTTTTCGGTTTCCTCTCTTGTTCATACCATTGGCTCAACTTTTCATGTTTGACAAAGTACTTCTCACTAATTTATAAATAACTTCGATTGTTTTGTATATGAAATTTTAAAACAAGATTCGTTGGAATGGTAATAAACTATTCATGTAAATTATTATATTCGCCTATGGAAATTTCCAAATAGTACCAAAAATTGTTAAAATTTAATATTTGAAACGCCCTACATCGCACAAAGAGAATAAATTAAGAATCTCAGTGTCATTTATTAGTACAATGATAACGCTTTTTAACAAAATATTTAACGTCCGCATGCAGCAACCAGTTTTCTATATTCATGCTCTTAAACATCATCAATATTGAAATGGATGCGATTTTAAGACTCAATATCTCAAAACAATGTATTTTTGTCATATTTCAAATTGATTTTACATAACCTACAATAGAAATGCAGTGCTTTATACTTTTAGAGCGTATACAGGCTTCTTTTGTTTTAATTTTGAATTTTATTTAAACATTTTATTACAATATCTCGAAAGGTGTATCGTCCAAAAAGTTCAATTTGGTACTAAATAATTCAGAAATATGAAACTTTATAGCCTCCATTTATTTTTATGCTTAAGGTACTCATTTAGGCTTCAAAAAATTGTGTTTTTAGTAATAAGTAATGGTTGAGTCAAGTGTTGTTGTAAGTCCTGAGTTAAAACATGTTTCATAATTTTTTTTTAATTGACGTTTGAAATTAAAAGCGTAAAAGTCATAAACCTAAACCATGACTTCCAAAACCTGTAGAAAGAAAGATGCTCCACATTTGTTTTAATTACCGAAGAATTTCAGGTAGCACATTGTAACAATCTTGGTACAGGAGCTATAGGGGTTGGCTTTCCGGAACATGAATAGATCCGTAATGACTCTGAATTAGATTAGTTTCGGAAGGAAAAGATGGGAATGAACTATCAGCCACACTACGCACCTAATATACTGCGCTATACTCACCTCAACTCATTTTTATTTTATGTGTTCATTATTGATTGCGAAACAATATCCGGAAATGTAAAAAACAAAACAAAATACTAAAATTCAATATTGTATTGTCAATAATTTTAGAAAATAATAAATTATACATAGTTAAAAAAATAATGAAAAAGAAGCTAAACCCTGAAAAGCTACCCTTATTTATATTCTTAAAGTTACAAAAAAAAACTCAATAAATGTATAATAAAGAAAATGAACAGAACACAAAAAACTTAATTATTTAAGTTTTTAATTATTTTTAAAATTTATTATTACGTATTTATTAATTTATTTGTTAAAGCGTCGATAATATCGTCCCTCTAGTAATGAAACAGCATATACAAAAATAGTAGTTTTAAAATAATTCGCACTTAAATGTTTATTGAAAAAAATTTTTAAAATAAAATCTTTTATTTCATAGAAAATTAAATTTTCTATAAAATAAAAGATTTTATTTCAAAAAGTTTTTTCAATAAACATTTAAATGCGAATTATTTTAAGACTACCATTTTTCTTATACGCTGTTTCATAACTAGAGGGACGATATATGGTATTATGTTAATTGAACTTACAGCATAACTCGAGAGATACACTGAAAAAAAAGACTACTCATTTTATGCAGTAAATGTATAAATTTATGCAATAAAGCTGCTTCAATATGCGCTAAGCGAAAATTTGCTTAAATTTAGAATAAAGCGATGATGATTTATAATTTTGAGAAATAATGAAATTAAGAACTTAATGTATATTTCAAGCCAACTAGCTTTCTTCTATCAACTGTACAATTCTCGAAATGATAAATCTAAAACTAAAAAATTGTTAACATTTTTTTCAATTTAAAATCGAGTTGTGTTTTGATTTCCTTTGTTTAAGAACGTACTATTCTTAATTGAAGTGTAGTGTACTCTAAAATTGTTAATGCGTTTTATCAATCTTTCTCAGAATAAGTAAGATTTTGCTTTAATTCAAATCATGTTTTCTTGATATTTTTTAGAACTACACATGAAATAAGTATAACTACATTCCTATTGAGGCAAATATTCATAAAACATGAAAAAATTTGAGCGCGTAAGGTTTTATTTGAGAAGGAGATTGGTATCACTTCAAGACTAAAATTCACAGTTTATAAAAAGTTTAGTATTAAGGCTAGCATGTATGAATTTTGCTCAGTCGGTAATTCTTGTTTTGAGAATGAAGTGCACAATTCGTGAATATTATCAATTCCAGCAAATCTCAAATTAAGTAAATAAAATACATATTTCTTTAAATTTGTATAGTAATTTTTATTGATAATTTGAATAAAATTTTATTTTTATATTGTACAATTTCCTTACTTAATTTTCTTTTACAGAGTTTAATTTTAAATATATTATAATTTGGTAACTTTTTTTATAGAAATAACATATTACTGGGTTAATTTTAAATAAATAGTTATGCACACACATATGTACATAATTTCCTGTAAAATGTTTTAATAATTAAATTTCAACTAAAAAAACACGTAATTGAATGAAGGATGATGTCGAGTTTGTCATTGAAGGCTTCCATATTATTTTTTTGTTAGTAGGCTTGTTGACTCTTGAAGTCGGCGGTAAAGCAAATGCAGCATTTTAATGATGGTGATGTTTTGTTATCTGTATTGACACATAATATTAATATTTAAAATATAACGTTTTAATTTAATTTATTTTACCTATGTCGTGGATATTCTTAATATCAAAGCATCCTTCTTTACTTTGATGACTTCAATATATCGTTATGGAGGAGTTGATCTGCTACTTCACGGAATTGTTGTCACTGGCTTACTAATAGGTTACTCTTTTCAGGAAATCCATTTTCAAAGTCTATATACCTTAAATAAACAGGTTATATAAAAATAAATTTTAATTCTGTCAAAAACAATATTCCAAACTTACCAGTCTGAAACCATTTGCCGATTTGTTTAAAAATCGTGATATTTTTACTGGTGTAGGCCCTATGGAGCTTAATACGTGCGTCGTGCAGCCTACTGAAAAAGGTTAATTACCACTCGAATTTGAGCCAGCTTTTGTCAGCTAAAAGGTTCTCGTTTAAAGTTATCACATCATGGCTTCCACTGCTTTCATCTGCTAATGAAATGCACATTCATTTATGTATACACAACGGTTTATCAAAACTAAGAGCTAATTAGTAGTTTCTCCTGAAGATTTTAAGCTGCTTCGATGTTTTCGGCTGGTAAATATTCCTCTATTCCTTAGACGACTGGAAAAATTCCTGTATTTATTTATAAGCATCCAGACGTATATTTCTATGCCTTAGAAGGTAGCTTAAATAAATATTCCTAAGATAAATAAAATAAAACTGAAAATGAATAATTTTAATAATAACATTATTGTTACTGCGATATAGGATCCCTAACTTCATACGAGGAAAATGGTTTTGCATATCCTTCACACTTTATTAAAAAAATTTAAGAATGAAAAATATGTAAAAATAAGGATTTGCCGTTAATCATCCTTCGCTTGAATTTTGCTTTTGAAGACCTATTGAATCAGACAACTTAGACTTTCTTCTGATATGAAAGTCACTGTAATGTTTTTAATATTTTTTTTAAAGTCGACAATCTCCATACAGGTGTCTTTTGACATGAATTCCTGAATTATTGCATCGATAAGATATTCTCGTGCTTCATCAGTAAGTTTCGGTGGGCCTTGGCTGTTAAATAAAGATAATATATTTTTCCCATTCGATGTTTCTAGAAACGTTGAAAAAACCTAAATATTACTATTTGTGCAGCAAAAAAAAATTATATTAATGATAATGAAATTTTTGGAGAAGTAGTTCAACATAAAAAAATTATGCCGCACTACAAACTTCTTTAATTAATAAAACAACCTATTTGCACTTTTCATAAACAACCACTTTAAATAAATAAAATCTATACTTTTCACTTTCCACAATCCGTAAACTTTATTTTCGGAAATTAAATTTATGCATCAGTCGTACGCACGTCTGCACTGTTTCAATTTTGAACACAAACTGAGGATAAAACATCTGCTAAAAAGGAATATGGGATATCTGCATTTTAAACTATAATGCGCTATTTTCCTGAATAGTATTCTCAAAATTGTGGCAGAAATTATACTCAAATCATAAATATCATTCTTCAATTATGAAAATTAAATAAAAGTGTTGACGAATCGTAGATTTATTCAGATTTTGAAATTGATGTACAGGAATTCAGAATTAACTTGCATATTTACAAATTTTATTTCGGTTTAACAATGCTTCAATGTAAACTAATATTCACAAATTGGGTATTATTGCAATTCACAATTAATTTTGATGTTGTACAATATTTTTCTTAACACCAAAACTAACTGTGAATTACAATAAACGCGTAATTGTGTGTATTTTAGTTGAAGCATTTGTATTTCAGCCTATAAATCGAGAATTTACATTATGCAATTGTTGTTGCACTTTAATGCATTGAAGTGGTAATTTCAAATCACCGGATAAAATCTCAATAATTGTTTTAAGTGTATTTATTTTATTAGAAACGATCTTATTAGGAGTATAGGGCCTTGTAAGGGACAACTTTTACAATATGTTTTACGTATTATATGAACGTTGAAGTTCCAACCTAACAAATGACTTTACAGAGAATAGTGGGGTCTGTATTATTCAGAACGTATACGGATTAATCATTTCCAGCCCACTCGGTTATTTCAAATTATTTTCACAGTAACTCGCAAGTGCTCAATTTCAAGGATGGCAATAAACCAACAAAAATTTCTGAGCATCATAAACAATAGTTTGTTTTTGGAACAAAATATAATTAATTGGCAACATTTAATTATGAACCATGAATTGTTAGAACTGTTGGAAGAGAACACAATCAATATCTTTGGGAATTGAAGAAAAGATTTGATTTGGTTGATTGGAGTCAACCAGTAGAAACAGAATTTATGAGTTATCAACCAATTTAATCAGTCGCAATTTTTATTTTATTTTATTACTAAAATATTATTTATGTTGCCCATTTTTTATTTTTGATGTTAATGCTTATCGCCACAAAATATTTCTTGGTTGTTTATTTAAATTAGGCCATTTATTAGTTTGCCTAAGGAACTGCCTTTAACTTATAAGAGAATGTTTAAATCATCCGAACTAATGGAAAATCAATATGATTGAACAAACACTTATTGACATCCCATTTTTAGCATTTTTATATTATCTGCTCAAAAACCAAGCTTAGATTTATTTAATTTGAGAATAGATGCTTCAAAACTAATCTTTGTTAGTGATAATGCTTCAAGAAAATCAATTTTCTTAATTTAAATGCAATATATTTAGTAAAATTGAGAATAAATATTGCACAATTGCTTGTATTTTGTAAAAATATGAATTGAAATATATCATACAATTCATAAATCAAAATTAATAATCCCCCCAAAGTGCATAGATGATTTGGTTTAAGTATTTTCAAATTATATCAAAGAGAGCAAATAAGTGTCAAATTATAAAATCATATTTATGTACAAATTTATCCATTTCGTCTAAATTTATGCAATTAATTCTAAAAATCGCGCATTATTTTCTTAAATTTTCATCAATCTCGAATTGAGAATATACTTTTCATAATAGTAGAATACGATTTCTCTCAGTGTATAAAGTTGATTGATGTGCTGTGCTTGACGCGTTGTATGCTGCGCTGCATGATATTTTTAATATTGAATGGAGTAAATTAAAACAAAGTTGGTACTTGTGTAATTGTGAATGTGTTCAATTACGTTATTTTGTTTGTCTCAAAATAAAAAAAAATCGTTAGATGTTTGGTTCTCGTTTTTATCAATGAACCAAAATAAATCAGTTAATAAACCATAAGGGTATAACTTGTCTAACAAGTAACAACTCATTCACATTAAACAAAAGCATTCGTTTTTCGAATTTATTTGTTTTACACTTTTAGGCACTAATTATTTGTTAGAAATTATTTTATTAGTTATACTCTAACTCAATTAAGTTGTGATATAACTTATTGTTTATTTATAATATTTATAATCAAACTGTAATAATATTATGAATTTTTTTTTGATTATTCACATATTTTTTCGTTTATTTCCTGTTTTTAATATTTACTTCACATAATTCATAATTCGTGTTATTTATTTATTCATTTCAATGTACAATAAATATTTTAACGTTATTTTCACATAGATATCGTCACAAAATATGATACGTCATGGCCAAAAAAAATATTTTTTTTCATATATACATAGACTACAGTTTTCCATATGGGCCTACTTTTGTTTTATATCACGTTACCAAACATAATTTTTTTTTCATAAACGTTCTATATTTTATTATTAACTACATACATTTTTAAATTTTTAAAAAAACTTGTTAAATATTTCACAAAATTTTGCGTATTGAAATTTAATATAAATATAATTTATAACTAATGATCATAAATTATAATGATGTTGCAACCAACTATTATTTTAAGAATTTGCGTTTGTTTTTTCTATTATAAACGTTTTTTTTTAAACCATTTGTAACAACAATGGTTTCCGATTTACCATTCAACGGTACGAACTACGATTTTTTTAAAAAAAATTTCCTTGTTTTTTTCTCGTTTTTTTCCTCTTGAGATCTGACCACTTTCAAATATATTTTTTTACTCCTTTTTGTTTTGAGATCATCAACCTCCCATCAACAATAATTAATTTTTGGAAAGACGCTAGATCACGATGCAATTTATCGATCTGTACAGTATAACCGATGAAACGCAATGAAAATTAAATTATCGATAATGATACTATCTGATTATAATACTACCTAATACTGTTATACAAAATTTAAAAATGTATCAAAACAAACTTGGAACGACTACAAGCCATATAGAGCCATAATCATTATGATGTATTTTTTAGAAGCTTTTTTAGTGGTATAACTTTTCATTGATTTACATAGAAATCCATAGTAAAAATGATGTTTTTTAGCTTTAAGTTTTTCAATGAAATAAGCAAATATATTATAAAACGTTTACATAAAAGTTTTCTACATATCTTTAACAACAATATACAAGAAGGCTACATAGGTATTAAATAAATATTAACCGCAGATATATTAAAATTAAATTATTTCTAAAATATATTTTTCAAACTTTCATTTTGAAAAATACATCAAAGTTGGCTCTGACGAATTAAAATAATACTTGTTAATTTTATTTTTAGTTTTACTAGTGTACGTTAGATGTGTAAGATTTCTACAGAAAAATACGAAAAAAAATTATTTAATCACAAAATTTTGACCCGTTCTTAATATTTTGTGAATTTGTTGTGCTTTTCCTACAATTTTTGAACTTGGAATTTTCCCAGGTAGCAATTTTTGGTACGATTTTACAAAATTGTTACTACCATCACTGCCATCTATGTAATATATATTTACTTAATGCACACGATTTGTAGTAAGCTTTTCTTTTTTAATTTGACCAGAATGCGGTTGTTATGAACGTTTTTTATATTTTGGTTTAAATCAATTATTACAAGAAAATCAAAACGATTTATTTAAACGATATTCATATATGTTGAAATTCAAACATTTATGAAAATATTTCAGAAATCATAATTAAGAATTTGTCACGTTTTCATTTACAAATTTGTCTTAGGAAAAAAGTGATTTTCCATATGTTTTGTGTGTTTTACTATCAAAAGTTTGATTTTTTTCTCGTTTCTAATTCTCTTATAAAATCTTTGTTTTTTACATTATTGCTTGTATAATCAAGATTGCTTTGCTCATACAGAATGTAGCAAAACGATTAAACTATTCAGATTATTTACCTATTGAACTGCCGATATTTTTCAAAAATACGTCAATGAGGAATCTAGGTATTTGCATTAATCATGGATGGCATTTTCCAGCTAAAGAATAGCTAAACTTACCAAAGGTCAAATGTAATTCGCAACTTTTACTTATTACTAAAAACACTATTTTTTGGTAGCCTAAATGCAGATAGATTGAGATTGAATGACATAATATGGGCAATATCAACGAATCACTCATATCCTAATAATTCCGGTTTTCGATGCCAGCTAAAAGTCAGGATTAGTTACATTTATAATATACGGAACTATTTGATGGGTTGGGCTTGATATCTCCAAAAACGAAATCCCCAAGCACATAATCCCCAAATCATAAGCCCCACATTAAAAACTTCCAAATTCAAAATCCCTAAGCAATAAATCCCCAAACACAAAATCCACAAAATTTGGGGAAATTTTGGGAATTTTTAAGAACCTATATATTATCAAAATAATTTTAGCATTTATTTATATTTATTAAAAATTTTAAAAAAACAGGTATAATTAATATACACAAACGTTTATTAGACACAATAACATAAGTAAAAGTTAGTCAACATTTAAAAAGAAAATTAAAACAAACATATTTAGTATTAATTATTACACAATGTAATGCTAAATGCAATAGATTTCAAATAATCCACTTTGCCAGTTTTTTTTAGCGGTTGTTGACCACGTTTCTTATTTTGGTTTTTATACCGGCCCAGACAGGTATTCGTAGGAGTTATAGTTTCACCAGATTGGATTTTTTGCAAATTAGTCTGAACAACAATCATTTCATGTGAAAGTTCTTTAATGATGTCAAATTAGCCAACATTTTTTTTCCAACTACAACTTTAAGGCTACGATGCCAAGCTTCTATAGAATTTTGTGTGCGAGGAAAGTTTTCTTCAATAGAATCTACGACGTACCAAAACTTCGACTTATATTTAGGACAATTTTTTGGACTTCTACCACAAATATGTATAGTTTTGTTTAAACCATACGCTTAATTTTTTTAAATCTTTGCATCCGCAGTTAGTGATTAACTCATTATAATAAATTAAAATATGTTCTGTAGGAACGAAAGCTAAGCTTTTAAGCATTCGGACATGAATGTTAAACTGTTCACAATTTCCCATATTTTTGGGCCAGGCCTTCCTTCTGCACACGCCTCCAAATACTCTGTCCGAAATGGAACAAGCATCCTTTGTTATATGCGTCCGGAAAATATTGTTTGGCGGCAGTCGAAATGGTTTACTCAAAACCACTGATAACCCTACTGGGATTGACATTTATATTCCCTTCGAGCGCCAATTAGAAAAGTTGATAAAAAAATTCATTGTACGCTTCCATTTTTTTTTTTGCTCATCAGGCAAAAAATCAATACGCCCTTAAATAGTAAATAGCCCAGCAATAAGGTCTTGAATAGCACATAGTTGTCGGAAAATGGTTGAAACAACATAAAATGTTCCATCCATTACCCAGCACTTGTAGGTCGCCTTCTAAATATTTTAAAATTTCCGGAATAATTATGTCTAACATACTTTGCAGCTCATTTATCGCCTCGTTGGATTTCCTTATTCGTGAAATTTTCATCTTTTGGACTCGTTTTGAAAGAATATACACGCGACAATCTGGTTGGCAGTCAACAATGGATTTGCGGATGATTTGTGATGGTTTAAGCTCAGATGTGCTTACAGTTACATCTACTAGATTTCTTTTAATAAACAAATTGAAGTTGAAGTTGTTTTGGGAATCGCATTTTTGGAACTTTAAAATTTTTCATATAAAATCTATTATATCTATCTTATTCTATTTTTTTCATATAAAATCTATCTATTACGATAATGGTAAAATTTGCCCGAATCTAGGAAGTCCGGTATTCCAGATCCCAATGTTGCAATCATTCTTGTACTACCAGCAAAATCGAATTTTCCTAGAAAAGTATATACATAATTTGTATAAATATTATATGTAACATAAAAACAAATCAAAAAATAAAAAATCAATTCTAATCATAAAATGATATGAACATTTTTCTTCGAATTTGTTATGTATATGTAAATTTTTAAAAGAATATTAAAAAATTCTTTTAGTTTCACATCATTCACAGCAACAATAACAAAAAAATTTCAATCAATTTTTCCAGTAAAAATTTTTTCTTCTTATCAGAAACAACACAATAAATAAACTAAAGAATTTTTTTTTTATTTCTGAAGGGTGAAACTTTTTGTTTTTTTACAAAAAAAAGTTTATTAATTTTTAAAGCATAATAAAACTTCAAAAATATGCTTAAATTTGACAAAAAATCGAAGTGAATAAAGCACAAAACTCAATAATTTTTAATTTTAAAATTTTAATTAGCTTTTTGGAGACAAAAACTAATTTAAAACGGAATTAAAACAACATAATTTGTCATTTTCTCTTAATTATTTTCTAATATTTCGATTTGTAAGTCATAATCATAGGTAGCTAAGCTGTTACTAAATCTAGTTTAATTTAAATTGTAATAATTCATAAAAAATTACTTAACTTAAATTTAAGTTATGTTATTTTGCATTATTACCATTTTTTGATGAAAACATTTTTCGGCTTTTTTATAGACAATATATTAATTGTAATGACATACTTAGTATTTACTTACTAGTTACTAGTATACTTCCTCCCATATTACGACAAGACCCTTTTTGAACCAAAATGTAACGAGCGGCTAAGCAATCGTATAGAAAACTTATTCTGTTGAAACTACCTGTGCACAACACATGCGGCTAATCAGTCATGGCGTGGGCGGGTTCTATACAGACTTCAACAAAATTTAATTAGTTGTGTTATAAAAAAAAATTATTTCGTCGTCTAGAATTCTCAAACCTTCACTCACTATAAAGCTCAAATTTGAAAATCATGCCAATTTATACACTTGCACACACAAAGTTGTGAGCGAAAATTCCATCATATACAAAATGTACATCAATTAACAAGAAAATTTTTGCTAAAATAGCAAGCCTGTTAAATCAGTCTATTTTGAGTCACGTGTACGAAATAAACCAATCAAAATAACATTAGACTGATAATTTCCCTAGGGAAGTTATCAGTGTAATGTTATTTTGATTGGTTTATGTTGTACACGTGACTCGAAATTGACCGATTTAATAGGCTTGCTAATTTAGAAAAACATACTCTGGCTACTAGATGAAAAGAATTTATAGTTTTATTTTACAATAAATACTGTTTTAAAATGACACTTTCATAGAACAATTTACAATCTAGCAGCCTTACTACTAGAATAAAATAAAATTGCAAAAAATTTTCTCGTCGAATACCCCTCGAGCATTGATAAATACCTCATAATTTTATTATATTTTCCTCAAGCACGTTGCTCCTAGGTAACAGCCCTCAGCCTACGGCTTCGGGCTGTTACCAAGCAACGTGCTTTCGAAAAATATAATAAAATTATTTCGGGAAATTATCAATGCTCTTGGGATATTACTGCTGAAAATAACTTTTTAAAAATTAGCAAGACTATTTCAAAATCGAAAATTAATATAAAAGGATTGTAATTTAAGAAAGGATAATAAAATAAAGAATAATAAAAAAATGTATATACAGTGACTCACAGCTTATTTGATCCAGCTGCATTTCCTTAACAAAATTGTAAATATCTCGTGGTCTTATTTTGATTGAAAAAAACTGAATGTCATATGCAATTTAACTTTCATAGAAGGAAATATGAATAAAGAAATGTACAAGTAAATCTTATAAAAAAATTTAATCGAAAGTGCCACTAAATTGGGCATCAACGAGAATTTTCGGTTCTATCATGACAATAACCCCAAACATAAGTCGGGGATTGTGCAGATTTGGCTCATTTGGAATTGCCCACATATCATAGAACCCCCAGCACAATCGCTGGATTTGAAGGCCATTGAAAATGTAAGGGCTGTGCTTAAACGACAAATTAAAACCCCCAGATTTCAACTGTTACAGATTTGAAAAATGCTTTAAGGGAAGAGTGGCAGAAGATAACTCCGGAGTACACGCACAAGCTGGTCAGTTCAATGTCAAATAGGCTTAACAATGTCTTAAAAGAAAACAGAAAGGCTATCCTACCAGGGGTGAGATGTTGGAACCATCACGTTCTACGCTTCGATGCATTCTCGGGCTCCGGGAATTCCAGTCAAAAACATTTCAGTCAAAAAACAAAAGGCATTTCAGTCATAAAATTTCCCATACAAATATTATGACTAAAACTCCTTTTAAAAAGGAACTTTAGTCCAAAAAAAAAGGTATTCCGGTCAGAAAACAGTTTGACTGAAATGAACTTTGTGTTTTTGGATTGAACGACCTTCTTCAAAAGAATTTTAGTCACAAATTTTTGGACTGGAATACCTTTTGTTTGGTTAGTTTTTTTGACTGAAATGCCTTCGTAGTCCTATATGTTAGCTCCGGCGCTCCAGTCAAAAGCATTTCAGTCAAAAACGGAAAGGAGTTTCATCAAAAATTAAAAGGCAACTCAGTCAAAATAATTTTAGACTGAAATGCCTTTTCAGAAGGAAGTTCAATCAAAAAACTAAAAAGGCATTCAAGTCAAACTTTTTTGACTGAAATTCCTTTTGCATTTTTGACTGAAATACCTTTTGAAAAGGTAATTCAGTCAAACAATTAAAAAGGAATTCCAGGCAAAATTGTTCTTGGGAAATTCAGTCAAAAACAATTCAGTCAAAAAACAAAAGGCATTTCAGTCATAAAATTTCCCATACAAATATTATGACTAAAACACCTTTCAAAAAGGAACTTTAGTCCAAAAAAAAGGTATTTCGGTCAGAAAATAGTTTGACTGAAATACCCTTTGTGTTTTTGGACTGAACGACCTTCTTGAAAAGTATTTTAGTCACAAATTTTTGGACTGGAATACCTTTTGTCTGGTTAGTTTTTTTGACTGAAATGCCTTCGTAGTCCTATATATTGGCTTTGGCGCCCCAGTCAAAAGCATTTCAGTCAAAAACAGAAAGGGGTTTCAGTCAAAAATTAAAAGGCAACTCAGTCAAAATAGAAGACATTTATGCCTTTTCAGAAGGAAGTTCAATCAAAAAACCAAAAAGGCATTCAAGTCAAAACATTTTTTATTGGAATTTCTTTTGATTTAGTGACTGATCGTTCGATGTTGAAAGGCCGAATGGGTCCGAAGGCCGAATGCCGAAAGGCCGAATGCCGAAAGGCCGAATGTCGAATGGCCGAATGTGTCGAAAAGCCGAATGTTGAAAAGCCGAATGAGTCGAAAGGTCGAATGTGTCGAAACCGAAAGGCCGAATATGTCAAATGCCGAATGTCAAAAGGCCGAATTTTCATAAAATTTTCCTTCACTTAATTAATTGAAATGAATATTTAAAACCATTGAATTTATTTCTTGATGTAGAATAATTTAAATATGTAAATTGAAAATACGTGCTAATAAGTCCTGTGCATGTAGCATAATTAATGTGATCAAATTTTGTCGAAAAAACAAATTTATTTATTTATTTATTTTATTATAAGTACATAATTAATTAATGGGATCACTACATTTGCCTGGAAAAAAATCCAGAAATTTTAAAATCCAGAATAGTTGAAAAGAAAAAATCCAGAAAAAAAATTCCGAAAAAATCTAGAAATTACGGTGAAAAGCAATCCAGAAAAAATATTTTCGTTAATCGGGGAACCTCCTCCAGTGGCTCTATTCTGGTAATTCCTGGGGAATAGATATTTTAAATTGTGTTGCAGTATTATTCCCTTTTCCCCAAAGTGTATTCTGGTGTCAGGGGAAAAAATTGATTGGGAAAAAATTATTCCCAATTACAGCAGTTTTGACGTTTGTTCTTCCATACCTGTTTTATGAAAGAATTGATGGGGAATAAATTTTTTAACGAAAATATTTGTTGATATTAATCAATAATCTTATTAATATTGCTTGTAAGGGTCCTTCGCGGATCTTTAGTTATTTAATTGTGATTCCATAGAGAACACGTACAACTAAATTTATTTCCCCTGTATATTTATTTCCCAATTGCTCGAATGCACTTTTGGAAATGGCGAATAAAAAGTTGGAAAAATTTATCTGGGGAATAACTGCTGTAAAACAAGATATTCCATATTCACCGCGAATTACCAGAATAGGGCCACAGATATTAATTTTTTTTTGCTTTAAAAATTCATTTAGTATCTGAAGAATTTATTTCCAAAATTTCAAGCCCAACAGAAAGTCCTAAAGGTCCCTAGGAAGTCACCGAAGTGATGCGAAGTAATGCGTTCTCTTCAAGAACGAAAACTTTAATCGAGTTTTTCTTGAAACGTGTTTTTTTGCGCGCCGTGGAATGTAACTCAAAAAGTAATGGTCCAATCAACTTGAAATTTTGTACACATATTCTTTAGCTTATCGGCCTTTGCAAAAATCTAAAATTTCGTATAAGTTGTTTAAATAAATATTGGTTTTAACGAATTGTTTAAAAAAAAACGTGTTTTTTTTTTTACTTTTTGTCCTCAAATTTTCAATTTTATTTTTATTTTTTACTACATTTAGGTTCATGCAAAGCGGAATGAATTATTTTAATGAAAAAAATTTGTTTCGTTGATTTTAGTTAACTACAAGGACCAGGGCGTTCCACGGCGCAAACTCTAGTAGCCAAGTTCGAGCACCTCTAGCGCCGCCATTTTGTTTTTTTTTTCACTCATAAATAAAAATTTGTGTATTCATTTGAACGTTAATATTATTATGCAATTCGTTTCATTGCAATAAATGCTCTCAATTTTTTGTAAAAAATTATTGAAAAACCAGTTGTTTGGAGGAGGTGCCCCCCCTTAAAATAAATGAAAAAAAAATCAATTTTATTGCCATTTTTAGGAGATCGGGATATTTGGCTGCAAGACGAAATCTTGTTTTGCCGTTCAATCTTGTATTTTGAATTCTTACCGTGTATAATTCTTACCGTATAAATTGTTTTTCGAAATAATTATTTTGATTATTTTATAGTGAAATTAGGAATATTTAGTGAACTGGTTTTTCTGGGATTGATATAAAATATTGCATTTTAAAATCTTGCAATTACAAAATCTTGCTTAACAAAATAGAGCAATTATTTTTTTTAGTAGGTGTCATTATTAGATTTTATATAATCCGCTGCTAAGTGCGGCACGCAGTGCGACATATTTGCTGATTCCGGCTCCTACGTCCCCCGACGTATTTTGTAAAACAAGATTTTGGAGAAAAGATTTTAGAAACAGTCTTTTGTAAACAGGGCCCCTATTTGTGAATCCATTTCGTTTGGTCATTCGAAACGAATGATGTATTCGTTTCGAATAAGAATTGGTATTTTTGAATTCGATCGGAAATAAAAACCTTCTGTATCAAATAATGAAAAGGGAAATTCTGTTTTTTTGGGTAAACCTATACGAAAAATACAAACCTTGAGTGCGAGTTCGCGACAATATTCTGCTGAAAAATTTTCAGCAGGCAACCAATCAATGTAGTCTATTTCGTAAACAAATTTCCCCTTCCGAATAAATTTTTTTTAAATCGCATGCAATCCCCCTGAAAATTTTCCCGCAGAATATTGTCGCGAACTCGGACTGACCAATTTTGAAGTTTGATTGTTTTGTCAATAGTCTCGCAGTTTGAAAATTTTTAATTTGTGTTGTGGTTGTGGATATGTCTTCTGTTAAATAATTATTAAAAATAATTCTGTTAAATAATTATTAGAATTATTTATTATTTGTTTCTTCTATGGGGAGTTTAAATTGATTATGATAAATTGCTTCATACAGTCGTGTTTTGGTGTACATAAATACAAATTTTTTATTTTATTAAACAGAAAAAATAGTTTTATTTCGATTGTGTGTATTATTTTTCATTGGTGCATAAAATTTCAAAATACATAATATTTTTGTACGTACATATGTGTCTATTTATTATTTGCTGAAATTTTCATGTTCCGTCGGTGGTTACGATATTTCTTCCACTATAATTTTTATAAAAAAATTGTATTTCTTGTAAAATTATTTATTTAGTGGTTACATTTGTAATTAAAAATTCCCGTCCTAAAATGGCATCTTAATTATTAAATTACTGCTGTGCGTAAAGAATTATTCTCCATTTGTATATGGATTCGTCAACAATTCTTTCAACGAACAGAAATCCGTTCATGAACGTACAAATGTTTGTCGAAAACGGATTGCTCGATAAGGGAAATTTTCGTTCGTTTGACGTTTGAACGTTTTCGTTTCATAGTTATTCGTTTTCAATGATTTATTATACGTTTTCGAATTCACAAATACCAATCGTTCGAAAACGCCATTCGTTTATTCGAATTCGGATTCACAAATAGGGGCCCAATCTTTTGAAAAACAGTGATACGTGGCCAACCCCATTTTTAGACTATTATTAGGAGCGATATGAGCAATACGGTTATTTTGATCTGTATCTAAAAGGTTGACGAAGCAATTTCTATTATCATAAATATTAAGAACTTTACGGAAAACTCAAATTTGATAGACATTTTATAAATTTTAATTATAATTTGGTCCGCACTTTGATAATTATGTTTCTGGATTTTAGTATTCTGGATTTTTGTTTTTCTGAGTTTTTTGTTTCTGGATTTTTTTTCTGGATTTTCAGTTTCCGTATTTTTTTTCTAGATAAGGTAGCCAACCCTTAATTAATTTTTAATTATATGATAAAAAACTCAAGAAGATTTTAATATTTAAGGTGATTTACTATTAAACAATTTTATACACAAATTTTGATAAAAATATAAATTTTGGTTTTCATAAAAATATACATTTTGAAAATTTTCGTTCATAAAAAGATGAAATATTAAAATCAATTTCGATACAAACAACCTTTTAACATTCAGCCTTTCGACACAATCGACCTTTCGACATTCGGCCTTTCGACCTATTCGGTTTTTCGACACATTCGGCCTTTCGACACATTCGGCCTTTTGACATATTTGGTCTTTCGACCCTATTCCGACTAATTTAACTTATAATTGTATAGGCCAACGGCTTCGTTAACTCTCACGGGTACGTGGGAGGTCGCTGCGCTTTTCCCCGATTATCGCTCCGAGGGGCTTTAGATTTGAACTTCGGGAGACGTAGGTGCCGGGATCAGCAAACATGTCGCACTGCGTGCCGCACTTAGGAGCGGATTATATAGAATCTATTAATGACACCTACTAAAAAGAAAAATAATTGCACTATTTTGTTAAGCAAGATTTTGTAGTTGCAAATAAATACGTGGAATTGACCATGGATCCACGATCAATTGTCCAAACGATCAATTGTCCACACGATCAATTGATCCACGATCAATAGTTGATACGATCAATTGTCCATACGATCAATTGTATCCACGATCAATAATTCATACGATCAATTGTATCCACGATCAATTGTTTCTACGATCAATTGTATCTACGATCAACTATTCACGCTCAATTGTAACATGATCAATTGTTTTTTTATTTAATTAGTGGCTAATTATAGACCAATATTATGTTCTTTTATTAAATTTTATTTAATAAAAAGTTTATAAAAATTTGCCGAATTTTCGTTTTTTTAAAACATTTTCAAGGCAGAAAAATCACTAAAAAATATAATATACGTTATACACCAGAAAAAACCATAAATGCACTAACAAAATTATTTTATATACAATTTTTTTCATACAAACCTAAACTTCTCGTCACAACAAAAGTTTGTTATTGACCTAGGTAAGGAAAACAATTTATTTGAAAAAATTCATTGACCAAGACTACTTAATTCATTATTTTTCTGAACAGCTGATTTTTTATACAAGAAAACTTTGTTCATTTCGCGAAAATTTTGATTATATGTTTATAATTTGTTTGCAATCGGTTAATGTCAACTTTATAATTTACAGGATTTTTTGATTTCCAAATTTGGCAAGCTTCTTTAAACAATCTTTTCTTCTTTTTTTGTTCATATTCCAAAGTATCTTATTTAAGAGAACTTCTTAAGAGAACAACAGTATTCTGCAAGCAGCATGGCAGAGTACTCCTCCTACTTGTAATCAAACGGAAAGTTACATCAACTACCCAGTAGAAGTGAGAGATCTGGTTAGAGAAAAGCGGAAAGCTCGAAAAATCTGGCAGAGGAATCGAGCACCACAAAGCAAATCACGACTTAATTATTTAAGCAACAAATTAAAAATGCTTATCAAAGAAGTCAAGAACAAATCTTTTAATGAATACCTGGCTGGCCTTTCTGGCAACAAAGACACTAATTACTCCCTTTGGAAAGCAACTAAAGGTCTTAAAAGGCCTAAAGTACAAATAGCTCCTATCAAGAATGACGATGGAACTTGGGCTAGAAGTGCCAAAGAAAAAGCTGCATTGTTTGCAGACTATCTTGAAAACACATTTCAACCCCTCCCAAGGCAAACAGCTGAAGAAAATATAATTTCAGTAAATAAAGTGGATAACCTAAACATAAAACCTGTAACACTACAAGAGCTAAAAGATGAAATTAAAAACAACTTAAGTTCAAAAAAATCCCCTGGTTATGATTTAATCACTGGACTTATAGTTAAAACTCTCCCAGAAAAAGGAGTACGAAAATTACTGCAAGTAATCAATGCAGCCTTCAGATTAAAATACGTTCCATACCAGTGGAAAGTGGCAGAGGTGATAATGATTATAAAACCTAACAAGCCGCCAAACAAGAAAACATCGTACAGGCCGATTTCCCTACTTCCTATAATTTCAAAATTATTTGAAAAGTTACTACTCAAGAGATTAAAATCAGTAATAGAAGACAGAAAACTCATTCCTCCTCACCAATTTGGATTTATAGAGAGACACTCTACCATAGATCAAGTGCATAGAATCACAGATCTAATTGAAGATGCTCTGGAAAATAAAAAAATATGCTCAAGTGTATTCTTGGACGTATCTCAAGCCTTTGACAAAGTATGGCACCGAGGCCTGGAATATAAACTACACAGAGATCTGCCGAAGCAGTTTTACCTGATTTTAAAGTCATATCTAGCTGATCGACGCTTTCGTGTGAAACATGAAGAGGAATACTCCGAATTAAAGAAAATATCGGCGGGAGTTCCACAAGGGAGTGTTCTGGGGCCGATACTCTATATACTTTATACGCGAGACGTGCCAAGCACAAAAGGAACAAATATTGCAACATTTGCGGATGATACTGCAATCTTGGCAACTGGAAACAACATAGAGGAGTCAACCAGCAAATTACAAAACGCTGCTAATTCATTGAGTAATTGGACGAAGAAATGGCGCCTTCAACTCAACGAAACTAAATCTGTACATATAAACTTTACCAACAAAAATGTTAATTGGTTACCTGTTCGACTGAATTCACAACTTATTCCACATGCAAACACGGCAAAATATTTAGGAATGACCCTTGATGCTAAACTCAAGTGGAAAGAGCATGTTAAAAAGAAAAAAGAAGAGTTAAACATCAAATATAGAAAAATGTATTGGCTCATAGGAAGGAACTCTGAGCTAACATTACATAATAAACTGCTATTATATCGGCAGATATTGAAACCTGTATGGACGTATGGTATACAGCTATGGGGCTATACCAAGAAAACTAACGTAAAAGTAATTCAAACTTTTCAAAATAAAGTCTTGCGTAGTATGGTCAACGCACCATGGTATATAAGGAATGATAACCTTCATAAGGATCTAAAGATGGAGTACGTCAGTGAAGAAATTAAGAAATATGCTAGGAAACACGTACAGCGCCTCAGTCAACATGAAAATGCGGATTTGCGTCGTATGCTGAACAACCAAAATCCAGTAAGACGGCTTCGAAGAACGAAGCCCTTAGAACTAGGACAGATAAATTAATGAAGTATCCAACCTGGAGCTAACCGATGGGTTATTCTCCTCAAACAGTTAACATCATTTAATATAGATAAATTACTAGATGAAATTGTATTCAGTTGTAATATTTGTTAAATAAAAAAAAAAAAAAAAAAAAAAAAAATATTCCAAAGTGGCCGCGTTATCAAAATCAAAATCGTGATTTTGATCAATGGTTTACGATGCGACTAATAAAATAAACCAAACAGAAGGTATTCCAGTCCAAAAATTTGTGACTAAAATACTTTTCAAGAAGGTCGTTCAGTCAAAAAAGCAAAGGGTATTTCAGTCAAACTATTTTCTGACCGAAATACCTTTTTTTGGACTGAAGTTCCTTTTTGAAAGGAGTTTTAGTCATAATATTTGTATGGGAAATTTTATGACTGAAATGCCTTTTGTTTTTTGACTGAATTGTTTTTGACTGAATTTCCCAAGAACAATTTTGCCTGGAATTCCTTTTTAATTGTTTGACTGAATTACCTTTTCAAAAGGTATTTCAGTCAAAAATGCAAAAGGAAATTCAGTCAAAAAAGTTTGACTTGAATGCCTTTTTAGTTTTTTGATTGAACTTTGTAACGTGAACAACTTGGGGTTGTCCTCGTTAACAGAATGCCCCGACGTCACCACCTGCAGCGTTTGCTCCGGCTATCGCGCAGTCTGTTTTGGGGGTGGTGGTGGTGTCCATTCAGGGCCTTGTGAGCTGCATTAAGGTCAATTCCCCATTTCACCTAGTCACACACACTAACATCATGATCATCACCTCCTGAACACAAGAAATCTAATGCTTCATCGTTTAACTTGTACATCCAAAATTTTTATAATATTTATTCACAATGTAAAGAACAAAAATGATCAAAGATTTTACATAAAACAAGCGTCATACAATATTACATATTTCTCAATTCACAGAATCTACTTCTAAAAAAAAAACATAGTCGCGTCAGTTGTAACATCCCGTGGATTCGATGAGCTCTTCGTATCCAGAAGACACCTGCAAGGAAAAGAAACAAAAACAAAAAAAAATCGCGCGAATTGATTTGAAGGAAATAAATTCCGCAATTGAATTTTATCATATAACTGTATTTACAAATAAAAGCACAAAAAAAAATTAAACTGAAACTATAAATTCCAAAAAAAAAATTGGTTATACAGACATTTTGTTAATACACTCTGCTGAAGATGTGGCTGCTGTGGTTGGCCGCTACTTGGAAACCTCCAATTTGTAAGGAACACGTCCGCCGGACGTATAATGTGCCTGCCGGATGACTTCCCGCTTAAGAACAAAAAGATGGGAATGCCTTCAATCTAATAACCTCCCCAAACGCCTTGGTAACGGGACAATGCTGATGTTATTTATAACAATGATGAGAACCAACAAATTTTGACGTGGATTTGTATTGTATACACACGTACACGTCTCATACACCAAAACACGACAACTGGGTTTTATCTTCTTTTCCGTTTTATTGTTCGGTTTTAATATGTACTATGTACTTAAAATTTTTAATGTTATCATAATTTTAGTTCAACTTGTTTATTAGAAACAAAAACTATAATTTTCTGTTTTAATTTAGTATTTTGTATTGTACGTCTGAACTGTTTGACGTTTCAATCTTCCATCCCCTTCCTCACCAAATTAACATTCGCAAAAACAAAAAAAAACCCTCTTGCTTATCCGCGCGCCCTTTTCATCAATTAATCTTCATCGGCGAAATTATGCAACACTTGTAGGCCATCTATCTCTCAATACACACACCATCTATTATCAGACTGCGTTCATGTATCCTTTACCCAACGCACAGCGCAAGTGGAAATAAAAATGTCGTGACACTCAATTCATCAAAAATAGACATGCCAACAACACAAAGAATCATGACGAACACACAGGTGAACATTAGTAACGACCAGTTCGTTACAACTTCCTTCTGAAGAGGCATTTCAGTCTAAAATTATTTTGACTGAGTTGCCTTTTAATTTTTGACTGAAACTCCTTTTCGTTTTTGACTGAAATACTCTTGACTGGAGTGCCGGAGCTAGCATATAGGACTACGAAGGCATTTCAGTCAAAAAAACTAACCAAACAAAAGGTATTCCAGTCCAAAAATTTGTGACTAAAATTCTTTTGAAGAAGGTCGTTCAGTCCAAAAACACAAAGGGCATTTCAGTCAAACTGTTTTCTGACCGAAATACCTTTTTTTTGGACTGAAGTTCCTTTTTAAAAGGAGTTTTAGTCATAATATTTGTATGGGAAATTTTATGACTGAAATGCCTTTTGTTTTTTGACTGAATTGTTTTTGACTGAATTTCCCAAGAACAATTTTGCCTGGAATTCCTTTTTAATTGTTTGACTGAATTACCTTTTCAAAAGGTATTTCAGTCAAAAATGCAAAAGGAAATTCAGTCAAAAAAGTTTGACTTGAATGCCTTTTTAGTTTTTTGATTGAACTTCCTTCTGAAAAGGCATTTCAGTCTAAAACTATTTTGACTGAATTGCCTTTTAATTTTTGACTGAAATTCCTTTCTGTTTTTGACTGAAATGTTTTTGACTGAAATTCCCGGAGCCGCATTTTCGATAGAATAACTATACTTCTTTGTTAAAAATATAAAATTTTAAAACCATTTAGTTCTAAAATACCGTTATTCTATCGAAAATGCATCGAAGCGAAAAACGTGATGGTTACAACATCTCACCCCTGGTATTAATATCTTAAATGCCCAGTTTATTAACAATAATATGAAGTGGACCATTTAAGCTGTGAGTTGGTTATGAGTTGAAATAAGGAACTTTTTAATATAATTTTGATATGCATTCAAAATATTTGTTTTTTTTTTGTGTTTTGTAATAAAAATAAATATACCTTGCAAATGGCATTTAGTTTTTTTCAAACAAAATAACAATCACGAGATATTTACAATTTTGTTAAGGAAATGCGACTGGATCAAATAAGCTGTGAGTCACTGTATATAAACAAAATTGGTTATATTGGTAACCTACTGGTTGATTACATTAGAGAGACGTTTGTTCCAAATCTCTGACCATGTTTGATACATCCACGTGTAATTTAAAGTTGTAATTATTATCTCGATAATTAGGAAGACATCGCTAAAGATGATGTCCGAATTGTTTATTATATTGCTGTGATTTTTATCAGCTGAATGGTGACACTTAGCAGTTTGGTTTTCCACACAACGAGAATTGTGATCATTTATCTATTGAATTAGATATACTGTACGGAACTTTAGAAGCTATACTGTAACCGAGCCTACTACATATTTATTAACATGAAGTGACACGATGTGGTTTTAAAAATTCCATGCATATAATAACTTTGCAATAGAATAGCGTCTTGAAAAATGCGTCAAACTTATGTGTTTTGCCAGGCATATTTTAAAGAATGGTATTTTATGAAGATTATTCACGTTTACCATAAAATAATTTAAATATACACTGCAGTTTAATTGATAAATCTTGAATATTTTATTGTTGATCAGTTTATACATAAATATACAGAACATTATTATTCGTTATGTATTGTCCATGTACTTAAGGGAGTATTTTGGTCTACAAGCATACATTTTGGGCGTTTCTTTCGAGCTCGATAAAAAAAAAGCAAAAAATATGTTTACCATTCATCTTTTACAACACATTTATTGATATTTTGAAAATATACAAAAAGAAATTTTGAAAAAAACATGAAAATTAAATGAGTTATAAGCTGGTAAAGTTGGGGTAAAAAAGGGTTGGTTGACATTATATCTCAAGATATTTAACCAATTTATTTCAAATTTTGTACCAACCTTCAATGTACATTATATTATAATTTATAACTGTCTATCGTCTCTATCACTTGTATCAAAATTATTTTTGTTACTAATTAAAAAATTAAAATAATGAAAAAAAGTGTCGAACAATGCGGTTTTTTCAGACAGCCGTTCGTCATTTTGCGAGAAAAAAAAACGTTTTATCTTTGGTAGCAGGGCTATAACGACATTCTTACTAATTAAAAATCTTTTTTTTATTTTGTTTCAAATGACCTGAAGGGTTGCAATCGAGTCAACCAGCGTACCCTTTTTTTATCCCGTACTTTACCAGCTTTTAAAACTTATTTATTTATTTTTTTTCAAAATTTGTTTTGTATATTTTCAAAATATCAATAAATATGTTGTAAAAGAAAGGATGGTAAAAATATTTTTGTTTTTGCTTATTTATCGAGCTCGAAAGAAACGCCCAAAATGTATGTCTCTAGACCAGAATACTCCCTTTAAACAAAAATTGTTCTTTAAATTTAACAAATTAGATATTTGTAATTACCATATGTATATTAATTATTTTATAAGCTTTAATTTATCGATTTAATTAAATTTTTATTATTTATTTTTTTATTTTATACATTTTTATTGAGTTCAGTTTTAACAAGAGATTTGTACAGACAGAACTATCTTTGAGTTCAACAGTAACCTAGGGGGTTTTATGATTGAAATTCGATTATATTTTTAGTGGTTATTGTGGTGTAAAATTAAGCTTAGCGCTAAGTAGATTCTGCCAATTAAGGAGCATTACAAATGTTTCTGAAAATTGTTTTTTTCTCTTCTATATACAACTTAAAACTAATTAAATACAAAACAAAGCATGGATTAACCTTGCTAGGTTAAGCTAAACGTGAGCCAGAAAACTCAAACAGATAAACGTTTCCAGTTAATCAATACCCGTGGACAATACTAAGAATAGTTCGTTTAATGAGGACAGTAGTTTATTAAGTATATTAGACAGCAGCTGTTCGTTAAACTCACCTATAGTGTCAGAGTATCAGCCTTTTAATGTAGAGCAGAGCAGGGCTCATGCATAAAATCAGGTGGACGGGACCAATAGCCAAATGCGAATCTGAGTGCCTTGTTTTGGATTCTTTGAATAGCCAATTATTGACCTTTGTTGCTCAAATCATACCAAGCCGGTGCAGCGTACATTATTATGTGTCTTATAAATAGCTTATAAATTAATAGTTTATTGGACTGGTCGAGAACACTATTGCTACAGAGAAGCGGGTAGAGTTTCTGAAAGGCCATCGCAGCCCGTCTGCGTACTTCGTTTATGTGTGCACCAAAACTAAGGTTTTTGTCGAAGGTAACACCAAGGTATCTAGCCTTGTCCACAATTTCGACTACCTGATCATTTATCGTTACCGGAATTGCATCTTTGAACTTGTTGCGGTGCTTATACGTAGGTCTAATAACCAGTAACTGAGTTTTATACGCATTTATGGCAATGTCGTTTGTAAATATTACATATAGCAGTGGACCCAGTACAGAGCCCTGAGGGAACACCAGCAGACATTTTTTTAGTCTCAGAGATGAGGCTATTGCCAGTACTGACATAAAATTTCCGATTTTGTAAGTAATCTCTAATCAGAGCGATCAGTACCGGGCAAACTGAGTCAAAAGCCTTTCTAATGTCCAGCAAGGCAATTGTTGTTGTTCTCGACGACTTTTAGCCTTCTTTACTTGGTTTGTCAATCTCATAATAGCTTCCGTGGATGATCTGTGAGGAACGAACTTAAACTGAAATTCATGAATCAGGTGTCGACAGGAGTCCCACAACCTACAGCAAATGATCCTTTCCGCAATCTTACTGAGTACGCTGAGCAGATTAATCGGCCTAGTATGTTCTGCTCTACAAGGCTTCCCGGGTTTGCGTATGAATATTATTTTAGACAGCTTCCAACTGTCAGGGAAGTGTGCAAAACTAAACATAGCATTAATTATAAATACTAATTGAACAAAACCAGACCTTGGAAGATTTTTTATGGCCCGATTAGAAATACTGTCTACACCCGGTATTTTTTTGTTTTTTAACCTACTAACGTAGCTGGCTATCTCATCAGAATTGGTTTCAATCCCTGCTAAACTTTCTCTACTAAATGGAGTAGGGTATGAGGAGACGTGTTTCACAACATCATCCACAATATCAGGTCTGGCAATGTGACCCGATCCGCTGAATACTGATTCGTAGTAGTCAGCCATTTTGTTCGCCACAACTGAAGGGTCAATGACGGGATCATCTTAGCCCTCAAGGATTAGAGTTCTATTTCCTGCTTGCATGATACCTTTTATGCTCTTGCATAAGTTTGACTTATCAGGCTGTATAAAACTAGTTTTTTGTTAATATTGTCCCGCCAAGACTGCCGAATCGCGTCATGAATGTTCCTTGTGATGCGGTTGACCAGAGTGGAGGTAAAAATGAGGGGGGCCTTCCTGTGCCTATTTCTAACGTAATTCCTTACTCTAATTAGACTTACAATATTGTCTGGCAGAGCGTTCTCACTTGTGTCACAATTAGGTACGAATTTGTTAAATGCTTTCGTAATGATACTAGAGAAGCTTCACACTCTTTGGTCGATGTCCTCGGTTGGCAGTCTCACACTCATTTGACGGAGCAATTTTATAGTGTACAAAGTGACTGAAGCCATCCCAAGCCGCATTTTTTATGTCCGGGACCTTAATCCTATACGTTTGATGGAAAATATTGAATTTCTCGGAGATGTCAAACACAATCGGCAGAAGGTCTGAACAGAATTCGTGTAGTACCTCCAGTAATGCGTCGCCTCGAGTGCACTCAGAGGGGAAAAGAATACGGATATCGTTTGCTTCGCAGTACTCAAAGAGACTCTTCCCATTTGTATTTGAACTAAAGCAGTTCCAAAGAGGATGTTTGGTGTTGAAGTCCCCGCAGAGCACCATTTTGTCTGCAAGTCTGAGAAGCCTAGCAATGTCAGCCCATACAATTTTTCGAAAATATACCACCGCCAGCAGGAATGAATTTTCTCCCATCTCAATGTGTACCATGGTGCAAGTAAAGTAGTTTTCGTTGATCAAAGCTTTTGGTTTTGAGTGTAATATGACCTTCCGAACCAAAACTGCCGTGGCCCCGGAGCCCCGTGGCTTTCAGTCGGTTCTATATATCGAAAAATTTGCTACTTTTAGACTATGGCAGGCCGACAGCCTAGTTTCGTTGAACCAAGCAAAATGGGGATTATAAACTTTTAAAGTAACCTCAGCTCCTGACGACGCTTGAGGTTAACCAAACTGTTGCAATTTAAGGCTAAAATTTCACTTTAAAAATTGACAAACGAAGCTCAGATACATAGCCTTACGATCGGCAATGTCCCAAACTAAATGTAACTTTGAGAGAAAACCAGTTAGAGACTAGTGAGAGAGACCTAAAAACTCGCCGAGTCTGCCTGTGACGTTACCCGAGCCATCGTTCGGCTGAGAGAATCCAGTTGGATTACTGGTTTAACAAAATTTGATTTAAAGGAAATGCCTTCAGCCCCCGTTTATCTGTTTTTAAATTTGATTTTAAGTTTTTGCTTTTGTTTAGCTTACCCAGATACTGCATCCTCTTCTGACATCCGGAAAAACTTGCGACGTGTACTGCAGCGTAATTCGCACATTTAACTGGAGTTGTTTCCGCTGAAGGTGTGCTGTTGCTTGCTTCATCTTCTTTGTCTCACCGATCGATTTGATGCTAAATATTTGTTGAACCTCCTTGTTTTTTATTTATTTTAATGTTTCCTCACTTTTTTAAACGTTAATAATTGCCAAAATTTGTGTTTTCCAATTGTCGCCGTTTATAATCTATACAAAAAAAGACTTATGCCCGATTTCAGAACAAAACAGCAATTCTCCAGTTAAATAATATTTCGTCTCTTTCTTCTTTTATGAAATTACAATTTGTTTCAAAATTCAAAATCGATGCTACCTGATCACGTTTCTGTTTTACATAAGCATTGTAACTGGAGAATTAAATATTTATTTGAGCAAGAATACAACTTTCACAAAATATTCTATGGGGAATTTTAAGTGATTATTACAGCAATAGTATTTAGATTGCCTTGCAAAATACGTACAACAACACTTTATACAGGAAAGACTCCATGAAAGCTAACACGAACGATTTCGTTAGAACGTTTTTACAATTTTTACTTCTATTGTTATATTTTTTAAGTTGTGGTTAATTAAAAATTTAACGGAACATGTAAATTTTAATTTTCGAACTACAGTTCGTAGCAAGTTATTTTATTTTAATTGAAACAAGTAATTTTTCCTTTTCATCGTACGATATGGCGAATTCGAGAAATTTTTTTTTATAAATTTCGTTCAACCGGAAAACGAACTCATTTTCCAGTACGACGATTTTTTTTTTCGTGGTGTACATAGCTACAAAAGTCAAAGCCTCACTTGACAAATTTTATTTTATGTTTGGTAAAACGTTTAGGGTACTAGTTTTGGTTTCATGTTACAAGCTGCGTTAGAATGTTATGTTAAATGTTGCATTAAAATGTTATGTGTCATGTACAATGTTATATTAAATAAAAATATTTCGTCTCTTTTTATTTAATACATTAAAATAGAAACAAAAATACAAAAACATAGCGTGAGTAGGTTTCAGAGTTCAAGTTACAAGTAAGCTGTGTTAAAAATGTCATGACGACATTTTTGAGGCTAAATATTTCTGTGCGTCGAACTTTTCCCAATGTAATATAGGTAATTGACGAGTGGGAAAGTATAAAAAGCGCCTCTAGTAGCGGGTTTATAAGTTTGAAATTAATGTAAACGAAATTTCCCAGTAGTAGTTATATGGAAATATTATTCTAACAATTTTAATTTTAATTAATTAAAATTGCAAAGAATTCAACTCAAAATGCTACCCATACATACATAATGTAAAGTATGGTTTTGCTGTATTTGATTGATTTAGTTCAATTTTAAGATTAAAAGTGCCAAAAAACAATGTTCAAAATTGCATAAATTTGATATTAATTTAGCGCCATTTAGTACAATATAATATATAATTTTGCAGTTTGGTTTGTTTTTATCTTGTAATAAATATGATTTAATTATAGTAGTAAATATATTTAGTGTAACAAAACTAAAATAACAACGAATGGCGCTAACTTATTATCAAATTTATGCTAAATTGGACACTATTTTATGGTACTTTTAATATTAAAATTGAACTAAATCAATCAAATATAGAAAAACCGTACTTTACATTATGTATGGGTAGCATTTTGAGTTGAATTCTTTGCAATTTTAATTAATTAAAATTAAAATTGTTAGAATAATATTTCCATATAACTACTACTGGGAAATTTCGTTTACATAAATTTCTCGGTTACAATTTCTTCCGCTAGAGGCACGGTGCAAGTCGTCAATGGGTGCGTTCACTGCGCAACAAAATGTTACAAAAAGTTACTTTTTTTGACAATTTGGCGTTCACTACATGCAGGTTGTAACAACAACATTGCGTTCACCGCATACGTTGTTGTCGACATCAAGTTACATTTTTTAATTGTAGTTAATAGTATAGTAAGCCGATGTCGATAAGTTATCGATTGTTTTGAAAAGTATTGTTGTTGATAAAATCTTGTTTTGAAAAAAAAAAATGGCGAATTTATATCAATTTGCGGTGAACAATAATTATTTTATACAAGAACAGGATTTTGTTTGCATTTTGAATAATGGTAAGTGAATTATTTTAAGTTTTTTTGTAATCGTTTGTGTAAAACATATTTAAAATAATTTGTTTGGTTTTAGATGGGATATTAGAAATGGTCAAAATCAACGACGAAATTTTAAGACAAATGGAAGGAACTGGCTATAATATTCATGAAGAATTACTGCCTCAGCAAAATATAAAGGATACCGTGGACGGCTCTGGTAATTTTTATAAATTTATTTAGAAGAAAAATGAACATTTATAATATAATATTATTTTTTTCAGATAAAATTTGTTGGTATCATAACGCCATCGTGGCTCTTATTGCTGCATACAAAACTCACCATGGGAAATCGGCTGAAAGTGGTATGAGAAGTGCGCAGATGTACGAGCTAGTCTCAAATACACTCCGCGATCAACAATTTTATTTTAGCCACCAGCAATGTAAGTGGAAATTTGCGTCGCTAAAACAAAAATACCATAAGTTTAAAGATGCTCAGAAACCGGGAAATTCTGGTGGTGCACCAGTATATTTTGAATTTTCATCTGAAATGGATGACATTTTTGAAAAAAGCCACAGTATTGGGCTACCGGTTGCAGCTTCATCTTCACGGTATATTCCAATACCACTACAGGACGACAATTTATTAATTGATAACGATGAAATTCCAATAGTTCAACCAGCAAAAAAACGACGCCGAATAACCGTGTCTGAAACAATTGGCGATTTTTGTAGAGAGAGTGCGAAACGCCATAAAGAAAAAATGGAGAAAATTGATATTGGGAATGCACTTACGCAGCGGCAATTAGAACTACAGGAGCGGGCATTAGACGACCACAAACAATTAATGTTAAAATTAATTGAAAAATTTTAGAGTACAATTTTTGTTTTATTATTTTAGTTTAGTATTAATGTAAATAATGTATTATAAAGATTTAAATAAAAACTGAATATTGAATTATTAATTATGTCTAATGTTTTCCATCATTGCATTTCTTACAGAATTTCCATTTCTAGTAATTGTCTGGGGTACTGCAACATCTACGGGGTTATTCCGTTGCGCGTGTTCTATACCTTCGGATAGATAATCTGCCACATTAACATCTGGAATGTCTATACATATGTTATGTAAAACACATGCTGCCACAATGGTTGATGGAATGCATTCGATTTTTTTCATGTCCAGATATCGTAGCCTCCGAAAGCGACCAAACAACAGGGCAAAACTTCGCTCGATAACTTGCCTATATAATTTAAAAAAATTAAGAAAGCTAGAATATACTTAAGAATTTATAAGATATAAATAAGTTTTCTACCTGCACGAAGCGTGTATTTTATTAAATTTTTTTTCACGGTCTGTGAGATTTTCACGATCAATAAAAGGAGGAATACACCACGATTCTAATGGGTAAGCCTTATCGCCTAAAATTGTTTCGCCCTCGTCAAAATACAAGCCAACGTTTTGTTGTACATTTTTGTAAAAATCAGAATTTCTAAATATTCGATTATCATGAACTGAACTGGGTTAACCGACAAAACAATCAATGAATCGCATTTTGTGATCACAAATAGCTTGCAATGTTACTGCTGTAAACATTTTTCTATTTGTATAGGCCAGTTTTTGATCCGCGGGTACTCCGCATGGAATATATGTACCGTCGACTGCTCCTACAACTCCTTTTAATCGATTGTTTATTTCAAAATAATTCTTTATTTCCGTTTTAGAAGCACTATCTGGAAAGCGTATAAACGTACTAGCCATATGATTTAAAAAATCGACAACACGGAAAAATATTTTAGATAAGGTCGATTTAGCTAAATCGAACCTTTCACCAATGGATCTATACGAATCGGGTGTAGCTAGAATCCATATAACTGCAAGCAGTTGCTTTTCCGGCAATATTTTTAAGTTCTCCCCACCACGCACTAAGTGTAAATTTGTATTGAATATACTTAGAAGTTTCTCAAAGGCCTCTCTGGACATTCGAAAGTTTTGTTGAAACTCGATGCTGTTGTAATTCGATACAATTCTTTCTACATACAAATTAATACGTGGTGGGGTCTCTTTTTTGCAAATTATCAATAGAAGCTGATCATCTTCGGAGTCCGACAAATCATACTTTAATTTATTTACATTTGAGATATTATTTATTAATCTGTTTCCATGATCCATAGCAATGGAAACAGCAATTTTCTTTTTTTGTCCACTCATTTCACTCATTTTATGTAATTCCAATTTAAAAAAAAAAGAAACAATTCAATTACAGAACTTTGATTAACACCAATTAACAATATAGCGTTCACTACGTTTTAAAGCATTCTTATGTTTTTTGACAGACACTAATGTCTTTTTGTTGTTAGGTAGGGCTACATCAAATCGACAACATTTTTTGCAGTGAACACACCCAATTGCATACCATAAATTTTCAATGATCATCATTTTCAAAATACAAAAAATAAAAAAACAAAACATGTCATATAGCAAAAATATTGTTACGGACTGGGCTACTGAGCTTGTTCGGATTTTGAAATTAAAAACACTGTGTACTTTTTATTTCACTCTACTTTTATACACTTTGATATTTGCTTTGACTTTACTATTTAATTCTGTCCGCTTGCTACTGGTGGGGGTTATGACAACAGATTTATTTCTTTATTTAACGATTTAAAATAAACCAAAAACTTTCTCTGCGTGCCATCGGTCGTGTTTATAACACTTAACCATCTAAGCTATTGCTGTTAAAAACGTGTGCTTGTTGTATGATGGCCAAAATCGTCACAATATTTACCTCTATTTTCGATTTTATGTTTTACCAAACATTTGCGGTTCAGGTGGAGCTTGAACCCCATTCGTTTTTGTTGGTGTGTACGCGTAGAATCACGAAACGATTTTTTCGTTCATGTAGCCAGGATCACGAAAAACCGATTCGTATCGTACGTTTTGTCGTATCATGGAGCCTTGCCTTTACAGCGGTAATATTACGAATTTCACCATAGTAACGCGATAATATTACGAATTTTACCATAGCAACAAGAAAATACCAAACGATTATCTCTAAATTTGTAATTGTATTTCAATTTCCTTTTATTATTATTGAATTTTTTATACACACTCCAAAGGAAAAGCCATGCAAATAAAAGCATGTCAAATAACTAGCATATAACATGACACAAATGGATGAATTGTGATTCAATCGCTTACCGGAAAGTTGTATTCTCTTACTAAATCTTACTCGCGCACTCGTTGAATTTTCAGCGCGATTTTAACTCATAAAAAATACAATTTACAATACAGACCAAATACAATTTAACTGAGTATTTTCTGTTTTGTCCTGAATCGGGCATTATTTTTTAACAATCATTTTTATTTTATATTTTTGTTTTTTACTTTTTTGAGGAATACGAGTTTAATGCCAAGCTCCTGAGATATATTTCAGTGAGCCTTTTCGTAAATTGTTATAACAATGAGAATACAACATGCACAAAATATGCCATGGGAAATTTTACGAAAAAGCGATTATTACAGCAATAGTATTTAGATTGCCATGCAAAATACGTACCACAACACGTTATTATAGCGGTAGTTTTACGATTGTCACCATAGCAACGCGATAGTTTTACGCTTTTCACCAAAGCAACGCGATAATTTTACAAATTTTACCATAGCAACAAGAAAATCCTAAACAATTATCTCTAAATTTGTAATTGTATTTCAAATTTTTTTATTATGATTGAATTTTTTATACACACATCAAAGGAAAAGCCATGCAATCAAAAGCTTGTCAAATAATTTGCATACAACATGACACAAAAGGATGAATTGTGATTCAATCGCTGACGGGAAAGTTGTATTCTCATTCGTAATACAACTAGTGCTCAATTATTATCGATAATTTTTTACGAGTTAAAACCGCGCTGAAAATTCAACGAGTGCGCAGCACGAGTTAAATTATCTGCGTCGGTTTTAATGAGTAAAAAATTATCGATCATTAATTACAGCACGTGTTGTATTTAGTAAGAGAATACAACTTTCCCGTCAGCAATTGAATCACAATTCATCCTTTTGTATCATGTTGTATGCAAATTATTTGACAAGCTTTTGTTTGCATGGCTTTTCTTTTGATGTGTGTATAAAAAATTCAATCATAATAAAAAAAATTGAAATACAATCACAAATTTAGAGATAATTGTTTAGGATTTTCTTGTTGCTATGGTAAAATTTATAAAATTATCGCGTTGCTATGGTGAAAATCGTAAAACTACCGCTGTAATAACGTGTTGTTGTTTGTATTTTGCATGGCAATCTAAATACTATTGCTGTAATAATTAGGGTTTGCAAAAACCCGGAAATTTTAAAACCCGGGTTTTCGGGTTTGGAAAATACTTAAACCCGGGTTGTGTATAACTTCATTGAAATGACAAAAATATTTAAAATAAGAAGTCAGAAATCCAATTTTATTCATGAAGTACCAACAGTAGCAGTTCAATCGTAAAGTAAATTAAAAACATATGTTAAATTTGTTTAAATTAAATAAGTCCTTGATGCAAAATTTTAATCGTAAAACATGTTTTAAAAATACTAAAGCGTGTATTGCATTATCACCTAAGTGCGTTCTGGTTTTAGCACAAATATTACCTGTAATTAAGAATACAAGTTCTGCCTCAGTCGATGTTGGCGATTTTGATAGTAAAGCTCTATATAGGGTATCTAAGTTGTTGGTCCTTTCACCTAAAAACTCGAACATAGCGCACTCTTTTTAAATAAATTAGAACTTTGAAGTGTTTGTTTTGATTGCTGCAAAGAGGCCTAATTCAATTCCTCGGCCATTGACAGTTTGACAGAGACATCGCAACATACATTTGGTAAAGTATCGGCGATTTCTGATGTTTAATATTAAATAATGTTTTAAAAATTTTTCCTACTTACTCCAATACATGTGATTTTGTACTTTACGGACAGATAATTAATCAACACGTTAAACTGACATTTTTACGTTCCATAATTATTAGTTTGAGCACATCTACCAGTTTTAGTCCATATTTAAATTCAAATTTTCTTAAAGAAAAAGTGGGATCCTCTCCTCCTGCCCTAATACTTCAATCGTTAATTTAATTAGGATAGTAAATTTCGAAAATCGTTCAATAGACCTAAGTTAATTTGAAAGAGTTCTTTAAGATGATTAAGATCTTTATAATGTATATTGAACAGAATTTATTTTGAAAAATAAATCCGGGTTTTAAGTAAAAAAACCCGGGTTTTCGGGTTCATCACATTTGATAAAAACCCGGGTTTTTGAGACCGGGTAAACCCGGTTTGCAAACCCTAGTAATAATTGCTTTCTCGTAAAATTTCCCATGGCATATTTTGTGAAAGTTGTATTCTCTTACTAAATACAAAACGTGCTGTATTTAATTATCGATAATAATTGAGCACTAGTTGTATTACGAATGAGAACACAAAAAATGCTATGGGAAATTTTACGAAAAAGCGATTATTACAGCAATAGTATTTAGAATACCATGCAAAATACGTACAACAACATGTTATTACAGTACAGCGGTAATATTACGAATTTTACCATAGCAACAAGAAAATCCTAAACAATTATCTCTAAATTTGTAATTGCATTTCAATTTCCTTTTATTATGATTGAATTTTTAATACACACATCAAAAGAAGAGCTATGCAAACTAAAGCTTGTCAAATAATTTGTATAAAACATGACACAAATGGATGAATTGTGATTGAATCGCTAACGGGAAAGTTGTATTCTCACTAGTTATACAACAAGAGGTTCGAAAATAATCGAATATACAGTTTATAGGACGAGTTGTGTTGCCTAGGAAACACAACGACACCGCAGGTGGAGTTGTGTTTCTTAGGTAACACATCGAGTCCGCAACTGTATATTCAGATGATTTTCGAAGCTCGAGTGGTATATGTTAAGACTATACAATGAATCAACCATGTCAAATATCAAAAATATTAATTGTTTGTTTATATTCATGGAAGATATGATTTATTTGTTTGCGGCCGAAACACCACTAGTGGTGTTTCGCGAAATACTACTTAGCAACGCAAATAACCGATATTATACAGCGTAACTAAGGAAAATTCAACTATCTGATTGGTTTATTTTCCAATGAGTTGTATAGTCCACTAAATACAAGACATGCTGTAATTAATGATCGATAATTGAGCACTAGTTGTATTACGAGTGAAACTATTTGGCTATAAGCGTTGTTATCGGTACTTTATATACTTGTACAAAGCAAACTCTACAAGTCCTATATTCGTTACAATTAAAAAATTATTCTAGTTATACGTAAAGCTCAATTTTCATAAAAAATATTTTCGGTTATTTTTCAGCTAACACACATAAAATGTATCTGCGAGACTCATCCCATACTGTTTAGGGTTAAAACGGATTTTAGTGCTACTTTTAGAGGCGGAAATGGCGAATAAATTGAAATTTTGAAATAAATTTAAAAAAAAAATGTGTTTAGGAAAAAGGCTCGATTGACCTTCTTGCCTATTTTGAACAATTTGAAATTATATCATTTACATGATTCCAAGCAAAGTACTGTTTGAAATTAACATTGCAGATTTTTTTTCCAAGAAAATTCAGTTGCATTCCATATTCGCTTATACTATAAGAATAGGGGCACCCTGTGTGTTAAAGTCAAATATAGCCTTAAGAATGCGTTTAACAAAACTGAATATAAAAGAAAGAATAAAATGAATCCCACAAATAATATTACATATTTAAAACGCCTAGGCGCATGTTTACCAAAAAAAAAAACAACCAAAATGTAAATTAATAAACCATTAACTGCCCTTGTACAAAGAAAATCTGCTGTACATAAAAATGTTTTCACTTTTGTTTGTATACGTTGTATTTTGTTATTATTATGCTTTCAGTTATAATTACCATTAAGCGCTTTCGTATACACCAAAAATAAAATAAATATAAGAAGAATTTCAACGAAACAATATCTCAAAGAAGGTCGTTTATTTATTTTATGAATGTTTCATAAATCTAAAGTAGATGTAATTACATCACAATTTTCCATTTGTAAGAAATAAAATATTGTATTTAATTTTCTAAGTATGAAATGAGTATATGGCCCTTAAACCAAAGCTCTAGTTATTTTCACATAATTAAACTTATTTTGGTGAGAATACAATTCATACCTAAAATTAGACTATTAAAATCCGATTAAGGACCGATTTGGATGTAGAAAAATGTTTGCCTTGCAAAAAAAAAGAGATTAATATATGTATTACAATTTTCGTTTGAATGACAAGAACAATGGGCGCTTTCAGGTCCGCCAACTGTTGGCAACATGTTCGTAAAATAAACATGTTGGGTTCTGAAAGCTACCGATACATCAAAAATGAAATGCCAACACTGTTGGGCTAAATGTCATATTTTCCATCATAGTTTGTGTGTCGATACATTTAGGTAGCAGTTTACTATATTTCGATTTTGTCAGTTTTTTAATATCAAAAAAAGAAAAAAAAAAAATTAAATACATATACATATAACTAGGGGACCCCTGTGCAATTGCACAATTTTATTATTTATGTGAAACATTTTTGCCATAATAGATACAAACATCTTCTGCAAAAGGAATACTTCGAAATTAAAAAAAGAATGTACTGTTAATAAAGGCCAACATTAATCTGATAAAAAAAAAATAATTACATTAAATTGAAAAAAAAAAGACGAAGTTATCGGGAATTGAACTCGAGACCTTTAACTTCATAGCGCATCGCTCTAACACATGAGCTATTGAATTATGCTTAGTAATTGATATATGAAATGGAAATTTATAGCTTAAGAAAATATTGAACATTCTTGTATTTTATATAATATAAATTTAATATATACATATATGTATGTTTATTGTATACATATTTTTAATTAATATTCAGACATGACATACGATAAATTTACACTCACTAAATATTATATTATAAACCGAACTAAATATTTTATTATTCAACAGAACTTTTAATTTAATTGATTTTATTTTATATTTTAAATTTTCAATTTATTAATTTTAAATACTGAAAAACTGCAATGCTTTGCAAAAGTATAAAAAATTTTGACAAGTGATCCATCAGTGTCATTCAGTCACATTTGTATCATAAGGTGTGATACTGATCAGTAGCGGCAACATGTTGGCGGATCTGAAAGCGCCCAATGATATAAACTTCCAAAATTTACTTAGGCATACACACTTATGAAATAAAGTTATATTACTTAAAAAAAATAAAATATTTTCCCATTTTTCTTTCATTCAATCATTTTTGGGGTTAAAGCGAAAGAAAATTCCAAATATTATGTACATATTCACTTTATAAAATTTCAAAAGAAGTAAACCATATGGTCTAAAAAGTTTCCGCAGTATTTACTCAAAATTCAAACGCATTTTTATTTTTTTATAACTTCATTAAACAAAATATGAGCTATTTTGGTCGACCACTTGTTGCCTTTTTTCAGGTAAAACCATTATTCCGTTACCCATACAGTGAATGAATCAAAACTTCCCAACCAAGTTCTCTTAATTTTTGGCAGAGTCATCAAAGATGTGTGTGGCCTTGTGTTGTCATGATGGAATATAATTTTTTTTCTGTTGATCAATTCTGGTCACTTTCTTTAAATTCCCTGCTGTAACCTGGTTAATTTTTGACAGTAGAAAACAGAAACAAGATTTCCTTCCAATCCCATCAAACAAAAAAATTAACCTACCTTGGCGCCAATGTGCCTTTGCCACAGTTTGTTTGGTCTCACTATCCTTTTACCAAGATCTTTTACTCGTAATTATTCGTTTTAGAAACGGTTCGATTTCCTATCATTTCAACAGTTGTTCGCAGATGGAAACTTGTTTCAGTAAATTTTTCAGTGTGAAATCGTTCGGTAACCAAACATTCAGCTTCTTCTTGAGTCCAATTTTCATGATTTAAGACTGTTTGATGTGATGGCAGCTTCTATGCCTATCTTGCTCCATGTTTTGCATCAACTCTCTCAAAGATTGTTCGGCCAGAGTGTGACGCGTCTTTTACATCGAAATTTCCTGAATGAAATGGAGCCAACCATTCAAGGGGCGGTTCTTTCCGATATGACATGAGCACTACTATTTTTTAGCAGCGTGTGTTGCCATCTTCCCTTTTTTGAAAAATAATTTTAAAATGTACCTATAATTTCTTCTTTAATTTCACTCATTTTTAACGTGATTTTTCACTGAATAAATAAATATAATTTTTTTTTCTATAATGGTCCATGAAATGTCACCTTTAAAATGACATGTCACGCTTCAAACAAATGAAATATATACCACACAATATTTGAAATGCAAGTCATCGATACGTCTAAATATGTTTGAAAATATGCCCCTTAATCTGAAACAGACTATATAATACATAATATAAATAAATATAAATAAAAACATAAAAACGTGTAGACATATACCGTAAAGTTTACATCCCAATCATCGTACATTTTTTAATTTTACGGACAAACGTTTTACAGCTCTTTAAACTACCATAAGAAGCATTACGATCTCTATTCGAGCCAAAGTAGTAAGGTAAAGTTTATAAATTAGTTTTATTTTATTATTATTTAACAGTCGAAACGTAAAAATAAAATTGTTTTATGTAAGGCTATTTGAGTTAATTTATCACAATATCAACCATTGCCATATGTATGTAACCATGGGTCGTCTTTTTTACTGTCAATAAGCAATAAATAGTACAGTGTAAGTATATAAGCACAGAAAGGGCACCATTGCAAAATGAGTATGGTAGTCATAAGAACAAAGCATTTAGCGGTAGTGAAAAAGGATCATGGAATAATTTTTCAAATCGTATTACAACTTAGAAATTAATCCTTTAGCAATATTATTGCAACATGATATCAGAGCTACCGTATAACTAACTAGTATTAAAGCAGCTGACATTGAGAACGAGCGACGAGAACGATTTTTCCTTTTCCAGCAAATTATTTAAGCAAATTGTTAAAATAATAAAAAGCGTTTATTTTTAATTAATGATAGCTAAAATATCGTGTATTTTCTAAAAATAAAAAGTTAAACTTTAACACTTTTAATACAAAATTTCAATTTATCGCCTTAAATTTATCGCCTTATGTATTAAAACTGTTAAAATTTTAAATTCTATTTTTAGTACATATGCACGATATCTTATACAGGGTGTAAAATATGGACTGGACCGGTACGGTCGAGTATTTTGAATGGTACACACCGCATCGAAAAACAAAATAATACGCATTTAATATTTTTCAAAAAGCTATTCAACTACACTAAACTCGACCGACACCCCACCCCCTGTGGATGGGGGTGGGGGTAACTTTGATATCTTAAATGGAAATCCCCATTTTTTTTATTACAGATTCGGATTCTCCGTCAAAAAATACGTAAATTTTGTCTGATATATTTTTTGTATTCGGTGCAGATGGGGCTGTAATTGTTGTTCGAAAAGAGAAAAAAAATTTGCAATATGCACAAATTTTTTACATGTTTTTGTATTTCTCGCAAGAGAATCTATTATTTATATTCTAAATATATTTGTTTTAACGGGAAACAATAAAACACGGGAAACATAGCATTCGTTTTTTTTAGGATTAAATGTTCGAATTCCACCTTTTTCCAACATCAATTACAGCGCACTCTGTACCGAAAACAAAAAAATATTTCAAACAAAATGTACGTATTTTTTGACGTAGAACCCGAATCTGTAATAAAAATGGGGGTTTCCATTTAAGATATCAAAGTTAAGTTGTGGGTCGAGTTTAGTGTAGTTGAATATCTTTTTGAAAAATATTAAATGCGTATTATTTTGTTTTTCGATGCGGTGAGTACTATTCAAAATATTCGACCGTCCCGATAAATATTTTACACCCTGTATAAAAACAAACGCTTTTTATTATTTTAAAAATTTGCTTAAATAATTTGCTGAAAAAGGAAAAATCATTCTCGTCGCTCGTTCTCAATGTGTACCAGCCGGCCTTAAAGGATTATTTTGAAACGAAATCTATTTATATTACCAGAGCCTACTGTATAACAAGAGCCTTCAGTATCTACTGTATATTTTAGTAAGCTTAAAATAAGATACATACAATTTTTTGTTTTACTTTGAAACTAAGGGAAAACGATTGTTTCCATTTATATTTTTAGTCTATAAGAGTTTTGAGCTTTTGTATTATTTGTATACGAAAATGTTCATGAAACCTGTAATTTTATTTGATTGAAAACCCGAGTCATGAAAATATTTATTGTTTAGTGAAAATCTTCTTGGAAATAAGGTAATTCTGAACTGTAAAAAATGTTGTTTTTGTAATAAACGTCATAAACTAATAACTAGAAATGTATAAAGAATACAACAATCATCTATTTCATTTACCTTGTTTCCATGTTAGGTGCAAACTGGCTTAAGTTGGAGTTAGTGGTCGTGGAAACGATTTTAAAGTTAGGGTTTCGTTAAGTCATTTTAAACTCAACGAAGCTAGTGGAATTGAATAGAGCTGAAAACTTAATGACGGGGCGATTAGGGATTATTTTTGTGTTGGTTATTCTTCATATAAAAATGTTACAATAATTAAATACAACAAAAAAATATTGATTGTTTGTCTCTTTTCGATTTATTTTAAATTCGTTTGACGAGCGAAGACGTATTGCCTTTTTGTCAAGATTGATTTAAGATGTAGATAAATAATGACGTCATTAAATTGAATGTTTATACATTTTCTCTGTTTGACACATAATGAATGTTCAACATTTTCTTACGAATGAGAATGTTCAACATTTTCTTACGGTATAAAATTCCATTTACCAAAATATTTTTTATTATCATTCGATGCAAAAAAACTGAGCAATACTAGATACATTTACACAAAAAGCCATCAACAGATGGTTTTGAATGATGATGATGATGAACAATTTTGATTAAGTTACTTGTTTTGATCAGAGACTAAAAGCCATTTTTGCATTGATATAATTCTTAAGTGAGAGGAGAGCAGATGTACTTGAGAATAACTTATAATCAGTTTATCGTTCAAGTATGTGTCGATGTGAGTTTTTTTAATTTCGTATATTTTTAAATTTTTGTCTCAAGTTGCATGGTAATGTATAAGTTAAAATCAACATTTAGGCTATTCAAAACAAACAAAATTACAACAGAGTTTGCAACCCCTTAGTTATTTAGAAGGCTCTAGAGTACGATCTTTGTTGAAATTTGTTTTATCTTTCGCTGGCGCTACATCTCATAGAGGGATTTAGCCGCTTCATGATGAAGTTTCGTAATCATTTTTTTAACGGCTAATGAGTGATTAATTCCGCCGTGAATTTTTCAGCACCCTTGAGCTTAAGGCTAAAATGGTAACCACTATGCCATTTGTTCACACATAATTTCGTATTCATTTGGCCTTAATTATTTTAACCGTGAGATAGTAACTAAGTAACAACTACAAATTATTGTAAGGGGGAAAAAAACGCAATTTTTTTTAAAGTATATGTCTCTATTTGAATTCAAATTATAGTCAAATTTAAATTGTTATTGTAAGTCGATAGGAATTTTATTTTAGTTTGCCTGCGGTAACTATACAGAATCAGGTAAATGATACAAATTTACGTGCTGTGTAATTCCCTACGATAATGGAGAATATTGCATTAGAACGAGAAAATTACAATAAACATATTTAGTTTTTGAGTATAGGTATAAAATGCTATTAAATTTCTAGTTTTTGGCTTACCCTAGTGAATAATAAATGGTAACTACAGATAAGGATAATGTTCAAAAAATTGTATATTCCAATAGCTTAAAACAAATTGTAATCGAGTTATACAAACATTAAATTTACAATTAAGCAGATTTTCCTGGTAAGCAAAATCTCGATTTAACCTAAAAATGGTTTGAACATAATAAAAATTATTATTTAAGAACCCAGTTGGATTAAACATGTTTTGGGCAATTCACAAACTATTTAATTCAATGGATGGAATAAAATTTTTAATGACAAGATACCCTGAATCTGCAATGGTGCGCAACAGAAATATAAAGTTATTTAAATTATCAAACAGTGGTAGAATATCTTGTATATTTCTTGTTTATGCTAAGATTGAAGTTAAAATCAGAATTATTTATTGAAGATAAAGAGATTTATTGGCTTAAAGATCTTGAAAAAGTTAGCAAGTTATGAGGAACATAACCATCTACCGTTTTTTAGACAAAATCCTTAGCTGTGAAAAAAATCAGCACCTCAACGATCTTATTGACGAATAATTTTTTTCGGTTAATTATTTTGCAGGGATCCTACTTATTCCCTACACTGTTTCTTATATCCATCAACCATCTTTTATCTACGACTTTCAATCGATAAGAAATACGGCAAACAGTATTGGATTCCGCGCAAAAGAGTTTCAGTTATGTGTAATTTGCAGAAACGGCAAATATTTATATCGTCTTAGAGTGGTGGCTTAATCTGTTGACATGCTCGGTTTGACAATTAATAATATAAATAAAAATTACCGCACGACAGAAAAAAAACTTGGATAATGAGGTTACCAAAATAATACTAAACATAATCATATTTCCGCAGCTTATACACGTATCTAACCAGAGCCTTCTAGAGTATAGAGCCATAATCATTATGACGTATTTTTTTGAAGCTTTTTTAGTGGTATAACTTTTCACTAATTTCCATAGGAATCCATAGTAAAAATGGTGTTTTTTAGCTTCAAGTTTTTCATTGAAAAAAGCAAAAATGTTACAAAATTTTTATACAAAAGTGTTCTACATATCTTTAGCAACAATATTCAGGAAGAGTTTATTGGTATTAAGTAAATATTAATTGCAGAAATATTAAAATTAAATTATTTCTAAAATATATTTTTCGAACTTTCATTTTGAAAAATACATCAAAGTTGGCTCTGACGAATTAAAATAATACTTGCTACATTTATCTTTAGTTTTACTAGTGAACGTTAGATGTCTCAGATTTATACCGAAAAATACGAAAAAAATTGTTTAATCACAAAATTATGGCACGTTCTTAATATTTTGAGAATTTGTTTTGCTTTTCCTACAATTTTTGAACTTAAATTTCCCCAAGTGGCGATTTTTGGTATGGTTTTTCAAAGTATTTACTGCCCACTGCCATCTATGTATATTGGCTTAATGCACACGATTTGTAGTAAGCTTTTCTTGTTAATTTGACCAGAATGCTGTTGTTATGAGCTTTTTTTATATTTTGGTTTAAATAAACCAATTATTACAAGAAAATGAAAACGATTTACTTAAACGAGATTTATATATGTTGAAATTCAAACATTTATGAAAATATTTCAGAAATCATAATTAAGAATTTGCAACGTTTTCATTTACAAATTTGTCTTCGGAAAAAAAGTGATTTCCCATATGTTTTATGTGTTTTACTATGGAAATTTTGGTTTTTTCGTCGTTTCTAATTCCCTTATAAAAGCTTCGTTTTTTAGATTATGGCTTGTATAATCAAGGTTGCTTTGATCTAACACAATTATTCAAATTTACTTCAAGCAGACGAAACGAAATCTCATCGCAATTAGAATCAATTACATCGTAATACAATGTATCAAATCAATGAATGAGGCACGATTAAAGACTTAATCAAATAAAGCTTAAGGCTTTGTTATCACTAAATCCTAATTTCAACTTAATTTTATTTTAAATAAAATCCTTCCCACAAAGTGTGGCAAGAATTTTATTTAAAAAAAAATGAAGCGAAATTTAACATTAAAAACTTGACACGCCCCTCCAAAATATTAATGATTTGTAGATGTAATAATCTTATTTGGAAGCGACATTGTGGACAAAAATGTTGCGTAAGTCGCAACTTGTAAAGGGTTGAAGTAATTTTTGATAAATAGATGCACCGTACGAAAGAAAACTGATTCCCAGCTTAGAAAAAAATCTATATTCGCTGTTACTGGAGAATGTTTTGCACCCAAATGTACATACTATTTTGCGATACCTACAAATAAAATGGTTTGTACAACCTTTCTTGAAATAGATATTTTCGATTTGTTCACTTTTTGAATTTTTGAGCCAAAAATAGACCCTTGGGTCCCAAAAAATTCACGGAAGAGGTTTTTGGCCTTTTACCTCCGAATTTTTCCAAACTTTTGTATGTGTAGGCGTGTTTGGTGTGTTGTACGCACGAAAAAATAAAACATAAAAAAGGACTGTTTGTTTAGCCGCAGAGGAATGATTGGGGTTACTGAGGAATTTAACGTCGTGCATGTTTTCTGATGGTCCAAAAAATAATTTAACCCTTTCCTCTTTCCATTTAAATGTTAAAGTGCAGTATATTTTTCAATTTTATAAACCCATTTATCCAATTTCAAATATGTAGTGGATTTCAGCTCAATACCTACTTTTTGTATTCAGTGCTCCTTTCTTAGGATTATTAAATATCTTAAATTCAGCCAATAATTTAAAGTTTAACAATTAAATTCTAATTATAGAAACTTATCAAAAATATTAAGATTGAGATTTTTGGAAACCTTCTAATCTAAAGCGGATGAATCAACTTAAGTAAAATCAGGTGGAACCGATTTTACCTTCATTAAACATTCATCCTGGATGACCAAAGTATATGATTTATTACTTAAGGCGAATCTACATCTTACACTTTTGAAGAGCATCGCAGATGATTCACCCAGAGTGAAAGGTGAATACATTTTTTCCATCAACAATTCGTACAATGTGAACAGTGAACAAAGTAAACTCGATTACTTCTTTTGATGAAACAAATGCCTGAATATTTCGTAGTGAAGTGGCAATGACAAGCAAATTTCCCATACAATTACACAGAGCAGTTCTATATTGAGCAGGTTTTTTATTGTTATATGTATCACAGATGGAAATGTCGTTCTCCTGAAACAGATGGAAACAAGTTTAGAGACATTTGGACATTCAGGAGTGACTATAATTAAGGGGTATACATATGTACGTCTTTTAGCAAAAAAACGTTTCGCACATGAAAGTTTCATCAAATTACTTTTAGCAAAAAACACGTTTGGCAAGCATATCTTTGGCAAAGAAGTATGAATGGCAAATTCACCTATGTCAAATATTTGTTCGACAAATTTTTTTTTGGCAAATTATTCTTTAGGAATTATGAGGAATAATTTGCCAAAAAGTGATTACTCTAAAATTTGAACAAAATTTCCGCGTGCTGCGCATTAATAAAAATAGTTTTGCTTCAAAATGAAAATTTAAATTCTGGAAAATGAAGATTTAATCTTCCTTTTCCAGAATTTCGTTTTGAAATATTCTGGAAAATGGAGATTTCCATTCTAATTTTACTAATAAATCTCTATTTTTAAAAATATTTTTATTAATTCCAACACGCGTCATACCTGTCAAATTTCACCACAATCAGTTCAGAAATAGCCAAATTACAGGCTAATTGGCCATATACCGAAAGCCTATCTAAAAATCATTTGTGCATCGCATTTTCATCATACCTGTCGAATTTCATCATAATCGGTAAAGAAATAGCCAAGTTACAAGCTAATTGGGCATATTCAAAAACTTCATCTAAAAATCATTTAACAATCCCATTTCCACCGTACGTGTCAAAATGTATCATAATCCCAAAGAAATGGCCAAGTTACAAACTAATTTGCGACATTCCAAAAATGCACCCAAAAATCATTTAATAATCCTATATTTCCACCGTACCTGTTAAATTTAATCACAATAGATTAAGAAACAGCTAGGTTATAGGCTAGTTATATTCCAAAATTGTATCCAAAATCATTTAAAAATTCCATTTACATCGTACCTGTTAAATTTATAATAAATTTTTTGATCAAACATACATTTGCCATTCAATTTGTTTTGTCAAATGATATTTGCCAAATATGCAAATTTGCCAAAGATAGTTTGATGAAACGTAACTTTGTCAAATGTCGTTTGCCATTTTGACCTTTATTGCATTATTACTTAACCCGTAAAGAGCGTTGTGCGGTCCGTGGGATCGCTCTACTTTTCAAAATATCAAATTATCCCCACTCCGTTTAATTTTTTTCTCAAATTTTTAGTATCTTTCTAATCGAAATTTTTACCATTGTTCTAATTGAATAAAAAATAATTAATATAAAATTGCGGTCCGCTGGAACGCACCACTCTTTTCATGCAACATTTTCCACGACGCACTTTACGGGTTAAATTCAGTCAAATTTAGTGAAGTTAGAGCAGGGACAGAAAGCTTTAAATATTTAAAATATTTTTTTTTGTCTTAAGTCGACTTAAGTGATTATTCCTTGTGACCACGGAAATTACAACTATCTACATTTAAATTCCACAATTGATGGTTAAGTGTTTTACTTTAGAGCCATGTTATACTTGTTCTGGATAGTATAGAGCTTTGATTAATCTCTGGGATTCAGTTTATTACTTTTTTCGCCCAATGCAACAACTTTCAATATTTTCTTCAATAACGATTCATCAGTAAGTGCACCCTGCACCCTGGTTCTCTAAAAAATAAGATAATGGGTAAAGGTGTAAACGTGTAAAAAGCATTCAGATAGTTCAGTCACCGACATTTTCGCTATTAATATGAAACGAATTTATCAATTGAATTTTTTTCTTTTTTATCAATTGTAAAGGGTTTTCCAATAGGAATGATACAATTTAAAATGGTTATATTGGACAAATCTGCGTATTATTTTTTGACATTTCTTATGTCATTTGTGTTGATGAAAATGATACACGGATTTATTCATTATTTTTATTAGTCAATTATACAAAATGTTACACATATTATTTAGTCTGTTGTCATTTCACTATTGAAAATATAATTTAAAATATCCAGCAATATACCCCTGCTATCAGTGTCATCAACTCTCTCTCAATTCATACGAAATCTAAAATCAAATAAATAAATGTATAATATTATGTCAATATACTTACCAAGAAACTTAAATTCAAAAGTTGAACATGACGAAGCCTGAGAGGATAAGAAATAATTAGTTAAATGTTTATAAAAAATTGTTCTAAATAATTGTATTGTATAATTTAAATTACTTTCGTGCATAATGTAAACAAATTAATTCACCGAATAATTAATTTTCATGATGAACTGTCAAATTGTCAAATCTGTTATCTTTGGTGTTAAAAAATTGTAATAGACTTATTATTCGAAGATCGACTAAGTAGTTCTCTCCATCGAATATAAAATTCTTGTGGCGTATCTGTAGAGAAAAGTGAAACACCGAAAATGACAGAATTGGCAATCAAAAAAAAAAAACATTCTAAAATTGACTTGATAGCTTCCTTCTCATATCAACCGGCGACACAAGAGGTTATAAATTAGAAAGTATAAAATAAAATTACAAAAAAGGAAAATCATATTTGTATTACATTTGGTATTGTAATTTATTCGTCAACCGCATACATTTTCTAACTGATCATATCTTTATATACAATTTGTGTTCAGTAGGTTATGCCATTTAATCATGAAAAGATAGATGCTTCAACAACGTTTAGAAATTGTTAAATTGTTTTATTAAAATCAGTGAATCAAAATGATGAACATTTTTATCGACAAATTTTATTCAGTGATGAAGCTCATTTTTGTTAAATGTTTATGTAAACAAACAGAATTGCAGAATTTGGAGTGATGAAAATCCACACGAAACTGTTCAGACACCATTACATCCAGATAAAGTCACTGTGTGGTGTGCAATTCATGCTGGTGGAGTTATTGGTCCATATGTCTTTGAAGAAAATGGTCGAAAAGTAACAGTCAATGGAGAACGATACAGAACAATGTTGGATGATTTTTTTTCCTGCTGTTGTTGAGAATAATCTGGAAGATATGTGATTTCAACAAGACGGTGCCTCCTGCCACACAGGAAACCTCCATTAAAATGGTCAGGAATCGAGGTGAATCTATTATCACAAAAATCGTGCAGTTTATTATCATTTAAAATCGTACAGGTATTCAAAAACCACATCTGCAGTATGCGGAAGAGTGCGATCTTGCATAAACGATGCATCATTAATTAGACTTGTTGGAATAAAGTGTTCTTTCAGCAGGCGCAATTAACTTGTTGAATAACATTTCCACGTACAACAACCATTGCAATACCTATAGCCGATGAAGCACACCAAACAGTTACCTTTTGAGGGTGTAATGGAGACACATGACCGCGGCGCGGCGTGGTAAGGGTATTTGCTTTTAATTAATAGGCTGCATTAAAGATATGTTTGTCACAGCAACGTTTCTACAGTTTCCCGCTTAGAGTAAAGCCAGAAGCCTGCAAATTTCTATAGTTTCTTAAGTCCGATGGTCATAACTTCTAATAAAATTTCAAAGCGATAGGACGCCAGGGTCGAGGAGCTCCCAAATAAATTTTTTGTAATTGTTTTATCGAAAAAAAAGTACACATTTTTTGAAAATTTGTATACTTTTTTGGCTTCGGTGATAAAACTCTTTCTTTTAAATTTTCAAAGTGACCTTACCTCACAGTCAGAAAGTTTGATATACAAATATTTTGTAAAATGAATTATTAAATTGGCTGAAAAAAATTGCTTATACAGCAAAAACCCAATGGCATTACTCGAGGTCCAGATCTTACGTCCAAACATATTTTCTGTTGTGCTTTGTATACTACTGTGACCAAAAAGTAGTACGACTTGCCATTTAAATCGCACGGGCTTACCCAATTGAGAAATTTGTTGTTCGTTTGAAGAAGTTCGGTTGGTAGTGCCCTAATAGAGATATGTATCAAATTTCGTGGCAATATCGTTAGTAGTTAATGAGATACGTTTGTTTACTTTTATCTCGATTTTGAAAAAGTTCGGCAAAGAAGTTGTATCAAATTTTGCTTCAAAAGTATATTTCGGCTTCCAAAACGTTGGAAATGTTGGAAAAGGCTTTTGGTGACAATGTACTGTCCAGATCAAGGGTTTTTGATTAGAATAAGTTGTTCAAAGTAGGCAGAGACATTTGCTCGTATTACTCGTATTATTAAGCGTATTGCTTTCAACCATAATGAGTTAGGTATTTTTTTTGGTTAACGGCTAATCAAAGCAACAGCAAAATTAACCAAATTTTGGTTTAATTTTTTTTCGTGTATTTTCTTGTCAATTTCACTCTTGTGGCAGGTATTAAAACTAAAAATTTGGTTAAGATCTGTTTAACCACTAATTTTTTTTTGGGTTAGCTAAACTATTTTTTGGTCTATCTAGTACGATTGTTGTTGTAATTTTTTGATTTTTGGTGAAAGCAATACAACTATTGTAGCGCTAAAATTGTTATTTAGTTCTTTGAATGCTATGTATGTATAGTAGATATTGTATACCCTCATACATATAGCATTGGTCATGTTTAAAAATCGATAAATATAGAACGTGACAATCGGTAAAATTTTCATTCCGCTGCTAAACATAATTTGAAATAAAAAAAAATACACCAAAATTTAAAAATCGTTTTAATTAATGCTTATTATTTTAATTAATTAAAGCTTACTAAAATTTACAAAATAAATTTTGTATTCTCAGCTTAATGTGCACTCGGTTTTCAAAGTGAGTTAAAGTTAATTGACACAGAGAAAAAACAAATTTGCAGCTTTAGAAATCTCTCCAAATACATCACAACATTTAGTATATGACAACATTTTTTTAAAACCAATTGGTGCGTTTTAAAACAATTTTGGAAGTATACCGGACACGTATTCACATCTAGTGTTCTTATTAAAAGATTTCCCATTAGCAACCATTACACGATCAATATTATTGTCATTACCAGTAATGTCAATACCTGCATCATTACTACTTCAATATTTTTTAATCTTACACAATCATTATTAATGACAATAATTCCATCATTACCAAGCTTTCATTACTGCTAGTAGAACCATTTTTTTCTTAAATTTAGCATGGATCCTAAAGGAAAAGCGTGTATTGCTATAATTGTAGCATTGTCCTTGCAAAAAACGGTAAAGCGAAAACGGTGGATGAAGGAATGGTTGAAGAAAAGAGAAAATTATTCTCATATAGTTTTACTTAACGAATTAAAATTAAGTGAAGCAAATAATTATAAAAATTATTTAAGGATGAGCGAAGACCAATTCGAAACAATATTGGGAATGGTCCATCCATTTCTGGTAAGGCAAGATACCACAATGAGAGAAAGTATACCTGTCAATGAAAGACTGGCATTGACTTTGAGATTCCTTGTAACGGGAAGAACTTTTGAAGATTTAAAGTTTTCGGCTGCCATTTCACCTGCTTCAATAAGTAATGCCATTCTCGAGACATGCGAAATACTTATTTATGTCTTGCAAGACTACATAAAGGTACGTTTCACTATATTTGAGGTGTTTTAAATTAAATTTCATTCAAAAACATTCGTTGTTTTCAGTTTCCTAAAACTTCCGAAGAGTGGATGGATTAATACTTCGAACGATTTCGGAAACCTACATCAATTTTGGAAAACATTGGGGGCAATTGACGGAAAGCATATTGCCATTACAAAACCCCGCAATTCAGGTGCCATGTATTTCAATTATAAAGGGTTTTACAGCATCGTTCTGTTGGCTATTGTGAATGCAAAAAAGGAGTTTATAGTGGTTGATGCTGGAATGAATGGTCGAATTTCAGACGGAGGCGTGATGTACTATTCCAAATTTGGGGAGCTTTTACAGCAAACATCATTAAATTTACCAAACCCCAGTTCGTTACCCAACATAAATGAAAAGTTTCCTTTTGCATTCGTAGCGGACGAGGCCTTTGCTTTACATGTTAATTTAATGAAACCTTATTCACAGAAAACTCTAACAGAAGCTCGGTACAATGATGTATGAGTACAATAAGAGATTGTCAAGAGCTCGCGTGGTTGTCGAAAATGCATTCGGAATTCTAGCATCCAGATTTGGCGTTTTCAAAAAACCAATATGCCTTGAACCGAAAAAAGCACAAACAATAACAATGGCATGTTGTTACCTTCATAATTTCTTAGCTAAAGAAAATAATATAACATATTTGGCTTCAAATAATACTGGAACTTCAGTTGCTGATTATAATCTAGTTGATATACAAAAAAGTTTAAGCCGAAACAGTACATCAGAAGCGAAGGAAACTCGCGATAAATTTTGCGCATATTATAATAATGAGGGCAAATTACCAAATTAGAATTTTTTTCTTTATAAAATAATTTTAATGTGTATGTATATATATATAAAACAAACAAATAATACATTATACTTATACACACATATCAAATAAAAATTCATTTTATTATTAATTATAAAATTAGATTATTACAAAATCTTATTTTAATTTGGTACAAAATTTGAAAAAAAAAAATCTGTAATTGTGGCCGGTGCTTGTTGTTCGCCTGAAGGCAATTGAGTGTCTGAGTTTGTTGACGTATTTGACCAGCCGGCTGGGGAAACCGGCCATGGTTCCTCATTTATTTTCACTGAATTTTTATGTAGGTTTCCCTGCCGAGCCTCAAAAATAATATCACTTATCGCCTTTTCAGCAAACATTCGTTGCCGCGAATCTAATGTTGTGAGCGCCTCACCCCAACTTATTGCAATCGGTGGAGTATTATTATTTCCCGAACTATCCAAATAGTCACAAGCCTTCTATAATAGATCATTTTGTTTTGTGTTGGTCATAATTCGTCGTTTCTTTGGTAGCGGTGGTGGTGGTGTCATTAAACTTGACTGTGATACAGTAGAAGGGCTAACGGATGTCGGACGTTGCACCCCGTGAACTTCGCCTTGGAGATAATCGCTTTCGGAAGTTTGAAAAGAATATAAATTTTTATTAACAATTTCATTTTTGAATTTTATTACTAACCACCTTGTTCGTTTGTTGATTTTTTAAATTAAATGGCTTCTCATATTTATCCATAAACTGAAGGGAATAAAACACCCACGAACTAGGTTTATAGATCTCATTTGCGCCTTTTCCAGATCTCTTGGAATCCAATATTTTTTCAGCTCTTTTCGATAATTAGATCGAAGAGTATTTATTTTACGCCTAACATCTGTTCTGTTAGCACCACTCTTGATTTTTTGAAATATGGTTAGAAGTTTGTCCAACGCCAAATTTCGTTTATCCTTTTTAATATACCCAGGATTTGTTGGGTTCCATAATTCTGGAAGCGTTTCGTACAGTTCAATAAAATCACTAAGCACCTTGGTATGCTCTTTATTTTCCATTAAAATCGGTTCATCATACTGGATATCTTCGCTATTTATATCAACGGCCTCACTACACTCGGAGAAACCCATACTCACTTCTGTATCCTCCACTACATAAAACATATCATCCATTTTGATGAATTTATATTATTTATATACAATTTAAAATATTGAATTATATACTTTTTTTATAAATTTATTAAAACTAATATATTTTGACAGATAACCACAAATTTATAATGCAATAATAAAGATACTACAAAACATAAAGATACTACAAAACAGTTCTTCTAAATTGTTTGCTGGTTATCTTCCATAGACATTTATTATTTCTAAACATGTGAATTAATTTAATTGTATTTTCAGTATTATATGTCATAATTAAGATGCGAAATATGTTTTTTCTACAATAATGCAGTAACCTATGCTTTCGATGATGATTTTTGAATTTAAACTATATAAGAAAAGGAGCCTTTGCGTCGAATACTAAAATCATGTGGAAATATTTTCATTACACAACGATTTCTTAACCTTCATCCGTCCCTCGCGTCATTTTTTACCAAAATCGAATTTTATTTTTGAAATATTTTATTAAATTACTGCGTTATGTTTCGTTTTAATAAATAAAATTAAAAATAAAACTGAATTTTATATTTGCTTAGCGTAAATTTACAGATGAATTTATTTTGGTAATTTTTGCACAAAGGAATTTTAGTGTTACTTTTTTAAGGGACGGATGAAGGTTAATATTGCTACACGATTTGTGAAAACCCAAATGATTTAATGTTTTAATAAATTTTTGTTGATCCGTACAAGTTTGTAATTTTTTTATGTTTCTACTTATTTATAAATGTTATAGGACTATTGTATCGTAGAAAAAATAGCGTGTATAACTCGTGTGAAAATGAGTCATTGCAATACTCAAGTGATTGCAGCCCTCGCTATTGCTCAGGCTGCAAATTTCACTTTCGTATTACAATGACTGGTTTTCTTTACTTGTTATACATACTATTATTTATTTCCAACCAACAGCATGTATATGCAAAAAATTGCTTATATCATAGATATTAAATAAAAAGTTAAAAATTAAATACAATAAACAATTATAAGTTATTAAACAACATCAAAGTTCTAACCATTAATATAAAACATTTTAAAACAACAATTAAAACAAAAGCCTAGCGATTCGTTTTTTAAATTCATTTCGGGAAATTTTAAAATCAAAACAATCCGCTACGATGTTGAGATCTAGTTGAATGTGCGCTATAGAACCATGTAAGCTACTTGCAGTCGGAATATGAAGAAATTCCCGGGGGGCGTAAGTTACGTTGTGGAGCGTAAATATTAAAACGTGAAAGAATGTCACTACAGTTTATTTTACCACAAATGATGTCACGCGCAAATGTGGCACTAGCACATGTACGCCTAGCACTAAAATATTGGATCCAGAAAATAACATCTGCCTACATGGTGATAGAACGAAATTATTGGCACGCTCGAAGGACGGTAATTTTCTGAGAACAAATAACAAAAACTGTTTTTGAAAAATTTCAATTCTGTTTGAATGAGACTCATGGAACGGGGACCATATGACAGTCGCTTACTCACGCTGTGAACGAACAAATGAAGTGTACAGTGACTTAAAAATTAATGTTTAGTGAACATTCTTCGAATTTCGTTTAATAAACCCCAACATCGAAAAGGCTTTGTTAACAATCGCATCGATATGAGAGTTAAACGTTAAATCCGAACTAAAGATAATGCCCAAATTAGTAACCACATTAACTCTTTTTAATCTAACGTCATTTAGAAAGTAGTTAAAAATTACCGGAGGCTTAGAACTGGAATAGGCGGTTACGTAACACTTATCAACATTCAGAAATGTAAGGTTAGCAACTACACACCAGCCGCAAAATGTGTTCTGGTCCCACTAAAATTGATTGCGATTCAAATCACATAAGATGTTTGTATGTCGTCAGCAAATAAAATACATAGTCTGCAAATTTGAAGCAATCCACAACATTGTTAATGAACAATAAAAATAATAGTGGACCCAAGTAGCTGCCTTGAGCCACCCCAGAATTCGCAATAAAACATTCTGAGAGCGTATCGTCAATCTGGACATACATTTTGCGATCCGATAGACAAGACATTAGCCAATTTAAGGGAATAATGTTGCAATTAAGTTCACTGAGCTTATTCACTAAAATCCTGTAATTAAGTTTATCGAATGCTTTAGCGAAGTTGGTATAAACCACATCGACCTGAACTTTCGAGGCAACTAAATTATTTTGAAAGACTGCTAAATTAGTGACCGTTGAACGGCCCGGAAAAAATCCATGTTGACGTGTGCTAATACATTGCTTGGAGTGGAAGTAGGTCACATTGTTAAGCATTGTTCTAAATTGACTCGAGTAGATTAGGAGTGCTAGATAGTATTGCAATTCCACGATAATTTGTTATATCACTGCGGGGGGCGGATCAGGAAATTTGCATTACCTGAGGCTCAAATTAAATAAATGGCATAAAGAAGCGGTAAAACCAACTGGACACAGTTTCAATAGAGACAATGTTAAACCATCTGGCCCAGGACCCTTCGGAACGTCTATGTTTATCAAAGCCCTCATCATGTCAAGTTCAGAAAAAACAATTTTTAAATTATTCAGTTAGATAATATAGTAGTGAGTGAGCAATCCTTAACAAAAACACAGCTAAAGTATTCAGCGAAGAAACCGCAGGTTGACTCTGGATTATCTGATCTTTGACCACGGAAAAAATGACGGCAAGCCGTTAATATGGTTCTAAATTTTGACAAATCTCCAAAAATTCTTCGGATTACATCGCAAATCGTCTACAATTTCGATTATGTAATTGTTATACAGGAAACGGTTGAGGTAGCAAAACTGTTTTCGCAGAGACTTAAACTGGATATAGTTATGGACCAGCCCTATGCATATACTTCCAATGACATTTATTACGCAAGACTTCCAGTTGTTTCAGTTCTTTAGTAAACCACAGAACGTTCCAGATATGAGACATTTTAATTATTTTTTTAGGAACGAATTTTTCAATAGCAACCTTCAACAGTTCATTGAAGGTATCTAATGAACTGTTGATAATGATATCAATGTTTGTGAGTTTGTGACTTATTGAGTTGTGATCGGCGTGCGAATAACAAATACGGTATAGTTTTTAGTAAAGTTCAAATTATTCGAAAATTTGTAGAAAAACTGAATTGAAACCGGGGTCTGATAAACACTCGAAAATCCGGCAAAGTCGTCGCATGATTCTAGTTTAAAAGATCTATTATCAGTGTAGAAAACTAAATCCAGATAAGTGCCTCTGCTGTTTGGTACATTGTTAATTTGTGAAGAACCCAAGTTTGTCATAAAATGAAAAATTAAGGCTGATGAAACGTTAGTATTAGCAGGAATGAATATATTGTCATTCATCATCCAAATTAGATTAGGAAAGTTGAAATCGCCGAAAATAACAAAGTTAGCGTTATCATATATAAAAAATAATAAATTAAATAAGATCTTGTTAATGAAATCTTGACAAAATGATGAGGTTGGTTGTAGCGGGAAGTAAACCGATCTAATTATTAGGAAAAATGTACCTAGTTTGAGTTTAATAGCAATGAGCTTCATTATTGTGTTGGAAAATGTTCGCAGGGAAAAATTCCACATCGTTCAAATCAACTGTGAGCCATGTTGCGGTCAGTATTATTACGTCGTAATTAGATTCTAAAATTCCAAGATTGATTTTTTTTGATTTTGACCGCATGCCACTATACTTAAAATAAAGAATTAATACGCTGTTGACGAAATTGTTAGATCCATTGATGATATTGCTAGAATTGGATCATATATGAATTTAGAATGTTAGGATGTACTGTGTTAAGATCAGAGATGGGTAGTGTCGAAAACTAGTATTTATGACACAGTTTTTGACACTTTATGACACGAATTCTTGACAGTCTTTCAAAATTTGTGTTTTCGACAAATTTTGACATGACTTTTTGACAGAGAAAAAAAATTGAAAAATGTACAATTTTAACTTCATTTACGTTCAGAACTGTTTCAACAGTTTGAACATTTTCAAAATTTACCAGTATATTTCAAAAACTTGCTCACAAAACAATAAGAATACTTTGTTTCCTCTTTTTCCCAATATCACTAGCAAAGCTTTTAACATTTTCCAACTATTTTTGACACTTTTCGACAGTTTTTGACCATAATTTAAGTTTTTAACCTATTTTTGACAAAATTGTTGAAAATTCAGATTTTTAGCGTTTTACCCATCTCTGGTTAAGAATATTGTGAGAATTTGGTACATTAGTATTTAATGCATTGATTGAACTTAAATTGATACTTTGCTGCAAGCTCCTTCCTCTAGTTATACATATGTACGTCTAAACACTCGGGAAAAAAATAAAAATGTCAAAACATAACCTTGAAAGTGCGTTTTAATTTGACATTTCGTATAAATTCTATGATAGTTTTCTCGTGAAATAGCCTCCTGAGCCCTGATAATTTGCTGAGAATGCCAAAATTTGTATAATATACATACGCACATGCATTGTTAAATTTAATTTCATGAGAGAAAATCTCAGTGATTTAGACCTCGTGTTTTCTTACAAAATATGACAATCTAAAAAAATATAAAATAGAGACAAACATTTGAAAATATTGTTAATTACAATTTAAATTCTACGTAATCTTCACATTTTGAATATTTCTTAAAATTTAAGTAGAATTCCTTTGAAGGAACGGCTGCGTGAAAATCGCGAATTACCTTTATTGATTTTAACTTCTCGAACCTTAGTTTTTTAATTCTTGAAGTTGAATTTGTTTGGATTCAGCATCTGAACAAAATTCAAAAATCATCTCAGTCTTCAATGTTTTTGCCCATTTGAATAATTGTTCCGCATTGATTTTGATAGCATCCTATTCGTTGGTGAGATAGGCTTTGTACGCTATTCTCTTGATAGTACCTGATACTTCATCGCACAATTTTTGTAAGGTTAGCCGTAAAAAAAGTTTTCAGAAAATTGAAAAAAAGCACATCATTATAATTTTATTTTAATACTCAAAAAAAGTGGGTAGATCAATATATGTATACATAAATTTTAGAAGAAAACAAAACGAGATGTTGCGCTTCTTTAGTATGCCTAATATAACTAAATGAGGAAAACGATAAAAAAATACAAAATAAGATGAGCACTGAATATTTTGAAAATGTCGAAATGAAAGATGGCAGCATTTTTATAATTGTTTTATGATCCCTATTCATTTTCTTTAAAATAAGCCCAGTTTTATAATTTTCGGATAATTGTTTTTTTTTCTATAGCAATAAATACAAAGCTATTTGCATGAAATTTTCAAATATTTGACATCCTAACAAACTGGGTGCAAAAACAACAACAACAACAAAAATTATGTTCCATGACTAAAACATGACTTCCAAAAATACTAATGTGATTTGACGTATTTTCCACCTCATAAATTTTTCCGTGTAATTACCATGTAAAAATAAGTGCTTCTTCAAAATTATTCCAACAATTTAAGAATGACTTAGAACAAAATATATTTTAATTTTATTCACAAAAAAGAAATTCAAATAACAGTGAATACATTCCTACAGTATTGTAATGCTATCCTAATTTGAAGGTTTATTTTTTTCTTCAATAACGGTATTTTCTTCCTGTGGTGTTTTGAGTATACGCATATTCATGAAAAATTTGCGGCGAGATGTACAGTTACAAATCCTTGCGCTCCCTTTGTTGTGTAGATGTACTTACTTTGTTTTTATGATAGAACATTCCATCACTGAAAAGCATAATATGTACTTACAAACTTTTATAAGTAAGTAAGTGACTTTGCCCACTAGCATAATAAACAAACGGTAACATTTTTATTTTTTTCAATATTTTTATAGAATATTAAAATTTAAATATGTAATTCTAATTTAATATAATAACACTCAAAATCAATTTTTTCAATTTTTGACTTAATCAACTGCCATAATTACCGGCACATCAACTTATTTCTCTTTAGTTGTTAATCTGATTACCCCAAATGAGATTTTTTTTTTTTTTTTTTTTTTTTTTTATTAAAATAAATTGTATTTATTTATTTAATGTTATTACAATCTAGTCTCCTGGACTAATGAGCAATTTGTTTCTGACTTAATTTATTAACTTAATATTAATCTATGGCTTCTTCCCATTGGCGTTCCATAGAGTCTGGTAAATTGAATTAAACCACATCTTTGTAGTGGGCTTTACACAGCACAATGCTGTTTAAGCTAACAATTACACCAACTCAAAAGGTTTGGTTCTTTTAAGTCTGCGTGTTAAATTCGTGTTGCTTAGAAGCTGAGTTGCCTCAATGTTCACATGATGCCGGAGCCTCTCTTCATGTCTCCGCGCTTTCTCCTGAATTTCATTTACGATGAGGTTCATTTTAAGGTCCCTATGGAGATCATTGTTCCTGACATACCAAGGTGCATCGACGATGTTCCTTAATACCATATTCTGAAATCTTTGGATGATATTTACGTTGCTCTGTTTGGTACACCCCCAAAGTTGAATACCATACGTCCAAACCGGTTTCAATATTTGCTTATAAAGTAGCAGCTTGTTGTATGTTGATAAAGAAGAGTTCCTTCCCATCAGCCAATACATCTTTCTGTATTTAATTCTTAGTTCTTCACTTTTCTTCTTGACATGTGCTTTCCATCGCAGTTTAGCATCCAGGGTCATGCCGAGATACTTAGCTGTGTTCGCATACGGTACTATTTCTTGATTTATGGTAATCGGGATATTTTCGAATCGCCTGTTAGTGAAGTTGATGTGAACGGATTTAGTTTCATTTAGTTTTATTCGCCATCTTTTTGTCCATTTATAAATTTTAGTTATTGCTGATTGTAACTTTTGTGTTGACTCTTCGCTGCTTGTGCCAACAGCTAAGATCGCCGTGTCATCTGCAAAAGTCGCCACTGTATTGTTTTCTAATGCAGGAAGATCATAAGTGTACAGTAGTATAAAACCGGCCCTAATACACTGCCCTGTGGAACTCCTGCGTTGATTTCTTTCAATTCAGAGAAAGTATCATCTAACTTAATCCTGAAGAATCTATCTTTTAAGTAAGATTCCAGTATATTAGCAAATTGGATTGGTAGAAGATTTCTTAATTTATGGTTAAGTCCTTCATGCCACACTCTATCAAATGCTTGGGCAACGTCTAGAAATATTGCTGAACAGATTTTTTTCTCCTCTAGTGCTTTCTCAATTATACTGGTTATTCGGTGAACTTGATCAATTGTTGAGTGTTGGTTACGAAAACCGAACTGATGATTTGGGATTAAATTTTTACTCTCGATTATCGGATTTAACCTTTTTACCAGAAGCTTCTCAAAGAGTTTGGACATGACTGGCAATAGCGAAATTGGCCTATAAGATGAGGTTATGTGTGGTGGTTTCCCAGGTTTTGGGATCATGATTACTTCTGCAATTTTCCACAAGCTTGGTACATATTTGATTCTAAATGCTGCATTTATAAGATTGGTGAGCTTTACCAGAGCTTTCCTTGGCAGTTCTTTTAAGATTTCTGCAGTAATAAGATCGTAGCCAGGAGCTTTTTTCATATTCATATTAGTTTTTATCTCACACGCGACTTCTTTTGGTGTTGTCGGTAGGATTTCTTTACTTTCTTGCACAGCTTGTTCAGATATTATCTCGGCTTCTAATGTTTCATCTTGATGTGGCTGGAATATTTTTTCAAGATGTTCAGCAAATTCTCGAGCTTTGTCTTCATTATTCCTAGCCCATTTATCACCTGCTACTCGTATTGGAGGGTTCTGTATTATTGGTCTTTTAATTCTTTTGGTTGCTTTCCAAAGAGAATAATCAGTACTGCTATCATTAGTTAATTTTCTTAAATAGTTGCTAATTGATTCATTTTTCAATTCTTGGATCTCTCTTCTTAATTGTTGAGTGAGATTGTTCAAATTAGTTTTATCTTGGGGGGCCCTTGTTTGTTGCCATACTCTTCTCGCTTTTCTTTTTTCTGCTAGGAGTTCCCTAATTTCCAAAGGGTAGTTGTTTCCCTTGATTTTCTTTTTAACCTCAGGGGTATTTTCCCAAGCTGATTGCTGTATATCGTTTACAAATTTGTGAACTTCTTTGTCTAATTGCTCCTCGGTCTTTAATGGAACCATTAAGTTAATTTTTTCTTCTAGCGATAGTCTAAAGCATTCCCAATTGGTGTGATTATTTACTAGAAAAGGGTTCCTTTCTTTCTGAATAATTTTTTCACTTAACGTTAAAAGTATCGGTGAATGATCAGAGTTTAGGTTGTGGCTTTCATTTACTTGTATATAATTTACAGATATCTTCTTTATTATAAAGAAATCAATCAGATCTGGTACTTTATTTGGATCAGTAGGCCAGTAAGTTGGTTTTCCAGTTGAGAGAGCTTCACAACTGCATTTCCTAATGGCTTTTAGGAGTTCTTTACCCTTAGTTGTTGTTAATCTGGAGCCCCAGTGGACATTTTTTGCATTAAAGTCTCCTCCAAGTATAAACCGTTTTCCTAATTTACTGAGGAACTCGAGATAATCCTTTTCACCCCAGATGAGATGATACCGAAATAAAATATAATTTACGTTTGCGGCACATTTGGTTAAAAGTTTTTTAAATTGTTTACTCGTTTTCCACTTAAATATTCAGATTAACATTAAAAAAAGTTGTCACGTACGACTTTAAAAAATTCCATTTCATATTTATGTAAATCACACCAAAAAGCAACAATTTATTTTTTTATTACGCTTCTTTAACTTTTTGAGTAAAATTTGTTTTTAGTGATTTTAAAAAGTGACTTTTAGATCTCGGCTTTAGTTTTCGAACCCTATTCGAACTCATTTTCAAAAGCGTAATGAAAAATTTATCAAAAATCTCCTTCCTTCTAAAATCGATTTTTCGGTTTTTTCGTAACGCATAGTTATGTATTTTTTCGAAAAAGTTTAAACGAAGTATGTATCCAAGTATGTTCATGTAAAAACGATTGTATAATTGAATACAATACTAAGAGAGGAAAATTCCTAAAAACTTCTTGCCCAGCAAACAAAATTATTTATTATTTAATTTATTATGTATTTGAATTTTGTTTTTAGATCAAATTTTCAGAATGTGTTGCGAATTTTATAACAAAACAAATAATTATTATAGAATTAACAAGCATGTATGTACGTCCTTTATTGTATAATAATTTTTTTTCACTTCTTCTTTAACTTAGTTAGCTTAACCACACCTAGTCAATAGATGGGTCGACTTTTTATACTTAAATCATTAAAATCCTTTCAAAAAAGAAACATATACGTTTCTGCTTCCATGGTTCAATGCGGCTGTTTTCTTTTCGATCAGTTTCTAATTATACAAAAATAACGGAAGCCGTAAAAACTGACACAACCGCAAATTGGTATTTCAACTTTCTGTATTAAAGTTAATTAATTTACGATATTTATTTATTTTTTTTTTTCGCTGGCGCCTAAAGATTAAATAATTAATAAAATGACAATAAACAACACAAGTTCCAATTAGAAATCTTAAATAAAAACAAATGACAAGTTAAGATTGTCAAAATTCACAAGGTTTTTGGCGAAAACCTTGTTCAATTAATTTTGTCAAGGCGATCCTACAGTTTTCCAACATATCACATCATATGCTTTAAATAGCCCATACAACGAGTACAAGCTATCGATATAATAATGCCAAATTAATGGCTAGTGGGGAACACTATGAATTGATAAACTCTGAAGTGCAAAAGATATGATGTGATATGTCGGAAAACTCTAGGATCGCCCTTTTACCAAAAAAACGAGTGAATTTTTTCTATCTTTTCACTTCAGAGCTTGTCAATTCAATGTGTTCCCCACCAGCCATTAATTTGACATGGTCATTTCGATAGCTTATAGTATGAGCTATTTAAAGCCTATGATGTGATATATCGAAAAACTCTAGAATCGCCCTGACAAAATTAATTGAACTATGATATATTTTCGCCAAAATATGTGTGAATTTTGAAGTGCAACTTCAATTTTTGTGTTGTTTGTATTTATTTTATCATTATCAACGTAAAATTTAATTTTAATTTTTTTTATTGAATTACACTGTAAAAATGTATGCACCCTTTCTTCTACATATATTCTTTTTGGCAAATTTTGTCAGAAACATTTTTTATAAACTACTCCAAAAAATTAAAGGAACAAAAATTTTGCTCAATTTTTTTATTCTTTTTTGAAGAGGTGTATCTTTTTTTTGTAAGGATCCACGGACTCGGGAAATTATTTTTAAGTTAAACCAATCCAGTCGATTAGCCTGTTAATTAGGCTTCAATTTAATTTTTTTCTGGTCTCTCTATGTCAACTTTTTGCTGAGATATCTGACTTTGAATAAAAAAAGATTATTTGGTCTTTAATCATCGATATCTCAGCAACCAATGATTGCACAGTAAAATTTGGGGCAGCCTTAAAAACTTGAGTAAATTTCATACAAGACCCTTTAATGACTATTTGAGAACAAATTTTGTTTTCACCCTTAACATTGGTTTGAAAGAAGTATAGAGAAACGAATTTTTAGGTTGTTTTAGTAAATCTACCGCTACTTTACAAATATTGATGAAAAGTCTAATGTTGCCAGGTCATTTTACAGTTTAATGTACTCCTAATAGCGCTGTATTATTTTCAAATTGATCCATCCAACCGTCTTTCCGGAGAGATTGATAAAGTTTTACAGAACAATTAGAGGAATAAGTAATCTTCAAAATAAAAAAACGACTTTTTCACATTTTGCATTCTTTACTTGTTAACCCTTAACGATCGTAAGGTTTTTTTGTAATTAATATTCGCTAATAAGAGGTGACAGAAAATTAAATAAAGGTCTGCAATATGATCAATTATTATGGAACTTGGCTATTTCTTAACCGATTTTAGTGAAATTTGGTATACGCGACGGAAATGGGATTCTAAAATGATTTTTGGATAAAGCTCTGAAATATGACCAATTAGGAAGAAACTTAGCCATTTCTTATACGATTTTGACGAAATTCAGCATGTACAATGAAAATGGGGTTTTAAAATGATTTTTAGATAAAGTTCTGGAATATGGCGTATTAGGAAGGAACCTGGCCTTTTTTCCGAATACGATTAAATTCAGCTTTTATACTATAGAAATGGAACTCTAAAATGAATTTTGGATAAATTTCTGGAATATGGCCCGGTAGGGAGGCACTTGCCTATTCCTTAAACGATTAGATGAAATTTAACAAGTGCGTTGGAAGTGGAATACTTAAATGATTATTTGATGTATTTTATGACTTGTTCTATAAATCATTTAAAACCTCATTTTAATCATGCATGCGGAATTTCATCAAAATCCTTATCCCAGAACTTTATCCAAAAATCATTTAAGGATTCCATTTCCATCGTGCATGTGAAATTCAACTAAAATCGGTAAAGAAATAGCCAAGTTCCATAATAATTGGCCATATTCCGGACCTGATCCAAAAATCATTGTAGAATCCCATTTCTATCGCACATGCTGAATTTCATCATAATCGGATAAGAAATGGCCAAGTTCCTTCCTAATTGGCCATATTCCAGAATTTTATCCAACAAACATTTTAGAATCCCATTTCCATCGCGCATACCCAATTTCACTAAAATATGTTAAGGAATAACCAAGTTCTTTCCTAATTGGCCATATTCCAGAACTTTATCTAAAAATCATTTTAGCATCCCATTTCTATCGTGCATACCAAATTTCACTAAAATCGGTTAAGAAACAGCCAAGTTCCATAATAATTGGTCATATTGCAGAACTTTATTTAATTTTCTGTCGTCTCTTAAGGGCGAATATTAATTACAAAAAAATCTTACAACCGTTAAGTGTTAACTAATGCATAATGTGAAAAAGTCGTTTTTTTTATTTTGAAGATTACTTGTTCCTTTAATTGTTTTGTAAAACTATATCAATCTGTCCCGAAAAACGGTTGGATGGATCAATTTGAAAATAATACAGAGGGCTATATAGAGAGACCAGAATGAAATTAAATTGACGCCTAATTAACAGGCTAACCGACCTATGCAAAGAAAAAATCGAAATTTTTTTTTTTTCGCGATTTTTTTTATGATTGCGTGATAACGGTATCTCACTAAAATTGTCTGCTCAAAAATCTCAAAATTAGAAATTTGGAGCTTTTCATCTCTGTACGACCGTTTTGTACAAAGATGCAGCTCTTCAGAAAACACTAAAAAATTGAACAAAATTTTTGTTCCTCTAATTATTTGTAATAGTGGATTATGTAATAAAAATGATTCCTAATTCATTTCTATTGCACGTTTTAGTTCCAACTGTTAGTCAGAAAATGTCAGCTACTTAATTCAATGTTTATTTTGTTGTTTATGTATTATAGAAATGGAATAATGAATTTTGTTTGAAAAATTTGTTAAATCTTGATAAAGATCTTTAATAATTGAGATTCATTAGTGTCAATATTCGAAGAAGGAAGAAAAGATTATTTTCCGATTTCAAAGCTAGTGAGGTATGTAGTTCACCGTGTACATCTGTTCTGGACATCTGTTTTATTGATATTGTACAAAGCATTATAGTTTCCTAAGACATAAACAAATGTTAAACAATCATAATCATAAATTTAGAGTTTAATTTAAATAATAATTGTTGCAGGATTCTGGGTGTTTGGTAAAAACTCACCAGTATTTTTCTGTACCGTCTGTTACATACAAAATCTAACATTTCGAATGAAAAATTGGTTTAATTGTTATGGCTTAATATAATTATTATATTTTATTATTTAGATTAATATTCTTAATTAAGTTTATGGGTTTTCTTTATTAATTTAAAAAATAAATAATTATAATCTGCTTTGCCCATTGTAGATAAATTATAAATTTAGAATACCCGTATAGATTATAATGTGAGATACATATAATGTGTATGTACATACACAATGGGAAAATTATGTCGTAATGCTAGTTTCTAGAACGTTTTTGCAGTAACATCTAAAATAGTTTCTGACAGGTACTAGTTAAAATACTCTAATAAACATGAATCAAAATCATTCAATTTCGTCAGATTTTTCTGGTGTAAAATACATTTTGTAGAGATTTAAAGGTTACTCAATCATTCATTATTAATGAAATTTACGAGGTGGAAGGCAAAGATTTGTAAAAATTATTAAATTTTCTCTCTCTTTTTTTAATGCAGAATTCTCCATTGATAATTCATTTCCCGAGGGTCCCATAAATATTTTATTGCGCAGCTAACACTAAGCTGTTTCAATATGCGGTTTGAGTGAGTTTTGTAATATCGAGAACTCTTTTCCTGACGGCCTTGTAAACCAGTTTGCCATAAATTCCAATCATATCCCAAACCGTAGGTAGGTGAGTTAGTGGCTTTCTATGAAATTCTTTCTTTTTCTTCAGTTGTCCACCCATATTTCTAAACTATGTTATGCAATTTTTCAGTACTCCGAAAACAATTCAGTCATATAGGACAGAACCATCACCCTGCGGTTTTCTTTCTTTGGTTAAGATTGTAATACCTTTGAAAGTCATAAAATGTGAAATTAAGCTAAAACATTCTATAAATTAAGCGCCAGTTAACTCTAACCTTAGCATACTAATATTGTGGGCTTATCGAGAAACTTAAATATCTCTAATTCTTGAAAAAACTTAAACAATCTCAGAATTTTAAAAATCTCGTTTTTTATCTTATCTTGTTCTGTGCTATTTCTTTTTTTTTTTGTCAATTCTTTTTTAAAAATTTTAAAAATGTTTTTTTCATTTTTATTTCAGTTACTGATGAATGATGATGGCTAACAAGCCGAAATATTTAACAAAAAGATATTTTTAAAGTAATAAAACTGTAAAAATTAATTTAATAATTTTGTCTATAAAAAACTGTGTTCGAATTTTTTCTTTAAAAAAAAAAATCTTGACATATCATGCAAGTATAATGCTCAAGGCCATGTTATATAAATAAATAGATTTTTCATAGAGACAATTTTATTCTTTAGTACAGTAGTAAAAATAACAATCAAAAAACACAAATATTGAATGTTTTTTTTATTTGTCTAGTCTACTGTGGCCGAAACCTGTGAAAATAATTTTTAATAAGTACAAATTTTTCACATTTATTTGAAAAATATCCCCCTACAATCATGATTTTTTACTATGCGAATAGTGTAATAATTTTTTCCATTTTCTTCCTTACAAAAATCTTTATTAATATTTATATCTTTTGACATTTTTTTTCTACAGTAACCATTTGGTTATTATATAGATCTGTGATTATTGTAATAGTTGTAACATAAATGCCCTGCGGCAACTGGGTAGTGAGGATTGTTATATCCCCGTATATGTACATATATACACTACCGTCTAAAAGTTTGGAAGCACATCTCTTTTAAACAAAACAGAAGATTGCCGACAAAATGCGGTAAAAATTAGCAATATAATTAAGTTTTACGACCTTTTACGATTGTTTACACAAAAACAAAAGGACTATCATCCCACATTTATCAATTTTTAACAAATTCCTTGATTTTGGCGAAATACGTGTTTTATGACTTAATCCGTTTTATGACTTTCTTTTATTGAATGGTGTGGTTGTATTGAAAATATTTGGTAGTTTTAACTTTTTTGGACCACCTTTTGTGTTATTAACATTGTCTAGGTATATCCGAAAGATTTCGACTATGTACTGCTTTGACTATATTTTTTCTTCTGAAAAACGCAAAACGCAAGCAAATCATTTGTTCTCTACGTGAGGCAGGGTACAGTGAATGTCAAATTGCAAAAAGGTGCGGAATTTCTTATAAAGATGTACTACACCCTTGCTAGAAAACAAGAAACTGGAAAAAAATGAAGATAATAGAGATAAGAGGATAACATCATCAGAGTTCTCTCTAAACGGAAGCGATACTTAACTGCACCACAAGTTACCGCAGCTCTGAATGATATGCGATAGAAGTATGTTTATACGCCGGTCAAAAGAAGAGGGGGCTTCAACAGCATCTACAGTGCCCACTATCAAACATGGTGATGGTAACGTCATGGTTTGGGGATGTTTTGGTAACATTACACCCGGAAATCTTATGAGGATAACCGAAAAACTAAACAAGGAAGGCTATTTAAAAATTATTCAGGATTCCGCCATAGCCAATGGACTGAATCTCATTGGTCCTGGATTCATTTTGCAACAGGATAATGATCCAAAGCATTTATCTAAACTGTGCCAGAACTTTTTGAGTCAAAAAAAAGATGAAAAGATTTTTAAAATCAAGCAATGCGGCCATCTCAATCACCTGACCTTTCTCCCATTGAACTTGTTTGCGATTCACTTGATAGAAGGATGAAAAATCGATCTCCTACGAGCTCAGAACATTTGCAGTAACTATTAGAGAACGAATGGAACAAGTTATGTAGACGAAGATTATTTTAAGAAATTAATTAATAGCATGCCTACAATTTGCGAGAAGATAATAAAACAAAAAGGTGGACACTTCGATGAAGCTAAAATTTAATTTTATTTTCATGTTGTATATTAAATTTGTATTTTGTTTAAGTTAATTTTTGTAACTTTTGGACGGTAATATTGGCCGCGTCACTATATTGGTATAACGTATATTGGTCGCGTCACTTCATTCGACGTTACAATTGTCGTATCACTTCAAGTTTAAATTGGTATTCTTGCTAAGAGAATGGACGTTAAAGGATGTTTGTCACTTCAAACGACGATTGTCGCATCGATCGACTAAGAGAATACCAAAATTTGATGGGCGATACAAGTGACAAGTGACACGACTAAGGGTATAGGGGTGATATGTGTATAGCCGAGCTGTTCAGTATTGGTGAGCGATGCTGTGTAGGAAGTCGCATGGTAAGGAAAACATTTTATTATTCGATTACACAACATTGCAGCCGAGAAGTTACCGATATAATTTAGTTGAGCCATCTCATAGAGACAGGCGGTGGTGGTATGTCTGCAATCCGCCAGCTATCGAAAACATGACGAATAGCTTTATTTTGTATGCGTTGTAGGGTGATTCTCTCGGTTGATGTGGTTAATTAGTACCAGACACTGATGTATAGGTGACGATAGGCCTGATGTACAGTTTGTCACTAGCAGATTTTTTTTGTAATTGATACTTTTGTAATTGAATAAGCAGCGCGTAACGAATCCGAAGGCATTAGCCGGTTGTCTGTAGATTTATCTGATGTGGTTGTTGAAGTTGAGAGTGCTGGACAGAGTGACGCCTACATACTTTGTCCCCTTGATACCGTGATGTTATTCCAATGCCCCTTGCTGCATTTGTTTATGTAATTTTTGTGTGGATAAAAATGAACCAGCTGGTTTTTAAGGCATTAATCCTGGTTCTCCTACCAGGTTTCGAGGTAGGTCACCAGCATATTAAGATAGGCTTAGATTCTGGCGGAACACTGGTACTTGCTACAACTGCTGGAATATACTGTGTTGTCATCGGCATATGCTTGGAACCTAGTTTGAACCTAATGGGCGCAACACCTACCCCTGAGGCACTTTGAAGCGGAGAGAAGGGGTAAAGGGAGACATCTGGTAGCATTGCCATCAACTTTTTTTTGTTAGGTGGAAACACTTTTTATTATAATTTTATGTATTGTTTGCGCATGTGCGTAGAAAAAATATAGTTGAGTAGTCGACGCTATTATAGAAGGAGAGTGAATTCAGAATAAAAGAAAAAATAAAAAAAAGTTTTGTAAAATAAATAAAATTTATTATTTGATTAATCTGTGGATAAATATAACAATTTTACTTGAAAGTGTTGAATTCTGATCATCATCGGGTGGTTGTAGTATCAAGTGGAGAGGGAGACCCTAGCCGGAAGAAATAAATTTAACGTTCGAGAGCGATCTTGGGGGTTACAACTTCCGTTGCGATTATTTTAGTTTCTGAGTTATATCTGTTGTTCACGCAAACAAAGGACTCTCTTTCTTCCAGGTACGGTTAAGTAATGCGCTGGGTGCTGGATTAACCCCACACTTGATAATTTTGTATATGATTCGCTTATCCTATACCAAAGCGAAAGCCTTATGCGACGTGACTTGCCTCGTTGTCGACCTACGGCAAACAAAGCCAAACTACTCGACATAGATCAAGTGCTGAAGCGCCAACCGGAGCCTACGGTAGATCACTCTTTCCACCAATTTACTAAGCCCGCACAACAGACTAATGGGGCTCGTGCTTTCCAGCGTGCCTGGTTTGCTGGTTTTGGGACTTTCTAGAACCTTGGAAGCTTCCAACATTTAGGAGAATAGGTGTAAGCCATGATGGCAATGGTGAATTGTACCAGCTGTACGATAGCCGAGCTTGGTGGGTTTTTGATTGCCCCGTTATACTCCCGGTGATTTTTTATTCTTTAATTGTCCAATAATCTTTGATACTTGTTCGGCGTTAGTAGCCTCAGGGTTACAGCAAGAACCATCTCCGTTTGGTGTATTAACCCTTGGTCCATAGTTCGCAACATCTCGCTGAATATGGTTTGGTAGTAGTCTGCAACATTATTGGCAATTATTACGGAATCGATGACCGGGCCGACAGGGCCCTCAAGAATCGTGTTTAGGTTTTTTTTTGATTTTGATTCTTCATAATTATGTATATTTATATATTTGACTTGTCTGGGCCCACGTTTCTGAGCTTGTCGTTGATGTGTTTTTGGCGAAACTGGCTGATTATCTGGTGCACAAGGCTCATAATTCGGCTGGATGATTTAGTGGTATAAATTGTCGGACACTAATGGTGCTTGTTTGTGTAATAGTTACTGGGTTTGATCAGCTGCCAGCAGCCTGGTCCTGCTCTCCATAGACGGCACATACATATTTATCCGTGGCTATGCCCATGATTTTCGTGAGGTTGTCAACTCTTCGGTCGATTTCTTCAGTTGAATCGATTGGCTGTCAATTGAGCGGAGCAATTTTGTGGTGGATAAAATTCCTACAGCAAAGCCAGTCTGCATTTTAATTGTCCAATATTCTAACTCCGATCGGCCTTTGGAACAGGTCGAACGGATTAGGTACACTATGCTGGGTTTGTGTTTTTTTTTTTTATATCGATAGCCCGTGGCGACGGGTAATATTGATGAGACTGTTGCAGCTGAAGGTGACAATCTTCATTGATAGAATTGAACTACGAAATTGAGGGACGCTGCCTTTTGGCTAGCCACATCCAGAATATTATTTAATTAGGTTAGGAATTTGGGCTTGTGGTAAAGCTCATGCCGAAAAGTTCCTGCGACTTTGTAAAAGACCTACGAAGAACACTATACTCGCTCTGGATGTCTCTAAAAAATGTGGTACGGTAAGGGCTGAAGGCCCATGGCCCGGTTTGGGTTTGAGGAGGTCGGCGTAGGAAACAGCTTTGTTTAAGTAGTTCGACGAAAAATTTCGGGCTGAGCATTGTTTACATTTACTGGATTAGGTTTGTTTAATTTACCGAGTCTTTTCTGCCTCTCTGGACATTCGAAGAAGCTGGCCACATGTCCTTCGCCATAGCTGCTGCATTTAACAGGAACTGATTTGTCCTCATTACTGGAGCAAGCACCTGGAAGGTGTGATCTGGTGCACTTCACTCATTTATATTACATGCTTCACCCTGTGCCACATATTATTACGACACTGCGCAACGGGGATTTCCCTATTATTTCTCCAGCTGACCTTGTAGCCGCAGCAACCGTTGATCAGTGTTATATTGGAGTGTTTGGTATCATGCGCGAATGACGCAGTGGAGCTTAACTTGTTTCTCCAAGCCGTCTTTCTCCTTGATGATTTTATTTATACGATACATATGTATTTTGCACCGTTGATCCCTTAATTGTTAGTTCAGCTTTTCGGTTTCTCTATTCTAGGGGGCTATTTGTCAATTCGATTCGAACGCGTTCTCGTATTTGATTAAAATAAGGAATCTGATTCAATTCAAATAAGAATCGAATTCACAAATAGCCCCCCTGATAAATACTCTTCATCAATATCATTTTTGGCTTTTGGTTCTTTTGTTTGTACGTGTAGGACACCTATCCACCTCATCCACCTATTGGAGCACCGCAACCAGCAGTTTGTGGTTTTTCAGATTATTAGCCTACTTACTAGCAGTGAATTACTTACTGGCAGTGAATAATGGATATCATTATGGGCGTGTTTTTTTTTAATGTCGGAGAAATAAGACAGAACAGATAGATAATATATCGGATAAATCCGATAAATATTTTCTCTGACGTATCCGAGAAAAATAAATGATAATTTTGTTAGCGTCGAATAAATTAAACGTCAGTTTAAGATTGCCAAACAAATATTATCGTGTTCTTTTTATTTAAAATAAATGTCTGCCAAACAACAATCTGAACCTTTTTCCAGAGAAAAAAGATTCAATTTTAAAATTATCCGAGCGTAAAAAACAACGACACAGAGAAATACATTTTTCCTCGGATACTAAAAAAAACGCGTATCTGTATTTTGACAGTTAAATTATTTCTCAGATTACTTCGATATCAAAAAAAACATGCCCTATAAGTGATGAAACAAACGTATAATGAGCATATTATACGTTAGTCGTGGACAATAGTATATTGTATAACAAGTGGAGAAAACGAGTCATTGCAATACGAAAGTGAAATTGAGCGATAGCGAGGGCTGCAATCACTTGAGTATTGCAATGACTCATTTTCACACGAGTTATACACGCTATTTTTTCTACGATACAAAACCCTGTAACATTTATAAATAAGTAGAAACATAAAAGATTACAAACTTGTACGGATCAACACAAATTTATTAAACCATGAAAACATTTGGGTTTTCACAAATCGTGTAGCAATATTAAGAAATCGTTGTGTAATGAGAATATTTCCACACGATTTTAGTAAATGACGCAAAGGTTCCTTTTCTTATATAATTTAAATTCAAAAATCATCATCGAAAGTATAGGTTACTGCACTATCGTAGAAAAAGGTATTTTATTGTTTCATATGCTGGATTGTACCCGAACAATTGTAAATCCACAAAGTGCTTATTAATTTAGGCTTGGACTTTTGAGAACGGAGTAAATTTGAACACTAAAGTTTTTTGACTACAACTCAAAAACTATGCATTTTTATTACCTACACATACTACGATTTTTTGTAGGGAATTAAATTTCCTATCGAAATGGTACTTTGAAAAGTCAAAAAAAAAATTTTTCAAGAAAATAAGTCAAAAAAGCTAAAACAAAATATGTAATAAAAAACCGAAAAATTTCAACGATTTGAACTCCATATCTACCTATTCAAATGCCGTATGTCTAGAAACCAGAACGATTGCCAGTCAATGACCCTTAAACACTCGCCTAAATTAATGGTACATACAAATCATTTATAAAAGAGAAAGGACCAATACCTATAAAATTAAGTACACATTCTCTGAGGATAATATAATTTAAAAGGTCCGTTTATCATCTAATATCATCGAAACCCAAACAACATGTTGTTATTTTAGGTAAGTCTAAACTTTACTTAAATCACCTGGGAGTAAACTGTACAGCCTTAAAACCTTCGAAAAAGCCAAAATCTCCTTAGCTACGAAAAATATTTCAACAAAATGTTCAATCTTAAATAATTCGTTTTTACACTAATGATGCGCTATCTATGAAACGTGTAACAATGTGGCCAGTTACGCACACGTTGGTGGTCAATAATAACACAATGTTATTACAAAAGAATAAAATAAAAAATAACTAATCTGCCATCGATTAATTAGCTTTCAGATGTTTTTGTAGACACAGAAGAATTCCCTACGTTAATTAAATTATAAAAATTAATGTGATGCAATGTACGATGCCCTAACATAAAAAATGTATGTATTGGTATTGATGATTAAATATATTTCTCCTTCTTTTTTCATTCATTCCTTGCTACCTGTGAAAAAACCATCCCAGACAAATTAAACAAGAAATGAAAACTATTTGACATTTGAAACGAGTTGAATCTTCAGAATATACAAGGGTCATTCAAAACGCGATTCATTTTTAATTTAATTATTTTTTTGGTTTATTTATCAAAGATGGTTTCGTTTTTTTAAGTTAATAAAAATCAGGGGCCCTATTCCCGAACACAAAAATGTTGTCACAATATTGTGAATTTCGTATTCTGTAACATTGCAATATTGGAGTGTATACTCAAAATGCATAACATGATAGAAATTGAATTTCCATTTACCGATAATCAGTAAACGAGCTAAAATTTTCCATAGCACTGTTCTTTAAAATTCTGAACTATTCTCTTACGAAGTTTAAATTGACCAATTAAGATGTTATTTTCTGCATTTATATTGAAATTAACTATTAAGTCTAAGAGACTCAACGCATGCATTTATGTTTGTTTTTTGAAAATGGATTAAAAAAATATTAGTAGGCCATTCTAGATCTTAAATAATAAGTATTGCAATACACAAAGCTTAATTATTTCGGATTAAGAAATTTAAAATACCTATTCGGGACCGTTAAACATCAATGTCGAGGTCGATCTACATCTATAAATATTCCCAAAATCGAGAGGGAACATTTCTTATTGACGAAAATCCAACGATATCTATTCGAAAACTGTCCAGTATTGCCAAGTTTCCCGCACAAGTATACTTAAACTTATTCGAAATTTAAAGTATGGTCTATAAAAAATCCATAAAGTTCAACAACTTACAGGAAGAGCTAAAGTGAATCGACTTGCTTTTGCACAAAATATTTTGTAACACCTAAGCTGGGATTACATCGTGGTTTAGTGATGAAGCACATTTCTACCTAATGGGTGACGTGAACAAACAAGATCAAAGATATTTGAGTACAGAAAACCCCAGAGACCTCCATGCATCGCCATTACACTCTCGAAACGTAACAGTGTGGTGTACTTTGTCGGTTAAAAGGTTATTCAGTAAGTTATTTAGAACTGCTTACTTAACACTTTATTCCAGTAAATGAAATTAACGTTACATGGTTTATGCAAGATGTTACTCGTCCGCATAGTGCAGATGTGGTTTTGGGTTAACTGCGCGTTTTATAATAAATAATAGACTGCACGATTTTTGTGAAAATTAAATCACCTCGAATCCTGACCGTTTTAATGGATGTTGCCAATGGCCACCGCATTCACCGGACTTAACTCCATATGATTTTTTTCTATGTGGCTATTTAAAAGATCGGGTGTACCGGGTGTGAAAAACTCGATTCGAATGAACATAAGTGAAATTACGGTCTTCTCCTCCGAGTTATTAATTTCATATCTAAAAGATTAGAAAAAATCATTAATGAAAATGGAGGAAACAATTGTATTGTAACCTTAATACAATCACTTAGTACATGATTTTAAACGTCATGATTCTAAACGTAGACTCGCTCTTTGAATAGGACACCCTATATACAACAAACTTCAACTTATTGTACAAAAAATTGCCGTGTAAATTCTAAATATTTCGAAATTATTGCTTTGAAAAATATAAACGTGGGGAAGAGGAGAACAATAAGGAAGAAAGGTACTACACAACGAATCAACGGCTACAACAATATTACAAGGATGGCTTTTTTCGGCTGAGTCAACGGTATCACAATACTGCTTGCTTCTGCAAGATCAAAAATGTATAGTGGAGTACTAATAAAACCGTTTGGGCTAAGATTCTAGGTTATTCTATCAATAAATCTTTGGACCACTTGCGATATGTTATAGAGACTTTTATTAAAATCTGAGGACTTTTACACAAAAAATAGGTGGAAAAATTATTATTTAGTTACCGAAAAATCATTTTAAAGTTAACTGATTTAGTGATTTACTATTTCTTTTCAATTTTTCATCATTGCACACATAATTAAAAAAAACAAATTTATTTGCATCTGCACAAATAATTAGATAAAAGTAAAACTTTAATTTATAAGAATTATAATTTAAATAAATTTTTGATTGAAATATAAAGCAGAATAATTAGAGAAATTAAATTAAGATTAATTGTTTCAAAAATGTATTATTATTATTTATATAATTTTTAAAGTTGTTGTGCTAAGTTGCAATAAAACTTAAGCTTGCATAAATAATTTTGCTACGAACCTAAAACCAATATAAAGTAAAAAACCAAAATTCTGTTTCTGTTTTCCTATTTTTGATTGCGTTAATCTGGCTAAAGAATTCAATTTCGAAATGAGTGTTTCTGTTTTTCCGTCGGATATATTATGTACAAAAAAAAAAATACTTTCAGAAGTTTCCTTCGAGAAGGTTTAAGTGATTAACGGAACATAAAATTCCTAAATTCGCCGAATATAAGATAAAAAGATTATCAGAATATATTATTTGTCTAAAAAACGGATATGAAATATCCAAAATTGAATGAATATAAAGCAAATGCAAGACAAACACGTCACACGATAAATGATTTCAATCTGATTATAATGCCAACAGTAGAATGCGATAAAGAAACAAATTTACACAACTATGAACAGCACGTACTGCATAATGTATATTTCTCGAGAAAATGAACCGTATTGAACTGAGGGAACATGACATTTTTACTGTATATTTAAAGTAAAATTGAAATAAGGGGGCAGATACTCGATCTACTATGTATAGCAAACAAAGGAATTTAATACGAAAAAACAAACTAGTTGCGAACCAATTTTTATCTTTAACGGGCCAACTATTGGGTCTGGTGTTTTTGACCATGCTCTCTCAGAATTTTTGATCAAAATTGACGTATTTCTTAAGGGCGTTATTCACGTACAATTAAATTGCGCAATATAATTGTGTGACGTCAATATTGCACAATAAAATTCTAAAATTTTGAATAAAATTGGAGAATAGTGTGCAATGTTCCGACGTCACACAATTATATTGCGCAATTTAATTGTACGTGAATACCGGCCTTTACAGCTTCAAAAATATTTTTTTTTTCTTTAGTCCTATGCACCACATAACCTTGTTGTGAATTAAGCGCTTTAATTCTATTTGGTCCTATGTGTTAAATTCTTCCAAGTAGGACATAATTATATGTCATTTACGCAATTTTTCTTATGAGTTCTACAGAGTCCTATATACAAAGAAACGGACATGATACAAATTAAAAATATTTTTTTTGTGTCTACATTTTTTTGTAGAAATTCGTAAACACATTTCGGAAGAGAATCCTGTAATAGCCCTAATTGAATTTGGCATTGTTTTGTTAATTTTAAATAAAATCGAGAATAAACTTTATTCGGTAAGATTGCGGTGCCAACAATGCATTACCATTTACCGTACATCTACAAATTTTTATCAAAATCATTTGATTGCTTTATCGATGAGAAAATTAGTGTTTGCTAGCTTTTTAATTAAATTTTTGAATGCAACTGTATCAACTGTAATGTATATGCACTTCCACTGTAAACAAATTACCCAAACCAAGTCAGCTAAACTCGCCTGGAGTACTTTCGAAAGAGAAAATTAAAGACATCGTGTCCATGTGTCAAACATGCCACAAGAGGATTACGAATTTTACAGAATAATTTTAAAAATACTGCATCAACGACCTAATTAATTTAAATTTCGCATAAATCGAATTATTTAAATATTGATCGAAATATTTATATTTTATTAAATATTGATAAAGTTAATTATTCATGTATCTACACCATAAAATTTTAATTAGTAAACCTAAACAACTTTACAAATTGCGTATAGGTCAAGAGGGAACTCACATGACTATATGACGAGAAATTAGTCAAACTAAACAGAGGAAGTGATCAAAAAATCCAATAAGAAAGCGGGACAGAGCAGTGTCGATAGTCCAAACTTCGTTAATTCAGATTTTGGCTTTCCGAAATACCGTAACATTAAAAATGGATGTTTGTTGGTTTGTATAAAAGTATCGCTAGAACAATACTTAACAAACTTAACTGTTTTCGAGTAGCATATTGAGAAAACGAAAAATATATTTCAGATATTTTTAATAATGGATTGTACTTTATTCTGAGTGGACTTCCAATTTTAGGAAAAAATACATACTTGAACACATAAATTGTAATAAATATTAATATTTTGCATCCTCGCTAAGGCGGGCTACCTTATCATCAGAAGCGACAACACGACAAAACAAATACAATACATTGTCAATTTTTTCAATATTGCTACTCGAAAACATTATTGTTATACGCACATATTGCCAATAATTCCTCAAACCAGTCTATGTTTTTAAAGTTATCGTTTACAAACCAATAATCGCTTGCGTATTTTATTTGCGGGCTCCAAAAATTGTTAACAACTTTAATATGGTTTTCATGGAAATAATCAGGGCGTTGAAATTCACCGAAAATGACTTTAGTATACATCAATTTAAAATATCGACTAAAATGGCGTATTTTTTTTTTATTTTTTTATTTATTTTTTTTTATTTTATTTTATTTTATTTTTATCTATTGGGCAGCAAACAGGTAAACACCCAATTACATGCTGCCTCACTAATGCTAATATATAAACATATTGTATTCTTATTTCTACAAAAAAAAAAAAAAAAAAAAAAAATTATAATAATAATAATAATGACAATAATAACAAAAAATTAAAAAGAAACATTAAATTAATGAAAAGGAAATTTAAATATTTTGATGTTAATGTCTGAAGATGCCTTACAGTCATTCACCATTGGTACTGCTGCACAGTGCAGCATAACACTTTGTTTTAAACTCCGACAGTGACATGCTGAATAGGTCCAAATCATTAAAGTAGATTGCATGGTTAGACACAAGCCTGTTAAGACATGATGAAACACCAAGATTTGTCCTGAAAGCCGATGGCTGGAACAACTGCTGATGTCGTATGCGGTAAGCCGGTACATAAAAATTTAATTTCGCGAACAAACTAGAGTCTAATAAATTGTTGACTAATTTAAAAAGTAAGTATTCATCCATTAAAGTTCTTCTATCTTCCAATGAGATCAGACTGAATTTTTGTCTACGTCTCTCATATGTCATATAGCCAGTGGAGGGTATAAACTTAAAACACATAAACCTTGTGAATTTTCTTTGCACGCATTCAATCCTGTAATTATAATCATCATAAAATGGATTCCAGACCTGAGATAAATATTCAAGATTAGTTCTAACAAGGCTAGAGTATAGTAATGAGAGAGTTGAAGGATCCCTGAAATCCTTACCTCTTCTGAAGATATAACCTAATGTTTTGAAAGAAGTACGACAAATTAGATCAATATGTTTATCAAAACGTAATTTCTGGTCGAAAGTAACCCCCAAGTCTTTGACTGTGTCCTGTTTACCTAAAGATTCTGGGCCAATGCTGTATGTAAAATCAAGTTTATTAACTTTTTTAGTAAACGTCATAGTAACACATTTCTTGATATTCAGAGGTAATTGATTTACAATAGACCAGTTAAGAATGGCGGTTAAATCCGCTTGCAAAGCTTCAGTGTCATTATTCGAATGAACATTTCTGAAGAGCTTCAGATCATCAGCATACAGTAAGTGGTCCGATGTTATGACCTCTGAAATATCATTAATATAAAGAATAAACAACAAAGGACCCAAAATAGACCCCTGAGGAACTCCAGAGGTGGGTTCAATACCATTTGATAAGATGCCATTAAATTTTACAAATTGAGTTCTATTTCTTAGGTACGAACAAAACCATTTAAGCAAAATTGGTGGAATATTATATGATTCAAGTTTGCATATTAAAATAGAGTGTGAAACTTTGTCAAAAGCTTTGGAAAAATCGGTGTAAATGCAGTCGAGTTGCCCACCTCTGTCCAAAGTGCTAGCAGCAATATCAAAAAATTCGGCTAAATTGGTTAAGGTTGAACGCTTCGAAAAAAAACCATGCTGCATTGGCGAGATTTGATTTTTGACCCGATAAAAAATCATATTGTAAACTAGTTTCTCAAATATTTTTGCTAGGGAGTTTAGAATGGAAATTGGCCTATAATTTTGTATGTCCGCTATATCACCACTTTTATAGATAGGCAACAAAAATGATTTTTTCCATTTGGAAGGAAAGCAAGACATATTAATTGACAAATTGAACAAAAACGTGATCGGGACCACAAGAACATCTTTGAGATTTTTTAGAAACAAATTAGGCAATTGGTCAGGGCCCGCACCTTTATTAATGTCCAATGTATTCAATATGGTCCAAACCTCAACTTCAGAAATTAATGACATCTTACTAATCGCATTACAGAATGAATAATTGGCAGAATCATTAGCAACCGGTACATATACTGAATTGAAATGATCAGCAAAAAGCTTGCAATTTACTAGAAAGACACCACTGTTTGATCGAATTTCAAGCATACGGTCTCAGAAAGTAGAATCAATTCTGTGTTTTTTTTTTAAAAACATGATAACTGCATAAAGTGAATTGTTATGAAAACGCATTTCAAATAAAAAATCACACTATCTTTTAGTAATAATTTATCATTTTTATTTAAATTATCCAGAAAAATGGTGCAAAATATTTGAAAACTGAAACTTATTTTTGAAACTTTAGAGAATTGTTGAGCTATTTTCATTCATAACTCAAAATCGACAAAAATGCAGTTATCATGTTTAAAAAAAAAACACAGAATTGTAAATCGAATGGTAAAATTGAACGAATAGGCATATCTACCGATTGCGAATTGGGATTTGCTAAATTATGGCGTGTTTACCCGGTTACGTTCCCTACTATTTTTTGAATGAAAAGTTTTGATGTGGAACGTTTATTTTGTGGTCCTATCCAAAATACCGTCGATCGTATCCAAACTTTGCCTTACCGATATTTTGTGGTACTATTTTCGATAGAGCGTTTAATAACGATTTTTTTTAAATATTAAATTTAAAATAATTGTTTCCAGGCTTGCTTGAATAAAAATGATGAATTCATTTTCAAGTTCACTTAGCAGCAAATGCTTCACGCTCAGAGTGGCTCGAACTGTTGCAAACGCTAATTTTAATTCATACCACCGAATATTATGTTGCCCATATTATTGAAATTATAACGTACTTATGTATGACTTCTTAGTTTTTATACCAGGGTGTTGAAAAACGCAACGTTCTTGATATAGCGGAGCATTGAACTTTATTATTGTTTTAATCTTACAGACATTGCAATCATAAAAACAATCCTAAAATCATTTCACTAATTACAATTCTTCAAAATATGTATAATGTAAATTTTGGACTGAGAAATTAGGGCTCCCACTCCATTACACATAAAAATAAATTACCGTTATAATAATACCTTTATAATCACTTGTTACTTGTTAGTTGGCGTTGTATAATAATAATTTTATAACATTCAACAAAAGAAAAGTGAAAAATTTAAGAAAAGAAAAACACAAACAAAAGAAAAGCTCATAATTGAGAAAACAGAGTAGATGTTAATGACGACAGGTGCGATTAAACTAAACCAAAAGAAAATTTATAAAAATGGAATAATTTTTCATCGTCAAAAGTACCTTTTAGTTTAGCTTTATTTTGTATGTTGTTGTCATAAGCATAACAATAAAATACTTAAGTAATTTTAAAAGTACTTTTGTATTAGTGTTATTATCTTAATTTGAATGGATTAAGAATCTCAAAAGCACGATTTTATATTCTTAATACTTCTTGCTACTTACGTGTTTTATTGTTTAATTAAACAAACACTTTTTGATGTGTAAACAAAAAAGAAAAATTTACAAAACCTTAAATATATTGACTTAATAGATTTTTCCAAACGCTATGACATCATTTTGATATGCATATAGCAGCCTGTGATGTAGTGTTTTTCTAACCACACGAGTAAATAATATTTTTCTCCCAACGTCTTAAAAGCTTCTTGTTTTAATACTGTTTTTGGGTATTAAAGTTGACCTTTTTCTTACTATTTTAAAAAATGTGTGTGTTGCTAAGCTACACTTTTAATCCTTGGTGTAAAAGTAGGCACTTTTAACACTAGGAGAAAAATATTATGCGTAGCCGAGCAAAAGCAAAGATTGCGAGTCAAACAAAGTAACTTTTAATTCGAATAACACATACTATTTTTTCTTCAACGAAGAGTTCATGTCGTGTCGGTTGTATATTCCTAATTATACGAGTATACAAATTATGTAATTGAAACTTCAAAATTGAAACTAATTTTGTTGAAATATTTTGTGAAACTAAGGAGATCATGACTTTGGTTTGGTTTGACTATTGTACGCGTCAAATACAATACAATAGATCGATTATTTGACAGCCAAAATATGTCAAATTTTTTTGAGTGTTAAGGAAAACAAACAGCAGTTTATATGAAGCTAACCTAAAATGTTTGAAAATAACTTAATTTTAATAAAAAATAAGCATAGCACAAACTTAAACTGCACAAGATTAAACCTAAAGAATACGAATTTGCCTTCTTTTTATGTTTTAATTTTTCACACGCTTTTCACAAACAAATTTACTTGCTTATCTTAAAATGACATAAAATGAATACATTTCAATTAAATTTTTATTAAAAAATATTTAATATATGTCTGTAATTATAGAAATAAAATTGCATCTGTGCCACTTCATACAAAAAGATCTCAACAAAATTTTGACGTTTATTTGTTTTCCTTAACACAAAAAATCACAATGAAGTTGTCTAGCATTCAATCTATAGTCAAACCAAACAAAAGTCATGGTCTCCTTAGTTTCAAAAAATATTTCAACAAAATTAGTTTCAATTTTGAAGTTTTAATTACATAATTTGTACTTATTCGTATAATTAGTAATATACAACTGACACGACATGAACTCTTCGTTGGAGAAAAAATAGTATGTGTTATTCGGATTAAAAGTGACTTTGTTTGACTCGCAATCTTTGCTTTTGCTCGGCTACGCTGCGCTTCGCCTCGCATGCAAATATAATTGCTCGTCAAACAAAGTATCACTTTTAATCCTAATGACACAATGTACTATTGTCTACTTTTAGACACCCATTATGAATTTTCGGAAAATTTACGAAAAATTGGATTAACGTAATTTCGATTTACGTCCAATTACATATTTGGAACGAATTAATTCGTCGTATTGAGAACTGTAACAGCACGTGTAAAGTGACAACTAAAGTAATTGTAAGAGACCGTAATGCAAATCCGACAAATAAGGCTGGTAAATAAATATCAGTTCAATACAACTGAACTTTACAAAAAGAAAAAATCGTTTTTTATGAATAACCAAAGAAATATTTTTCATTTTTTAGCCGTATCAAACTTCAATTTTTTGCCGCCAGATCTACAAATAGTTCTCTATTTCTTAGGCCATGCCCGAATACTGTGATAAATATTCACAAATAATAACTTTTCGTATTAAACAAGTCATCTAAATTATTATAGTTTTCCCCTATGATATTTTTGACAGATCCGGAAGATATATTGTAGTATATGTGTGATGAACGATGATTATGGTACCATTTTATGAATTAACAGGGTTGTACGATCGCGGGGTATAATGTAGTCGCTTAAATTTTTCAATAATCATCGATTGATCGTTTTAGCTCATCTGGTTTGTGGAAAACTTGAAATGAGCCTTTTAAAGCCATGACGCCATTGAATATGCAGCATAGCTACAGTACGACAATGCCACAAATATTACAGTTTTTGAATTATTTACAGACGAGGAAATTATCACTCAAAAATTATTACAGTATTCGGGCGGCAAAAGTAAAGAATGGATAACATTTCTCACATAAAATGACACAAAATGTTATTTATCGCGGTATTCGGGCACTGTGATTGTTACGTCAACGTTAAGCTTAAATACTTTGATCTAGAATGATTTTTAACTATTTTATTTTAAAAATTTCGGTATTCTACAATTTATAAATTCAAGCAAAGCAACCTTGATTATACAAGCCATAATCTAAAAAACGAAGCTTTTATAAGGGAATTAGAAACGACGAAAAAACCAAAATTTCCATAGTAAAACACATAAAACATATGGGAAATCACTTTTTTCCTAAGACAAATTTGTAAATGAAAACGTTGCAAATTTTTAATTATGATTTCTGAAATATTTTCATAAATGTTTGAATTTCAACATATATGATTCTCGTTTAAGTAAATCGTTTTCATTTTCTTGTAATAATTGATTTATTTAAACCAAAATATAAAAAAAAGTTCAAAACAACAGCATTCTGGTCAAATTAAAAAGAAAAGCTTACTACAAATCGTGTGCATTAAGGCTGTATGGTACCCAAAAAAAATTTCTGTTTTTGTATCGATATTTAAATGTCCAAAAATGTGTCTCAGCTAAAAAAAATATCGTTTTGTTTTTTGTTTTATTTTGTTGCAAAATAAATGTAGTGTCTTAGGTACTATTTCGGTTATTTATTTTCATTGTTTCTATGGCAACTCAGTATGTTTAAATATATACGTATTATGTAGGTACTATCTCTTTCTTCATTATATTTTCGCAAGTGGTTATTACCGTAGACAGACACAAAGTTAATCGCGATTTTCATTTATCCCGATTGTCAAAAATCGCGTTATGAAAACGAAATAATCCGGTTTTTGTGAAAATCGTGTAATGACAGACAGGCAAAAATAAGGAAAATTGAAATAGAATTGTATTTACTCTAAATCGCATTAGACACACCACACACGTAAAGTATCCTAGGTTGCTCTTGTGGCGGGTTGATGAAAATAAAAATTGTTTGCTACTACCACACTCGCTTACTCCCAATGCCAATTTAACGTTACACTATAATTGATTTGATTTCAATTCCAATTTGTTTTATCAATTAATTACAAACTTTCCTTACTAAATAGTATTTAATAAACTACTGGAAACTCAAAGAAATTTTAACCAGACAAAAAAATTACTATACAAATTTATGTAACATACATAATATATTGTGTATATAAAAAATGTGTGGTATATAGGGCGTAATATATTCTTAAACTATTAAGATCACTACACAACCGATCCACTAAAAAAACACTAAATTTTTTATAGAATACCCAAATCCCACGCTTATCCAAATAAAACATTACATCAAGCGGATTTTTATGAATTTTCGGTAATCTGTTTTATTTTTGTGCGTACTATTTTGCCTCCATCCAAAAAAAAATAAGAAGGCCCGTTAAGGCTTTATGGTACTCATTTTACCAAAATAAGGGTATCGCTAAACTCCGGTATTACTTCGGTCTAAAAAGACCAAAGTATTGAAATCCTGTCAAAAATGACGAAAAATTTGGTTGGTCCAAAACCACTTTTCTCGACGTTTTGAAAGTCCCTGAGTTTGAAAATGCAAAACAAAAAAAAATGTCCGTCCGTCTGTCTGGATGTCTGTGTGTCTGGACCCATGTGTGTCACTACATAGCCATCATGTAATATATACAAACCTCAAAGCAATAGCAAGAGCAGATCCACACAAAAACTCAAGTTCATTGAACTGAAGAGAAAATTACATACAAGTATGATTTGCGATATACCATCATTCCAACAACAACAATAAACGAAATATACTAAATAAAAAGATCGTAGAAGCGCACCCCTACAACAATTTGAAATGACAAGCGCTGCACCACAAGATACAAATTTTATTTTTATTTTTTTAGTAGGCAGCCGTAACACTCCTCATGTTTCATTTACAAATGTGCTCTGTTTTATGTTTTATACTAGATTTATGAAATTTAAAACAAATTTACAATTTTTAATTTGTTTTTTAAAATAATTAAAAAATGTAAACGAGAAAAATTGAAACTTGGTATGTTTTATTAAATACTTTTAAATAAAAAATTTACAAATTTTACAAATTTAAGCGAGTAGTATCTTCTTTATTAATCAAAAATTGAATCAAAATTATTATCTGCGCATTGAGGGTAATCTCGTAGCATCATTCCTCTTTTATAGCGACTGTCCACTATTTCTAAAAGTAAGGAATTAAAATAAAACTTTAAAAGAATAGGAAGCATTTCTTTTTCAAAAAAATCAGCATCATGCGGTATTTTTAAAAATATCATCCCCTTCAAACTCCAGATAACGAAAAAACAAATTTTTCTTTTTGTTATTTCCATTTGTCCTTGCATTTGGTAATAATACGGGTGTGCTTTATTAATCACAAACGTATCATTTTCACTGTCGTATTTTACGTATTTAATTTTTTTTAGTTTAATAGCATCTAAAGGATGCAACTCCCGGGAATTATATGGGCACTTTGCTTCGACAACCGCATCAGTATCTATTATACCATCCGGACTGGCAGATAAACATGGGTATTTGTCATATATAAAAAGACCACATTTTTCAACTTTAAACTGAGTTTCCTGCTCAAATGCAGCTATAGCATCTTCTTCGTGGTCCCTACCCCAAACTACTGCTTTCGCGAATGATGCGGACTCCGAATTGTAAAGGATTTGCTTTACTTTATTTGGAAAACTTTGCTCATTCCGAGACCGACCAACTACACCAAAATTGGAACTTGATAATCTCTTAAGTCGCATCTCATGCCATAATGTACTCTGCGATTGATCGATAGTTTTTATTTGTATATTGTGCCGATCGTCCCTTTCGCATTTTAATTTCAAAATGACATTTTGTTTCGACTCTAAAAGCTCAGCCTCAGTCATGTCCGGCCGTTCACATGTTTCATTTCCATAGTGAGCGTCTTCTCCTCTAGAGGCTGTTCTATGTTTTTTGCGCATACTATCTAGAAATGAATATATTATCATATAAAATTGTATCATTTTATTTAATACTTTAAATTACCTTTGTCAAGCCTTTTTTTAGCAAATCCTTTTCTTTTTCTTTCAATGGAAATAATTCGTTTTTTAGGACTTCTTTTCAGCAAACATTTTTCATACCAGTAATGGGCACTTTTTGTATTATGCTGTAATACAGCAAATTTTGCACGAGAAGTGTACGATTGTCCACGAGAAAAGTTTATGCGTTTTCCACCAACTGTTTTGCATATGATTGAGTGGAACTGTTCAACAGCATTGGACTCTACGTCATAAATCAAACTACTTGAATTATATTTTAATCTTTTAAATAGATCGGTTATATTAGTGATCATTCCCGATTTTTCAAATTTCTTGAAAGTTTCTGAAACTTCACTTTTTTGTTGGTCGCAAAAATAGGGGGCACAATCAGCATGTTTTCCATAAACATGATACGGAACATTTTTAATGTCATTTGCGAGATACTTAATTTTTTCTGCGGTAGAAGTATTTTGTACCTTTCGATATTTGATTGCAGATCGAACTCCAACACAACACCGTAAAAGTCCGTTTGTAAACAGCTTCCGAATAGATGGATGGAATTAGTATTTGCAGCAAGTTCCCTTGCATGTTTACGAAACACTCGCATAAGGTGATTTCGGCATTCAATTTTTTCAATATGAGTACTCGCATATGGTCTGGCCTTTAATATATTAGCATAAACGCTTGCATCGCCATCTGCAATAACTTTGTTATAGCGTATTCCATAAAGTTGCTCGCTTTTGCAAAAACCCTCAACTATTGCGGACGTTTCAATACAGGTTGATGGACCACAATAATTTTGATTACAGTCATGCTCTTTTACGACTGTGTTTTGATTCTTAGCGTTTTGGCAAATGCAGCAATATTTATTGCGGACCGTACTCCAAATTACCTTTTTGGTGGAGTGTGCTACTATTGTACCTACTCCAGATAGAGAAGAATAGTTGCTTCCAACTCCATAAGTCCTCTTGGAGTAACAGCCATCTGCTTGTACGGTGATTAGTGGGACACCGTCTTCAGCTACATCGCCTTGTTCTATAGCTATTTGCTTTGCCTCCATTGCTGCTTCAAACATATCTGCATCACTTATTTTTTTTATGTCTTCCTGAACACGTTTTTGAACATTTTGGTAGGTCCGAGATGACATGTATGGTATGTTCAACACTCCAAAGAACTCCTCTGTTTGCGAATATCCAATTCCTGTTGACACTCCTCCTAATATGCTCTGATAATTCAAATTGTCCAGTGATTTAGAGTCATTATTATTTTGGGTTGATACATTTAATTTCATATTGCACATATTACATCGAAAATATAACTTAGCAGCTAGCCCCATTTTTTTTTCACCAATAATTTTCAAGTTTTTCAATGTACATCCGAAAGCATTGCTATGTTCGCTTATTGTTACTAAACTTTGAAAAAAAAAGTCAATATTTACAATTCTGTTCCCTTCTAATTTCATATTGGAACTATTAGGAACATTTAGTTCTTCGGTTAAAATATCACTGTCATCTATTTCAATTGAATTAGTTGCATTATTATTATTACTGTCAATACAGTCAGTTGAATTTTGGTCATTGATAATTATTACATCTACGTAACCGCCATCATTATTGTCTTCTTCAGTTGTGAATAAATCTGCCTGATTTACTGTTACCTCCGCTAAACTAGCTGAATCAATACAATTTTGATTGTCAACACCCACATTATTGGATAATTCAATATTTCTTCCCCAGCGTTTTCTGTCGCAGAACATAAATATATGTACATATAATGAAAAAATATAATATGTAATTAAATAATATATGTACGTACCCAATTCGTGCTCTGTTACGAAAATTCCGTTTTTTTGTACCAAAATTCAATTTTTGTTTCATGTTTTATTGTAATGTATAACAATTAAACTATGGCTATCAATTAATATTTTATTATGAATGTTATTATTAAAATTGTTATTATAAAAACTTGTCACTACCGTTATTTCTAATATTTAAAAACTAAATTTACATACGGTCTTTATAACCAAAATGTAACTATTATTTTTCAGATTTCAAATTTTTTGTCTTTTCCACACTAAGAAAATATTTATTTGTTTTGCTGTACTGGCTACAACAATAACAACGAATGGAACAAAACATAATTAATGTTTTGTTTCATCATTTTTATTATAAAACGATAATATCCTGGGCATTTACCATTTTTTATGGTAGCCATCTCGTAGAGTAAAATGAAATCAAAAATTAGCCGAGATTTTAACAATAAAAAATATATTTATCGATACTCAATTTTTTCGTATCGATAAATATATCGATATTCTTAGTATTTTGATTATATCTTTCTTATTTTAATATTAATCTTTATAATCATGAATTAATCCCTCAAAAATATCTTTCTGCATAGGCCAATATAAAAGATATATATGGTTTAGTGAGAAAAAGTTAAGAAAATTGAATTTTCCGTAAGCACCTTTATCCAAAATTTGGTCAACTTTGAATTTTTATTACGGATAAACTATAAATAATTTTTAAATAATCCTGTATTATTCCCTCAAAAATACCTTAAGCTTTATCAATAAACAAAAAATATGTCAATTGGTAAATATTTGTAGCCACAAATTGATTTTTACGATACCCTTATTTTGGTAAAATGAGTACCATACAGCCTTAAGTCAATGTACATAGATGGCAGTGGGTAGTAAACATTTTGAAAAATCGTACCAAAAATTGCGACCTGGGGAAATTTGAGTTCAAAAATTGTAGGAAAAGCAAAACAAATTCAGAAAATATTAAGAACGTGTCATAATTGTGATTAAATAATTTTTTTTCGTATTTCTGTGCCAACAATTATAGACACCTAACGTACACTAGTAAAACTAAAGATAAATTTAGCAAGTATTATTTTAATTTGTCAGAGCTAACTTTGATGTATTTTTCAAAATGAAAGTTCGAAAAATATATTTTAGAAATAATTTAATTTTAATATTTCTGCAATTAATATTTACTTAATACCAATATAACCTTCTTGTATATTGCTGCTAAATATATGTAGAACACTTTTGTATAAAAATTTTGTAACATTGTTGCTTTTTTCATTGAAAAACTTGAAGCTAAAAAGCACCATTTTTACTATGGATTCCTATGGAAATTAGTGAAAAGTTATACCACTAAAAAAGCTTCTAAAAAATACGTCATAATGATTATGGCTCTATACTCTAGAAGGCTCTGATTCAAGTCGTAATAAAAGTAATTTACCAAGCTCGTGAAGCTTTTAATCCACTCAACCGTGAATTAAACAATTACACTCGCTGGAAAAGTTTATCTTTTAATTACTTGAATACTAAAGCATTTGCTATTCTCATTGTGCAATAGAATGCTATGGTGAAATTCCTGACCGCTTGGATCTGCGCAGTTTGCTCGTTGCCATCATGGATGGCGTCACTCGGACACCTTCTTTAAATTTCGAAATTGGCCGAGATAGATGGACGGGAACGAAAGTCCCTCGACATGCTCGTAACATATAATGCTCTGAGGCACGGTATTCCCTCCGGGAGCAATACGTAGATATCTATCTTCATTCCAAAGAAGAGTCTGTTGTTGCGCTGTTAAGCTTTCTTCGATGTCAACTGCTCCGCTCAAATCCTCTTGGTGTGTCGAAACAGATTGTATCTGAGAAAAACGGTTCATTGATTTGGATTTTATATTGCTTATATATTTGAATCAAAAAAATTAACCAAGGTTTGACAGTGCGTTTATTCACAAGCCCCACCAAATAAGTTGATTTTAGAATATTTTTTCGCTTTATATGAACGTTTATGGTATCAATCATCAATGTCATGTGGAAATCAATATACCATCGTATTAACGGATACCGGTACATTAAAGACTTGGCCCAGAACCCTATACTGTCCATTACCATGTCAAAGTCTTCTTATCGTCATGAATGGAAGTCGTGGCGAGTTTACACCGCTCAGTCACTAAGTCGAGCTCGGGTAGATGGGCAAGTCGTGAAGAATTTTCAAAATCATGTTTGAAACACAGTCGATCACAAATGTTACATATTGCACCAAACTGGTTTAATTGAAAATTTGTATTTACTGCGCGTGAGCTTTCAAATGACAGGAATACCTCGTAAGGCAAATCTTCCGTTTGTGTCATTCCCGTTTGTACAATTCTTCTTTTTTTTATTATAAAGAATTGCCGGTCTTGAGGCCGTATAATTTCGGCCCTGGTCCACCGTCGTCGGAGCATTGCCACAGGTATTGTTGTAATTTGAAAATTACTTGTTGATCGCGATGATTGCCTAGGCAACGTTGCATTTCTTATTCGAGCTCTCCACTCCCGCGTGCATCTAGATTTTGATACCGTAGCCGTGCTCTAAATAATTTTCCAGGCTCAGAATTTGTCTTGTTTGTTGTTTTATCCATTACTAAAAAAAAATAATACGAATAACATCATCCACATACTCGTACATATCTTTAATGTCTTCCGTGTTGTGTTGACAATTAATAAGTTTTCGTGCGGTGAATTTACTCATTTATGATTAAAACGGTATTTTATTTATCACAATAAGTAATCAAATTTAGAACAACGCCACTGTTGAATTTCAATCTGTCTTACTTCAAAAATCACACAACACAAAATTACAGAACATCATTATACGACTATTAATTAATCAATATTTATCATTTTGATAACATAAACGATATTGGTATAATTTCATTGTCGGAAAATCGCTTTTCGTCAATAATGCAGTTAGTAGCGGTTCGGTTAAATTGAAAAATTAAAATTTTGAAAATCAATCGTAGCACTTCTACTGCGTTATTAAATGAATGTGAGATATTAGGCATAATATGAATAATAGGGAATTATCTTCTTTAACTTTGTTAGATTTTTCTAAGGCATTTTATTCTATTAATCACAGAATTCTTTTTAACAAACTCTTATCTCAGTTTAGATTTTCGGTTTCCGCTGCCAAATTGATTTTTAACTATCTTACTAATCATTCTCAGGCAGTTTGTGTAATTTCCGGCGTTCCTCAGGGTTCAGTGCTAGGTCCTCTATTGTTTTCTATGTACATTAACGACATAGAATCCTCTATTCACCATTGTTCATTTCACATTTTCGCTGATGACGTCCAAATTTATAAAAATACTCATTTAGATCAGGATTCTCTTGATAGGAATATTTCTCTGATGAAGACTTAAGTAATATCGCTAGTTGGTCGGTCTCTAATAGGCTCGTTTTAAATGCGAATAAATCTTAGTCGATTATAATTTACAGAACATCGTTAGACACCTCGTCCTTTTCTGGAATTTTTCTGCAGGGTTCACTAATTAAGTATTCAAATACTGTTGGAGTCTTAGGCTTAGTTATTAATAAAATTCTTTCTTGCGATGACCATTTATAGTTAGTATTAGTAAGAAGGTCTTTGGCATGCTTAGTTGTTTGTATAAAGTAGTAGGATTTTCTGATAGTCAGTTTGGGAAAAAATGTTTTTGTCTTATCTTCTTCCTCATTTTATTTACGGTGCTTCAGGAAAATAGGAACGTTCATATTTCTTACTACTCTAGCCTTGTTTTAGGATGTAGTTTATCTACTTTTTACGAATTTCGTGTTTGTCTTTTTATTTTTAAACTTCTTAAAGCTAAGAAGCCTTGTTATCTTTGGTTTCATTCCTCAAGCTTCCGCCTGATTCCGACCAAAAATTGTTGTAGGTCGCTAAAGAAATCCTTTTACGTTAGGGGAGTTTCTCTTTGGAATTCAATTCCATTGGAAATTAAGAGGTTTTTTAAGTCAACATTTATGAGCAATTTAAGTCAACATTTTTGGAGTGGCGTGGTTGATGGGTTATACGTAGTTTTTTTAATTTATTTGTAATATTATTTGCTGTACATTTTATTGTAAATGAGCTATTGCTCTAAATAGAATGTGTATGCATGAGGTGGAAATTGTTTGAAAAAATTTAAGAGGTTTTTCTGCCTAATGGAAGCAGCTTCATTATTTTTTTTTTTGGTCCGTTTACTCTGTTTCCATCTGTGCTTTTCCTTTTAATACTAGTACAATAATAAATAAATAAATAAATATATTAAAATGAAATACGCCATTTCCGTTCGTCTCATTTACTCCAATACAAAATTTTTTGGTATGCACGAGTAAAGATGTTTACACAGCAACAAAAATTAGACATTTAAATTAAAATAAATTAAATAGAAAAAAATAGAAATAAAACTTTATTGATAGATCATGATCCATAATCAAATTCATTACTGATATTCTGTTCTTTCATTTTTTTAAACTAAATAAAATGTTGGCACCATTTTTGGTCGCTGATCGGGTTTTAAAATATAAAATTCCTTGTTCCAGAATTTATTATTAGTATTTTTTCCACATATTATTATATTATATTTTCCATAAGCAACTGATATAGATTCATAATTTGTTGTTTTAAATGTCGTGTAATTTTTAGATTTTTAATCCGTTTATTGAATGTAAAATCCCTAATTTTTACCTATAATGTCATATTATAAGACGCTGGCAAATACAATTTTATTTATCTCCAATATTACTACACTTTACATTTACACTCACATTAAATCTCCTATTATTTCTGCTATATTCACTAGCAACAGGTTGATTTTATTAGATTTGCTGGGTTCCATTTGCTTCTGAGGTATTCGACGAGGTACCATTATACGTAATAGTAACTCTATGGAGAAGTGTTTTCGAAAAACTATGGATTGTGTAGAAATGGTTAAGTGGAAAGCCCCTGTCTTGTTTCTCAATTTTATTCGGTCCTCATATTTTATCATTCTAAGAGGTCTAGTTTCCTTATTTTTACTAAACGGAGGGTCGAAGTTAACAATAAGTCTGATTGTGTTAAAATGGTGACCTATTTATTTTCTTAGTTGGCGGCCACTAATTGCCTTCCATAGTCCCGTTGTTTTTTTCATAATTGAAATTCTTTGGTCATTTTCTAATCATCACTTTTGTTTTATAGACTTTACTAGTACTTAGGGATATCATTTTGGCGAGTTTTAAATTTAGCTTGTTGCTTTAATTTTTTTTGTTATTATTTAAATTTCTGCAATTTTTAAGCAAGTTTCTGATATTTAAAATGATAAGAATGTCCCAAATGAATCAGGTATACAAAAATCACACTTTAAATATCATATTGGATTAATTTAATTTTCAAATCATTATAATTTTCACAAATTGCAAAGTAAATTAAACAGGCACTATTTCTATAAAATTTCATATAGCAAATTTTTGTTACAGTCTCACATATTTCACTATTGCCCCCCTCTAGAGCACACCGTTCTATTCTTCAATTAAATTCAATCAATCAATTCTCAATTTTTTTCGTAATGTTACGGTGACACCTAGGGAAGAATCCAATAAGTTATTAGTAGCACAAATTTACTGTACTATAATGGAATTTTCTATGATAAAACGGCCCTAAATGTGTCTAGGCTATTTTTTTCCGAACAATCATAAAATTTCGAGATGTTTTGGTTTGAGTATATGTATAAGGAGCGAATCAATTAGTTTGTTTGATAAGCGATAAAGTGAAGAATAAAAAGAAAATTAAAAAATGTTTTAGTGCGAAATAAAAGTTATAAGTGAACAGTTAAATTGTGCAAAAATAATAAAAAGTGATTTTGTGAATTACACTACCCTGCAAAATTTTGCCCCTGGACAATGAATTGAATAGTTGTTTCCGAAGTAATTTTTCACGCTGAATCCGAATATGGGCTCAGAATTGCTCTATCAAGTCAAGTTTATGAGATATTCTAAACTAAAAGTGCAAAAAACACTGCTTTTTGACATATTTGAGGTTATCTAGCACCGCGATTTTTTTTCTTCAAAAATCCATATGTGGGATCTTATAGCACAAGTCTTCTTCTTTTAAATGCCGTTGAGTTTGCTCAAATATCTTCTTTTTCGCCGAGATATCGCATTTTCAATTTTGCATGTTCGTGAATTTTTCGGTATACGAAAATTTTATACCGTAGGTATAAAGTTATTATACAGTTATTATTATGCAAATTCGAAAATGCGATATCTCGGCGAAAAAAAAGATATTTGAGCAAACTCAACGGCATTTAAAAGAAGAAGACTTGTGCTATAAGATCCCGCATATGGATTTTTGAAGAAAAAAAAATCGCTGTTCTAGATAACCTCAAATATGTCAAAAAGCAGTGTTTTTTGCACTTTTAGGCTTGAATATCTCATAAACTTGACGTGATAGAGCAATTCTGAGCCCATATTCGGATTCAGCGTAAAAAATTACTTCGGAAACAATTATTCATTGTCCAGGGGCAATAAATTTTTAAAATTTTGCAGGGTAGTGTTATTGTAAACAAATTTTGTTAAATTAATTTTAGATGTTAATAAATAAAAATCGTTGGTGATAAATTGAAGTGTTGTGTTTTATTCACAATCCAGTGATACGAACCTTGATTGACAAGGCAAAAACGTAACAATATTTTTCGGTAAACATCTTAGACATCTGACGTACCCTAGTAAAACAAAAGATAAATTTAGCAAGTATAATTTTAATTTGTCAGAGCCAACTTTGATGTATTTTTCAAAATGGAAGTTCGAAAAACATATTTTAGAAATACATATGTAATTTAATTTGAAAATTTCTTCAATTAATATTTAGTTAATACCAATGCAGCTTTCTTGTATATTGTTGGTAAAGATATGTAGACAATTTTTATATAAACATTAATATTTTTGCTTTTTTCATTGAAAAACTTGAAGCTAACCAACAGCATTTTTGCTATGGATTAATATGGAAATCAGTGAAAAGTTGTACCACTAAAAAAGCTTCTGAAAAACATGTCATGATGGCTCTATACTCTAGAAGGCTCTGGTTTTATGCATTATATCTATTGAACATAGAACAACTCTATAAGAAAACTTTCACACAGATGCATCGAACCTGCGCAACATACCCTTGCCTTAGTATATTATGCTCTTAAGAGAACCTATTTCTTTAGACTTTTTTCCTTTTTTTTTACTAGTTCTCACTTAATATTCCAGCTGAATTTCACCAACTTGAAATTGAACCCTATTAATTTTGGATTTCATACCCAGCTGCTACGCTTCCTCATCCAATTGAATTTGGGCATTGTGTATTCCACCTACTTTCAGATTGTATTCCAAGCTAAATTAAAATGTGCCGAAAAATAATTGAATATTTTAAGATAAAAGAAAGCTCCCATACCTTGTTGTCCTGATTAGTATTAAATCAAAGAGTGGTTAAAAAATTCTTCTATTTTCAATCCAATATTTGTATGTATATTTTTATTAGCTTGCTTGTTGTTGTTGTATTTTCGTTTCATAATTTTCAACATCTACATTTTAATAGTGTGGTACAGATCAAACAGTTTTTTTTTGGGCAATTAAAAATATTTTGAGAGGTCGTTTATCAATTTTCAAATATGGGTTAATGTTTAATTGGTACGATGGTACAAGTAAAATGAAATGTGAAAAACGAAGTTTTTGTTTAATTAGGAAAAAACAAAAAATTTTAAAAATATATCGAACAAAAAAATAAGAATTTTCCAAACGCTTAGCAAATCAAAAGTCCAACCAACAACAAAAACCTGTGATATCAATTACATTTTTGAGTTTGAGTAAAATTGTTCACAAAAGGTAGGTAGTTAGGTACACCGTCGTTTATCCCTCTAACTACGTTATATTCCAATTCTAATGTGACGAAAGAAAACAAAAATGGGAATATTAATTTCAATTTACCTTTCATTGTACTTTTTGCCTTAATAATAAACAAAAAAAAAAAGAAATTTATTCAAAGAAATACAGAGCGATTACTCTCATCAATTTTTCAATCAAAACGTTAAACAGATGAGATACGAAAATGTTATAAAAATAAAATGTAGAAGTGATCTTACTGGATATTGTTACTATTTTATTGTTTTATATTAAAGAAACCGATTTAAAAAATTGTAACATACTTTAAAAGAAATCACTTATAAAATTTAAAAATCCGCTTGAGTAATTAAATAAATGTATACCGTAAATATGTACGTCTATGAAGTTAGCACGAAAATACTATGGCAACCAACACTAATGATTTACAATATATTTTGTTAGTTTCACTAATGGTTTGAATATTATTAACATTTAAAAATACCGAAAAATTCAAACAATAAAAGTCACGGTGATTGGCATAAAAAATTCAGATCATATTACAGTTTTCATTAACAACACAAAAGTTATTAAATTAATAACTTTCAACTTGTGTCGTTTTGTTTGGTGATAAAAGGAAACTACTTAGAGGTTTTAAATTTTATTATAATATCATTTTTGAAAATTTGAAATTAGAAAATTAATAAAAATTAAAGAATCAGTCAGAGTTACTTCAAATTCGTTCTGAAAACAAAACCTCTTAAAAACATAAAACGTATAGACATTGAAGGATGATCAAAGGGTCTCCCGAAACTTTGTACAAAATAAAGCGGCTCCAAAACTTTATGGAGCTTATAGCCTAGGCAGACTGCGGTTTAATAAATCCAATTTAGCTAAACTTTGTCAAGCAAAAATGCGATTAGCTAATAGTAAGGTCGATATACTAAATCTGTTTTATTAAATTGCATTATGTCGTAAATTCTTTTTTTTAAATATAATTAAATTGAAACATAATAGTTATTAGAGAAATTAATAATTATCAAAAAGGTTCTTTTATCGTAAAATTGTGCTGTGTTGCCTTATAAAAGCAAAATGATTTTGTTCTATACCAGATCGATTTATTCGATCGTAAAAATTATTAGTGAAAATCACTCATCCGCCCGTTGCAAAGAGAAACTTGCGTCGCGGAAGCTGCAACACGAGGAATGCCCATTTTAGGCATCAAACTTCTGTTAATAAAAAATTTTAATTTACAGTTTTAAAGCTAGAAGAAGCTGTAAGCTAAAGCATAGTTTATACAAAATAATCTCATAAAGTTCATTATTTACAAAGACGATTAAAGAGAAAATAGAAAGTATTGAAATTTTGATATTTTTTAACACATAGTTAAAAAACATAAGCAAATTGTATGAAAATATATTTATGTCAACAAAATTAAAATTGTGAACAGTTAGCTTTTGCTGTCGCGTATTTTTTTTATGAATTTTTCGGATGCATTAAATTATTTACTCTTTATTTTAAGATATCTGGCAGATTTGTGTCTAATATCAATGAGTTTTGCTCTAATAGCCGCTTTTTATAATTTGCATATTTGTAGATATAGTCATAGCTAACCGTCGTATATTCATTTCATTTTAGTTAATGATCTGAATGTTAGATGCTAAAGAAAAAACAAATATGTACATGAAAGTTAGAAGAGAAAAATTTTGAAATCAATTTTTAATTTTCTTTTTGTTGACTTGGCATTTTTTTTAGTATTTTTTCAACTTAACTACCTACTTATTTATATAATTAAATTACAGTTCATTAGAACAATAAATGTGGATAGAAAACTCCGGAGACAAAAAAAAGTAATTAAAAAGTTTCCTTTTTTTGTATTTAATTTAATTTTCTTCATCGACAGAAACATAATCGACATAAACTTACCAATAAATTTAAAAAAGTTTAGCACAGTACTTTATTTACTTAAATATCAGCTAACCATCTTTGACAAGTTTAAAACTGTATGGAACCGATTAAGTGTAATATTTTTGCCAAGCTGTATAAAAAACTGAATTCTGAAATTTACTTGAATTGCTTGTGTTATCGATTAGAATTGATTCTCACGTATCGAGACCAGAGAGTGCTAATTTATTGTTTGTATTGTGAGAGATATGTATATATTTTTTTAAAAGAGTTGATTCAGTAACTAACATTTTGACATTTATCATTTATTGTCCAGAATTTTTATAAAAAAAAATATGTGAAATAATCACAACGGTGATAATCACCAACGGTGAATAATCACCAACGGTGCAAACGGGAATTGAACGTTATGTTACGGTGACGTCAAAAAAAAGAAACCAAAAATCTCCAGAGGAGGCGGTCTCAAACCTAAAGAGCGTAAAGCTAAATCAATACGGAATAATATCTAGTAATAGATTCAAAGCTCTGCAAGGAGGAAGAGGCTAAAGAGAGACCTCATCCAATCTACTTAATAGAAGCGCCATCAAACTGTTACTGACAATGTTATATGCAGAAACAAGTGAAAACTTTTTTATTGTAAACAGGATTCGAACCAAAAACATCGACGGATACCGAAAAATTGTAGCCGCTCTTGAAAAAACATGGAAAGTTTTTTTTACACATACTGTTTAAAGAACGCAAAAGGAATCATGGTCGTGATAAAAGGGATTAAATCCACTGTGCAGCCAGAGGAAATAAGCGAAGAGGTAACAAAGATGAACTTCAAGGTGAAAAACGTAATTAACATTATAGCTCGCGACAGAAAAGTTCAACAAATGTTTAATGTTGAGGTGGACCCTGAAGTAACAAAGACTAAGGGTAAACACACGATCTATGATATCAGGTATTTATTGTACGGAAAAGTTGTAGTGGACACAAACGTAAATCGGTTTTATAATGTACCAACTATCAGAAATATGGCATTCACGAAACTACTGCAAACTCCCGTTTTTTTTGTATAATATGTGGCAAACTGCATGACAGCAGCAAGTACGAGCTAGATACAAACAAAATGGAGGCTAGAAAATGCAGTAATTGTGGTGAAAATCATACCGTAAACTATAGAGGATGCGTGTGTATGAGGAATTAAAAAATAAAAATACGGAACATTCAGTCAAACCTATTCGGGTTAAATGTCTACATCGATCAATCCAAAAATTTCTTACGCGGAAGCCGTCAGAGGTCTCTTAATCCAACCCCAAAGATGGAAATGGAATTTATAAAGTGATTAATACCCTCAATGAATGAATGAGTAAGTGTAAGCAAATGATGGAGACCAGTATGATTCTCCAAAACATGCATACCCTCATGCAACTCCTAATCAAAATCCAAAAACGAATGAACTTAAATTAGCTATTTGGAACGCAAATTGACTACTGCAACGTAAACTAGAGAAACAAATTTTTTTTACTGAATACAACATCGATATTATGCTGATTTCTGAAACACATTTTACAACTGTGAGCCATCTCAAAATCAAAGGATACATCATTTATGACATTACGCATCCTAGCGGAAAATCACTTGGAGACCTGCTACCTTTATCAAGAACAGAATAAAACATTATGAACTCCACAAACATATTGAGGAGCATATACAAGCAACTAGCATCTGGACAGGAAAATGCACCATATTCACAGTTTCTTGTCCTCCGAAACATTCAGTTAAAACATATCAGTTTGCAAATTGCTTCAAAACTCTGCGAGATCAGTTCCTTGCGGAAGGTGACTACAACGCCAAATACATCCTGTGTGGTTCAATACTAATATCTTCGAAAGGAAAACAACTGCGGGAATGTATGCAAAATAAAAACTTAGATCACGTATCTACGGGCAATCCAACTTATTGGTCAACTGAAAGACGAAAAATTCCCGATTTACTGGACTTGTGTCGTGTGTAACAAAGGGTATAGCTAGACCTTTTGAAATTGCTGAAACGTGGTACGATCTATATCCTGATCACTCACCGGTATTAATAACATTGAACATGCAAGTTCCAAACTATTGTAACAGTACCGACAGTAAACGGTCGGCTGTTATCAGAAATTTACCAGCATAGAGGTTTTGGAGCGGTCATTTGATAGCCGGCTCGAGCTCAGGGTAACGGGGTGGGGTTTTCCAAAACATGCCAGTCGTGAATAGACCGCGAGGGATATTATTTAAGGAACAGAGAGGATACGAGGATAGGAAAAGGACACAAGGCAAGGATCTACTCACCAAGCTGCAGCGATTACACTCACCAATTCATCGTCTTAGACAGGGCTTTTAGCCTCTCATACTGAAAGATAACGAATGCGGAATTCACACCAAAAATAACGGAAAGAAAATGTTGAAAATTGCATAACCAACTAAATCACTTAACAATAATTTATTAATATTCAATTTAAAAGAAAAAAAAATGAGCTTCAGAAAGATACAATTGTTGTGAAAATTTCAATAATTACAATGAAAATTAGCTAAATTAACTATGACGTCAAATATTTCCTAACTAAAAATTACAAACAATAAGATACTGGGAGAACCAGATAAGAAAGTAAGAAAACGTGAAAAAAAATTAAATCTTAAAACTAAAATGAAATAAAATGTAATGTGAAAAGGAAAAGAAAAATTATATTAAACAAAAACCTGGTGTTATAGATGGTATGTTGATGATGATAGTAACGGATTTCTTTGTTGTATTTTAAACGGATTCCGTATTTTTATCAACTTGTAAATTTCTGTTCATTGATAATCAAAAGCCACTTAAATGCACATATCCGTTTAATTTATCACTACCGTTATGGTTTCTTAAACGATAATCACACATATTATTAGTTTTTAGTTTTTCGGCTTGATTTGTGTTTGGCTTGATTTATTTTGTTTTTAACTTAGCCATAACATGAAATCCACTCACAATTCACTTTTTGTTTTTTTTTTCTCGGTTTATATATTGTCATAAACATTAAATCATTAATGGTAAATACGGCACTTTTATATTAATGAAAAATTTCGATTCATGGGCGCACTTAGTAATTCATAATGTATTGTCCACAATTTATTGCCTGGTTTTTGTTCCAGAATTTTCGGTATACAATCACACGATTTGGATTTTATTTTATTTTTTTTTGTTCTTAATTTTAATGTGATGTAATAAATTCTACGTTAACTTAATGGGCTGGTTCATGTGAACTCATTACTTATAAACTTAGGTATCCAACCGTTAATGTAATTTTCACAACGCGGTTGTAACTCATATTATTCACTAAGATTTATGCAACATTCACCACATAATCGGTCAACTATCTACCATTCTTGGTGTTCATATTTTTTTTATTCCCGGACAGATATCACTATTAATTGATAGACATTAATTTGACGTACACTTTATAGTTCTAAATTATGTATATTATTTAATTAAAATTTCCAAAACTACCAAACAAGAATTTTACTTAAATTCAACTATTTTTGGTGTTTTTTAAACACTGAAATTTTTATCACATAATTTCTGATCACACGATTCAAAAGATAAGGCAAAACTTTTTAATTACACGATCAAGATAAAGATCAAACTAAAAAAAAAACTGATCACTGAAATAGAACTGACCAGAACTTTTAACTTAAGAAAATTCTCAACAAAACTGATCCCGTATTTTAAAATCGTGTCCTATTTATAGATCCATAATACAATTAACCATCCCACCCGAAATATTGGAACGGAACCATAAAAAAAACAATTAATAATAATAAATTCCCCTTACAAGACGAGTTTTTATTTTTCGCGCGCTTTTTTTTTTTTTTTTTATTTTCCAAATTTTATTGTTTATGATAAATTGAATGATGTATGTATATCGTCAAAACAAAAATTCAGTGATCAACCAGGGGTATAAAACCAACAAAATTGGAACGCTGGTTGCACCGTCGGTTGTTACACTATCGCCAGTTGGACTCAATTCAAGTCTACGTTAACCAAAGAATGTTCTTTAAACATCTCGCTAAAAAACAAAAAAATGCAGCAGTACAAAACCTAATGGATGTATTAAACAAGCTGCAGCGGATGCTGTGCAGCTCAGTTTACTTACAGCTAGATAAACCGTCCCAGAATGTTTAGCAGCTATTAATGATAAAACGCTCAATAAACAGGCAATGGAACTACACAGATCACCTACACTTAAGTCAATTTTAAATAAAGCGATCAAAAACCTAAAAATATTATTTTAATAATTAAAAGATAGGTAGGTCCCAGTGATCCAGGGTCCCCATACTTGTCTGGTATCTAGGGTCCCCATACTTGTCCGGACTGATTAACCTATCAGCCATTCATCCATCGGCATATGCTGTTCAACCTTAGATTAGGGTTTTATGTCACGGGTTTCTCCTTTAGCGCCGTACTTTAGCCTGTGCTAAATGGCCAACAATTTGCCAAACGGCTCAGTTACCAGTGGTTGCCACGAGAAGGCAGCACGTAAACTTCGTAAACTTGCGAATTATGACCAGGTTACCCCTAACACAACTGTAGCCCACACGCTTCTACCTAATACATGTCTAGAACAGCTCACTAGAAGGTTACGGTAGATTAATCTACTCAACTTTATCCTCCCCCCCCTCTCCAATAGGCGCCAAACCACCTGTCCAACATCTTAGTAAACTATTTATACCCAACGAACAATTTAGAAGCCCGAATTTATAACTGATGATGTAGAAGCTGAGGAAATTCAGCCAATTAAATACAATACAAGTGGCACAAATTACAAAAGAAAATCAAGGAATATATTGATTCAAGAAAAGCACGAAAGCGCGATCTGATAAGTGGCAAAATGCTCAAAAATCTTCCAGAAAGATGTATCAAATTAATAACATACATTTTCAACGCTTTAATGAGAACTGGCTACTTTCCTGAAACCTGGAAAATTTCGAAAATTATGATGATTCCAAAACATGGTAAAGATAGGGTGGTAAGGTAAACTCATATCGTCCTATCAGTTTACTACCGACTTTCTCTAAGCTATTCGACAAAATGGTCCTGAAAAAACCTAAACCAATTCTGCACGAGAAAAAATTATTCCTGATCATCAATCCGGATTTAAAGAGGAACACGGAACCGTAGAAATTCTTTTCTAAAATCATTAGAAATCTGCTTGATCGAAAATTTTAGAGAAAATATAACAGCGCATCCACCAATTTATGCAAAATCCTCGCTGAAGTCCCACAAGGTAGTGTGGTAGGTCCGCTATATTGACAGTAATAATAACAGGTCCACTATTATATTTGAACTATACAGCAGGCCAACATTAAAATACGTAAAAGTTTCAACTTTCACGAATGATACAGCATCAAGAAATCTACAAGATCAGTTAGACGAAATACAAAAATTGCTAACAAAATGGAGAATTATGGTCAACGACCGTAAATCGGTGCACATTACATTCAAACCCCACAAACTTACCTGTCTGCTTATGAGACTAAACAATATCATTCTACCGCAACACCAAACCGTTAAATATCTCGGCCTACATTTACCGTCAAGAAATCAAGTTGAAGTGTGTTGAAATGAACTGGTTAATAGGAAAACATTCCAACTTAAACCTAGACTGTAAGGTTTTACAAAATAAAATGATACTTAAACTTATCTGGACGTTTGGTATTCAATTGGGCAGCAAGTATTCAAATTACAACGAATGCAGTCAAGAATACTAAGAATAATGATAAATGCACCCTGGTATGCAAAACCAAATTTATTCTTAGGAAATTTTCAACAAGGAATTTAATGGTGAACTTGCCTTCATCTTCAAGGTCACTTGAAGGCCATTTTTAAATTAGAGCCCCTATTTTTGATGACAGAATCGAAAAGAGCCATTAATTGTACGTCCGCATATGTATTTTTCATGACCTCCCAAGGTCATCTGAAGGAATTTACATTGCGAGGTCAAAGTATGGAAGCCCATTTTATGTCAAAAAAAAATGACCAAGGTTTAGTCTTTGGTAATTTTCAACAAGGAATTTAATGGTGAGCTGGGTTGTGACTTTAACGGTCATCTTCAAGGTCATTTTGAGGTCAAGGTCCGAATATGTATTTTCCATGACCTTTCAAGGTCACCTGCAGGAATAATGATTTGCTATGACAATTAAAAAAAATTATAAATACAGAACATTGTAATAATGCTTGTGTTGCTATGAAAATTATAAAAAAATAAAAAAATTTAATTTTAGAATGACGAATTAATTTTTTTAATTTTTATTTTATTTTTAAAGTTACTACTAGGCTGTGTCCGAAACCTGTAGTAAATAATTTTTAGTACAAATTTTTGACATTTATTTTAAAAATATTCCTTTATATTCAGAATTTTTTATTATGGTGTCCGAATAGTGTAATAATTTTTTTTGTATATTTCCCCGCTTCACATTTATGTCGCTTCATTTTAATTACTGTAATTTTTAGAGAAATGGATAGTTGCTTGGAAAAAAATGTTATTGATGATGAAGTTAAATCGGTACATTACGTAAATCACAGCTAGTAAATCAAATAATGTATTTTTTCTGTAGCTGTCACAAATTATCATAGAAATTGACTATGGTAATTTGGGTGTGTACAGTTTTTTCAAATAAATGTCAAAAATTCGTCCTAAAAATTATTTATTAAATTATTAATTAGGCTTCAGACACAGTCTATGTGCAAATTAATATTAAGAATTTACATAGGTTCATGGGTTAAGTCTTAATCAAAACTTTGTATTAGTTTGTAAGATTTGATTACTTCCTATGAGTTTCCTATATAGGAAATATTCAAGAATAAAGCCTTAGGCAATTTAAAAAAATATAAAAGAATTAATTCGAATAAAATGGAATTAATTTCGCGCCGAAAATTTTGCAAAATTTATTCATTTTTCTAGGGGAATTAATTCAGGGAGTCAAAAATGGTAGGAGATATTTTATAGGAGATTTATATTCCTTTTAAATTATAACTGCCGAACTAGTGATATTTCGTTTGTTTTTTTGCTCGGAAATATCGTATCCCGCTGTTTCAGACTAAGGAAATACCGGCTAAATTTCACAGAGGGTTTCGTCATTCATACAATATATTAAATATAAGTTAATATCGCATTCCTACTCGTATAGAGTTGTTTGTAATTGTATAATACCTTTTTAAAATTTAATGTTGACCAAATTAAGCGCATCTTATTTGATATTCAATTGGGATTTTCCTCTCTGGTACATTTAATGTTAAGTACGATTTTTAAAATAACGTTCTTAGCAACCTCACGAATACCCAAACTTGAACAATTCCGATAATTTTAACAATGAATGTTGTACGGTTTAATTTTCAAAAAATCTGAACTAAAATTTGTGTGATTTTTTTTTTTTATGGAAACACAATCAGCTATTTGCATGGACTTTATCACATTCATACGGTCTTCCAATATCTTTACCAATAAATTCACAAAGTGTACTTGTAAAGATCAGGTGCGTGAAGGGGAAAGTAATGTTGAAGTACAAATATTAAATTTCAGAAAAATATTTTATATATTGGTGATCTTTGAATTAAAAGAATCATAGAAAGTGTAACCAGTCAACCAATGAAAAAATTATTACTGCGCAATGAACTTTTAACATTTATAGTATCCTAAAAAGAAAAAGAAAAGAGAATAATGTAATAACGAAATGAAACATTTTTAATAAAAAAATAGAAACTTGAACGATTCTATTGAAATGCCTAATTAAAACTTTAGATAGTTTTAAAACTCAAGTTTATAATTTATTCTGAAAATTTTCTATCTTGAAAAAATTGTGTGTAGCCAAGAAGAAAAATCGCCTTGCTTTGCGAAGTTAAGCAGAAAATTTATATAGAAAATGCTAAATCTGATTTTACCTGGATCAAAAAATGAAAGATAGATTACTGTTATTGATTATTCCTTGCCATTTTTTTTTTTGGGGTTTTTATCGAAAAATACATTAAATACGAGGATTTCCAGTTGACTGCGCGGATTTGTGTTTCACAATAAAGAAATTAAGAATTTTTTTTTATAATATTGAGGCTTTAGGTCCACACCACCATTGATTGTTTTAATTAACAGATATTTATGTTATTCCAACATCAAAGTTTTTTAATATAATCTTATTTTGTAACCAGCTACAATCAATACAATCCAATCACTATACTTTAATTACATTAAGGATAAAAAACAGCAACAATAACTCTGAGATACAAATAAATCATAATATTGGTAATATTATGAAGAAATTTCTATTAATAAAGAGACAGAAATACAAAAAAACGATATTTCAATTTTACGATATATTAATGCTATTGAATTTAAAAAAATCACCTAAAAATCAATACATTCTATTTTATTTAATAATACATCTTTAGAATTTTATAAATAATAATAGAATAAAATATATAAAAATCTCTGAGATGTTTTGCTTTCTGCTTTATTTTATTACGGATTTAGAAACCAAAATTTCTATAATTTATTAGACCGAACTTTTGTAACAGTAGGTACGTAAGTAAAATAATTTTTAAAATATGTTTAAATTTTTTTATGGAATTTTAATTTTGTACACATATTAATTTAATTAAACATAGAAGAAGCTTAAATTAGTTTCAGAGCAATAAAAACCAGAAGTATGTAAAATTATTACAAAAATAACCAATAAAACAAAGTAAAGGGTAACCCAAATTTATAGCCTTATCCAAATTTAAGGTACATAGATAAACATAAATATGATTAATATTGTGCTGTCATTCTAATTTTATTTTTTCAAAAAGTAAAATCGAAAAGGGCTAACCGAAAACCGTTAGGGAATTTCATATTTTTTACATTAGAATTTAGATGCCTATCTCTACGCACTTTCACTACGTTTTTACCTACTTGACGCCGATATCCTCCTGTAGAATTGAAATGAAAAATTTCGTATAAAAATGCAGTAAGTGAAAACAAAATGGAAATGCTTAAGTTTAACTTCGTTTAGTTCAAAAGTACACTTTTGGACAAGAGCACAAAACACTCAATTATAAGAATATTTAAACCAACATAAAATACTAACCAGTGCTACTCTTTGACTATTATTCTCTGGTACTACCATTAAGTGTCTATAGTAAGGGAAACAAATTTTAAGCCACATTATGCTATGAAATTCTGCATTTTAGAATACATACTTTTAAATTTTGAAATGCAATTTGAGTGGGTAACGGTTCATGTTCGGGCATTGCTTACAAGTAGCTTGAAAAATTAAGAATGGTGTTTCTATTTCGACCATATTTCAAAAAAGATAAGTAACATATAACCCAAAAAAAATTATCGCGTTGGCATGCAACTAATTTACTTTGTGTCCCAGTTTGAAAGTTTGCTCTTGTTGATTACGATCCACGGATCGCAACATACTTATACATAAAACATGCCTATAGTTTAAACTATATGCATTTTAATTTTACTGAAATTGTTTTGGTTCGATTTTAGTAAATTCTTTACTTTGGCATGGGTGGGAATGGGATGAATATTTTACTAAAGCTACTAAGTTGGCCAGATTTCATTCAAAGTTATTGTACCTAAGGACGAAATATAAAAGTTCGATGTTTTATTAGAGTTTTTTTTACTGGCCCAAGACCACATTATGGCTATCGCTTAAGCTAAATGAGCAGCTTTAGCTATAGAAAAATTTAGAAAATTCCATTGGACTTTGCTACGCTTAGTGTTAACAACTAACTAGAAATCTCAATTTACTACTAAAGGCCAGTTTACACCTCTCGTGAACATGAACGTGAACAAAACATTTTTTGTTGATAAATCTGAAATTACTTGATTTTTTTCATTAAAACTGATTGGAATAAACTTGAAATAAAATTACGTATCGAATAATTATGAAAATAGTGAATAAAATATAGTTACCTGTACTAGCTCAGTTTTTATTTTTTCTTGTGTTTTTATTTTATTTTATGTCGATTTCATCGCCACTATCAAGTGTTTTGTCTATTTACATTTCCTTAACAGATTTAATTATTCAAATTTTTTTGTGTTTAATTTCTTTTACGTTGGCACTATTGAATATTAATGCTATGAATGTAAAGCACGATATAAGTTATTTTTTGGCGTTTTACTCGTTTTTTGTTTTTTCTAATATTTTTAATTTTTACGTAAACATATTTTTTCTTATCATTAAGCGTATTTTAAATTTAACACGATTAACAATTTATTATTAACATTGTTTGTAAGTTATTTTTGATTTGCATTTTTTATGAGTAGTAAATATAGTATACTGCATCAAAATATTCGAAGTTTAAGAGCAAATTTTGATATGTTTAGTACGTTTGTAGCCAGTTTGAATACTCAACCTAATTTGATTTTTGTTTCTGAAATTTGGATTTATTCAAACGAAACAACAGAATTCAATTTGCCTAATTACAGCTTTAAAGCTTGCTGTAACGATAATTACCGCGCCGGTGGAGTTAGTGTGTTTATACATAATAATCTAACAGTTATATCATGCTGTATTTGTAATTGGATTTCAGCTGATGTTCTTAGATTGGACATTCAACTAGGTAAAAATGTTTGGATTTTTCTGTGTTTTTACCGTTTTTGTAATAGTGATCTTAATGATTTTTGCAATGATTTAGATAATTTGCTGGGAACAATTAACAATAATAACATAGTGATCTTAGGTGATATTAATATAAATCTATTGAATAACGTAAGCTGTTTTAACTACCAAGCAATACTTGCATCATATGGATTCCTCAGTGTATCTAACAATCCAACTAGGAATCTATCATGTTTAGACCATGTTTTTGTTAAATCCAGTAGTACTATACTTTTGGTATTGATAATTTACCAATACATTTTTCCGATCATAATTTAATTATTCTCAATATTTGGGCAGAATCGAATAGACCTGTGATATGTTATAGTGGAAGGAGTTCTAAAGTTAATTATGACAAACTTAGAGATCGTCTCCTAGTTGAAAACTGGGATCTTGTTTACCATGAAAAAAATTGTAATACAGCATTCGATATTTTCTTAAATAAATTAATTTCCCATATTGAACTATCTAAAGAAACAATTACTTATCGCAGTAGCAAGAAGTTAAAGCCCTGGATGAACTATTATCTTTTGTGTAAAATTAATAAACTTAAAAAATTTTCTAAAAAATTAAGAAAGTATCCAAATAACACTCGGTTAGAAAATTATGTAAGAAAACTCTCAAAGCATGTTAATATGAATGTTAAACGGGTTAAAAGAGTATATTACAAAGATAAATTTGGTTTAATAGGGAATAATCCTAAGCTTATGTGGAAGGAAATTGATGATATTTTGGGTAGAAATACGTCCCAAAACAAAAACCAAATAACACAAATTTATGAATATCAATCAAATGTTCTTCTTACTGATGATCAGAATATATGTAATGAATTTAATACATTTTTTATAAATGTTTCATCCGATATAACTTCCAATACTTTTCCTAATAGTACTAACAGTGGAGAGCAAAAACAATTTATTTTTGGAAACCGAGATAGTTACTGTACTTCTTGTTATTTCGATGAAATTAATTCTTTGGAGATTATTTCTGAAATTCAGAAGTTAAAAAACAAACATTCTAAAGGATTTGATGGAGTAGATAATATCATTGTTAAAAATTGTGCCTGGTATTTGGTTGATGTATTAAAATTTTTATTTAATTTAAGTCTAAAGAGCGGAATTTTTCCAGACGCCTTAAAAATAGCTGTTGTTATTACAGTTTTTAAAAAGGGTGATGCTCTGCAATTAAACAATTACCGACCGATCTCACTATTGAGTACTTTTTCTAAATTATTTGAGAAATTAATTAAACGACGATTAGTCTCTTACCTTGGTAAAATAAAATTTTTTAGTGATCACCAATTTGGATTTATAGAAGGAAAATCTACGGAAGAAGCTCTCTTAAATTTTCTGAGCAATATTTATTTAGCAATTAACAACTCTCAGAAATGCTCAGCAGTATTTTTGGATATTTCAAAAGCATTTGATACTGTTAACCATGACATACTAATAATGAAATTGTCAAGTATTGGTGTTAGAGGCAAATTATTAGATTGGTTTATAAGTTACCTTCGTAAGCGTAGTCAAATTGTAAAAATTAATAACGTGAATAGTCCTCCAGGTCTTCTAAAATGTGGTGTTCCTCAGGGCTCAGTTTTAGGGCCCTTATTGTTTTTAATTTATTTCAATTCTATCTTTGAAATTAATCTTAGAGGGTGTGCTACAGCGTTTGCAGATGATTTGGCTTTGACATATGCGTCTAATGATTACGTTGATATTCAACGGTTTATCAATATTGATTTATACACTCTAAGTAAATGGTTTTTTTATCACCGACTTGTTGCTAGTGAAAAATCTAGAATTATGCATTTTAGACGGCCCGACATAACAGTTGATCAAAACTTTTTCAAGTATCACGTATACCCGTGCGATAAGAATCCATGTTTTGGGCAATGTTTTTATTTGCCATGCATAAATGAGTTTAAATACTTAGGTGTAACAATTGACTCACAGCTAAATTGGACCTCCCACCTAACTAATATCAGGAAAATTGTTATTACTGCAGTGCATAAATTTTATAATCTTCGACCTTTGTGCCCTCCTTTTATTTTAAGAAGGTTATATCATGCTCTTGCCGCCCCGGTGGCACAGTTGTTAGCATGCTTGCTTTAAGTGATGAAAAAATCACGGCTGGTTAATGTAGGATCAATGAATTAATCACTCATTATCCATTAAAATAATGATTACGAAACTTCAATATGAAGCGGCCAAATCCCTCCATGGGATGTAGCGCCAGCGAAAAAAAAAAAAAAAATATCATGCTCTTGTTGAATCTATCTTAATGTATGGTATAACTAGTTGGGGTGCCATTTACTTTGCTAATATTGCAGATCTTTTTATAGTGCAAAAAAGAATTATCAAATTAATTTATGCTTGTCCAAGAAATACACCCACTATTCCGCTTTTTCGCGAGTTAAACTTGTTGCCTCTAAGGTATTTGTATGTTTTTAAAGTATTGAAAGTGTTTTTTGTTCGTAGCAACAGTTATGATAGTCGAATATACCACGTGTATAATATGAGAAATCCAAACAATTTTGTCGGTCTTCGTTGTAATAGTGAAAGGTTTAGAAGATTTTATTTATATATGGCACCTTATTGGTTCCATCTTTTACCTAAACATGTGAAAATGATTCCATCTGCGCAGAAACATAAATTTGACAGGGAAATTTGGACTTGGTTACTTGACATCGATGATATCGAGCAATATTTTTAGTATAAATATTAAATTACATTATGTTCTAATGTGCCGTCGTGTAGTTAAATACATATATTTATTTTAATAAAACTGAGCTTTTATTTTGTTGAAGATTATTATTAATTATGTAACCAAAGAATGTTATATAAATTTTAATTAAAATTTGTGTCAAATTGCTCCACTACAGACATAATGTCTATAGGAGCTATACTTTATTTCATATTTTATTATGTTGTTTCAACTAACTTTTAATTTTGTATTTATTTTATTGAAATAAAGAAAGTAATAATAAATAAATAAAATAAAATAAATAAAATGTCATTATAACAATATTATTTTCAATTCCCCGATGATTTCATTTTGTTCACAGACATTTCATCGGGGAATTGAAAAAAATATTGTTATAATGACATTTTATTCATTATTTTCATAATTATTCGATACGTAATTTTATTTCAAGTTTATTCCAATCAGTTTTAATGAAAAGAATCAAGTAATTTCAGATTTATCAACAAAAAATGTTTTGTTCACGTTCATGTTCACGAGAGGTGTAAACTGAGCTTAAGACCTAAAATATACATTACTCCATAAATTAAAGGAACACAAATTTTTTTCAATTTTTTTAGTGTTTTGTGAAGAGCTTGATCTTTGTAAAATTCGGTCGTACAGAGGTGAAAAATAAAACATTTTAAAGCTTCAAATCTCTAGTTTTGATATTTTTGAGCGGAAAATTTTTGTGAGATATCGTTATCACGCAATCATAAGAAAGAGCGCGAAAAAAAAATTCGAATTTTTTTTTTTTTTTTTGTAAGGATCCAAGGGCTCGGGAATATTTTTTTAAGTTAAACCAATGCATAGGTCGGTTAACCTATTAATTAGGCGTAAATTTAATTTCTTTCTGGTCTCACTATGTCAACTTTTTGCTGAGATATCTGACTTTGAATCAAAAAAGATCCTTTACCTTTAGTCTTTGATCATCAATATCTCAGCAACCAATGATTACACAGAAAATTTTAGGGCAACTTTAAAAACTTGAGTAAATTTCCTACAATACCTTTTAATGATTTGTTGAGAACAAATTGTTTTCCACCCTCAATACTGATTTGAAAAAAGTACCAAAAAACGACTTTTTAGGTTGTATTAGTAAATCTACCGTTACTTTACAAATATTGATGAAAAGACTAATGTTGCCAGATCATTTTACAGTTTAATGAACTCCTAATAGCCTTGTATTATTTTCAAATTGATCCATCCAACCGGTTTTTCAGACAGATTGATCAAAGTTTTACAAAACAATTAAAGGAACAAGTGATCATCAAAATAAAAAAATGATTAGTTACTTGTTAACCCTTAACGTTCGTAAGAATTTTTTTTGTAATACTCGCCCATAAGTGACGACAGAAAATTAAATAAAGGTCTGCAGTATGACCAATTATTATAGAACTTGGCTATTTCTTATCCGATTTTACTGAAATTTTGTACGCGCGATGGAAATGGGATTCTAAAATGATTCCTGGATGAAGTTCTAAAAAATGGCCAACTAGGTAGGAACTTCGCCATTTCTGAACCGATTTCATTGAAATTTGGTTTGCGCGATCGAAATGGGATTCTAAAATGGTTTTTAGATAAAGTTCCGGAATATGGCCAACTAGGTAGGAACTTGGCCATTTCTTAGCAGATTTTGATAAAATTAGCATGTCCGATAGAAATGAAGTTCCTTAATGATTTTTAGATAAAGTTCTGAAATATGGCCAATTAGGAAGGAACTTGGCCATTTCATATCTGATTTTAAAATTCAGCATGTATACTGAAAATTGGGTTTTAAAATTATGTTATTGTTGGAAGGCGCTTGCCTATTATTTAAACGATTATAAGAAATTCGACATGTGCGCGTTATAGTGAAATAATAAAATGATTAATGATTTGTTTTATAAATTACTTTAGAACCTCATTTTCATCGTGCATGCTGAAATTCATCAAAATCGGATAAAAAATGGCCAAGTTCCATAATAATTGGCCAAATTCCGGAACTTTATCCAAGAATCATTTTAAAATCTCATTTCCATCGCGTATATCAAATTTAACCAAAATCGGTTAAGAAATGGCCAAGTTCATTCCTAATTGGTCATATTCCAGAACTTTAACCAAAAATCATTTTAGAATCCCATTTCCATCGTACATAATGAATTTCATCAAAATCTGATAAGAAATAGCCAAGTTCGTTTGCAATTGGCTATATTCCAGCACTTTATCTAAAAATCATTTTAGAATCCCATTTCCATCCTACATGCTACATTTCATCAAAATCGGATAAAAAATGGCCAAGTTCCTTCGTAATTGGCCATATTCCAGAACTTTAACCAAAAATCCGATAAGAAATTGCCAAGTTCCTACCTAGTTGGCCATATTCCAGAACATTATTTAAAAACCAATTTAGAATCCCATTTCCATCGTACATGCTTAATTTCATCAAAATCGGATAATAAATGGCCAAGTTCCTCCCTAGTGGGCCATATTCCAGAACTTCCTCAAAAAATCATTTTAGAATTCCATTTCCAAAATCGTCATGAAAAATAAGGTATTTTTGAAATTTACAATATTTTTGTTTTAATAATATACGTCATAAACATAACTCGAAATTTATAAACAATACAATAATCATCTCTTTCATTGCCTCCATTCAAATTTGAATTCGAATTATGTTTCTATAGTTATTTTGAATTTGCAAAGCATGCTAGATTGTTTTGATTTTTTATTTTCTTCGCACTCATTGTATTTTTTTATGTTTTTCTATTTTTCTCCTTCTGATTTATTTTATTTTTGTTTTGTTACTTATTTTGTTATTTATGTTTTGTTGAGCGGAGACGTTTTATTTTCTTCTTACCATTGGTTTTACATGTGGATATATGATTACCTAATTAAACTGAATTTTCTCTTTTCATTGTTTTTGTTGTTGTAGAATGTTTTTTTATTTAATTTCCCTTATTTTCTTTTGCTAATTGCTGGAAACTAGGGAAATTTGAGAATTTGTGTTTTAAATGAGTAAGACATTGAATTGTTTGTTAGCGATTTCATAAAAAATTATTTGACTGGGTTTAACTTTTAATTCATACAAACTATATGAAAATTAATGACTTTTTAGTGTTTGTATGTCCCTTATTTTAAGTTCATTTTTCACATGGTGGCTCTATTTACATCAAGATGGTTCTGTTACTACATAGATCAATGCTATCTTGGGTTTTTTAAATGGGTACGAAGCTTTATTTTCAAGCGACATATATCGCATTTTCAACTTTTCCAATCGTTATCTAAGAAACATCCATCTCGGAAAGCGAGAAATATACAAGAAATTAAAATCAGTGAACAGAATCGGAGAACTACGCAAAAACGAAAAGAGTAATCTAAACGATGTATAGAGGTGCCTCGAACGATCAGAGTGGTGACGAACGTGATATGTGGTCACCAACGCCATCATGCCGTAGTGTAAGTGATTTTTCCATTTACTCTGACGCCTACAGTGCTTCGAATGGAAAGGATAACTGAAATAATGAAAATCAACTGATAACTGAAAGTGCCTTATATCAAACGATCGAATCAAAATTTGCTGTGTATACTGGGCAATGAACAATTATGAAAGAGAAAAAGATTTTATTTTGAAATGTAAAAAAATTCTTTTGTGAAAAGTAGAACTACTTCGGAGCAACATAGTTGGCAAAGGGATAGCTTCGGGCCATCGTGTATACCTATCAATTATCGTTAGGATATACGAATAACCGTTTGATAGGGGCAATGGTCCAACGAGGTCCATATGTATATTTTCAAATCGACCAAAGGAAGATTGAACCGCTCATCTTCTGTACGAGTATGTCGATTAACCTTAGCCTTCTGACATGGAATGCATATTTTACACCAAATTCCCGTATCTATATTAATGCTTGGCCAGAAATATTTCGTTTCTACCAATTTTCGTGTCGCTCACCTGGATGTGCAAAGCCATGTAATTTGTCAAAGACAGTGCGGCGCATTTCACTCGGATTGTAAGGTCTATTTTTACCGGCGGAAGACTCACACCAGATATCTTTTTCGGCAAGATGTGACATAATAAATTTTATTTGGTAATAGGAACCATGCCGATTTCTTGCATTTCCTATAATCGTTTTGAGTTCTTGGTCCGATTCTTGCAGTTCGGATAGTTTTTCCAATGCAATCGCTGTATGATATGTTGGGGAAACCTGATTATCTTCTGGTTGGGATAGTGTATCCGCCACAACATTACTCGCTCCTTTTATGTGTTGTATATCGTTGGTAAAGCGAGAAATGTAGGATAATCGACGAGCTTGCAAGAAATCTTTTGATTTCTCCGACTTGAGTACATACGCCAACGGTTTATGGTCCGTGAAAACGGTCAAAGGCCGACTTTCAACGAAGTGTTCGAAATGCTTGATTGCACAATAAATTGCGTAGAGCTCCCTATCGAATGTGGAATATTTTTGTTCGGATGGAGAGGGCGCTTACGAGGAAAAACTGATAAGGGATACCAACGTCCTTGGAAATATTGTTCCAAAACCGCGCCCATCGGGATGCCTGAACAGTCCGTAGTTATTGCCAGGTTAGCATTCTCTATTGGATGAACTAAGAGGGTGGCGTTAACTAGTGCTGATTTGATCATATCAAAAGAGGAAGAGCACTCCGTAGTCCACTTAAATGGGGCTTTCTTGTTTTTACGACAAATTGCGAGATGTTGATGAATTGGAGGAAGCATTTCAGCTAGGTGCACGATGAACCTGTGGTAATAATTCACCATAATAACAAATCGTTGCACCTGCTTGATAGATGTAGGGTGGGGGAAATCGCGTATAGCCACGATTCTATCTTCAGATGGCTTAATACCATCTTTAGTAATCGCGTGACTGAGAAAGTTCAATCTGGTTACACCAAATTCAGATTTTGATGGTTTTAGCCTAAGATCGACCTCGCTAAGTCGCTGAGAAGTAATACGAAGATGTTCACAATGCTCACTTTTGCTTCGACTGGCCACCTGTATAACGACGAAATACACAAAAATAAAATCTAGACCATCAACGACCTTATTCATAAAACGCTGAAAGGTCTGCGCTTCATTTCTCAGACCATATGGCATGCGCGTGAACTCAAAAACTCCAAATGGTACTGTTACAGCGGTTTTATGTATGTCTTCATTAGCAACAGGTTTATGGTGGTAAGCTTTAATTAAGTCAATTTTTGAAAAGATGGTGCAACCATGAAGATTCATTGTAAAATTATGAATATGTGGTGAGGGATACCAGTCTGGCACTGTGATTGCATTGAGTCGTCGATGTAATGGTGACGCAGCGGATGAAGATGAGGGACGGCAAAGCCCTAATCTTACCATATGATCAAATAGATCTTTCGTAATTTTATGTTTTTCTGGACAAAGTCTTCTTGGTCTGGAAAAAGGAAGGTGTCCTTCAGTAACAATATGATGTACAATATTGTGGCTAACTGGACTGTCATAGTTGCGTTCCCGCGTAAGTCGTGGGAATTGGCTAAGAAGTTCACCATATTTTCCATCGACAAAGAATAATTTTGGCGCTGAAAAATCAACTGAGATTTCTACAGCTGAGACAGTAAGTGAAGTATTCGTATCGAGAAACCGTTTATTCTTTAGATCAATTAAAATGCCATACTTGGTGAGGAAATCTGCTCCTAAAATTGGACGTTTAATCTCACCAATTATGAAAGCATGAGAGAATGCTCTGCGAAATCCTAAATCTGTCTGTAAAAGTTTAATACCATACGTTTTGATAGGGGTACCATTGGCAGCAACTAAGATATCTTGAGATTCAGGGGATAATTCACGAAAGTAATAATGCGGGATAACTGACACGTCAGCTCCCGTGTCAACCAGGAAACTTAGTCGAGTTCTGGGACATTTTATAATAAGACGGCGATTATGAACTGTTCCAATGTCGGCCGTTACGGCTTGATTGTTACCAAATTTACATCCGTAATCTCCACATTTCTTAGCGTGATGTCCAAATTTACGATGGTACCAACATATACCATTGACAAGCCGACCCTTCGAACTTGATCTTCTTGACCTAGATAGACCCAGATCGATTATACCCAGAATTAGAACGGCCACGCCACTGCGATCTATTATTCGATTCTGAAGTATTAGAAGAAGTCGTGAATTTGTCTACTCGTGACCTTAATTCATTATGATTGAATGCGTCAACGTCTGCAATTTTAAACTATCGTTTGACTCGGAACCAACCGATACTGCATTGATAAATGGATTAGTGGGGTTCATTATGTTCGAAACTTTATCGGCTATATCACATTGTGTCGTGATTGGATCTCCGTCGCTTGCACTGTCGTAACTCTGTCGTACTTAATAGTTGTTCCATTCTCTCTTGAGTCGTTAGATATTTACTTTTTATGAGAGTTGACTTAAGAAGTTGATATTTCTTATCGGGAAGAGCTTCTAGTGATGGATCGTTGATTAGATTTTGGACACTATAAATGACATCAGCAGGTAATGCTGCGAGTGCGTGATAGTATCTGTTCTCCTTTTTTATTATTTTTATGGAAAAAAGCGATTCAAATTGAATAAACCAAACCTCGGGCATCTGATGCCGATACGGTGGAAAAAGAATGGACACTTTATCAATACTTGTAGATGCTCCTGCATTGTTATTTGGTTTCGAGACCGTTTCTGACTCCTTTTTGGGTGAACCTTCACTATTGTCATTCCCGATTTTACCGATTAATTATCACGGAAATTTGTAACGAAACAATCAATAACTTGCAACAAATATTTCGAAAAATGAAAAAAAACCATGATTTTTCTTGAACGCTTAAACCCAATTGCAATCAATCAATTTATTGGAAAAAATGTATCTTTATATAAGAGATATGAAAAGCGAGAAAAAAATTATTCTTACCGAGCAGTAGTTCCAGATTCAATTCGGATGCCACAGTAGATCGCTGTTTACAGTATAAATTTGCTTAAAGAAAGAAAAATTACAAAAGCATTGGATTCTTTTAATTAAGAAAAATGATAAATTTGAACGGATGACCTTCGATTAAAGCAATGAAATTTATGATGGATTGGTCCCTATGTTAATTGTCCTTGAAACACGTTGTTGTAGTTTAGCCAATACGAGATGAACGGTTGTGTCTATTATTGTTCTTAACGGTACCGCAATTTTCCAATCTAGAATCATCCAAACTGCGTACTGTGCTGATGAAGTTGACGATCACAGTTATTTGGATTTGCGGTATATTCTCCACGCTATTGTGCTGGTCACGAACCGGATATTCAGCTCACTTTCTGGTGGTTCCAAACTGGAATTGCGTCTTACTTTTGCTGGATTTATAAGTGGGATCCGCGACTGGTATAGTGCTTTTGCTATTGGATTTATTTTCTGCCCACCAGAATTGTTGACTTAATATGTATTTGCAAATGTGTTTTATATTTGCTGCTGTTGTTAACACTAGTAGCGAAACTTGTTATTAAATGTTGACTCCCGTATATATGTATTATGATTTTTGATTCGGATGCACGGCACTAACAGTGTTTTATTTAATTTTATCACTATTTTCCCAAAAGGAAATGTCGGATGTCACCAAATATTGAAATAACACGGTCCAAATATTGGAATATAATGTTTTGAGTTGTTTTTATTTGGAGTTTATTTATTTATTTTGTTCATTCATTATAATTTTAATTGTGTATAATTTATTTATTTATCAGAAGGTTTATTTTATTTATGATTTATTTTTGGTACACAAATTTCGGTTAGTTATAATTTAAAGTTGGCAATGTAATTGAAATGAATTAGATACTCTATCATCTTATTTTGATCAATCAAATCATTAAAATCTAAAATTTAGATCATGTAATTATGCAATAAAAGCTCACTAACTGCATTGAAAAAAAAAAATTCAAAGAAAAAATCATTATCAACAATTTAGCAAAAATATCTCGAATTTCCCATTATTTATTAAAAGTTTAATGAACATTGTATAGTATTTAATTAATAATAAACAACTTATAGTATTCAACAGATTTGATTTGGAAACATTGGATTTTTAATGATAAATTTTATATAAAATGCGAATGAATTTATAACTTTTCATGAATTGATAACTTTTCGTTTTTAACCCAAAATAAAAATAAAAATTACACATTTGTTTGTAGTTGTTTGTCTTAATTATCAAAATCAAAATATAAATTTCCTAGATTAACTTTGATAATTTTATTTCTAGGTAAAATACCCCTAAATATATGCGTTTCACATAACCAAAGTACTTTTAAAGTTATGTACCCACCCTAACATATAACAAATTTAATAAAAATAATTTATTATATAAATAACAATAATACAAAAAATAATTCATATTTAATAATCAAATTCAATTTAAATATTAATTCCCAGGAAATTGATTATCTTTCTTTTTTTTTTTTTGACATATGTACGCTTTCATTACTCGCTCGCTACTATAAAATTGGTTGACGCTCGCATTATTCGAAATATAGTATGTATAATCGAATAAACGATGACGCTTTTCCTTTAACAAATACATAATAAAATTTCGCGTATACGATTAGTAGGATGTACTGTTCATATTGTATATGTATATACATATAACGAGAGCGAAATAAATCGATCTGGGGCTCGAGTCGAGTGAAAAGCGTATTTTAATGTTTTAAATGCAAATTAATTGAGCTAAATTTGAATACATATAACATAATCCTTAATTCTAAAATCTATATTAAAAGATTTATCATATAATAATATTATTAATAATAAGACACGCAAATTTTTTACCTTAAATAAGGTATTAGAAGAATATCCCAAATTACACCATTTTTGTTTGGTTCAAAACCACCGTACTAAATTTTCAATTGAAAATCGTTGTTAAAAAAAATATTATTTTATTTTCCCTGGTTAAAATTCTGTTTGCCAGGTAGAAATGTTGTTTTAGGCAAAACACTTTAAAGACTTATGTATTTTATGTCTAAACACGTTCTGAACGTAACAGAATAAAATTGACTATAAAAATTGAAATCGGATGTAAATCGAACAAAGATAAATGTAACGTTTGATTTAAGTATGAACATTTTGACATTTTGATGGCAGGTTGGTTTTATGGATTTGCCTACATTTTATTATAATAAACATAATATATATGTAGTACATACATACCTAAAGATTTTGAGAAAGTGTTCTACACTGCTTAATATTTACTAATAAAATTCTCCGGGTAATTTTAGTGTGATGTAGGCAATCGAAATAGGGTGTCTTGGAGACAGGTAAAATGTACCAAATCTACTACACAATTTTAAGCAAAATATAGTAGATTTATAACTTTTCATAATTAGTTAAAAATGACAAAATTTTATTTTTATAACACATTGTTGCAAATTCCTTTCTATCTCAGCACGGCGCAGCAAATTAGAATTAATATGTATTAACGATCTAAAGTACATATTGAAATTTTATGATGTCAGATGTTTTCAAGTTATTAGAAATTTAACTTTTTATACCTCACACAGTCAAAAATTCATTCGCCAAGTAAAATACGCTTACTGCACTGCACACACTTATTTTACTAAGGCCCGATTGTATGAACGATGATAAATGATTAATTCTCTGATTTAGCGTAGTTTGCCTTGTAAGAAACAATGCAAACTACGCTAAATCAGAGGATTAATCATTTATCCTCGTTCATACAATCGGGCCTAATAATCGCAAATTTTGGAAAGCATGTATTTCTGTAACATTTGATCAAATTTTTATTTAATTGGGATAAACGATTCTTTGAACGACAAAGTAAAAATAATATGTTTTTAAACAATCATTAGACTTTCTTAAATTTTTTAATTCGGTTGCTTGTTTAACTCTAAATTGTGAGTGTTCTTACAGCTAAAGGCAGAGAATAAGCAGGATGACTGTGTAAATCTGGATCTACCATCGAGTTGTAATAATTAATTTTTTGTGCCAAACAAATTCATTCGACACTTCTGGAAATAAGTTCTCGATTTTACAAGATACTCGTACACCTAACCGAGATAATATTTAGGTGAAAGTCACCTTAACCTCACCATCACTTTACAAAACTACTGCAAATCTAACTATTATCACGTATAGTATTGCCCCTTGATATAAGTTCTATATTTTAAGTAACTTCGTCCGGCAGAAGAAAAAAAAATTATAAGAGCTTTTAAGGGTGATTGATAGATAATATTACGGTATCTACGAAAATCTAAGTAAGAAATAATGCCATTAGAGCTTCAATGCTCAACGGAAAAATTATTAAGGTATCTAAAATCGCTTAAATAGTCCACCAATGGGTTGTTTTCGAATTTTATAAAATTTTATTGGCCAATAAGGAGTTATCATACAGGATGGGAATGATTTAAATCAAATGATTTAAATCAATGATTTTTATCAGATTTAAATCAACCTGTACTAAAAAAAATCTCGATTTAAATCATTTTTTATTTTTATATGCAATTTGATCCGTTATTTAAGTGGATCTGCCTTTATTGGATATCCTAATACATAAAATGGGTTTAGTGAGTTTTCGAGTTCAGTCCTACAGTATGTTAACCTCGAAACGAGCTTAGCTAAATCGGATTTTTAGACTGCTGTCTGTCTAGATTATTATAGAGATAAAGTCAGATTCGAAATTATGGACGACACGCACACGATTTATGCAAAGATCTATCTAACAAAATTTCCGGAGCACTTATAAGCCAGATCTTGGAGTCGAAGCAATTTTGGCATGGAAACGCAATACGCTTTTCATTAGTCAATACAAAAATAAAAAATACATGGTTGTGACAACCACTGAATTATCACGGTATCAAAATACTTAAGTTATTTGATATTAAAAAAAATTAAGTAAATTATTTTTATTTTATCACGTATTTTTCAATAGTTAAACGGTTCTATCGAAATCCGCCAATTTTTTTATTTTTACACATAGTTTAAAACGAATTGTGTGATTCCAAATATTATTAACAAAAGCCTTTTAAATTTTACTGTAAAATTTATACTTCTTTGCTCCACAAATTAAAAATGATCGGCAAAGCTAATTTAACCTTCCTGTCAACACGACACCCCTGGGTGTGTATTTGATTTTTTGTAACTGAATGAAGTTTTTTTTCTAATACAGTTAAATGAAATTTTCATTATGATATCGTTTCTATATTTAATGTTTATCAGTCTTTGATGAATAACTCTTGATTAAATTCATACACACCAGGGGTTGAACGTGTTGGTAAAAGTGGTTTTATTCTCGTGTTGACACGAAGGTTTTTTGTGTAGAACAAATTTGTCGCTTGACCCTTTTGACTTATAGAACTGTAATAAACAGGATCCCCATTTTAGCGTGGTTTATAGACTTCTGGACAAATCTACATAGAGTACGATATTATCGAATTCAAGAATATTAAATTAATATTTAAATAAGCGAACCTGATTCCAATCAAATAAGAATCTCACATATAAGAATTCGTATTTTATTCAAAAATAGCTGCCAAAAATAGAATACAGGCTTGATTCGCACGGTGCGGTGCAGTGGATACGATTTTCCTTGTTTCCTTTGATTTATTTTCTATTGGAGAAACAAAGAAAAATTGTATACTGCATCCAGCGATATAAATACATGGATAGGGGATAGAACAAATTTTATGGAGCAACTGAAAAAGTATTAAGTGTGTGATAGAGAAAGAAAAAACCTTCGTCCTTGTCTTTAAATTCGAATTTTCGAATACCAAATTCAAATTTATGTGTAGGAGGCGGTAAAGCAAAGTAGCTGTCGCCTAGAGACGGAAAAAATAAACGTTGCAAATTCAAAACATGCCATATACAATAATATAAAAGTAGTAGTATCCATGGTAACATATTTGTTTGTTTATGCTAGATTTTTGACGTTTTATTCGAATTTTTTGTTGTCGTTGTTTATTTTCAGGGATGTATTTTAAATTTAAAGGAATAAATGGTTATTAATTCTTTAATTAGTGTACGAAAACTGGTAGCGTAATGTTTAACTATTCAAATTTGATGTAATTAATTAATTATTTTCAATATAATTAAACATTATCCAATATTTATCCCATTCAATTTAAAAAAAAAATCTGTTTCAAAAAATTTCGAAATGAAATTTATTCAAGTACGGCACTTATTCGGAAATACTTTTTTTGATAAAGAGGAGTATATAAAAGAGTAGTAAGACTATACAATAAAATTTGCTCCATTTTTAGTGACGTAAATCAATGTGATTTTTGATCAATCCCCTATCCATGTATTTATATCGCTGACTGCATCGGACTGTGCGAATTTTCAAACAGACCCTATACAAACATATTTTACTAATCAACGAAAATTTTAAAAGATATTTCGGGAACGTTTAATCAATTTTGTTATTTAATTGTGAAAAACGTTTCTTTGAAAGACAACGTCGAAATAATACGTTTTCATCACTCACTCTGTCTTATATTTTTTAAGTCGGTTGGTTGTTAAGCTTTGCATTAGTTTCTTGAATGTGTTTTACGATTAATGGCAAGGAATCATATGGATGACTGTGTCAATCGTTTTGACTTTGGCGAGGTAATATGGCTTTTTAATTTGTGCGATAAATAAAATAAAATAAAACGTAATAAAACAGTTACTTAATTCTACAAAATTGATGAAAGATATAGGAGTAGTACATAACGTTCTATTGATTCGATTTAAAGTTATTAAAAATACATATAGTGTTTAAAATTAAAGTTGTGAATTCAATATAGCAAATATTTGATTACTCAAGAACATTTAATAATACAATTGCTTTCAGGGAATTACTTCTTAATTTTATAAACTGTAGCTAACCGACTTAAGATTTTAGTGCGAGTGTTTGACAAAGTTCATCCTTATAAGACTGTCCTATGCAAATTCAAAAAAAATCGGACCCGGTTTTGTCGGTGCTTAACAGGTAATGGTAACGGTAACGCAAATTAATAATACAGTACCGCCCATTGAAAGAGTATCTGTATTTTAGGAACCTGTTTTCTGAAACTAATCCCGCTATTCATAAAATGTAAAAATTGTATAGCTGTAACTCTACAGAAATTGTTTATAGAGCAACAGATACACAGTACTAAAAATTTGTATTCACGAAGTGTAAGAACTTCGCCACTGTAAATAAGTAAGTGTACCTACAGGCGATTTAGCATTCCCAGCAACTCGTAAGAGTAAACTCAAAACGGTAGACTGAGCAGGGGTAGGAATATACGGGAGTGGGACTGCCCTCTCGAAGTCCTTGAGTACCAATGCTATCGCCTTTCTAGCAGACGCACATGCTGCAATAAACATCTAGAAGGGAGAGCAATGAGCCCAGATAGTATGTATTGCGTACCGGGCCGGCAGTATTATCAGATTCTTTAGGAGCCTGAATATTGACTGGACGGATAATTAAGCAGGGTCCAAGCACAAAAGATCTTTTAGGTCGCAATGCGAGGTAGCTAAACGCCCACAGGGCCCTACAGTAACAGTAGGAATACCAGTAACCAAAATTAAAATTATAAGATGCTAATTGTTCCCTAAGGTATGAAGTGCGCGTTGTAGTGCTTCTAAATTATAAAGACCAAAATCCAGACAACACAATTTCAACTAAATATTCGTTGGATACTTGAGATTTCTGGAAGCAGAAATAAATTCCGCGGAAAACTCTGAAACAAAATTAACCCATTCTCACTAAACATTTGTTACTCCATTAATAGGATTTAAAGTTATTTCTAAGAAAGTAATCATCATTAATTCAAATAAAGATAAAGATAACGCAAATTATATATTTACTTTAGTCATTTCATGACTCGACTTCAGCTATTTTCATGCCAACCACAGTTATAAACTGTGAAACTATAAAAATAAAACCAATATATGTATATGGATATGTAATTGTTATAAGAATAAAAATGCAATTTACGCTCAAAATAAAACCGAAAATATGTAATTTCTTCTTACTTTTATCAGTTGACCTTTAAAATTAAATAAAGTAAAATAAAATAAAATTTCATAATTATTGCTAGACCTTATTCTATATCAACAAACTTGTTTTGGAACTAGTCCAAACGGCATGAAAATACACGGAAATGTTGTTGTAAAATTTCCCAAAGTAAGACTACAGTAGATTATCAAATATCAAAAAAATTCAAAATTAAATATTTAAAACTTTCAAAATCTGAAATAATCTATAGGATAATAGGTTAACAAAATTTAATTCAGATCCATTCCCAATTCAACCTCTGTGAAAATTGAAATCAAATTAATCAGCTGTTTCCAAGCAACCCCCAATTAACCGAACTAGAAGTTGTTTAAATTCTAATTATGTATGTACTTCGGTCTAAAAAGACCAAAATATTGAAATCCTGCCAAATGCCAATTTGGTTGGTCCAAAACCACTTTTCTCGACGTTTTGAAAGTCCCTGAGTCTGAAAAAGCAAAAAAGAAAAAAAATGTCCGACCGTCTGTCTGAATGTCTGTACCAGTGGTATCTTGAGAACGGCTTCTCCGATTTTGAATTTTTTTTCCGCCAATCTGTTTTTATGGTCAAGGCGGAGATTTGAAAAGCTTTTTGAGACTGTCCGTCAAGAGGTTTTATAAATATTTACGATTTTTTTGATTATTGAATTGCGCATTGAATTGGGAATTGATTTGAAGGTTAAGTTAGGGATCAATTTGCGGGTTGAGTTGGAGTTGGATTAGGATGTATAGTTAACAAATATTTTTTATGATGGAATTTGCCTATTTATCAGCCAATTATTATGAAATTTGACATGTGTTTCGGAAATGGGAATCTAAAATGAGTTTTGGATAAAGTTCTGGAATATGGCCAAGTATGATGGAACTTGCCTATTTCTCAACCGATTATGATGAAATTCGACATGTTTATTGGAAATGGGATTCCAAAATGTTGTTTGGATCACGTTCTGGAATATGGCCAAATATGATGGAATTTGCCTATTTCTCGACCTATTATTATGAAATTTGACTTGAGTTTTGGAAATGGGATTCTAAAATATTGTTTGGATGACGTTCTGGAATATGGATAAGTAAGTATGAAGGAACTTGCCCATTTCTCGACCGATTATGATGAAATTCGACATGTGTATTGGAAATCTGATTCTAAAATAAGTTTTGGATGAAGTTCTGGAATATGGCCAAATAGATGAAACTTGGCTATTCCTCAACCGATTATAATGAAATTTGATCTGTGTATGGAAATGGGAATATTTGTTATGTGTGGAATATTGCTAAGTATGATGGAGCTTTTCTATTCCTTAACAGGGTATCATCAAATTTGACATGTGTGCTGGGAATGGAATTCTAAAATAATTTTTGAATAAAGCTCTGGAATATGGATAAGTATGATGGAACTTGGCTATTTCTTAACCTATTATGATGATATTTGAAATGTGTGTTGGAAATGGGATTCTAAAATGAGTTTTGGATAAAGTTCTGGAATATGGCCAGTTACAAGGTTAGAATTAGCAGTATAATTTTGTATACTACTTTCGGTATAAAGTTCTAGAATACGATTTTTCGTGTTAACTGAATGTTACTGAAGCTTTTGACCTGTTTGGCTGTTGTTGTATAAGTAAATATATGTTTGTTAAAATAGAAAACAAAGCTGTCAAAACTTTCACACCAACTTTCCAACTTTATGACACAGGTGATTGCCCAATGAAGATACGAAAGACCGAAGTTCTGATCCTCTCGTAAGGTTCAGCCCTTTATATTTTATACTCTGAAACAAAGTATAAATTCTCAGTGAAACAAATCGGTTAAGTATTCTCAACTCAGCAATCGCCTGCTGACTCAGGTTCGTGGTTCCTACTTCCGGAAATCTAGTGCTGGTTCAGCTCATGTTAAATAACTAAGTCATAATCCAATTCACCAGTTCACCCAAGTTATATCTCATTTCCATTTATAAGTAAACTCTATTGTATTGTAGAAAACGTCCGATTAGAAATCCAATCATGCAATGGCGTTTCCTGGTTGTGCGCTTTGCGTGTTCTGTTTCGGATTTTGATCATTAAAATGATTACACAATATTGTAATTACATATTACATATTCAGCAAAGCTTTAGCAGAGAATACCATTTGAAAACTGTATTTTTTTAAATGCGGAAAAAGTGTGAACTACCTGTTGGATTGAGTCTTGACTAAACAATTTGATAGCAAACACCTTATTATGGTTCGACTCTTGGGTTTAAAACACTTAGGCCCGAATTTATAGTCGTTGCTACAACTATAACTAATGTTATAGTAACAGTTTTCGTATTTATAAACCTCACTATAAAATTTATTTGTAATGTAACAATGGTTATAGTGATCAAAATCCATCACTATAAACGTTGCTACAATATATCCAAGACAAGAAAGTAAATTCGAAATTCGTATCGAATTTTAAACATGATTTTAAAATGATTTTCGAAAATCGTTGCTATAGCAATAGCAATAGTTACGACTATAAATTCGGGCCTTATTTTGGTTTGTCTATTTACTAAAATAAATTTTGAAATCTCAGTAGGTATGTGTATTGTTCTTAGATAGAAAAGAACCATCTGCTTTTATAAAAATGAACTAGCATTTTGACATTTACTTGGAATTATTGATTTATAAGCAAATGCCTACTTTAACAATTTTTTATGTATTGTGGTATGTTGATAAAATATACTTTGCTATTAAAAAAATAAATAATAAAAGTGCATGTTTATGAGGCAAAAGAATATTGATTACAAGTTTTATTAATGGAACTCGGTTATTTTGAATACGATTATGATGAAATTTTACAGATGCCTACGATGGAAATAGGGTTAGTAATATATTCTGGAAAAGAGTCAAGACCTAATCTGGAAAATCAATTGAGAAAAATTCTTTAAAAATCGTGCCTGTCGAATTTCATCAAAATCGTATACAAAATAACGATGCTCCATTAATTTCATCTAAAAATCAGTCAATGATCTTATTTCCATCGTACTTGCATCGTACCTGTATTCAAAATTTGTTGAGTAGAACGAACTTTTTCATCGTGCGAGCTTGCCTGTACAAAACCAAACTACCACAAAGAAAACTCAAGGAAAAGTTTTCATTTTTTAGAGTCGATAGACTGTGTATTGACTAGTGATGGGCTAGGTCAGTTCTTTTTTGTTAAAAACGTAAGAGATAAAAGCAAAACAGAACAAAAAGAACCGATTTAGCCCATCACTAGTATTGACTCTCGGGTTAAAGTACGAGGGGAATTTGATATTTTTACTATTTTGGTAGATAATATTAAAAATGATTGGCCTCTTCATTTTTTCTGATTAACAAGTCGAAAAATGTTGTGAATGCCATTATTGTTAATATATTTTGTCTATGAAAAGCCGAAACAATCGATTGATAATAATATATTTGTGTCAATATGTTCAAGTATTGGTAACAATAAAACAAGCCGCGTCCAAAAGCATGAAATGAACAGAGATTCAACTGCTTGTATACAATTCACCCGATTCTTTCGGATTACTCGAAATAAAGTAACTTTTTTATGTCCTAAAGAATACGAAATATTTTTATTTCTGTAGTTGTATTGGTGTTAAAAAAGCAAAAAAAAATGAGGTTATGTTTTACTGTTTTAACGTTATGATTTAATTATTTAAATAAAAAACTAAGAATATACGATTAAAGAAATTATATAGGTACACGTTTAAACAACTAAAGCAAGTTTTTTTTTTAAATTTAATAAATCTTTCATGAATTTTAGCGCATTAATATTCACATAATTGTTTGCACATTTCTATGTATTCGTAAAGAGCAAAGCAAATCTACGAAAAAATCCAGAGTAAAGCAAAATGCAAAAAAGGGCTTTATTTTCTCTGAAAGAATTTGTAATGTCAATTTTTTACCCATTTGAGTTATGACATAGAACGTTTATGACCGTCGTTTATGACATAGGAATATAGAATATAGGCAGATAGGAAGATTGACACGACCAACTAAATTATTTAAAATATCACAAGCCCCGCATATTAGTTCCATGTTCTAGTGGAAAAATTTCTTACTTTTAATCAAAGTAGGCTAGTAGGCGGGGCTGATGACATTTTAAATAATTTGGTTGGTCGTGTCAATTTTCCTATCTTTCTAGGTCATAAAAACAGCACCGTTGTACATTTCAGCTAAGCTAAGCGAAGCGATGTGAGCTAAATTCTTTCCTGAAGGTTGTAAACACAAAATTTTAAAGGGAAGATATTAAATCAACAGTATATTTGTATATAAGCGTAGTGATCAGCTAAAAAGTGCAAAGGGGTGAGCTTAGCGAGCTAACTAAACTAACGAAAACAGTATTACTCGCTTAGCTTAGCTGAAATTTGCAGCGGGCCTTAGAGTGTTTTTTTTTTCCGTAAAAATTTGACATAAATATGAGACATTTGGAATTTAAATTTCCTGCACGGACCGGACCACACAAACATTAAATCATACATTACCAAGCGAGAAATCAAGAAATTTGATTTCTTTCACAATAATTTTAAACATTGCCTGATAAAAGTATCCTGGTGGATGATACCGTAGACAGACACAGAGTTAATCGCGATTTTCAGTTGTCATTTTTGTCAAAAATCGCGTTGTGGAAACAAAATAATCCGGTTTAGGTGAAAATCGTGTAATGACAGACGCCTGTCATTACACAATCTTCACAAAAAACTGGATTATTTCGTTTTCACAACGCGATTTTTGATAATCGGGATACATGAAAATCGCGATTAACTTTGTGTCTGTCTACCGTATTACATTCTTCCATATTTAAACCAAATTCCTTCACTGATTTTATCACAAAAACACACAAAATAATTGATAAATTACACTTAACTAAAAACCTAATTAAATAATTTAAATTAACAAAAATTAACAATTTAAAACAACAAAAAAAAAATAAAAATTTTGTTTTACGGAGCAGACAAAATACGTCTGTCTCCTTCGAACGTTTATCGTCCACCCCAAATACATTTTCGCCGCTGTAAGAAAAATAGTAGCCTTGCCCTGATAAATCGAAATGTCAAAAACCAAATCATTCTGGCTTGACAGTCAAATGAAAGAGAATGAGGTTATTTGTCGGCGCTTACCTGATAAACATACATAGGTAAGTAAGCTATTTTCACAGAATGGGATCCGATGGGACCTTTTCCGTAAATGAAATCTGAGGTTACCAGAAAAAATAATACATAAATCGTCGCTTCCAATTAAGAGTATTACATCTGCAAATGACTAATTTTTTGGAGAGGCCTTGAAATTGTTAATGCTAATTTCGACTTAATTTTTTTTTAAATAAGGTCCTTCACAAAATGTGTGGCAAGAATTGTATTTAAAAAAATTAGGCCAAATTTAACATTAAAACCTTGACACGCCCCTCCAAAAAAATTAATGATTTGCAGATGTAATGCTCTTAATTGGAAGCGACGAAATGTGTATACATATTTGTTTTTTGTATTTCATCAGCTAGCTTTTGTAATCCAGTAGCCTCAAATTTTAAACCCAAATTCGATAAATGGGGTGATCACTTTATACCTTCAGTTTGTTGGCATGTGTAAGGTATTTATTTTGACTTTAGTAGAGAACGTAGAGGATTACCGGTATCAAGGGATTCCCTGGCATTATGGCGTCCCATAGAAAATTGCCATTTATGCTAAGAAATCTCACAAAGATCTGAATACTTTCTCAATTGTGAAGTTATTTAAGATTAGATGTTGTTTCCTGGACTTATTAACAGTTCCACAAACCTTCACCAAAATTCTGGAGAAAAAAATTATTTTCATAAGAATTACAGACACAGCTTATACGTAAATTAATTCGTTAAGAACACAAAGAAATCCTAATAGAACAATTTGTTAGTGAAAATCTCAAAAACTACAAATTAAATCATGTTGATTTCTTGCAGGTAAATTGATGCTATCGAGAGTAGTACTTCCTGAAAAAATTACGTCGAAAAATTGTTACTCAGTCGAGTTATGGGTCAACAAAATCGAGATATGTAGGTTTACGTCAACAAATTTATCACTGTAAACTTACATAGCATAACTAATGTTTATAGAGTCTAATTACACTTCATGAATACAATTTTAGTACTAATAGGAAATTTTACGGTTGAGTGAATTTACATTTTGTGAATAGGGATAAATTTGAAGAGATGTTAGGGTCGGGTGTCGGGTCATTAATAGATAATCAGTTCGATTCAAGGAAATCTTCTATTCTTTTTGTATAATTTTCTTTACGTAAATAGAAGAAATCAAAAATAGAAGATTCTTCTGTATTGGTATTCAAAATTGTTTCTTCTATTTTTAAATGTGTAGCAGTGTAGTCCTTAAAAAGTGTGTAGTAAGTCCTTAGTTATTTAGAATAAAATAAATTCTACCTAATACTTGTGGGATAAACTGACGAAGCATCTTAAGGAAGAAGCGCCCGGAGAAATCAAAAACAAGATCGGAAAAGGTAAAATTTTATAGGAAATTCTAAATGCACACATATTCAATGAAATATGCCTTTTACATTTTTCGACACCATGTCACCAATTTCAAAGCGCGGCTGACGATGACTTATTAAAAAAAACTGAAACGTTGACTAATGTTAAAAACAACTGAATTATTTTATTTTTATAAATGAAAATATTTATTTTATTGAAAGTTTAATTGGTTGTTTATTATTTGATGAAATAGTCGCATATCGATCTGTAAATTGGCATTCTCCATCGCGCCATTGATTTTTATTAATGGATATTTCCTATGTTTTGTTTATAAGTTGATAAATTCGTTTAAAAAATCTTCGTTTGTAAATCGCAATCCGTCGAGTTCAATCAATTCTTCAGCGTTAATTACAGTATCATTGAGAAACGTATTGTGTAACAAAAGACAACATATATTATTTGGTAGAGTCCGATGTCGTAACGAACACCGAAATCTACCGTGTATTACTCTAAAGCAGCAATCGTATTAAATTTCGAATTAAAAATAATTTCAGTGTCAGTCGATGTATTGGCGTATGGGAGTAAGAAGCCATGGCTCCAATGGAAATCCAGAAAGTTATTTTTTTGCAAGTTGAATAGCAATTCGTCTATTTTTTCCTTCTATTTTGAAATAATATAATTTTCATACAAAATTATAGAAGATATTGAGAATAGAATATGTACATTGAATCAAACTGATTATTGTGGTATCAACGAGAATCTAAGTATGAAATAATGGTACATCGGCTTTAGTACTCAACGTCATTCGTTTCAATAAAATAAAAAAGTAGAATAATTTAAGAAATCAAAATTTAGGTGGGTCGCTAGGCACATCTGTGTACTGTGTAGAGTATGACAGTACACTATGCGTATTCCTTGTTAGTTTTAAATGCCAGGTCTGGGAGTATCAGTCGAAAACATTTCAGTCAAAAATTAAATGTAACTCCGGTAAAATAGTTTTCGACTGAAATTCCTTCTCAGAAGGAAGTTCAATCAAAAAATTAAAAAAAGTCAAGTCAAAGTTATTTTGATCGTTACAAATAAAGCTTAACAAATCGATTGTTTGTTTTTTGTATTTATGTAGATGCACCTTTCAAGGTTATATCGGAAAAACGACGAATTTAGGGAGGAAAACTTATTAGTCATTTTTAAAGACTTTTAAAATGAGCTTTAGCAAAAGTCCTTAGTATCAAAATTTACGGAGTTAAAAGCAAAATAAAATGGTTTTCTCGTTTTTTCGGGAAAAAATCATCATTGAAATGCAGCATTTGCAATGTACTTTAGTTAAGTACTAACAATATGTGAATGGTTGAATGGTTTAGAATGCTTAGATTTGAAAAAAAAATTGAAACAATTTTGAAATGAAATGCATTTTTCGGTGAAGAACATTTTCAATCGCGAATATTTCGCGAATAATAATTCCTCTATCGATTTCTGCGGTTATTTTGAGTGTACTTATTTCCGCCCCCGATAAGGGGTGGCATCCACCCTATGGGTAAAAACGCACATCGGCAATATATTCGATTGGAACAAACAAAAAATTATGACATGAGCAAAACATAACCTCTAAATTTTAAATTGACATAAGTAATACCAAAAAATAATGCGATTCGATTGTGGTTTAATTTTTTAAATGTATGGTAATAAAATATTAAAACAAATTTTAGCTTCATGCTACTGCGTGAACATGCTACGTACAATTGATCGTGAGAGAAACATTCATTTTCTAGATTCAGGCCTCAAACAATCAAGGATTGGCCTTATGATTTGTTGATCGGCATGGCGAATGCAAGACGAATCGGAAATTAAATTCGTTTAAACTCGAATGGCTGTAACAACCGCTTGTGGTTGTTCTGTTTTAAATACATTAAAAGGGGTAAATATTTCAAATATCTGAATCTGTAATTAATGAGGAAAATCAAGCAACGCTGCACGATTATTCTGTGCCTTTAATTTCTCTTTCACTATACGTCGTCCATACATTCAATTCGATTTACAGTCGAAAATATTTTTTTTGGTTTATTTACTGTGTACATATTACATTTCTCCTCGAGTAAGTCTTGTTTGTATTTTTGAATGTATGGAGCGTCTGTGTAGTGTGTTAGCGGCTTGTTTCATTTCTTTTTATTTATGCGCGCGTGGATATAGTACCAAAATAGAATTTTCGAGAAATTTGTTATTTGGTATTGGTGATGTGAATCGATTTTGGGTGGTGTTGTATGTGTACGCCATCCGAAATATATCGTTCGGTTTTTTTTACTATGGATAATTATTTTGGGAGGGGGTAAAAATTGTTTGGTTATACGTCGCGATTTATTTTAACATCAGTCTCGTTGTGAATTTAAATATCATGGGTCTCGTTTTAAGTTGGGAACAGTGAGTCTCGTTTTGAATTTTAAAAAAGAGAGAGTCAAGTCGAGGTTTGTGGAAAAAAAAAGTTTTAAGCGTGTCAGTGTGCAAGTTTTTAAGTAAATTTTTGTTTGTTTGTTAAAATTTGTATTCATCAAATTTTGCTATAAAATAAAAAATAACAAAATACTTTGTCTTTGTCACTCTGATGGATTAATATTTGTAGTCTTCTTCCAACTTCAATACTTGAGCTCAGCTCAGTCAATTTGTCACAATGGAATTGGGGCATAATTCTATGAAAAGTAATAGAAAAATATATTCTATAATCAAAACCATCAAACTGTCTATACATACAAGCCATAGAGTACCTACTCACACTTAAGATATAAAAAAGTACCCTATAAATACAAATCTGTTTTTGTTGTTGTTTAAATATATAAAAAAAAAATACATAAACAAATATAGAGCACATTTTTTTTATAGGATCTGTGTACAGAACGAACTAGACGGCTTGTATAGACAATTTTGTTGGTTTTGATATAACAGTACGTGTACGTGTATTGATCGTACGTTATTGATTTTTTGTCTCCTTTATCCATTTAATTAACACGATTAAATTAATCGAAATGATAGATGAGTGAAATATAATTGTGTTAGGCTGAAAAAAAGAAATATATAGAGACTTATTAAATTTGAAAAAAAGAGAGTCGTTTTTAGAGTTGAATAATCTTTTAATATATCATTCCTGCACGTAAACATTTTTTATTTTTTTTTTGTTCAATTTATTATTTCTTCTGTGAGTTAATTTATGAAGTAGCCCCAGGTGTTCTACAAGATTTGTAAAATTCCATTTACATCAAAAAAAGAAGTTGATCTGTTTAAAGCAGGGATTCGAACCGAACCAAAACTGAACCAAAATGTGAGAGTCCGAGCCAAATCAAAATTCGAAATCGGGTTCAAAATTAAATTTTGAAAAAAGCAAAAAAAAATTAAAAACATTAATAACACTAATTTAAAATTCAAGAAAATTATTATTATTCTTTCCTAAAAATAATTTTAATACCGTAATGAATTCAATTAAAAAAAAATTCTTTACTAAATACTTAATATTTTATTTCGTTGCATAAATGGACTTTTTTAAGTACAATAAATAAATAATTCTTTTATTTTATTTATTTTTACTTGAATTCGAACCCGAACACAACATTTCTGTTGGCAGGATTTGAGATCCTGATTTAACCATTTTGACACGTGATTTTGTAAAAAGATTTAGTTATAATAGATTCCGGCCCATTGGAGCCACAGGTCCCTAGTTACAAAGAATTTTCTCAACTGTTACAGTCGGCAAACTTTACTTATTTTTAAATTGCTTTTTATTTTTACAAAAATGAAACCCGATCTGAATGAAAATTGATTTATATGATACTAAAATGTTTACTATAAAATGTAGTATTAAGCATTTGATGTTGGTATGGAAGTCTAGTAATAGAATTTAAGTTTAAAACTTTTCTGAAAAAGTAAAAATATCCAACAAATAATAGAGTCCAATACAAACATATATTTTCTTCTATGAAATTACTTCAGCAACTAAAAAGAATTTCACGAACAATTACTTGCAACAAAGAAAAATACCTGCGCAAAAATGTAGTCTTACATCTAATCCTCTTACATCTAAACAAAAAGTAGGAATACATATAACAAATCTTTTTCTCGAGCAAAAATATATTAATGATGGAAACATGGAATCATGCTATGACAACAAAAAAAAAAAAAGTTGAATAATACATATTTTCCTAAAAAATGTGGCAAATTCCGAGTTCCTAGGAAATTAAGAAAATAAGAAATACCAATTATTTTTTTATTTCTGAATTAAAACATAAAATTTTTTGAAACTTATGATTGCTTAGCACAAGGCCGCCCTAGGTACCATATGCACAATGAATAAGGCTTACAATGAGAAAGGCCTACGATGAAAAACTTGGTAAAAAACAACTAAATAGTAATTTATTTTCAGTCACATACTGTACGAATAAGATCACTCTAGATGTATAAAACTGAGACGTACAGTCAAGACGTAGTAAATTTAGCGTGTACATAGTTATTCTAAAAATAATTTTACGAAAAGCTAAGCCAACTTTTGAAGATTACCTGATTTATAGAACCTATGAGACTGAATATATTATTCTTGAATTACCCATATCAATTCCCGACTAAAAATCGGGGCCTCGACTGTGATTTAAAACATTTTCATTGCTTTGCCAGCAAGTATAGATGATCACTGATCTGAATTTTATACGGGTGTAGACGCAAATTTTTACGCGGTTTATTCGCATCTTAACGAGATATACTTAAATCGAGTGCGCTTGTTTTATGATGGCAATTTTAGTAAACTTCCCGATTTAATTAACATTTCTTGCACATCCAGTTGATCTATTCGCCAGTGGCTCATATCTATTTTAAAATTAAGAACGATGGTAAACGCAGCGGTTTTAGTTAGCCACATTAATTCTCAACGACATTCCTTTTGTGATTAACAAAATCATAAATTTGGTGTTTTAAAATTTTCGGGGATTTGTAAAAATTGCTTTTTCAGATTAATTCATTATTTATTTCTCCTAGCCAATATAAATTATGGGATACCATCAAATCCCCGAACGGAAAAATCCAAAAAAAAAAACAAAATACCGGAAAATACAAAGTAAATTGCCTGATCGAAAAGGAAGATCCCTTTAAATTTTAATTAACTACAGTACGAAAACAAAATGAATTACATCATTTCATCCTTGCGCAGAAAGGACCATTCCTAAGCGGCTTAGGGGATTTTTTTATTTTAGTATGTGAAATACAAACGTAAATATTTTTGAAATTTTTCTGACGTTTTCCTGTTATCCCGATAAAGTGCCAGAAGACCTCATTACATTTTTTATAACAACTTTTTATAACTAGTACGTAGTAAATTTGTTGCCAATTTATTATTTTTGTCGCTCAACATTTTTTTTCAATGCCCAAGAATAGTTGTTTGTGTTCCCTTCCAATAGTTCCAATAAATTAATGTTGCCAATTTATTACATTTTGTTCTAAAAAATTATTTTTTATGATGGCAAACATTTTTTGTTTATTAAAACATAAAACCAAATTGATGGAAGATGATTTATTACCTACAATGAATCGGAAAACAATTTATTTAAATAATTATTTAGTTTTGGACTCGATTGACGATACGGGAAGTGATCTGACGTTATTACGGGAAGATGTTTACCAGGAAATGGGATCACCAACATTAGACGGAGGATGCAGAATATTTACGTTAGGCCGTTTAAATGCAAATGTTAAGTGTCGAAATATTACCGAAGGATGAATTCTTATCATGTTACAAAATTGAAAAAATCAAAGAATATTTTGTAATTGGGAACCAAGAATACGAAAAAAAAATTACGTTCGTTGATAAACAACTATAAGCCAGAAAAGTCGAAGGAAACCACCATCACATTAAAAATTCTTTTGAAAGATGATAAACCAGTTTGGCAACACCCAAGGCATTTGTCACCAGGAGAAAAAATAGAAGTCGATAAGCAGATCAAAGAAATCAAAACTAAATTTATTTAAATTTTTCTCAACAAAATACCACTAATATGGCATTATTTCAAGTTTTGCATTTAAAGAAAATTTGAAGCAAAAACATGAGTTTGAAATTTAAAGAAGTTACCCTAGTTTATTTGGTTTATCTTGACAAAAAAAATTAATAAACAAAATAAATTAAGGTAACCCGATAATTTTAAAATTATTTGCATTGGTTTTTCTTAATTCTAACTCCTATTAGCCGCATTTCTTGACGCATAGTGATCCCGGATCAGATCAAAGTTTACATTGAAAACAACAACAACAATTTAAATTTTTGTTGTTGTTTTCAATGTAAACATTGATCTGATCCGGATCACTATGCTTAGAGATTTTCGGCTATTTTTGTGTGGTTAAAAAACAACCCTGTAGAGTTTATTCGTTTGTTTTAATTTAAAGAATATTGAACAGATATTTTTGTAAACAGTAATGACTCGTCTTCCGGATCCGATATCAGTTTTTTAAGCATTGAATTTCTGTATAATATGAAATAATAGTTGATTGTTGTACAAGTAAAGAAAAGCGAGAGTTATCGAGCTCGTGGTTTAAGTATTTCACGAGCAGGGTAAATAACTTTTGTTACGCGGTGAACAAACAATTTTTTCTTGTACTTGACGAAAAATATCGACGCTAATTTAATAAAAGGGCCTAAGCGACAAAACGTAAATTGTGAACCAGAAGCGAAATACTGTGAAGGGTATATTTACAACAAAACAGGATCAGCAAATATGTTTTCAAATTATTGAACGTTATAAAGAAGCATTTTGAAACACTATTTTTACTAAAACTAACCCCAATTAAGATTTTAAAAGAAAATATTTATTTTCAATTTTTTTAGATTCTTTGAGGTGAGGCACTTGCATTGGAAAGAATGTAGCGAAACCACAAACTTGTGCCGTTCGTCCTATAGAAAAATGGTAAAAACAACGGAACCAATTTGTTTATATTTTTCCTGTTTACAGTTATCGAAAGAGAAAAGATCGGAGAAAAATAAACAATTAAAAACGTAATTTCAGAAAAAGTGTCTCTTGAGCCCTTTGATCGAATTAGTGTCGATATGTAAAGCCTCGTTCTCCTTTGTCAAGTTACAAGTACTTGAATTCAAGTTTGCGTTCATACTTATTCAAGTTAATTTAGTCAAGTAGTTGTTTAAAATGTCATCGAATGTTTCATAAAACTTCATAGGATTGGTAAATTTTCAAAAAAATTATGATTTATGCACTACTCTACTTCTTTTTACACTTTCTGCCGTAGGCACTTGGCGAAACACACTTAATACACACATTTTTAAATTTTTTTAAAAACACTTGTTAAATATTTCGCTAAATTACAAAAGGTTTAAAAAATCTACTCTACTTCATTTTTTTTAGATGTCAAAAACTTCACTATTTTGATAAATTACTTTCCAAACTGCTAAATTTTATAATATGGTTCAACTCAGACAACTCGATTTGAATGTAAAAGTTAAAAGGACCTCTAATTTACTTAAAACTTGAAGTCAAGTAAAATTAAGTCGAATTCAAGCAAAATAACACGTTCATATTGGTCAAGTAGGTTCAAGTTACTTAAATTCAAGTACTTGAAGTCAAGTAACGTAACTATTGTAAACGACGCTTTAGCCTAACGTAGCCATCTACAAAACAAATAAATAAAAGTAAAGAGCGCTACAGACGATCCAACTTGTCGGACCGACCGTCGACCGTCGGCCGATTTTGATAATATTTTATAACTTGTTTATGTTTTTGCACTACAAAATTACGCTTGATTAAATTTATTTTAATTTTTTTAATGTTTTTGCTTTGAAATTTAACAGATGAAGATGACAAAAGAATATCGTCCGACAACACTACACACCATCCGACTTGGGTCGGGCGGTTAGATGGAATTTCCATTCGACACATCCGATTTAACATGGTCGGACCGACATGCATACACACTATCCGATTTTACATCCAATCCAACCAAATCGGATCGACCGCCCGACCAAATCGGATCGTCTGTAGCGCTCTTAAGAAATGCAAAAATCATAAAGGGCTAGATACTCGATACTCAGATAAGCAGATAAGCAGTTATTTTTTGCGAATTTGTTAGAAATGGTATACACGATAATTTAGCAACCCAATTTGTTTCTGAATTTCAGAAAATGGGATACTTTAACGCACTTTAACGTTTGTGCTGAATACAAAAATATATATATATTTTTTTTTTAACCCTTCGCGGCCACACTTCGCTCCCGTAACATAGCGGCCACACTGGGGTGATTTTTCACCCCAGTCAAAAAATCGGTCTAGAAAGACAAATTTTAAATATTGAGACTCCAAATAATTCATGGATATTCTGAAACATGTTTTTCAATTTCTAATATGGTTTACAAGAGAAAATATCAAGATAATTTGACAAAAAAAAATTATATATGCGCAAAGTCAGGAAAAATGACGTTTTTCAGAAAACAAATCATTACTATTGAAAAATTATTACTCCTTCCGAAATTCATCGTTTATACGCGCTACTAATACTTTTTTCTTCCTACTACGTGCCATGCAAGTAACCTACATTCCTCGACAACCTATATATGGCGCGACAAGTATGATTTTCGTAGTTTTTGATAGCTTAAATTAAGGTGATTTGGCCTGGGGTACATATTCACCCCTTGTGGCCGCTAAGGGTTAATCGAGTAGTTTACGCAAGCAAATTTTCGATTAGCAAATCCGCCATATTTCATAGGGTGCGTCCGAAATGTAAATTTAAATGCACATTTTTTAAAATGTGCATTTCTTGATTAAATTAAATTTCATTAAAATCATTAAATTAATAAAAATTGGACAAAATCAAGTTATTAAATCGATAAATATGGTTAATTAAAATATAAATTGACATCAAACAAATGTATTAAAAATGCACATAAAAACTACATCGCATGTAGTTTTTTAAATGTGTCCTCGCTAAATGCACATTTTCCATTTCGGACGCACCCATAGTTGCGAGTTGCTAGAGTATCGAGTATCTAGCCCAAAGTATTTGTTTGATGAAGTGTGTTTCTCTGAAAAGTGTTGCTTGGTTTTCGTTACAATTTTCTATCAAGAACATTTTTTCTTTTTTTACATTTAATTTATTTATACATATCGTTAAGATTTATAAATATTTCGTTTCTTAAGTCTAAAGGGTTTTATATGCTATTTTTTACTAATGTTATTTGAAGTTAATAATTTCCGAAAGAATGTAAGAGAATTCAATCCAGTTTCGAACTGATGAGCTCATGATTATGAAAAAAATCAATCCTTCTCATCAGGCCGCGGCGACTGGACTGAATATACCACAATTTTTCATTCTATATATACAGAATGTACTGTGCAGGTTGTATTAGCGAATTCTATTACAACCAAATTCAATTACAATTATTTCTTCGTCACATTCACACAGCTCTATTTTTCTGTGCACAGTGCTCTGCCAGGTCGTTTAGGTTTCCATACGATAACGAAAAAAACTGAAATGGTAGAACTGGAGTAGCTGCCCAGAAAACAGGAAAACTTTGCCCTGAAATCATAACGGTTCATGTGCTCGAAATATTCACTATTTTTGGTTCCTTTCTTTTATTAAAGTACTATTTCTCTATATTCATCTTTTTTTTTATTTCTATAGTAAATTTATAGGTCTTATGGGCTTTGAAAATACAAAACAACATTCGGAACGATTTTCAAAACTTGCGTTTACAAATATAGCATATATTTTGGTAAAATAATAATCAAATAATCAAACCATTTATTATGAAAAAAACTAAATTTGTGTAAACAAAACTGTGCGCAGTATTGGCGCTGCTTTAATTTCACAAATGCCGCTTATATATATATTACTATTATATATTGTTTTTTGGAATATGAACTGGATTCTTGAAACGAAGTACTAGATATGCTTCGAAGAAAAGTCAACCACAGCTGCTTTTAATCTTGTGCCGTAATTTGGAGCTTGCATATCATTCATTTTTCGTCTGCTCCAAAATTTCAAAAATTCGCGGTGAACACTCCCGCCAGCTTGTTCAGACCATAAACCAAGACCTTCTTCTTCATCCAAACACCCAAGCGATTCTTGAAGATGACTCAAAATTATATGGATTTTCAAAGTTTCACTCACATCGAGAGCACCGAGGGCTTTTTTGAGACTTAATATGTGTTTATTTAAATCTGACTCGATCCTCGTTACTGAGAAAGTCGACTTTACAATTTCGTCCATGGCTCTAAATGCTGCTACGAATGGAAGCAGTGACAAATCTGCGCCCACGATCCTACAGAAATCAGGATCCAATAATTTCGCGGACTCCTGGAGTAATTTTCTGCAAGCATTCCCCTCAAACGCCTCTCCATGGTAATTTTTCGAGACCAGACCCAGATGTTGGGGCCATAGAAGGGATTTCTCTCTGCCAAAGTGCGGCACAAACCATCTCCAGAACATATGGTTTACGAACCCTTGCAGCAGATGAAGCTCTGGCACAACACATTTTTGAATCACTCTGACGTCATCAGATTCATCGAATAAAGGTGGGTTGATTGTACTTCTACTCTGAACGGAATTCTTTTTATTTGCTCCTAGTGATATAAATTGTTCATAATCGTGGCGCAAATCGCCGTAACATTTGGAGGCCAAGGAATCATCTGTCATGTCTGTGTCGCTGGGATCATTTGCTATCAAGTTGTCGTCTGCAATATTCTCGATTTCCTTACGATCTCGCAAATCTTGCAATTTTATGAAGCAATAAGGACACGGAAAACTTGATGTGGCTGTTTGTTGGCCATTAACGAGAAGTAATAGCTTGAAGTCAGACACGAATTTCATGGAAATATTATTGATTTTTGTGAGATCAAATAATATTTTCAAATTTTCGTAGGTTTCTTTGATACGCGGTACAATACCCAGCATAATCAACTTATGTACACCCGTGCACTTGAGAATTTTGTTCTTCTTCCTTGATGGACCTCCTTCTTGTAGACTTTCAGAAACGTAATTTTCCGGAATAATTGACATACAAATTTTTAAAAACCCTTACCCGCCATCAGCCATCACTTTGACTCAGTAGTTCCCAATCAAATCACGTCTATCCACTACATTCTCTAAAAGTTCCTCTGCGTCACCTCAGACAACAGGCCCTTTTTCCTTGACAGAACTTTTTTCTACATCAAACTCCAAGATACCGTGCCTGTATAGATCTTCCATTAAATTAGCTCTTTCTGACAATTCTTTCTGAAAGAACGCTGGTACTGCTTTTCTTCCACAAGTTTGTCTAATAAGCTGATCCAATTTTAGCATTTCCCGTCCAGACGCTCCAGAATCGAGTTGATGGCTATGTAGGGCTTCAGCTGGAAAAATATTTGGCTCTGCCACCTCTTTCAGAAACACTCTTTTTGTGCTACTCCTTGTGGACAAAACCACAGGCATTTTGGGATCACCCGCTGAGGAACTACATTTTTCGTCGAGCAGAGAAGCACACAGCTGATCTCGATGTTTTTTAGGAAGCCGCTTGACTAATATTTCCAAATTTTCCACTGCCCTTATTTTCGAACGGGTTTCAGAAATACAAGGGTGACGAGTTCCTCGAGATACTTCTTGGAAACAAGTGGAGCAAAGTTGTATAGTTTTTGGAATATTTTCTACTTGATCCTGACCCCTCTTAACCCCAGTGATGCTTGAGTGGTGGGACCCATACATTCCATTGTCGGGACTAATTTTTATCGATAAATCAAGTGTTTTACCAACAGGTAACTTTTGTCATATTTATTACTCCCTTATGCCTAGCGGTTAAACATATATAATAGTTGCAAATAAAATTGGATCTTTCATGTGACCTACTTTCCTTTGGTAGGCACATATCTTCATAGTTAGGCATAACCTTCAATGGTCTTCTGTTATGATTCTGCCGTTTATGATCTTGAAGCACTTGACGACAGGTTACACAGATACTTGAAGGGAATTCAGGGTTGGATATGGCGAAATTCACGTTTATAAATCTTCGAATTTGTAATTCTTGATCTTCACTGATGCGGAAATCTTGTAATTTTTTAACACCGAGATTTATTTTACGACCACAAAGAGCGCACACCTTTTTCCTGTTCTCATTATGATCACATTTATGATCACAAGGGTTTGGCATTTTCGAATAATGTAATTCACACACCACGAATGAGAGGTATTTCGTCCAGCGGCGAGCGGTAAATATTTAGATTTAAATCAGCGATCTAACCGGCTTTAAAACTAGGCGTATACTAAACAAATGAAGCATTTTTTGCACACGTACGTATTCTATGCTTTCTCTTACTCTCTCTCTCTCTCTATTTCGACTAGTTCATCTTTCGTCACTTACATGCATTTATAGTTTTGTTTACACAAATTTAGTTTTTTTCATAATAAATGGTTTTTTATATTTTTTATTACTATACCAATATATCCTATATATAGGATAAATAAATATAAGAAATAATTAATATGTACATATACATATTTGTAAACGCAAGTTTTGGAAATCGTTCCGAATGTTAATTGTATTTTCAAAGGCCATAAGACCTGTAAATTTACTATAGAAATAAAAAAAATATGAATATAGAGAAATAGTACTTTAATAAAAGAAAGGAACCAAAAATAGTGAATATTTCGAGCACATGAACCGTTATGATTTCAGGGCAAATTTTTCCTGTTTTCTGGGCAGCTACTCCATAGTTCTACCATTTCAGTTTTTTTCGTTATCGTATGGAAGCCTAAACGACCTTCCAGAGCACTGTGTGTGTAAGCAAATTTTAATTATTAATTATTTATAAGCAAACTTTAACGGTTTTACTGTGATTTTTGAATACATTCTCTAATACATGTAACTACCAAATATGCAACCGATCATTACGATCATTTTAATTGTGTTTAACACGTAGAAGTATATTAGTATTAATTTACACGCATTATCAAATTATTCAACACCCCATGATTAGAGAAGGGCCTATATAGTATTTTTTACTAATGTTATTTGAAGTTAATAATTTCCGAAAGAATACATTCTTTCGGAAATTATTAACTTCAAATAACATTAGTAAAAAATACTATATAGGTTTCATATGCTTTTGTTTATAGCCCCTAATTCTGAGTTTTTTCTTCATTTATTTATGCATACTTCAGTTTCTTTGATTTATTCAATTACAATTTACCTTTTAATAGGAATTTAATTTTTTTTTATATAAATAATAATAATAATAATAGTAATAATGCTAATGCGAAGACTGAGTCGCAAAAGGGACACTCTGGGACAGTGTAACAAATGAGGTTTTTCGGCCAGCACTTATTAGGTTATCCCCTGTATTCTTCAGATTTTTTTTTTATAAAATTGTCTAATGAAATGTTATCTTAATCTTTCGACTTTTTAATCAAATTATTGTTGTGGCTGTTGAACCTTAGGAGGATTTTGTTCAATGTGTCTTTGAGGTAGTCATTGATTTCCGTTATTTTTGTGTTCACGTATAATTCTTTATTATTGTAATATTTGGCTTCGGGTCCATTTTGACTAATATATTTTCTAGTAATTGCCCTCATTATTTTTCTTTCATATCTAGCTAGCTTTAGGTAATATATTGAGGGTGCTGTGATCCATCCCGGAAACCCATAGAATAGGATGGGCCTGATTAGCTGTTTGTATAATATTTCTTTGGTAGGTTTGTTTCGTTTCAGCTGTCCCATTATTGGGTGGATCATATTGAAGGAGGTCCTTGCGTTAGCTATGGCTGTGTCTAGATTCCTGTCTTCTGTAATACTGATTCTATTTAATTTTTGTGTGATTATGTCTTGCAAATGGTTCCAATGGTTTAATTGTCAAAAAGGTGGTAATTTCTGGTAAACTAATATTTTTTCTATTGCCATGTGATCAGAGAAGCTAATTATGTTCTTCATTGTGAAATTTTTATTGGTGTTTGTGTTGACTATTATTTTATTGGAAATTAGAAAATGGTCTAGGAATGATCCTGAACTAGGAAATGATGGCTATTTTGGAACGATGTGAACCAATTCAGTCATGGAATTCTGAAGCCAACATCTGAGCGCGCGCCCAGTTATATTGTCTACAGAGTCCCACTCTTTACATCTAGCGTTAAAATCTCCGCCAATGATGCATGCCTCATACTTATCCCCTATTTCGTTTATCGTGTCAAGGTCGTTTTTCAGTTATGCAAAGTTAGTGCTGTTAGGTACATATATTGAAACTATGAGTATTTTTCCAAAATCTGTTTTGCTAATTTCCAGAGCCGTATATTCTATCTTTTTTAAATTTTCAATTTCAATGCTAACTATTCTCATCGTGTTTTTGATGATTATTGCCGTCCCCGTTTTGTTATTAAATTTATCTGTTCTTATTATATTATATCTCTGAATCTGTATTCTATGCCTGCTGTTTAGCCTCGTTTTTTGTGCTAGTAAGATGTTTGGATTGTATTTTTTTTCTAATTCTACTCTATTTGAATTACACACAATAGATCTGCAGTTCAGAATAATTATTTTTAAGTTTTTTAGCGGCAACATAATTGAAAGGTGAAATTAATGAGGGCTGATTTCTTGTCTGATTTGTCTACTATGTTTTTATATTTTGGAACAAACGCGTTTACTTTTTCTATTAGGTCTTCAAAATTGATATTGAAAAGAGTTTCGCATTCACTATTTATAAAGTCGAAGGAAGACTTACTCGATTTTTCTTGTTTTTGTTTGCTCCGTGACTGGACCTCGATTTGAGGTTGCTGGATTTGCTGCTGCCGCCGCCGCATATGATACTCATGGTTTCACGACCATATTTGCTGATTGAATTACAAAGTTTCTCTGCGCCCATTTTTCTTGCGCCAGTTGCTTTTTTCTCTCCTTAGCTCCTTTTTTCTCTAACTTGCTTTTTGAGATTTTGGAGCACTTTGTAGCCCTTATAATTTGCTGGATGCCCATATTCACCACAATTTATGCAGAATCCTTCCGATTTTTCATTTTTTCCAGTTTGAGCATCTTTTTTTGGTGCTTCGCAGTGTTTTGCTATGTGCCCGTATCGCTGACATCGTAGGCACTGTACTATGTCTCGTTTTCGGATTTTTTCCCACGTTACCTTATGACAGCAGACGTAATTTATTTTTGTCACCAACGATATTTCCTCTGCGATTTCCGTTTTCACTATGCGCATATTTATTTTGTAACCTTCTCTTATGGTACGCTGTGTTTCGTGTAGTCGTACCTTTACTTCGATGCCTCACTGGCGAGTGATATCCTCTTCTATTACTTCCGCTGGATAAGTGTGATGCACTCCTCTTAGTAGAATGGCTCCTTTTCTTTCATCTTTATTTGTAAACGTAAGAGCTCCTATATTTTTTTCTTTTAAAAAGCTAAATACGCGTTTGTGCCCTTCCATGTCTTCACATCTTAAGACTTGGTTCTCTTTTTTTGTTATATTTAGTTTGAAAGCGATGGTCTCTTCTTTCAGCGCTTGGGCAAGGTTATACGTTTTTAAACTAGGCCCCATGATTGGCGGCACTTTGGTTTTCGAATTTTGTTGAATCTCGATTTCTTTCTTGGGGTCCTTATTTGAAATTTTCTCAGTTTTGTCCAACTACTGAGTTAGGGAAACCAGTAACGTCATCGTCCATAACTTCGTCATTTTCTGAATCTGTGTAGTCATAGTTAGAGCTATTCAATAATTTTTGTACCGACTGATGACTGGTGATGTCACCACGTATTAAATCTAGCACTTATTTCGTTAAACAGTTTGTTTACTTGTTTATTTATTTTTTTATTCATAAAGCCGACCAGCCTATCATCCAGGGATGACGAACTGCCGGCCTTAATTTTGGGCCCCCTGCCCCTCATTTTTGAGGGCACTGTAAATGTTAGTATATATCACTAAATTTAATAATAAGCACAACTATAGAGTTTGTGTGTCGTTAGCACTGAACACTAAATCCAACGGCACCACTATTATTCTATGGAAAACCCACAGCACAATATAATCTGTATAATAACTTATGTAGTCAATAAGAAAGCCAAATTTTTATTTTTTTTATTTTTTCAGGAAAAAAAAAACAAACTTGCGTCTACGTTAAAGTCTAAGGCTCTAGACTAGTCTTCTATCAAGAAATAACGCTTTCTCCCATTTAGAGCACGAATAAATAATTTATGGCTGAAATAAACTGGACGCGAACGACGTGACTAACTAAAAACAAATTGTTAAACTGTGAAATTTTATAACTAAACAACAACCAAAAGTTAAAATTCAATCATCTTTTTCTTAATCGCGACTGAGTCGCACTAAAAATGATTGATTTAGTATACATTTTCATGGTTTAACATTATTTTTTTACTTAGTCACGTCGGTCGCGTCGAGTTTATCTCAGCCATTAGACATATGGGGTATGGCGGATTGTGCTTTGCCCCATAAAGTTTTTACTGCAGGAGTCTGCGAGGCTCACGCAGGAACCATATATGGCGTGGGCTGCGGGCAACAAATAATTAAAACATTAACACGATCGGACTTTAATGTTAAAACAGTTCGTTCTTTATTTCAACCAAAACAAAACGTTATAATTCTGATAAAAACTCCGTTGGTAATTTTTATGTTAATATGGAATTATCCAACGGCGTATAGCTGATTGCCCTCTTATTACTAGTGGCGACGTGGTTTATGTCCTGGACGTCGTGCGATGATTGTTGTTTTTTTTCTCTGGGAAAAAGCTGTTATACCAATCGATTTGTTTTGGCAAAAATCTGAAACTACTAATACATATATTTTCCCCACTAATCAACCCTTCTCTGACCGGCGGATAGATGGCATTGTTGCCCGCTGAGGTGAATAAAAGGAGCAGATAATTCGGGGCTACTCTGTCATTAGCTGTCAAATTTGTCATTCTTAATTTCTTAATTTAGTTAGTACGTATGTCGTGCAAATGCCAAAACGCCACAGACATTCAAATACTCTCTAGTCACGTAAACCCTTTCCAATTTTTTCTACGAAATAAATAATTGAAACAATCAATAAAATATCAAACTATAAAATATTTATTAGACAATCTTTGGAAATATAGCCATCAATCATAAACAAACGTAACACGCAAAACGAACATTCAAAACATTATTTTCGCAATGAAAGGTGTTGGCGACATTTGAAATAAATAAATATTTAAATTGAAATGTTTTTAGAAAAGAAATGTATTTTTATTATAAGTGGGTTATTTTTCTAATATTATAAAGACAAACAGCGTTAGGATGTAATAGTTATTTATGGTACCAGTGAGCAAAACGAGATATTATCCATGAGGGATAAGTTTGTCCCACAAGGCGATAGCCGAGTGGGATATTACCCCGAGTGGATAATAGCTCTTTGCTCACGAGTGGCATACAACATTTTATCCAATTTTGTTGAAATAAATGTAAATAATTGTAAATTAATAAAAAATAGTTCCATTTTGGGTTTTCACACTGTAGCATTGAATTTTGAAATACATTTTATCATAGTGACCGTTCTTTAAATTTATGTGGCGTGTTCCTTTGATGTAAATTACAAAATCTACGAATAATTTTCCAATGACTACTCAACATTTTGTTATACAAAATATAACTCACGTTGCCCCTAGCAGCGTGGGTTATACAATAACAATGGGTTATTTTAGATTTTCTTTATTTAAAATCACATGATTCAAAATTGGATAAAAATTATTTTTGAGTTTCAGTAGATTCGGCAGATTTTACCGAAAATATTTGATTGATATAATGTATAGAACTAAACCAAGCCTATAATATAACGTTAATTTGGTGATTAACACTAGTTTAGTGGTATATGTGATGGAATACTATGTTGCGAAATTTTACCTCTATAAGTCATTAGTAGAGATATTTCATGATTTTTTTTTTTTATGCTTTATGTTTTGGGATGTTATGAATGCTTTTGTTAATGGATTATTAGATCAACTGTTTGTTTCATTAAGTATTTATTATTTACAAAGGAGTAATATCAGTCGAGTGTAATGGTAGTCGGATAATAATGCTGTTTACTATTTTATAGAAATTATCAATGTCGTGGAATTTTTAATTTTTTCCATGGTTCGTCTGCGTATCACATTCGCAAACATTCCCAAATAGATAATTCCATTAGAAAAAAATTTCTTCTATTTTCAACAATAAAATAAACAAACGCGAAATAAATTAATTCCTTGGAAATATCAAGATTTATATTTATTTTTTTTGCTGTGTGTATCAATGCCAATTGTAAACAATTGTATATGTATAAGTAAGAAAAAGTAATAAGCATATAATTCTTTTTCCTTTCTTTTATTTATTTACAGATTCAAATGATTAAAATAAACTTGGAAAAACGCTTTTAGGGAAAGCAAAATGAAAAATTGAATGAATTATATTTAAAAATACACAAAAACAATTCGATTGGATAATACTGTATAATTTTCGCGTTTTCCACAAATTTTTGTTTTATTTTTTATGTTGTTTTTGTTAGGAGCAAAAACAAATGACTAAAAACTAAAAAATTTCCCAAAGTTAAAACTTTAAATGAGGTATTTGGTTTGCTTTTAAGATAAATACGCTAGAGAAATGAAATTTAAAATGAAATTAAACTAAAAAATACTAAATCAAACCAAATACAACTGTACACAATAAAAGCAATCGTACAAAAAAAAATTTTAGTTTTCTTTAAAGTTTAAAAATATTTCTTCCCTCTGTGCTGCAGCATTTCCAATGTAGAGAATTGTAAAAAACTTGTTGTGTTGATTTTTCAGTCAGCAGCAAAAGACAGCGCAAAATCAATTGTAAAACAGTCTAAAAAATAATAGAACACGAAACGCAATTAAATTAACAAAGATTCAAGGTAAGTCTTTTTTCTATACATTTTATGTTACTCATTTATATATGTATGTATATATGAATAGTATATATACTATATAAGAGGATTCTAAATTTACTACATTTTTTGCCCTAGATGTTGTTGCTACATAGTAGTGCTCTATGTTCTTTAAAATCTAAAATTAAATTTTAAATAAAAATAATGGAAGGGAATAAAATTGAATCACAATATAAACATAAATACAAAAATGGTAAAAAGTGTAGAAAAATCGATAGACATTTTTTTATTTTGATAAATTTTAAAAGTTAAAACCAAATATTGAAGAAAAGTAAATGGAGTTTGCTGTCGAAATGTGTTTTTCCGATTATACTGTTTTTGATTTTTTTAAATTTAAATTCAATCAAGATTTTATGATACTTGAAGTTTTATAGTACCTACATATACGCATAGCTTCAGTAAAGCTATTTATTCTATGTACAATATATTCTAAAAATATTTTTTATTTTCAAATAAAGATTTACTTAAGGACCTGAGTTTTAAGCATTTTTGAATTGTATTTATTTAAATATTATTAAAACCAAAACGATTCGTTGTTTTATATTAATATTAAAATATGAGATAATATTACACTAACATTTAAACAATCTGACTTAAAATACATTTTTTACTAATTGTAAGAAAAATACACCGTTTTACACAATATTGTAAAACAGAAACAAAATATAATTTATCGTGTCCTAACTAAATTTTTTTGTAGAAATATGTTTCACGAGACCATTAACAGGTCACTACGCCTGAATTAGGGAATTAGGGAGCATGAACGCACATTCATCTAAACCTACACCAATCGAAACACTTGACTTACCATTTATTGAATATAATTTTATTTACTTTTCAATTCAGAATTTCCCTATTCCTTGGCACCCGTTCCAATTTTTTCTACATTGACTAAACTAAAGTAGTGTAGTACAATTTTCCTGTGAGATGTCGCGTTAAAGTCAAGTATTCAACTATTGTAATTTGAAATTTTGTATGATTATTATATTATACTTGACTATTATATTTTTTTTTCCCATGGAGGGATTTGGCCGCTTCATAGTGAAGTTTCGTAATCATTTTTACCACGGATAATGAGTGATTAGTTCATTGATCCTTACATTAACCAGCCGTGATTTTTACATCACTCGCCGGGAATCGAACCCGGGACCTCCGGAGCTTAAAGCAAGCATGCTAACAACTGTGCCACCGAGGCGACTATTATATTACACACATGATAAAATAAAATGTTTTAAATTCTTTTCAACTTAAAATTTAAGTTAAATATTTCAAAAAGTCATTAATGATTTTTATCTACTTTTATTTCTAAATTGCCTGCCACCTACTTTTATTTTAGTAGAACTTGACCAAAGTTTTTAGCTAAATCGATTTACGTCGTACTACTCATGAAACTCTATCAAGTTTTATGGTTATACTCACTACACCACCGTTTGTACATAAACAAAATATTAATTTCTATTTAATCTTCAAATAATTTTCTTAATACAAGCAACCGAATGAATTCGGACAGCCCTTAGTAAATTAAAAATGTTTATCATCACCAAAATACATTCGCAACATTGTTGTACGTCTTTACGTTTTCAATTTAACGGGAAACTCTATAAATAGAAAAAGCCTCATTATAATCATAAATCCAATAATAAGATTGGATCCACTCAGTTTTCTTAAAGTCTGCAATCAAATAATTATTTGTTGACTTACAAAAAAGAAAAAAAACCAACCGTGTATAAAAATCGCTTGCAATATTTTTATTGTTGTATTAAAAATTGATAAATTATTATAATATTGAAAATAAATAGCTTCTCCTGTCTATAAAGAAGTATTCTTATTAGATTATTATTATTTTGAAAAATAAAAATAACAAGATGTTATGATTCGACGTATTCGGTCGGGCAGAAATGATAAAAAAATTAAATATCACGATATTTTACGTCAAACTCATTTCGTGCTAACTTCACCTTAATATCTCGTCAAATCTAACTGAACAAGCAGAAGTGGAAGACATCAATCTCTAATTAAAATTTTATAAACAACTTTTCCACCATTTTTATTTAAATAAACTTATCCAAATTTAATATTTAACTAACCAACTTTTCATCAAATTTTCACTTGGGGACGAATTCTGATGAATTGTGGAAAGTGGAATCGATATTGACCAAAAACAAAAAAATCGGCTTGACAATTTTTCTTAATTGCATAACTACTGTTTTTATTAGTATTAGCACTAGCAGAATATATCAGTTCTCGTTTTCCATTTTGCGTTTTTCGTATCAAATTGTGATTCGATTGCCGTTTCTAAATTATCATAAAAGTTAATGTTTTAGAATGAATTCTATAAACTTTCCATTAGTGTTTGTATGTACTGTGAGATATAACTAACTTTTATACAATTCCCTTTTCGTATACTGAGAGAAATATTTCGTTGGCATGAGGTCGCGAGAAAATACTTTACATTGCGATGAACGAAATGTAGTTGCTAAAACATAATTTCGATAGCACCAATTGACATGAGATTGGTACAAACAAACTACGGTAGCCACTAATGCACAAATAGTTGCAACAACTTCGTTTCCAAATCTTCAACTCCGTTGGTGCTAATTCCCTAGACATTCGTTGTCAGAACCGAATGAGCCTAATAGTTTTTAAAGTATCAACCTCGTTTCAATTGCCACAAACATAATTTTGTTACACCAATTAAATGAGGATTTTATGTCAACTGCGAACAAAACTAACTGACTAATGCTGTTGCGAGAACAATATTGTAGTCCAATGTAATATCAAAGTGGAATTATTTATTTTGGTATTCCGTTGCAACAACTAAATTTACAAGCGTATCAGTTTCATTAACTCCTACTCGGTTGTAGTGATTTCAAACTTACTGCCTAAAATGTGTAATATGTTGCTTGAATATCCGTAATACAAAGTGAATAGGGCATTATATGAGAAGAGGGTAAATTCACTATTTGAAAAAATTACAAAATGATATGTGGTTATTTTGCAAACATGTATACTACATGAACAATATAACTTGTTTTATAATGTACGCTAAATACTAATAATTAAAAGTAAAAATATTATATAATTGTTTATAAAAAAAAACTTATAATGTTAGTTTTACCTAAACAACTACAAACAATTCTGTAATATTTGATGAAATTTAGGATAGAGAGAATTATTCTCAGCTTTTCATGTCTCTTCATAGTTTTTATATTAAACATTTGTCTCGATCTTTAACGAAGTTGCGATGACCGAATTGGTGGTGGGACAACTACCTTTTCGATTAGTCCAAACGAATTCCGTTTGTGGCAAACTCGACCGCAATGATAATAAACGATTCAACATTGCGCTTTATTGTCAATGACAATTTTTTACCTTCTTAATCATTCGTGTTGGCATAAATACTCACACAAATGAGGTTCTCCTTTGTTTTTTTTATTTTAGTGAATATAATTCGCTAAGTCAGCACGTTCTCCTTGATACTTAAGATATTAAGCGAGAATTGTATTTTTGTAGTTTGGTCGTAGTTACCTGATGAACTCAAGGAGGGTTCTCATGTTTTGAGAGTCGACACATTTATATTGACTCTGGGGTAAAGTAAAGGGGAGACGGGGGAGTAATGATATTTCTACTTTTTCCTCATTCTACTTTATATATTATTGGCATCTATATTTTTCTGATTTTTCAAATCGAAAATACTGTGGATGTCATTACTACTAATATATTGTCTATAATAAAGCCAAAAAATCATTTTCAATCAGAATTTTGCGCATAAACTAAATTAGTTAAATCAACAGACTGCAATTTTATTAAGTTAAAACAATAAAACTAATTTGGTTAAATGAACTGGCAACAATTCTATTCGGTTGGAGAAAACAAAGGAATTCGATTGTGTCAGCTACTTCTGGTTATAAAATAGGATTGAACTAACCGTGCAAAGAAAGTTGGTTTAATAAAGTCTATTATTATAATTGATCAGTGGTCACGACAACTATAATTTATAATATTCCTAAACGAATGATCGATAACCTCAACCGATGGTCGGTCATCTAATACAGTATCTTTAGTTCTTTGTATAAGCTGATTCCTTTAGGCTAACTAAAAAGGGACAGTCACAACTTTTTTCTCAGTTCTGATAAACAAGTAGCAGAGGTTATCGTAAAGTTTAATTAAAATTTATACAGGACCGAATAGTTCGGTAGGGAAATTTATTCGGTTGTTGCAAACGGATAGTTATCTGTGTGTACAAACCAATTTCCACTGGGAAATGATTTTTTTTTGGAATTTGGAGTCGATGGTGACCAAAAACAAAAAAGGCCGCTTGGTACTTTTTTTAATTGAAATTTTGCTGTTTTTTCAATATCGCATACAATTAACAAAAACAAAGATAATATTTTATATACAAAAAAAATTAAGAGATATAATTTCTATTGTTACCAACCACCAGGCGAGCACGACCAGACTTTTCTAATATTGTTGAGTATTATTGCAAAGTAATTAAACCGATTTTCTGTCAAATAAAGAATCGTCTCCTGTTAACTTTGTTCAGAATGCCGTGGGTAAGAGGGCAAAATTCGGAATAATTTTGAAATATCTTTTTTGCATTATAATTAAGCATAGCTTTGAAAACTTAAAACAAAAATGAGTTCAATGTTTCTGTACGAAAAAATTAACAGAATTGGCACGCGTTCGTGTTGTGTATGAAAATCATAGAAGACTTATCGACGATATTCCAATATACACCAAATACACAGATTATTCCACATTAAACAGAGGTTTTAGGCGATGCCTGTTTTCTATTTCCATACCCAAAATTTTCTTTTCGAATAGTGATCATGAATTCTAGAAATGAGTTGCAATTCTGGGGCGTTACTAAGAAATTCGACAGTTATTTTCAATAATATCTTTATTATTATTTGTTATTGTATTTATTTTGTTTAGTGTTATATAACTAAATAATATAAATAAATTAAATAACAATTAACTAATAAAAATAAAAGTGGCGTTTTTAATAAATTAACTAATTAGTTTTTATAAAGTTATAAACACTTAAACGCCATACATTACACAATATTTAGCAAAACCATAATAATTACTTTATTTAATGTATACATTCTTCTATATACGGTCGAGAGAATGTAACAACCATAAAATGGTCGTGGCTACACTTTATTATGTTCTTATATACTCGCACACATAACTAAAACAATAAATTCCAAAAAATTAAAAATATTACGAATGGGGCCGACGAAGAATGCATAAATTAAAAATCATTTATTTATGGTGCTATCTGCTTTTGGTTTTTATTAACGATGACGAGTAATTTTTCAGAAGACGGCGCGGCGCACAGTGCGGTCGATTCCAACAAAACTGGCCAAAAGTTACAAACTCGAGTAAATTATTTCAAAATCTGCACTCAACGGTTTTTTGGTTCGCTGATGACGAATCTGAAGTAAGAATTGCAAAATTATACCCCTTCATCCCCTACTGACAACCCCTATTCATGTAACATGTTGTTTGGGCCGCTGATTACAAATCTACAGCCAGAGTTGTAAAATTGAGCCCACTTCATCCCCTATTGTTATCCCCTATTCGTGAAACAGTGAAACTTCGGTGTGAAAGATGCACCTCGCTCTGGTCGATCAATCACTTAAAAAAATCGACACATAAACAGCAATGACATTACTAAGGAATTAAATATCGATCATAAAACGGTTTTAAACCATTTGTGTAAGACTAGATACACAAAAAAGCTCGATTTATGAGTGCCGCGGGAATTGTATGTAAATTGCTACTGAAACGCAACGAAATCAACCCATTTTTAAAACAAAACTTTACTGGCGATGTCACATGGGTAAAATACGAGAAGGTCGTTCGAAAAAGATTATGATCAGAAAGGTGAACCACCACAAACGACTTCAAAGCCAGGATTGACGCCCCATAAGGTTATGCTGTCTATATGGTGGGATTAGAAGGGAATCGCATATTTTGAGGTTCTAGAACCATTGACTATAAGCTCTACTGTCAGCAATTAACCAGACTGCAGCAAACAATTCTATAGAAACTGCCAGATGATCAATAGAAAGCATGTTGTCTTCCACAATGACAAGGCCAGACCACACACATTTTTGATGACCCGGCAAAAATTGAGAGAGCTCGCTGAGAATTTTTGATGCATTCACCGTATAGCCCAGACCTTGCACCCTCTGACTACTATTTGTGTTGATTTCTGAAAACTTCCCTTAATGGTCTAAAGGTGGCTTGAAAAAAGGACTGGGAAAATCATTTGGAAACATTTTTCGCCGATAAACCCCAGAAGATCTACACCGATGGAATTATGAAACTTTCCGAAAATGGAAGAAGGTCATAGATAACTAATAATGGCCAATATGTTCTTAAATAAAACTCAGTTTGAATAAAATAAAAATGTAATCAAAAAATGTCGAAAAATCTCTCTTATGTATATACTTTTTTCCCAAACTATTTTTCAAAAATTACAATAAAATCCGAAAAAGCAGCTTGATAAGTTTTACAATCGAACACTACAGAACAACACAACTTTTTAATACTAACATATTGTATATTAAAGATTGACAAGAGATAAAAATCGACTACAATTACAGCTTTTTAATATCTGATATACTTTCATTATTAGTACATTACAATTTATATTCATGTTTTACTTACTTCTAGAAGTTGATTCCATTTTGTCCGATAAGAATTGGTTGAACTTTCGATTTTTTGTATTACTTTTAACAAGCGCGTTGTTTACTATTTCTGTAACAATGTTGATACAATTCGACCAAAGGTAGTATTGTAACGAATATTCTAGAGGAAGTAAAAGGAAATATGATCTTCTATGAGCGATGCCTGAACGTCAGACATGTACTTCAGTCAACCCAATGGACAAAAACCACATCTAGCTAGGTACTTTTTTTTTGCATTTTCGGCCCGCTTTTTTCGATTTCGCCGCACTGTGCGGCGGTCGAGAGATTCAGATTTTGTTTTTCTTATATGTATAAGTATTATAGCATATAACTAAAAAAAACAACAAATTCCAAAATAAAAAGAAAAAAAGAAAAATATTACGAATGTGGCCGACCTAAAATGTATAAAGATATCCATTTATTTATGTTGCTTTTTGTTTTTTTTTTTTTTATTTACGATCACGAGAAATTTTTTTGTTTACGTATATTTTGTTTTGGATTTTTATTGACGAAGACAAATCTGTGGTCACAAATCATAATGGCTTAAGTGTAAAAATCGTATTTTTCAGGAAAACGTTTCGCCGATAAACCCCAGAAGAGATGAGTCGTTCAAAATCATATGAGTTCTTTGAATTCTTGCTGTCACCGCAGAAATGAATGTTGTCAGTTACAACAGAGATAGAGACAGAAACATGAATTCCTCATGTTAGAAGAAAGAGAAAAATGACTCAAGACGAGCGTAAGCACCAACAATTTGAACCAATTACACTCGTTTCGCTTATTTATTTTTGATACTTACCATGAGAAAACGTATGAGAAAATATACTAAGGCGAATTCCACATCAAATAACTAAACTTGATAAACTTTTCACGTTTCTCTTAATTAATACACATTTAAAAAGGCGCACTTCCGTCAAATGTGAAATCGTTCAAAACATTAATACGCTTAACTATAGCTTAATGTCATTCCGAAATCCTTTTTTGAGCTTGTCAGATCTTTGATAACCTTCAGACAATCCTATACTAGCCTTGACTCAACGGTACAAGATCTAAGAGCCTCTAATGCCGATGGGCTGTCTGATACAATATAAACGTTTGCATCGTTTAGGCCTTTGGCTATGCCTATCCTAGAGCAAAGTTCTATAGAATGCACTTCTGCTTGAAAAACGGTAGCATTGGTACACAAGGACTTCCAGAGGGATGTCCCACTCCCGTGTATTCCTACCCCCGCCCTATCTTCCGTTTTTGATCCATCTGTAAACCATACCATTGACCATCACTCAAAGGATAGTCCCCCTGCACTCCATACACTCCGGTCAGGTAACCTAACACAGATTGATTTGCAGAAGTCCAGTTTGGCTGGCATACAGTCGGAAGGCATTCATATGGTAGGGTGTGTCTGATATTGCTTAAGGATTTCCCGGTGACCCACCATATTTCCTAGTTTGATATTTCTTTCTGCCTGCATTTTCAGGGCCATAATTGCAGCATACTTTTTAATATGCAGGTGCAATGGAGTCTGTCCTGGAAGTGTCTCCATCGCAGCGGTTGGACACGTTTTCATTTAACCCGTAACACCGATGTTCCCGATTTACACCGTTTTCACCCTTATTCAATAAGTCAATCGATTCTTCCAGTTTTTTATAGACAAAATATATTAATAATAATGGCATTCACAACATTTTTCGACTTGTTAATCAGAAAAAATTAAGAGGGCAATCATTTATAATATATCTACTAAAAAAGTAGAAATATCAAAATCCTCCCCGTACTTTAACCCGAGAGTCAATACAAAGTGTATCGACTCTAAAAAATGAAAACTTTTCCTTCAGTTTTCTCTGTGATAGTTTGGCTTCGTACAGACAAGCTCGCACTATCAAAAAGTTCAGTATACTTATCAGGTTGTGAATGCCAATATTATTAATAGATTTTGTCTATAAAAAGCCATAAGAATCGATTGATTTTAATACAAACTTCTCTTTTTCTTATTCAATAAATTTTGCGATACATTTCTGCAATTTCTGCTCAGTTTTAGGCCACCATACTTATGATGCGTATGTGACCTAGGCCTAATGATTGTAAGAAATGACCAGTAGATCATTTTTGGTTGTAGACCCCAAGTACGCCCATAGAGTCTCTGACAGGCCCACAAAACCTTGGTGGATCTAGTATTAACTTTCAATAAATGTTGCTTCCAGTTCAGTTTTTGATCTAGGATAACCCCTAGAGATTTAACCTCTTTGGAAAAGGAACAGTAGTAGGAGGGAGCTGTAAGTGTGAGCTTTTTCCTCCTGGTAAAAGGAACAATGACAGTTTTGTTTGGATTGGCACTGAGTCCTTCCTGGTCACACCACTGCCATAATATACCAGCGCTGAGAAAATGGGACATGGGCAAGATTTTTGCTCCGTACATGACAATACCCCGAAGCATTCCTAAAAGCTGATCAAGGAATGGTAATTGTAAAATGTAAAGTAAATACTCCCTCGTCCTCCTCAGCCACTCAAGCCTATTGATAATTTATGGCATTATTTGGAGGGAAAGATCCGTTAACATTAAATTAGTTGTAAGGAACAATTAAAACGGGTTAATGTGGAGGAATGTGCCAAAAATAGCGCCGAAATAACTCCGAAGTTAGCTTTCTCAATGAAAAGAAGGTTGGAAGATGTCATTGCATGAATAGGTTGCAACACCAAGTATGACACCTAATTTGTTTACCAAATTCCATCAACTTCTTTGTGTGTACGGACAATTATTTGACATCGTTTTAGGTTGTTTAACTAGTAAATCATATCAAAAGTGATAGTAAATTAATTTATGTCATAATTATTATTATTTTCAGGTTCTGAAATGTTTTTTGAGTTTTAAAAAAATAAAAACTGAATTTTTTGTTTGATTTGTATGTAATTGTTTTTTTTATCAATTCCTTAATCGAGTGCTGTACGGACAATTTTTTGATATAGAGCGTAGTACACGGTAGCGGTAGTCTATCTTTTTGGTGTTGTTGGAAACAAAAGGTTACTCGAAAGCGTCATTTGCCTCCTATAATGACGAAAATAATCAAACATTTCCACTAGATATGTGGATTCCCGACAATTGCGATCCTGTATAAATTGAGTGATTGAGTTGCTATAATCTCTATAATTTACATATTCAATTTACATTATATATTTTACAGCCTAAAATATGATGTTCATTTCAACAATGCTGGCAATTTCAACAAAATATTTTTATATTTAAATTTAAAATTAATATTCTCCTTGTACTTATTTTTGATCATAATATTTTAAAAATGGGAAAATAATATTTTTCATTTTCCCCATACATTAACGTACGATTAAAATGTATGCTAAGAAATATGCCAACATAATTCATAAAAAAAAAACTCTGATTTAAATGCCATAAGAAAAATTGTTGTTCTCATTACATAAGAAGTAAAAAAATAGAACTGTGAGCTTATTCAAATTAAGTTAAGGTAATCATTCGATATCCCACAGATTTTTGGAATTTAATTTAATTTATTTACAAGTACAAATAAATCAACAATCAAATTTCTTACGACATTTAAATCGAAAGTCGATTCACAATATTTTAGATTTTTTGTTATTAGGATTTGCTTGCGCTTTCTATGAACATTATTGTGATGATGATGTTGATAATATAACAATAAATTAAATTTATTTCAATTTTAAATTATATATGTACATGGAAATTGAAGTAAAATACAGTGTGAACGACATTGATTTTATTATCTATTTTCAGTTCTTTTAGCAGCATAAAATTCCTGTTTATTATGTTGTAATGAATACATTGTATGTATTTTAATGAATTACATAATCAAAATATCGTATCTTGATATAATAAAAAGATTGTGAATATGTAACGTACATAATTGAATAATTGACGTTTGATATACTGTTGATGACAACTTATATCCTATTTATTTTTAGGTAACGTTATTGTAAACAAATATATGTAGCACCAGAATAAAAAATTATACAGTATATCATTTAAAAAAATGGCTATTCTTCGAGCAGATTACCTTAGTTTTGATAGATGAAGTGTAAATGATAATTTATCATACCTAATGTAGTCTCTAAAAAAATACGTGATAATGTGATGCATGGTTGTGGAAAATGTTTGTCAAAAAACCAGATGAGAACATGAAAATTTTGAGTATGTAAGTAGATATTTTATAAACCATACGCAACAGAACATTAAAGATAAATTTGCTTTGATTTTTTTTCCTTTGAACAAAGCATACATCTTACCATCTATTAACCTTTTATAAAAATATATAGCTACATAGAAAATATGCCCTCGTTTATGTTTTGTCCCAATTCAATAAATTTAATGATACCGTTGAATCTAACAACGAAACAGCAAGAAAATCTATAATTAAGCTCCCCTAAGACGTTTTATGTATGTAGGTTGTTTATTTAAATAAAACAAAAAAAAATGTAATTACACAAATTTGTATGCAAATAAACGAGAAAACGCAATAAACCAAAGAAAATGTTTTCAAAAACGACAAACTACATTTTAAAAACAAAGTCATTTATTTTCATTTTCTTCTCTTATCTTACATAAAATAAAAAATGGAACATATTACATTGTTCGTCAGTTTACGCTTGGATGCTTTTTTTTGTAAATATTATTTTTGTTGGCTCCCCTTGGTGTTGTGTTTGCCACGCGGGGAATCTTATAAATGTTTCGTAACTAGTTACGCAGGAAAATGTTAGGGATGGATGTGTTTATCAATTTATTTATAATGTAAACAGCAAAGTTATTTATTAATTTTCTTTATAAATTTGTTAAAGTTAAACTATTTATCCGGAACAAAGAGACTCATTTGCCTGCGGCACATATTTATCGTTTCGTTTAGTTTTTTCATCAGATAGTGGTTTCTAGTAATAATGATTTTTCTAAGATCCTATATTCAATAATATTTTTAATTTATTTAATTAATTTTTATATTGTTTATATTGGTTTATTGTTTACAACCCAAAAATTTCTACATATGTCCCCAACCTTTGTTTAAAAATTTGGTTTGGTTTTTTTTAATCTACAAATATTTTGAAATACTATATGTAATTATTAATTATTGAGATAGCTTAGATTTTACTTCAAAGAAATGTGAAATACCGCAAACTTGGCGGTTATATAAACAAAAATGTTGAAGTATCTCATCTCGTTTTGGAATTTATTAAACGTATATAGACTAGACTTTAAATGGTTTTAGGTTCACAAATATGTCCGATGCAATTGACGACTTGTACCGTGCGTCTAGCGGAAGGAATTGGAACCGAGAAATTGATGTAATCGAATTTTTGCAGTAGTAGTTATATGGAAATATTATTCAAATAATTTTAATTTTAATTAATTAAAATTGCAAAGAACTCAACACAAAATGCTACCCATATACTATACATATAACGTAAAGTACGGTTTTTCTATATTTGATTGATTTATTTCAATTTTAATATTAAAGTACCATAAAATAGTGTCCAAATTAGCATAAATTTGATAAAAAGTTAGCGCCATTCATCGTTATTTTAGTTTTGTTACACTAAATATATTTACCACTATAATTACATCTAATTTATTACAAGATAACAACGAACCAAACTGCAAAATTATATATTATATTGCAGTAAATGGCGCTAAATTAATATCAAATTTAATTTATGCAATTTTGAACATTGTTTTTTGGCACTTTTAATATTAAAATTGCACTAAATCAATCAAATACAGTAAAACCATAATTTACATTATGTATGAGTAGAATTTTGAGTAGAATTCTTTGCAATTTTAATCAATTAAAATTAAGATTATTTGAATACTATTCCCATATAACTGCTACTGCGAAAATTTGTTTACATCAATTTCAAACTTATAAACCTGCTACTACAGGCGCCTTTTATACTTTCCCACCCGTCAATACATTTTAAAGAGGTAAAATTTTTAGTTTCTAATAACTCCGCAACGAGGGAAACAGTGGCTTTATTATTTTACCCTGGTTTGTGGGTGTTGTACGAAAAAATATCTCACACGTCACACGTGCTGTTTGATTTTCATTATTGTAATGACTGTCGGTCGTGCATCGGCTGATCGGTTCGAGTAGTCGTATAAAAACAGAAAAAATGATGCCCGTGGCAGGTGGACGGAGTTAAAAATTCGGACATGACGGAGTTAAAAATTCGTGATCTCCAAAAAGCTGCAAAAAATTGCTTTTAAAGTATACTGGGTACGGGCAGAACCATCTTGATGTAAATAGAGCCGGCATGTGAAAAATGAACCCTAAATAAGGGATATAGAAACACAAAAAATTCATTTATTTTCATAGTGTTTGTATGAAACAACGCGATTTCGATTGACGATAAAACATGAATTAAACCTTAAACCCAGTTAAATACATTTTTCTGAAATCGCTAACAAACAACTCAATGTCTTACTCATTTAAAACACAGATCCTAAAATTTCCCTGTTTTCCAGAAATTTTCAAATGAAAATAAGGGAAATTAAATTAAAAAACATGTATTAAAAAGAGAAAATTCAGTTTAATGCCGTCATCATTTGTCCACATGGTAAGACAAAAGACAACACGTCTCTGCTCAACAATCAGAATTAAAAAAAATCAACAAGAGCCAAACAGAATAATTTAAATCAATGAGAGACTTTCCCAATATCGATTTTAGTTCATTAGTCTCCACGTTTGGGCAGCGCTGCCTACCATTTTTTTTTATATGCAAAAACAAGTAAAATCATGTTTACAAATACAAGTTTCTTGTCTAAATTAGTGGATGTCCCCCTACATTTTTTTTATGATTAATAAAGATGAGTATGTTGCGATTAATAATAAATATCAAATTTTAAAATTAATTTAGTCGAAATTAATAATTTAATGAAACGTTCAAGACACATTTTAACCATATAAAACTACATATGAAATATTTTAGCCGCCAGTCAGCAGGCGTTGGAATTATATTTGGGAAAATCACTAATACATTTAAGTGCGAAAAAAACAAAACATCAAAACAATCTAGCATGCTTTGCAAATTCAAAATAACTATAGAAATATACATATTAGAATTTAAATTTGAATGGAGGGAATGAAAGAGATGATTATTGAATTGTTTATAAATTTCGAGTTATGTTTATGACGTATATTACAAAAACAACAATATTGTAAATTTTAAAAATACCTTACTTTTCATGAAAATTTTCACTAAGAAATAAACATGTTCAAGATTCGATTTTTCAATCAAATAAAATTACATGTTTTATGAATATTTTCGTATTAAAATAAAACAAAAGATCTCATTTGTGATAATCTAAAACTGTAAATGAAAATAATCGTTTTCCCATATACATACATAGTTTCATAGTAAAGAAAAAATTGTATGTACCTTATTTTAAGCTTATTAAAAAATACAGTCGATAGTGGATGCTCTTATTTATACAGTAGACTCTGGTACGGGTATCACAACAAATTATGGAATAGTCATGTATAGTTTTGGCAAGTTCTTTCCCCAATAAAATTACTAAGTATTTCAAAATTTCCACAACAAATTGTTGACCAAATAAATAAAAACCATTCGTGCTTTTTAAACACAATCTATCTATCTGTAGCGTTGCTTCACATCAACATTTAGTTTTAGTGATGAGGCGTGAACATCCCGGCCCTTTGAGTCGGTTGATTCAATTAACTAATTTATGAAATGATCTTTGAATTATCCCAGCTTGCGTTTTGGCATTTCGAGAGTTACTATTCTCAGTAACTTATCTGAACCGAAGTAGATTTGTGTGACACACACAAGTGACCGCCGTGTTGAGGCCAGGATCTCTTATTTGATCAGGACAACATGACTTACCCCTAGAACTAAAGACTTCTCTTGCCACTTGTTCCGATTTTACAGCGTAACCAGGTATGTTTTATGCCACCGTAACCAAAAATGATGTACCATTTGTTTTACCAATCGCCATAATTTGTAACTCAACTCACCCTGTCTGCATTCGGTTCTGGTCAAAATTTGATAATTTGTTCCATACCGCATAGTACTTACGTTGAAAATAAACCAAGAAATAACAAAATTTGTTTTGATGTGATAACGTCTTACACTGCATGTTCAGAAAATTGACACAAAATGTTGCCTTTGGTCGTGAGCAATTATTCATCAGCTGTAAGCATTACCTTTAATTTAAATGTATGATTTCTTAGAATTATCCTTAGAAATCATGACTCACGCATAATATTGTCGCAATGATGTCATCAAGCGGCGAGGCAAGCCGCGCCACGAACCTCTCGTGCGGCCCCAAATAGAACTTCTCCGACTATGCACCAATTCCATTGAAATTTGATTCTAACTTAACCAACATATTCGTTGATCAAAGAATTTGTGGCAGCTCATCCAAATGATGAGTCATGGTAGAGGGTTTGAAACTTTTCTAGAAAAGATTTTACCACACATCTATTTTGTCATCAAATACATACCATATTTTGAGACTTAATAACTATTAAGGACTTGCCTCACCTAGGAGTTGCCTTAGACTTTCACGTCGTCGGGTATTTATTTTTTTCTGCAATTTTTTTTTTTTTTAAATTTTAATTTTCAAATTAGCGGGAATAAAATTCCTAGGGTGGACCAAAACTAGACAAAGCAATAGAGGCGGCATGGAAATTTTTTTATTACAAGGTGTTAGCGAACAAATTTAAATTTTATAATTTCGATTTTTTGCTTATTTTTCGCTTCTCTCCTTTGTTTAGTTGTTTATAAATAAATTTTTGTTTCCTCTCTTTAGAAAAGAAAAAAATCGATCGCTATTTCATTCCCTTCCCTTTGTTTTTTAAATGAGGAGAGATATTTTTTTTTTTGAATTTCGTTCCCGGCTCCCGGGGAAAGAAATTAAAAAAAAATTTGTTTGTTTCCTTTAGCCGAGAGAGGTTAAAGAAGGGAACGAAAAATGAATTTAAACACTGGATTTGTTTTCATTGAATGTGTAAGTCAAAATAGGTTAAAAATTGGTGACATTGATTTCAATAATAAACAACCGCAGCAGCCACAGCTCATTCAGTGAGAGCTACTGATTATAACTTGGCAGAAGGTATAAAATGAATCATAACTTATCGTTTGGGGCTTGCTAGTTTTTCCATAGCAAGCCTCTCCAGATGGCGGATTGGGGAACGCCCGCCAGATATGCCAGGCACCAGTGAAATTAAATACTTGAGGAGGACCAAAAGCCAACCAGGAAAATCTTTGCTTTAATTTATTAAAGTTATTCGACGCATGTCATTCGTAATATGCATCTTATGGTATTCTCTGTTGAGAATAAGCAAAAGCTCAGAATGGAGTGTGCCAAAAGTTTTATAAATTTTTAAGTGTATATAAATAAATATCCTGGTTTTTCTAAGTAAAAATTGTTCTGGGTATTTCAAACTTTTGTAGACTTCGCCCAGGGGTGACATGTTGTGCCATCACTTTCGATTTGTTTTCGATAGTGTTTCGTCTCTTGTAACAAGAACAAAATTGTATTCTATTTTCTTAAGCTATCTCAGCTTGCTCCAATAAAACAATGTTCTATTTGTACTTTCGTTCATATCACTCTTTATGATTCAAATTTTTGCTTGCGAATTTTATCGACATGAAGAAAAGAGTAAGTAGGTATATAATAGGCTGAGATCGCATTAAAAAAATCGTAATGAAAAAAGGAAATAGAGTAAAATTTTATTCTTGATACATGAGACATAAAATCTATCAAATTCGAATCGAAAGTGATGTTACAACATCCCACCCGTTTAGTTCAAGATAGCTTTGAGACTCAATATTTTGGAGCTGGAAAATGAACACTTATACTGTTTTTGTTATTGTAGCAAAAACAATCATGTAAATGAACAATCAGCAACAAACGATTTTTAGTAAGCGGATAAACGGATTTAACAGAATAAAAAATTATGTACTGTTTTATGTTTTGATTATTAATTTTTTATTATTCTTTGAACTGAGCAGAGGAAAAATTTAATAAAAGGTCATGATAGAATTAATATAGATAAACCCACCATGAAACGTTCAATAAATGAACTAAAACGGTGACTTGAAATAATTATCTTTATGTCTTTGATTTAGCATAATAATGCAATTACATTCACACAATATACACATTCACACAGAAATAACACTAAACAAGAAAATGAAAAATCTAAGGGCACCACAATTCGTATAGTAGCGACCATGATAAAACGATTTTCTCTTTATTAGATAGACTCACGAGAAAATATACTGTCGCTACTATTTATATTATATAATTATATACTATATAATTTTTCTATTAACTTTACTAATATTTATGATTTAAAATAAAATTAATATAAAAATTTTCAACATGGGTATTGTGTGAATGTAATTTCATTATTATGCTAAATCAAAGACATAAAGATAATTATTTCAAGTCACCGTTTTAGTTCATTTTTTGAACGTTTCATGGTGGGTTTATCTATATTAATAATATCATGGTAGCGACAATATATTTCTAGTGAGTCTATATAATAAAAAGAAAATCGTTCTATCATGTAAAAGGTGCATTTAAAAACAAAATGGATGCTTAAAGTCGAGCTTGCTTCTTTTTCACGAAATTTCTTCGCTCGCGTAAATTGGACCTGTTTTTTGGAAGGAAAACTCTGCATTCAACTGCATTGATTTTGTTAATTGGTGTCAGTAATTTTGACGTGATAACGTTTTACACCACATGTTCAGAAAACTGACCCGAAATTTAGCCATTGGTCGGGGGCAATTACTCATCAACTATAAGCATTACCTTTAATTTAAAGATATGATTGCTTAGATTGGTCCTTCGGCTTTATGTGTCACGCATAATATTATTGCAATGACGTTATCCGGCGGGAAAGGAACCCGCGCCGCGAGCCTCTGATTTCGACCGATTTAAATGCTTGAACCAGTGTAGCAAGAGAATGGCCCATCCGATCGGAGATATGATGGATTTGATTTTTGCGTAAAAAACTAGTGGTGGTTAATTTATTTTAAATTAAATTAATTAATCACCACATAAATTTTAATTGAAAATTTAAACTATAAAATAGCGATTGTAGTTTAGCCCTGGGTCGGGGGCAATTATTCATCAACTATAAGCACTACCTTTAATTTGCAAATATGATTGCTTAGATTGGTCCTTTGGGCTTATGTGTCACGCATAATATTATCGCAATAACGTCATCGGGCGGCGAAGAAACCCGCGCCACGAACCTCTGATTTCGACTGATTTAAATGCTTAAACCAGTGTAGCGAGAGAATGGCTCATCCGATCGGAGATCCGATGGTGTCAATTTTTGCGTAAAAAATCAGTGGATTTAATTTATTTTAAATTAAATTAATTAATCTCCACATAAATTTTAATTAAAAGTTCAAACTAGAAAATAACGATTGTAGTTTAGCCCTTGGTCGGGGGCAATTACTCATCAACTATAAGCGCTACATTAATTTATAGATATGATTGCTTAGATTGATCCTTTGGCTTTATGTGTCACGCATAATATTATCGCAATGACGTCATTGAGCGGTACAGGAACCCGCGCTGCGAACCTTTGATTTCGGCCGATTTAAATGCTTGAACCAGTGTAGCAAGAGAACGGCTCATCCGATCGGAGATCCGATGGTGTCAATTTTTGCGTAAAAAACGAGTGGTAGCTAATTAATTTTAAATTAAAATAATTAATCTCCACATTAATTTTAATTAAAATTACAAAACAGCGATTTACAACCAACCATATGAGAATCACTTATCTGAACGGAGTAATTCTTGTGTCAATTTGTGCGTAAAGAAACTGTGGCGATAACTTATTGTTAATTAAAATAATTAATTTCCACATAAATTTTAATTAAAATTACAAACTACAAAATAGCGGTTTACAATGCTTGAGATCACTGTAGCGAGAGAACCCCTCATGCCTCATCTGATCGGAGCAATTCTAGTGCTAATTTGTGGGTAAAGAAACTGTGGCAGATAACTTATTGTAAATTAAAATAATTAATTTTCACATAAATTTTAATTAAAATTTAGATCTATAAAGTGGCGATTTACAATGCTAGAGAGCACTATAAAGGGGGAATGCCTGATCTGATAGGTCATTTGTCAGTGTGGACTGATATATATATATATTTGACCTAGACTGCGTGTCCACCACACTAGCCTCGGCGACTTTGGGAGGCACTTGTCTGGAACTCACATTCATCAGGCACATCTCCGCTGGGCCCCTGCGCTTCATATCGTACTTCTCATACCATCGCCCAGTACTTAATCGTTTGCAAACAATCACTGTACTCTCATTTCATGATGCTAATAATAAAGAAATTTATTTTAACAAACCCATGCACCGTGCCATTTCTCGCACCTCTTATAAACGTTATCACGGAAAACACCTACGGCCGTGTAGAAGACACAGCCTACCCCGAATTTTTGACGAATAGGGATAAGATAAGTGTTCATTTGCAAATAGAAAAGTGTTTTATAAATTTTATTGTATTTCGGAATTTCTCAGCTCAAGTTTTGGTTGTAGAAATTGTTATTCGTTCATTCCCGTAAAAATAACTCTTACCTTTAATTATGATATGGCTTTATTACTAATAGGGTAATCAATTTAATTGTTTTTGAGTCTTTCACAATCAACGTCCGAAAACATAAAAAAATAGCTTTACATCAATATTCGTAGCCAAACGTATATCGATTGAACAAAACATATAATAAACAGTGGTGGGTGGTTACTGATTTATTAGACTCGACACTACTATAAGAAAATATCTACATACCCATATATACCATATAGAGAAGAAGTTTATGCTACGTATTAGTTTATTAATAGAAAATACATAAACAAGAATAATTATTTCATTTATTGATTAGCTAAGTGCAAAAGCTACAACTAAGTTTGTGTAAATCTTTCAGCAATGTGTGCAGAAAAATAATAAAGCTTTAAACATGTATACAGAATTGGGTATTCAGGTGTAAAATAACATTAATCGACATAATTAATTATCTTGATATAATATATAAGGAAAATTAAAATGGCTTGAATTAGGGTCAAGCGGAATGCTCAAACTAAGATTAAATGACTAAATTATAGGTTGGTTGAAAAGTATTGAAAGCAAAAATGAAAGAATGTGAAATTTTTAATGAAATTAGTTTGGTTATTCAATATATTCTCCCTCAACTTCAATACACTTATTCCAATGATCCTCCAATAAGTTTATACCATCTCTGTACTAATTTTCCGGAAGCTCTTCAAAATACTGTTCCACGACGGCTGCGGCAATAGCTTATTCATTCGACGAAAAACGCTTTCCAGGAAGGAATTGTTTCAGGTTTCTGAAGAGATAGTAATCCCTGGGAGCAAATCTGGTGAATACGGTGGGTTATATTCTGGTTAAAACGGTTCAAATTACCTTGAGAAATTTATTTTCGATTCAGTTTTAGTTGAATTGTTAATGAATGCGGCACCAGTTTTTCAAGCAGCTTTTTCATACGTAATTCTTCATGTAAAATATGAAGTACTCGTTCGTCCGAGATGACTATGGTATTAGTAATTTCACGCTTAGTCAAACTTGTATCTTCACAAACAATATTATACACTTGCTCAATGATTTCTGGTGTAGTTGCACTTTTTGGACATCCACTACCTGGTTCATCTTCAACGCTTGAACGGCCACGTTTAAACTCTAAAACCCATCGATGCACAGTTGGAAATGAAAGAGCAGATTCCTTGAATACTTTTACCATTTTTGTATGAATTTCTGTCGCTGATAAATCTTCCAAAACAAAGAATGTTACTGCACGATATTCGGTTTTTTTCCTTGTAACCGAATACACTGATGCGTCAACTTCTAATGGCTTGTAAACAAAACATGAATTGCCAGATCGAAATAAAGATATTCATGTGTTCAAATCAAATAAATTATAATAATCTATAAGGGACATAACTGTACTTTACCATAGTAAACGCGGTCAATAATATAGGCAGATTTATCGATAATGCAGTATTATTTAATACGTTTAATGCAGTATTATTTAATAGGCAGGCATGCGAGTAGACTTGGTTTCTTCTTACACGACTACTGTCGTAGTTACGAGAACGAAGAGGAGGAAGAGACAGTACTTCATCTTCTTTGCACCTGCCCTCGTCTGGCACGAAACAGACTAAAGTTTTTAGGGGCACCCCTCTTTAACGACCTGACGGACCATCAGGATGGACGTCAGGAATATCCAGTGTTTCGTTAAAAGCTCGAAATGGTTTCAATAAGTTGGAGGATAAACAATCGTGGTATGGCTACGGACCACTTTGTGTCTATCCCTGATCCTAATGGACCGCCCCTATACCTAACCTAACATAGGAATTTTTTGTTTTTCTAGTTTAATAATATTTGTCAGGGGGTAAGCCATCGAGGCATTTTCGACTCTTTTTTCGGTAGGAATGAGCTTGAGAATTTACTGAATATAATTATTTTTGATATCAAAAACATTATACAATAATACAGTGACCCTGAGTAAAGCGAACATCAGTGGAACCAAAGAAGAGAGCCATTCAAAAGGGCTATCCGTTTAACGTAGCGAGCGTTACATGGCAAAAATTAGCTGGGACTTATAAATTTGATCGTTCAAGTGAGGTATATGCTTAAGTGATTGCTCGTTAAGCGAAAGTTTCATTGTAATTCTTAATCCACGAAAATTTCCGGATATCTGAAATAAATACCTACAAACGATTCTGCAATTAAAAATATACTTGCGGACTACTATGAAGTATGAAATCCTTGTTGGAGTGCCGAATTCATGGGCCGACCCACCATTCACGTTAGTATTAAAGGCCGGCAAAAAGCACCCCGAACCCAGTGTGCAGATAGTATACTCAAAACGGATCTGTAGCTTTATATCAAAAAACTAAATTCGAATAGAGAAGTTTGTACTTTTGTGAATTTTCATGTTAGAATATGCTTTAACGAATTACGATCTGAGGGCTGGCTTTTGATAAGCTTCATATATTCCATTTGTTCTAATTATAAAATATGAACATTGCCATACAGATGTAAATGTTATATAACACATTATATACACATGTAAAAACGTACCCAAAACGTGTTATAAAATGTTTTTCAAAAAAATATTATAATTGAATTCGCAAACAATACAATCAAATGCAATAGTTCTGCTTCTAAAATATTTATTAAATAAGTAAATAATTTTAAGTTCATATTATAACATTCAAAAAGTTTTAAAGTATTATAACAATAATTGTGGTGATTATTTCATGAATAATTAATTTTTTACACTTTATATGTATTCCATTCCATTTGTAAATTTTTGCTAGTGCTTCTTCAATTTTAATTGATTAAATGTAAATGAAAATGACATATAATTATTAAATAAATAAGTAAATTAGTATTACATACTATTCAGAGGGAATATCAATTACGGTTTCTATTCATATTGCAAATGAATGAAATATCATGCGTCTAATCGAATTTAATTATTTTGATATTAAATAACATAATATGTATTTCACTAGACATGCATGTATGTATAATAACATTTTTAGTTAAGAACAACTAAATCAATTCTATTTAACAATTTTTTAAAATTATTAATTACAATAATGAATTACAGTATATGTATTTTAAAATTATCCCGTCTAAACTTAAACAAATTTGAACTTTTAAATAATTTGTTTGGCGAAATCAATACGAGTACAATTCTGGCGTTGAAAATTAAATTTTATTAGATGTACATATGTATGTACAAATAAGTTTTGACGTCTTTTTTTAACTTCAAAGCTTTATTCAGAGAAATTGATACAATGAATTTTATTCCAAGGATTGTCCATCGTTAGCTAGGTTTAAGCAAACAAGCTTAGACACATTTTTTAAAAAAACAGTTAAATATGAATTTACGCCTTTATTTTGCGATAAGTATTAAATTTTTTTGTTTTTATTGAAATTGTTTTATTATATTGAATTCTAATTTATTTTCTAATTTTTAAATGAAGTATAAATGAACAAAAATTTTATTTCAAAATAAAAAGTACCAAAAAAAATTGGTTGGAAAGCAGCACCTCTTTTAACGCTGTTTCTGTTAACGCTCAATTTTCAGGAACGCAATATGAGCGCTAAACGAGGTATGCCTGTATAGATATATATATATATATATATATATATATATATATATATATATATATATATATATATATATATATATATATATATATATATATATATATATATAAAGTGTATACACAATATATTTATGTATATATACATATATATAAGTATATATATATATATATATATATATATATATATATATATATATATATATATATATATATATATATAATATATATATATATATATATATATATATATATATATACCGGAAACCATGTGTAAATAAAAATTTGGATTGTGTACTTCAAAAAACTATACTTACATCATATGTAAACAAATAAATTTAATAATTTCCCATAAACACAAACCAAGAATAATTTAATTATATTTTATACATTAAATTTATGATGTTATAATCTATATTTGGAACATTTATTCACAAAATTTCTTAAAACACATGTCACTCTTTTCAATTTTGAATTCATAATTTTTTGGAAAAAACGTACAAAGGCGGCCCAAACCCTACGTACACATTGAATAAAAAGTCTGTAAAACGCACCAAGAGCAGCGCGTCAGCAGCAAATTTAAATATTTGTTGATTTGCCTACCCGTCAAACAAGGTGTTACGTTTACGTGACACTAGCGAAAAATTCTGTTCATACAACTTTTCGTAAACGTAACACTTTGGTGTTGCAATAACGAAGCAGCTAGTATGTCGTTCCCATCCTATGATAATTGGACTTTTTGGGAGCACACCGTCTACTAATAAGAATAGGAGAACACCGTCTACTTCTAACTCAAAGGTGAACTTGATTGTAGGGTATTGTGAGTTCAATATCTCCAAAATTCGTTCCAATTTCCACTTTTTAACTATCGAAAAAATATCATCCACATATCTTATCCATACACGAGAAAACAGTGGTGAGTTTTTAATTGATTCTTCAAACTTACACATAAATATGTTGCTAAGATATGGCGCTAATTTACTACCCATGCAAGTTCCAAATGCCTGCTTATAGAACTTTCCTCTAAACTCAAAGCTACCTGCTGATACAGATTCTGTTGTTTGACATGATCGACCATACACTGAATTGCAATGTCTACTGGCACATTTGGGTACAAAGCGGTTACATCAAAAGACACTATTGCTTCATCATCATTTAGGGTCGTGTCTTTAATTTTCTTGACAAACTCTATGGTGTTTTTCACATAAATGCCGGTTGGCTGAGTTAATCTTTGCAGCTCTTTTACTAACCATGTCGATAGTTTCTCTGTTGGAGTCGATATATTCAAACAATTGGTCTCATCTTGTTACCTTGCTTATGGATTTTGGGTAATGCATAAAGGTAAGGAACTTTTGGATTTGGCATACTGGTTCTGAAATGAAAATATGATATTTCAAAGACTTTTTCTAATAATAATTAATAGTCATAGTCGTATGTGAAACAAAATTATAAAGAATTTTTATAAAAACATTCAAATATGTTTTTGATGATTTTAATAGATAAATTTCGATTAAAAGAAAATCTAGCACAAGCGGAATATGTAGGACATGTCTTGCTGCTCTTGGTATGTTTCAGCTATTTTTGATAAAAAAGCGTTACTGTCAAAATATAAAATAATGTCCGATTTAGACGTACCAACATTTTTTTCCTTACAAAAAACGAAAATGACTACTTTAAGTTTGAGTACATTATGATTTTAATTTGTAAGACAAGAACAAAAATAATTTAATGTGGTTTCCAGTTGACATAAAAAAAAAAAAATCGGAGTCGAATCCGAGTTGAATAAATGACGGTATTTTGACATTTCTATTTCTCCTTAGTGTTCTTTAGATTTTTCTTGACGTTTATTTGACTTAGGAATGACATATCAAATGTAGTCGTGTTAGTAATCGTTCCGAAAAAATTGACCGAGCGACATAATGACAGCTGCTGTGCAGTGTCAACTGAAAAACTACATAATGGTGTGAGTGAACCATATACTAAAATAATATTATAGAGATGTCGTAATAGAAATAAAAAAATTGTCCCAAAATTGCAAAACAACTGGCTGTATCACAAACCGTACACATATTTTTCTCATTCAGTTTATTTTATGATTGAACTTCGTTTTTATTTTGTATACACAGTAAAAAAATTCCATTGAATTTTACATGCTATTAACTGTGGGCAAAAAATGCCACTACTGTTTAGCACCTACAATTAAATTAATTTATATTAGCCAACAAATGTAAAAACTAAACGCCAAAAATACTTCTTTCGCTTTGGGTCTTTAAATTCTGTATCCCATCATACGTAAAAGCTAAAAAATAACATTCATAAATGAATTACCACTAATTTGATCTATGTATTGTAGTATTAAGTAGAATTTCGTATAGTTAAACTCAATATAATTGGAAATTAAATTATTATTTTATTATTTTATATAACTTGCCAAAATCTTGTAATGTTATTATATTTTTGTTGTCATTCCATTTTGACATTCAATTTATTGATATAAATTTATAATTATTGGGAACGTGCCCTTGTGGTGAATATAATTGTTAAATTAATCTTATATCACAGAGATGTCGCATTGGTAGAAAATAATAGATTAAGTTCAATAGAATAATGACTTGGATTTTTTGGCATATACAAATCAGGCATTGACTACACAAGTTAAAATTAAAACCACTTAATCAACAAATTATAATAAAACATTCATCATACAAATTAAAAATAGTTGTTATTAATAATTAAATAATTTGTGGAACCAGAATCACTCTCTTGGGAAAAAAAGCAATCGAGCATTGCCCCATCACATAGTCCTTCGAGCCGGATGCGATTATCCGTATCATCAAGTCATCAATTATTGTGCTCGCCATTTTGAGCAAACAAATCATATCTAAAAAGGAAACACGCTGCTTGACCAGAATCCAATATAATTTCATTCGTCATTATCAAGAAGTTCGCTATATTGGATAAATCATCACTGGCATCAATAACTGTGTCTTCTGATCATAAAATCATCATAGATAAGTATATCGTACCGTGAAACACATCATTCATTAAAAGTGGTTCGTATATTTTATCTCCATTTTGATTTTAAACTCATATAGTGAAATTATATAGTATATTGAATTCAAAAAGTGAAACTATAAAATACTCGTAATATCAACATATAATTGCAAGTGAGTCAAAGCAATCAGTTCAAATTGAAAACATCTCATTTCAAAAGCATCCAATTCAGAACGATGGAAAAGGAGATAGCAGCTCTTAAAAAGCAACGTGCTTCCAATAAAGGAATATTAACTCAAATCTTGAATTTCCTAAACAACGCTAAGGAGTCAACGCCAATTGAAGAGTTCAGAACACGTCTAATGCGTGTAGATAAACTCATGTCGGAGTTTACAACCATCGAATTTAATATATTTCAATTAGACGCCAAAGAAGAGTCTGATTATCAATATGAGGAGAGTTACTACAAAGCTGTTACCGGCCTTAATACTTGGATCCGGTCCATAACATCGACCTCAACAAGTTGCGCAAATCTAGACACATCGGTGAATATGACCCAAGCAGCGGGTGCACATACTGAAGTAAAATTGCCAAGAATAAATATTCCCACGTTCTCAGGGGAATATACAGAATGGCCATCATTCTTCGATCTATACTGTTCTACAATTCACGAATCACAATCATTGAATCCTGTCCAGAAGTTCCAGTATCTTAAAGGTCTATTACGTGGAGAGCCGGCAATTTTACTACGCCATATTAGTGTCACGGAGGCGAATTATTTAGGAGCGTTGAATAAATTGAAGGAACGGTACAATCGCAAACGGCCAATTATCTATTCATTTATTCGAACCTTTATCGAGCAGCCAGTGATCCACACAACAAATGCCACAAACATAAAGAGACTTATGGAGACCTCCGATGAGGTAGTACGGGGCCTCAAGGCACTAGGAGAAAACGCCGAAACACGCGATCCGTGGCTGATATTCTTATTGCTGAGCAAACTGGATGACAAGTCCAAGGCGCAATGGGCGGAGACAACTGCCGACGTAGACAATCCTACATTTTCGGATTTCTTGAAGTTTTTAGCCAGACGAATCGACACTTTGGAGTCACTCACGATTCCAACAAGACGGGCTAATCCCAAATCAATCATAACAAGCAATGTTACATCGAACAACGCTACAACGAACAACTATATTTTTAAATGTGCTCTTTGTCAAGGAGAACATTCATTATTCCAATGTCAAAACTTCAATAAAATGGATGTTACCAGCCGTCGAGAATGGACAAAAATCAATCAAAGATGTTTCAACTGCCTAAGTTCTAAGCATCCAGTGATCAAGTGTACTTCTCAACGCCGTTGCATGCAATGTAAACGCAAACACCAAAGCTTGTTACATGATAACGAGAAAACCGAAGATTCAGCCGATACGCCAAAGACTAATACTGCGAAAGATGTTCAATTGTCTGCTTGTTCCCAAAGCAAATCTTCTCAGACAATTTTACCTACAGCAATCATTAATATATTGGATTCATCCGGCCACATTCAGAATTGTCGAGCTCTCTTAGACTCAGGGTCACAGGTGAGCTTCATCACGGAGGCATGCTCACAACGCTTAAATCTAAAAAAACGAAACGCTCGTTTATCAGTATGTGGCGTAGGTAAATCGAAGGTAGGGTTTACCAAGGGAATTGTCACGTTTGCTGTAAGGACGGAAAACGATGGAGAAATCAATATCGAGGCGCTAGTCCTACCAAGTATTACCACAAAGGTACCACCCCAGAGTTATGACCATCTAATTACGAATATTTACCAAGGAATCAAGCTAGCCGATCCCAATTTTCATGTGTCTAGTAATGTTGACATTTTGATCGGCGCCGACTACTTTTTCGAGCTCTTGGAAGTAGGCCAAATCAAATTAAATAAAATCGGACCGGTATTTCAAAAAACAGTGTTTGGTTGGGTTGCATCTGGCAAAATTGGTAGTGTGATCGAAAATGATGCAATTTCAATGATGACGACAAGTGACAATCCTTCAATCATCGACATTGACCAAACGTTGCGAAGGTTCTGGGAGATAGAGTCAATAACGTCCAATATCAACATCTTGTCTCCAGAAGAACAGTTATGTGAAGACAAGTTCATAGAAACATTGCAGCAAACGGCAGACGGTAGATTCGTAGTAGGCTTGCCTTTCAGAAGATCACCCGAATGCCTGGGAGATTCAGTGAGTACTGCCATTCAAAGATTATGCAGCATGGAACGTCGATTTGCCCGTGATCCAGAATTTAAGACACAATACCAGAAATTCATGCTTGAATACCTGGAACTTAACCACATGCAAGAGATTCCACAAGAGGTCAATAATTCAGGCTTCTATTTGCCACATCATGGCGTACTGCGACACTCTAGCACCACAACAAAACTGAGAGTTGTTTTCGATGGCTCAGCGAAGAGCTCTTCCGGGGTATCGCTGAACGACTGTCTAGCAGTAGGACGAACAACTCAATCTACACTGTACGCAATAATATTGAGGTTCCGAGAACACACCATTGTTTTCTCAGCCGATGTTGAGAAAATGTACCGCCAAGTACAAATCACGGAAGCTGATACAAACTACCAAAAACTAGTGTGGCGCACAACCCCCTCCGAATCAATCCGCCATTATCGGTTACTGACCGTGACTTATGGGCTAGCAGCTGCGCCATTCTTAGCAACTAGAGCAGTGAAACAAATTGCGGTAGAGAACCAAAAAACATCACCTGTGGCAGCCAATGTAATCCAAAGAGACATATACGTGGATGATTTGATGACAGGCGCAGATAGTGAAGATAAGGCAATGAAACTTCTCAATTACTAAAAAATCGTGGGTTTAACCTCCGAAAATGGTCATCGAATTCAGAGGCAATATTAAATAAGATTCCAGACGATGACAAAACCAACAATCCGAAAAAAAAAATCGAAGATAACTCTGAAGAATCCAATCGCTCAGTGAAAGTCTTAGGTGTAACTTGGAACCCAGTAAGCGATGAATTTACATTTTCATCCGATCTTAGATGTGATCCAGTCTTAACCAAACGTACAATATTGTCTCAAGCCAGTCGTCTGTTTGATCCGCTTGGCTGGTTAGCCCCAATCGTCATTTCAATCAAAATATTTATTCAACAACTGTGGGCAGCAAATTTAGAGTGGGACGATCCATTGCCGGAGCAACGGGCCAAAGAATGACTAAGCATCTATGAGGAAATGAGGAATGTCTGTAAAATTCGAATTCCAAGATTCATATCGACTTCAACAACATCCAAAATTCAAATGCACGGCTTTTGTGACGCCAGTCAACAGGCTTACGCAGCAGTCTTTTTTAGAGTAGAATCGGAAACCGGTGCAGTGTTCTGCTAATTGATCACAGCAAAAACGAAAGTGGCCCCAATTGAACAAGCAAGCCTGCCGCGCTTAGAGCTGTGTGGAGCTCTACTTCTAACTAATCTCCTTAACCAAGTAAAGAGAGAAACGCAATTAAAAATTAATGAAGTTTTCTGTTGGACAGACTCCAAAATTGTTTTGGATTGGCTTGCTAGTCATCCCAGGCGTTGGAGCACTTTCGTAGGAAATCGGACAGCTGAAATTTTAAACTCTTGGTCACGTCAACATTGGAGGCATGTGCCGTCCGCCGATAACTCAGCTGATTGCGCTTCACGGGGTTTATCACCACTCAAACTGAGTTCGCACAAATTATGGTGGAACGAACCTGATTGGATAGTACAACCAGTACATCGTTGGCCTCATTGACAAGTATGGCCACATTGACGAAGAAAGTAACCAGCAGTTTTCATTTTCAACTACAATTCAAAATACGAATATATGGTTTGATGACTTAATTTCAAAATATTCATCATTACGGACACTTAATAGGATTTTATCGTATATATGCCGATTTCTCAACAACCTTAGAAAGCCAAATGGGATAAGGACAAGTGGTACATATCTTACTAGGGAAGAAATCTTCAAGGCAAATACTATAATGTACAAACACGAGCAGAATAAATATTATTCCAGCGAAATTGAGTCACTTAAGTCGAAAAACTGCATTCAAAAAACGAGTAGTCTTAGGACGTTAGGACTCTTCATCCTTTCATCGATGAAGATGGCCTCATTCGCGTCGGAGGGAGGTTAGAAAATAGTTTGGCGCCATTTTCTACCAAACATCCAATAATTTTGCATGCCAAATCACATATAACATCGCTGTTCATTGAAGATATACACAGAGACAACAAACACGCTGGAGCATCGCTATGTTTAGCAATAGCAAGGCAACATAATTGGATTCCTGGTGACAAAAGCAAGGTCAAACAGATAATCAACAAATCTGTCATATGTACAAGGTTTAAGTCTCAAATGCAAGGTCAATTGATGGGCAACTTACCACGTTGCAGAGTGGAACTCGTCAAACCTTTTTTAAAAACTGGTCTTGACTACGCTGGGCCAGTGCCAATCCATTTGATCAAAGGACAGGGCCAAAAGACATATAAGGCATATGTCTGTTTGTTTGTATGTCTAAGCACTAAGGCAGTCCACCTAGAACTCGTTACGGACATGACAAGTGAAGCATTTTTGGGTAGTCTGAAAAGGTTTATCGCACGTCGAGGAGTCTGCCAAGAGATTTATAGCGATAATGGTTCCAACTTCATCGGCGCAAATAACCAATTGAGGGCCGAATTTAATAAATTAATTCAGCAATCTAACAATATTTCCAATTATTCTTCCAGATTATGTATAACCTGGCATTTTAACCCTCCTAGCGCACCTCATTTCGGAGGCATTTGGGAAGCTGGAGTAAAATCGACTAAGTTCCACTTAAAACGGGTAATTGGCAAAACCATCCTAACAATGGAGGAGATGAACACACTTTTAGCAGAAATCGAAGCTATCCTGAATTCGCGGCCAATATGCGCATTACAATCGGATGACATTGATGCATTAACTCCATCCCATTTTTTAATTGGTCACTCGGCAACAAAAATTCCAGAACTCGACGTAACTCACCTAAAATCCTCACACTTATCTCGATGGCAAATGGTGCAGCAGCTCTCGCAACACTTTTGGAAGAGATGGAATGTAGAATACCTGACGTCTCTACAAGAAAGAACAAAATGGCAACAGAAACAAATAGCAATTAAACTCAACGATATTGTCGTCGTAAGGGATAACAATCTACCAACAAACCAATATCTGTTGGGAAAGGTCATTGATACACATCCAGGATCCGATGGAATGATCAGAGTTGTAACTTTAAAAACGAAATTTGGTGAAATGAAGCGACCGATAAGCAAATTGTGCATTCTACCAGTTGCCGGAGATGACTCGAACGGGGAGTGCGAAAATCCATCGCACGATAAACCATCAGCTTGAGCAAGTTTACATTACACTACACTTAATCTTAAAATCTGTTGAACCTATTGGTTCAAGGGCGCGGCATGTTTAGCACCTACAATTAAATTAATTTATATTAGCCAACAAATGTAAAAACTAAACGCCAAAAATACTTCTCTCGCTTTGGGTCTTTAAATTCTGTATCCCATCATACGTAAAAGCTAAAGAATAACATTCATAAATGAATTACCACTAATTTGATCTATGTATTGTAGTATTAAGTAGAATTTCGTATAGTTAAACTCAGTATAATTGGAAATTAAACTATTATTTTATTATTTTATATAACTTGCCAAAATCTTGTAATGTTATTATATTTTTATTGTCATTCCATTTTGACATTCAATTTATTGATATAAATTTATAATTATTGGGAACGTGCCCTTGTGGTGAATATAATTGTTAAATTAATCTTATATCACAGAGATGTCGCATTGGTAGAAAATAATAGATTAAGTTCAATAGAATAATGACTTGGATTTTTTGGCATATACAAATCAGGCATTGACTACACAAGTTAAAATTAAAACCACTTAATCAACAAATTATAATAAAACATTTGTCATACAAATTAAAAATAGTTGTTATTAATAATTAAATAATTTGTGGAACCAGAATCACTCTCTTGGGAAAAAAAGCAATCGAGCATTGCCCCATCAACTACTTTTACTGTAATTTTACATAGGAAAGTAAAATTACACCTTTCGTGTAAAATTAAATTTTTCTCCCCTAAATTCATAAACTGTAACTTTACTAAGTTTATGTACTAAGAATATTGGTTAGTACTAAAATTTTCCAGAAAACCACCTATTTGGTGTGACCCTAAGTTATCTCCACAAATAGCAATGATCGTAACATTTGTTAATTCGTGTAAGTTCAATGCCATTTGTTTCCAATATTTTTAAGTCCTCAATAAGGTTTTCGAATATTTTATTTATTCCAAACAACTTAACATATGACTCTGAGCAGATAAATGCTAAATTTATATTATTAACTTTTGATCTGTTCTAAACATGTAGGTTCCCTAACATAAAATAAACAGCCAAGAGTTTATATTTTGATTTAGCTGAATCCAAAGGATTACAAATCTCAAAGCTGTCTAAATAAAATATGAGTTCAATTCTTTTGCGATTATAAAAAAATTGTTGTTGGTGTAAAGCAACCCATCAGTATAGTCTCGAAGCTTTAAATTACTCTTTTCGTTAACTGTATCAAACTGAGATAGAATTTCGGGATCCTCAAAAAGCGACTTTATTGTTTCTAATATTGGGACATAATAAAAAAACATTTTTTGTGGTAATTATTAACTCTTAAGCTAATTTTTACTGGCTTGACGTAAGATTTTAGGGTTTGATCTGAATATTTTAGATTTCGTTTATAAGCTGATAAAGAACTATGTGTGACCAAATTCAATTTAGGAATAACCGAAAGCAAAATTTGTGTTTTTAAATTATTTTGTTCCTTATTATTTTGAAAAATTACTTTTATGGGTTTTTTAACTTCTGAACTAAGCAAATCTGAACAGTTTACAATTTTCTCAACGATTATATTTATTATTCGTTCAGGTACATTAAATTCGTTTGTCCACGACTAACGTATAATATGTACATTATACGTTTGTTTCATCAATTATAATGATATTCATTATTCACTGCTAGTTTATCTAGTAGTCTTTTCTTTCATTATTCAATATTTCCAAGTAAATTATTTAATTTTTGAAATTGTATCTAGTAGTGTCTTGCCATTTTCATTATTATTGAACTGTGACGTCAAAATGTCGACGAAAATTATTTGAGGAGTATTTAGAGGATTTGATTATAAAACACAATGATATTTGTCGGTCGTGGACAAAGTATCGTATTCTACTCGCCTATCGGCTCGTGTCGGCAAACTTCATCTTCGTGAATAACAGCTATCATTATATGCTCGTTGAATAATATACTATTTTAAGTTGAGCTAAAAGGTTTTCAATTAAACAGCTTGCATTCATCAAATTAACACAATTTTCAATTAAACTATCAACTAGTACTACATCAGATGGTGATGAAGAAGTAGCCATTTCTAAATTTAAAGATTCATCAATTTCATTTGTTTTCAAGTAACGCTCTGCTTTATATTTTAAAAATTTAATTTTGTGGTTGAAATTAATATGATTACGAAAAGTTTTGGCATTATTAAATGTTTTAAAACAATCTCTAATAGGGCACATTAAAGTTAAATTATTTAAACTTTGCAAATGTTGCAAAATATGATGCAGCATCTTTTGCAATACTTGTGATTTGAATTGGCATCCTCCTTTACTACACATTAAAAACGAATTTTCACTACCAACAATTTTGGAATTTTCAAGTTTTTTATGTTGCCTAAAATAATGCGAAGCGTATGTATTAAATTTTGTAAATACTTTCTCACATTTATTGAAAATGCATTTGAAAACTACATTTGACTCCGATTTGTGCAACCGTAAATCGGCATGATACTTAAACACGGATGCATATTTCTTATCACAATTTCCACACTTAATCATAATTATTCAAAATTCAAGGAAACAGATATACATGGATTTGATTTAAGGAAAGGAATATGTACATATAACAACTGGATAAATTATATGAAATGTGAAGCGCGAGTTCCAATACCGCTATGTCAAAATATAGTTTTAGAATTTAAAATTAAATATAATGTATTATTAAACACACGTACCTGATTTATATATATTTAATTATGTTTTAATACTCGTTTTATTAAATTTTATTATTAGTTGTAAATTGTAATGTTTATATTAAATAATATTTATATTAAATAATATTTTATTATTAAAAAAAAATACTTTATGCTTAAACTGAAACACGTCTAAATTGCATAAAAACAGATTCAACAATGCGAACTAATTTCGATGTTAGTGTTTCTTTTTTATTTATTTATTTATTTTAGTTATTTGTACTTTAAAATTTACACAATTTTTTGCCACACTCCATTTTGAGCTCATGCTCATTCTCAACAGAGCGTACCAAAATAGTTGAATTTCGTAACGTAATAAGAAAACGGTTGTTTATAATGGTGATCAGGCAACTGATTGCACGTGTAAAACTGTTTCTATACATTTTTCCTTTCTTTGTTTCTATTTACATGACTATGTGAACAATAGTGTGCGTATTGTGTAATATTACATACTTAATATTACAAAATTACATCCTTTAGCTATTGAATTTAACTGAATATTGAAATTTGATTAAATTGTTCTGTATTTTTAAAAACCGTTCATGTACGTTTTACAGTATTTCTTTTACAGGTTTTAAAATTAAGAGAAAATTAATTTTTACGTTAAAAAATGCTTATATTTAAGATATTTTAATGTATTATACCATCTCAATTGAAAATTGTTTGAAATCAAATATAAATTTCTAAATGTTTCCTGCTATTTTCAATTTGAAGGTAATAATACACAAAATAAGTATTTCTACTAGTAAATTAGACGTAAAAACTCGGGAATAGTGTATTTTTAAGGATAAACTTGATTTTTGCAATACAATAAAAGTAAAAGCTGTATTGAAAATTCAATTTTTTTAAAACAGTGTACCATAAAGTACAGACAAGTAAATTTTTGTTTTCCATTTCGCTTTTTTTGTTAATTCCACTAAAGATTACTACTTATAGGCACTCGCTATGATATGGATTGGCACCCGAAAATCGGATGTCTTTTTTATTCGTATTAAGACGTTTCTATAATATTACTTTACTCTATGGTGTAACCTTCTCAGTCTCAACATCCACAAGTTTAAGAGTTTATCGCTCCTATGCCTTACTCAGATCTCAACATGAATATGTCTGGTGTCTCCGGTAGTGTGGATTGTTTGGGACATGCCACGCTGCTCTTCATGGATAGGCGCATGGCAAAAGACTTCAGATTTTTCTACACGCATTCTACACTAAAAAGTTAAATGTTTTCCATCTCTCTTCTATTATACAGAGTATTCACAATGGAAAAACTTTTTACATTTAAGTGAAAAATACGCATGGGAAACGTTGGATTCGTAAGCGTATCGATTTCGTATCGCAAAAACGTTTCGTAAACGATGTTTTGTATGAACAACAAACATCATTTCGATTTAAAGCATGAAACGCACCGAGCAGCGGTAGCGAGCAGCAGATATAAATATTAACTAATTTACCTGTTTAATTAATTCAAATCGCAGTTTGAGCATAAGCATAAATATAAACATTTTTTAAGAAAACAATCAATTATGTATTTTATATTTTTAGTAGAAAATTTTCAATTAAAAAAATGTATTAAATGAAGTTGGTTCTGCTGTCGCGTCAACGGGTTCCACACCTAGCAGCAAAAAAAAAATGCTCTTTGCTGCTAAACATAACCTCAAAAATCTGACGTGTTGTTTAGTTCCTCTTATTTTCTTGTGAACCTATTTGTTTTGCAATAAAATATTTTGAAAAATAAACGTTCTTCACAAAATATAACATTTAATTCTCGTATAATACAAAAAACAATTTTGATAAAAGTTAAAAACAAAAAGCTGCTGCGCTGCTCGGTGTGAAGTCAAATTAATTATAGTACAAAATTATAGGAAGCGCCTTTCAAGGAGAAAAGTTAAAATGATGCACCTGATAAAATGACATTTGTCACAAATGCGACGAAAGAAAATTTAGCAATGCGGTAATTAAAAATTGTTTTTATAGTCCAAAATTGGAATTATTTACAATTATTAGCAATCCGATAAGTAAAAATTATTTACAGTTCAAAATTGGAATTGTTTACAATAATTTCAAACGTCAAGTTATCAGGTAGCTCAGTTTATAAAATTCTCACTAGGTGGAATCCGTGATGCTCCAATCGTCTATTGACGATTAAAAAGTAGAGAAAGCGGCTTTCGAGGTAAAAAATTAAAAGAGGATATAAAATCCAATATCGAAAAAATTCGAACAATGCATTTTCATGGATAATAAATCGCTTCTCATTTAAAACATATATTTTTGTATATAATTCGATATAAAGTTAATTTTTTGTCACATAAATCCGGTCATAAAGATTAGAATTCCAAAATAATAAAAACAACAACATAAAAATTTACTATAAATTTACTACCCATGTTCGGAAAATGTTTGACAAATTTTATCTTCGAATTTTACTACAAATTTACTTTGGTCTTTTTCCGAACATGCTAAATATAAATATAGGTATTATAATTTATTTGGAAAAAAACGTTAGAAATATTTTTTTGATTGTGTAGTGACATCTAGTGGCAAACGCTGCTCTTTTTTTTTTACTGTGCTGCCTCTTTCGGAAAACGCTTTGTACTTTTTCCTCAATCGTGCCACCTTTTTTGGAAAACATGATCTATTAGACGAGTTTTGCGACGAAGGTGGTAAGTTTAGCTGCAGCGGTTTTTACTTCATTTGATTTTTTAAGTTTTATTTTGTTATGATCAGTGTAGATAAGTAACAGATAAATACTAAAAATTTCTATTTTTTTTAATTTTAACAGTTTTAAAAATATAGTTTTGTCAAAATGTCAATGCCATCAATACAAAAGATGAAAATAGGCAAAAAATTAAAAACCGTGTGTACGGCGGAGTCTCCGCCAGAGTTATCGCCACAACCTGCTAGACGAGTAACACGAAGTTTACTATCTACTGGTGAATCAGAAAGGGCACTAAGAAGCGCCATATCCCATAAATTACCGCCACAACCAGCTAGACGAGTAACGAGAAGTTTTACTATGGATAAAAATCATAAAATTCAAAAACCGAGTTGTATCGTACATCCATCTACATCAGGAAGGGCACTAAGAAGCGCCACTAATGATTCGCGGGCTTCTCGACTAAGCGGTAAATCAGTAGTTAAATCCACAGTAGTTAAATCAGCAATTAAATCAAAAGAGCCACTCCTCTCTCGTTGCAAAGTTTTAAAACGCAATAAGTTCAGTAATAAAGCTCCTCGTACGAATATTTTTAAACATGCTAATGCTGATGCCAAGTTAAGACGTATACTTTGGCAAAGGGTTATTAATTGTCTACATGCACACCGGTTGAAGCAATCTGAAGATATTTGTGAGGTGATTGTGGTACCTGAATCTGAAAATGAAGATGTCAAATAAATGTTTTTTATAAAATTAATTTGCACCTGGTGGTTCGTTCATTTGTCCATATACAAGTGCTACTTTGGATGATTTGTCATTTAGCGAGATGACACCGGATTCAATCATTTCGTGATATAAATCGTTTCCTTCACGAGTTCGTTCACCAACACCGGCAAATACTGAATAACCACCATGGACCTTGGCAACATTGTTAATAAGTTCCATAATCAATTCAGTTTTACCAACATCAGCACCACCAAACAAGCCAATTTTACCACCTTTTGCGTATGGAGCAAGAAGATCAACAACTATGATACCAGTTACAAGAATTTCTTGTTCGACACTCATCTCAACGAATTCAGGAGCTTCAGCATGGATTGGAGCCCGTTTATCGGTTTGGACTGGACCACGTTCATCAATTGGTTCACCAATAACATTTATGATACGACCTAATGTTTCGGCACCAACTGGGATACAAATTATCATGGATACAAAATATCAAAAAAAAATTAGTTATGTAATAATATACGAGAAAAATTCAAGTCTTGTAATTTGGTTCTTTTTTAGATAAACACGGTCACATAGAATTACGGCATGAGCTCTTTAATTTCATAATGTAGAAAAAAAAATATTGTTGCCGACATGTTACATAAAACTATCGTGACACAAAAAATTTTCTTTTGTCGCATTTCTTTTAATTTACTCCCCAATTTACACAATAATACATAATAAAACAATAAAAATTATTCAAAATTATTGATTTAATATTATATTTCAGGGAGAAATATGATCAAAATTATTAATTTAACAATAACGACGTTACATATCAGCGGGTGCGATATATAGCCACACGGTCTTCTGATAAAATGTGTACTTACTTTACTCTAATAGAACACTTTTTATTATTTTTCCAGTATCTGCTTTTAACGCAGCACGAACTGCATTATTCATATGAAACATTTTGTTATTATACTAAATAAAAACTTAATAGTTATAAATATCTTTTTTTTTTTCTACAATTTTCGTCTTCCAATACCCTATTCGAACAGAATTAGCTAGGACATTTTCCCATGTGTCAGGCAGCATAAGGATTCCGCGTCGAAAAAATTCCTCATCTTTAGAGGCGATCCAAGAATCCAAGAATTTTTGGCTTCTTCGAAAGCAGTGAAGTGCTGCTCAGCCAGGCCATGAGTCATTCACCGGAACAAGTGGTAGTCGGAAGAAGCAATATCTGGTGGGGTAGGACATCCCATTGAAGCACCTCCAAAGTTTCCTTGACAACTTTTGCAACATATGGCCGAGCGTTGTCGTACTGAAAGATCACTATGTTATGTCTTTTGGCATATTGTGGGCGTTTAACACTAGATATACCAAGCATTGATACCTATTTCTACCAACCAGCCATATTGACCGGTTTTTGAAATTAAAGATTTATTATTTAGATTTACTGAGTTCTTTAGAAGGATGTAATTCAATGTTTATTTGTTATTTATATAATTTTTATACATTATATGATAAATTTAAGTAAAGTACATAATTTCATTTTTAACTTTTATTAGCGCAATTTATACAAACTGAAAGTTGTTTAATGGATTTCCCACAAACATATTTTTGGCAACCAACACAGACATTTGTGGTTTTATTTTCGTTGCAAAATCTAATTTGACAGCATTTTCGTGTAGAATTTCAATTTTATCTACCATCAATAGTTCATTCAGGTTTCCTAGTTCGAATGAATCTTGATATCCAGTGGAAAGTTCTTTTGCTAATTGAAGTATAGTCCTTTCTGGTAATAATTATTCCTGTGAGTTCTGTATACAGAATCCAAGCATTAATTCCAGCTTTGTCGAAGATATTAAATAAAACTTGTAAAGGACATCTCCGAGATCCCGACTTAAAAGTGTATTTTCTAGCCATTTGGTCCATTATATCTACACCAAATTTGGTGCTGTTGTAGAATGAAATGGTTTCAGGAAGCTTTTTTCGGTTTTGTTCAATTTTTGGAGAATTATGCTTAGAGCTAAGTAGAAGTAATTTCTTAGTTGACTTAGCTTTGTATACCGTTAGTGTGCGATTATTAGATTTGTAAATTATACTTGAAAATTTAGGCAATTTATCTTTTTTTTGTTTCACAATTTTCGGTAATTCATTTTTATTTGAACGAATAGTTCCAACTAAAGCCGTATTCTTTTCTAAAAGTTGTGGAGCCAGTGATTTGCTTGTGAACAAATTAGCCATTGTCACATTCCTACCGCAACGTAAATGGCTTAGAGAATAAAAGAAATTAAGAAGAATTTAGAAGAAACTATAGAGAATATGTAAAGCCGTTATAATACTCTGTAGAATTATTTGAAAATATTCAAAGTAAACTGAAAAATTACAAATATTAGCACATGAAATACCAACCGGTCATTTTGACCGGTTGGTATATGTAGGTATACCACATACCTATCTCAGGAAAAATAATACTAATAAATAGAAATATTTCCAATAATTATCAGATATAATATAAATAATATTTATCATAACCCTACATCAAACATTAGAATTTAAATTAACGGAGAAAATTTAGGAGAAAATATGTAAACCTGTCATTTTGACCGGTTGGTATATCTAGTGTTAAACTTCAATGCTCGGTTTAATTGCATCAATTGTTGTTGATAACATTCTCCAGTGATGGTTTCGTTAGGCTGGAGTAGCTCATAGTAGGTCACTCCGAACTGATCCTGCCAGATGCACAGCATTAGCTTCTTGCCATGAATATTCGGTTTGGCCGTTGAATCTGATGCATGACCGGGCTTACCGCACGATTTTCTGCGCTTTGGGTTGTAGTAGTGGATCTACTGTTCGTCCCCATCACGATTCGATGCAAAAAATCCTTCCGATTTTTTGCAATCGCTTGTTGAGTCACTACTAAAGTTTCAGCGAGCTCCTCTTGAGTTTGGCATGAATCTTGGTCCAGCAACTCCTCCAACTCAGCGTCTTCAAACTTTACTGGCCTCCCTTCGCGTTGTTTGTCATTGGTGTCAAAATCACCACTTTTAAAACGCCGGAACCAGTACTCACATGTTTTTATTGATGGAGCATGTTCCCCATATGATTCACACAGCAATTGATGTCTATCAGCTGAACTTTTCTGAAACTAAAACAAAAAAACAGCGCTTCTCGCAAATTGTGTTTTATTGGCACAAAGGTTGACATGGTTAGAGCACAAAAGAAATATGTTGTTTGCCTTTCAGCGAAATGTCACATACTGATTTTTAGAGGGGAATGATGACTCTTTCCCATGAATATAGTTACAAGATGATCCGATGCGATTTAATACTAGTTATGCCATCTTTTTTAAATTCCTCAAAACTTATTTGTACACCTAGGCCGTGCCCGAATATCGTGTTAAATATTCACACGTAGTAATTTTTGCCATAAAACACACTCATCTAAATTATTACAGCCGTTCCCTATGATACATTTTGACAGATCCATGTGAAACATTTTAGTAGTACATGTGATTTAAAATAAGAAACAGCAAAACAACAGGTAGAACACACTTAGTACTTTTTGTAAATACATTTGGGGCATAATTTTATCGATGGTAAAATTCAATAATTTATGAACAATTCCTGTAACTGTTTGTCTAGGTCTTCACAGTACTACTCCCACCATTCTATGGCTCGTCCCACTGGCAAGCCACAATAAAAATGCCATGAGTTCTAACTCAGGTTACCATCCATGCGATTTGCGTGGTAAAAAATCTGTAGTTTCTTGAAATGTATCCCCAGAAATCCTTAGGTGTTGGATTTCATCAAAATTGGATAAGAAATGGCCAAGTTCCTTCCTAATTGGCCATATTCCAGAACTTTATCTAAAAATCATTTAAGAATCCCATTTCCATCGAACATGCTGAATTTCATCAAAATCGGATAAGAAATGGCCAAGTTCCTTCCTAATTGGCCATATTCCAGAACTTTATTTAAAAATCATTTAAGAATCCCGTTTCCATCGAACATGCTGAATTTCATCAAAATCGGATAAGAAATGGCCAAGTTCCTTCCCAATTGGCCATATTCCAGAACTTTATCTAAAAATCATTTAAGAATCCCATTTCCATCGAACATGCTGAATTTCATCAAAATTGGATAAGAAATGGCCAAGTTCCTTCCTAATTGGCCATATTCCAGAACTTTATCTAAAAATCATTTAAGAATCCCATTTCCATCGAACATGCTGAATTTCATCAAAATCGGATAAGAAATGGCCAAGTTCCTTCCTAATTGGCCATATTCCAGAACTTTATCTAAAAATCATTTAAGAATCCCGTTTCCATCGAGCATGCTGAATTTCATCAGATTCTGATAAGAAATGGCCAAGTTCCTTCCTAATTGGCCATATTCCAGAATTTAATCCAAAAATCATTTTAGAATCCCATTTCCAATCGCATATCAAATTGCATCATAATCGGTTAAGGAATAGCCTAGTTATATCCTAGTTGGCCTTATTTCAGAACAGTAGATATTTGTAAATGTGTATCAGTTCGCTAACAAATCTGGCTTTCTAAAGGGAGCATTTTAGAACGTTTTGAATACCGTTTGACGTAATAACAAGAGCAAGAGCGGAATAATTTTAATAACGATTTTATTCATCAGAGCAGAGCGTATTTGTTTTTTCAATATAGCTCAATAACAAAGAGCGAAAATATGGTAATACAAGCGCAATAGTGGAAGAGCAAGAGCGTTATAATAAAAAATAATGCTCCTGCTCTTCAGAGCGATATTTTTTGTTTTACAATATCGCTCCTTATGAAGAGCGTTTTAATATTTTTTATTTTCGCTCTTCAAAAAGAGCAAGAGCGAAAAGCGAAATGACATCCCTTTTTAAACTCTGCATAATATAATACGCCTAAATAATTTGTACATTTCCTTTACTGTGATGCAAGTTAAATTAGGTATATCAACCACGGCCATTTATATTTAATTTTGATAAATTTTGGTAAACTAATAGTAATTCTACAATAATTGTAAATAATAATAAAAGTTTAACCCATTTGATCCCACTGTACCTGTACGGGTACAGAAAAATCACTGACTTTACGACGCCACTACTGCGGTATTTAATGTCAAAGTTTGATTTGTATTTTACCGTTATATTATACCGTTTTAGTTTGTTTATCATATTTAAAAAAAAATCCATTTCATTGCATAATCATTCCAAGAATATTTTAGTATGGTACGTCGTACGTATATTTCTACAATTATTTAATTTATTTAACAACATCGTATACCTATAAACATTTCTTTCCTGAGAAGATAAATAATAGAAATTGAAAGGAAAATAATAACAAAAACTATCGTGTTGGACACCATTACATGATAAGAAACGAACAAACTATGCGAATGCTGTTTTCCAAACGATACTTATTTCGTGGAACCCAACTTATTGCATAAGAAATTACATTGAATAAGTAAGGTTTCACAAAATAAGTATCAAGTTCGCATGCATTTGTTTAATCAGGGGTGAGATGTTGTAACCATCACGTTTGTCGCTTCGATGCATTTTCGATAGAATAACGGCACTTTAGAACTAAATTGTTTTAAAATTTTATATTTTTAACAAAGGAGTACAGTTATTCTATCGAAAATGCATCGAAGCGAAAAACGTGTTGGTTACAACATCTCACCCCAGGTATGCAAACCGTTAAAAAATTCTCTCTATGGATTAGTGGTTATACAAACAAGCAACACAACCAAAATATTAATGAGATTCGTCGACAATACAACGATTAATGACTATGAGAAATATATTCTATGTATCTTCTCTGTACTCTCATATACAACCGTTGCTAACCTACACTAACATATACCTAACAAGATATCTAACGTGTGCGCGCTAAACACATACACAGATGTGGCCAAATTATTATCACATTTAGATATTTGGAAGATTATTGCTTTACAAAGAATAAAAATTTAAATTGTTTATAATAACTATGTACATTCGTTATTAATATTTGATTAACATTCCTTTTGCATTTTTTAATAATTGTATCCTACGGGACATTCCACTTATTGGATTTTTGGCTTTGGTGAGTAGATCGGTGTCATTTTCTCAGACTTCCTTCATCGCTTTGATCAATTCTGATTTTGTGCGCGGGCACTTTTCTGCTACTTTTTGTTTAAGAATAGCTCAAATATTTTAGATAGGATTCATATGTGTGCTATTCGCTGGCTAATCATGGATTTCGATACCATTGGGCCTTAAATATTCGGTGATTTTTTTCGCCATGTGGTATGAAGAATTGTTGTGCATAAAAAATCTGTCCCCATGAATTTTCATTCAAAGTCGGTACCAGGTGTGATTGCAGTACAGTAAGTATAGGTCCGTCTTCATTATCCTGTTGGCTACATTAAGTGGGAAGAATCCTTTTGATGATAATATAGCTGACAAACCATAACTCTAACTGGTTGATTTTATGCTGTTGAATACAGAAAGGTTTATTCTTTTGTTCTACGAACGGTGGTCCTGGATATTGGTCACTGACTGACTGTTGTGTTACGATTGCGACTACATTTTCCTTTTCTTCTGGGACTTGTTGAAGACTCAGATGTTAATTTTTTCGAAAATTTGTGCTCACTCCTATTTTCTGGGCTATTTGCACATGCGTATACTGACCTACTTCCAAATACCTCGAAATTTTGGCTATGGTTGTAGCACTGATGTCTTTTGCTTTACCCATAGTGAATTTTACTAATTTTACAAAAAAACACTTTCATTTTCACTTTTCAAAGTTACAAACGAGACTGAAATTCTTCAGTAAGATACTAATACTTAAATACTAAGTAGTTGTTATAAAATCAAAACGGAATTCATATTTTGCCTAAAAGAGTATTTCCAAGGTATATTAAATTTTTATTGCACGAATACCTTGTGTTGGTCGTTATCTACCTTAATGATTGGTCAACTATACAAAAGGATAATATTGAAAATGACATTACCAAAAATTTCTTATGAGGTGATAATAATTTGGCCACATCTGTACAACATCTGTAACACCATTATCCTAATGAAATTCCTCGTAACAAGTAATTTCCATAGAATTTCTTTACACCGAAAAATCAATAAATAATTTTAATATAATTTATAGTTAGGTCGTTGACTCCAGTAATTAATGTTCACCAATAAATTCAATAAAATTTTAAACATTAACTATTATTTTTATTTTCATTAATTTAATTTAATTTTATTTAAACATAACAAGAAGTTGACGAGATGACTTCTGTAATCGATATAATTTTTTATTTTTCATTCCAAAATCCAAAAGATATAAAATTGGTTTCCCACCAAAAGTTAAACCCATACTAAAATTTATATATAATATTTACATTGATAAGAAATGAAAGGATGGATACAAAATAGATCATCGAAACCAGACTTCATTGATAATTGCCTTATGTACGTATCACAAGCACAATAGTATTTCGATCATGATATTGCTGTATGTTTGTGTGGAGATGTATTTGATTACGGAATAATATTTTGTATTTCTATGGTACGAAGTATTGACGTTAAAAATTATATAAAATATAGGGTGCAGGTTGGTGAAATTGGAAATTTTACTAATAATTTGAAATAAAACGATTGTACACATATTTGTGTGAACTATAATAAAACTATATTTTTATTTAGTTCGCTACAAATACTCCTAACTGTTTTCAAACCCACACGCAAAACAACGTATGTGGTGTTAGATGACATGGCAAACAAATACCCGGATAGTCCGTTGTCAATATTTTGGATATGATTAGTCCTGTATCATGTCCAAATGGAAATATGCCTGTTGGCAAAATCTATTTAACAAACATCCATTTCGCCTAATGATATTTATCAAAATATCATATTTTGCAAACAATCTTTTATCAAAAAGTTTGTTTCATAAAACTCCATTTATACTAACTGGAAAATTTGCAAAAATTCTATTATCAAAAGAACTTGACACAAAAATCCATTTATACTAACTGGACACTTTACAAAAATAACATTATTATTCTCTTACTCAAAGATATAAAAATATTGTGTATGTGCAGTTTTCTTATTTATACGTACTTTTTTAGAGTATGTATAGCACTTTCGTAAAGGCTGAAATTGAAAAATTTCAAATTGGCGGACCACCTATTATAAAGACAAAAAATATTTTCAAAAGGATTTTCGAATTAAACGAATTTTACAAAAAGAATACATATGTATCCAAAACATGAATTATTGTTTGCTATAGCAGAAGAAGAATAATTTGAAAGGAGTATATTTAATCAAATTACAGTTCACAAATAGATTCTTGGCAAATGGAGCTTTAACAGAAAAATATTTGGTAAATATGAATTGATACGCTAAGATTAATTTTTGCGCAAAAATTATTCTTAGCGCATCAATTCATATTTACCAAATATTTTTTTGTTAAAGCTCCATTTGCCAAGAATCTATTTGTGAACTGTAATTTGATTAAATAACTTTTTTGTTAAAGAGATTTTTTGTTAAATGATTTTTGGTTAAATGTCTTTTTGTATTTTTACTTTTTTGTGAAATGGCATTAGGATAAATAATTATTTGCGAAATGACTTTCGGCTAACTGTGATGCTGTATAAGATAGCAGAAAATTTCCAGCCGAAAAAATGAGTTTTTTTACTCACCACCAGGGGCAGCACTAAAACAGAAGAGAACATTTTCTGCTGAAATATTTATTAGGCAGCAGAAAAATTATGAATATTGTTCATTTTTTTGTTGTTGTTTTAATATTGTTATTATTCGTATTTCTCGTTCGCAAAGATTGTCTAATTTATTTAGTGAAACGCTCTTCAAGCAGCCAAAATCAGTTGGACAAACTGCATTTTTCAGTTTTTTCACTGTATCGAATGGACGGAACCCCTTGTAACCAATATGGGATCCTGATTTTTGTATACCTTGGGTCATTACACATCCACACGAGAGAAGCTAAAGAGCTGCAGAATTTTCAAATAAATATCTCCAAACTGAATTTTTCAGTTTTTTCACTGTATCGTATGGACGGACCCCCTGTAACCAATATGGAATCTTGATTTTGGATACCTGGGGTCATAACACATCCACACGAGCGATCTTAAGGAGATCGATCAAGTCTAAAGAGCTGCAGAATTACGTTGCATTATTCATGGTAATCCAACCATTTGTAACTCCATCGGTTAATAATTTTTAATTCAAATCTTTCAGAAATGTAATCATCTTCTCCGAATTACAGCCTACTGTGATAAAAACGTAGTTTAGGGCACCCGAATTATTAATGACTAAGATTAGTGCCAGATTTCCTCCGCAAACAGCCGGGTCAATTACATCTACCAGAGCTCCGCTCTTTGATCTGCCATAATTACTCCGTAGATGCAAACTAAAGCCGGTCTTCTTATGACCCATTAATCAGAACATTCGTAGCTTATTCTTTTTTTAATTCGAGCCCTTATTCGTCATTTACTCTATCAAAGATTAGCGAGCTTCTTTTAAGAATTATTCATACATTTGTCAGTGATTTTCTGATTGTTTCTGTCGATAAACATATTTATTTAATTTTTTATTTTTTATTTATTGACTCACACATTTTTGTACATTCTATTTTGAGCCAGAGCTCATATTAGTAGTGTTTATGTATCAAATATAAACCTTATGTTACGGAAAAATCAGCCATTCAGCCGCGTTTGTTGTTATTTTTTAATTGCCGGGTTTGTTATTTTACTTTAATTATTGTTTTTTGACAACCTCGGTTTGACGAATATTGGCCAACTCCAAACGACAAACCCTCCAACTACTTCAAAAATAAATTTATACAATAACATAAGTTATGAATTTCAAAAATGTTTTCCTTTAAACCAGTGTTCCTCAATGATGACAAAGGTTTGGCTAGCACATGGAATGGGCCTCTACAATACCTAATTAAAAAACCCTAATCCATACGAATCGTTCGTTTAATAAAAGTTCTGCAAAATTATATTTTTTGAAATCGCACTCAACACTCAAGGGCCAATATCGGCCATTCACAACAATGATGACAAAGGTTTGGCTAGCACATTTAATAGGCCTCTACAATACCCAATTAAAAAATCCTAATCCATACGAATCGTTCATTTAATAAATGTTCAACAAAATTCGTTTTTAAAATTTCGAGTATTGTTTAGATTTCTTTTGAATTTTTTTTTTAAATCTTATTGGAATATATTTTTAACAGTTAAAAAATGATTGTACATACATATTTGAATAGCCGAGGTTTAAATCCTGGGTTGTTTTAGCACTGTCGTTGTTTTTATTAAACGAGATAAATGACAGCAAATAAGTAAGTTGATAAATGTAAATACAAAAGCCTTTATTCATTTGAAATTTCGGTTTTGAATTGGTTTGATTAAATTATAGTTAAATGTAGTATAATAATTGTAATGATATATTTCATTGTTTTATTTCTTATTCATATAAAATATCGAATGTGTTACAAATCCTATAATGCGAGTCTTTTGTTATTATTCTACTGGGGATAGTAGTTTATTCAGTATGAAAATAGTCGGTAAAAATTATAAATTATACGAAAATTTGACTAACAATTCATAATTTTCTTATTTTAATTTTCAAAAATCCTTTATTTCCAATTTTTAATAAAATTTCTTTGATTAGAATTTAGCAGTGTACTCTGCACCACTACATATGAAATCTTTAATAATCCAATATAAATTCGTATAATTCCAATTGGATTCGTATACGTATACGTATGGAAGAATCTCTGGAAAACTTCACGTGCTCAGTTCCTTTCAGTTCCAACACGTATCGTGTCAGACATCAACAATTTATACTATCCGTACGTTTCAATTCAGACATTTTCTTCGTATGATTACCGTATATATTCGTAACTTTTCGATACGTATAGAGTAAAGATACCACACAAAAATACAAAAATGTTTTAGTAGCAATTTACTTTTTGTTTCTGAACGTTTGGGAAATAAAGTTTGTGTCAATTGAAAAAATTGTAATAACGAAATATACAATAATTAAATTTGAAATATGGGGTTATTGTTGTAAGAGAAATGTTGAAATTGGACGATTTGTGCATGATTGCTAGATGAAGAAGAATATCAAAATCAACGGCGTCGTCATCGTCGTTTTGCGGTGCACAAAATGCTAAAAAACAGAAAAATCTAAGATGAATTTTGGACAATTTACCCACAATTAATGGACGACGAGTAAAAATTCTATGATTTTTTCAGGATGCCATAATTCGATTTTCATGTGTTGAAAAAATAACTAATATGTAACATTAAAAAACAAGACACAACTTTTAAACAATCTATAAGTCCGAAAGAAAAATTGGCGGTATGTTTGAGGTAATCAGTTTACTAATCTTAAAATTAATTGAAAAGTACATTAAACCGTTAATATAATTGTTTATTTTTAAAATTCTTTATTTTCACTTAAACGTTTTGACTTTTCTTAATTCATTTTTTCTTGTATTTTTCTGGGTACTTCTGCTCTTTGGCTGGATACTGATGCCGCTAGTTGCCATGGCTGCTGTTGTGATAATTCTTCCATTTCCAACTCCGACATAACATTGAAAACTCGTGATTTTGCTAATGATTGGTTGAATGGTGACATTTTCTTGACTGTTGCAGCCATACTTTTAAAAAACAAGTCTATTTCATTAGTTTGATCTAATTTGTCTTTATCCAAAAGATATTTCATCAACGTCGATGAGGCTGTTTCGTTTTGATTTTTTCTTTTATTGCTAACGTGTTTTTTGGCTGGAGTCATGTCAGCTGGTGATACGTGTTCCCTTCTTTCAGTCGAATTATTTGTAGCTTCGTTTACTGCATCAGTTTCAGCATCATCTGTGTTATCTTGGCTCAGATCAACAGCCACAGAAGTAATAGTTTCCCTCACTCTCATGTAGGGTATCAAAAATGACATTACTTCTTCGTACTTCCATTTTTTTTGTTTAGTTGCTGCCTGTCCACTCTTAGTCTCCTTATTTCTTTTGATTGCTCGGCGATACGCATCTCTGAGGTAATTCCAATGTCTCTTGCACTCAGGTCCCTAAAAAAGACAAATTAAACACAATTTTAGTTTAAAAAAATTCTGTAAGTTAATAGATATTTTTTCAGATTTTTGAGCACTGGTGATTCTTATAAAACAATAGCATTTAGCTATAGACTTGGACATTCTACGGTTTCAAAAATAGTAATTGAAGTGTGTGACGCCATAATTAAAATTCTTATGTCTGAATTTATGTTACTACCAAATGAAGAAGAATGGCTTAAAATATCAGAGGAGTTTTGGAGAATGTGGGACTTTCCAAATTGTCTCCATTTAATATAGCGGTTTTCTTTACTTTAATTATAAAAAACTTTCTCCATAGTATTGTTGGCTTTAGTAGATGCAAATTACAGATTTATAGCTGTAGATGTAGGATCGTAAGGTAGAAACAATGACGGAGGTATTTTTGCTCATTCTAAGTTGGACAAAAGCCTTGCGCTGAGTATAAGTTAAATGTACCAGGGAACCGTAATTTACCTAACACAAGCAGTAACATGCATCATGTAATTGTGGCAGATGAAGCGTTTCCACTAAAAACTTTTATGTTGAGGCAATATCCCCGAGCGCAACTTGAAAATGCAGATACCACAAAGAAGTGATTACATATTTGGAGAATCAGGCAAGCATAATTCAGTGAACAAACAAAAATGGTATTTTCATAACGTTTGTTCACTTCTCCATTGCCATTTGGCATTCGAAAATTAACAAACATCGTAAACAAAGAAAATCTATATTCAGCACTATTTTCTTATTTACGTTCACTGTTCCATTTACACTCGCTGTGAATCGCGATGAATCATAGTCAGAGTCACAGACATTTCACAGCGAACAAAATGAAATCATTTGGAAATTAAAAATAATATTATTTTATTCATATTCTATTCATTATTTTGATATTTATTCGATATATAGTTTTATTTCAAGTTTATTTCAATCAATTTTATGAAAACAAATCAAATAATTTCAGATGTATCAATTTCAGGTGTTTCATGTTCACGAGAGGTGTAACCTTGGCTTTACACTTGATACAAATGTCGATTAATAAGGCCCGATTCAGATTGTATGAACGCGGATAGACGATATAACCTCGGATTTATCGTCGTTTGCATTGTATGAATAAGCAAATAAATCAATGGATTTTGTTATATCCTCTGTTTCTATCTTCTCTTTTCGGTGGATAGAACAGAGGATACAAAATGTTGTTGTTGTTTTTCTTTGACATTTCAAAGTTTTCACAGTTTGTTATCGTGTTATAGTGACGATAAAATTGATTTTAATTATACTTAAGAGATAAGATGGAGTCAAGTACTAATACACCGATTAATCGTATGAAAAAGCAATATGAAAATTTATTTTCAATTACATAAACGTCAAAGAAAAAGGTGTTACCACTCAAATAAAAACTGCTCTAAAACTGCAATAAAACAGAGGATAGAAAAATATTTTAAATTGTTCATACAATAGGAAAAAAATAAAATTCTCGGATAGAGATATGTATATCTGCATAGGAATTAAGCGCAAGATTTATCAATAAAAAAAATCAATATACAAAAATATTTTATTTCATTTAAATCTGTATGCAGCCAAAACTGCTATAAAATAAATTTGAACATGAAAACAACAACAAAAAATCAATATAACAAAATTATTTTTATTGGTACATACCGAGGTACTGATATAGGTATAAAATAAGAATACATATGTATAACGTATAACAAGTGTATTGCTTTGGTAAAAAAGGATTAGATTTAGGTTTGGATTTAAAATTTCAGAAAGCAACCCGCAAAGATTTATTTTTGAATTTAATTTTTGTTTGATGTGTTTCATATGAAGCAAATTCTAGTGGTAGGTATTGAAACTAAAAATCGGATTTGATTTAAGTAAATTCAAAAAATAATTGGATTTAGCTGAATATTTTTTGGATTTATTTAATGCAATTGTTGTTGTATTTTTTATAAATTTACCAAAGCAATACACTTAACGATTAAAATTTTTAAATCCAAATTTATTTTTGTTTTATTTTGAAAAATCTTTTGAGAAACAATTAGTGAGAATATTATGAGAATATTTAAGACTGTTGACAAAGAGCTTGGATGCTCGAAACTAGTCCGTACGGCGTTCATATGTAAAAATATAAAAATTTTAAATTATCACTATAAGATAAAAAATATTCAGTGTTTTATTTCATTTTATTTTTCACAAATAAAAAATTCATTAAACAATTATGTATTAGTGTATTTATTGTGTATTAGTTGTGTTTATTATATCTCCAGCTCTTCAAATTTCCTTAATCAAATTTAATGCTACCCTTATTGGTAGTCTATACATTTCCATAAACCTAAAAATTAACAAAAATATAATTCGGTATTTTCCTAAGGTTATCAAATACAAATTTCGTTGGTTCTTACTTATTTTCTGGTATAGCGAAAGGGTTCATCGTATCTCTCACCCTGCCCTTTAATAGTCTCATACGATGAGTATTTTCATAGTGAAGAGCAGCCACAAGCACAATATTCATCATATTTGTTAAAAATTAATAATTTTTAATCACCGAAATATTAAACTATATCAAAAAAATACAAATAGGATGTATTATTATTCACTTTTAAAAACAATTTTGGACTGTCAAAATACATACGAGACATACGTTTTTTCGGAAACAAAATTTGTTTAGTGTTGAACATACGTTTTTCTAGCAAATTACAAGAAATTATGTTGATTTTTGTATATTGATAAATTTTGCGCTTAATTCCTATGCTGTATAGGAATTAAGCGCAAATTTTAGTGGAAAAATAAAGTCGTCATAAGAAAAAAAATTTTAAGAGAAAAATTGTACGCAGCCAAAACTGCTAGAAACATTTCTCGCGCGAAAAAAAATTCGTCATACGAAATTTTTTTTTAGTGTAACATACGAAGGTATCTCTAAAGAGAAATACGTAGCCGTTGAGTATTTTAGTGAATATTTGTTTGAAAATTTAAAACTATATGTACCATAAAAATGATTTTATTTGGAAGTTTTTACCCATTACAAGTAAAATGAAACAATTTACAATATACAATATTTACAATAATTATATTTAATACATAATTATATTGGTGAAGAAATAAGTACAAAATATGGTAAGTTTTGTTTTGTAATATATTTTTTTTTTTTTATAAATTGTTTAATTGGGTGCAGAGCGGACTTATTAACGGTCCTAGCTCCTTGTATATTGTTTCGTTTTGTTAAGAATAAAATACATGTATAGAAAGTTATTACATTAAACATAAGTATTTATTTTATTTAGTTTTATTAAAGTGTATTAAATAAAATTTCAGTCAAATGCGAACCGGTTAGGAAATCGCCAGTATTCAAAGTAAATTTAACAACAAATGTCTGCCATATTTCCAGCAAGTTATTTTATAAATTCAATTTTTTTTATTTTTTATTATAGGAAAACATGCAGCCGCTTGGCTTATAATAGCAGATTCAGTCAACGTGGTTGGACCGATTTCAAAGACTGCTGAACAATGGCTTAAAGTATGTATAATTTAAAAGCGATGCTACCGAAATAACGGAGTGCGACTGGAGTATCATTAATATATGCAAGCTGGAATTATTACATGGACCAAGAATTAATTAAAACATCAAATGAAACAAATAAATTATTAAGAAAATATAATTTATTATTATTGTCAATAAATAATAAAACGTAAAGTATAATAATAAAATATAACATACGTTATGAATATGAATTCTTTTTTGTAACTATAACTTAAAATGAGTTTAATAAAATATGAAATTATTTTTTTTAAATGTAATGGATTTAGTTCTTTAACATTTTCTTTACTCCTGCAATAAACAATGACACCAAAAATAGAAACCACCCAAAAATCAGTTCGGCTTCAAGAAGAAACAAATAAAAATCGGAACAACAAAATCCTTAAATTAACGAAAATAAGAAATTAGTCGTATTATTAAATTTATTTCACTTTATTAAAAATCAAAACGTCTTCATTTCAAACATTATTGTACACAAATTTTAAATTTTGTTTGTCAAAGAACACGACACTGTTAAAAACACGAAATGTCAAATATAAATACAAAATATATAAGCAGCGACATACGTCTGCTGCAAAAAACAATTAGTTCAATGATGGACGTACGTTTTTATAGCAATTTACAAGAAATTTTGTCGATTTTATTTTTCCACTAAAATTTGCGCTTAATTCCTATACTGTACTCTCGGATTTTACTTTTTCTATCGTCGTTCATACAATCGGGCCTAAGTGTCTTGTGTAAACGAATAATTATTTGTCGTTTATTATTCCTTCGTTATAAAATTTATATATGTATTTAAATTTCAAAGTAGGCGCAAATCAAAAAATAATAATTCAAATTGAAGCTTGGTTTCCACAGAATTTTTTTTTCATTTCATTTTTTCATAGGCGGGTATTACATTATCACATTTATATAATTATATAAATATAATTATATTTTTTTACAAAGAAAATACTGTTATATTTAGGTTCAAGAAGCTAAATATAACAGTATTTTCTTTGTAGAAAAATATAATTATATAAATGTGATAATGTAATATCCGCCATAGAACGAGAATTGACTTCCAGATATCATACAAAACCATGGTATAATAAATATACAAGGTATGTCCCAACCAATCGACATATCGCCATTTTTCCTTTTAGTGACGTCACTTTGGGTAATATATTTCGTAACGTTGACGCCATTTGGTTGGGATTTGTTTTTTTGATGTGAAAACATCTTTAGCGGCAGGAGTAAGTAAAAAATTGTATAGAACTCGGGTTACGGAAACAAAAAAGCCGAACAAAAAATATTCCATGTATGTGTATATATCGACAAGAACAATAAATAAATAACACGTAAAATCAACGCAAAATCTACGCATACACATACAATATACAACATCATCCGGCATTTTAAAAACATCGTGAGCCGAATACAAAAAAAAATCCGCCTACCTTAATTTATTTTGTTGTAAAAGTATTTTCTATATATGGCCGCAGCAGCAAGTGTTTTTGAAAATGAAAATTACAAGCAAAAGGACCACAAATTATGATTGTGTAGTGTAATGCACAAACGGCAAACCGGCATTTCAAACCGTCAAATCAAATAATTGACAAAATTGTTTGTTTTTCAATATGAAAATTATTAAAAAATAGTTCGAATCTAAAGTTCGACCTTATTCGTAAAAAATTTTATTAAAATTGATTTAATTTCATTCAAAAACTCCAATTTTATATTTTGACGAACGGATTTTTGGCTTGACGGCCGGCAAAACATAAAATTGGGGATTTTGAATGAAATTAAATTAATTTTAATAAAATTTTCTTAGAATAAGGTGGAACTTATAGATTAGAACTCTTTGTTAATAATTTTCATATTGCAAAGTAAAGCAACTTAGCCAAAAATTGAGTTTGACGGTTTTAAATGCCGGTTTTCGGTTTTGCATGCGGGGCAATGCCTTAAGTGACTCAAAAAAATTAAATGGAAATAGCGAGCTGTGAAAACTGCATTTATACCTATACATTATGCATAATAAAATAATAATTTTAAAATTGTTCAATCGGTACGCTTTGTTATTAGTGTTTTGCCCTACCGCCTTTATAATTGCTATGAATTTACGGTCAACATTTTCGCCCTAATACAGCCGCTTTAGTTAATTTATTTTAAATTGATCAATGACAAAACGATGCGTATTTGCTTTGTTCAGCGGGTTTGCCGTGACCATTCACTATTATGGACTCTTGAACAAGATTGCAGTGTATGAGTAATGATATATTTTGAAGCGTAGATGGCAGGTTTATGTGATTAACTTACAAGAACTGTACTTTGCTCATGCTAAATTAATGTCAGTAAGGTTCGTCCTCCAAATTCAAAATCGAATAACTTATTGACTTTTTGAACCAAAAATGTAACTTAGCTTATACACTGAGCGAACATCAGCCGTCTTTATGCAGGGGTTTCTCGGTCTCATCGAAATGGCTTGAAATGATTCAATAGATATTTATACATATAAGTTTTCACATAAATCTTTTGCGAGTTGAGGGTGAACTCGCTCGTTGTTTTTTTCTATCGTGTACAATCGTTAAAATTTACTTTAATATTATTGTATCATGATACAAAACATTCTTTTCAACAATATTTGTCTGTGTCAGTACTGTAGGAAAGGAAAGGAAAGGATAATATAGATACTGCTATAGCAAATACATGTAACAATGTTTTTTTATCTGACACGGTACGTGTAGGAACTGAAAGGAACGGATAATATAAATCCATCTTAATCTTTACATATTTCGATTTTAAATTATAGTTTGTATCAAAACCTTTTACGATTCTCTAAGAGAGAATTGTAGCAGGTTTTGCTTGTATCAAAAATAGTAGAAATGCAAGCGTCACAGAAACAATACGGCTTGAATAAACGTTTTTGTTGGTTTTGTCTTGGCCATCACATTCAAACAATTTCTTAGCAAAGGTATGTATAAACGTTTTTATTTCTAAATCCAATTGCTATAAACCACATTACAACCAAATCGATACATAAATAAAGATTTTAGCATTTTTTTAAAATATAAAATTAAGTGCTATAGTTTGCTATGAAAACTAAAGCAATTTTTCAATGTTACATAAGAAAGAAATTAACAACTGTTACAAATTGTTCGCGTTTTTAATTTTTGTAAATTTAGTCATGTTGCACTTTTGAAGGCAACGACATCGCGATTAAAAAATCTTGCAATACTTTCCAAAATAAACAATTTTCAGACCTGCATAATATTTTAGATTGGGAGTGAGAATATTTTTGTGTTTTTAATGGCCAAAAAATTGAATGTCTGATTTGTGGGTTTGCAAGTGTCCGAAAATTTAACTGCGAAAGACATTATCGCACAAAACAGCGAAGATTTTACAAGACCTAATGAGAAGAAAACAACGTTTGACCAAATGAGAACAACTTTTGCATCATCATCTATCGAAATTGACATTCGGAAATTCTCTTTAAAAGCAGTCTACGTCGTTTCGTATAATACTGCCAAATCAAAAAATAAAACGTTGTTAATAAAAATGTTTGAAGATGTTCTAAAATGATGATTGGCCATACTTGTGAAAACAGTTTGGAATGTGTAAGTCGCATAAATTTAATTTGCAGTACAGTAGGTAGAAGAATTACTGATTTAAGTTTACATTTAGTTACCAAACTTAAACAATTATTTCCAGAAAGCAGGTATTTTTCTATAGCAATTGATGAGTCCACAGATGCCATAAATATTATGTAGTCTATGGTAAAATTCGTGATTAATCTGTATTTGTTCCTTGTACATAAGGGTTCAAAATTATGTTTAGTGCTGATCTCTGTTGAACAATCAGTGTTAGTAGGTTTTTCTTAATAGTTCGTCGTGTTTTTCTAAATACTTGCTCAGTCATGTTTTCAATCTTCCATATGACGTTTTCATATTCTAGTCTATGTAAGGCTTTGATATTAGGTTAGGTAGTAGCTTTCCATAAATAAAAACGTCTACACATAAAAAAAACGTCAGTTCATTTTGGGCTATCTTTTTCAAATAGAAGTAATCTTGGATAATTTAATTATTCATCTAATTTGACATTTATTAAAATAATACATGTCGTTTCGGTCAACAAACGAACGAACACATGTGACTTCTAGCGGAAAATTTTGTTCAGTCACAATTTTAGTTCAGAACTCAGTCGGACATGTAACTTCACTAATAAATTTAAATTAAATTAAAGATATTAAATATAAATTAAAAATGACAATAATTGTATTTACGCATGTATGAGTTTGCTAGCGAAAACTTCAATGTCACCTAATTTTTCGTTTTTGTTCCATTTATTTAATTAATACATTATCATACTTGTACGTTACATAAACAAAACATTAAATTTCCATTTGGCTTATAATATTAATGTTGAGTGTATATTTTTTAATACTAAATTTATTTTGAATTGCCATAATCGGATTATTTGTAAGCTGTGTATACATAATACAGCGTGCTTGGGTAATATGTGTGCTTTGGTGTGTTCGTATCTACGGTTATTTCCATAAGCCTTATAATCTTATTCAATCTGTACTCTACCATATAAATGAAAAAATTATAAATAATTTAGTGCGGCATCGTTTTACTTTAATAATTATAATTATATATATATACATATGCTCTTTAGAAGAAGCATTCCTTTATTGGATATCTCCGAAGTCCATCATTTTATTAAATCTGTGCTAAGAATTAAAAGGGCGTAAGTTGACGTATGCCCTAATTAACTTTTATGTTAACTTTATGTCCTAATTCACATTTTTTCAATTTTTAAGGTTCTTCTTGAGGTGAAAAAGAGAGTAATTTTACTATACATACTTTGATATTACCTTAAAAATTGGAATGTAAACATATTAATAGAAAATTAAACAGAAAAAGCGCAGAATTTTTTATGACATAAATCGACTTACGCGCTTTTAAATCCAGAACATAGAAATACAAATGTCTACAATAATTATTGTTGTACAAAAAAGCCAAAGTAGGTATCCATCATTGACCATAATTTCACGTTATACACTAAAGTAAGGTTAGTTTTAATCATGGATTGTATGTATCTTTACCAGTTTCTATCCCGCAATGATTACTAATTTGATTTGAACATTTTAACACAACTATAAATAAAAGAAAATTGTTTTCATGCACTGATTAAAGATACAAATTTATTTGTTGGAAATGGACATTGGAAAGAATTTCCTTTCATTACTATTCTGATTTTATATATAGTATATAAATACAAGAAAATAGACAACATATATGTACATGTGCACATACTTATCTATATAAAAACTAACAGCAATAAGTATGGTAGCTTTTGGAAGATAATTTTGATTTGGGTTGACTGTTTATTAGAATTTTTTTTTACTTTTACGTATTTCTACTTTACTATATAGAATCGAACAACAAAAGTATGAACAGAAAACGTCGTAAGTATATAGCAAACAGAAAATATGGTAATGTCAGGATGATGATGGTATTATTTCTATTAGGGTGAAATAGGATGAACTCTCTATTATTTTATTTAAAAACCAACAAAAAATCAATGATTTTATTTATGTATGAACTTTTAAATATATTTCTCTAATACATATTAAGTTTATAAGCAAGTATGTAATAAATATATAGGATGGTCTATTTTGGAGGGCAAATGGACTATTTTAGAGTAAATTCTAAGTTAAAAACTCTTCTACCTCAATGCTTTTGTTCTACCATTAATGTCTTCTACTTCTACGCCACGGCGATTATTAAAGTTTATTCTGAGTTTTGGTTTTTTGAATACATTTTTTAGGGAAGATAAGTCTCTTAATAAAGAATTTTGGGATGGTGAATATAAAAGCGATCCAAACATTCAAATAACTTTAAGTTTTCAAATGTAAAGAAAAAAAATAACGGGCGAGTTCACGCTCAACTCGCAAAAGAATTATGTGAAAACGTTTAACTATATTGAATCATTTCAAATTTTCAAGTCTCTTCGATGGGCCTGAGAAACCAATGCAGATAGACGGCTGCTGTTCGCACAGTATTTAAATTACGGTACAAATTTGGTTTAAAAATCAATGTTATTCTATTTTGGATTTGGAGGACGAACCTCACCGACATTAATTGTTTAACTTAAAATTGAAATTTATAGCCAACTATATTTCAGTATAGTCATGTCTTGGTGAGCTTGAGCAAAGTACAGTTCTGTTTAGTCATCTAAACCTGCTCTGAACGCTTTAAAATTCACCATTACTCATATACTGCAATTGTTGAAGATTCCATATTTAGACTTTTGTGAATGGTCACGGCAAACCAGGTGGTAGGGCGGTTCTATTAGACAAAGGTGCTATTTCGACTGCAAAATCATAGAAGCTGTTGATCATTCGAATCTGTTTGCCATTATTATAGTTTTTGTTTCCTATATGCCCCGCATAACCAAACTCAGCAACAGCAAGAGCAATACTAAACATAGCGGACCGATTAAACAATTTCAGTTTATTATTTTATTATTATGTATCAATATTAAATGCCATTTTTACAACTCGCTAAGATGTATAATCAAACCCTTCTACAATTCTCTCTTTAGAAAGCCTGACTGGACTGCGTTGTATTTTGTATAGCTCTCTTACACATATTTAAAAATATTTACTGGCAAGTGTATTGGTTTGGTCGCTACGAAAAACCATATAAAAAAAATTCAATTTTTTTCGTTTCTTACCACTACTAATTCCAGTTGAGATCATAACAATATATATATACGATGCCTTAGTAATTTAGTATACATTTAGTTGGGCTTTCTCAAGAGAGAATTGTAGAAGGTTTTGTGTATAATATGTAATATTTAAAGTATGGGTGCATTTGGCTTTGTTTAACGTACTTCCATTTCAGTTTTTTGATTCACATACACCATCACTTTCGATTCGTTTTCGATTGTGTTTTGTCTCTTGTAACAAGAACAACATTGTAACTATTTTCTTTTTTAATTACAATTTTTCTAATGCGATCTCAGCCTTCTGTATACTTTTCCTTTTCTTCACATCGATAAGATATCGCAAACAAAATTTTTTGTGATAAAGAGTGATGAATGAAAATAGAAATAGAATGTTGGTTTATTTGAGCAAGGTGAGATAGCTTTAGAGAAAGCATAATTGAAAAAGCGAAATAGCGTACAATGTTGTTCTTGTTACAAGAGACAAAACACTATCGAAAGCGAATCGAAAGTAATGGTACAACATGTCACCCCAGAATTAAAACGTAAATTGCATCTCACTTTACTTTTTAAACTTGTTTAAATTTAATCTGATTAAATGAGCCATTTATTTTGAAAGTGGAATAAGTCAAATTTTTGAAAAATTGAGTTAACGTTATATAACATGTCCAAATATAGTGAACTTTCCTATTTTGTTACATTCTTGCGCTTAACTGTAAAATAATTCCTAGAAATAGTGGTTAAAGAATGAATACTAAACGCTATCAATATTTTGTTTATTATGAAAGTGGAATAAGTCACATTACATGCTTGTTCATTCGTGTAATGTCATAATAACTAATAGTATGATGTGTATATTATAAATAAATGCCTTCTAGGCATTGAAAGCAAAAAATATAACAACAACAACAATTTACATTTAAGATTTATAAGATTTTAGATTTACTACTGTGTCCAAAAAGTAAAGCCAGTTTTCAATTTAAATCTCGCGGGTAAACCGCACATCATAAATATTTTTTCTAAGTTAGCAACCTTGTGATATACATCTGTGACAAATTTTATTTCGAAACATTTATCAGTTTTTGTTTTACGCTTGTTTTTGTACGACGCTAAAAGTGCATTCAGCGATTTTTACAATTTCTTATTATATTGAGCAAAGAAAAGTTGCATTAAATTTTGTTTGCGGAATGAAATTTCGGGTGCAGAAACGTTAAGGATGTTGCAGAAAGCCTTCGGGTACCATGCTTTGTCGGAAAGGAATGTTTACAAGTGGTATAAACAGGTCAAAGAAGGTCGTGAAAGTGTTGAAGGTCATGTTGACAGTTTTCATCGATTATCGTGTTGTTGTCCATTCAAAATTCCGTCCACCCGGTCGTTCAGAATTCAACAAACAGTTTTATTTGAGTGTTATGCGTCGTTTGCGTTAAGCTGTTTGCAAGAAGAGGCGAGAATTGTGGGCAGACAATTCTTGGTATTTACACCACGATAATGCACCTTCTCACACTGTACTCGTTCTTGTGACTTTTTCGCTAAAAATTCAATCCATATCGTTCCACAACCACCGTATTCGTCTGATTTAGCACCGTGTGACTTCTGGGTATTCTCGAAACTCAAAAGACCACTGCGGGGAAATCATTTTGAGACAATAGAAGAGATAAAACGTGAATCGCTACGCGCTCTGAAGGCTATCCCGGAAGGCGACTTTAATTCTTATTTCGAAAATACGTTGGCGTAAGTGTATTGTGTCGGGAGGGGATTACTTTGAAAGCGACGAAATAGATTTGGAAGAATAATAAATATGTTTTGAAATAAATAAAAACTGCCTCTAATTTTTGAACACAGTTATAAGAGATTCTTCTTATAAAATGTACTACAAAACGTCCTTGACTAGTGATGCAGAGTTTTATATTTTGGACTTAGCACTAAAAAGGGATGGCCAAAAAACTTTGGTTATATAGAGTTATACCCAAGTGGGCGACCGGCAAGGCAGAGCAGTAACGAATTACATTTATTTGAATTAGGTAATGAAAACACAAATTACAATTTGAAATTTGTATTTTAATTACTCTTTTTCCAAGTAACAATACTAAGTAATTCTTCTAAGTAATTGTAATTTGTATTTAATTTTCATTAGTTTTTGTAATTTATTGTTTACATTTTTACAAGGTTCATTAAGATTTGGTTCTAGAGCCATCAGTATAAAACCTTATGTTAATAATCGTTATTTTAATGATATGTTTTTCACTAAACGAATTTCGTCAAATCAAATTTTTCAATTTACAAATGAAAAGTAAATGTAATTTGTATTTTAAGTACTGAGTTTGCTGTAATTTGTAAAAGTATTTTAATTAGACAGTGTAATGGAACTTGCCCAGCCTTGGCGACCGGTCACAATCGCGAAACATATAGACATGATGGATTTGCTACCATCTGTTCATCATGGATATTTTCAAAACTTAAAAAAGTCGGATCAACTTGTTGAGGAGTAAAATGAAATTCAAACCTATCAAATTCATTGTAACTTTCTCTTTGTAAAAACTGGATGTCATTTATAATGTAAAATTCTCTTTAATGAATTAAATCAATATGAAATGATGGTATAAGTCATTTTTGTTAAAAAATATTTATTTTGAAAGTGGAATAAGTCATTTCCAGTACAAGAAACTCGTATTTTACTAAGCCTTATTATGAAATTTATCACTTTAGCTAAAAGTAGTAAGTATAGTAATATCATAAATGCAAACACTTTTAACAAAAGTTGTATTGATTTTTTTCATAACATGAAAACACAAATGTTTAATTATCTCAATATTAAGAAAACATGACTTATTCCACTTTCAAAATAAACGGCTCAAATTATTCAATTGAAATTTCGATTCATGTTCAATTTATATTCAAATTACAGTAACACATTAAAGTTTTATTCAAATCATATTCAAGTCGCATTCAATTCATATTCAAACCATAATTAATTTATATTCAATTCATATTCAATTGATTTGCAATTCTCATATTCAAATCATAATATTCAGTTTGCATTCAACTTATGTTCAATTCATTTTTGAGACATCTTCAACTTATATATATTTAAACCATAATCGATTCATATTTAAGTTTTATTTAAATCATTCTTAATTTTAAATTCAAGTCGAAATCAATTCATATTTAATTTTATTATAGAAACATTTTAATAATAAAAAGGTGGACAATGTGCATCATCATATTTTTTTACACCTGAAACTGAGTATATAGGTAAGGAAAGTTAAAAATAAAACACATCGTTTAATATTTCGCTTAATACAAATAAACTATGTCGTCTTCCATAGGGTTCAGGCCCTCCTCATCTATTGGAAATCGATGATGTCTGTACAGTGGTTTTCCAGCATATTTATTTAATCTTGTTTCATAATTAAAATTGTTGTTGTCATCATCAACAACAAATTTTATGTCATTTGTTCATGAAGGCTTCGCAACTTCTTGGAAAAACCGCTGTGCTCTTTCGTACGATGCATTGAGATCCCCCATCAATAGATGAAGTGGTTTTCGAAGTATTTTTGAGTTCCGAGAAAGTCTCATATTAAATGGCTTTGTTCGCGTCGGTGAACATCAAATATTGTAAAAATTTAATAAGATTACAGTATCATCAATTTTTTTCTTCCCATCCACCGCTTCCTTCGTAATTACTGTCATCCGAATCGTGGTTATACAGTTCATCCAATTCACTATATTCATCTTCGAGCGCAAATGGAATATAGCCCATACAAGTTCCAATGAGTTCGCAGGGCGGCAAATAGTAATAGGATGTACCCAAATGGCCCACGGTGATTCAATGGGCCAATGTCAAAGTTAACATTTTTAAAAGTAGGATTATTATACATATTTTAAGAATATATAAGAATCATAGCCGGGCAATGCCAGATAACAACAAAAAGGCTCCCATAACTATTATTTTAGATACAAATAACAGAATTTAAATGCCTTTTTAAAAGTGCAAAAAAAATGGTTTGCAAAATAAAAAAGTCACTTATCAGTAATCATAAATTAAATTTATTGTTTCACAACAGAACATAAAATAATAAATAATTAACCCTCCGTGTGTACACTGGGTCTTTTAAGGAACAGTCGAAATTTGAAACTCAAATTTCCCTCACATGAATAGACAGCGAGCTTCGGTTACCTCCTCTAAAAAATCTGGGTAATAGTGGGCGCTAAGAGCTGAAATGACGCCGAGGTCTAGCAGTTTACTTGCAAACACCAGCCAGTGCAGATCATGTCCGTTCCCTAAAAGGGTCAGTGTACACACGACGTCAGTATTTTCGAAGATAAATGAAAACAGTTTTTTTGCGTTTTTCGTAGTTTTCCAGTTTTTTCAAGGCTAAAATAAATGTTTTATATAATTTGATGCTGTTTTTCACCCAATGAACCAATACAATATTCATTTATAATATTCCTCCGGCACCAACATAAGCTCGCCGCGCATTGCGTGCCTCCGGTGTCATCCGGTAGACATTATTACTGTACGTCTTTTACCGGACCAATCAAAAACACGAAAACAATAAAAACACACAAACAACAAAAGTTAAAACAAAATAAAATTTATTCAGTCTCGTCTCAAATTTGTAAACGACAGTATGTTGGTCCATAGTGTTGCCTTTCGGCCATATTTTTAGTTTCGCGTTTTGATGGTGTTAAATAATAAAATATACAATTATTCAAACTAATAAATTATTTACAAAAACTAATTTTGTTTGCAGTTGGAAGGAAAATAAAAAACGTTTTCTTGTGCATCGTTCGGAACGCCGGTTTGCGATAATCATCGAACGGACTTTTATCACAAATTACGCACCGTAAATTTCTTTTTGTTATTAGTATTTTATAGTTTTTGTATTTGCAACAATAAAGACTCATTTTGTGTCAAATAATTACCTCTCCGTTTATTATGACATGCCTGAATCAGTAAACTATTCCCCTATTTCAGGTGCTTAAATAATTCAGCTTTTTGGAGCCCACGCTAAAGACACTATATTTTTTTGAAAGCTCATAGTCTAAGCTACAAAAGCCTATAACCGTTTTTTTTAAATATGTGTTTAGTGTAGTTACGAATTTTGTAATAAAATTCGATTCTTTCCGCTTTTTCGACTATTCTTCAATTTTTATTACCAACGGTTTTAAATTTTGGATTTTGGCAACTTCTGGGCCATATAGTAGACACTTCAAGAAGTAACCCAGAATTTTTTCAGATTTTTTGAAAGCTTAGAAAACTTAGAAAACCCAACTGTTCCCTAAAAGACCCCGTGTACACACCGTGTCTCTAAAAATATAGTGTACACACGCAGGGTTAATATATTGAGTTTTTGAGCACGAATATCGAGAATCTACTATATTCCGACTGAACCTGTCCTCTGTAAGTTCTAGGTTCGGATGAGCGAAATGAAAACAATGGGGTTGGGTCGCCCACCTACCTGGCTTTTCTACGAACCTGTTTTTTTTCCTGAGTGCACTTCCGAGAATTCGAGCCAGCTAAATTTAACAAATACCCCTATGTGCGCTGTAGAGTTAGAAAAGCAAAGCAAGCTCTATAGCAAATTGGGCTTGCTAAATTATCTGTTTTCTTTTCATTAGCATCTCGTTTCGCCGATGATTTTTAATCTTTGTACTTGTTAATTTTATTCCGGGTAAATTATAAAAATCATTTTTGCTCTTGTAATTTTGCTTATACACGTACAGAGCTTTTTTATAAAAAGCATATTAATTACAACAAGCAAAACAACAGAATGCCCTTAGAGGTTAGAGCATTGTTGTATTGCTTTTGTTGAGTAAACATTTAAATTTTAAATATTATTTTTAAGAAATTTTTTCGCTGTTCTGTTTTCCGAAACAAGCAAATTAGTTTTTTTTTTGTAAACTAACAAAGCTAAAAACTACTATAGCTTAAACCTACATATTTTATTTAAATAAAAAAAATAATTACTTGCGAAATTTTGCCCAATTTGCGTAGAGATAGTCAAGGCAATGTATAAACATTTTGTTTAGCGAAATCAAGTGCGGTGCGCGAAAGAAGGATTTTAAAATGAGAACGAGGTAGTCCTTAGTAGTAACTGATTTTCATTAAATTTTTTATTTGTATTTGAAATTTATTTAAAATCTTCAAATAAATGAAAATCGGAAAAACTAATTTAAACATCAATGAATTTTTATATTAATCCCTTTTTTGTGAAAAGGATTCGATTGATAAAGTAAAAAGTATATGTATATAAAACTTTCTTGTCAGCATTAAGCTTTTATCATCCTATTTTGATAAAAAAAGGAATTATATATTTTTCATCTTTGAATATTGATATGCATACAAATTTATGATATTGTTCTCATTGGAAATGAAATAAAAACTTTAAATTGATTTTTCTGGTTTTAATTTCAATATTTAATATTTGCATAGTGAAATACATATTGAACAATAAACTGCTACAATGTATGGAAAGCATAAAACACATTCATTTAAATTAGTTAGACTTCACTACTTCGCTAATTTTACATAAAAAGCATTACCTTAAGTAGATAACAAATTATTTAATGAAAGAACAGGTGATAAATCGTACACTTAAATAATTCTGGATGCCTTTGTTTTGTTCTTCCGTAAGGTTTAATCTCAGGATATTTATTGTTTATGACAATATTGTACTTTATATTGGACTAGGCAATTTAATAATATAGCTAATTTACCATTTAGATTATTTTTATTTTTAGAGTATCTCTCTATCCCGCTGCATGGACTCCTTATATTTAACGGTGTCTATAGTAGCCGACTGGTACATTGCATCTGTTCCGTTGCAGTTGGTAGAGTTATCCTATTTGGTATCGCGTATTGTGATTTAACGCCAAATTAAAATTATGATTTTACTGGTTGCAGAATTTCAAGCACAACTCGAGCTGTAAAAAATTAACCTACCCGTCGACCATCTGCCATATCCTAATCATGTTTATTAATCATATTTCTTATCCTAATCATGTTTATTATGGAGTCGAAAGAAATGGAACGTAATGTATTGCTCTATAAGAATAAAGAACGATTGTACAAAGTGGGTGAGCCACTTAAAGTCAGGCAACAGAATATCACAAAAAACAGCAACTTTATGGAAAAATGCTCCAAAGAAAGATTGCTTAGTTTTTAAGGGGGGAAAAGGGTCTCAGATGTACAAAAAAAACTTATTTTTGCGATTTTTTTTAAAGTACCGTATTTATTACTTTGTTTACAATTTTTGTATAATCTTTAATAACGTTTTCAGAATATTCAGTAAAATTCTCATTAAAAATATTAAAAAATACGTCATTGGTAGCGTGAAAGAGTTTTTGAAAAATTTGAACTTCCGACTTAAAAAATAAAGTTTCGAAAAAAAAGTTAATTGATAAAGAAAAAGTTAGTTGATTTCGTCAGACTCAATCGTCTATAACTCGCAGAGTTTTGCTCTAAATGACTTCAAATTTTCAGACAATATTTCTTATAAGTTTTAATAAAAAAACTTGAACGGAGCCGTTTCTTTGTTCAATGAACTACTCAAGACTGGTGTTGAAAGGTATGTCCCTTTAATTAAAAATGAACCTCCGTTTCGTGAACCATGGTACAATTGGAAACTATTGCGCCTGGAAAAACGGCGTAGCAAATTTCATTCATTATATAGGCTACATGGGGCTGAGTTTTATTCTAGATTCGATGCAGCTCGAAAAGAATTTAAAATTTTAAATTGGTTCCTATATAATAACTATATTTTGCAGATTGAAGTGGACTTAACGTCCAATCCAAGAAAATTCTGGAATTTCCTCAATGGTAAAAGGAAAGCAGTTGGGTTTCCTTCACCGATGATTTATCAGAATTCATTGGCGAGTCAACTCCCTGATATCTGCAATCTATTCGCCAAATATTTTGAGTCCGTGTACGAACCATCCGCGATATCATTTCCATTACATAACACGTTTTCATTAGCTTGTAATCGTACTGATTACAATTTATTAAAATTCACTGAAACGGAGATTTATGATTGCTTGTCTCTTCTTGATGTAAGTAAGGGTCATGATGGCATTCCACCCATCCTCATAAAAAATTGTGCAGAAAGTTTAGCTCTTCCACTTACCTACATCTTTAATGAAAGCCTTCGGACTGGGATTTTTCCTGATTCCTGGAAAATATCCTTCATTCGTCCGTTTTTTAAATCTGGCAAAAGATGTGAAATTAGCAACTATCGAGGAATTGCTATTCTTTCTGCTATTCCCAAACTTTTCGAAGCCATGGTGCAGAAATTTTTGCTTTTTCATGTTAAATCTCTTATTTTGCCTGCACAACATGGGTTTTATCCGGGAAGATCTACAATTACCAATTTGACTGCATTCTGTGGACATTTATACAGCAGAATCGAGGGCCGGCAACAAGTAGATGTAGTTTACACTGACTTTTCAAAAGCTTTTGATAAAATTGATCATTCAATTCTTATCTATAAGCTAGAGAAACTAAATTGTGAGTTCATCCCTATCAAATGGTTGAAATCTTATCTGTTTGGCCGGTCACAATACGTTAAGATTAATGATTCTGCTTCTCATTTATTTCGTGTAACTTCTGGAGTACCGCAAGGTAGTCACATTGGTCCACTTCTGTTCTCATTATTTATTAATGATGTTGTGGAGTGTTTTGAATTTGCACATTGCCTTCTTTACGCAGATGATATGAAAATATTCGCTCCGATTTCTTCAATTTCTGATTGTTTAAAGTTACAAAGTGATTTGAACACATTTTGCAGTTGGTCGTTTAACAACAAATTGTTGTTGAATGTGGCCAAATGTAAGGTTATCTCTTTTTTTAGAAAGCGATCACCTATTCTTCAGCAGTATTTTCTTTATAATATGGTGGTTGACAGAGTTGAGTTCATGTCTGACTTGGGTATAATTTTCTCTTCTGATCTGTCCTTTACAAAACATATTGATTCTATTATTGCTAAGGCTTACATTATGTTAGGCTTCATTAAGCGTAATTGTAAAGACTTTTGTGACCCGCTTACACTAAAATCTTTATATGTATCCTTTGTTCGGTCTATTCTTGAATTCGCTTCTCAGATCTGGTCACCATTTTATAAGTGTCATTCAGATAGAATTGAAAGTGTTTAAAAGCAATTTGTACTGTATGCTCTTCGTGGTCTACCTTCTGATAGAGTGAATAACTATGTTCTTCAGCCTTATAAAGATCGCTGTAATTTATTAAAATTACAACGATTAAATCACCGAAGAGACATAGCATCAGCTATCTTTGTGCGCGATGTTTTGACCTCACGAATTGATTGTGATGAAATACTTACGCGTTTCAATTTTTACGCTCCTACGCGTTGTTTGTGGCGACGAGACGGTTTCTTACACATTGATTCTGTTACGACAAACTACGCACTTTCTGAACCAGTCTTAAGAATGTCGCAAATTTTTAACTATGTTTTTGAAATTTTTGATTTTAATATGTCAAGAAATTCGTTTAGAAATGAGTTATTTAAATTTTTTGCTATTGATAATTAATATTTTTTGTACCATTAACGTATTATTAATATTTTTGTATTGGATTATAATTTCTTATTACCGATTGTACTTTACTGTAGGTTTAAATAAATAAATAAATAATATTAGATAAAATATTGTAACAACCGCTTGTGGTTGTTATGATATATTTAATTTAAATCTGTAATTGCGGTTGAAAATCCCAACAAGGTTGCATGTTTATCCACTGCGCTGCAAAAATCTCTTCCACTGTACGTCATTCCTTCTGTAACTTAATTTGTAATTGAAAATATTTTTTTTATGGGTAGAGTGTACCATTTATCATTTTATACTTCTCCTCATTTTGGTCGGCTCGTGTTATTATTTTTGTTTGATGGTATGTAATGACGTGTAGTGGTTGGTGTGTTGCGTCGTTTGTGTTGTTTTGTTAGCGCGTGGATTTTACATGCGAATGGAATGTTCTGGAGATTGAATTAAGTAGTGTGAGTGCGTGTGAATCGATTTTGGGTGATGTCGTATGTGTACGTCATCCGAAATCTATCGGTCGGTTTTTTTTTCTATGGTTAATATTTGGGGGGGGGGGGGGGGGGGGGGGATAAAAAAGTTTTTACGTGTCGGATATTTTTTTTTCTGAGAGTCTAGTTTGGAATATTAAAATAAAAAGTCGGGTTTTTGGTTATAAAAAAAAAAAAAAAGTTGGATATCGCTGTTAAGATTTAAAAATCAAGTTTGGTTTTTTTTTTAGTGAATGTGTTGCTCGATAATAATATATGAGAACACAAAAATTTGTAAATTAGAAATAAAAAATTGTTTTTGTAGTGAAAATAAAAGATAAATTAAGTATTCGGCGCTGTGAGCAATTATTATTTGATTCTATAAAAAGAAAATTTTGTATAAACTATATTTTATAATTTAAAGCAATACAGATCTATTTTTCTTGTGAAATAAAAAGCGTCTTAAGTGCCGAATGGACATATGTAAATTTTCTTTGTTTTTGGGTTTTTTTTTTGTCGTAGAAGACGTGCGACTTATGATTATTGTTGCAATAAAAAAAATAAAAATTATATTGTATTATAAGTTACAAAATAATGACACTAATTTTATAAATTAAAAGTAAAAAAAAAGACGCAATAAACTAAATTGTTAAATAAAAAAATAAAAAAATAAAAAAATGGCGAACTTAAAACTATGAGTTTTTATTGATATTAACATTTGCCCATATTATATTGTCAATATTGGGATATTTTCTTGTGGTTATAATAAAAAAAAAAGTTAAAAAAAAGAAAAAAAAAATTTTAATACATTCCTTGGCTACTAGTTTGGGAAAAGTGAAAACGAGGTATCTATCTATATATGTATATCTTAATATATATTATATAATAGTAATAAATCTGGTCACTTGGTCAAGTTTCCACGTTGGTTGAATTGGGTTTGTGGCAGCAACTCCGCCAATCGGAGTGGGGTTCGTGAATCCAGAGGGGGATGCTGCGACTGGTTCCTGCGACGGCGCTGAATTCTGTGGTCGGACTGGCCAAATTTTTATGTGTGTTCAGGTAAGGTGTCGAAGGGAAAAATATAAAAGAACCCCAAGGCACCGCGTGATTTTTTTTTTTCTTTTATTTTAATTTTGTTATTGTGAGCCAAACTTGGTTTGTTTGTTTTATTATTATATTTTTTTTTTTTTTAAATATTTGTTGTTTGTTTTATTAAATTTAATTGTTTTATTAAATATTTTTTACGGGTTTCAGGTTTCGGGTGGCGTACCGTATGACGCCACAACCAAAATCGATTCGCACCACGTTTTTTCCTCTTTTCTTTGATTTAGTTAACAGTTTTCTTTCAATTTCATTTTTATATTTATTTCATTTTTCCGGTTTTTTTTTGCTCCCCTAATCCGGTTTTCATTCGCAATTACAGTTTTAGTAGTACAGTGTTAAATAGTGTCATGTGTGGCTAAATATTTCGTAGTGATCACGTGGGGAATGGGCGGCCTTATGCTGACCTAGGCCTTGACGAAGGTCGCCGGAGTGGCACCGGCGTCCTTGTTGAGCGCACCACAATTTTATGATTATCTACCACTGTGGTCGTGGCAAGGTAGAATAATTTTCTAGTCCCCTTCGTTTTATCTCTGCGGTTTTCAAGCATAGTAATATGTCTGGTAACCCCCACGCCTAGCGGCGAGCTTAAGCCAGCGCAATACCGCAACCAGACCTCTATTGCTATGTTCTGTTAACACAATCCCTCTTTTGTGGGGGATTGTGTTACAATATAAAAAAACAATTCCAACCCTTTTCCCTTCTTAAAAGGGAAATATGTTGGTGTAATTTATTTTTGATTTTATGGTCGTTTTCAAGGTTATAACATGGCTATTTTTTAATGAGGACCTACATATACATATTTTGATTACAGAAGGGAACCTTGTTTTACTCAGAAAGTCAAACTGAAATTGGTATTGTTCCTATTTGCGAATATGTTCCAAACTTTTTTTTCCGTTCCGGTATAGTTAAGGTTTTTATTGGTTTATTATAAATTATTCATTTATCAAAAAAAAAATAATAATTTTTATTCACAAATTTGAAAAATATATCATAGTTTATTATTTTTCAATAAATTAAACTCATCAACTCTAGAAATGAAAAATCTTTGGCATACCCAGATGCCAAACTATTCTCTGTCCATATCTGTAAATAATTTATTATCTATTGGAAGGCGTTCATATGAATTGATCTGCTGCACAGTTTTATATAAAATTTGTTTATTAACCGTATAAAAAAAAATCTAAAATCAAAATGAAAAACAACAAAATAAACAGACGGAAGTCTGTTTTAGTCGGCAATGATATGGGTCAATGATGATAAGAATACCAGCACCTGCCATACATTGCAGTCTGCACAATAGGTTGAAGACGCTGGTAAGCAGGACACGTTAGCTAAACGTGGCGACATTCTACATGAATTAAGACAAAATATTTTGGCGAAAGAGATTTGTCCAACAAGCAATTAGATTAAACTATTAAACAGCTGTTGAGCACCTAACAGTTAAAAAGAAAAATTCGACAACATGATATTTAAATACTGCATTATAGGTATACCCTGTATAATACTCACTTGATAAAATTAGATGGTAAGCAGCTTAAAGGCGCGAAGCAGCTGGGGGGTTGAGGGCCTAGTCTTCAATACGGATTTTTGGTTCCCAATGAAAATAGGTTGAAAATAAAAGGTAAACATTACGGATTTCAAAATGACCAATAGAAATTATCTCGAATTGTGAAATTATCTCAAAGAAAACGATAAAAATAGAATAATTAAACTCGATATTTTGTTTCTCATGGACACTACGACCAATTTCGCAATAATCTACAGGCAGGTATTCACGTACAATTAAATTGCACAATAAAATTCAAAAATCTTGAATAAAAATTGAGTATATTGTGCAATGGCCTGACGTCCCACAATTATATTGCGCAATTTAATTGTACGTGAATACCGGCCTTTAGTATGTAGTTCAATTATTTTAGTATGTAGTTGCCATTGTTGTCTATTATAGATTGACATCTCCTAGTGAAAATTTCTCTTAATTTGGTCACATATTTGAGAAGTCTCAAACTATTTGGAGGGACTTTCTTCAATTAGTTTGGAGAACTGGATGAACCTGCTTTGAGGTTGTTATTATTTTTCCTCTAAGCTTCGTCTTGAAAAGACTCCAGTTTCATTTCTCTCAGTCAATCTTTTTTCGACGTTATACTGTTTTAGACTGTGTGCTCCTATTTTTAATATCGAAGGCTTGGACTCGAATTGTGTTGATTGACACTTCAAAACTGTTCGTACCCATTTTTTTTTTGTTTGTCGTAGGTTTATTGTTGAATCTTTCTCGAACAGTTTCAAAATGATCTTATGGTCCTTCTCTGAAGTGACAGTATCTAACTACTAGTCTCTATACCGTATTTTGCTACCTACTTCACAATAATTTTCGGTCGCCTAATCTTGCGGTTTACTACTCAAATGCTCAAACTGAACTAAAGAAAGAAGTTAAAGCGAAAAAGTATTAGCGTTAAAAGAATAATTTTACATGTTACATTGTTAGGGGTGTTAAACAGAAAGAATAAATTGAGATACTTTCTTGTAGAATATACTGTATGTTCTACTAAAAGGTTTAATTTATATAAAATTCGTAAAATATTTTGCGCTTTTGATATATATTGGTTTTTATGGAAAATTGATAAATATAGCGGTTTATTCCCACATATAGGAAGCTGTAGCATGTGGGAGAAACGTTTATTAAACGCAAAATTAACTACATACCATACATATAACTCCTGATATGACCTAACAAGTCGAAATCGATCGAGAATTAACTTAACAAATTTAAATACATTTTTTTTTTTGCGAAATATAAACAAGCGTTTGATTTAAAATGTTATTAAATATGTTTCACCAAGTACCGACGGCAACAAGTGTTAACAGTATACATATGACATCTAATTTTAAAGTGTAGAGTAAAATGAACTCGAATAAATAAAATAATTAATTAATTAAAAGGAATGTGGAAAATCGAAATATATTATGTAAGTAATATGGAAAGTAAGTAATGCATCACTGGGTTAATGATTGTATACCGAAATATACAGTTTTATAAACGTAACCAAAGTGAAAATTAAAAACCTTTTTATTTTTATGCCATCAAATGAAAATTTTTCGTTTTCTACATAAAGCTTAAAAAATACAAAAGGATTCAATTTTTTCAAAGTTAAAACAAAAATAACAGTCTGACAAAAACAGTCCAGAGAAATAAAATTCGCTTTGTGAAATAAAAAAATAAATAAAAATAAAACTAAAAAATGGGAATCCGAAACGTAAAAGAATAACAAAGATAATTTACATACATAAATTATATCAACGTTTTAATTTACAATTTTTAACAATGCAAATCTTTTTTGTGGTGGTATTTTTTATTTTCGGTTTTACAGGCAGTAATACTAATTTGCCACCTACTCGTTCATTCCAAAGTATTTAGTTTTTATCTTGCTTTTGTTTTTTTTACATTTCATTAAAAAATGGTTATTTGTTGTTGCTTTATTATATTGCAAAAAAAAAGACAAAAACTTTAATGCATGTACTTTAAAGTTTGATAGTTTTGTTGTAAAAAATTAAATTATTATGTTCTGTTTAGTTTTAATGCCGTGTTTGTTTGGTAATTGTTTAGATTATAAAAGATTAAAAAAGATTCTCTTGGTGGCAAAATAGTGTAACATTGAATAACTTAGTTTTTCTTTTGTAATTGCATATTCAAGAAATACAAGAATACCAGAAATTTTAATTATTTTGTCATTAATTCATAGAATTTAATGATATTCTTAATTATCATTAATGATGGCCCTAAAGGGATAGTGATACCCCAAAAAATAAATCCCTTGCATGTAAAATCCCAAATAATCCCCAAAAATACAATTCACAGATAAAAAACTCCATAAATTGAAATTGCAAAACAACAAAAAATGAAAAATGTTAATAATACGTAAATCCCAAAATGGCAAATTCAAAAAATTATAAGGCAAGACATAAAATTTTGTTTCTCAAATCTCAGCAAACAAATCAAAGATTTATTAAATTTAAAATTTGTTAAAAGTTAGAGTGAGAACACTTAACCGGCTCGTTACACATTAGTGTTTTTTATTAACTAACGGTAACAAGCCAGCCGGTGACCCTTTAGTATGTTTTTCACCAAATTGTCTGAAAATTAATCTTTTTGACGCGAATTAATAATAATAAATGGGTTTTTCAAGCTATTACCGTTTTTAGAGGTTGGCCCGAACCGCGTCAACAATCTTGCCCCATCCGTTTTGATCCTGATATTCCGCTTTGCGGAATTTATAACATGCAGCGTAAAAAATTAGTAAACAATTTGAAACATGTATACCAATAAAACCACATAAAATTAAAAGAAGTTTAAAGTAATGAGGCTGCCAATCTTTTTTCGAGGTTATTGTCCATCCACGTTATTAACATTGAACAACAAAGTTTATTAAGCCAAGGCCGTAGCGGCAAAAAGAGATTTCGAGATTCGATTAAGCTAAAGTTAACTGTAGTGATAAATCAAACAATTTCACGTTTTACTAAAGTGATTATCTTTAAATACGCATTAATTAAGTGAAAAGTGTTTAAGTGTTTAATTTTGTTTAAATTAACCTCATTAAGGTTGTTGTAAAATATAGGATAATGGAAAATAGTCCAAATTTCTTTAAGAGGTACAAAAGTGAACTAAAGTGAAGTTTCTGACAAAAAAAACAAAACCTGACAAAAGAGTATATTATACACTAAAAAGTGTAGGTGGAGTATTAATATTAACAAGTATTCGTAGAAATACGTACGCAGATCTGACTATGTTAAAGTGTTCAGTAGGATTTCATGAATATTTGTGCTAAAACGATATTTTTGGCGCATTTTTATTTTAACAAATTTCCCTATATAAAAAAAATGTATAGCTGGAGTTTGATTGCCATTAACAGGTAATCGCAGAGATAGGTACGCAGATCTAATTATGCCTTGGTGTTCAGTAGGATTTCATGAATATTTGTGCCAAACGATATTTTTGCGCGACCCTCAATTTTTATTTTGCAGATACTTTACCAATCGCGGATACTTTACCAATCGTGGATTACCAGCCAGAAATTTCGTTGAATTTATTTATCTAAATACAATTGCAGATACTTTGCCAATCGCGGATTACCAGCCAGAAATCTCGTTGAATTTATTTATCTAAATACAATTGCAGATACTTTACAATCGCGGATTACCAGCCAGAAATCTCTTTGAATTTATTTATTTAAATTCAATTGCAGATACTTTACCAATTGCGGATTACCAGCCAGAAATCTCGTTGAATTTATTAATCTAAATACAATTGCCGATACTTTACCAATCGCGGATTACCAACCAGAAATCTCGTTGAATTTATTTATCTAAATACAATTGCAGATACTTTACAATCGCAGATTATCAGCCAGAAATCTCTTTGAATTTATTTATTTAAATACAATTGCAGATACTCTGTAGATTAAAAATCGCGGATTACCGCAGAAATCCTACTGAAAACCAAGGCATAGTCAGATCTGCGTACCTATCTCTACGATTACCTGTCAATGGGCATCAAAGTCCAGCTACACATTTTTTTTATATAGGGAAATATGTTAAAATAAAAATCTCAGCCCCTGAGGGTCGCGCAAAAATATCGTTTTAGCACAAATATTCATGAAATCCTACTGAACACCAAGGCATAGTCAGATCTGCGTATAGTAGTATTCAAATCTCGCTGGAATTCTGACTGGTATTTGTACTTCAGTTTTTAGGTTAGGTTTTCACAAAATGTTTTTATAATTATATTTTAAAACACTTTTGAAATCGTTAATCTAAGAATTAATGCAATTTACCAATTTTTTATGTTGTTATGGTTTTGATCGATATGACTGGCATTTGGTTATTTATTTTCCTTAGTCCGTGCGAAAATTAAATGTTGACGTGATTTCCATAGGCGAGCAATATTTTTTTACACCTATTAATTTTCACATGAAATATGATTGTAATAACATAAAATCATAAACAATTTGAATGTTTTGTGTATTAAAACTGAAATATAATACATTTGAATGATTATTTATTATTTTGGTTAGGTTTACTATCTAAGATAAATGCGATCATCAAAATTTTTATAAATTTTTTTTCTACATCACTCGAAGCTGCGCAGAACAATTTAAAATTGTTTTTTTTTAAGATCTGAATAGGACTATACCTATCTTTGCGATTACCTGTCAATGGCAATCAAACTCCTCCTACACATTTTTTTTGATATAGGGAAATTTGTTAAAGTAAAAATCTCAGCCCCTGAGGGTCGCGCAAACATACCGTTTGGCAGAATTATTTATGAAATCCTACTGACCACCAAGGTTTATCCAGATAACAAACGGCAAAATCATTATTATTCATTAAATGTAATATGCTGCTATACTTGTGGCTGTTGTAAGGTTTTTTGTCAATTTGTCATAAATTTCACACCACCCAAAATTATTCTAATTTGAATACTGAAATGTTTGCTTTTTCTAGTCAACAACAACACACTTTTGCATTAGGCGCCAAACAATTTGTTAAAAAATATGTTTTTTCCAAACTGTGCCATGATTATTTACGAACTCAAGTCAAAGAGGATGATATCAATAATATTAAATGTGTATTTAAAAATTCAATGCACTTGGTATTGTATTTATTGCTATAGAAATAAAACTAATTATTCGAAAATTATAAGATTGGGCTCATTTAAAAGATAAATGAACAGGGATTATAAAATAATTATAAAAATGGTGCCATCTTTTATTTCTTCCTTTTATAAATGGCCGTCGAAAGTTTCTTTTTGGATTTTCTACCATGTGCTTGTTTTTTTTTCACCATTTAGTTCTATTAGACATCCTAAAAATTCAGGACAGCATCTCGTTCCGTTTCCGTCTAAAATACGTTTAAATATAATATATCTGTAGATTGTCATACTAAAACGTATTTTGGAAGAATTCAAAAAAAAACGGTGTTCCAGTAAATGTGGTAAAATATTAATTGGCGAATTCTTTAAAAAAAAAGAAATAGGTTTTTGAGAAAATTGACACAGAACATTTTGGAGGGAAATTTAAAGCAGAAGAAATTAAACAACATACTATTTTAATATTTTTTTTATAATCACTTTTAACTTACCTTCAAAATGAGCTCAAAATCATAATTATCGGATAATTATTTTTCTTTTTATTGCCATAAATACAGCATCATGATCATCATTTTCACAACAATAAAAAAAACAAAGCATTTTAAAATTTTTTGTTTAATTAAGTCTAAGGACTCAATACATAAAAATCATAAAATTAAAACATGACTTATGGCTCCATATAGTGAATTTGTGATTTCACGTATATTTCACCATATACGTTTTATGACAAGACGACATTACCATATGGCTAATGGAACGGCACCTACCTTGCAAAAAAAAAAAATCATTTATTCTAGAAAGGACACATGTCAAGGACATACCCCATGAAATTTTTTACCCTACTGAAAACCAAGGCATAGTCAGATCTGCGTACCTATCTCTACGATTACCTGTCAATGGGCATCAAACTCCAGCTACACATTTTTTTTATATAGGGAAATATGTTAAAATAAAAATCTCAGCCCCTGAGGGTCGCGCAAAAATATCGTTTTAGCACAAATATTCATGAAATCCTACTGAACACCAAGGCATAGTCAGATCTGCGTATAGTAGTATTCAAATCTCGCTGGAATTCTGACAGTTCTCGCGCAGAAAAAATATGGCGGATACACATTGATGTACTATTTCGGGTTAATTGTTTGCATTTTTATGTTGTATTTGTACTTCAGTTTTTAGGTTAGGTTTTCACAAAATGTTTTTATAATTATTTTAAAACACTTTTGAAATCGTTAATCTAAGAATTAATGCAATTTACCAATTTTTTTATGTTGTTATTGTTTTGATCGATATGACTGGCATTTGGTTATTTATTTTCCTTAGTCCGTGCGAACATTAAATGTTGACGTGGTTTCCATAGGCGTGCAATATTTTTTTACACCTATTAATTTTCACATGAAATATGATTGTAATAACATAAAATCATAAACAATTTGAATGTTTTGTGTATTAAAACTGAAATATAATACATTTGAATGATTATTTATTATTTTGTTTAGGTTTACTATCTAAGATAAATGCGATCATCAAAATTTTTATAAATTTTTTTCTACATCACTGGAAGCTGCGCAGAACAATTTAAAATTGTTTTTTTTTAAGATCTGAATAGGACTATACCTATCTCTGCGATTACCTGTCAATGGCAATCAAACTCCTACACATTTTTTTTGATATAGGGAAATTTGTTAAAGTAAAAATCTCAGCCCCTGAGGGTCGCGCAAACATACCGTTTGGCACAATTATTTATGAAATCCTACTGACCACCAAGGTTTATCCAGATAACAAACGGCAAAATCATTATTATTCATTAAATGTAATATGCTGCTATACTTGTGGCTGTTGTAAGGTTTTTTGTCAATTTGTCATAAACTTCACACCACCCAAAATTATTCTAATTTGAATACTGAAATGTTTGCTTTTTCTAGTCAACAATAACACACTTTTGCATTAGGCGCCAAACAATTTGTTAAAAAATATGTTTTTCCCAAACTGTGCCATGATTATTTACGAACTCAAGTCAAAGAGGATGATATCAATAATTTCAAATATTTAAAAATTCAATGCACTTGGTATTGTATTTATTGCTATAGAAAGAAAACTAATTATTCGAAATTTATAAGATTGGGCTCATTTAAAAGATAAATGAACAGGGATTATAAAATAATTATAAAAATAGTGCCATCTTTTATTTCTTCCTTTTAAAAATGGCCGTCGAAAGTTTCTTGGATTTTCTACCATGTACTTGTTTTTTTTCATCATTTAGTTCTATTAGACATCCTAAAAATTCAGAACAGCATCTCGTTCCGTTTTCGTGTAAAATACGTTTAAATATAATATATCTGTAGATTGTCATACTAAAACGTATTTTGGAAGAATTCAAAAAATAACGGTGTTCCAGTATATGTGGTAAAATATTAATTGTCGAATTCTTTAAAAAAAAAAAAAAAAAAAGAAATAGGTTTTTGAGAAAATTGACACAGAACATTTTGGAGGAAAATTTAAAGAAGAAGAAATTAAACAACATACTATTTTTATATTTTTTTTTTATAATCACTTTTAACTTACCTTCAAAATGAGCTAAAAATCATAATTATCGGATAATTATTTTTCTTTTTATTGCCATAAATACAACATCATGATTATCATGTTCACAACAACAAAAAAAAACAAAGCATTTTAAAATTTTTTGTTTAATCAAGGCTAAGCACTCAATACATAAAAATCATAAAATTAAAACATGACTTATGGCTCCATATAGTGAATTTGTGATTTCACGTATATTTCACCATATACGTTTTATGACAAGACGACATTACCATATGGCTAATGGAACGGCACCTACCTTGCAAAAAAAAAAAATCATTTATTCTAGAAAGGACACATGTCAAGGACATACCCCATGAAATTTTTTACTATCGGCAGCTTTGGATGAATACTTTTTGTATCTATTATGTGAAGAGGAAATGTAGCGAAATGTATGTACCTTTATCACGAACTAATAGCAAAAAAGGAGGAAATGAAGTATGCTCTTTGATCAATGATTTCATAGAAAAATATTTACCACCTGAGACTACCGAACTCCATATTTTTTCTGATGCCCTTGTCAAAATCGTAATAACACGGTATTACGATTTCTATTGACTTTTTGTATTGAAAAAAACCTGACCAAAATCTATTAGTATTTCCCCGTTCGAGGCCATAGTTTTCTACCTTGTGATCGTGTGTTTGGAGTAATCAAGAGAAATTTAAAAAAAATTGACATGTTTTATTTGCCAGAGGAATATGGGGCCCTGATCAGCCGATCAATTACTCTACAAAAAATCAATACAAATATTTTCAAATAATGATAAAATATTAAACTTTAAGGATTTGGAGGCCCACTTTTTTCAAAAAGCAGGTAATTGCTATTCAATCAAAATGCAGAAAAGCAAAACAAATCAAATTTAAAGCTTCTGAATTTTCACATTTTGAAATAACCAGCGACTGAAAGTTCAAAGCGAGGGATTTATTGATAGTTTGGAAAGTTTTACGTTTAAACTTAAAGAAGGTAAGATTACCTTCTCAAAGAGCATTCGATACGGTAAACGTAATAAATATTAAAAAAATATGTGACCTGCAAAAAATCCTAAAGTTCATACCTGCTCAGTGTCTGTATTTTTACGACAAAATTTTGCCATAGCCAACTAGAATGGAATATAATAGTGACGACGGTGACTACTGATGTCTTTAAAATATACACTTTTCCTTTTTAAGATTTTCTAATTTGTTTTAATCCTAATGAATTTTAATAAATGAAATTGAAATATATTTTCTGTATTTATTATTGAAAGGGTTCGTGCCCATTCTTTAAACATAAGCAGACCAGCTGAAATAATTGAAAAATAAGCCCAAAGTTCAGCTTAAAATTTCATTTCATATTCAAAGTCCCTCATAAACCTATTTTTTCTGATAATATAAAGTTTTTTTTATTTTCTGAATAATTCGAAAAAGTGGACATGAGCCCTTTCAAGACTAAACGATTCAATTATTCTTTTCACTCTATTTTTCCATGAACATCTTTGTTCCGTTCAGTTAGAGCATTAATTTTTAATAGTTTGTTGTTGATGTAGTTCATATGATATCATGCTATTAAGCGACATAGCTCATAAAAAATATGGTGCGAGTCAGCCTCAACGCGAGACTGGAGTTTACTAATTAGGAACGATTGTCTTGAAATGTACACAATAGGCAAAGGGGGTAAATAAACGCATCTATTATAATACTGAAGGTATGTATAATACTTTTATTCATATTTATTTACTAGGGGGTACAGCCTTTTCTAGGATGGACACAATTTATATATAATAATGATGTCCAGCGGCCGATGCCACAATCACAATTTTATATATTTTTAGCCTAGTATAGGAGTAGTTCGAGATTAAAGGCTTTTAAGAATTATTGTACCTTAAATAGACCTTAAACCAAAGAGAAAGGGCTTTGAAGGATAATTTTACATGTATTGTGGGGCATCACACAAAAAACCGTACAGACCGACAAACAGCGAGAGCTGTGCTTTTCTTTTAAAAAAAATATAAAAACAAAACTAAAATGCTTTGAGCGCAATCGAACATAATTACTATAATAATACTACTTAAAACAAGTGTATGCATAAGTTTTTTTTCCTGTTTTTTGGTAAAGAAAACACGAATTTTCAACGGAAATAAATTTTTTATTATTCAAAATATTGGCCATCGGCTTCTACACATTTTGCCCATCTTTCAGGTAATTTATGAATACCATGCCAGAAAAACTGCTTGTCTTTTGCGGCAAACGCATATGTTCTGTTTTAGGCACAAAACTCGACATGATCACTGAATGATAAATCAAATACGTCAATAATTTACAATACAAATAAACATACTTGCCAGAAAAATCTGGGCAGTCTATCTTCAATTGTTAATTCAAGACCAAATTACGTATATTCAATAAATCGTTAAAACAAGGTTTTGGGGGCGATAGCCTTCATCCTCTAAGGTGCAAAACAAAGTAAAATAATTTTTCAAAAATTTGCTATATTTAAACAACTTTTTTGGGGTCTTTTTTATGGGAAAATTTCTGTTTGGCGTGTGTGATGATACAAAACCACTCTATATAATGGTTTGAAACGAAATAAAAAGTGTAAGTAATGTTTTAATAATATTGTGAAATGCATTAATGATTGATAATTATTGAATTAATTAGTTGTTTTAATATTTTTATATTTTATCGTGCGCCGGATGTTTTTTTATCGTACTCTGAATTGTGTTATGTGGTAACAATTTATGCAGCCGGATGTAGGTTATAGTGTGAAAACGAGTGAGTTAAACAGCATTGAGTTGAGTATACTGGTTTATAATTAGGTGGATATATGACTAATATACGTATAAAAACAGTGAAACTGCCGTGATTTGAGTAATAATTAACGAAATATAATTAATCCACCAAATTTCACTGCGACGGCTTTTAGTAGATACTATTGTATTTATGTACTGGCGCTTTATTATTTAATTGTCTACTAATTTAATATAAACACGTCGATTATAGAATTCGCGGTTGCGGATCTATCGCGGATCGTAAACTACATATAAAAAAAATTGGAAACAATTGGTGTAAATCAAAGTATCCTGGAAAACTTCTATTGATTTACATGTGATTTATATTTTTTGATTCCCCGTACAAACGCAATATTTTTATTGCGGATCTAAAACAATTTTTTTTTGACGAATTGTAAAAATATCCTAAGGAATTTCAATGAAACTATGATAAAAAATTATTGTTTCCAATTTTTTTTATATGTAGTTTACGATCCGCGATAGATCCGCAACCGCGAATTCTATAATCGACGTGAATAATTAAACAGAAATGTTTGTTGGCGTGTAACAAGGTTACTAAGATTTTTTTTCGCACTTTTTTTTGAATATTTTTTTGTATTTGTATATTTGTAGTGTCTTAAATTTTATATCTGGGCAGCCTTAGTGATATACATAGGTGTTGACATGTAAGAACAAACTTCGAATAGAAAATGTTTCGGGTTCGATGCTCACCAAAGTACTTAATATTTTTATTTAATATTATTTTTATTCCATAACGGCACTTCATTGTTTCAATACGAATTGAAAAACATAACGTTGATGTCAATTCATTTTCATGTATCTAAAAATATTGAAAAAAAAATTCCGATCTAAAAACGTTTATATTGGTCGTACATGGCCAATGTCGATGAAAGCGACCAATGGTAATAACTTATTACGCATCGTATTATTTTACTATTGGTCACTTTCATCGACATTGGTCATGTACGACGAATTTTAAACGTTTTTAGATAAGAATTTTTTTTTTTTTCAATATTTTTAGATACGTGAAAATGAATTGACATACACGATAACATTTTGTATTGTAAAACAAGGAATATATTATGTATATATCACAGATTGTCTCACTGATTGACTCCGGAACGCTCGCTTTCCGGAACATTTGATTACATTTTTTTTGAATTGGGGAAAACTTTTCTTCAAACGACGCATAACTACAAAAATACGATAATTGTTTGTGCCAAATCGATTCATGCGATATAACATACTTCAAGGAGTCAGTTCTAGATTTTACAAGCTGCGCCTAACCGAGATAACGTTAAGATGCAACTTACAAATCTGTCTTTTACCTAAAATAAATTTGAATGCAAGTTTGGAGTCCCTCATCGCAAATGCAGGTTATCATATATAAATTGTACCCGTCCTAGGACGGGCTGTACCCCCTAGTTGTAAATATTTTAGTTGATGAAACATTTTCTTTTTGAAAATACAGATATTGATTTTTTTTTTGTTTCTTCATTTTGTAAATTTACGGTTTTCCATACTACAGTTTTTAAATTTTAATTATTTTTAATTTTTTTATAATGTGCAACTTAAATTAATTTTTAACTTTGTTTTCTTTTTATTTTTTTGGTTTCCTGCCATTTTTTAATTGCAAATATTGTTGTCTGTCTATGTTTAAAAATTTGTACTTTAATAGTTAAAAGGTAAATAATCAAAAATTAAATTTTTTTGTAATTTTTTCTCTTTATTCTCGTAACAATTTTTGTAAGCTCTGATCTGTAGTTTTCATCAAACATCGGAATATTGTTTAACCTGTGGATCATTAGGCTGCATGCAGCTGTTTTATGTTGATAAGTTTGATAATACTTTTCATGAATTGTTTGATAAGTTTGTGTAAGCTTTCTGAAAATTTAGAAATTATGTTTCTAATTTAGATACCTTAGTGTTAAATCAAAAAAATTAATAGATTTATGATTTTCAATTTCCTATATAAATTTTAATTTTGTGTTGATTTCATTCAGGTACATAATTATGAAGCTGTTCAGTTGTTGGCTGCTACCAGTAAACAAGATCAATATGTCATCCACATATCTATGCCAATAGTGGATTTTACACAACAACGATAATGTTTCTTCTACTCTAATGTTTGAATATATTTCTGTAATATGAGAATGAACTCAGGCAAAACCAATACAAATGTCTTATACAAGCCATATTATTTCCGTGACGCACGCATATTATTAAATCCAAAACCTACTATTTCTTGTAAGTGATAGTGATATTTTATACTGTTTTTGATACAAACTACAATTTAAAATCAAAGTATGTAAAGATTATACTGTATTATGACGCTAATACTTACAGAAATAGTACGTTTTATTGTAGTTTTGTGTTTGTATGACAATAATATGGCTTGTATTAGTTATTTACGTCATAAGGGCGGTAAATGAGTTGTTACAGTACGAGTTCGACGTTTATGCGAGTACTGTAACGATCATTTACCGTACGTGTAACGTACAACGTTTTATTTCATACTATATGGGACATTAATTCGATTTTTTCATTTAAAATTAAATTTTAAGGTAAAAACATGAGTTTGAAATTTAGAGAAAGTCAATCCAAATGATTTTCAAATTATCAAGTTACCCTAGTTATTTTTTTTTTGCTTGGTTTTACAGTCTACTCTACTGTAATAGCTCGTTTTCCGGACACTGTTGTTCTCTAACGTAATGATTCATTTCCCGAACTGATATCAATCACGTAAACATTAATTTTCGGTATAGTATGAAATAAAAGACATTTGTGTTGGTTTTGACTCAGGTTACATTACACATTATATACATATAAGTATGGATTGGGATCAGACTAACATAAAAACTTATAACGTGTTTTTTAACATTTTTGTGATCTAGCTCACAATGTTAATAATAAATTAGAAAAATTAATTAAGAACAGGAATAACTCAATTTTGGAAACAAAACTTAATATGTTCGGATTGTGAAGCTTTTTGTTTAGGACAGACTGACCGATCTTCTAAAGACATATTTAGGCAGCATATTAAAGCGATCGGCAGAACCAACCCCGAATAAAAATTCGCTCGACAAACAAATTACACACACACACACTATTAAACAAATTTACAAGTGATACACAGGATGAGGAAAGGTGATGTCTTGAGTCGAACCAAGGAATTTCAAAAATATAAAAATAAAGACAACCAATTTATGTTGAATAACAGAATCATTCTACAAATAAACTGTACATATAGGGCGCATCTAGCACATGTAGAGTCTACCAAAAATACGTAGACTCTACAAGTCTACATGTGCTGGATGCAAAAAATCTCAGTAAAAATATGTAGACTCTACGAGTTTTAGTGAGACTAAAAATTGTTGTATACATTTTAATATAGATTAGTTTGGTTTGAGACTTGGATTTTTTTTTTGACATTTGTATTACTAGTTCATATTTTCGGTAGACTCTACGTGTGCTAGATGCACCCAGTTCATTTATAAATCAGAAATAAATATGGAGGCTAATCAACAGTATTCAACGCATTATGAAGATTATTATATTTACGATAGTATGTTTTACATAATTTCAACAAGTTATCCAAGATAAAAACCAAACTAGACACGTAGATATTTACATCCAGCACACGTAGAGTCTACAAATAAGATTAGTCTACATTTTAGACTATCTCAAATGTAGACTCTACGTGTGCTAGATGCGCCCATAGTTTAGTGTCCAACATTCAATGAATGTAACCAGAAAATATTTTCTGAATCAGAAACTCTTTAGCAGCCAAATCGATATTAAATCGAAAAAAAAGTTTTATTTCATATTAAGGGGAATTGTAAACTGTAATCTCCAAACTCATTATCGGTCTTACGAGTGTTTTACATAGTGGATGAACAGTTGTTGGGGTACATGGAACGTCCAAGCTTTACTCAATACATGCCATCGAAACCTACCAAGAATGGCATTAATATATGGTGGGTTTGTGACTCGTCGGCGTACTGTCGACTGCAGGGGCATATATATATATCAGCAAGGTAAACAACGTCAGAAACGTCAACCAAGGGGAAAAAATTGTGAAGGATCTAGTTGTAATATACAGTGGCATACAACACTTCCATTGGTAAAAGAGTTATTATGTTGGAATTTCACTGCTGTAGGCACAGTGAAAAAAAAACAAAAGGTATATGTGCCCACCGAGTTTGTAACTGACCTATTTGGCGGCTAACACGTTTTTTTGTTTGGGTATGCTGAAGCCGATACTAGGGGGTTCTTTGCCACCAAACGAACTATTAGGTCGTACAAATCTATGTACGTGTTAAAAAAAATGCAAATCAACTTAAAGCACAACTTCATCCGGACTTCCACTAACCAACACCATCATCAATGAAAAGATTTAAAATCTCATTTTTACTTCACTATTTATTCAACATTAAATAATAATAAGACACGTTTTGCATGAAGAAAAAAAAAAAATTAACCGAACCAAAAACAATGAATAAGTTATGAAATATGAATATAGGTAAATAGCTATTTATATAAAAAGAAGTGCATACAAATATTTAAAAACAATTAACAACTGCACAAAATTATGTTTGGAGCATATCCACTCGGCAAAAACCCAAAAAAATATAATCATAAAAAAACTCACCATTTCATCGCCAAAGGGTACCCTCCGCAACTATGGGAAGCTGAAAATTAAAAGTTAGTTTTTTATGCTCCTCACACACTTTGGGCACTTCAAACTACTCAAAAAAACTTGCACAAAAGCTAATTTAATTAAAAATAACTAATTTAACTATTTAACAAAACTTAAAACTATCATAAAAACTATCACTTTTCACTTTTATTGTCCTATGATTATAATTTTCTTTTAACCAACAAAACTTTATTGCCGATGGGTAAAAAAAACCGTCCAGGATGATACTCGACAAAATTGTATGTCGACCTGATCTAACCAATACAATAAAGGCCTAGCTGCCACCGCTATAATAAAATTATATGTATAAGTATAATGGGTATTTTAATTGTTCTGTGAAATAACTTACCCGCTAACGCAGCGGCCGTACAACTAGAATGAACTGTACTTCACTATAAATACATACACATGTAGTATTGTCTACGGAAATTCTGAATCAAAACAAAAATTTCTACATAAAACATATAAACTTCTGATTTTATAATTTCGAACTTACTACATTAGAGTAATCCCAATCAATAGTTCAAGAACTTACTAGTAATTCCAATCACTAGTGCTTCCACAAAAATTCTATTTTGAACACAAAAAAATTCACCATCGTACAATAGTTCTTAACATATCTGTTACAATACATCAAGATATACAGAAAATAAGGTATAATATTGCGCATGCTGTTGCTATCCTTTTTTCACAATTTGACGTCACGTGAAGACAAAAATGCTGATATTTATATGGAGTTTCGTGAAATTTTTATTAATTTTTTTAAATAAATGGAAAATAAATGATTTTTTTTTTATTTTTGCCATTAATTATTTTTCGACTTTATGTTAAATTTAAACATTTCAATTTTGATTTTAGTTATATACTGCAATACTTTCGGAATTAAATCGCGAAAAGAGGCATGTTTTAATATTCGTGTCTAGAGCAGACTGTTTGAGCACATTGCATAACAAGTTTTGGAATTTATGAGTATAATTTTTCTGTTAAATGCAGAGAACGATTTGATTTTAATTATGTAATTCAAAAATTTGGGAGTGTTCGATTTTAAATATACTAAATTTGAATAATTCCTGTTGCAACAAAACTATCAATTGTACTTCTGATAAGAACTCATATAGAACACTAAACAGTGAATGGGTGTTTTGATTTAGTTGTAGCGAAAACCATAAGGCAATAAATGAAATAAGCCAGAGATTTAATTTTAATTTATAGTTTTATTTAATTTCCTTTTTTTACAATTTATATTTTCTATTAACTGGGCGTTTAATAATTTGTGAACTGAATTTTTATTTAATATATTTTTCCATTTATATTTAACGTTGAATATGAACATAATATTTGAATAGGTACGTGGATACCAATAATTTGAAGCCAAACGAAAATAGATGGCAAAAATTTGAGTACACAACGTAAAAAACTAAAACTTTTAATAATTGGTACGTAAATGACCAAAAACATTTAATAATTTAATTGTTTTATGTTATGTATTCATAATTTTGTTTACCTTTTTTTCCATTTATCTTAGACATTATACACCCGAAAGAATTATTTCTCAAATATTTGGACCATAAAAAAAATATAAAGCATAAAAAGGGTCTCGGTAAACTACCATTATCAATTGTAAATACGGTTTGTTAAAAAAAATTACGATTATTCTTGATTTATTTAAAAAAATAATCAAAAAACCGCCAAATTTCATATAAATGTCTGCTTTTTTGTCTTCAAGTGACGTGATGCGCAAAGAAAGACGAAAATGAGACACGGGAATTTACTACCTCTTTTTTCTGTATATCTTGCAATACATTATTTTTTTAATTTTTTTGTTTTAGACGAACTATTCACCAAACTTTTGACTTTTCATCACAATTTTAATTTTTAGAAATATAATGTGGTTTCACTCACGGTAGCGTCAACAATGATCTTTTTAATCTGTTGCTTATTCTCGAAGCACCTAGATTCATCATTATTTACCATATACTCGTTTTTTTTTATTTTAATTGTTTGTGTAAGCACTTACTGCATGCAAATTGCCTAAACTCATGTATTTGTATGTGGGTGCAACACAATCTGACGATATATATTTTAACAATGTCTTTAAAAATATTACGTAGACGCAAACACCAAAAAAAAAATGCATTACCAAGCCAAACCATGATAATTGTGGTGGTTTTTTTATATACGATCGATATACTATAGATAGGTCATGAATTATATAACTACCACAAAAAAATATAAGACTAACGATCTATATACAAAAAAATTCATAAAATTGCTAATTGCTTACAGTCTGACTAATACGACCGTCGATAATCAAATCCACAATTTTAGTTTATTAAAATTTTTATTTTTAAGTTCAACCAAAAAACATATGCACCAGTGGCCGTAACAAGCTCAAACCATCTAGAACTAGGGAAGTTACATCTAGTTTGTTTGGATTTGCTGAATAGGTCACAATGCGCTCCTATGTTCCAGCAGTAAACCAATCTGTAGTTTTATTGTCCACAGAAATGCAACAGTGTCATGAAGACTGAAGAACCAGAAATTTTTCTGTATTGAAATAAAACCAAGGGAGCGGACATGATGGAGAAAATTTTCTCCCAGTATTCAACAAAAAAGACAACTTTTCGATGGCCTTTTGCGATGTTTTATAACATAGTGGACGCGGCTATCCTTGTTGCGTTTATTATACATAAGGCAAACAGCCCGGTCGGTACCGCTAACAAATCCCGAAGAAGCCAGTTAATCGAAAACATGGGAGAGGAACTCTGCCATCCTCTGATATTGTACAGATCCAAAAATGCTATTATTACTGGAAGATTTCATATCAGGATAGCAATTGAATTCATTTTAGGTATACATATTCCTACATTTTGGAAAAAAAAAATAATAATTTTGTGTTGAGGCAGATGATATTCCTGAGCAAGACGCCACTCACCACATAAAAAATAAAGGCAAGTGCTATATGTGCATTAGCAACAGCAAGTTTGCATCGGATGCAAAAAGTTTGTATGCGCAGCTTACGACGTTAGCTAACCCAAGTATGAAAATTGTCATTTGGGGCCATCTACATACTTCCTGCCGTTACTTGAGAAGTGATTAGTCCAATTTTTTCAAATGTTTCCAATAAATTAAATAAAATAGAAACTTTCATACAAAAATTTACAATGTTTACACTTTTTCAACAATTTCAGGCTATTAGGTTGTTATATTTGGCAATTCAAAAAATATAGGGAGTCAAAAATACATATGTAGTGATCACCAAGGTGACCATGAAGAAAACAGAAAAAGTTAAAAAAAAATATTTTAAGAGCGTTTAAATTTTATTTTTTTAGTTTTCCTGAAATAAATCGGAAATTCCTTCAGAGAGATTAAAGCAGTTTCACATTGGGTGAAAATTCTCTGAAATATTAAGGAAATAAAAGTTGATTTGACCTCTCGGATTGGTATTGATAAAGCTCAGGTTAAAAAAAAAAAATTCATATTTGCTTTTATTCAATTTTGTTGGTGGTTTTGAGAATGTTGCTGACTGGGACATTATTGTTATTAAATGAAAACCACGATGACATCGGATAAGTATTTTACAGACTAGATACTGAATTGTTTTACTTTAAATGCGCTTTAATATGGTTTAGTCCCCTCTTTGTTTATAGTAGAATTTCTTATTCACTGCTTTCATAATTTAATGTGGTTATTAAATTAAAAAAGAACCCGATATAAAATTTATTTACAAAAAGATAAAAGAATAAAGTTGATTTTAATGGTTATAGTGGATTTATTCTAGAAGTTATGTTCAAAAGACAAAAATTAAAATATTTTAAGTTACATAATTTGTATATTTTTCATATTTCATTAAATTTAAATTTTTACAAATATAATTAACATAAATTCAACAAATTTGGTATCATTGGAAAGATTATTTAAAATCATGATGATTTGAGAAAGGGTATTCATCCCCGCCACAATGATGAAGTTATGTAGATGAGTTTGCCGTAATTATGTGTCTCCCTAAAATACAAAATTGGCGTGTTTTTAACTCTTTTAGGTAAGTCGTGTTTCGTTTCTTGTTGGTTAGGGTTAGTTACCTTGCGTGTATACCTTCTCGAACGCTTCTCATACGATATGGTTATGTATATTATTTATGTCGATTTAAATATAATAAAATCGAATAAATTATTTTATTATTCAAAAAAATTAAATATAATTATGTTTTATCACTGAATTATGTTTGCAAATTATTTTAATTATGTGGAAATGTACGAAATGAATATATTAATAATAATGAATGACGATACCGTTAAATTTACATAAATTAAACACATAGGCAAAATGTCATTGATTTATTATGGTGGCTTGTTGAATATTTTCAATTTGTAGTTTTGTATACATAATGGTTTAGGTTAGGTTCTGAGTTAGGTTTTCAAAATTTAAGGGAGATTTATTACTTTCCACTCATTTCCTACCTATTCTATTCACCTCAGACAACACGTTTTCAATTTTGCGACCATTAACATTTGACAATAATCTTTCGTTGTTTAGGATAAGGGTATGTCCAGTTGCTCGGTTTTCTGGAATTTAAACTGTTTGTACAGGAGAAAACATTTAAGAAAAACATCATAATCTCTATGTGCCCAGATAATTTTTTGCAAAGAATACCTTTACAGACGACTGTATCAAACGAATTCACGAACAAGAACATCATTATATTAATGTTATTCAATAAAATCTTAACATAACTCACAATTCTTACAGGACACGTTTCTTAAAAATAATACATTTTACTATTCACGTTATAATTTTAATACTGCTTGTTTTTGTCAAGTCCCTTGTTGTATCCGTAACATAGATTAGACAGATGACTACCAAAAAATAGTTTATATTCTTTGTTGTATCGAAAAGCGATGTTTATTATTTGAGAAAGTTGTCGTCAGTGACGGCGACATTCCTTGTGTTACCTCGTGCAAATTTGATAAAAAATATCACTATAATTTTTATCACGTTTTGCCATAAAACGCATTCATTTATTACCCAAAACACCAAGGATTTTTTTTGGTTTTAGCTGTCAAAATATATGTATTTTTGTTTGCCCGTTTTTCGTGATAATACTAATAATAATAAATAAATAATATCTAATTTGAAATAATGTGGACGAGATACGCTGTTGAGCTGCTAATCGAAAGGTGCGAGGAGTACCAAAATTTACAAGCAAACCGTCATGGAAGACTTCAGCTATGGATCAATATTCAAGAATATTTAGATTTGAAAGCTATTGTAAGTAGTATAAAATTTATTTCTATGCTACAAATTAAGACTAAATGGCGAAATTTGGTGAAACTATACAAGCAAGCAAAGGATAAGATGATGACTAGTGGGGAAATTCGATAATATATTCGGAGATAGACCAATCCAGTCCGTAAAAAACACTGCGAGTTTGGGACTAGGTTCAAATGATTGCACTATAGAATGGATCGATGATGAACATGATATTCGGGACACAAAAACAAATATTTCTCCTAGCCTGGCTCTTTGCCCTAACGGAAGCCTTGATTTTAACTTATATCAAAAAACCGAGGGAGTAGACACCGAACCGCAACATGATGAAAATATTGAACCAGCGGTACAAGAATCATCAAGACCGACGGCATTATCGGCGATCTCGAAACAAATAGATCATCTGCTCGAGTACCGCATTACAGAAAGGAGAATTAAGGCAAGGCTGTATAAGGAACTCGTCAATAAATTAGAGAACGTTTGTTAATCTTTTGATGGAATTGCCGCAGCAGTAAACAACGACGCGGGTGCCATAAGAGAATTTGAAACTAATGTAATTAATACAAATCAATATGGGAATAAATAAAAGCAATTCATACATTTTTAATTTTTTATCCAATAATTCTTCTTCTCTGGTTCTGGTGATCCCACTCATTTGATATGCTTGTACAGTAGTTGAAATATTTTGGCTGTGATGTGATATGACTGTAACGAAGTTACTGGAGTTTGATTTTGACATGATTGTGTTCCTATATTTGGTTGGTGCAATAGATGCTCGTCATCTCGATCAATGCATAAGTTGTGTAGACCACAAGCACTCAACACAGGTACTGCTACAAGCCTTTTTTATGTTCCCGAGCTTTTGGAGCCGCCGGAAACGTATTTTTAAGAACCCAAACGCCTGCTCCACTATTATCCTGATCGAAGAATGCAGCTTGTTGAACTGTTTCTTCTCGTAGCTTAACCTCTCATTTAATTCGAAAGGCGGGATTAACTAACCATGAATACGTTTTTGGATATGAAAGATCGCCCAGTAAAAATGCTCGTGATAAAACCATTTCACTGTGCCTTTCACATATACTTTCAAAAGCGGTGACCGTGGAAGTACGCGTGTATCATGCAGTGCGCCTGGTTCTCCCACAAAAATGGTAGCAAACTTTTTCTGTTGTACCTAATAGTCCTCTTGATAGTATTTTGGTTTGGGAACTTCGATATGTGTACACTCAATAGCACCTACAACATTTGTAATATGGGATATTGACCAGCTGATATATTTTTTTCTCCTCTAGCGTTGGGGATTTAACATATTGTTTTGCTTCATCAGCCATAAAAATCGCAAGTTTTAATATGCTTTTATATACGTAACCTAGGCTAACTCCAAACCGATCACCTATTTGGCGGAAAGTCTCCGTATTGGCCAAATACCATACAAACATATAAATCTGCATTTTTGGTGTCAAGCTAATGAAATGATAACCATGTTCGTGATAATGGCGTGTGTAACTATATGTAATTAAAAAAACAGTGGTTTAATGATCACATTTTACCTAATTTTGTTGTACGTTTACTTACCAATGATTATTTGAAGGGTGCTTCTGCGAAATCTAAAATGTCCTATAAACTGCTCCTCCGTGTAATTTTCAACAACACTAGAAATTTTTTTTATGTTTTTATGCTCTTCATTAAATAACATCAAAACCATTTTATCGTCTTTCAATTATATTTAAAAAAAAAGCTCTCGACAAATATTAATTTTAATTTGTTTACATAAAGCGCTCAAAGATGTTCGATGTTTGTTTTTCGTCGTTTCAAAAGTAGCATCATGATTTTAGGGCATACCCTAAAGCTCCCTGCTCCGTTGGCACAGTGGTTAGCATGCTTGCTTTAAGCTTCGGAAGTCTCGAGTTCGATTCCCGGCGGGTGATGAAAAACTAACGGCTGGTTAATATAGGATCAATGGAATTAATACGATTATCCATGAATAAGAATTGAAGCACTGCTCATACAAGCCATGAGTCATCGATCGAAATAGGTAGTAATCGCACGGAAAAAACTACAGTTGTTACAACGAAGAAAACGGATTTTTAATTGAAGAAAATGTACTTTTTCTCCATTTAAAACCTAATTTTCTTATTTCTTTCGCGATTTTCTTCATGTAAGATTTGTGTTTCTTGAAATGATAAAAAAAAGCTTGCGTTAATATTTGTTGCTTAATTGTAATCTGAAATTTAGTTTCTTGCATCTGTAACTGCTCAAAATTCTTGATTGAAGAAAAAAAAAACAACGAATGAAGAAAAATACGATTGTATTGTTTCCAATTTTTCTTGCAATTAGAAATTGACTCCTTTCTCAAACTATATTGTCCAATTTTCTTGGAATTGGTTATTTTAAAAATAAAAAAATTTCTTGGTCAACACAAATGCAATTTCTTGATTCAAGAAACTATTAAAATATTAATGATAAATTGAATTTTTCTTAAAGCTAGAAATAAAACCTTTTCTCAAAATATAGGTATCCAATTTTCTTGAAATCATCCATTTAACAAATTTAATACATATATTGAAATAAATAAATGAATTTCATAAAAGCATTTTTATGTTTTTATTCAAATTTAATTATTTATGGTTTGCAAACATTTGTAGAGAGTACTCTGTGCAATGAGAGATTAGGGCATTTTGTACACATTCTGCTAACTTTGTTCTTTTTTATAGCTGAAATAATTGGGTTACATACACAACTAAGTTGGGTGTCTAGAAATTTGATTAGCCGGTATAATAGTATGCTTCAGAATATGGAATAATTTGAGAATATAGTACAGCATTCCGAATAATTTAGATTATTTTTGATTAGGTCGCACAACAAGGAAAAGTTTATTCTCTCTTCGAAACAACCAATTGGTCTATGTTATTCTTGAACTGAGAAAGAATTAACAATAAAACTATGATTTTACGTCTCTCAGGACAAGAAAACATTTTCTTCTCTTAAACGATCTTATTTCTTAATCTGAGAAAATATTTTGAATACAAGAAATTGTTTCATAATATGAAAATCCTGTTTCTCTGAACAATAGAATAAAGTATCATATTTCAACTAAGTAAGCCTTTCTTAAAACCAGAAAATTATCGTTAAATTGTTATAAATGTATGTATACATATACCATTATATTATGAATGTTCGTACGAAAAAAAGCATTCTATCGCGAACCTTCAACAGTGAAAAACGTAAAATTTTTTTGTGATTTTGAAAGTGGGATTTTGTGAAAATTTTCTTTTGCTAAAAGTGAACAAACTTAGATTTTTTAAACGGTGGTGTTTCCACTTCACAGTGGTGTAAACTGAAAACAGAAAAAGGGTTTTTGGAAACATTTAAAAATGTTTTTAATATTTTCTCCCGCCTTGCTCGATATTCAAATGTCTCAGATGTTCAAAACATATGTAAGTATTTCTGTTATTAAATACAAGAGAATTACTTTAAAAAAATCCAATTTCCTTTGTTTTACAGGAAAAGAAACTGCTAAAAATTATTGGCATTAATTATGTTGGCACATAAGAAGGCAAAATATGAATTTATTACATGTAAAGAAAACAAATCTAACACATTTAAATCATCTGATTTACACTTCCAAATGGAATTAAAATATTTAAATCAAATTTATTATCTATTTAAAATCTACAAAATTTTTTGATTTAGTAATACTTTTTGTAATAATGTTTGATAATTAAATTCTTAGTTAAAAAACAAAAATTGAAAGTCAGAACTTAACTTTATATTACAACGATTATAAGCTTAGTTCTAAGTGAAAATTATTTATAAAATTATAATTATTTATATTTAAATATAATGAAACAAATAACAATCGAAATTATCTAATTTGTATTTAAATATTTTCTGTATCTGATGGTGAAAAAAAAAATACAAAAATAAATTGTCATATAATTGTATTATTTTAAACAACCATTTCACAAATTCAAGAAATATTTCTGAAACGAAGAACCTGAAGAAATATTGCATTGTCACAAGAAAAGCATTTCTCTAGTGAAGAATATTCAAGTTCCCTGGAAGAAGTAAACCGATGCATACAAGAAAACGCAAACAATAGATTTATAAATTTTTGCTCTACTCAAGAAAATATGTGTTTTCCAGCAAGAAAATATCTGTTTATTTACAGAAAATGTTACTTAAATAAAGAAACGAGATTTCTCACCATACAAATTTTTAGTTTTCAATTAAAAGAATCGGTTTCTACAAACAAACCGATATGTTAAACTTAAGAAATAAGAATTAGCCATGAAGAAAATCATATTCTCTATGTAATCACGTTTTCTTGTATCAAGAATTTAGTTTTCTCATATCAAACAAATAAAGATTATTTTAATATTTTAGAAGAATTTCAAATTGAGAAACGTAAAGTTTGTGGTGAGAAAAATTTCGTTTAGCTGAAAAATGATGTACAAATTTTCTTGAACTAATCCGTTTTGTCTTCATATTAGAAATTATTTTTTTCCGTGCGGAAGGAGCAACATCTGTAAAATACGGCCAGTGTAGTAGGACAGCCCAGTTAAGTGTTTTTAACGATTTCTTGACCGGTTTCGCAACAAGAGGCCAAGTGTTGGCGCTTTTGTATTTGATAGTTTTATTGAGTTGGAGCAGCTCCGGACAATAGCAGCGGCCGGACACTATCGGATTACTTCCAATTCAGGAACATCCACTTCCTCCCTGTGGAAACACGCGGAGATGCAGAACTTGACCTGATCTTGACAAAGTAAGTAGACATTGACGAAGACGTCACGGTACTGAACGAGTTCTGTAATCTGCTCTAATCATATAGTCCAGTTGATTAAATCAGGAACTACTATAGGAACAAACACTGTTACTGGCCGACACTATACACTATAAAATTAATTAATAAAACCATGAGGCTTATGCATAAGAAAATCAGCCAGTGTTGCCAAGAACAAATAAACGACAAGCTCAGAAATCTAGACCCAGACAAGTCAAATATATATTATAAGAACTATCAAAACAACGAAAAAGTAAATATGGTGCTAGATCCTAGATGGCCCTGACGGCCCGGTTATCGATCCTGCAATAATAGCCAATAATGTTGCGGACTAACACCAAACAATATTCAGCGAGAGTTTACGAACTGTGGACCAAGGTTTAATAGACCAGACGGACGGTTTCATTGCATATCAAAGAGGGCATATTGCGGTATATCCCGAGGCGACTAACGCCGAGGAAATGACAAACATTGTAGGGCAACTAAAAAATAAACAATCGGCGGGGTAGATTGCATCTCTAACGGGGCAATCAAAAACCTACCAATCTCGGCATCGTACAAATAACAAATGCCATTCTGGTTTATGCCTATTTTCCCGAATGTTGGAAGCTCTCCAAGGTAGTAGCAATTCCCAAAACCGCCTAACCGAGACCCCGGGAAACACGAGAATCATATGTTTTTTGTGCGGACACAATAAACTGGACGCAATGATGCGTCTCCTGAATGAACTCTAATGAGATAAGTCACGTCGCAAGTTCACAACGGGAGCATTCTTGTATATTCAGAAAGCGTTCGATTCGGTATGGTGCAAGGGGCTCATGGGCATAAAACACAAACAATAGAAAGAGAAGTTTGTCTGTATTAAAATCAATAAGATTCTTTCGGCATTTTATAGAAAATATTTTCACAATAATGGCATTCACAACATTTTTCGACTTGTTAATCAGAAAAAATGAAGAGGCCAATCATTTATAATATCACTACCAAAAAAGTAGAAATATCAAATAGGGGGTGTTTAAAAAGGTGTTTTTAATCAGACTTGTTAATCAGAAAAAATGAAGAGGCCAATCATTTATAATATCACTACCAAAAAAGTAGAAATATCAAATAGGGGGTGTTTAAAAAGGTGTTTTTCATTTCTATCGCTTGATACCACTCAAATACAACATATTGTTTTGATATTTATTAGACGATGAGTTTTCTCAATTCTATGTACTGTAAGTGTAATCGATGTAGTCCGAGTGAAAAATAATTGCTCAATTTATTATTAATTTTGTTACCTTGTTGGTTTGGCAGGAACTTTGCTAAATTGCCTGATTTTATATCTTTTCAAGCACCTCGAAAACGTAACAATTTTTTTCAAATTCTTTTATGAACTCAAATTCTTGGCTATTTTTATTTCACGAGATCAAGGATTCTTTTAGTTTTTAAAATTCTCGTTCTCAAGATTGAAAAAAAACCTCCAGAAATCTCTCGAAATCAAAACCCACAGCAAAAACCCACAACACTTAAATAATTCGTAATCATAAAATATTCGAAATTCCATTTGGAAGAAAAACAAACAAATTAAAGAAGACAGGTTTAAATTAAATTTAATAAGTGAAATGAGAATTCTCGGAAGTTCTTTTCTTGAAAACAGAAAAGAAAAATTCAAAATTTCATTAAAATTATTGTGACTTTCGAAATGTTTTCTATTTTCCATGAAAAATCACTTTGCTGCCTAAAGGGTAGTATTTTTAAACAAAATGTAGAATTTTCCACATCTGTAGCTACCTAGTAATAAGTGTTAAGGTTCATAAAACTCTAAATTAGGATTTTTGGTACACGATGGACACATGTATACGTACATACTACATAATAGAAAATAAATCAAACACGCAAATCTCCGTATCCAGAAATAAATCATAAAAGCATAAAATAAGGATTATACAAACGCTAAAATCAATAAAATATGACCTAAATGTACATAGCTTGTTGATTTACAGTTTAGTATAAAATGTTGAATTTCATTCCATATAACCTGTTGCATTTTTTGATACAATAAACTGCTCCTGTACATACATTTAACAAATGTTAGACTTTCTAAATCTGTCTCTGGCACCTAATCCTCACTTAAATATTTTGCTAAAAATAAAATTTGTCATACTAATAACGAGATGTACACGTTTCAAATAATACTGAGTGGCACATTTTTTCATTAATTTAAAGTACTAAAAAATTCTAAGAAGTTCTTTAGCTTAAAAATATATTAATTTTGTGTTTCAGTGTCATTTTTATATAAGCATCCAGATGAAAATAAGATGTTCAACTACTTTTATTGCATTTTGTAAGATCAATAATTCACGAAAAATTCTTATGAATTTAGATTTGTTAAAAAAAAAATTCGGTATATCCGACTCCTCGGACGACACTTTTCCCACAAAACATCCGTTAAAGATCACCAGATCACAAAAACTAACCATTTATATTTTACAAACATTTTCCATTATTTTGGGCAGGCATGGTCCTTAAAAGATGTCACGGCTTTTCTTAAATTTGGAGACCCCTTCTAACATTGCAATGAAACTGACATTTGTCACCTTTAAAGTCCTGCAAGAGACAACACGATTTTTCTCAAAACGTGTTTTTTTGCGCGCCGTGGAATGTAACTCAAAAAGTAATGGACCGATTAACTTGAAATTTTGTACACATATTCTTTAACTTATCGGCCTTTGCACAAACCTAAAATTTCGTATAAATTGTTTAAACAAATATTGGTTTTAACGAATTGTTTATAAAGAAACACGTGATTTTTTTTTTCTTTTTTGCAACTTTTAGGTTCATGCAAAGCGGAATGAATTATTTTAATAAAAAAAATTTGTTTCGTTGATTTTAGTTAACTACAAGGACCTGGGCGTTCCACGGCGCAAACTCTAGTAGCCTAGTTCGAGCACCTCTAGCGCCGCCATTTTGTTTTTTTTTACTCATAAAAGTTTTTTTTTGTATTCATTTGAACGTCAATATTATTATGCAATTTGTTTCATTGCAATAAATGCTCTCAATTTTTTGTAAAAAAATATTGAAAAACCAGTTGTCTGGAGGAGGTTCCCCCCTTAAATGTTGACGAAATTATTTGCCACCAGCAAAGTATTTTAAGTAAATTTAGAAATTTAAATCCATATTCCATGGTAATTTATTCATTATGTCTTAAAGACACCTAGGGAACAATTGTTGGAATTTGGAAGGAAGGTGTGTTAAACATAGAAAAATATTTTTTCAAAAGGTTCGACATTACCTTGGAAAATAGATCAAGAAATGTATATTACCTACTCCTTTTCGTTAAAATGGCCCCCCACGTAATGCTTCAATCGACTTAAAATTTTGTGAACAGGTAGATGATGGATTATCAAATTAATCATCAACATAACAAAAAAATTGTCGGTCCCGTTTTTGAGAAAATCAGTTTGGCAGTTTTCTCTTCCACTACAACCCCCCTATTTTAGACTCTAACGTAAAAGTTAACACAAACTGCTTATTACTAAAATTTATCTTTGTACAAAATTTTGACCAAAACTAGGCAAAAGAAAAATAATAAAAATGTATGACTGGAAGGACAGACGAACGGAAGGACGGACACGACATTTTTCTAACCAATATTTCCGTGACCTGATAGCCTAGTCGAGAAATGTAAAAATGTATATATAATCCGAATAGCTAACTTTCTCTACTTTCACTAACGCATTTGGACTATGCCACATTTTATTTAATGGAGTGCCTACATTTAAAATTAATGAGCCTTTTATATCACACTAAATCTCGTAAAATAATCTCCAAATCTAGTTAAATTCATTTCATTTCAAAATTTTCAAATTAATTGCAGTCGATAGGCTTAAAATATCACGCAGAAGTTGTTGGGAAGGAGAAAAAATATGCTGATGAAAAATGGTCTTGTTTTGATTTCCGTAATTTCTCTAAAAAAAAAAAAAAAATAAATGGGATTTGAAATAATCCCAAAATCAAATTAGTTCTAGTCGTGTAAACTTTTCGTATTAAAAGTGTAAAAATATGTTAACATAAATACAAATTATGTGCAAGTTCTGGGTGCGGAATAAAAAAACTAATGTATTTACGGACAAATATGTGCCTGCTACTGTACATTAAAATCAATACTTTTTCTATTTTTATCCGCAGATGTAACAGCAGAAGAACAGATAATAGAAAATAAAAAATTTGCCTTGTACTTTTCACTTCAAAACTTTTATTCCCGTTTAGTTTTATTTTCTATTTTCTGTGTTTTGTCGGTGTCAACATGACGGCATAAAATATTTAGTTTCATATGCTGTCATATGTATACAAAAACATAACTAAAGTCTAATTTGAAGAATGTAATAAATTCATATAAAATTTTATACTTCTTGGTTTTTGTTTTGAATATTTTTTTTTTGTAGTAACTAGTTGATGGGTTTATATAGTATAACTTGTGTGATAATTTATCTTACATCTATGATAAATTAGAATTTTTTTTACATAATATTTATCGCATTATAGGATGAATAATTTTCTTATGATGAAAATCTGGCTGGAAAATTATTTTTGTTTTTGGTAGCATGTTGATTTATTACTTTACAGTTCTCGATACAATACAATAGATATCTCTATTATGAAAATGATCAAAATTGGTATTTATTATTTACATTACTAACACCTTAAAAACCTTAAATACAATTGAGGTATAATTTTCTATTACGAATGGGGTAGGAATCTGGGTATTTAGGACTAATTCTCATGCCTTTAAACTTATATGTTTTCTTCTTAACTTTTTACTTTGTGCATATAGCCCATACATTTAGTAAAATTCTGCATATACAAAACAAGTTAAAGCGCGGCAACTCGTACTGTACATAAATGGGAGTTTTTCTGTAAATTTTCTATTTTTTTGAGATATTTGTAAAATGAATTTTCTGATTCACGGAAGCTGCTACTTCTGATTTATCGTTTTTCACTAAAATCCATTGGAACCTCCCAATTTATGATAAAGCTTAAATATTACGTTTTACTTCGATTAGTTAAACCATCCAGTGAAGAAGACACAGGCACTAGTTTAAAGGCCAATTTTTCCTTCTCAGGGAGCACCAAGACGGGTAAATTGTCCAAACGCTCAAGATCGAAAATTTTCATGATTGTTAAACTTTATTTTACCAACGTAAAAGAAACCAATACACTAATCGCATTAACATATACATGGAGTTATAATTCTTATACATATAGCAATTCAAATTTTGAATTATATTATGCATAATCTTCTAAAGTATGACAATAAATAATGTTGTAAGGCATGTTACATTTAATTTAGATTAAATGTCTTTGATATTATGATTAGCATGAAACAGGTTGTCACACTAGGAAAATTTTTAATTTTCATGATTTGAATAAAATGTTTTGATATGCGACCGGTGTTAGGTGATTACTGTAGTTTAATAAGTTTGAATGCAAGTCATGTTTGACAAAATGGCATGGTTTGTTGTTGGCATAAAAACATTATTAGTTTCGTTGAACTAGTAACAATTCGGTTAAACATTATATTGCTAATTGCTTTAGCTTCGAAAAACATTTTGATAATGAAGTATGTATGCTTAATAAAATATAACGATTTCTCTCCAACACCTCTTTATTACTTTAAGCGAAGATGAATCTGTCGGTCAGAATCGGCTTCTGTAAAAATTATATTGAGAATACAACTTTCACAAAATATGCCATGGAAAATTTTACGAAAAAGTGATTATTACAGCATTAGTATTTAGATTGCCATGCAAAATACGTACAACACGTTATTACAGCGGTAATATTACGATTTTCACGAATTTTACCATAGCAACATGAAAATGCTAAATAATTATCTCTAGATTTGTAATTCAAGCCGCATACTACAAAAAAATTTCAGTAACTTTTTTGGTAATTTCGCAACAGAAGAACTTGACGGACATAAACTTTTCTCAACTTTTCGGTAATATTTTTCCCCTCAATTCTTTTTTTTCATACGAGAAAAAAAAATATGTTTTTTAACTTGGTATGGAGGGGAAAAAATTTACAAATTATATGAGAAAATTTTATGTTCGTCAAGTTGCGAAATTACCATAAAAGTTACTGAATTTTTTTGTAGTATGCGGCTTGAATTTCAATTTTTTTTTGTTATGATTGAATTTTTTATACACTCACCAAAGGAAAAGCCATGCAAACAAAAGCTTGTAAAATAATTTGCATACAACATAACGCAAATGGATGAATCGTGATTCAATTGCTGACTGGAAAGTTGTATTCTCTTACTAAATACAACACGTGCTGTAATTAATGATCGATAATTGGTCCGATTCAATGTAAATCTTCTATTTGCCTTTTCTTCTATTCTGCTATTATTTCAATAAAAAGTCGATTTAACTTAAAAGTTTTGCCACACAAGTTTATGAATTGTTTGAAAATCATATCTAGTTTTCATGGAAATAACAGCAGAATAGAAGAAAAGACAAAGAAGCTTTACATTGAATCGAGAATACAACTTTAACAAAATATGCCATGGAAAATTTTACGAAAAAGTGATTATTACAGCAAGAGTATTTAGATTGCCATGCAAAATACGTACAGCAACACGTTATTACAGCGGTATTAGTTGCTTTCCAATCGACCAACCGCAAGCGCGCTAGTGAACAGCTAGTAGAATGGTTTTTATCTTTGCTATGGTCGATTGGCAAGCTCAGATTTGGATGTTATGAGTAAAACATAACCTCAAAATCGTAATTGTGTGTGTGCTATTACGGCAAAGTTGTTATTTTTTTTTTATATAAAATCACTAAAAAAATAATTAATGTATAACGCGCTAAACAAAATCAATTAAAATTTCTAATATTACCAATACATTAAATACATAGGTATTAAGCGGTTCTACATTTAACCACCTGGCGTCGAAATTGTGCATAACTGCTTCTAACTGCTCGTAATAAAATAGCAAGAGCAGATACGAGTAGATAATTTAGCGAAGACAAAAACCATTCTACTAGCGGTTCACTAGCGGGTGCTTGCGGTTGGTCGATTGGAAAGCCACTAATATTACGATTTTCACCATAGCAACGCGATAATTTTACGAATTTTACCGTAGCAACATGAAAATGATAAACAATCCGGCTGTCCACACGAAGTTAACACTGCAACACATCATTTCCTCATTTCTTACGTATTTGCCAATAAACTAACTGGGGGGGGGGGGGGGGGGGTAATATTCTTGTTGCACTTTTTCAACGTAAATTTTACGTGATGAACAAGTTGCAACACACAAACACAAATATAAAATAATAAACCATTTGAATGTGGTTCGATTTTTTTTATTTTGTAAACTGGTTTTACTTCTAATTTTTATATTAAACAATAAACACCTCCTACAAAAAATAAATAAACAAAATACATCCATAGATAAGTAACAACAGTTTTATTATTTCGTCTAAACGCGAGGAGTGTTGTCGTGTAGCGTTGCAGTGTTAACTTAGTGTGAACACCCCCAATTATCTCTAGATTTGTAATTGTATTTCAATTTTTTTGTTATGATTTAATTTTTTGTACACTTACCAAAGGACATAGCACAAATGGATGAATCGTGATTCAATTGCTGATCGGAAAGTTGTATTCTCTTACTAACTACAACACGTGCTGTTATTAATAATCGATAATTTTTTACTCGTAAAAACCGAGGCAGATAATTCAACTCGTGCTGCGCACTCGTTGAATTTTCAGCGCGGTTTTAACTCGCAAAAAATTATCGATAATAATTGAGCACTAGTTATATTACGAGTGAGAGTTTAAATATTTCATTAAAACTATCATAAATTCTTTGTTTAAAAATTGAACGACATTTCAATCGAATTCAGTCTGAGTTTCATAATTTTCACAGAATCTAGTTTTTTCAGATTTTGTAATAATTTAGCATATTTTTTCAATCTTTGGTTCAATTGTTTGTCTCACCTAGTGGTACAGAGAGTAAAAGACTCGTTTTGCTAATTGAAGGTCCCAACTTCTCGGCTCCCGGTGGCGGCAAGAGGAAATTTGCTACGATTGGGTGTTGCGTTTGTAATTTAGTAGTATTTTTCCTTCAAAGGACATTAAATTCATTACAAAAGTAAAACACTAGATTTATAAAAAAAAATTAAAGTTTAATTTGAAAAATTTGCATTGATTCGTAAATTTAGAGTCCTTCGGTTAGATTCGTGAAATTTGGACCCTTTAAGCACAAGATAGATAATTCGGTTTCAAAAATGATGAATTCAGCTCAATTTTTTTAGATGCAATTTCTTTTTATTTTGAAATGTCATCTTATAGCTGAAGTTTACATTTTTAGTTTGTAACGAATTTCCTTCAAAAAAAACTGAAGGTTTAATTTGTGGGGGTCAGAATATAGGAGCGAAAAATTTGAGTCGGTTGGTACTTCGAACGCTACACTCCCCAGTTAGAAAATAACCCTCTCTGTTTTTATAAAGTTGTGTACATATTTGTACAGGGGCGGCAATGAATCACAAGGAATACTGAATGGAAAAATTTCGTCTCTAGGTAAAAATAAAATCCTAATTTTATATTAATTTATGTCGAGTCGCGGTATCACCGTCGCTTCGAACATTCTTAGGCCGAATTTTTTTACCCTATTTATTTGACCTAAAATATTGTTAGGCACAACTTTTTTAATCCTTATTTGACGATAAATTAGTCATTTCTTAATTTGCTCATACATTTGCATATACAATTGCTAAGCTAAGTAAGATTACAGCAGATCTGTGAAAACTAACGATTAGCTTTACAGTATATCTTGGTTCTATCTATAATATCTTCTATACGTATCTAATGGTGGTTCATGCCGGTGGAGCATTGCCCAAATCAGCCGGAGAAACTCGCTCCGCACAATCAGCTTGTGCACCAGTCCGTCGTGCCAGATAGAATCGAAGACCTTTTGTATATCTAGGAATACGGCTGTAACAGTTTTGTGTAATGTTTTTGTTCTTTTTATATAAATTATTAGCCTCATCAGGGCGTCCGTGGTTGACCTGTTGTGGACGAAGCCTTTCTGCTATTTTGCTGAGCCCGCTCAAGAGGCTAATTGGCCTTGTGTTATCGGGGCTGCACAATTTTCCCGTTTTTTGGAATGGCAATCACATTGCGCTTATTATTAACACTATATGTCTGAACCCCGCCAGAGGCAAATTTTTTATGGCCCTGTTGGTGACACCGTCGACCCCAGGAGACTTTCTGTTTTTTTTTCCATCGGTCAATTTCCTCACCTCATCATAGTCGGTGCTTATTTCAGCCACATCGTATGGGAGATTTTGTTGTTTCATGAAGACATCCACCGATTCCATGACCGAGTCGGGTCCCGCCTATTGATCGTTATTTTCACTGGTGCGGGAAGTGCCTTGGAACACAGCTTGATAGTGGTCTGCAATTTTATTTGATATTTCGACTAGATCAATTATCTGTATTCCCTCTTCCTCCATCAGAACAATTTTTTCTCCACTATTTGGTTTGATTCTTCTTATATAGTTGTATAAGTTAATTTTGTCGGGCTTGATATCGTTGAGTTTCTTGCGAAACACTGTCTGGAACTATTGGTTTATTTTTCGTGGATACTTTTGGTCGTCCGGTTTATGAGGGTGGGCATGGGACCTTGCGGTGCATGTTGCGATAGTAGTTACGCAACTTGATCATTTTTATGATGTTCGGTGGAAACTGTCTGAAGTTTGCAGCAGGATCGATGTTGGGCACATGTTTGTCTTCAGCCAGCCTGATTAGCTACGCAAGCATGTTTAATCGGGATTCGATCTCCGTGGTGAAATCGATTTATTTGCTATCGAACTTATCTAGCTTGAAGTGCATGTAGTGCCTAAATTCCTCCCAATCTGCATTTCCGTAGTCAGGAACTCCCCGGTGACTGATCGCTTGGTATACGTTGTAATTTCCCTCTAGTTTAATTTTGACTGGCGGTCTGAACAGAATTCAATTAATGTCGAAATGTTTGCTATGCTTAAGTTATTTTCAACTATAAGGTCGATGACCGATTCCCCCCTGAGTGCCGGAGCTTGGGAAATAAATTTGTTTCATTTTCCGCACAAAAACTTTGTAGTTGCTTCCCATTAGAATTTTCTGTTGTGGGGTTCCAACAGTGGTGTTTGGCATTGAAGTCTCCATAAAGGAGAACTCTACTTTGGTGGTTAAACAGTTTGTTCAAGTCCGCTTTGTTTACTTTCAAAAAGTATATTGCGAAAATGGTAAATACGTCTCTGCCTTCTCCAATAATCAGCGATGTGGCTGTAAAGTTTTCGTCTACCATTGCTTTTGGGCTTGCGTGGTTTATGTCCTCTCGTACAAGTATGGTGGTTCCTCCCGATCTGCCCGTTTTTCGATTTGTTCTGTAAATTTTAGAATTTTCTATGTGTTCGTGAGTTTATGCGATGCTGCGATTTTTGTCTCGTTGTAGCAGGCAATATGGGGCCGGTGTTTGTCCATCAAGACTGTCAGCTCATGGCGGCGCGCCAGACTTACTAGGCTGTTGCAACTTAGAAAGATGATCTTCATTCGAAGTATTGGCATACGTAATTGAGGTACATACTCTTCTGTGTATTAATGTCGCGCACCTGATTTAGTCGCCGTATGAAGTTTGTTATGTTTTCTGTGAGTGAGGTGAAGTCTACCCCAACCAGCTGCTGGGACTTTGAGAAAAACTCTCCCAGAGGACTATTGGTTTCGTGGGAGTGACTCCCCTCTACTGGTCCTGGAACACTGTGAAAACCCTTATCGAAATTATTGGAAATATTTCCCCCGCGAGTTCTAGGTTTTAGTGAGTCGGCAAAACAATCACCTGGTCTTACAAAATTGGAATCGAAAGGGGAGCTCGCGGGCCCTTTACTTACTTTGCTTACTCATGTATGTATATCAGTCTCTTTGGGCATTTTGTAAAGCTGCCAACATGACTCCCCCGCAGTTGTGGTATTTAACTGGGATGTTCTGGTCTGTGTTCCTGTGATATTTTCCTGGTTCGTGGTTGCTGGCACATTTTACGCAGTTCTACCTCATGTAGCAGCTTGAGGTAGCATGGTCGAACTCCAGAAATCTTCGGCATTCCATTACTGGAGCCTTTCTCTTGGTCTCCCAACTTATCTTATATCCGCAACTTCCATGGATTTGCTGCATATGAACGGTTTTTGTAACCGTATGTAACCGTAAAGCTCGGTAATTTAATTTGGACATCTTCGCCCTTATGGCTTTGTATTGTTTCAACTATGGAGTATACCTCCACTGGCTTTGGTCCATTGTTTCCTAGGTCCTGCTTGATGTCTTCGATGGGTGGGTCTTGGAAAATTCCTCTCTGTTTCTCTCTCCTCATCTGCATAATTCTTTGATTTTTTGCTTTGATTGTCCGTTCCTTTTCACAAACTTTTTGTTTAATTTTCGATTATTATACATAGTAAGTATTTGTTTTTCCTCGCTTACACTTTTCCAAGCGGTTTTTGATTTGATTTTATTCTATTTCTGTTGTTTTTGATTTTGATTATTTATTATTTATCATGGGAGTCCTTAATCCTTATTGATCGGGTCATTTAGGTAGCTATGGGAAGCACGCAATTTCCTGGCTTAGCCAGGCTCTGGCTCCTGGATGAAAATTGTTGTATGAATAAGTTTATCTTTATATACAATATTGTACATAAGTCTAATTTGCGCTGGTTTCTAAAGAAAAACTGAATTTGAACTTAATTGTTTTTTATTTCAGTAAATTATTTTTCAAGCAACAACTACAAGCAACCTAGATTTCTTAACCTAGTAGTCTGAAAATAATTAAAAAAAATCTTACGAGTTTATAAAACAATTGTTATACGGTGAATTTTCCGTGCATAAAGTATGCCTTGTTTAATGGTTTAGTTTTAAGGATACATTGCTACCGTGCACAAAAGTAGTCATGCGCTAGTGCATAACATTTATTATTGTACATATATTTACATATAAATTCAATTGTTCTTGAAAGATCTACCAAAAATTATAAAACAAAATGGTGGAATTTGTAATGTTTAGATATTTTGTTTTATTAGAGAAATTATTATGTGCACCTTGGGCATAAAATGTTTTATGTAGGTACTCGATTAATTGTTAACTTTCAATCTCCTGGAAAGAAAAAAAAGTACTATTTTCGTTCTTCGTACACAAATAGCTATTGTGCGAGATACAAGAATATTTTAGATTTACAGGAATAAAATAATTGGACAAAAGCGCTAAGAAATTAGATTTAACATAGGAAGTGTTCATTTTTGCCCATTTCGCTTTCATAATTTATGTACTTGTTCCTAAAATTCCCCCTTAAAATAAATTTCTTACAAATTATTGTTATGCTGAAAAGGAATATGTATTTGTATATTGTGTTTACGTTGAATTGTATCCATGATGCTAATATTACAAGAGTAATTATTATTCCATTTTTATTCTATATAAAATAAAATTCTTTCGAATATTATGGTCAGAAAACGTAATCTTCTACGAAGCATAATTTTGAATTTTATGTATCTAAAACAAACATGTCTACCTTTCTGTAATATACATATATGTACATATTATTTATTATAATCTCTAGGCATATTTTCTCTGTATTAAAGCGAAGATAATAATCATAATAATCATCATCATTATGAAGAATATGATATTTTCTTAGACTCGTACACACATTATTTGTATGTACCTAAGTATAAGGAGATACAAAACAATAAAAAATAATTCAATTTTTTATGCTCATCTTTATTCCCTGTTTCGATTTAAGCTACTTTTTGGGTACACAAACCATGGGCGGATCTAGCTTTTAAGTTTGGGAGGGGTGGTAATTTTTAACTAATGTGTAACTATTATATACCTAAACAGAAATATCTTTTTTACAAAACCCGTTTTTAATTATTTATAAAATATATTGTATTTAAGAAGGACTTGGTCGCACGGAGTTTATGATTATTTCTTCCTTAGCCCTCAATCCATGAACCAGGGTCGTTTTCATCCTGGCCAAAACTACTTTTTCTAATTTTTCCGAAAGTTGCTCCATATGCAATTTAAAAAAAAAATATTAGTTTTTTTTGCGTGCAAAAAAAAACGATTGTTTCTTGAATAAGGATGCCTAAAGATAATCCGTGAATTATTTAAGATTTTTTTATTGATAATTGTTGATTTTATAACGCAAAGACGAAAACGACCATGATTCATGGAATTAAGGTGCTTAAAATACCTGCATGGACCGAGGATTAGTGTTAGTAGTTTGCTGCTTTCAATTAGGATATGAGATATGCGTAAATACTAAAGTTTTTATTTACATTTTATTTTCAATTGACGGTAAATGTAATCAAGATTTTTTTTCATGCGTACATTATTTAATCCATTTTTTTAGCATTATTTCTGTAAAATATCGAGTTTTAACCTCTCTGAATTTAACAAGTGCATATACACTTAGTCAGTTAATATGTACATAGTTGAATTATTTGCGTTGATTTTAATGATTGAAATGTATATTTTTAGAGGGTTTTGTTTCATTTTGGGAGGGGTAATTACCCCCTGTACCCCTCCCTTGTATCCGCGCCTGACACAAACAGTATAGCAGAAAAATACGAAATCAATTTATTCTGTTACGACGAAATCAGTACGTATATCAATGGGACTGATATAATACAAACTCTTATAAAAATTATATTATATTGTTTTAGTAATTTTATTGAATCATTTATTATTTAATAAACCCCACAAAAATATTTATAATATCATTCCTCTGATATTACTCCAGACCCACTCCCCATTAACCGCGTGTTTTTCTGTGATCGAAATAGGATAATCATCATAAGTCTTCATTTTAAGGTGATAATAAAACTATTAGATATCATATGCCAGTTTCATTTAAAATGTACCAACCTCCTATAATTAAACTGTGGTTCATCCATACAGAAAAATTACAAGTAAAACAGATGAATAATTTTCACGTAACTCATAAACAGATTTTTAATTTAAATAAACCAAGCAGTAAATATTTTGTTATAGCAAACAACCACAGAATAACACAAATACCTCGAAGGTGTTGCCTATTTAAGGCTTTCATCTTCTCGGTTTTGTGTTATATGATTCCCAAAAATGGTAATGTAAACAACATTTTATAGAACCAAAAATGACAAATTTTCAAGAATAAGACTGTAAATTAATTGTGGTAAACGAAACCACAAAATGTGTATGTTATTATACATAATATGTATACATAATAAAATGTATATAATATATGCACATAATGTATATATACGACTAAGTACGGGCAATATTTTTTACGGGGTGGCCCTGTAAATGTTGCCATCACTTTGACTAACATTTTTACTGTAACTATGGCAAATATTAATTTGTAGTTTTTTTTTATTTTATTTCAGAAAAATTAATTAGGAACAATCCATAAGCTCCATAGTACAATTTTAAACATAAACAACAAAAAATACAATTAATTGTGTCGTACAATACGGTTAAAAACGTAATATTAAAATAGCACAAAACAAAATTTAATTACTAAAATAACTGTTTTTTAATGTTTGTCTGATTTCCAATTTTCTCATATTAAAGTCACAAAAACTACTTACAAGGGATGATCCCGAACCCGGAAATTCAAAAAATTATGAAACTTTGGAAACATGTACATGCCATATATGTATATATGTAGGTATTGTACTACGCAATTTTTTTTTCTGCGGGAAAACACTCTGACTGGGTGAAATGGATTTTTGAAAATTTTCCATTCTGTCTCTGCGCATAACTCGCTAACGGTAAGAGGTAGAGCAAAAGTTTTTGCTTGCCTTAGACAGCAGGACGGTGGACATGAAAGTAAATAAAGTACTAGAAATTTCAATTTTTTATCTTCATTAATGAAAAACACAAAAGAATGTTTGTTTGAATCATTCTACATAAGTTTTTCGACAGGCAAATATGTTTGGGATTAAATAAGTAATAATACGATTGTGAACATTTTCTTAAAACTCCGAGATATTCCTAAAAAACCACAACAACAAATAAAAATTTCAGAGTATTAGTAACTGCGTACTAGCGAATAAATTCCAAACTCCGCAATAAATAAGAAATCATAAAAATAAAATAAATTAAATTAACTAAATTTTCTTCAAGTGTTTTAAATCGCTTGTGTCCGTTTATTTGGAGGTTAGTTTCGTCACCTAGGTTCTCTGTTAATAAAAATATTCTGTAAAGTAATCCAAAATTCTATAGTAACCTACATGGAAATTTTGGATATTATCAACTCAATTAAAGAGGCGCGGTTTTTATTATGAAAAGCAATATGATTTTGGTTTATTAAGTGTGCAAGTAGAAACTCGGCTCTGAAATTGGTTGCACTAAAAATATACTTGAACGCACCCAAATCGCCCGCCATTTTTGATATGTGTAGCTTAGTCATTTATGTTTTATGACAAAAGTTTGAGTGCAAGACAAAATCTTGTTTTGCCGTTGAATCTTATTTTTTGAATTTTAACCGTATAAAATATAGTTTACCAACATTTTGTTGGACAAAATCTTGTTTTTTAAAATTTTGTTTTCCGAAATAATTATTTTGATTGTTTTATAGTGAAATAATGAATATTTAGTGAAATAGTTTTTCTGGGATCGATATAAAATATTGCATTTACATATATTAATATTGAATGTTGCATTAACACAACCGAAGTTCTAATCTAAAGCCCCTCAGAGGGCTAAGCGAGGGGAGCGCAGCGGAATCCCGCATGCCCGTGAGAGTTACCGAAGCCGTTAGCCTCTACAATTATAAGTTAAATTAGTAGATGGCATTTTATTTTAATGTAAAATCAATAAAAGATTAATAAAAACATTCTTCTTCTTCCGCTGGCGCTACGTCCCTATTTGGCCGCCTCAACGATGCTCCTCCAAATAATCCGATCCGTCACAAGAGAACGTCAGACACGGTGACCGAGTGTGTACAGGTCCCTCTCAACGTCGTCCATCCATCGGGTAGGTGGTCTCCCACGTAGTCCTACTTTCGCTGGTGCCGACTCCTGTTTAGTGGTCCGATTTTGTGAACGTAGTACGTGTGCAAGCCATCTCAGCCTTGACGATTTTTTGAATCCTATGATGTCGACTTTATCGAGATCATTTCTGATCTCGTGATTCATTCGCATTCTGTACGTGGCTCCCTCTTTAATGGGACCGAGAATTCTTCTTATCATCTTACGCTCAGTTACAGCGATTTTCTGGATGTGTTGCACTGTTAGTGTCCAAGACTCGCAACCAAAGGTGACAACTGGTCTTATCAGCGCTTTGTAGATGTCCAATTTTATTTTGCGCGATATATGAGGAGACTTGAAAATTTTGATATTGGCGTAAAATGCTCGGTAGCCTGCTGCGATCCTCGATGAGATGTCTACAGAAACGGAATTTTGCTCAGTGATCAGTGATCCTAGGTATTTAAACTCATTCACCTTTTCATATTGAGTATCCCCTGAAATGAAATCCCCACCAGTCTGCCTTCTCGCGGTCACCATGTATTTGGTCTTCGCAGTGGGCGTACTCCTCGAACACAACGTCTAGGCGTTTTTTACGAGGGAAGACAGTAGGGAATTCATTAAAGAAACTCGTGCTATATATGTATTTTAGTAAAGATGGGCGATTAGTTGAAGTCGTAGGATATGTCGGTGATACTGGCTGTCTTTTATTTTTGTTGTTTTTGTAAGTTACCCCGGTTTTTAAAGAGGGTGTATCGGAACCGGATGCTCAAAAGAGGGTGTATCGGAACCGGATTATGTAAATTAAATAAGTAAATAAATAAATATTTTCCATAATAGTTTTCGAGAAAAATGGCTAGATTTTGATAATAAAAACATTAATAACATAAATTAACAGTGTTTTGAAAACCTGATTTTGAGAAACAATATTTCCTCCAAAAAGACTTTTGGGCAAGATTTTGTAAAACAAGATTTTGGATAAAAGATTTTAGAAACAGTCTTTTGCAAAGAATCTTTTGAAAAACAATGATACGTGGCCAACCCGTCTCGTAAGCATAATTTTAAGAGATGGATGTAGATAAGCAACATTTACGTCATTGCATTCCATTCTATTTTGAAATGAAAAAAAATCCTGCTCAAGCTATGGAATTGATTAATTCGACTTTGGGTGAACATTCTGTGAGTCATTCAACCGTAAAAAAGTGGTTTGCAAGATTTCGTGATGGCAATTTTAGTCTTGAGGACGATCCACATCCAGGTGCAGTAAAACAATTTGAAGACGGAGAACTTAAACTTTTACTGGATGAAAATCCATATTAAACGCCAAAAGAGCTTGCAGAACAATTAGAAGTTACTCACCAAGCAACATCACTCAGATTGCATGCAATGGGAAAGTTCAATAAGGAAGAAAAATGGGTTTCTCATGACCTAACCGATGAGAACAAAAATCGCAGAGTCGACATTGGTTTGAATTTGCTTTTTCGGTGCAAAAGAAAGAATTTTTTGCACAAAATCATTACGAGTGATAAAAAGTGTTACCAGGCCCAATTGATCAAATTAAGTGATGCTCTGGGGAAAACGATCATTTACGGCCCAAAGAACGCGATCTGTCATATTGCTTCATGACAACGCCTGTCAACCCACAGTAAAAGGAACCAGGGAAGTGGTCTTCAACTTGGGCTGGGAAGTTCTCCAGCATGCGGCATATTCTCCTGACTTTTCCCCTTCCAACTACTATTTGTTTAGATCGATGCTTATTTAACAGACCAGCGGTTCTCGAAAATTGAGGATGTACGAAAATGGCTCGATGAATATTTTGCCTCCAAACAACCAAATTACTATCGCGAGGGCATCCATCAACTACTACCTAATAAATGTCAAAGTACCATAGATAGCAATGGTGAATATTTCGATAATTAACCTTTGTATATAACAAGTATATTTTCAATAAAGTTGAATTTGACCAAAAAAAAAGCCGAGTTTCTACTTGCACACCTGATATAACGTATTAATGTTTTATAAGTAATATTTTTTTACAGCAAGAAACGTAATAAACGAATAAAAAAATATAAATTTCTGTTTGATGTGAATTTTATGTATTATTTACACTAACACTTTCATATTTATTTTGGAATGGGACATACTTCACAATTCTTCATACACGCGTGAAGTTTTTCCTAAAAAAATTCCTAAAATATTTGTTTTGTCTTTTAGGAAAAACTTCCCGTGTATGTAATAATAGGTAACAGGGTTGGATTATTCTGCATGGTGATGAAACTCCTTAAAGATAAAGAAATGTTTGAAACACGGGAATTTGTTACACCATGCACAACGGATGATGGCATGGCTACCACATATGGAACAAACAGAAAGCAAAATCTTGCTGTGTGAAAGCAAAAGTTCCTGGATTTTCAAATTCATTCCGTCTTTGGTCAACGTATCCACTTTTATACCAAGCGTAAGCAAATACGTCGTGATATTTTGGCGCCGAAAGTTGATTAGGAATAAGCGATTGAAATTTTATAATATTATTGCGTTCATGTAACACAATATCGTAGCCATACAGTAGTACAAGGTCAGAAAATTTTCCTACAAAGTTTTTTGTTATGTGAAAACCATATACACCAAGAGGTTGTGTCATTGATGTAGTTTTCTTCGGGATCGTTAATATATTCACATGTTTGTTGGATGGTATACTGGTTTGTAATGTAGTAGGACAGTGGCCGGTCCACCAGTCCAAGAAGAAAATGCTGTGAGCTCCCACATTTGGCAAATAAACATCGATTAAACATTGCTGAAATAGTTCTTTTGTTGATGTGGATGCTGTTAAATGAACATTCCAAGGTCGAAACAAGGACTGTGATACACGTGGATCGAAATTTACACTTTCCTCTTTGAGAACAATGAATAAAGGCGAGAGCAGTTTTCGGGAAGCTGAAATTGTTGGAAGCATGGTATAACTATGTGTTGTTGCGGATATATAGACTGCGCAAGTGCTGTAACAAATTTTGTTCCCTGCACAGCTAAAGTGCGGCCAGAATGTAGCTTAAGATTAAAACCACTCTCATCAGCATTGAATGTATTATCTACCCTGATATGCCCTATACGATCTTTTGCATTATTAACGAAAGTTGAGGCAATTTCCTTCAATTGCTCGAAGTTCGCAAAATGATCGGGTAATACCAGAGCCTTCTAGAGTATAGAGCCATAATCATTATGACGAATTTTTTAGAAGCTTTTTTAGTGGAATAACTTTTCACTAATTTCCATAGGAATCCATAGTAAAATTGGTGTTTTTTAGCTTCAAGTTTTTCATTGAAAAAAGCAAAAATGTTACAAAATTTTTATACAAAAGTGTTCTACATACCTTTAGCAGCAATATACGGGAAGGGTTTATTGGTATTAAGTAAATATTAATTGCAGAAATATTAAAATTAAATTATTTCTAAAATATTTTTTTCGAACTTTCATTTTGAAAAATACATCAAAGTTGGCTCTGACGAATTAAAATAATACTTGCTACATTTATATTTAGTTTTACTAGTGCACGTTAGATGTCTCAGATTTATATAGAAAAATACGAAAAAGAATTATTTAATCACAAAATTATCACACGTTCTTAATATTTTGAGAATTTGTTTTGCTTTTCCTACAATTTTTGAACTTAAAATATCCCCAGCGGGTGTATTCTGGTTTTCCTTAGGAATTTGGAATTTTTTTCCTATATAGGAATTATTTTTGATAGCAGTTTTTCCTATGCTATTTTTCCTATGGTTTATTCTGGCGTAAAAAAGGAAAAATGAATAGGAATTTTTTTTTAGTTTTAATTCCCTACGCTAAGGCTCTGTGATTAGTTAAAGGTAATTAAACGTCAAACATTTTGTTGTTAAAATACAATTTTCTATTAATATAAATAAATAAAAACAATCTGTTTTACATTATAAAGATGTAATTAAATGGATTTATTTTATTACGCTGAAATTTGTCGGTTATAAACATGCACCCATTTTTATTATTTTTTTATCTGACGTCTCGGCGAACATATACAAATAACAAAATGCCTACTTAGTGTTAAAGTAAAAAGTTCAATAGGAATTAATTTACCGTATCGAAAAAGGCAAGGAAAAATAAATTTCAAAACTGCTATAAATAGGAAAAATAAAATTCCTATTAAAGCTTGCCAGAATAAACATTTAGGGGGAAAAAATAAAACTGCTATGAAAATGTCAAATTTTTTTCCTTTTCCTATTCCTAAGGAAAACCAGAATACACCCGCTGGTGGCAATTTTTGGTACGATTTTTCAAAAATTTGTACTGCCATCACTGCCATCTATGTAATGTATATTGACTTAATGCACACAATTTGTAGTAAGCTTTTCTTTTTTATTTGACCAGAATGCTGTTGTTATGAACTTTTTTTTATATTTTGGTTTAAATAAATCAATTATTACAAGAAAATGAAAACGATTTACTTAAACAACATTTATATAAGTTGAAATTCAAACATTTATGAAAATATTTCAGAAATCATAATTAAGAATTTGTAACGTTTTCATTGACAAATTTGTCTTAAGAAAAAAAGTGATTTCCCATATGTTTTATGTGTTTTACTATGGAAATTTTGATTTTTTCGTCGTTTCTAATTCCCTTAAAAAAGCTTCGTTTTTTAGATTATGGCTTGTATAATCAAGGTTGCTTTGGTAATACATTTATTTATTTTTCTTGCAACTATTTTGTAAGCTCTCTTAAAATTCCCAATGTCGTAATGCTTTAAAATTTTCTAAAACAATAATGTCTGTGTTAGCTTGCAATGTCCATCACTGGACGTCCAAATCATGAATAATGGAACCTACATCAATACTATTTAAAAATTCATTATATACGAATTGAGAAATTTTTAGCAACTCTTCTCGTCGCGTACCACCCACCTCTATTTATTGCTTCTTCCCACCTAGAAAAAAAAATCTAATAATACTATAGAATAATACAAGTAGGAATAAATCGTTGCTATATCACAATATTACTTCGCACCAGTTATCTGTACAATTGGTGCATAGATGAAACTTTGCGAAACTTTTGCTGGACGGTATTCAACGCAAGTCGTCTTTTCTTCCCACTATTGGTTTTATATTCTAAAGTTACAATACCTTCTTCTTCTGTTGTACATTATTCTTCTTCAGCTTCTATTGCTTCTACCGCTTATTCCCTTGTAGGCGCATAAACCTCCTCTACAAATTCTAGAGAATGTGGTCTGTGCGGTTGCAAAAATTCTAGAGTTGTATCAGTTTCCAGTGAAAACGATCTTTCTCTTTGAGCATCGAGAAGGATATTTTTTATTATGTCGTGCAATTCGATTTCGTTGGTATTCACAGGGGGCCTATTATTATTATTAGCAACTTCGAACATTTCCATCAATAAACGAATTACATTTATAATATTTATGGCGGCCATTTTCAACATTACAGGTCTACTATATAACAAACCAATAACTATTATTAATTTCAATTTTGATGAATTATATATACTACTTGCTTATCTCAATTCATTGTCAGCCTATGTTTTACAAAAACATGTTTTTTATTTATTGGTGTAATGTAGCTTCCTTCGATAAGCTACATCTTTTAGATAAGAAACAATCTAATATAATGGAAAAAATACAGTAAATGTTTTTTTCCTATCTGCTTGACAAACCTTATCCAAACAAACAATTTTTGTTTTAATATGTATCTCTTACCGTTAGCGAGATAACCGCATAAGAATGAAAAATTTCCAATTTTCAAAAATACATTTCAGCCAGTCAGAGTGTTTTTCCGCAGAATAAAAAAATTGCGTAGAGCATACCGATATGTGATGTACATGTTCCCAAAGTTTCATAAATTTTTGAATTTCAGGGTTCGGGATCACTTCTTGTTAGTTCGTTATGACATTTCGGTCCAATATGAGAAGATTTCCAGACAACCGGGAAAACACCTTTCAAAAGTGAAGTATTAAATAAAATTGACAAACGCTGAGCCATTTCATTACAGAATTGTTTAAGAAAATTTGAAGAAATACCATCTGGAAAAAAAGATGGAGGAATTTAATGATATCATCTGGGAGATATGTGCGGAGTATACAAGCAAGTGTTGGTACAACTGCCGTCATCATTTTCATACTAAACAATATCAGTTCATTTATAACCATTTTGAAAAAACGAAGCGAATAAGTTAGCAAAATCATCATCATTATTCCCAGTTACATCATTGAACGACATTGTTGACGGAAATCCAAAAGTTTTTCTTTTGGAGTCAGCGAGATTCTAGAATGCTTTTGGATTTGATACCTATCAAAAACCTATCAAATTGTTTCGATCAATCTTAAAATGATAACTTGTCGTCAGCATTCTTGGAGAACTTCCACCTTCGATATAATTTTTTTACGGTTTCGAGGATTTAGTAGGTCTTTGTTAAAACACGGAGGATTGTTAAGATTAACCTTTTTAACAGAAATTCGAAACCCAAGTTGAGTTTGGAAATCTTATTATACAAACAGTTTATATGTCGTATAAACTTCAGATGAAGACCTAATACATAATGTTTTGAATAAATGACAAAAATGTTAAAACGGGTGCTTAAATATTAGTCCTACAGAAAGGAGCTACATTCTATGGCTGGAAGGGCATTCCCTCCTAGAGATTTTGTGACTGCCTATGTTTATTTATTGGTTTGCTATAAAATCACGTAATTTCAAATTACTAGCCGTTATCAAAATTCTCTAGCAGCTATCTGTGATGACGCATCACATTTGCCAGGCTATGATTTCAGTAAGAAATGGGCGTGGTTTTTGGCACTAAAACTGCGTAATGCTAGATAGTGCTGCTTGAACTGTTTTCTAATGTCGAGTCTTATGGTTATGTACCACAGAACAAAAACGGAACCTAGCTGTAATAAGAATTTAAAGTTTGAGGAACAGAACAAAAGTACACCGTATAACGATTGGCTTCTCATTTTGATTTCACAAATTAGATATCACCATTTTTTCCTCTTTATCCCCACCAGACAAATAAAAAGTCCGGAATACCACTTAAGACGTGTAACGAGTAAATCGCACCGCGTTATCCGTTAGCTTCATATAGGTACAAGTACAACAATAAGCCGCGAAAGTTTCTCGTTCCCGTAATCGATATAGTTATTGTTTTTTTGTAAACTTATACCATAGACATTCATACTAGATTTCTCATTTAATAGTAACTAAAGGAAAAAAACAAAAACTTCTGATAATTCCAATGTATCGTTGTGTTGTGTATTTTATAAGGCAATGATTTTAGAATGCGTTGCAAATATAATACGTATATGCAATACACCGATAATATTTGAATGGAAAATTTTTGTTTTTATTTTCTGTTTTTAGTCAAATGAGAGATCTATTATGATTGTCTATGCTTATACTGTGACTATGTATTTATAATGGAAAAGACAACGTAAAAATTATTATACGATTGTATTTTTTAGACCCCATTAAAAGCTACATTTACCTTATTTCACCCAGAATGATCGTATAAAGCGTAAGTGCAATCGCACTGCCTCGGTTTCTATTAGAAATATATTTTTTTCCGTACCCTAATATTACACTAAGGCTGTTTTCCAAACGATACTTATTTGATACTTATTGACTTATTTGGCCGCCATTTTAAATAAGTAAGTAAAGTCATTCCAATTGATTTAGCTGACTTATTTTGACAGCTGCATCAAAAGAACAAAAATGCGCAAAATTTACTGCACAGCGATTTTTTTTTTTAAATTTATTATTATAAAATTTATTATTCTTGGGATAATTTTATTTTAATTATATGTATTTTAAATTTATGTTATTTGTGTTTGTGGTTTTTATTATGCATACATTATATTTGTATTAATTAAAATATAAACATAAACCAACACCTTAACCCTTCACTCGTACTGTACACAATTGCGTACATCACTTTAAACCTAATTTTTGGGATTCAATGCACTAATAATGGACTTTTAAGTGTTATTATGTTGGCTCTTAGTCTTAAGTTACCTAAAAAGGATATTTAGCGCGAAAAATATTATAAAATTTCAGAAATACTCAGTTAAGCAAAATAACAGGCGCTTTAAAATAAATGACGAATCAAAGGGTTAAAGTATTTTTTGACATTACAAATTAGATTTTTTGGTAAGAAAGAGATAGAAAATAAGTTACCTCGCCAAGTTACTTATTTGAATTAGACAGGTTCCACAAATAAGTATCCGTTTGGAATACAGCCTAAGGCTGTTTTCCAAACGATACTTATTTGATACTTATTGACTTATTTGGCCGCCATTTTAAATAAGTAAGTAAAGTCATTCCAATTGATTTAGCTTACTTATTTTGACAGCTGCATCAAAAGAACAAAAATGCGCAATATTTACTTCACAGCGATTTTTTTTTTTTAAATTTATTATTATTAAATTTATTATTCTTGGGATAATTTTATTTTAATTATACATATGTATTTTAAATTTATGTTATTTGTGTTTGTGGTTTTTACATACATATCCATTATAATAAACATACATATGCATAACATAAACCAATACCTTAACCCTTTCACTCGTACTGTACACAATTGCGTACATCACTTTAAACCTAATTTTTGGGATTCAATACACTAATAATGGATTTTTAAGTGTTATTATGTTGGCTCTTAGTCTTAAGCTACCAAAAAAGGATATTTAGCGCGAAAAATATTATAAAATTTCAGAATTACTCAATTAAGCAAAATAACAGGCGTTTTAAAATAAATGACGAATCAAAGGGTTAAAGTATTTTTTTGACATTACAAATTAGATTTTTGGGTAAGAAAGAGATAGAAAATAAGTTACCTCGCCAAGTTACTTATTTGAATTAGACAGGTTCCACAAATAAGTATCCGTTTGGAATACAGCCTAAGCTAAGTAAATGTTAATAGATTCTCAATTAGAGTTTTATAAGAGACAAATTGAGTTCTCTGCTGCCAAAGTGGATGTCGTGGGGATTTGTGTAGCTTTATGCGTTTAAGCCACACTTAATAAGAAAAAAGCGTGAAATGAACTTGGCGATCTCTCAAATCCATTTATTTAATGATTCACTATTATTAAAAACACAACATTTAGGATAAACACTATACACACAGAACCAACTACTTTCAAAAATTTTGTTAACAATTCAATGAATACCAAACAATGCAAAATAATTCTTTTTTTTTTATTTATACAGTTTTTTAACACTAGGTTTACGAAGCACGTCAATTTGACGCATTTTCAATTTCACATAGAAAAATTCGGAAATCGGTTAGATTTACTTATTACTACTTTTGCCTACAATTGTGCATTTCGCGAGACGAATATTTGGCAAAAAAAAATTTTATTCTACTCCTTCGAATTTCGAAGTTTGCTATGTGGTATACCTATCTCTACGGGGACGCGTCAATTTGACACAATGGTAACGTAGTGCAAATACTTCGTTATCTCAAGTCTCCAGTGGTTGTTACAGGGTTACTTGATGTTCTTATGTATAGAGTAATGTGTGTAGTGTAAGAAACAGAGATAAAAACGAAACAAAAACAAAGATGTATCGACGTCAAAATTAAAACAAACAAAAACAAAGCAAAATGGTTTTCACACATAATAATGCGTGGATACTGTACAAAAAATGTACCGCATCAAATATATCCAGAGAGAATTTCAATTTTCAATTAGCCGAAGAACTTGCCGGTAAGAAAGAAAATGAAATTGACGAAAATATTGACCTTCAAGAGCCTCATACATCAGCACAGCGTCAAACTGTAAAGTTGGATTTTGCAAAAGAAATAAAAGTAAGTACACTTGTAGACTTGTAACTATCAGATTTGATGGTAAAGACAATCGATTGTCGGAGGAATTTTACCATCAGGTTGCCGGATAGTGCACTGGTAGAGAATATTATCTCCTCCCTCCCCCGCCATGCTTCTGTATGGTATACGGATGGGTCAAAGTCGGACGGGGGTACCGGTGCAGGGATAGTTGGGCCTGACCGGGAACTATGCATACCGCTGGGCTGCTCCCCCACAGTTTTTCAGGCAGAAACCCTTGCTATTGAGGTATGTGTGCTTCAATGTCTCAAAAAGAAATGGTGGAAGCCCGAGATCTATATAATCTCGGACAGCCAGGCAGCTTTGCTAGCTTTAGGAGCTTCAGTGTTCAACTCGAAATTGATCTGGAGCTGCTACTGCAATTTATTAGAACTGGGTGAAGCAAACAAAGTTACCCTTTTGTGGTCTCCTGGCCACTCCACCATTAAGGGAAATGAGGCAGCAGACCGATGTGCAAAAACGGGAGCAAGCCGCGTTTTCTTGGGTCCCAGTCCTAGTATCGCTTTTTCAAAAACCCATTTGGAAAGAGGTATAAGGGACTGGGAGCCGAACCATAGGAATTTACTCTGGGAGTCCTCCATTGGGATGAGACAGGCCAAGAAACTACTCAGTTACAATATTACACATCTGGGAGAGGCACCGAGGATGGATCGCCAGTCCCTAAGATCCCTTACCTGGTTTTTAACAGGGCATAACCCTTTTAATGGCCATCTATATAAAATGGGAAAATCCCTTACGGACCAGTGCAGATTTTGTAACTGCAGTAAGGAGACATCGGAACATGTACTCTTCACATGCGATGCTATCATCCTAAAAAGATTCAAATTTCTCAATGCACACACCACACACAATCCAGTGGCCTAATGCCGACCCACTGGATTTGCATCAGGTAGCGGCGTTTATCAAGGACATAGACCTACATTTCAACTAAAAACCTCTAGGGACGCACAATAGGTCTCAACGGTCGCAGTGCTCTGGGCTGCTAACGCCCACCCTAATTTAAAAAAAAAAAAAAAGTACACTAGAAATTGCAAGATTGTTTGTGGAAAACGTACACATAAAATTGAATATGTACATATGTAAAAATTGCGCAGAATAAATATTAGTGTTTATCGTTTTTTCGTTTATTTTTACAAACCAAATTTAAAAAAAAATTAATTTAAAATAATCTTACTCCTCACAAAAGGAGTAAAGGACATATAAAATACCGGACCATTTTTATATAACTAGATACTACCTGCGCTGTTCCGTTTATGAAACGAAAAGTTTGTATTGGTCGCGTATAATACAATTTACTCTTTCTTTGTTCTTAATTTCTATTTTATTTCTGTCATTTCCGCGTAGGTCGTGTTTTTCAGTAGGGGCTAAAAATATTAATTTATAACCGGCAGTAATATTTTTTCTAAATACCGTTGGTAAAAGATGGCTCAGAACGTTTCAGAACATGGGGATTGCATAACAATATGTAATTTTTAATTTCTTACTAAATCGTGAACCAAATTTTTTTTTTAATTTTTTTGTCCGAACTGACCTTTTGTCCGAATCATCTGGCGAGTTGTCTTTTTATTATTATGATGATTTTGATATCAATACACCTGTATGACAATGTTCCTTTAAAAATTAATTTTTTATTTTACAAAATGTTCATTTGTTTAACACGGCGTCAAATTGACGCGTGCCGTAGAGATAGGTATATAAAAAATTTCCGTAAACCTAGTGTTAATTGACCTTAACTAAAATAAACACGTTATTTACGTGTACACATTATTTTTGAAAACTATTACATGCCAAACGAATTTATTCCGATAACTAAAATGTATTTTTGTTTTTGCTTCATAATATCTGATAATTTGAATTCATGTCAATCTTTGGCAATAAATAAGTTTTTTTTACTGAGTTTATGAAGGATAAATTATGGGTAACATTTCAATTTCATTTCAATCTAATCAGATTTTAGTACTTTTTCATCAAGGTTATATACCTTATATACCTTATATACCTTACACACACAAGGTGTGTGTAACATTTCAATTCTATTTCAAGACGTTAAATTTATTTCAATCTTTTGTAATCCAATTAGGTTTTAGTACTGTTTCATTTTTTAACATTTGAATTTCATTTCAAGACGTACCATTCATTTCAATCTTATGATTTTTGTGCACATGTAAATTATGTGTAGCATTCAATTTCTCTTCAAGACTTTGAATTCATTCCAATATTTTGTAATTTAATAAGATTTTTAATGCTACTTTGTAAAGGCGTGATGTCGCGAAACGCGATATGACGAAACGAGATAAAGTACGAAACCCGATATGTTACATAACGCGATATGGTACAAAACGCGATATGGTACAAAATGCAATATTTCAAAACGCGATGCTTCAAAACACGACATGGTACAAAACGCGATATGGTACAAAACGTGATATTTCAAAACGCGATATGGCGTTACATTATGAAATGTAGACATGAAAGTGATTAGAGTATTTTTGGTGAACATGGTAGAAGTTTTTTAAAATATATTTGAATTAAAATTTTTGATGTTATTTTCTTAACGAAATTGAAATTACAGATATTATAGATTTATTTAACAATTTTGCTTAAACAATAGAAATTGTTTTAAGAATAATTCACCATTTGGCGAGATGGGTTTAATTTTTGTTTGTGGGGCACGGTATATTTTTGTTCTTACCGTGAAAATTAGACCTGAAACTAGCAGGCTGTAAAGTGAAACAGAAACTCCAAAATACAAGTTAAAAATAAACTTAATTCATAAAATGGCGTAAAAAATGATATTAGAAAAATTCTGGTGGCGTAATTTTTTTTAAAATTATTGTTTTGTTTGTTGATTTTCCATTAAACCTTCACCTAACAGAATTTTACTCCAATTAGTAGAATTATCTTTAATTTACTTAAATTTTCCTTCACCTATTGGAATTTTTCTTCAGTTATCAGAATTTTTTCTTTTGGGGACTGGTGTATTCCCCTGAGTTAAATACAAGTGATTTTTTTTCTGTGCTAATTTAAATTATTAAAAAATAATAATAATAAGTGTTAATTTAGATTAATTAATTAATAAAAGTAATAATAAAGTTGTTTGTGATGCATGTAATGTAATTTTTTAGTGAAATTTTGAGTGATTTTGAGTAGTTTATAAAAAAAAAAAATCTGTGGTTAATGGTTATGATCATGAATTTTCACATAAAATAAAATGAAATGGCCTGTATTAATTTTGCTTTGATTGTTATAAAAAAATCTTAAAGCTATAAGTGGTATGTGTAAAGTGTAATTAAAAGTGAATTTAAGTGGGATTTGGCAATATTGTCACATTGAAATTGGTAAGCGAGTGTCAAAAAAAAAGCGTTTTTGCTTTCATTGTACGGCTGTAGATTGTTTTTGTATTTTGTGCGTTGTTTCTTGTTGTATTTTTGTTTTATTTTGGTTGAAACATGTTTGTGTTGCATGTCATTTTAAATAAGGGGGGAGTGGACCGTAGCTTGTTGAAAATATATTATAATATACAGGTATTTTGTTGTGAAATGTTTGTGAAGTAAAATGTGTAGGTAGGGACATAAAATATTTGAATAAAATGAAATGTGTGGTTGTTCATGTTAGTCAGTAAGAAGTGAAATTTAACCCATTTGATCCCACACCAATAACAAATTGTGTAAAATATTTGTACTTCAAATATTTTATAACACTCAAAATCCTTTCTCAAAATGGATTTTTTTTTAAATATGTTAAACAAACTAAAAATCATATATAACGGTAAAATACAAATCGAAATTTGACATTAAATACCGCAATAGTGGCGTCGTAAAGACAGTGAGTTTTCTGAACTCGTACAGGTACAGTGGGATCAAATGGGTTAAACGTGATTTCAATTGGGTAATGTACGATTAATATTTATATTCATAACGGATCAAATGTAATAAGAGGTTCGTATTGTGTCTTGTAGTCGTGAAGTTGTGAAAGCATTTTTATGCGAATTAAAATCAAATTTTTGCAAATATATTAAATTATTAATACAATTATTGCAATCACTTCGAAATTACAATACACAATTAATAATTTTTTCTATGTGTCTATAAAACTGTTAATCGGGAATGTATTGTGTTTGTTTTGTGCAGTGGGATTTTAAGCAGAATAGCCATAAGCAATTATTTATTTTAACTTTGATTTTGGAGGTAATTTCTGGGTCAATAGCTAGTTAAGCTATAGATTTGAAAATGAAAGGGTTGCAGATTTTTAGTTTATGATTTTAGGATTTTAGTATAAAATATTATCAAAAAAAAAAAAAAAAAAATTAGTAAATATTTAGTATTAAGAATTAACATTTTTATGCATCTCGAATTCCAGGTTAAATAACCTGGTTAGTGACTAATTTGCTGTCTTTTTCAATGTAGATGCCGAATTGAATTTCATTTATTTAAGGGTGTTAAGGGTTGATTTTAAATAAACAATAGATCATGTCAAACTGTCAAGAAAATATTTCTTTCGCCAACGGTGCCATCTGTTAGAAAACATGACCATGACCATGAGATGATGCCACTAGTTGTCACTACTAATATATTATAAAACAGTCTTGAAGCTAGATGTCACTACCACTGATAATTTTTCTTATAATAATGCTGCCAACTTATTTTACAAAGGTGTTTTTTTTTTGACTATGTGAATGTTTTAAATCATTAATAGTCGTAGTAAAATTTGAAAAAGAAAGGTATGATACAGAGTGGTAAATGAGCGAAGATTTTACTACTAGTGTCGATTAGTGCTGCCATATTTTGGGAAACGTGAAATACTTTCGTTCTACTTTAGTAGTGCCAACTGGCGGCAAATGTACTTACCATTATACTACTTTCGCTATGCCCTCTTTCGGAAAACATGATGTATTAATGATGAAGTAAATAGATTGAATGCTAGACAACTTCATTGTGCTTTTTTGTGTTAAGGAAAACAAATTAAACGTCAAAATATTGTTCATATCTTTTGTATGAAGTGGCACAGATGCAATTTTATTTCTATTATTACAGACATACCTATATTAAAAATTTTTTAATAAAAATTTAATTGAAATGTATTCATTTTATGTCATTTTAAACTCAGCAAGTAAATTTTTTTGTGAACGTGTGAAAAATTAAAATATAAAAAGAAGTCAAATTCGTATTCTTTAGGTTTAATCTTGTAACCTTTGAGTTTTTTCTCTGGTTATTTTTATTAAAATTAAGTTATTTACAAACATTTTAAGTTAACTTCATATAAACTGCTGTCTGTTTTCCTTAACACTCAAAAAAATCTGACATATTTTAGCTGTCAAATTATCGATCTATTAGGTTTTGGTATTAGGTACACTGTACATATTTAATGAAATTGAATTAATTTTTATTAAAAAATAAATAAATAAATAAAAAATAAAAATAAAATTATATTGAATTAAATTTAGTGAAATTAATTTTTCGATGTAATCGAATTATTATCGATATGGATATTGGTATTGGTGTTGGTATTGGTATTGGCGTTAATGTTAATATTGGTATTATTGTTAATGCCAGTTTTAGTAATGGTATTGGTATTTATGTTGATATTAGTATTTATATTAAGATTAATAAATTAATAAATAATCGTTAAAATGATTTTGGCTCAGAAACATCTGAGAAACTCCACCAAGCTGACATTGGTTGAGGCGGTAGCGCGACGAGCGGGGTTTAATTATTGTTTTACAAACTATTAATGTTAATTTATTTGTAGTACATAAAGATTAATTTATTTCAGAGAATTAAATGTATATTTAATTAATTTTAGAATAGTTATTATGAAGAATTAATCCAGACTTTAAATTTAGGAACTTTTTGAAGAACTTGAAACAACTTTCCAGGAACTTAAACAGTAAATGAACTTGAAATTGTGTTGTCTTGTGCTAAATATTTTACTAACAATATGTTTGTTATCTGGAACCGGGTTGATTCTTTGTTAATAACATACCTTTCCTTTCCTTCGGTTTTGTTATATGTAAAGGGTGTACGGAGGGCCCGGTGTCATCCGGGGATCTTGCTTAGGCTTGGTCGTACATTCTGATCAATCAATCAATCAAAAGTTATCATAATTTTCTTTCGGGAGCGTATCGAAATCTGACTTTTTGACGAATCTTACTTTCTTGTAATCTATGATTTCGATACGCTCCCATTTCCCGTATCTCAGTTTTGAATTTTATTTTACTTTAAATTGAAATTCTTCTTCACCAAATGGGGCGGCCCTTCGTTTTCCCCATGAAAATCGCCATTATTGAAAAAAATAAGATTTTGAAAAGTAAGGATTTGTAAAGTAAGATTAGTACCCAACACTTTTCTTTCGCTTAATAGAATTTCCTGTCACTTAAAAAAGTTAAATTTATTCTTCTAATGGAAATCAATTTCTATGTAAATCTAATTTTTATTAAATCTATCTTTTATTTGCTAATAGATAGAACAACTTTTCTACGAACATTAACAATTAGCAACGTAATTAACTAATTCGCTTAATAATTCGCCAATTTTTAATTTTTTTTTTGTAATGATTGTTTTTATTCCCTTTGTTACGGATTATTTTGTTTACCAGTATAGCAGATGTTTTATTTGCAATTATATTTTTGGTTAGTAACCGCTTTCCAGTTTTGTGGTTACCTGAAAAAAGCAACTGTCGAAGTACAACAGAAGCTAACATTTATTTATTACTTGAGTAGAAATAAAAACAATCGTGAATTTGTAATGTTGGGCTTTTTCATCTTCGTTGTAATAAATAATTTAGGCAAATATAAACGGAAATTGTCGGAAATCTTATAAATATCTAAAAAAATGAAATTTGATTCTGAACTTTATTCAATTTTGAATTAAAGGTGTAAAATTACTCAATTATTAAATAGAGGAATTTGGCGCCATAATAATTTAGTAAACGTAATAAAAAGCAATAGATATGAAATGAAATTCTTAATAAAATTTCGAAAAAATCACTTTTATTTTTTGTAAGTTTACAATTTTAAGTTACCAAACTTATTTTAGGATCCCTTTTCCAAAATACTTCTCGGATTTTAGCTTAATCGGTTAACATATGCCGTAGTGTACTATATGCCGTTTAAATCATAATCGGTTAAAAATGCCATTTTCCCCACAAAAGACGAATTTCTTCATAATCGATTAAGAAATAAACCAGTTGCATCCCAATCGGCTAAATTCCAGAAATTTGTCAAAAAAAATTTAAAAAATTAGGGACCCATGTGCAACATATCAATTTTATTTGAAGCCGTTAAATTCATTTTATTCTTTTGTAATGCAATAAGTTTATTAGTACTGTTTCATGAAGGTGTAAATTATGTGTAATATTTTGATTGCATTTCAAGGGGTTAAATTTGTTTCAATCTTTTCTAATCCAATAAGCATTTTCGTACTGTTTCATGAAGGGGTAATGTATGTATAACAAATCAATTTCATATCAAACCGTTAAATTCCTTTCAATCTTTATTAATGCAATAAGTTTTTTTATTGCTTATTCATCAAAGTGTAAATTATGTGTAAGACGTTGAATTCCAATGGAATGGAATTAATTTTGCCAAACAAAAGTTTTCGGTGCAGCGGAGTTAATTCGCGGTTATCACGATTTCCATAAAACTGTCATCGCTATCCTCAAATTTCAAAGTGCATAATGAAAATAAACATATTTATTTATTTTTAGTTATGAAACATAGACTGTGTTCGATGATAAATATTTTTTACTACAAATTTTTGAAATTTCTTTGGAAAATATTCCCCTACATTCACAAATTTTTATTATGCTGCCCCGAATAGTGTAATAATTTTTGGTATATTTCTCCGCTTCACATTTTTGTTGCTTCATTTTAATTACAATAAGTTTCGAGGAATGGACAGTTTTTTGGACAAAAAATGTCATTAATGGTATATTTATTAAGGCATAATTACGCCAATTAAGTTAAATCGGTACAGTACGTCAATAACACTACTAAATCCAATAATGAATTTATTCCGTAGCTGTCACAAATTATCATAGGAATTGACTATAATAATTTGGGTATGTGCAGTTTTTTCAAATTAATGTCAAAAATTAGTATGTACTACAAAGTATTTATCATAGGTTTCGGACACAGTCTTAGTATGCTTTTATTTTTACTTCAAAGAAATTTTGTATTTTGTATGGAATGTCACAAGTATGTTATCAGCGTGACACTTACCTACGTAATTTAATTTATTTTAGATAAAGGAAGCTTGATGCACAAAAGATCTTTTAGGTCGCAGTGCGAGGTGGCTTAACGCCCGCATGGCCCTCAAGTAATAATAATAATAATAATAGATAAAGGAAACTTGTCTGACAATCCAAATAATGCAATTCCAAAAAATTATTCTCAAGTATTGTGGCAACTAATGTTAAAAAAATTAAAAGCCTAACTAAACAAGAAAAATCGCAGTTACGTTCATAGAAAAATCTAGGTGACCTTTTTTTGTATTGCGTACGTAATCCACATTTTCTTTGATTGTGTTTTATTTATCACTTATTTTCAATATTATTGATATTTTTATATTTAGGAGAAAACTTAATATAACATAAATCTTTAAAGTTTGGTTTTCAAAAATGAATAATAACTTCAGAATAAATTAAAATAAATCGCAAAATGTCACAGTACATAATATGGAAATCGTGATATACAATTTTTGTTGGTTCTGGTTCATAAATATTCATATTTATCTACTCGTTTGAATATAAGCAAGACAGTAAAGCCGCAAACACACTGTTATCACGTCACGTGAGCTCACATGCTGTCACGCAAACTCACATCACAGGTAAAAAGTGCAAATTATCGATTTACATAGTATTTTAATGGACAGAAACACACTGATATCACCTCATGCGTATCACGTCATGTCATCAAACTCATGTGCACGCTTCTATTTTCTGTAAATTTACATATTTCTGAATCACGTAACCTCACGTACATTTGATTTTAGCAATTTTTTTGCGAAATCATTGACTGTGCGTGTGTTTGCTCGTACAGTTGCCGTTATTTTAAATTTGTGGCAAAACAAAATTGAATTTACATCACAACTTTAACTTCGTAAATGGAATATTAGTTCTAGTTCTATTTAAAATTGGACGAGATTTTAATAGAAAAAGTCAGGGAACATGAGGTTATTTATAATTATAACCATGGATCGCCTAGTTATCGCGATCAACATATTCGACAAGCCGCTTGGGAGGAAATTGGAAGTGAACTATATATCGGTATTTACAAAAATATTTTTATTTTATAAATCATATAATTTTATCGTGAATAATTTTTGATTATTTATGGATGAATTCTTCCCTTACGCACATACTCAAGTTGCCAAACTACACTACCGGCTTCAGAATTAAAATACACTCTAAAAATTTTTAGAAGGAATTCACTACAATTAATGTTGGATACTTGTTGCCAGCAATTATTGTAGTAAAATCGCATTGCAGTGGGATTTAAAAATAATTACACTAAAAATGTGTAAATTATTCGAAGGAATTCACGCTTCAAAGGCGGATTATCGCAAATTATCAGTTTTAAATTTTTATAATAAATGTCAAATAAAAACACAACTTTGGAGATAATTACTTCTCAATTTACTGTAAAATGCAAATAGCTAAAGTTAGTTACCACTAACATAGCTTGAATTAAGCTTAGAATGATAATGAATTCCCTCATTTTGAAGGATATTTAAACCAAAAAAATGGTAAAGCCAGCTAAAACACTGCAAATTACCACTTTTAACATAATTACTTTACAGCTTATAAGAGTGAAGAGTCACTACACAAGTTGGAAATACCACATTATTATCATGAATTAAAAAAGACAACTAATTTCGTACTATTTAAACAATTTTTAATTAATTTTTATTTTTATTTACTAAAAAATTCCATAAATTGGCATATTTTTACGGAGCGCTGAAAATTTGTGTTTTCATACTTAAAATAGCTGCCCATGGTGTGTTGGTGGGTACATCAAGTTCTATATTGATGCTAATGTTGTCCTGAACTGCAAAATAAAATACATATTTATGTATATCAGTACATAATATTTTACTGATTTTTTATAATAAGTTAATCCTCATAAATCTTTCACTTACCTCAAATTCTTTTAGAAGGTACTGTATATCTTCTTTAAAATATTTGCAGATATAGTCCAAAACTTTTAAATTTGATAAAATGTGCTTTTGGTAAGATGCCAACGCATCACTAATAAAAAAAATACAATATTATTATATTTTAACTAATTTTATACACAACACGACATTTACCTACGATATACTTTCAAATAATTTAATTAAAATTTTTTTCACGCGTTGTTTTTACAAATTGAACCAACTCTCACAACTCAACTTATTAGTGATGCACTCGTGATGATTTTTCTTTCTTCTTCGTTTAATGTAAGTTAGATTTACGTCCCTATAACAAATTTCTTATAGTAAATACACACACAGTATATGTGAAATACTTTTAACCTGTAAAATACGGAACATTTATCGGAAATTCACGCTTTATTTAGGTATTTCGCAAGTAAAAAGTTGGAAATTACATCAAATGAGTAATAACCAGCATATATGATTAAATCACAATTCGTGAGTTTATTTTTACACGTCGATGTGTAATTTTAAATACTTTCTTGTGCTAAATAGCACAATTTTCGGGAAATTTTACAATCACTTTTTAGAGTGTATTCTTTAAATTTCTCTCGAACTTGAAAAGATTCGCGCGTGCAATTTCTTCTTAGAGAATCTAAATTTAGTAAAGCTGATTCTGAAAGATGAAGTGATTCGAAATCTGGTTCAAATGCACTGTCCATGCATAACATATTATGTTGGCAGCACGATGCAAGAACTACAATATTTTGTCAACAAATTCTAGTTGTACTTCCAAATACCTCCGAAAACATCTTCAACGCGTAGCCAGAATGCCAAAAGCATTTTCTACGATACGTCTTGCTCTTGACAATCTGTAATTAAATATTTTATTGGCTCATTGTCTTTTAAGTTATTTCTACTATATATGTATATGGGAGAAGAAGGTAAGTTTTCAGTGTAAACGCTTCATCTCCAACGACTATATATGGTTATGTTTCTCCGGTTTCAATTAGAGGTGCTGGTGGTGGCACTTGGCACACTGAAACTGTTACTGTGTAATTTTTTACCAATTAATGAATTAGAAAAAATCCCACCATATCACTATTTCTACCATATGAGCTAACATCAATCGCAATAAACTTATAATCAGCATCAACTAAAGCTAAAAGTATAATAGAATGGCTTCCTTTGTAGTTGTATTACGTAGATGCAGCATTAATAGAGAATTGTATGTTAATATGCTTGGCGTCGATAGCAGTGACGTAGCCAGAAATTCATCGAAGGGGGGTTCCTTAAATAAAAAATAATCTTTATAAGGAAATAATGCAATCGAATTTTTTTGAATTTCATTTTTTGTTCGTTTTTTTATAATTTTATATTGATTCGTCATGAAACTAATGCCAATTCATCGAGGACGCAGTCTATTTATATAACCACATCTCTGTGAATATTTAATGATGCCAATCCATGTCGCTCCTCACCGATTGTGTTCCGAAGGTAATTCTTAAGGCGTCTGTTTCGAAGGTAATGCTTAAGGCGTCTCTAATTGAATAGATAATCCAGATTAAAAGTCCTAGGAAAATCTGACAAATATTTTGTGCTAATTTTGTTATTATAGATAGAAGCATTCAAGATCTACCTGACCGTCTTTTAAACATTTTAATTAACCCTTTGATTCGTCATTTATTTTAAAACGCCTGTTATTTTACTTAATTATCTGAGTAATTCTGAAATTTTATAATATTTTTCGCGCTAAATATCCTTTTTTGGTAGCTTAAGATTAAGAGCTAACATAATACCACTTAAAAAATCCGTTATTTGTGCATTGAATCCCAAAAATTAGGTTTAAAGTGTATGTACGCAATTGTGTACAGTATGAGTCAAAGGGTTAATTTCGCTTAGATAATCTAATTTCGACTAAATCTGGAAAAGGCCTACACAGATCTATAAAAAACACGGTAATATTATGCCGCTTTGTATACATTTCTTTTATGTGAAGAAGCAAAAATAGGTTACATGTATTGTACCTATAACAGGTAATGATTATTTTCCTTATTCGAATTATAATTGATTTTGTGTGGATCGACTCATCACCATGTAATTAATTTATGATATGTGAACGGTTGGGGGGGGGGGGTTAAACCTCCTACAACCCCTTCTCTACGCCGCTGTGATAGTACCAATGTATAGTTTGGATTTTTTGATATGTGAAAGAGGTGGGGGGGAGGTTAAACCTCCTGCAACCCCCTTCTCTACGCCGCTGTGATAGTACCAATATAGTTTGGAAAATGGCACATTTGTTTGTATCGTGCTGCAATGGATTTCTACATATCTTCCGTTGGCTCTGGCATTGCAATTGGTCCAAATTTGAAGAACTAGTTTAACTACAATTTTCCATCGTTAAAAACAATGGGCGTATCCAGTGCAGTTAGATCTACAAATGAAATGTTTTTCAAATGTAGACAAGAATTTTTAATCTCACTAAAACAGTGAGATTAATCTATATTTTTGACTGAGATATTTGTATCCAGTGCATAGAATTTGCGAGGTCTATTTTTTTAGTGAGATCTATCTGCGCTGGATATGCTCAATGACAAACTGGCATAGACATCATACAAAATACACTGTTGTGTGATAAGACGTGACAGCAGTATATTTCTAAGCATGATATTACGGTTTAAATTTGTCTTCGTGACAGCATGTGAGCTCACATGACGTGACAACAGTGTGTTTGCGCCTTAAGTATCGTGTTTCCTGCGTACTGTAAACGGTGAAAAGCTGTTTTCGTTTTTCAATGAGTTTCTCGCTCTATAACTAAATATAGAGATTTTGGTATTTTAAAACCATTTTGTTAAATTAGTTCTAACTTCACTGAAGTTTTTAATTCTTTTTGATTAAGTCATCTTAAAAAAAATAACTTAGTTATAGCTTGACTGCGGTGTTCAGCCACATGAACGTATTAACTCACAGCGCGGCACAAAAATGACCTCAGTCGTGTAATAAGTTCATTCCTCTCTATTTTAGTGTACACGGTTTATATTCTATTTTAGTTTAAACAAGTAAATTCTGTAACTTGTCTATAAACAAAAATGCAATTACACATTTTTACAACTTACATTGACATTTGGGACGGATCCGATTTCTGTGATAATTTTATTTTTTGTAATAATTTTAGATCAATTTTTTTTTTAGATATAACACCAATAAAGTAATCTATGGATCACCGGCATATTTATCATAAAAATTAATGAAATTTTAGGCGCGCTAAACGAAAATTCAGCATTTTTAAACAAATAAATTTGCTAGTTGATCAACAATATTTGCTGTATATTAATAATCTAAAAACCATGAATTTAGGAATTATGTACTTATAAGATAGAATTAGGACTTGCTGATAATATTATTGATACAATATTACACAATTTTTGGTGCAGCACAAAAACAAATCAATTGCTTACAAAATGATTAAAAAGGACAGAATAAAGGCACGCATAATTACTTTTACGAACGATTATAAATTTATTGGTCGTAAATTTAATTTCACCATTGCAAAAATCTTTTTACTAAAATCACCAAAAATTATTTCGGAAACATCAAAATTATAACATGTTGTCGCTGTAATACTGTGGTTGCATACAAAATAATGTCAAAATTATTACAGCAGAAATATTTATCACAGAAATCAGACCCGTTCTTGGTGTCAATATAACTTGTAATTTGAAAATCAGAAATTTTAGTTCATATTGTTGTTAGTGTAATCGATGTGTACACATTTGTATATAAATCAGAAGTTTCCTAAATAAAGGTAGTTCAATAACAACTAACCTTTGACCAACAATAAGCGAAAAAAGTTGTAATTAAAAAGAAATTAAACAGTAAACCACCAGTCAAGATCATCTACATAAGACATAAGAGGTATAGCTCAGAATATCTATGTACTGAGTTTTACAGCGGATTCCAGGTTGCCTTCGGTGGTTCGTTCTGTTAGCCCTTAGTGTTTGTACCATTGTGGTAATTAATTCTTAAAATGTTAGACCATATTTTTCAATTGTTGAATTATGTTACTTTCGATGTGAAATTTTGGTGCCCCTAACTGTAATGTACCAAGAAAAGCAATTTCATAAAATATCGACCTTTGAAATTTAAATCACAGCACAGCTACTAAACAATTTAAGGATTTTCCCAAAACAATAAATATATCGAAAAAATACAATGAATTGCTGAAAATAAAAACAATAATAGCAATGTTTGTTAACGGAATATAATTAATAGATTTTCATATATTCCAGAGCCATAAATATACAATTCATGCATGCAGAGCTTTGTTTTATAAATAAATAAAACGAAGTGGTGCGATAAAAAAAAATGTATTTCCTGGGAAATCCAATTTCGTTTATATACGTACATACATGATATTATGTATGTTGTCCCCGACATTCAACAGAATATTGTTTTTAGCATTTTTGAATGATTTTATAAATCTTCATCCATATAAAAGATCAACAAGCATACATACATCAATGTATTGGTTGCAAAACTTACTATCGGTCAGAAAATAATTTATATTTTTAGGCTATAAAATATGATTCAAAAATAAAAAATCTTTAGTAGGCATTTTCCTCCCATTTCCCTAAACAAAATTAAAACAAAAAAAAAACATCTAAAAATTCTTTCAGAAAGAAACTGAAATAAATGAAAATGTAAATATTATTTTTGTGACAAAGATGTACGAGTATTTATGTGTGTACAATGTATGTATGATGTGTCTCTTAAAAAGTATGTCGGATGTTACAAAATGATAGCACAATTGTTCATAAAACATAAATAATTTTCCGCATGTTTTTTTCCCGCTAATACTGTTTCAATTCGCTTGTAAGAAAAATGTTTACAAAATATTGTAAATTGAGGGTAACACACTTGATAATAATATTAACAGTGAATGTGTATTATATTGTTTTCGTATTTAAATCAAAAACGCGATGTGTTCTTATAACTATTTCCTTTAATAAAATTTCATCAGAAATCTTAGAGACATAACTATGTATATATCCTGAAAGTAAGACAATATTTATATTAGACACCATTTGCAAAATCGCATAATTTATGCTTAGATTTACGAATTTTGACAAATTAGTGATAATCAAATCTCAAAGCGATGATGCATTAGGAATTTACTTGGCCTTCGTGATACATTATTAAGATTACAATTAAAATCTCCACGATAATACACGGTAAGTTTTTTTGTAAATCATCTAAATCCGCCAACAACATTTTGTGGAGCCCCATCTTTATTTCACATAGAATTATTTCAATATTTGGAATATGTACAAAGTTATTGTATTAATCTGAGCTTAGTTTCTTCTTTAAATAAATGCGTACATCGCCACTTCGTTTTCTAATATAATATACATATTTTTATTGATTTCGGATTTAATACATAGTTAGTACATTGTTTATATGTAGTGTGTTCAACAGGAACCCAAGTGTTATATAATTGAATTATATAGTTTTTTTTTTCATATTGTTAACTTATAAGCTAGAGCTAAGACAGATAAACTGAGACAAAATAAATTGTTTCAGAACTTTTTTATTTTTTTTAAATTAAATAATTATGTACAACTTAACAATAAGGCTTAAAACTAAAACTTAAGAACTAATATAAAGTAGCAAAAGTGCTATCTTTATGCGTAGCTAAGCAAAATAGTCATATATTAATTTAAAATAATGACCTTCAATCATAAAATCAGATAAACTTTAAACAAGTTAGTAACCGTGGGCAATCCCCATTACAGTCTCATTTGCCGAAGACATCATTTTGTACAGTACGTTGGAAAGTAGCAAATCCTTGAAGACGTCGATAGAGAGAGTGTTGGTCCTTTCATGAAGAACCCTACAATATAAATGACGATAGTCAGGTGGACGATATAAACAAACCTAAGCGCTTTATTTTGAACCCTCTGGATGGCATTTTTCTGTCTAATAATTGCTAAGTCAAACCATGCCGGTGCCGCATACGTAATAATAGATCTTTTGTATAGCTTGTAATTGTAATAGGAGGTGAAAAGCCATAGCTGCCTTTCTCCTAAGATCGTCATTGTGTGCGTCGAATTTTAAATGTGTATCTAGTGTGACACCCCAATACTTTAGTGAACATTAGTATGCGCTATAAAACTTGAGCAAAATATATTTGTATCATCTGCATAAATTTGAACTCAAGTATCCTTTGTTACCGGCGCAGGGATATAGTGCGTGAAGATTACGTAAAGTAATGGACCCAGCACTGAACCCTGAGGGACCCTAGCAGATATTTTCCTAATCTCAGAGTGTTATGAACACTATCAACACAAACTGATTGTGATTTTATCATAGATACCACGGCGGGCTTATTCCCCCTCGTTATAGTTTGTATAATAAGCCAAGGTGCCACACAGAGTCCAAAGCCTTCTTAATGTCCATTAGTGCAACAGCTGAGATCTTCCTACAGTGTTTTGTTTTTTTAATTGATTAGGTAATCTCATGATTGTCTCTGTTAACGCCGGAACTATCGAACCGGTATTCCTTCAATAAAATGAAATTGTTAAACTGTTTAAAATTAATGTTATTTGATATTTTCAGTTTTATTATACTCATCTTTGTAAAACGCCATGTAAATAGTAAAATTTTGGGAACAGCTATATCAGAGCATACTATTTTTCGCGCATGCGTAATTTTTGCAAGCGCCATTGTTTATAATGCGGAATAAAGGTAGACTACATTTTGGATTGAGTCTTGGCTAAAAAAAAACGCTTACTATTTGACAGCAAACACCTTACTATGGTTTGAGTCTTGAGTTTAAAAAACTGGTTTGCTATGTGTATTTACTAAAATAAATTTTGAAATCTAGTAAGCGTGTTGTTTTTAAATTACCTCATTTTCCAGGAAAATTTTCCCTATTTTTATTTTTCAAAATTGGGTAAAATGTGAATTTTTTGATAATTTTTGACGTTAGAATTGTAAATTAATTAATAATAATTGCTTCGTCAACCTTGCAGACACAGATCAAAGAGTTTTTTTTCACCCTTATCGCTTCTTCTGATAGTACCACAAATGTTAAAAACAGCATCTTTTATAAATATAACAATTTTTTTAATGTAATTTTAATTCGTTGTATACCTTAGAGGATGGGGGCTGCCGCCCCCAAACCCCCGCTTTTTCTGAATTTATACAATTTTTCCTGTTTTAAATTTTATTTGTAATTTTACACTAAAAAAAAAAAATTGAAAAAATTGCAAAATTTCCCTGGAAAAATTGCAAAACTTTCCCAGAAAAATTACTTGCACTGTCGAAAAACTGTTGAGATACAATCCTAATATCAAAATTTTTATAAAAATCGCACATTTTGACGTCTTTTGAAATTTCATCTACAATCATTTTCCATCGTACCAAAATATCCGAAAAATAATGCATTACATACTAATAAACGTAATGCATTACCTGCAGTTTACAAAAAAATCACAATCATTTTTTTGGAAAAGTGGCATTTTTCTTTACTATGAAGCAAGAAAGTTCGGTTACCAGTGATATTGATGATAAAAACAACCTAAAATTTTTCAATGCAATAAATGTGCTGGAATTTCCCATAAACATAATGTTTATCAGAATCAAATATTCATGAAATGTATGTATGAATAAACAGATCCACACAGGTGTAAAAGGACATCTGTGATCTGTGCAATTACTGTAGTGCCAACTTTTTATGTCAAGGTCAGCTCAAAGTGCACGAAAAATAACAATCGGACAATAAAGCATTCAAATTTGAAGTAAGTTTGTTTATCAAACTACGTTGTAACAGACTTATTAACGTTTCACTCTAATTTTCAGATATTCAACAAAGGTTTTTCATATCGAAAACGTTTGATTACACAATCATCAATACCCACCGTGATTAAGCCGTATGTGTGCCAAGCATGTGATTAAATCTTCTCATGCATTGTCAATTTAATCAAACATCAAAGCCTTGATACCAACAAAACTATAAAATAACACCTAAAGCCAGTACAAGAATTAAACATATTTTAAATGAGACCGGGACTATTGGAAAGAATCCCGAAACCAAACAAATAACTGCGTCACTGATTCGTGAATCTTCTCCACCGGTATTTGAGAGCCCAACAATAAAACTGTTTTCCGAAACAAAAACAACCATCGCAGATCAAAAACTAATCTTTTATCGAATAACCGAAATAACGCCAGTCGAACCACAAACAATTGATATGAACGTCGATGAAATAAGTGGTACTAGTGATTGCACGAATTAAATAAATTTGAAAACCAAATTTCCGGATTTCAAAATTTGTAATTCCGAAATTCGTTTTCGGATTTGGCTTGTTTATAAATAAAAACAATCATTAAACAAAATTTAATTAATTTATTTTAGGATTTGTATCTTATACGGTAGACAGACACAAAGTTAATCGCGATTTTCATTTGTCCCGATTGACAATCGGGACAAATGAAAATCGCGATTAACTTTGTGTCTGTCTACCGTACTAGGTACATAAATTATGACTGTCTAAAAGTGAAAATGACAAAAGTGCACTTAAGCACAATTTTACTAATTCTAATGCACTAGATAAACCTATAAAAAAGGCGCATTTTATTTGACCATTTGCAAAAAAATTGCTTGGATCCAATACCATTTTGGTATTCGTGAATACCCACTGTGTACTTGGTTTTCAAAAATCCAATAGTATTTTTTAGCAGGGACGCGATTCCGAAATGAATACCAATTTTGAATTTGGCAAATAAAATAGGCCTAAAATTGCACTCGTTTCCACACGTCCCGAATGGGGAAGAGTGCGCCGCGCGTTTTTTTTGTGTGGTTTCCCCAATAGGCCTAATCCACAATTCAGTCTACCATTCACCAACATTTCACAAAATAAAGTTATTTTTATTCGGAATAGTCTATGTTCCGAACTATCGACAAAAATACGGTAAACGGGTCCTCATTTCTTGCATGACACAATTTACGGAACATAAATTCCGCTAAATAATAGGTAAAATCGACTTGCCTATTATATTTAGGCAAAGCCGCTTTTACATGCCTCCACGTACTCTCGATAGTGTTCGTGTGAGCACCAGTTTCCTCGTTCCAAAAGGACACGCTGTGGTTCACAGTTAAGTGTGTGTAACCTTCTTCGCCCAAATGTTCGTAGGCTTTCCAACAATCCGATATAATTATCGTGCCTGGCAAAATGAACTTTTTTATAATGTTGGTTAAAGTTGTTCGGTCACGAGTACATACTTTCTGCAGAAAACATTTTCCGGAAAGCCGTTCGACCCCTCAAAAAACCCACTGCCCCTCCACATGATGGCCTCGATTATATTTCCGTTTACCGAACTTGGATTCGTCAATCTCTACTATAATACCTGGACCGCCAATTGGTTCGAATTGCGACTGCATATAGTCGACGAAGTCTTCCCGCACATACTGATTACAATCAGCGGCTGTTGATGGCGACAGATTGTACTCGGCGATTAAACCTTCGGAGCCTACCTTATGCAAAATATCGTACGTGATGAGTAATATCAGCCCAACTTCCAGCTTACTCCGACTAAACCACGAGTTGAGCCGAATACTTTGTCGAATGTTGCATCGGACTCCGTCGACCTGCTTATTGCAGCACCACAAGTCCACAACATTTTTTCTAAACGATCGTTTCGTAAAAGTTTGAAAAAATTACCACATTTATGGCACAGCAATTCTTTGTGGATTACACCACAATCCGCCAAAAAATTAAAAAATAAATCACTTTGGTTAATAATATTATCCAGAAATAACTTATTAACTATGCCCTCTTTCTTTCTTAAAACTTTTACCACGCGATCTAGCTCCTGCTGATGCGTAATTATTGCACTTGTAATCGTATTCATGGTAATCACTAATCACACTTCACAAAAAATTTGTTATCGTTAAACAAGAAATGATGTACACACTAACAAATGAATGTTTTTTCTACGGCCAACGTATTTTATTCGCATTGAAAGCGCCGCAAGAGGCGCCACTAGTTCAATGTGAACAACAATTCAGCGTTTTTTTATGTGTTACATATTTTTAAATTAATTTTCGCTGAATAAATAATTAATAATTTTGAAAATATGTACAAAATTTCGCATGCAAAATTTTGCATTACAAAAGGTTGCAATTATAAAATCTTGCATAACAATTTCCTGTACATTTTGTTCTCTATTCTGAGATAAATAAATTGAAGAAAAATTACATCGAGTAACTTAACTTAGGATTGTAGAGACTAACGGCTTCCGTCGCTGCGCTCCCTCCCGCTTAGCCCTCCGAGAGGCTTTAACTTTGAACTTCTAAACAAAAATTATAAATATATAGCAGTGTTTTGAAAATTATTTTAATTCGTTTCATACCTTAGAGGATGGGGGCTGTCGCCCCAAACCCCCGCTTTCCCATGTTTATTTCACATACTAAAATAACGAACTCTCCAAAGCCGCTTAGCATTGGCCCCTTTCCACATAGATGACAAATAATTGCCACAAGTTTTCATTTTTGTTTTACTTTTTCTATTTCACATACTAAAATAACGAACTCCCCAAAGCCGCTTAGCATTGGCCCCTTTCCACATAGATGACAAATAATTGCCACAAGTTTTCATTTTTGTTTTACTTTTTCTATTTCACATACTAAAATAACGAACTCCCCAAAGCCGCTTAGCATTGGCCCCTTTCCACATAGATGACAAATAATTGCCACAAGTTTTCATTTTTGTTTTACTTTTTCTATTTCACATACTAAAATAACGAACTCCCCAAAGCCGCTTAGCATTGGCCCCTTTCCACATAGATGACAAATAATTGCCACAAGTTTTCATTTTTGTTTTACTTTTTCTATTTCACATACTAAAATAACGAACTCCCCAAAGCCGCTTAGCATCGGCCTCTTTCTACATAGATGACAAATAATTGCCACAAGTTTTCATTTTTGTTTTAATTTTCTATTTCACATACTAAAATAACGAACTCCCCAAAGCCGCTTAGCATTGGCCCCTTTCCTTTCCGCAAAGGTGACAAATAATTGGCAAAGGTTATACAAAAATTCTAAATTTCCTCGCCACACGATTGGCTACAAAATCTCGGTTTTCAAAACCTCGGTGCTATAAAATCACGTTTTATATAAATTTTGGAAAATGGGGATTTTCAATTTAAAACGAAAATAACAAAAAAATTATAAATTCTGGAAAATGGAGAATTTAATTTTAAAATAAAAATTAATAAAAACCGAGACTGAAACGCTCCCTTACAACCGGCGAGGAAATATTCCCGCGAGGAAAGGTGTGTGAGGAAATGTGTGTGAAGAAATGTGTGTGAGGAAATGTGTGTGAGGAAATGTGTGCGAGAAAAAGTGGCACGCGGGAGGTCCCTGCGCTCCCTCACGCTTAACCCTCCGAGAGGTGGCTGCGCTCCTCCCCGCTTAGCTCTCCGAGGGGTCGCTGCGCTCCCCCGCTTAGCCCTCCGAGGGGGTCGCTGCGCTCCCACTTGCCGCACGTACGAGCGGATTATATAGAATCTATTAATGACACCTACTAAAACGAAAAATAATTGCACTATTTTATTAATTCAACATTTTGTAATGCAATATTTTATATCGATCCCAGAAAATCATTAAATATTCATTATTTTACTATAAAATAATCAAAATAATTATTTTGTAAATCTAAAATCCCCAAGTCCCAATAATTTCCTCTGAAAATCGGGTTAGAATCCCATTTCCATTGTACCTACCTATCAAATTTCATCTTACTTGTTTCCAAAATAACCAAATTCCATTAATTTCCTCTGAAAATCGGTTAAAAATTGTAACAAATTTCGAGAACACTAAACTCACATCTCTGACGAAATTTGCCACAGACTTTCCGGTGGTTGATCCAGTACAGCATTTTACAGCCGGCTAGGTTGCAGCGGATGGGGTGGTTATTTCTAGACCACCGAAAAGCTAGAATTGCTGTGAGAAACTTAAATGTTTGGTTGGCATTCAGGTAAAATCAAAATAGTCGGCTCGTCACCATGAGAATTCACAAAAAAAATTTACGGTATCATTATCAGCAGTAATATCCCAAGAGCATTGATAATTTCCCAAAATAATTTTATTATATTTTTCGAAAGCACGTTGCTTGGTAACAGCCCGAAGCCGTAGGCTGAGGGCTGTTACCTAAATGCAACGTGCTTGAGGAAAATATAATAAAATTATGAGGTATTTATCAATGCTCGAGGGGTATTCGACGAGAAAATTTTTGCAATTTTATTTTATTCTAGTAGTAAGCCTGCTAGTTGTAAATTGTTCTATGAAAGTGTCATTTTGAAACAGTATTTATTGTAAAATAAAACTATAAATTATTTTCATCTAGTAGCCAGAGTATGTTTTTCTAAAATAGCAAGCCTATTAAATCGGTCAATGTCGAGTCACGTGTACAAAATATACCAATTAAAATAACATTAGACTGATAACTTCCCTAGGGAAATTATCAGTGTAATGTTATTTTGATTGGTTTATTTCGTACACGTGACTCAAAATAGAGTGATTTAATTGGTTTGCTATTTTAGGAAAAAAATTTCACTATAATTTCATTCAAACAAATTAAATAAACAAAAAAAATAATGTTTAAGAAAAGAAATATTCTATTTAATGAATAAAAGAAATAATAAAATAAAATTTACCGTCACCAAGAAAAATTTAATTATTTACAAATTTAATCTTAAACCTAATGAAAACTAATACATACTATGGCCATAAAATAATAATAAATTTACCGGTAAAATTTGTATAATAATTATTACAATTAATTGGTTATTTGTGGACAACTATTGTTACGGATTCGATGTAGCGATCTCGCTGATGAATCAATCTCCCACGCTGATCGTAAAATTTTGTGTTCTAAAATTATTATGTACATATATTCGTTGTTCGTTGATCAATAATACCAATTAAGTAGGACATTTTTTGTAACCACAATACCTAAAACAGCATTGCCTCTAGTGTATTCTGAAGGGGAAAAAATCTGTTAACTATTTGCTTCGCAGTATTCAAATATCGTTTTACCGTTGAAGTTATAGCTGTCACAATTCCAAAAGGGATGTCGGGCGTTGAAATCTCCGCAAGAACAACTCTGTCAGCTAAGCTTAATAGTTTAGCGAGATCCGAGGTAATTATTTTACGAAAAGTAGATAGAAATTGTAATTTAAAGATCTTCTGAACCAGATAATTATTTTTCACGAAGAGCAAAATTATTAAGAATCATAAGTTCAGTTTCGATCTGAATGAGAAATACGAAAAATTTAATTATTTTTCAGTCAATCTCGCAATGTCCTGAACCATATTTACTTTAGCGAGAAATCCTGATACACGTCTAGTTAGATCAGAAAAGCTAATCCCAAAGAGCTGCTGAGACATACCCAAAAATTCACTTAAGTCACCCGATTATCCAGGATTCTCCATCTGCGTCGTGAAACCTGGAGGGGCACTGCGTCTAAACGATACTACGGGTCGTTACGTCTAAAATGATCAGAGAAGGATACTCCTGATCTGATAAAGATAGATCGTTTATCTGATTTTAAATGATTATCTCCGCAGTTTGCACATTTAATTTGGTTTTGAGCTGCTTCGTCATTCCGGTCTTTATTGTCAATTGGGCATTCCCCTGGCTGGTGCTGACCGGCACATTTTACGCATTTGTATTGAATATTGCAAGATGATGCCACATGGCCAAATAATTTGCATTTTGCGACATTGAGTAACGACCTTTTTCCGTTTTGCTGTCCATTGAACTTTGTATCCATAGCAACCAGTGATTTGTTTGACTTCAGCTATTTTCGTAACTGGTTCAAAGGTAATTGGATAGCTCGGGATTCTCACTTGATTATCAATACCATCTAAGCCAGTTTTTTTTGACCATGGAATATATGTACGTTAATAACTTTGTAACCTTTATCGGAAAGATTCTTTTTGATATCTTCAACATCTGTGTCCTGATGTATTCCTCTCGCTATCATCACTTTAGGTCTCTTGTTTTTGACCGAATAGTTAAAGAATTGTCGTATCTTTTTACGACAATTGATGGCGATTTTGTACCGTTTCCGGCCCCGTTTGTATTTGTGTTTTTCCCCCATTTGCTGTAATAGAAATAGTTGCTGCCGGCTCGACATCAATGTTTAGATTGTTAAACGTCCTCCAGTGGTTGAGGGAAACACGACTTTGCTGAATTCGTCGTCGAATTCGATGTCATTAGAATCGGATGAATACTCGCCATCTGTCAATCAATTTATTGACTTGTTCTTTTATCTCAACCTGAGCGGAGACTTTTGATGAGTCATCGCATGTTATTTTGGCTTGTTTGTCTTCATATTCAACTGCCGCCGTTAGTTGCCTCTTTGAATAACAGTTACTACTTGGTTTAACATTATTAATTTCTATTTCTGGGTTTGTATTTTGTCCCTCCGATGTTGTACTATTAGTATTTGTGTGTTTTAATTCATTAATTAGTTTATTAAAGGATTTATTGACCGTTCTGTTGATCATAGAATTAATTAGGCTAATCTGCTTATCGCTCAGATATTTGATCAGCATAAGTTGCTAAGGTTTAATATTCCATTGGTGGTAAGTAGCGAGTATACAGGAAGTACAAGATGGGGACCAATACACCATCCTGCGGTACCCAGAAGGGCTGGCTTTAGCTTGTACTCCAATAAAAGTAATGAAATAAAATAAAATAAGATGATATTATTATTATTAGTAAAGATAATAATAATAATAAGAGTAATGATAATAATTTTAGAAGTAAGTAAGGGTAGCAATAAAAATTATAAAACTTTAATCTCCAAATTCACATCGGCTCATATATGTACCATTTACTAGTTATATTATGCAAAAATGCAAATGTTGATTTTATTGGATCACGTTAATCGTTGTTCTACAGTCATTGTATCATTGCACACAATAGCAATTGAAGAAGTTTAGATATTAGAATTCGATTCGATGGCAACAGGATTGTTGTAATTATCTACCAGCAATTGAACATCCGGTAACTTTTTGACTCGATGAAAATTTGCTTATTTTCAAGTATCAGTCCACCATTAATAAACATTTGCTAATTAGAGTCAATGCCGATATTCTTTAAAACTAAATTATTTTTTGAGCGATATTTTAGCCTGTTGAGGCGAAATGCCGTAAAACAGTGATGTTTAAGATTATACTCTAAAGAAGCAGCTATTTTTAACAGTGTCCGTCAGCTGGTACATTCGTAACTCACAAATCACGCGATCTCCTATCGATTTCAATCCTGTCGATTATTCAATACGATAATTTGATTCTCCATTGTCAAAATTAGTTAAATATATAAATTAAAAATTTGCACAGTAAATATAAAATAAAATAAGAGATTTATTTAATAATAGTAGAGGCTAGTAAAACACGTCTATTCACTTTGAACCATTTTGAAATTTATTGTTGGTGAGAGTTTACCGCAAATCCAGATAAAACGTCAATTTTTCGCGGGCCATTTAAATAAATAAGTTGATAAAATAGTGAGGAAGCATCTGTACATTAAATGAAGAACCAGCTACTGAACTATGTAAGCTATATATGCAACCATATTACCTTTCATTTATTTAACGTTTTCTTATAATGGTTGACCCATTCGAAGTAAAATTATTTCGATTATTAATTTGCCGATACAAAGCAATCTGAGAAAATGCGGGATACCATGGAAAATGTAAATTCCATGGTATCCCGCATTTTCTCAGATTGCTTTGAATGACCTAGAGTTTGGTTTTTGTTTAATGTGTCCAGGTAGTGCGGTTCAAAAGACATTCACATTTGAAATTTTAGTAATAAGCCATGTTGGGATAAGTAAAAAAACTCATCCGCGTGATTAGACAAAGTATGCTATGGTAATATTTTCTAATATTATTTCGAATGACATGACTGAGGTTCACCGCGTTATCTATATTTTGAACGTAATTAATCCTGTTCAGGTATAAGTGCACAACATCAGTCAAGATTTTTGGCACTTTAATTACAAGAAAGTGAAGGAAGAATAATTTTTATTGCTGGGAACAGAACCAAAAATTACACATACAATTTTTTGATTATTTTATCCCAAAACAAATCACTAAGCAATTTAAATTTTTTATATTGCACCAAAAAAAAAACTCTCCATCCAAAACTTCTCCATCGATTGTCCACTCTACATCATTTTCGCATACGGCTACCTTAAATAATAAAAAATATCTTATCACCTTACAGTCAAATTGCCGGTCGTATAAAAATGCAGCCGAAATTTTATGCATTCCGCCTGTTTTTCTAATTTTTGGTGCTATTTAGTTTAAGTGGCTGAATTCTTGACGCACCGATAATGTTTTATAAAAATGAAATTGCAAATTACAAAATTGCTTCAAAACTATGTACGAATCTCGACATAGGAAATTGTGTGAATCTTAATTAATAATCTAACTTGCGGAGAGAACACTTAGAGCTAAGCAACAGTAGAACATACAAAATAATTTTAAAATAAATCATAAAAATAAATTTTTGATTTCTAAAAATTCACCAAACTGATTATCTACATAGTTTTCATAAATTTTCTATGATTTTTTTTTTAAATAAGCAAATTTGTAATTTTTTGTTTCTTTCATGCATATTGTATATGGAACGACATCAAAACATGCCACTAGATAGTCATAGTTATTTCAAAATGCTAATCAAAATGATTTTTTTCTACGATAGTGCAGTAACCTATGCTTCCGATGATGATTTTTGAATTTAAAATACATATATAAGAAAGGAGCCTTTGCGTCGTCTACTAAAATCGTGTGGAAATATTCAGTACACAACGATTTCGTAATATTGCCACACGATTTGTGAAAATCCAAACATTTCAATTTTTTTTTTTTTTTTTGCGAACCTTTTTTTTTCTATGGCAGCAAAAATAGCGTGTGTAACTCGTGTGAAAATGAGTCGTTGCAATACTCCAGTGAGGTGCAGCCCTTACTATCGCTCAGGCTGCAAATTTCACTTTCGTACTGCAATGATTCGTTTTCTTCACTTGTTATACGATATACTATTATTTCATACTATACCGAAAATCAATGTTTACTTGATTGATTTCAGTCCAGAAAACGAATCATTACGGTACAAAAGAAACAGTGCGGTAAACGAGCCATTACCGTACAGAAAAATATAAAGCCAAACAAAAAAAATAGCTAGGGTAACTTGATAATTTGAAAATCATTTGGATTGATTTTCTTTAAATTTCAAACTCATGTTTTTACTTTAAAATTTAATTTTAAATGAAAAACTCGAATTAATGTCCCATGTAGTATGAAATAAAACGTTGTGCGTTACACGTACGTACGTTATGCGATCGTTACAGAACTCATTCAAAATAAACATCGAACTCTTACTGTAACAATTCATTTACCGCCCTTGTGACGTAAATAACTATTTTCGTTTCGTGCAAAAATCGTGAGGGGTCAAATTTGAAAATATCACGTATAAATTGAAAATAGTAAAAAAGTTCCCGGCGGCGCTGCACAAAATGGACATTATATTTTTGATACTAAGGCTGCGGTCGAATTCTCGGGTAAATCATTTACTGCGGTAAATTTAGATTTTTAATGATCGTTTTCTGTAATGTGGTTTTCCAGTTACACAAAAAAAAAACCGGGGCGAAACCGGGTTAGTTTTTTGACGTTTCAACTGGAACAGCAAAAAATGCGGTTTCTGTAATTTTTGTTTTTTCCATGTGTATACGTATTAATTGTAAAATTATTTTGACAATTCTACGTTAATTTTGCAATGAAAGATTTTTTTCGTGTTAATTTATTTAATTATATTTAGTTTTTATTTAAATGACGTTTGAAATGTAATTGTGTTAGTAATCGCCCCGAAAAATTTAACCGGGCGACGAATGACAGCTGCTGTCGCCGTTTTCGCCCGGGTTTTTTTTTATCTGTCAAATTTGTTGCAGCTGGAAAATCACATTAAATTACGCATTTTTTTTTTTTTACTCGTTCAATTCTTATAACAATAAAGAATAAAGTATTTAAACGTAAAAGGTTTACCTTTTTTTATTTCCCTTACTCTCTAGCAAAAAAAGGTAAATGCATTTACCGAATTTTATTGAATATTAAACTGCCGTGCTAATAAAAAAACTCTTAAGCGCCAAAAGTCGAAAATACGTTAGAGGCATATTTGGATTCTTCCAACAAATACCTATATATACCGTAATAATGGAAATCCATTATTAAGTGTTTGCCGTAGCTTATATCACGTTAAATTCTCAAAGTTAAATTAATTTAACATAAATAATTAAATTAACATTAGCGAAACTTTCGTTATTGACGATTGTAAAAGTAGAGAAAGCGCCTCTCGAGGACAATAGTTAAAATGATGCACCTGATAAAATGACATTTGTCACAAATGCGACGAAAGAAAAGTTAGCAATGTGGTAATTAAAAATTGTTTTATAGTCCGAACTTGGAATAATTTACAATTATTAGCAATCCTGTAAGTAAAAATTGTGTTTACAGTTCAAAATTGGAATTGTTTACAATAATTTCGAACGTCAAATTATCAGGTACCTCAGTTTAAAAATTTTCCACTAGGTGGAATCCGTGATGCTCCAATCGTCAATAGTGATATTATATTTATTTTTTTTTTTCAAAAACATGTTTCGAGCATTCGCTCTTTGTCAATTTTCTCTACGACTACTATTTTTTACAAAAGACTCTCTGCTTATAAACACTTAAGGCTGGTAGCGTCATCTATAATTGGATGCAATGAAATCATACAATTGGTTGGTTTTGGTGTTTAATTTGTCGTTCAGAAGTTGTGGATTGTTGCGTTGTAAATGAATTTCGAGTTCTTCCAACCTGTCCATTGTATTCCCTTTCTCGCATCTGTGTAATACGTGCAGGTTATTGTGTGCGTCAGTGTACGTATGTTTATCGTAATATAAATGTTGAGCGTAATTTGATTTAAATAAAGATTTATTGTATGTGTTTGTGTTGTTTAACTCATCAGTATGTTCATTAAATCTGATCTGGAAGGTTCGCTCCGTCTGACCCAAATAAAATTTTTAGCAATCATTACACGTCAATTTGTATACACCACTTTCATTTTGTTGTTTATTGGGCTGCATTTTAACAAACCGTTGTATTTTATTATTCGTGATGAAAGAGACAGTGTAACCATAGTTATGTAGGATCTTTTTCATGATATTACAGGTTGTACTATTATAATCAACCGTAACGTATTTTTTCGTGATGACATCGCATTGTAAAGTTGATAAATTCCCCAAATTAATTTTATTTTTTATCTTTGTGTTAATCTTGTCAATAATGCTATAGGGGTAGCCATTGCAATGAGCTATGGACATCATGGTATTAAATTCATCATCGAAATCATTTTTGGCCAAAGGAACATGGTATAATCTGTTAATCAAGTGATGGAAAGCGGCGATCTTGTGTTGAAAAGGGTGATGTGAAGTGCTATGAATGGTTTGAGTGGATTTCCTGTGAATCTTGAAGTTGTGTTTATTATCGAAGTTAGTGATTGTGAGATCCAGAAAATCGATTGATTTGTCCGATTCTATTTCAATTGTGAATTTAATGTTACTGTGAATGTTGTTAATGTATTTGTGTAATTGATCAAGCTGCCTGATGGAACCTTTAAATAATAATATGATGTCATCCACATATCTATGCCAGTAAATTGACAAATTAAACACCAAAACCAACCAATTATATAATTTCATTCCATCCAATTATAGATGACGCTACCAGCCTTAAGTGTTTATAAGCGGAGAGTCTTTTGTAAAAAATAGTAGTCGTAGAGAAAATTGACAAAGAGCGAATGCTCGAAACATGTTTTTGAAAAAAAAAAAAAAAATATAATATCACTATAAGGAAAGTTTCGCTAATGATAATTTAATTATTTATGGTAAATTAATTTAACTTTGAGAAATACCTATATTTCTGCTTTTTTCAAAAGTCAAATATCGTTCTTAACATTATAATTAAATTAGACTATGTTTATTTTTAAAACAAACAATAAATAAAATATTTTATTTTTCAAAGTACATCCACAAAATATGAATTTTTATTTTTAATACATTTTAATTAAATATTATTTTGGTTCTTACCAGGTTATTTATTCACGTAGATACAAAGGCAATTTATTAAATTATTTTTCTTTAGTACCTATAACTACGAGAAACGTCAGAGTTGTGTTGCTTGTGGCTACCTATTTCGTATATCTTAGCTAAGAGATTTTTTAAGAGAATGTCACAACTAAGAATACGAACAGAATCGCAAAATAGTCTTACGTAAGAAAAATCTCTTAGATAAGACCCCTGTGACTATACTTTAGAATTGTACGGTAAAAATGTATTTGGCCAAAAAGTGTTCGTTTCCAAAGTTAACTTTAGTATTTCTTTTAATAATTATAAAAAAGAAAGTGCAAAAATTTAGGCTATACGAAAACTAATTTTCCAGACAAAAAGTAAACATAACTATCTTTAGTTTAAGTAAAGATCAATATTTGATCAACTTATAATGTTTAAAAATTAAAACATTTGTTTTGTTGCCGAGCAATATTTATTTATTTATTTATTTATTTTATTTAAATCCAAGATACAACTTAAAAAACAGGAAAAGCCTTTTGGTATAATTTACCAGTGGCAGGCATTTTTCCTCAAAATAAAAAACTAAATAATATTAAAATTAAACATAATAATGACTAAAAGAGAAACAAGAATAAAATAAATATAATTATTATTAACTATGGGTGATATTGAATTAAAATTATTAAATATGAAAAAAAATATTTTAATAATAAAGAAGTAGCGGCGAAGGAACAAGTGATACACAAAATAGTACACATTAAACAATACGCTCAAAAACAAAATCGATCGCAGCGAACTGAAAGAGCCACAATTTCAAAGATGACAAGAATTTATGTTTTGAATTTAAGCAACGTATATCTCTGGGGAGCTTGTTAAAAATTGTAGGTGCTGTAACTGAAAAGTAATTAAAATAATGGGTTTTTAAAAATTTAGGAACCGTACGAAAATGCATGGTATTTGTACGCAAAGTGTAACTTTGGCAACTCAAAAAGCGATTACCACACCTCTCAAAGTATACATTCATGACCTTATAAACATAAAGATGTTTAAGTGGCAAAATATTACTCATTTTGAATAAAGGCCAAGACGAGCACAATCTATTCTTGAAAAACATCAATCTGAGTATAAACTTTTGAGCAATAACCAAAGGCCGGACTGTCTCATAGTACGTACCGCCCCAGCAACAAATACCATAGCGCAATCTGGACTCAATTAAGGCATGATAAAAAATTTTTAACACCGAAAACGAACAATTAGTTCGCAAAAGATACATTTTTCTAATACCTGAATGTAGTGAAATATTTAAGTCAGATATATGACATTTCCAGTTTAAATGGCTATCTACATTTAACCCCAAATATTTAATGTTACTCACGGAATCAATCGTCAAACAATTTACATGACAATTACCACTCTGAGCGCAACGACGGTCGTGATAAACTATGTCTCTGTTGAAAGAACGCAACTCATTCAAATTAAACAACATTACTTTAGTTTTCGAACTTATTACCAGTTTGTGTGCAGTGAACCACTGGCTCAATAAACCTAAGTCATAATTAATATCAAATGTAATTGCGGGATAATTAGAACTATTGTACACAGAAGCCATATCAGCAAATGCCACCACTTTACCCTTAAAATTTTGAGTGAAAACCGAATTAATATAAATCAAAAACAAAATCGGGCCAAGTACAGAGCCCTGTGGGACACCAGCTTCCAGAACTAAAGTACCACTAACACAATCATCACAACAAACACTTTGTGAACGATTAACAATAAATGATTTCAGCCAATTATATACACAACCTCGAAAATCGACATTCCACAATTTATTCAAAAGAACATTATGATCCACCATATCAAATGCTTTAGTAATATCAACAAACAAAGCAGCTGGCATTCTAGAATTATTAAGACCCTCATGAAGTGGATTTAGCAGTTCGATTAGAGCATCTTCTGTCCCTAAATTGCACCTAAAACCAAATTGACACTTACTAAAAAAGTTGTGTTCATCTAAAAAATTAACTATCCTTGTTTTGAATGCTTTTTCAAAGATTTTTGAAATTACTGAAAGTAGTGAAATTGGTCGATAATTAGTGATTTGCAAACGATCGCCCTTCTTAAATAGAGGAATCACTGTAGCAACTTTAAGCGAATCAGGGAAAATGCCTTCAAAGATACTACGATTAAAGAGAATGCACAAAATGTCAACAATATTAAATATAATTTTTTTAAATAACCAACTACTAAAACCAAACATATATATTTGCTGAACACTTTTATGATTTTAAAAAATGGATTCCAGACGTATATAAAATTTGGGGAAAATCATTCCACTATACATATACACCACAGTAAATCGTTTTATTTCATTTTTTTTTTTCTAATAAATATTTAAATTCAAAATCTATATAAATTTTGGTACAAAATATAAAATATGAATGTACAAATCCGTCTAAAAATTTGTATAGGTGATAAGCGAAAATTGGATGGTTGAAATTCTAGCAAATTTTAATTACCAATATTTTTATACTAAAATTACATTTTCTAAATGGAAATGACAGTTTAGTTTGGTTCGCATTGAACCGTTAACGTTTATTTTGAATAATCACATTTGCTCATAAATGTAAAAATACTAACCTTAGCATCTAGGATTTGATATATTTTTGGTCGTTATATTATTTAACTACTACCATGTATGTTTAATTTTTGGTGACAAATATCACTTTTCATGACAATTATTATTTTATTTATGCTTGTTAAAAAAAAATTACATAATAAAGAGAAAATAAAAGATAATTCGATTTTATACCAGTTTGTAACGTGTGCACATTTTTTTTCGTTTCAGATAACAACAGTCTCGTAACAAATAGCAAAATGGGTAAGTGAATTGTTTAGTATATTCTTATTACACGTAAATTAATTAGCTGTTTAACAGAGATATGAAATTAAATAGCATCACAACATGGTTCAATCAAGTGTAATTACATGCTCCCTAAAGAAAAAGACAATCCTAAAATGTTAATACTTGATAAAAATAAAATGTGTGTTGAAATATAATTAAATTTATCCGCTTGATTTAATATGAGTGAAACATCATTAAACCATAAATATTATTTTGTATTTAATTTAATTTCAAGTTTCACATTTACGAAACATGATATAATAAAGTCAACAATTTTATTATCACCAAATTATCGTTAATAATTAATTTATTAAATTACTGTTGTATATTTCTACAAATTTTAATAAAATTCATATAATGAACGTAGCTCTGTATGTATATTCCCTAGGGAGTAAAAACTATTTCAGTTGAAATAAATATTAGATTTAAACTTAAAATAAAAATTATTATTTATGAGGTAATAACTATCATATATTATAGCACAGCTAAAATCTCACTTGGACTTAATATTGTGTATAATACAACATACATACTATACTATATAGTAACGTTTACAGATTTTTATAAAAATAAAAACTGAATAAAATTAAACTCATATTTTTATATAACTTTACACTTGTGCTATGATACTGAAGTGGACACCATATAAATCCAAGATATTAATTCATCAACGATAAATATTTATATGAATTTTTTATTTGTTGAGTAATTTTTAAAATAAAATTATAAATATTTGATAAAAAGTAATATACATTTTTTCAAAACGCTTTTACCCTATGGCTTTATTTTATTGTGCTTATCTCTCAAAATAGAAAAAAATCTTTTTATGTATGTATGTATATATTTTGTGCGAGTTCTATTTTTATGTGAATAAAAGTTTATGTACTCGTAAATACATATCTGAAAGTGTATCCTAAGAATGTAATTAATAATTTTATTTGCTAACAATTTTTGAATTTATTTTAAAGTTAGCTGGCGGAAAATAATTTTTAAAATTAGTTTTATATTTTTCCTCTGTATCTGTTCATGGCAAAAACGAAAAGCAGCAAAAGCTAATCATTTGAGGTTAAACATACAAATTCTATATGCTCCTCCAGGTTGTTTAAAGATATCACCTAGTTTTTCGAATTGAAAATTGGAATATTATTTTTTCAGTAAAATAAATGTGTTTATAAATCAATCATTGGTTACATTTTTTTAGGCAACATTGTATGTATAATGCCATACTATAGTACTACATATGTATATGTACGTTTTCTGTATAACAAAAAAAACATCAACTTGTTGCTTTATATTATACTAGTTGAATATAAATGGTGAAATACTGGTTATTTATGTGTGTTGAAATTTGAAATCGATATTAAATATTTATTTTGGGTGATAAATTGCGCATCCTCACTCCTGTTCATGTTTTTTATTTTCCGTTTTCTACTGTAACGGATTCACCACATTTGGAAAACGCGAAATTTTTTATATCTATCGTATGCCTCCTTCTATCGTTTTTGCCTCCCATTTGTTCTCGCACTTGTTGATAGTTTTGACTAAAATATTGAACAAAGGGAATGTTTTTTTAACAGTTAGTTTATATTTTTTGGGGCCACTCGAGCTGCCCAAGAGGCGAAAAAACAGAATGAAGCAATATAATTGATTGTTCTGTTTATCAGGGAAATACAAACCATTTTGAATAAATGTTTTCTTTAGTTTCCAATTTTTTCCAAAGATTAAAGCTAGCTATGAATAACAGAAACAATTCAATTTCTAAATACATCTTCGTGTGTTAATAAATAATCGTTAACAATTATAATTATAAATAAATCCAAACATCACATAAATCAAATGACAAAAAAGTAAACCAATTCTGTTGACATTTTTTTAACTTTTAAATCCAAATTGGTGTATGCTGTTTAATCCTTCTCAACCACATTAATGTCAAGTTCTTACTGCCGTTGAATTCTGAATTATCGAAGTTCCGTTTAGAGGCCAATCGGAACAAACAAATTATTAAAATTAAATATTAATTAATTTAAGTTCTTACACTAAAAATAATAATTCTTTCAGATTTGCAAAGTAAGCATTTTATCGTAAATAATTCGTCCGAATATTTTCATAACTTTTAATCAGAAATTCCATATTTTACAAAGAGCAACATAGGAAGTCATGTTTGAATTTTATGATTTTTATGTTTTGAATGTGTAATTGTGTAACACTGAGTAAAAAAACAAGCTATGGAATATGTTTTTTTGTTGTAGTTGTGGTTTTTTAAGATACAGGGTGTCAAATATTTAAAAATTGCATGCATTGGTATTGAATTTATTGCTATAGCGAAATCTAATTATCCGAAAACTATAGAAGAAAAATTATTGGGGATTTTAAAATAATTATAAAAATGGTAGCATCTTTCATTTCTTCTTTTTCAAGATAGCCGTCAAAACTTTAATTTTGAATTTTCTTCCATTGGAATGTTTTTTTGTTTTTTTTGCCCTAGTTAATTCTATTAATTCTATTAGACATTGTAAAAAATCAGCCCAACATTTAGTTTCGTTTTCTTGCAAAATTAAGTTTAAGTATGACAATCTATAAATTTTTTGTATCTCAAAATGAAATTTAAAACAAAAATTATTCATAAAAAAATATTTTATTACAAAATGAAGACAAAAATTTGAAAATATTCACAGTTACAATTTAAGTTATAGCTAACCTTCACTATTTTAAAATTTAAATAGCCTTTCTCGATGGAATAACTGCGTGAATTGCCCTTTATTGTTTTTAATTTCCCGAAGCTACCAGTTTGTGGGATGTATTTGGACTTATATTCAGCATCTGAAAGCCTGTGAAATTATCCCAGTTTTTCATCCCAGTATTTTTCTGTACACATTAGAAACGTAAATAAAAAATAAAATTCAATTTTCTTCAATTGAAATGATTCAATTTTTTCATCCCACCCCAGCTTTTTCTTTATAGTATCTTACAAACACAATATTCAATATAAAATTATCATAATTTTAAATTCTTTATTGGATATCTCCTAAGAACTTAGTGGGCCGGAAATAATTTTTTATGTTTTTACTTTATTTATTTATTTAGGCCCTTTTCCAATTACCGACTTATTTCAAACTTATTGACTTATTTGACGCCATCTTGAATAAGTCGATGAAGTCATTCCAATTGCTTTTATCGACTTATTTTGAAAATTTTTGAAAATACACAATAATTAGACAGAATGTTTCCATGACACCAAAAATAAATAAGTTTTCTATAGGAAAAATTACTAAAGAATAAGTCACCTTTTCAGCAGACTTATTTGAATAAGTTCGAATAAGTCAATAAGTCGGTGATTGGAAAACAGCCTTAGTTAGTTAAATTTTGGACACTCTATTTTGAGCACGAGCTCATTCATAATAAGGTGTCAGCCAAAAAGGTTTAAGCACAGCGAAACAATTTCTTGGGGCAATATTTATATTCAGGGCTTTCGATTTGCTTGGTTAACATAATAACGAAATAAATCCAAACAGCGTTTGCTAATAATCTGCTATTGTACACCGGGTTCGAAAGCATATGTATAGGTTCCTCTTCTCTTCAATCTTTCTTGAGGTATTTTGACTCATTAAACATTTAATTCTGGTAATAGAAAAAATGTAATTAATAAGTTTGTAAAGAAAATAGAAAAAGCGATCGACTCGGGCTGACTCGAAAGTCCTGTTAGTATGGACTAACTTTGATGAAGATCTAAGATCAGCCGTATGGTTGCAATTTCCACAATCGGCTAACAAAATTAAAGGTAATTCTAGGATCTTAGAAAATAAAAAAAAATTTTAAAATTATGACAATTTTATATGAACTCATTTGGAAGTTGGCCGAAAATGGAAATTGCACCCATACGGCTGAGCTTAGATCTTCATCAAAGTTAGTCCATAGTATTACTAAGTCAAAACATAAAAAAATGTTTCCGGCCCACTAAGTTCTTAGGAGATAGTCAATAGAGAATTTAAAATTATGATAATTTTATTTGAAGTCATTTGGAAGTTGACTGATTACTGAAATGGCACTAATATGGCTGATCTTAGATATTCATCAAAGTTAGTCCATACTATTACCATAGACAATCATAATAGATCTCTCATTTGACTAAAAACAGAAAATAAAAACAAAAATTTTCCATTCAAATATTATCGGTGTATTGCATATACGTATTATATTTGCAACGCATTCTAAAATCATTGCCTTATAAAATACACAACACAACGATACATTGGAATTATCAGAAGTTTTTGTTTTTTTCCTTTAGTTACTATGAAATGAGAAATCTAGTATCAATGTCTATGCTATTACCAAGTCAAAACATAAAAAATTATTTCCGGCACACTAAGCTCTTAGGAGATAGCCAATAAAGTATTAAAATATTATTATTTTTTTAACAATTTATTTGATTACGACTGAGACTGCGCTCATCTAGCAATTTTTCTTTCAAATACAAATTTTTATATTTCTAGTAAAATTCACGTTTGGTGGGGTGTAACCCACTGGTTAGTCCCATAATTAAGTAAACCTATTTACTTTATTTCAGTTTGGTAAGTTCACTAACTCAAGTGGCCTCGTTCTTTGGAGTCTTCTTTCGACGACAGGGTTATCTATCATATGGCAAATATAGGGGTTTCCATGTTCCTGTAGCCTTATTTCGTGTTTTGCGGCATGCATTTTTATTTCATCTTTGATGTATTCCATCCGTAGGTCCCTGTGAAGGTCTTCATTTCTTGCGTACCACGGAGCATGGACGATGCTACGAAAAACCTTGTTTTGAAACGTCTGTATCATTTTGGCGTTTGTTTGCTTGGTACATCCCCAGAGTTGTATACCGTAGGTCCATATCGGCTTCAAAATTTCCCGATATAGGAGCCGCTTATTGTGAATTGTAAGCTCAGAGCTCTTAAGTTCTTCTTTTCTCTTTTTGACATGCTCTCTCCACTTGAGCTTTGCATCGAGGGTCATGCCAAGGTATTTAGCTGTATTTGCATATGGCACGAGTAGCGAGTTAATTTTTATAGGTAGCTGGTAAGCCTTTTGATAAGTAAAGTTAATATGCGTGGATTTTGTCTCATTAAGTTTGATTCACCAACGCATGGTCCAGTTACAAACCGCTTTGGTCATCCTCTGGAGTTTGCTCGTTGCATCAGCGACATTACTTCCAACTGCCATAATTGCTGTGTCATCTGTAAAGGTGGCTGTGGTTCCTTCATTTGTGGTTGGTATATCCCTTGTATATAGTAAATACAGGATTGGTCCTAAGAAACTCCCCTGCGGGACACCGGCAGAGATTTACTTTAGCTCAGAGTATTCACCTCATATTTCACTTGAAAGTGTCTATTGGATAAATAAGATCTTAGTATGGCATAGAATTGTCTCGGTAGATCTCTATGCAGCTTGTATTCCAGTTTCAGACCACTGTACCAGACTTTATCGAATGGTTGCGCGACGTCCAGGAATATGCTTGAGCATACTTTTTTACGTTTTAACGTTCTTTCAATTATGTTGGTGATTCTATGGACCTGTTCAATTGTAGAATGCTTTTCTCTGAATCCAAATTGATGTGGAGGAATTGGTTATCGGTCCTCAATTATTGGTTTAAGTCTCTTTAGTAATAATTTTTCAAAGAGTTTTGATATAATTGGCAGCAGAGAAATTGACCTGTATGATTTTTTATCGTTAGGTGGTTTATCAGGTTTTGGTATCATGATTACTTCTGCTACTTTCCATTGATACGGAACATATTTTAACCAAAGGATCGCATTGATTATGTGTAGTAGCTTACGAAATCCTTTGTCTGGTAGAGCTTTGATAATTTGGCAAGTAATCAAGTCACACCCTGGGGCATTTTTAACATTTATGTTACTTTTCACTTCTTCTTTTAATTCTTTCAGAGTTACTTGCCGTATTTCAAAATCATCTAGCTTGTGAATTGATATTAGATTTTCATTGGCAGTTTGTCTTTGTAGTGGTTGGAAGGTTTCCTGGAGATACTCCGCAAACAGATCAGCCTTCTCTTGGTGATCTCTTGCCCAGGTTCCATCATCCTTTTTAAGTGCGGGCACTTGCATTTTGGGTCTTTTGAGTCCCTTCGTCGCCTTCCACAGTGAGTAATCAGAACTTTTTTCATCAGTTAGGCTAACTAGATATCTGTTGATTGATTCATTTTTAACTTCTTTATGGGATTTGAGACTGTTACAAAAATTGTTAAGAATTGTTTTGTTCTCCGGTATTCGATTAATTTGTCAGGTTTTACGAACTCGTCATTTTTCTCTTACCAATTCTCTAACTTCCATTGCGTAGAATATGTTAAGCGTCTTCTTATTTTGCAAAATGGGAGTGCTTGCCAATGCAGCATAGTGAATTATTTCATTGAGTTGTTCCAATTCGTCTTCCAACTGTCGAGAATTTCTTATCGGCACCTGTAGATTGATTTTGTCCTCCATTATTTCACGAAAGAAATCCCAGTTTGTTTTTGAATTTGTTAATCTGGGTGAACTTTCCCTTTGAATTACAGTTTCACTGACTGTCATGATAACCGGTGAGAGATCCGATACTAGAGAATTGCTGTTTTCAGTGTGATTGAGATATACCACTTGCTACATTAAAGCTATTATGTGCGGTATCTTAGCTTGGTCAATGGGCCAGTATGTTGAAGAACCACCAGAGTAAAATTCACGTTTTGATGTCTGCTCTGTTTGAAACAATTCTTTACCCTTTGACGTCGTAAGTCTAGATCCCCAATAGGCGCTTTTCGCAATAAAGTATCCTCCAATAATAAAATCACGTCCTAATGATTTAAATAGTTTAATGTAGTCCTCCCTTTTCAAGTTATGCCGGGGAGGACAGTATATTGCGGAGACAGTAAGCTGTCTGTGTTTAATGTGAATCCTAACAGTAGTGACTTGCATTGTTTCTTCTTCGATTTCTGTTTCTACATGGTATTTTATATTTTCTTTTATTAGTAATGCTGAATCAGCTCTTGTTCTTTCCGCTGGATGAATGGAATGATATAAGTTATAACCCCGGATTTTAACAAACGAAGATTTAACAAAATGGCTTTCGGATATTAGAAAAATGTCGATTTTTTCTGTATTTAAAAATATTTCTATTTCTGGAATATGTTGCATAAGCCCATTCGCAATCCAGATTGCTATTCTGAAAGTTGGGTTCTTACTTAACATTTTTTATCGAATTGCGTTGTGAGAGTTGCATTTTCTTCAGTTGATCAAATATCATGTTGTTCAGATTACTTTGGTTATCTAGCCGCTTTGTAATAGCTTCGATGCTGTTCATAATGTTTTCCATAATTCGATTATTTTCAGAGCCCATATATTTGGTGAACCCGAGCCTTTCACCACTTGAGCAAATGTTCTTCTTTGCCCTGCGTTGCTTGGTTGTGGATTTTGATCCATCTGATTTGATGGTTGAATCCTTCGAATTTCATGATTTTGCGGTTGATTTCGTGATTTATCTCTTAATTTTTGTAGGTGTTTAGCAACCTCACAGCCTCGCTAATTGGCCGGATGTTGACCTTTACAATTTATACACTTAGCTGGCACATCTCTCCCTATTGTACATGCCTGGGTAAAATGTTTACCTGAGCATTTTACAGTTTTACACATCTCGGATCCCGGCTGCAATATTTTTGGGTGTGATTAAATCCCTGACATTTCTTGCATTGGGATATTCGTATAATGGTTCTCCTCATTGGTTCAATTTTTACCTTCATGCGAAGACTTGCTTTTATACCATAAATATTTTAAACATTCAATTTGTTATCAAATACTAGCATAAAAAGAGGGAGTCCCCTTTTATTGAAAGTTTGGTTTTCTTCTTGGTTTTCTATTCTCTCTTTTTTAATCATATTCACTGCATCTAGTATTTGAAGGCCTTTATTTTTTAATTCTTTCATTATTTCTTGGCTAGAGCAAGTGTGATGCAAACCTCTTGCCATAACTCTTATCGGTCGAGCCTGTTTGTCCTCATAGGTAAACCACTGATACTTTTTGCCATTCAGCTTCATAGATAATGTTCTATAGGTTTCTGAGTCCAGAGTATTAATTTTCCAAACGTCATTGTTTAGCGCTGTTACCTTATACTCTTTGTCAGTAACCGATTTCATCAGTGACTGAAGTTTTGGGTAACTGGTTACGCCCACAATATTTATTGGTGGGGGTGGTTTTTCTTTCGGTTGCACCAGTTTTGGTGCAATGTTCTTGGTAGATTTACTACCTTTTGGTTGACTGACCTAGGGTTGGACAACTTCCGGTTCGGTACTTGTAGTTCCACTAACATTTAGTTGTTCAACCTCAGGTGACGATTCAGCTTTTCGTTTCTTACCCTTCCTGGACCATTTTTTCTTCTTTAGGATCTAGTCCATCTCCCTTTCTAATTCTTCCTCATCAGTGAAATAGTTAGTTTTCTCTGGTCCAATACTCTCTAATTCGCTATGTTCTTTTTCTTTAGCATTTCGATTCATTTTTAGAAGTTCATTTTCTCGCTTTAGATACTCGATTTCTTCGCTTAGCTTGATAAATGACTGCTCCATCTTCTGTAGCCTCCCCAAGAGATCCATATTTTCCTTTTCTAGGTCAACAGTTGCTTTACTGAATCCTGCTGCTCGCAGTGTAAAATTTCCGCTGGTATCACTTCTGTCATGCAGTATTTGGCCCTCCTCAAAATCCATAGGGCCAGCCTTCTAAGAGGATGGATTGTCCAGTCGGCTGACTGGTGTACCACTTGGGGTAATAAATTTCTCTGACTTGTGCAATGCATAGAGTCTTGTTGGTGATCGTGGCATTATCGAACTTCTTTCAAATGTATTGTCAGAATATATCACCTCTGAAGTATTGCGGTCATTGAATATCGACGACTGGGAGCCCGCTTGCTCACCCTTCAAAGTCACCGGCACTGGGTATCCGGGAACCACCCCTAGCTAGTTTTGATCCACGAATGGTATTTTATTTCCCATTTATCCGCCGACAAGTCGGTTCGGGTTTCCCCCTATCCGCTACCTGGGGACGCGCCCGATGGGGGTCTAGCAGCTCCACACGAGATTAAAATTATGATAATTTTATATGAACTCATTTGGAAGTTGGCCGATTGTGGAAATAGCACCCATTCGGCTGATCTTAGATCTTCATCAAAGCAAAGATCATAGTATATTAGAGATGAGTCATTCAGTACAAAAAATAAAAAAGACTAGAAAACCCCCCCATTTCTTTATAATGGGTACCTTTGCATATCATGTAGCAGATTAGAAACCGGCACATTAAAGGTTAAACATTTACAAGTAATTTGAATGCAAAATATTTACGTATATATCAAAGGAACCCTATATATTGCATCGGGGGGACCCTATTTTTACCTCATATTTTAGTACTGAATGAATTATCTTTAATATGTGATTATCTTTGATCAAAGTTAGTCCATACTATTACCAAGTCAAAACATAAAGAATAACAGTGGTGTTCAATGAAATAGCACACGGGATCGGTATATAATTCTGTTTTACAAAATTCTGTTTTGACAAAATTCTGTTTTTTCGAAATTTTATTTTTTTCAAAAATTCTGTTTTACAAAATTCTGTTTTGAAAAAATTCTGTTTTTTAAATTCTGTTTTATAAAATCAACATACACATTCCCACAGGCACAGCATTATACTTGCCCACATACCTTCATACACATACAAATACGCACACATATATACATACAGACACAAACCCAGGCATACACACAAAATCCACATCAACACATACACACGCAGTGATAAATAACCAACAAATAAATTTAATATTTTTTATTTAATTCAATTTTAACAAAATTATCAATTTAAAAATTTCAAGCAATTTTATATACTAATTTTTTGGGTTTATAAGGATAAACTTATTGCAATCCTTTTAAGAAAATCAAGCTTCCCCATCATCCGACGTTTTTTTATAATTTTTTCAATTTTTTTGCTCTTTTGTATGATCGATATTTTCTTTCTAATGTGATTCCCCGATTTTATTTTTTCCACCTGCATTTTAGACATTATCATTTCCTTTGATAAATCTCTTATCAATTTATAAAGCCCCGCATGGCGTTTCCCGACTACCACTTTCAAACGTCGGTGCCACGCTTCAACGCTATTTTGCGTTCTTGGGAAATACTCCGTTCCGGGTTTGTTTTGGTTCACTGTCCAAAATACTGGAGAATATAAAGACTGATTTCTTGTCATTAAATAATTTTTTTCAAACCAGTTTCCAAATTTTTTAGATTCCCTGTGCTCAAAGTTTTCTTTTAGTTCCAAGTAATATGAATTTACTTCATCTTCCGGAACAAAGGCTAGGCTCTTTATCATCCTAATTTCCAACGAGAATGATACGGAATTTCCATAAAGTTTCTTCATACCTTTGGATTTTATGCCATAAAATTTGGCCGAAGTGGAACAAGCATCCCTTCACATTTGTGTTTGGAAAAAAAAATTTAGTCGATGAGATAATGGCTTTTTCAAAATCACACACGATTCTTTGTGGATTTGCTTTAATTTGAAATAATTTTTTTAATTCAAAAAAGAAGTGGTCGTATAATTTTAAAGTTTTTTTGCTCATTAAACAAAAAAGTAATGGAATAATTTCACCTTCAATGTTGCCGTGGATGGAAAATAATTGCCACATTATGGACGGTACCACTTCAAATGTACCATCCATTATCCAGCATGTTGACTCTGCTAAGAGTTGTAGAGATGATTTGGTACCCATTATGATAATCTTTTCACTGTCGACCTCAGACTCACACAAGACAAACAATTCCCCTTCTAATTGCCGTAATTCTTCAGGGATGTCAATAAGGGCCAGATTTTGTGGCTCAGTAATTATATCTTTTCTTACCCGATGTATCTTCATTTTTTGGGCTTCCTTTGTTGGTAAATAAACTCTAACATCCGCAGGACATTGAACAACTGAATTCCTTATAATTTGGGATGGTTTATTTTCTGATATTGTGGCTAAAGTTTTAATATTGTTGTTTGCAATGCAAACTTCCAGATCACTGGCCACTGGTGGATGCGTATGCTTTTCACATTGTTCTTTTACAACTTTGTGTATGCCATTTTCTATTACAGTGGTAACTCTGCCCTTACAGTGCAAGGGAATTCTTTTAGCACAAGCCCAGCTAAAAGTTCCTTTTTTTCACAATAATAAAAAAAACCGTTAACGTTAAGTTTTTCTTGGCCTTTATTACTTTTGATGATGTTAACGTTCATTTTGAATTAATTTTTTACTTTTGTTTTACTATCTGTTCAGTATAATATGTACAAAGAAAATAATTAATCTTTTATTTTTTCAACAAAGACAAAATCAGCAAAGATACTGCGTTAATACAATATTCCATACAGTATATACCTATGTATGAATATATACATAAACACTTTGTATTTATATAAGAATTATATACATTTCATATAATTCTGCTAAAAATTAATTTTGCAATTAATTTTTTTGCCACACACACACACACACCCACCCAAACACACACATACACACATATGCACACACACAAAAACCCACCCACACACACACACATACACACACGCACACACAAAAACACACATACACACACCCAGCCACACAGAGTAAATAAAAATTATAACACATGTTTCATAAAATTCTGCTAAAAATTAATTCTGCAATTAATTTTTTTGCCGCAAAAAAATTAATTGCAGAAATGATTTTTAGCAGAATTTTGTGAACCAGAATTTTGTGAAACAGAATTATGTAAAAACAGAATTACGTAAAACAGAATTTTGTAAAACAGAATTATAAAAAACAGAATTTCGTACCCAACCCATAGCACACCTTAAGATTTTTTTGCAAATTCTTCATTAACTAAAAAATTATTTATTAATTTTCAATTATTGTTTTTTATTTACATAGCATAAATATAAACTAAATTAAATGTAAAAAATCATATTTAATTAATAAAAGGAATATCAAAAAAAAAAATTATACATTTTATTTTATAAATAGGCTGTTCAAAATAATAGCACAGTTAATATCAAAATTCATTTTCAGCCTCATTTGTGTATGATTAAACCTAATATGCGTTTTTAAATGCTCCGATCGGATGAGCTATTCTCCCGCTACAGTTGTCCAAGCATTTAAATCGCGCGAAATCAGTGGTTCGCGGCGCGGCTAGTCTCGCTCCCTGATGACAGCGTTACGATAATATTATGTGTGAGGCCTGAGGCATGAAGCCAAAGGACCAACTTAAGAAATCAAACATGTAAATTAAAGGTATTGCTTACAGCTGATGTGTAATTGCTCACGACTAAAGGCAAAATTTCGTGTCAATTTTCTGAACATGAGGTGTAAAACTTTATCACGTCAAAAAGGTTAAATATGTATGATCAAGCAATCAAACTTAGTATAGTTTTTATATTAATTGTAGTTTGTTGAAAGACACAATCATGCAAGCCGGATTATTCCCAGTTCCACAAATAATTCCAAGATAACTGAAAATGAGTAATTTTTATAATAAACTTCACTAAATAAATTCATTTATTTAGTTAAATTATATGTTGTAAAGTCTAAATTATGTACCTAATTTTATGTTTAAATCCAAACGAACGTTAATTCTTTCCGATCTGTGAAATTCTACCATGGTATAGGCTGTGTTAATTCAAATGAGTGTATTTTATGTCGTGAGTTACGTGAAAAACTATAACGAGAAAATTATTTACCACAGTATTCGAGCAGGCCCTTTATCGATTTATTTGTAAAAGTATCAGCGACTAGATATTTTTCCATATAAAATTTATTTCGAATATCAATTTTTTCAAAATGACCGAATACTGTGATAAATATTCACATGTAATAATTTTTATTCATATTATTATAGTCTTTCCCTTTGATACTTTTTGTCAGATTGAGAAGGAATATGGTACAGTTTGTTTATGATTATAAAAACATTTTACCAATAATGGGGTTATACGATCGCGAAATAAATTGTAGTCGCTTAAATTTTCCGATAATATTAAAATTATTTATTATATTTACTTATAATCAGTTTTGCTCATCTCTAAATTTTGCAGAAAACTATAAATAAGCCACTTAGGGTTATGTCGTCTTTAAATAGGAATCCTAGAGTATGACAATTGTCACAAATATTACATTTTTTGGATTATTTTCATCGATTTCCAACAAAAAAACGTGAAAGGCGGAAAAATTATCACGCAAAAAATAATTATGTACCGCATTCAAGCAGTAAAATTAAAAATATGGTAAAGAGGAAAATTTCTCACACAAATGTCACAAATTATTATTTATCACGATATTATCACATTATTCGGGCAGGGACTAAATCTGCCCAACGGCTAATACAATTTTTTTTACTTTGGCCTTAGACAATTTGTATTCATGGCCTACAAAACCTATACCAAGCCTTGCTAGTTAATTGAAATCTTGTATAACTTCTAGGAATCCTAGAGGGATTTAGGATCATTATACTTGTGCTAAGATCGTTTCTTGCACCAATTCGTGGAATTACAACTTACATTTGACTATGGCTTATTTCATGGGATTACAAACAAAAAGTTTTAGTGGGTTAGATATTTAATTTTTTTTCAGAAATATTCTAATTCGGGAATTCCTGGGAATTTCAATATTTGATTCTCGTCTCCCGGGAAAAAATACATGCTGGGAAAATTACACTCTATTCTGAGTTGTGCGGGAAATTACCCTATAGTCTGGGTTGTGCGGAAAATAAGACGGCTAATGAATTGAACTAGTTTTACTGCCACAGATCGTCACGATTGCCATGAAGCAAACACAACGAATGGTGCTCGTGATGTTTCTGCAACCAAGTCTTTGAAAACTTGTTAGCAACCCCCATTAGTGGGACGCTTGCTGCTCCTGCCAAATGATCCCTCTACCAATGTAAGCGTAAACAAGATCACGGTACCCTGGGTTGGGGAGACCATACGGTAGCAGAATTCCTCAGCGATCAAACATTGGTGTAGGTGTCGACATTGGTAAATTTCGGGTTTCATTGTTTTCGCCATTTTTTCCTTTTCCGCCGCTAAAAATAATTTTTTCGCACCTTATTTGTGACGATTGATATATTTTTTCAGCATCACCTTATCTAAAACATGTCCTAAATTCAGCCAATTCGACGGAATCGGGCTAAACCAAAGTAGTTCTTCAAACATTTTATCATTGCAATTTATATAAGGTAAGATTTACGAAAAAAAAGATAAAACTGCCCGTACGAACGCTTCTAGCAAAATGTAGAAACGTACACCAACACCATCACCCAGATTCTCTAAAAAATAAGATAATGTATAAACGTAACAACTTGTAAAAATTGAAGCTTACTTTTATGAGTGCAATTTTTCGATATTCAGTTCGATTCAATGTAAATCTTCTATTCTTCTATAATTTTATATGAAAAACATATTATTTCAAAACAGAAGAAAAAAATAGAAGAAATGCTATTCAACTTAAAAAAAAAAATAATTTTCGAATTTTTCGCTTAGAAGATTTTTACTAAAAATAGAAGACATAAAATTGTGGCTTCTATGACAGAAGAAATAATTTTTGTTGGTTGGAAAGTGGATTGTTTTCTGATTTTGCTGATATAATTAAAAAGTTATTTTTAAGAGATGGATTTTATTTGATGCGCAGGGGAAGAAACCACCAAAAGCGACTAGCTACGTAAGTGAATTTATTATTTATTTAAGAAAAATTAGTTAAATAATTTATTTTATGAAAATTAAAAATGTTATTGAAGAACATAAGAATGAACAGGGATCCCTTCGAGCTTCCTAATAGTGCATTCCGTAAATATTTACAAGTGCAAAAGGGAAATGCTGTGACATTGATATTTGAGTTAGCAGCAAAATCGCGGCTCCACTCAATACCATTAAAAATAGAAGTTTATTTTAATTATTTTAAAATAAATGCACCTGTCATGATTCGGCGATATGGAAAACGTCACTGAGAAATCATCTTTCAAATTGATATAACTGCATTTTGCCAGATTATAGTGTATGTACTTAATTTATAGGTGATTCTGGATTTCCATTGCAGCCATGGCTTCTTAATTCTTACACCAATCTATCGATTGATACTGAAACTCTTTTTCATTCGAAATTTAATACCACAAGAAACTTTATCGAATATGTACTGCTTTTTAGGGATATTTTGATGTTTGTTACAACATCGGGCTCTACATTATTCTCCTTAGAAAGCAGCCCTTATTATATATGCTGCCTTTGCATTACACAATATGTTTCTCAATGATGCTGCAATAAACGCTGAAGATTTATTTGAACTTGACTTGTAAGAAACATCGGAAATCTCCATTAATAGAAATCAATGGCACAATTGAGGATGTCAAATTCATAAATATTTTATAAAAATAAAATAATACAGTTTTCTTAACATAATTTATCTATGACAATAAAATATTTCACTTCTTTGTACATATCTTAATAAAGTAAGTGAAAGTTTTGTCATTTCGGAAATTATTTAATTTCCAAAATATGGCATATTTGTTTTATAGAACTGCTTATTTCCTTAACACTGAAGTTTAGTTTAGTGCGAGATTTGGACTTCTCTTCTTCTGCTTTTTCGGTGAATTCCTTGATTTCTGTATATAAAATTACAAACAGTTAAAAATCAAAATAATAACATAATAACTTAATTAAATTACAAGCTGCGGTAAGCCGGCCAGTGCCAGCTCCTAAGTTTGCATCTCTTCTATTCTTTTCAGTTAATCTAGGCGATATTTAACGAACTGTAAGTGTGGCATTTGCACTTACGGGTATTAATTCACAATCCATTACTTTGATTGCTTCATGTTGAAATCCAACGGCCGCCTACCTCCGCGTGTAGCATATACAGGGTGTTTGGTGCATCGTTTGCCAAATTGAATTGGCCCGAAGGAGGGGTTATTTGCTATCTCTTAAGCCCCAATAACTCATTTTTGGCCCTACGGATTTCTTTTCATTAACTCTTAAAATATTTGAAATCTATAGTAAAAGCTTAAAACTCAACTTAACATTTTTTTTATTAAGTTCTCTAGTTCATCCCCTTTCCAACACTAGGCAATATGCCATAAAAACCAATTCAAATACTTTGCTAAATCACAAAATTTGTGTATCGGGACACATCAGCCTGATATTCGACATTCGCGATAAAAACTGGTTTTGGCTTAAATTACACACATACATAAAGGGAAGGTCATTTGCTATCTCCTAAGCCCCAATAACTCATTTCTGGCCCCAATAACGATAATTTTTAGGTTTTTTTTTATTGTAATGAAAAGTTGAGTTTTAAGTTTTTTGCTACCTTCTTCAAACATTTTACGAGTTAATAAAAAAAATCCGTAGGGCCAAAATTAAGTTATTGGGGCTTAAGAGATAGCAAATGACCCCTCCTTTAGGCCAATTCAATTTGGCAAACGATGCACCAAACACCCTGTATTTATAACATTTTAAAATAAATGAAGTTTTTTATGTAATTTAATTTACTTTTAGTTCAAAATTAGTTTTAATTTTAATTTTATTTAATATTTAAAAACCAAAAATTATTGTAGTTCACTTGACATTTAAAAAATAGAAGAAAATATTCTATGTTGAATTTCGATACTGTAAAATAGAAGATTAGAATCACATTACTACATTGAATACCAATATAGAAGAATCTTCTATTTTTGATTTCTTCTATTTATTTAAAGAAGATTTTACAAGAAGAATAGAAGATTCCATTGAATCGAACTGATTATTTTAGTAGTAGGCAATTGAACCAAAGCAACCTTGATTATACAAGCCATAATCTAAAAAACGAAGCTTTTATAAGGGAATTAGAAACTAGGAAAACACTAGAATTTCCATAGTAAAACGCATAAAACATATGGAAAATCACTTTTTTTCCAAAGACAAATTTGTAAATGAAAACGTTACCAATTCTCTATTATGATTTCTGAAATATTTTCATAAATGTTTGAATTTCAACATATATGAATATCGTTTAAGTAAATCGTTTTCGTTTTCTTGTAATAATTGATTTATTTAAACCAAAATATAAAAAAAAGTTCATAACAACAGTATTCTGGTCAAATTAAAAAGAAAAGCTTACTACAAATCGTATGCATTAAGTCAATATACATTACATAGATGGCAGTAAACATTTTGAAAAATCGTACCAAAAATTGCGACATGGGGAAATTTCAAGTTCAAAAATTGTAGGAAAAGCAAAACAAATTCTCAAAATATTTAAGAACGTGTCATAATTTTGTGATTAAACAATTTTTTTCGTATTTTTCTGTATAAATCTGAGACATTTAACGTACACTAGTAAAACTAAAGATAAATGGAGCAAGTATTATTTTAATTCGTCAGAGCCAACTTGATGTATTTTTCAAAATGAAAGTTCGAAAAATATATTTTAGAAATAATTTAATTTTAATATTTCTGCAATTAATATTTACTTAATACCAATATACCCTTCTTGTATATTGCGGCTAAAGATATTGAACACTTTTGTATAAACATTTTGTAAAATTTTCGCTTTTTTCATTGTAAAACTTGAAGCTAAAAAACACCATTTTTACTATGGATTCCTATGGAAATCAGTGAAAAATTATACCACTAAAAAAGCTTCTAAAAAGTACGTCATAATGATTATGGCTCTATACTCTAGAAGGCTCTGATTGAACTCATAAAAGTAAGCTTTAATTTTTACAAGTTTTCACGTTTACAGATAAGCTTATTTTTTAAAGAATACCATAAACACTAATATTCTCATACTGCCGAAGTTTTCAGGTTATAAATTACGTAATGATGACGTCAAATGACCGATGCGATCTTTTTCCTAATGGTAAACTCCCAAGGGGGGCATCACCAGCCTAAATCAACTGGACTGATTGTAACACAATTTACATTATACAGAATGTACTGTGGTGTACAGGTTGTATTAGCGAATTATACTAATACATCCAAATTCCCTTAGAAATTGTTCTACGTCACATTCACACAGCACTATCTATTCATGTGCTAGAAAATTTAAGTAGAAAATACAGTTAACAATTTTTTACTCTAATTTGAATTAATTAATTAGGTAACCAAATTATATTAGTTTTAATATTACAAAATATATAATTTTATTCTAAATTAATTATTTGTCATATACACAAAAGCCCAACCAAAATAACATGGGTTTTTAACGTCGGGAATGTGTACGTTTTTTTCAGTTAGAATAGGAAATAACGTTTGTTTTTCAATTCACGTTTTTAACTGTCAAAAAAAAACATAAATCACCAAGTTACGTTTTTTCAGAATACGGCTGCTGTAAACATTGAATTTCTGTACAGAAAATAAATCTATGTACGTCATGGTTTCAAGCATTATTTTTAAAAATGTTATTGATTATTATATAAATAGTATGTATAACAGTATACACTGAGAACGGTGATTTAAAATTCTAAATTCTCCCAGAATAATACTGTTCAAAGAAATAAATGATAGCTCACATTCTAGGATGAAAGAAAAGAAAATAACTGAAAAAAAATGTATAAAGATGAAAACTTTTGTTCTTGATTTGAACTTGGGTAAATAGAACCCATTTTTATCAAATCTCTCGGGAACTGTTTTCCTTATCAAATCAATAAAGACTATAATAATTTTTATTTTCAAAATATATGTACGTGGAAATGTTCACATTCTTAATAAAGACTACGATCATAGACTATAACAATATTCTAGAGACGTTTTAATAGGAATACAAAAATTGATGTAATTTCCAAAAAGCATTGGTAACAAAAAAAATATTTGCACACCTGCATATTCTATTTCAAATATGGTATATTTAAATAGCATTTCTTTACTTTATTTCTCAAGTAAAGATGACTTCCTCATTGCAAATTATTTATCTTCCATTTTTATTTTATTTAACATTTGCTAAAATTTATGATTGTGTTAGTTTCCTAAAACAGATGTACAGATGTTTCCTATTTTTTACTCTATTATATTTTAAATTATTCACGGACAATCTCGCTCAGTCTGAAATTGTGGTTTCTACAGTCAAGACGTCTTGAAAATGGAAAAAATACGCAAACTCAGCTCCAAACGCGATCGGCCATCATTGTTCTACATAATGAAGGCAAATCCGAACATGTGATTGCCTCTCAACTTAAATTATCGACGACTTGTGTTCATCAAACAATTATTCGATAAAGAGAAACTGGTAGTAATCGAGATGGTCCTCGTTCGGGCACGCTGAGAGCCACCACGTCTTCTGAGGACAAGTTCATTGTTGTTACCAGCAACTGGAAAATACGCTTAACAGCGCCAGAAATACGCACCGATGTGAACAAAACTCGATCGAAACCTGTAACATTGCTTTGCGCTAATTTGTTTGGTTGCGTTCCGTCCGAAAAACGCTGTTACGGCCTCAAAACAAGAAGAAACAGATGCAATGGGCCCTTAACCATCGTGATTGGACAGAAAACACTTTAAAAAAGATTTATGAATTGACGAATCGAAGTTTAAAATATTTGGTTTAAACAGAGGAATTTACGTTTGAAGTACAGATTGTGTGGTGCCAACCGTCACGCATGGTGGTGGTTCCATTATGGGTTGGGGTTATTTCTAGGGACATGGAATTGGAGATTTGGTACAAATTAAAGGAATTATGAAAAACTGATTTGAAAGCCACATACAATTCCTTCTGCGCTAAGATTGCTTGGAAATGGATTCATTTTTCAACAAGATAATGACCCAAAACACAGTTCTAAATTGTGCAGGGGTTATTTAGAATGGAAAGAGATGAAAGGTGTACCAAAGAACATGGTTCAACCCTGTTGCACTTTCGTGATAAAAGCTCGACATAAATGTTCGGTGCCCTCTTCACATGAACACATGTGGTAAGCTTTATAAGAAAGCTGGAACAATATAACCCAAGAAATTATTTTTAAATTGATCGCTGGGATGCCGAGACCAATAAAAAAGTGTTGGAATCCAAAGGAGAATTTTTTGACGAAAACTTTGTTTGAAGTGTTTTTAGATTTAAAATATTACTAGAAACAATCTGTTTATGATTTTGATGATTATTTGAATATTAACTTAGTATATGCTATGATACAATAGATTGAACATATGCTAGTGTGAATAAAGGAAAGCTTGTTTTAACATATACAGTAAGTCCTCGACTTACATGATTAATTCGTTCCGAAGGTTTTCGCGTAAGTCGAAAAATCGCATAAGTCGAACAAACCTCAAAACTCATTTTTTTTAAATCACGTAAGTAGGAATTAACGTAAGTCAAATTCGCGTAAGTCGAGGACTGTACGAATTCACGTAAGTCGAATTCGCGTAAGTCGAGGACTTACTGTACTATACATGTATAAATGTATGTATGTAACATATTTCACAAAATATGGTATGATTGAATTTTAATAACATCAAAAAGATATGAAATCGTATTTTACATGCGAGATACTTTGGGAATTATTTATTCATATCATCAACTTTCAAAACTTAATGTTTTCTCGAAGTATTACTGGAGCATGAACGAGTATGTATTTTTATACACGAGTGTGTAAATTTGTTTGTCCTAATCTTCAAAACTTTTAATGTATTTAAGTATATTGGAAATATGTAAATATGTATATTTTAATTTTTTTTTTTTTTCACCAATTAAAACACTTTGCTGGAAGAGAGACAATCCTATTAGACTAATAGCATTACTACATTGACGTTTTATACTTTATATTTAAATTAATGAGAAAATATTAAAATCATATAAAATAATTTAAATTATTAATGATAAATAAAAAAATTACAATAATTTAACTATTTAATTTGAAAATAAACATTTAATTTCTGGGAACGGCAGAAATAAAAATTGCTAAATAAATTATAAATTTATTAATTTAGTTAAAATTGTTTATTAAATATTTATCATTAATTTAAATAAAAAATGTACAGTTATTCATAAATGCAAAATCTGTTTCTAAACGTTTGTATTTGGGGGTGGTAATGCTTTAACCCTAAAGCTCTTAACATAATATGTAGATATTTAAACAAAAACAAACACAAAAATATAACGGGGATATTTCCGAAAAAAATGTGTTTGTTCTTTTCCTCGTAAAGTTAGCGGTAAATTGAAATTAAAAAAATGAGCATGATTGAATAAAAATATACGATAAATAAAAATAGAGACTGTCAGGCTCTTGTTAAGAGGTTTTGGGTTAAGGGAGTTCAAATATCCCATACAACATAATTATGTAGTGAACGAGTAGGCCACATTATCTCGCATTACAATATCTTATTCACAAAATCTCGCATACAAAATCTCGCAATACAAGATCTCGCATAAACTTTTTCCCGTAAATATATAAAATCGCACGATTTCAAAACAAAATTAGTTCAATCACTTTCAAAATTAGTAAAAATTCCCGTAAATATATGAAATCGCGCGATTTCATATATTTACGGGAAAAAATGTATGCGAGATTTTGTATTGCTAGCAATAAGTAAGTTATATTTTATAGTTTGATTACTTACAGGTGCAAAATAAAATATTTATAAACCAATATTAAATACAGCATAACAAGTTTTATTTCTATCTTTGGAATTTTTTCTGGAGCTCAATACACCTCCAACTTTTTCGCGAGAGTAACTGGTCAAGTATTTTCCATAGTAAATATACCAATGCAAATAGATATCTGGGCAGGCTATTCTCTATACTGGCAATATGAATAAACAGTTTATTTATTCATATCGATACAAATAAAAAAATACAATTTTTTTGCTATAATTGAATTCTCATCGTTTTCAGTTAAACATTAGCTTATTATTATTCCTGCAGATCTATTTAGTATCAAATTGATCAGTTAATTTATATGTGAAATATCAAAAAGTCAACAGTTAACAGGTATGTACCTATATAATAACTTTTATTTTATTCAAATTATAAATGCATCGAAACTTCCCAGCCAAGCTCTCTCAATTTTTGCCGGGTGATCAAAAATGTGTGTGGTCTGGCGTTGTTATGGTGGAAGACAACAGGCTTTCTGTTGATCAATTCTGGTAGTTTTTATTGAATTGCTTGCTGCAGTCTGGTTAATTGCTGATAGAGATTAGAATCAATCATTTGACCAGGTTCTAGAAGCTCATAATGTACGATTCCCTTCTAATCCCACCATACATACAGTATAACTTTATGGGGCGTCAATCCTGGCTTTGAAGTCGTTCGTGGTGGTTCACCTTTATTTGTCCATGATTTTTTCGAAATGACATTGTCGTATTGTACCCATTTTTCATCGCCAGTGATGATTTGCTTCAAAAATGGGTTGATTACGTTGCGTTTCAGTAGCAACTCGCTGATGGAACCCAAACATCGAGCTTCTTTGCGTATCCAGCCTTACGCAAATGGTTTAAAACTGTTTTGTGATCGATATTTAAAGCCTTAGAAATGTCATGGCTACTTCTGTGTCTGTCTTCTTCGATTTTTTGTAAGATTTCATCGACTTTTTCATTGGTTGCTCGACCAGAGCGAGGAGCATTGTTGACATCGAAATTTCCAGAATTTTTCTAATTTCGAATGTGCGTCAGCTTTCATAAGTGGTATTTTGTTGAGAAAAATGTAAATAAATTTAGATTTGATTAATTTTTCCTCTTTTCTTTGATATCTACTATACTTATAATAAATATAAATTATAATAAAGACGTTTTTTTTGTGCAATTGCTGTTGTAACTTTGTCCAGGAAATACGGTTATTATTGCGCTTTGCGCATAATTCGTTTTTATTATTTAATTTTGCAACTCTGACTTCCGCTTCGTAATCAACGACCCAAACAAGCATGCAAATGTTATGCATCTTAATCGTAACATGATATGTATATAGGCCGGTTTACGAATAGGGCAGGTTTTTAGATACTTTACTTGAATTTTTCACTTTTGGCAAACTTTTTTGGAATCCGCCGCACTCTGCGATGTAGGGTCTTTAAAAGACGACAAAAGTGCCGGAGAGAAGTTGCGAGATTTCTTGACGATGTTACTAACTAAATATTTTACTATGCAATATAAATATGCAAGATTTTGTATTGTGAAATTTTGTAATGCGAGATTTTGTAATGCGGAATTTTATAATGCGAGATTTTGAACGCAAGATTTTTTTAAAATGCGAGATTTTGTAATGCGAGATTTAGTAGCGCTCCCATAGTGAACACTAAGTTGTCATAATATACTGCCATTCCTTGGTGTTCAGTGAACGACAAATTATCAAAAAATGTCAACTTTTAGTAACATTTTGTTACGCAGTGAACGCACCCAATAAAATATTGTGTTTTATAGGTATTGAGATTAATTAACTACATAAAAATAAAGTAAAATTGTTTTTATAAATTTGACGTTAAAAATCCGAATAATGTGAAGGTATGAGTGTAATACCATAAATCTAATAATTTCATATTCAGATGCACAATTCAACTGATCAAACACACAAAGATCATCAATGGATTTATCAAATAATAGGCACCCTCAGCACAACACCGCCAAAAATAAGTTTATGCAAATCATGGAAACCAACTTGAATTCGATGCTCCACAATATGAATCCATGGAACGCCAACGGGTTAGTGTAAACTAGACGTGTAAAATAATCTTATTGAACTTACCATCATCATGCTAATCTCTGAAATGCAAATTAAAAATATCAGCCATATAAAATTACAGTTACATTTTCTTTGATATAATGCAGCCTTGAGGCGAGGCACACAATAGTACAGTGTCGATATAATGAACAGAATAGGACACAATGTGAACTCTAGAAATATAGCGGCCAGCATTTATCTAGAAGAATAAACAAAGGAATGCGCCACACCATAGTTTATTGCCGAATCCGAAACATTAAAAATGAGCATGAGGTGACTATAATGTCAACTCAAGCTTATCACCATAGAAAGAAAAACAACTATGAGAAGGCTTGAAGGTCTTCCGACCTATTAACAGATAGGCAGAAAGTTCCCATTTGATTGATTTTTTTGCAACAACGAGTATTGCTAACTCAAGTTGTAGCTAAAGCCGATTACAATGTATCATCCGACTATATTTACATACCTGTATTAATAACACTTAAAGGCTTACCCCGTAAACAACGCCTAGGCGTTTTATTCGAGTCTCAAAAAGAAACAAATTTTCAAAGTTCTTGAAAGAGAGCCTTTTCGTATATAAAGCGCCTAGATAGATGTAATATAATAAATTCATCATAATATAGAAATAAAATTCGTTCTTGCAGTTAAAAATCGAAGAAAACCAGTAATTCGACGGTCATCACATTTCAAATTCAGATAAGATTTTTGCATCTTTATGACCGTCGTATATGGCTTTAAATTTACAAACTAATATAGTGAAATCACATTATAAGGACCTTTCAAAGAAATTTTCAGTATAGCGAAGTTTCGCAACTAATTTTTATTCGCTAAAATCGAAATTTTGTTATATGAAAATGCCGTTTGATTAGCCAAATGAATTTTTAGGGAGTACAGTAAGAACTAGAGTACAGTAAGAAGTTTTTTCAGTTTCGTTTTATCGAGATTTCACTGTATTGTATGCAAAAACTGTTCAGAAACTTAACGTAAAATGTTCAATATGTTACGCGCAAACGAAGAGCAAATACATTTTTTTGCCTCATTTTTATTGTTTAAAAGAATCATTTCCCTTAAATTTTTGACACGTGAAAATGTAAGGAATGCAAAGTTTTAGTATAAGAAACTCTATATAAACTAAACGTTTTCATACATGATGTTGGAAAAGAAATAACAATAATAGCTCAAGTAATCACGCGTCACTATAAAAGCGACGCAAAATTTACATAAAGCAGTGATCCCGAGTAAGCGTCACAAATTTCAATTAAAATGGTGATTGGTGAAAAAGGGGAGGACAAAATGGATAAAATATGGTGGATGGGGTCGACATTGATTGGCATGCGAAAAAAAAACAATTTGCGGAACAAATTTGTCGGTTTTTGAAACCTGAAAAATTTCGCAAATTCTAATGATTCTAAAACCCCGGAAACATGAAACCAAAGTAAGATTCTGTTGAAATTAGGTTGCTACAAACCCTCTCAAAATTATTCGAAAAATTCTCCTTCAAAAGCGTAAGGCTGTATGAGAAAAAATGCAAAATTATTCCTGACCATCAATTTGGGACCATTCAATTATAAGTAATTAATGCGGGGGTTCTACAAGGTAGTGTGATGGGTCCAGTATTATATAAACATTTATTAAGCAGACCTTCCAATATCAAATTACGTAAAAATTTCAACAGTTGCCGATGTACAGCAATTCTAGCTACGCTCTACGGTAGAAAATCGGCGATCGTAAATCGGCGTACAATACGTTCAGACTCCGCAAACTCCAAAACCTTAAATATCTTGGCCTTCATTTAGATCAAAGGAAAAAACACATATTAAAAATTAAATTTCTATCCGTACAAGTTTTTGCGCTAAGTGGTTAAGCATATTCAAGAAAGAAAGACCCGCTGAGCAAATTTGTAGGCTCATGACTTTAGTAAGTGGGTAAAAAATGCTCCGATTTATGTTGGAGAAAATCCAGTTGGCACATACATAACTATGTATGCATATCGCAGCAAATTTAATATAAATCTTAAAAAACACAAAAAACAAAAATCAGGTTTGTGACATTTGTGATTATTATTTTGACACGGTTTATTGAACAGCACTGTAAAGCACAAAATTATACAGTGATAAAATTAACATAATGAGCCAAAAATGAAGCAAATTTAATTTAGCCAATTTGGTATCTCTTCTGAAAAATTTTCTGCAAATTAAGTTGTTTTAAAAAATGAGCTGAATTGGGCGGTTTTGGTTGTTTCTGCTGACAAAGTTTCTTGAAGTCCATGAAGTCACCATATTAAGAAGTATATCTAAAAGTTTACTTTATTAGGATTGTAGGCGTTATATTTAGGAAACGTCGATTCACTTATAATCCAATTAGTCTTTCACTAATTTTTAATTTCATTCAATTATTCGATTTATAAATGGTCAAATTAAAAAATTAATTAATTTAAAGTGATTATAATTTTCCTAATATTCTCCTCAGTATATGGATATACGATTAAAATTATTCATCAATAAGAATTAAAAATCAGCTTTCTTTGAATTAAAGTTACATTCATTGATTCATCTACAGTTTTTTTTAAATTTGATTAATTAAACTCAAAAATTATACGAGTTTCACACAAACGCTTAACACTGCTAATACAGCCGACATAAATTCTACCATTACCATTAACACAAACGTGTTATTTTGCTTAAATATTAAGTTTTTGCTTGAAATTTTGCTATGCTCTATAACAAAAATGTTAAATGTTTATAACATCAAATTTTGCTATATTGGTAGAAAATGATTTTATGATATGGAAAGCCGCTATTATTTCGTGTCTTAACTAGAGCTGCTCTAATTTTAATGGTATAACTTGATATTAATGGCCTGCGTAGAGTAGATGTAAAATCCTATGTTTAATTACTCACATAAATATGTGTAATTAATTGAACAAATGATTACATTTCACTAACTCACATTGTCAATAACATGCACTGAAAAAAAAAAACTATGTAATATTAAGAAAAATCATGCTTAAGATTACAAAAATTTTGGGTAAAGAGAACAATTAGTTATAATAAGAAAAGCACTTTAGTTAAAATAAGATATATTTCAAAAGACCAAAAGTTTCGTTAATATTACAAAATATTTTATTGAACATCAGTTACGTCATGTTTTAATGATGTCATAATATATAAAAATGTTTAAAAAAAATTTTGTTTGTGATAACGAAAGTATTTGAAACAACAAATATGGCTTTTGTTAAAATTAAAAAATACGTTTCTTTCATTTACAAAAAAGTTTATTTAAATTAAGAAATTCTTTAGGTAATTCGAATACATAATTTTAGAAATTTCATTATTAATTATTTATTACATATCGTTTTTATAAAAGTACAGCTTATTTATTTATTCAAATAAAAACAATTGTACAATAATTGTATTATTATGTATTATTTTATTGATAAATCTTAACTATTTAATATTTCTATGAAATCATAAATAAATTTAAATATTTCAAAATTTAGCATAAAGTTGAACTCTTATTTTAGATAAATTTATGCAAATTCTTAAGCAAACATTATAATAAAATATTTACTATTTCAATCGTCATTTTCTAGTGAATTTATAATTAATTGAACGAAAATCCGAATGACAATTTGATTTTTTACGTTTATTTTATAAAAGTATAATTGAATAAATTGCCAGATTTTCTGGCATGCTTCAGGGTACTTAAAGTTAAATAAAAAAAAAGTTTTAAATGCTATGTCAATTGCTTCTTGCACCGAAGAAACGATGTATTTGATGTCGTCAAAATATACTATGATTTTTATTGGATTGGTAATTTCTTCACCTTCCAAAGCAATAAAAGGCTGAATACTGATAGCATCATTTTTTTTCTTTTCGAGAAAGTATAATAATTCTGCACTTGTTTTGTATACTAAGAAAAAACTTTCTTGCGATTCGTGAATAGAATATTTTTTGAATGCCCGTTGATGTTTAGACCGATCGTTTATCGCAAAGTGCGGCTTTAACACGGCAGAAAGTATATGGAATATTGCAGCACAGCTTCCTCCTGAAAGTGGAAAGATTTATTAGTAAAATGATATGTAATATTTATTCATTAGTAAAATGTGTATGTTAATTACTATTTTCATTTAGGTAAGTTTTTTCTTAATGTAGTTTAGTGTCAGCCAACACACAGAATGAACACAACAAAAGGGCGCGTTACTGGGACTAACTACTAAGGACTACCAGCATCGGTGCCTTGGAAAAAAACAATATGTAGCTTAAAGGAATTTAGGATTCTATAGAAAAATTAGATTAAAAATGTAAATTACTTTGTAGTGTTAAACTAGCTTCAGTAATATGTAATCAGTTTTAATTTTTGTGATTATTGCTTTTGGTTCACAATTTTCTCATTTGAAATTGTTAGAGATTTTTCGTTGTTTGAACCAATGATCATAACATGACTCACACAATTTTATTATTAGTTAGTAAAGAAAGAAAAAGATCGACTTATTAAGTTGTTTTAATTAACTGTCCATAGAAGCTAAACTTTTCTTTTTCTTTTAACAATAAAGCTAAAAATTATTGTTGGCACTGCCAGATTTATGAAAAAAATAGCCTATACGTATATACTTACTTTCAGATGTATTTCCATTTTGTGAGATAATATTGTTAAGGATAGCTTTAGAAGCTTGATCTTTAACCTTTTTTAAATATACATTTATAATTTTTCTTTTAAATTCTGCATAATGGTCAAATATTCGTTTAGTATCCACATATAATCCAGTGAAATCTATATCGATCTAAAATAAATAAATAATGTTATTACCTAATACCAGTTTAGAAAGATTGATATTCAATATTACCAATTTATATCCATCAGCTTCCTTGTAGTTCGGCCATAATTCCATTATTTCTTTTGTAGTTGTTGCATCGTTTATTTGATTTAGCCTCACGTACATACTTCCTTTCCAATGATCTATAAATTCTTGTGCCGATAAAGTCTGGTATTTTAGAGCTCTAATGTGATTTTCAGCCGTTTCGTATGCTATAAGAACCCGTTTATTGGTATATGTGGAGCTGTCTTGAGGTGTGTCTTGTATTTTGTTTTTTCCATAAGTTAAACCATTTCGTTTGAATTTGTATTTACGGTTGTGGTATTTTGTGTATTGGTATTGGTGCCGCATTTTTACGTTTCTGATAGTAGAAAATCTAAATGAAAATAATATTATTGTAATATAAGTAAGAGAGAATAATAAATGCATATACGAGTAGCTGTTTACCCTTTTTATTTATTTTTAAATGTATACTGTACCTCTTCTTCTGCTGGAAACATTAATTTAATTTCGGAAGAAAGTTCAGCACACATATCCGTAGTTAGAGGTATTTTGTTTTCTATAAAGTATTCCACTATTAAGTCTGCTAATAATTTTTTATGTTCTTCGTTGAACGATTTGTGTTGATCATAATATGCTTTTATCATATTTCCTTCTGTTTTTGTTGTAACAATATGATGTAAACTGCAGTCGATATTATGTGTTGCGATTTTTTCAGTTGGCGTGGTGGATAATGACAATGGAGTTGGAGGCAGAGTACATGTAGATAAAAATGATGTTACAGTGGTTCTGGTCTGAATGTCGCTTTCATGGGGGTAATTTATTGAAATCCCTTGTGCTCGTTGCCAGTTAAGTAGTTCAAATTCAAAATCAATTTTAGTCCCAGCCGGAAAGCCTTCCAAAAGCATATCCATCTGCCTAAAACTCATTCGCTTTAGATGATTTATACCCACATTTTCCGCTAAAATTTAACATAAATATAACATAGGTTTTTGTAACAATTTTAAGTATTAAGTAAGTATTTCTAGTATTCTTAAAGCTTACCATTAAAATGTTCATATAAGTTTAATAGATTCCATTTTTTTAATATTTCGAACAGTTCAATTTGTGCAGCTTCCATAATTTCATTATTAGGTAATATAATAAAAGTGTCCAGCTCCTCTGATAGAGAAATGGAATGTAATTCTTTGTTGGTGTTTGTTGATTCATTCGGATTAGTTATTGTGATGGAACTCGTTTCAGAGTTTTCAGAATCGAATTCATTTAAATTAGACTGTTTTGCCATATTTTATTGATATATTTTTAGCTCTTAAACCTATGTTCAATTAAGCTACGCTAAGTTAAATAAATATAAATATGAGAAAATTTTTGAAATATGTTTTAGAATTTTTAAATAGCTTCAAAATTGACAAAATTTTTGAGTCTAATCATGTTACCCCCATTTGAAACTTTTGTTATTTCAATCGGATTTCCAACAAACTCAGCAATGTCTTTCAGTGATAAAGTATCAGAAAACAAATCTAAACTATAAGATCTATAATGGTGAATATATCGATGAATGTTTAGTTCTAAACAAAGAACTTTAACTTCTAACTTACTGATTATTACAATATGTAATATTTTGAATAAACGCGGCTTATTGTGATTATCTACAGATAACAGGCAAAGGTTTTCTTTATACTTAATAGATTTATAAGTAATCATCGAAGTGCATATGATTTCATCGGAAAGGTTTAGATAACTTCGAATAAGATCGTAGTATTCACTCACGATGATGGAACTTTGATCAATTTCAAATAATTCATTGATTTCATTCGTTATACTATATGCAAATTTAAATTGATATTTTTTTGACAAAGATAAACAAATATTTCTTCTTGAGGTAATTGATTTGCTATATAACTTGAACTCTCTATGTTTTGCTTCAAATCTCATACTCCAAAAATTACGAAGTGGGCCTGATTGTTTTATTACAGTAGGATAGTGCGTCAAGAAATGGTGCTTGGGTTTAAGTGTATCTTTAAAAAGTCGTATATATTCTGAATTATGAAATTTTATTTTATCTTTTAAAATTGTTATATGTAGTTGCTATAGACATTTCTTGAAGTAAAAAAATGTCATTTAAGTCGATTAAATTTAGAACAAAGTTCGACACTTCTTCATTTGATGGAATAAGATCATCGATCATCAAAGGTAAGAAATGTATAAATGTCATCATTTCTCGTGCACACATTTTAAAATGAAAATTTTTTAAGTGTGACTTAGTAATAGCAGGAGACAGATTTTTAATTTCGAGTGAACCATAGTTAAATGAATGCTTTCGCGAATTAAAATCATCAATAGAGAAATATTTTTTTTGTATTATTAAATATTGGAGTACGACTTAGGTCATAATGCAGCACACCTTCGTAGAAATCGTGCATTAAATCAACCGAATAATTAGATGTAACTTCGAATGATGGGATTTGATTTAAAATAGATTCTTTTATTATTCCGGAAGATTGAGAATCATTTTCTGCTACATCTTTAGCGTAATTATTTCTGTTTCTGAGGCTGTTTGGATTTTCTTCGCATAATGTTTTCGTACTCGATTTTTGCTGTTTGCATAGCCGACAAAACGAATTGCTAGAAAAAGAACTATTAAAATCTAGTATAGAATTCAGACCCAAATTATCTCCTAGTACTAAACCTAGTAATAAATGTACTTGTTTTATGCCCTCACTTGTTTTAATCTTTAATCCAGTTTCATCCAATAATTTAAGCTCGTTGACCAATTGTTTAAGACATAATATATTATCGTGTTGCTTTAAATCAGCTGATTTTATAGAAGCTGCCAAAAATATTGTGTTAAGTTTTAAGCTATTTTGATGAATAGGAAAAGAGTAATATATATTTGCAACTGACTTGGACTTAGCGTGTGAGCGTAAAGGGTTATTAACCTCGAAATAGTCTATGTACAGAAAATATGGAATAATTAATTGTTCACGTCCTTTCATTTTTTCTTGCCAAAGAACCCCTTGCACGAAATTTGATATTGTAGACTTTTCTAGTTTTAACCTTTCAATTTCATCTAAACATTTTAATAAAACATCATTATTTTCAAAAAAATTACGAAACTGATATTGTATTGGTAAAAGGCTTCCTACAGTTTTTGATTCGTCGAACCCGATTTCACCGAGAGTGAATCCTTGAACAACTTTATTAGTGATGCTAAATTGTTTAATAGCTGACGTTAAATCATTTTGTTGAAGAAGTTTATAAAATTTATAGTTTGTATCAAAACTATAAAATGGGTTTTCGCAAAAATTTAAGAATTTTTCATGGTGGAAATGTACGTTAAGTAACTTTTGATTTATTAAAATTTTAATAGCTTTCATAATAGGAGCTAAAATAGAATCTATGATCGAATTTTGAATTTCTATTACGTCACAACTTGTTAAATTATTTTTATTATATAATCCTAATAAAAAATTGCTGATTTTTGTCTCTATTGATTTTTTAATATCAACAAAATTAAATTCATTATTTCCAATCTCTGAACTGGTTGAGTTGGTCAATTGTAGTGTTGGACTATCACAAAATTTTAAAGGTTCGATTGAAACATTTCGCGATGTAGAAGGTTGTGCATCGCTTGCTTCATTATAACATTTATCAGAATTTGTGTTAGGCATAGAATGTTTCATAAGGGCATGTCTACGAAACGCTCTAACGCTTTGAAATGAGCTGCTACAACTTTCTTCTACACAACGAAATACATCATAAGTTCCAAGTTTATGCACTTTTCGTAAATGAAAAATCAAATCTTTAATTTGGCCAAATTTTATCGAGCACTTAAAACACTTCATTTCTTAAACTTTGTCAACAAAATAATAAAGTACAAAATAATTAATTTAAAAACAAAACCGTAAAACCCGTTCGGTACTACACAAATTAATGAAAATGGCTGGTTGAAAATGAAATAAAAAGAAGAAAAATTTGTCATTTACTCTTAACACAGAAAGTAGTGTTTTATTTTTTGTTTTATACCTATACCCTTTTCACAATGCTAATATTAAATTAAATTTTAATGATTTTAACTGTTAACACTATTTTCACTTTTATTTGCACAGAATGTGTTTCACGCTGCTTCTCCAATGATACAAAATTAACACGATTCGATGATGCTCCAAACTTATGCAACCACGAAATGAACCAAAAATCTTTTCGTACTCAGTCGTAGATTCAGGAAAACGGTAAAAAAATAAAAGTTAACTAAATTTTTGTAGTGACAACAAATGTTTTGGTAATTTTCTGTTCCTCTTACTCTATTTTTAAATAGAACTGAAACTTTTGTTTTTTTTAATATACAAATATTTAAAAAAACAAGTAAATGTTTTATTGATAGTAGAAACTTATATTTTTAAATAAAATTTTGTGGGTTTTCTCTTATTTACAAAGATTTTGTTAATACAGAAAAAAGAGTAAAGGTTTTTAACAAATATTTAGTAACATTTAATTCTAAATTTAACGATTTACTGTTTCTTGGGTTAAAATAATGTTCGCTTAACCAAGAAAAGAAATTTTGCTGCAATAAATAATAATTATTAAATACTACAAAATTATTTTAACTAAACCTCTTTTCTAAATATTACAACAGGTTTTTTTTCAGTGTGTGTTCAACCAATAATGCAATAACTCTTTCATTTTATTTGCTCATTTCGATTTTGCAATGGCATTAAAGCGAGATAATAAGTTTGCACGATTTATATTTCAATCACATTGCAAACTACAAATTTATTATTGAAAAAAAATATAAATAATCTTGAAAGCACCATAAAACGAATTTGGAATCCAAATAAAATTAAGTTTAACCGCAATTTTCTTTGGTGACAAAACATAAAATAAATAATAACAATAAAATGCAGAAACCTTATTCATAAAAATCCATTATTTCTTATTATTTTATATTGTAATAACAGTTGAGCGTCACTATTATTACGTTTATTATTCGCATTGTGGTTTGAAACCTCAAAACATCATCATATTTACTATTATGATGACATTTGGTTTCATTTTTTTATTGTTATTTTTTTTAAAGTGGATAAATTGGGATGGCAAAATGAATAAATTGATTTAATAAAAATGTAATTTATTCAACTGTTTTTCTGCAAAATTTTTATTCGATGAGTTTCATTCGAAAATGTTATTCAATTTCAGAATCAAAAGAGATACACTTTTAGTCGTTCTGCATTTCAATTTTTTATTTTCAATGTAATGTTACTTTTCCAGCAGATTTAATTTCCCGGAAATCGAATCTGGGCCCCCAAGTTGCAAAGCAAAGCTCTACTTATCCTCACGAGAGCATCAAATTCTTCGCCTTCAATTTTTATACCATATTTTATCAACTAAACTTAAATTAAGTTGAGTACAAAAGTTTAATGTAAAGTCTTATACTCGTGTTATGCATGATAAATTGTTTTACTAACTTACATGCAATAAACCTTATTACTTTGTGTAATCGAATATCCAGGAAAAGTAGTATAACTGTGTGTTCACAATAATTATCATTGCACACGTTTAATATATAAAACAAACACTATAAAAACATCATAAATTGTTATTTTTTTTTTCGTTACATATTGGTGTTTAGTATTAAATTATTTTTTAGTATTTTAGTTCGAAAATATATGTCACAGATGAATAAGCGCGCAAACTATTTTCATCAATCGATAGTTATTGTATACAGTAGTAGCTTTGTCAAAAATTCTTATACATGTCAAATGAGATCAATTCCAAAAAACATGGTATTACGATAAATAGCAACAATCGTTTGAATCAGTGCAGTATAATTACAATTGTAACACTTGGCATGAGCTGGAGGACAAATATTATCAAAACCTAAAGAAAATCGAAATTAAAATCAAGTGTATTCTCAAGTAAAGCTTTACCACAAAATAAAATGAAACCAATTAGCAACTAAAATAAAATTAAATTAGTCCAATGACAGACTTAAACTAAACTAGACTTAAGCTTCTGATACGTTTATCATAATCACGTACCTCAACGTAAATATAGTATTTAGTGAAACAAGATAAAATATTAATATTAACAATAAAATGTAACCAAAAAAATGATAAAAATAAATTCACTTAGCTGAGATTTTCGCATAGTATAATGTCCTGATATAAAATGCATAAATTGCAATCAGATGGTTTTGTGTAAATTCACTAGATTGATGAATGAACACTGTATTGTGACGTAATTGCACGTATATGATTTTTTTCGATTAACTTTAAGTACACTGCTCACTACATAAATCCGATAGTCTGCTAACATATCGACAGTTATGGATTTTAAAAATAAAATTCCAATGATTAGGACTTTTCATATTTTTGTCGGTGTCTATATTGTATTGTGTTGAGAATGAGACAACCGAAATATGAATCAAAGAAAACTAGTCTGTATAGTCACATAAATTATTTAGTCTTAAAAAAAAAATCATTTACAAGAGATCTCCTTCATAGTAGTTATTTACGCTCTATAATATTTTTCAAACACTGCATAAGTTCGAACACAGAATATTTGTACACAAAATGTCAAAGCAACCTAGATTATACCAGAATCATATTACATAATTGTGTATTTTGTTGACAAAATTAAAACAATAATTGCATTGGATATAAAGCGCCACAGATTCAAAATATAAAGCCAACAAAAATGTTTCTTTATTTAAATCGTAGTAGGTTTATAGGAAAGAATAGGACAAAAAATAAATCAAAACTAGATTTGTTTAAATTTTTCTCAACAAAATACAGCTAATGTAAATGGAATCCGGCATGTGATAAATGAACAAGTCAAATTTTAAAAAAATTGAGTTAAGGTTATACAAGATACAACATGTTAAAATATAGTGAACTTTCATATTTTGTTACATTCTTGCGCTTAACTGTAAAATAATTCTTATGAATACTAAACGCTATCAATAGTTTTTTTATTATGAAAGTGGAATAAGTCACATTACATGCTTGTAATAACAACTAATAGTATGATGAATTGATGAGTATATTATAAATCTAGAAAGCATTGAAAGCAAAAATATAACAACAACAACAATTCACATTTAAGATTTATAATCAGATTTTTGATTCACTACTGTGTCCAAAAAGTAAACCAATTTTCAATTTAAATCGCGCGGGTAAACCGCATATCAGAAATATTTATTTTCTAAGTTGGCAGCATTGTGATATACATCTGTAACAAATGCCATCTTACTTTGGTAAAAGTTATTCCTATCCGGATAGGAATGAAATTTTGCCCAAAGTAAGAGCAATTTCTTCTTCAGAATAATTTTTTTTTTACTTTCAACAGTTGGTAGCATGCTCTAAAATTTAATTGATTATTTAGAATTTTAACAAATATAAAATAGTGATGACAAATTATTGAATAAAGTATAATTATTGCAAATGATAATTAATAAAATGTAATATTCTGATTTATCGAAAAATACAGAATTGTTATTTAATACCAACTTAAAAAACCAAATATGTATATGTAATATATTTACTCTAGTGGTAAACACTAAAACTACGTGAAGAAGAGAATTTTTCTATACCTACTTCTAAGTGGAATGAAACTCTTCATTCCGGAATGAAAATACACGGCATTGTTGTTGTAAAATTGCGAAAGTAAGACTACAAAATTTTATTTCAAAACATTCGTCAATTTTTGTTTTACGCTTGGTTTTGTACGACGCTAAAAGTGAATTCGGCGATTTTTACAATTTCTAATTATATTGAGCAAAGAAAGTTGCATTAACTTTTGTTTGCGAAATGAAATTTCGGGTGCAGAAACGTTCAAGGTGTTGCAGAAAGCCTTCGGGGACCATGCTTTGTCGGAAAGGAATGTTTACAAATGGTATAAACAGTTCAAAGAAGGTCGTGAAAGTGTTGAAGGTCATGTTGACAGTTTTTATCGATTATCGTGGTGTTGTCCATTCAGAATTCCTTCCACCCGGCCAAACCGTCAACAAATAGTATTATTTGAGTGTTATGCGTCGTTTGTGTTAAGCTGTTCGCAAGAAGAGGCCAGAATTGTGGGTGGACAATTCTTGGTATTTGCACCACGATAATACACCTTCTCACACTGCACTCGTCCTTGTGACTTTTTCGCCAAAAATTCTATCCATATCGTTCCACAACCTCCGTATTCGTCTGATTTAGCACCGTGTGACTTCTGGGTATTCTCGAAACTCAAAAGACTACTGCGTGGAAATCATTTTGAGACGATAGAAGAGATAAAACGTGAATCGCTACGCGCTCTGAAGGCTATCCCGGAAGGCGACTTTAATTCTTGTTTCCAAAATTCGAAAATACGTTGGCATAAGTGTATTGTGTCGAGAGGGGATTATTTTGAAGGCAACGAAATAGATTTGGAAGAACAAATAAATATGTTTTGTAATAAATAAAAACTGGTTTTACTTTTTGGACACAGTAGTATAAGACATTCTCCTTATAAAATATACTACAAAACATCCTTGACTAGTGATGCAGAGTTTTATATTTTGGAATTAGCACTAAAAAGGGATATCCATAGAGTATAGAGTTACTGCCGTTATACTCAAGTGGGCGACCGGCAAGGCAGAGCATTAACGAATTACATTTATTTAAATTAGGTAATGAAAACACAAATTACAAATTGTAATTTGTATTTTAATTACTCGTTTTCCAAGAACAGTATCTTGTATTTTAATTACTTAAATTCTAAGTAATTGTAATTTACACACATTTTTAAATTTTTTTAAAAACACTTGTTAAATATTTCGCAAAATTACAAAAGGTTTAAAAAATCACTCGACCGATTTCGGCTTGCTAAGCCATCATCAGGAGTATCTACTAAACTGTAAAAATAAAAATGTAGTTGAAAGAGAAGTTTGTTTGTCTGTATTAAATCAATAAGATTCTTCCGGCTTTTCATAGACACAATATATTAATAATAATGGCATTCACAACAATTTCCACTTGTTAATCAGAAAAATGAAGAGACCAGTCATTTATAATATATCTACCAAAAAAACTAGAAATATCAAAATCCCCCCCGTACTTTAACCCGAGAGTCAATATAAAATGTATTGACTCTAAAAAAATGAAAACTTTCCTTGAGCTTTCTGTGGCAGTTTGGTTTCGTACTGATAATCGCAAAACAAAAAGTTCGATCTACTCATCAGGTAGCTACGACCAAACTACAAAAATACAATTCCAACCAAATACATGTATGAGGCAAGAAGATATTCGGTTCAATGGTTTTGTCTCCGCTCAACAAACAAAATTAAAATAAATCAAAAGGAGCCAAACAGAAAAAAATAAATCAATACAATGAGTGCGAAGAAAACAAAAATTCAAAACAATCTAGCATGCATTGGAAATTCAAAATAATTATAGAAAGATATTCGAATTCAAATTTGAATGGAGGCAATGAAAGAGGTGATTATTGTATTGTTTATAAATTTCGAGTTATGTTTATGACGTATATTACAAAAACAACAATATTGTAAATTTCAAAATTACTTTATTTTCATGATAATTTTCAATAAGAAATAAACATTTTCAAGACTCGATTTTTTCAATCAAATAACATTACATGTTTTATAAACATTTTCGTATAAAAATAAAACGAAAGCTCACATTTCTAATAAACTAAAACTGTAAATGAAAATAATCGTTTTCCCATACAGTTTCATAGTAAAGAAAAAAATTTATGTACCTTATTTTAAGCTTAGTAAAAAATACAGTCGATACTGGAGGCTCGTTATACAGTATGCTGTGGCTCTATACTCTAGAAGGCTCTGCTTTAATTCCGAAATAGAGTTACTTTAAATATTTTGGAATATTTGGTATTTAACATTTAACCGTCAAAAAAATTTTCTGTAAGCGCGTTTAAATTGTCCCTTTTTTCTTCATAAAATTTTAATCAAAAATGTTCAATTTTAACATACATGGGTTCTTATGTGAAATCGTAAAATGCATCCCCCTTAAATTAAGCTTTTGTTAAAATTGATCTTATACGGCTTGTATATTTAGGTGCTTTGGTTAAACTCTTCACATATTCTGTTCTGACATCAAAATTCAAAGCATTTCATCTAACATTCCCAAAATGTAATAATTCTGTTATCGTCATTTACATTATCTAAAACTTGAGATGATTTTTTCTATGTTGCCTACAACAAATAATAACTAAATTTGTCGAGTATATACTAGATACTTTTTTATTATTTATGTTGGTACATTGGACGTGCGTGTATTTTAAAACAACTAACAAAACTCAATCAAATTGAATAAAATCTGATTTGAGGTTTGAGCTAAATAAACTTTAATTATTTTTTCAATGTAATTTAATTGTAATTTAGAATGAAGTAGTAAGAACAGGGTATGACAAAATAAAATAATTGGGATTTAATTTTTAACTTAACCTATCCATTTGCTGCGTTTATACCGCAGCTAAATTAGCAATGCTAAACCGAAATGACAACTGTAACAACATCATTGCTATGAAACTGAGATTTGTATAGCTCTGCTACTTTCGCAATGGTATAAACGCAGCAATTGTCTCAAAAATCTCACAGCACACTTTTCGTACTTTTTACTGAAAAATAAAAATTTAAATGCCGAGATTCATTTTTTAAAAAATTGGGTAGATTACAGATAGGTCTCACAGATTGGATATAATGAACGATCCCCATTTGTTATTAACAAATTCATACAAGCCACATTTGTTATTAATACGAATGATAAATGTTTTCCAAATTACAAGAAGTTTAAGGTTTACTATATTGAGAATTTATTTGAATCTGGAGAGAAGCGGCATATATGTATGAGTTAACTATGGCTTTCAAATAAAATTTTCCCAATTTGAAAATAATAACCAAGATCCAAATAATTACTAACGAAAAATAAATTTTAGTTTTGAAGAAAAACTAATTTGGCTTTTTAAGACACTCTCCATTTTACTATTTACATGTTCAATTGGAAGTAGAGCACAAACAATAAGTTGAATCCAAATGTTTCTCTGTGCACAATGATATTTTACTAAAATAACATAAAAATCGCATTTTAACATTTGTTTTACCTTGCTAAAAGTTGCTGACAATAATTTAACTTTGTGTAAAAGTAATTGCTACAGAATACGATTTAAGAGTGCCAATATAAATCAATGTGTAAAATTTATCTTTATCATGTTTACACATGATAATTTTTCTTTATCGTAGCGAATCAGGGTACAGGTATAAATTTCGTTAAACACCTCCATTCATTTTATAAAAAACTTTTGTTCAACATCTAAAAGGTAAGTTGTGTCTTAACGAAAATTATAAATAAGTTTTATATTGATTTTGCAAACTTGTTTACCAATTTATGCGCAATTTCTTGTCATTTCGACAAATTTTGTACCCCGCCACATTTTAGTTTATTAGTTTGGTTCATATTCGTAATATTTGGGTTCAGAACAAAATTTTGATCCGAGATTAGATTTCAAGAAAAAATGTAAATTATCGCAAATGCTCTGTATATGCTTATTTATGTCATTCGACCGAAGCCATATTAGTCATCTTAGAAACCAATATATAAAAGGCAATTCAAATCGTCCGCATTGAGTAAAAACAACAGCTGTAAACAGCTGCCATCACTTGGGCATTTGGTGCAAATTCACACAAAGGAAAGCAGTGTAGCTCTGCACATTAACAGCATATTATCCAAAAGCAAACGTTCTAACAGGTTTTGAAGAAAACATTAAGAGTTTAATTTTTAAGTAGACATAGAAAACTGATTGCATAATATTCTGTAATTTTTTCTCGTTTTGATCCGCTGTATTATTTATGTACAATATAGTATGTACATTTATCTAAAATAAATACCAAAAAGAAATAAATTAATAACTTAAGAATTTTATCAAAACACCAATAAATGAAAACATCCTTTACACACGAGAAATAAAAAGTTCTATTTCATTATTTAACTTTTTTGTTACTGTGTTATTGTTGTTCGTATATATTCAATTTTGTTATAAATTCTCACAAATTAAAAGTTTTGTGTTTTGTGAATAAGAAAAAATAATATGAAAGAAAATGAAATAGGATAAGTTAAGGGCGTAAATAAAATTAAGTAACTTAGGAAACAACGAAATTTATTACTGACACATAAATTCTTACGCCTAAACAACCAGAGAAAATGAAATTATTTTAAATATAAACGTAAATTAATTTATTCAACTTGTTAGTAGTAATCGTTACCAGTTTACCAAAATGTATGTCCATACGTACTAATTATGTAATCGGAAACAGAAGTACAATTTGGAAAATTCTTTTGGGCGTATATCCGATTCGAAATTCAAAAAATAGTTATTTACCCGGCCCATATTACAAAAACGATTAGCAGGGGCCTAACTTAAAGTTTAGCTAGTTGACACTAAGCCATATCTATGTTCAATGAATTATGAACGAATTCAGTAAAATTCAACAAATTCGTTAAAGTTGACCTAGATTTAAAAAAAATCGTGCTGCTCAAATGAAATCAAATGTTTAGTTTTTTCAAATAAAATATTAAATATTCAACATTAAATATAAACATTTAAAATACTTTGTTGCCAGATTTAAATATCGAAATTACACTTGTCATGTTTCAAATATCGGGAAATATATTTAATAATATATAATTACATGTTAAATAATAATAATAATAATATTGCATAATAAAATTTGTACATTATAAATTTATATATATATTTTCTGAGATGAGCTTTTTTTTTATAGCTTTACTCAAAACCTACTTAATAAATAAAGCCTCCATGATATCGATATTTTTTCAAAGCTTTTTTTATGGTATCAAAAAATCCAAAAAAAAATGTTTATTTCATAGTTTTTGTATGGAGAGACATGACCTCAGTTTATTCAAAATATATTAATGAAAATTGACTCGAAATTAATTTTATTTTAATTCAATTGCATCTCTAAACTTCCGTTTCCACCTGACTTGGAGGATTTTTCCGTGAGCTTATTTACGATAATAATGATAACAAAATAAGATATTTTTTATTTGAAAAAGCTTAAAAATAGAGTTCATATATGTAAAAAAGAGACAGTCATATAAAGGGAAAGCCATGACATTTACAATACTAAACATAACAAACAATATGGAAACACGGTTAATATATGGAAAATGAAGCAAACCTATAATATGAAGCATTTTATCAGATGCAGTAAATAAAAAGAAAACAAAAAGTATGAAAATAAATATTGTTGATTTAAAATTTTCAAAATATACATATATTTAATTGTTTCATATTTATTTGTACATTAAAATATTTTTGTCAAATTATTATTATTGACGATTTCCAGCCAGGAATAATAAAATAAAATATCTTGTTATGTATGATGTATCTGAAAAAGCTTAAAAATGAGTACACAAATATAAAAAAGAGATAAACATATTATGAAAAATAAAATGGCGCCCGCACGGCATTTACAATAATAAAAGAACAAAATATAATAGGAACAAGGCTCCCACACATAATGGAAAATAAACACTAATGAAGTATGATGAGTAGATGACAAACAAAAAAACAACAACAAATTATGAAAATAAAATTTTTATTTAAAATTTTTTTCAAATTATAATTTTAAAATACATAATTAACGATTAGGCATAGTTTTTTGTTGAATTAGTTATGATAACGATTTCCAGTTTTCCGTATTTAAATATGTTCAATGTACCTAAATAATGTTGGTCTGGCAACTAAAAAACAAATTAAAAATCAAAACAAAAACAGTTGTTTAGAGAAATTTTTTTGTACATATTTGAAGAAGATTATTATGTGCGTATTTTGCTGAATCACATTATATTATGAACCGATTAAATATTTCTTTAAATGAGCCTTGGTAGAAAGAGAACTAATGCCTTACGCATGCCCATAATTATTTGTTAAACTGCCCAAAATACCAAATATGATCAGATTTTGGACACAAAAGGCCACTTTTTCTACCAAGGTACAGATTTTATTTTCTCTAAGAAAAAGAAAACTAAATGTTTTGCACTTTTTTTCACTTACACCATAAAACACAATAATCTTGAAGATATAAATACGGAAAACTGGAAATCGCTATCATAACTAATTCAACAAAAAACGATGCCTAATCGTTAATTATGTATTTTAAAATTATAAATTGAAAAAAATTTTAAATAAAAATTTTTAGTGTTTATTTTCCATTATGTGTGTGGGATCCCTTGTTCATTTTGTTCTTTTATTATTGTAAATGCCGTGCGGGCGCCATTTTATTTTTCATAATATGTTTATCTCTTTTTTATATTTGTGTACTCATTTTTAAGCTTTTTCAGATACATCATACATAACAAGATATTTTATTTTATTATTCCTGGCTGGAAATCGTCAATAATAATAATTTGACAAAAATATTTTAATGTACAAATAAATATGAAACAATTAAATATATATTTTGAAAATTTTAAATCAACAATATTTATTTTCATACTTTTTGTTTTCTTTTTATTTACTGCATCTGATAAAATGCTTCATATTATAGGTTTGCTTCATTTTCCATATATTAACCGTGTTTCCATATTGTTTGTTATGTTTAGTATTGTAAATGTCATGGCTTTCCCTTTATATGACTGTCTCTTTTTTACATATATGAACTCTATTTTTAAGCTTTTTCAAATAAAAAATATCTTATTTTGTTATCATTATTATCGTAAATAAGCTCACGGAAAAATCCTCCAAGTCAGGTGGAAACGGAAGTTTAGAGATGCAATTGAATTAAAATAAAATTAATTTCGAGTCAATTTTCATTAATATATTTTGAATAAACTGAGGTCATGTCTCTCCATACAAAAACTATGAAATAAACATTTTTTTTTGGATTTTTTGATACCATAAAAAAAGCTTTGAAAAAATATCGATATCATGGAGGCTTTATTTATTAAGTAGGCTTTGCTTTACTACAGGAAAAAATGTAATTGAAATAATTATAATATTATTTTGCAGTATTTACAGTAAGACTTAACATTCCAACATTTTAGTAACATTTCTTTTGCATACTAAAGCTAAATAAAACCTAAAACTTAACCTAATCTTAAACCTATATAAATACCATTTAAATTGACACAGTCAAATTTTGAATTAGTTCATTTTCAATGAGTGACAACCTTGATATATATATTTTATATTTAACTCTTCAGCATATTGTTCAATATATGTATTTTAAGTTTGTGTCTTGATGGACATTAATAGTATGGTACCTAGTAGGTTTTCTTAAAATTATTTTTAAAAATTTATTTTGTATTATTTGAAGTTTTTGTAAATGCACTTTTGCAGCCTTCCACCAAATAGGTGCACCATACATAATAACAGGCAACACCATAGCCCTATAAATCATGAGCTTACTTTTAAAATTCATTTTGCTTTTTCGATTTATTAACGGGTACAATAGTTTTAGAAGATTATTACATTTATTAATAGTTACGTTAATATGAGTTTTATAAGTAAGCTTAGAGTCCAAATGGACACCAAGATATCGAACATTCGATTCAGCGTGTTTACACTTGATATCATGAAATCGATTTCATTCCTCGTTTCTTTCCCCTTTACCTAGGAAACCGGTTTTGTCAAGGCCATGTTTTGATTTCTTTTTTGAACAAAAATTTTTGCGGATCTCATCATTTGATGCACCAATACAAACAAAATTAAATCAAACAAATGTCAAACCCATATTAAAACATTAAACGAAATGCCAGATTTCTACACATACAGAGAAAATTATATTGTGATACGTTGATTCATAAAATTTAATGTAAACGATAGTTGATTTCGTGATATCAGAGAAATTGATTTCATGATATCCTAGTGTAAACACAGTGATTGCCAATTGAGGTTGTGACTCTTTAAAAGTATCGGCCTGCTAGGAAGTTTGCGAGGCGCTCTACATCGCGTAAAATAAATTGCCTCACACTTTGATAGATTTAAGATAAGTTTCCATCTGTCAAGGTATGAGCTGATTATTCCCAAATATTGCTCCAAGCGAGCAATTACAGCGTGTCCTAGTTCGTGGGATGTATAAATTGCCATAATATCATCAGCAAAAAGAGCGATGTTACAAAAACTTGACTTCGGGATATCATTAACAAAAATATTAAACAGAAGCGGACTTAAGACAGCCCCTTGTGGTACCCCTGCCGCGATAGATTTAATAGTAGAGCGCGAATTACATAACGAAGAATTTGCGATTCTCAAAAAAAGAAATTAGAATTTTGAGTAGATATATGTATAGGAATGCCAATAGTTTTCAATTTGTACACTAGGCCTCTAGTCCAAACCGTGTCAAAAGCATTCTTTAGATCTAATAAGACCATGCCCGTGGATAGTTGCGTCTCCCTTCTTATTTTTATTTTATCAACAATTCTGTGAATTTGATGAATTGTGGAATGTTATTGACGAAACCCAAACTGCTCCGGGATAATAATACTATTATTATCAAGAATATCTTGCAAACGGTCCTTTATAATGTATTCGAAAATTTTTCCCAAGGTGTTTAATAAACTTATGGGTCTATAGCTGCTTGGTAGTGACGAATCCTTACCATTCTTGCCAAAAGGCACAATTTTAGCGGTTTTCCAGTACTCTGGAAAATATGCAATTTTAAGGCAGCTGATGAAAACATTCTTAATGAAAAGTTTGATAGAGTTTCGTGGATATTTCAATAGAATATTAGGTATGGCATCAATTCCTGGAGCTTTTAATGGGCGCAAAGTTTTTAACAAACAATCGATTTCATGTGTTGTAACAGCCTTCACTTCCGATAAATCGACGTGAGTTTCAAGCAGTTCATTATAGGTAGCGTTTACTAAGTTCTCAAGAGAAGAACTATTGTTTAAATTTGAACAATGTGTGCTCTCGAAATGAGTGGCTAGAGCCTCAGCTTTCTCTTCATTAGAAAATATAGTACTATCATTGATTTTAAAAGAGGGGATCGGTTTGGGTCTATTGCGAAAGTATTTAGAAGTTTTCCAAGATCGGTTAGAACAGTGTTCTATCTTTCCAAGTTTATTTTGCCATTTATTATTTGCAAGATCATTTATCATATAACCAATTTTGCGATTCAATAGATTGGATAACTTTTTGAAATAAGGGTTTCTGTGCCTAATTCATTGCCGCCGACAGAAGTTTCTGCTTTTGATGGTTTGCAAGATGTTAGCAGATAACACCACTTTTTCGCTAGGGACTACATTTTTTAATGGTATGGTTTCTAGTCTAGCTTGTGAAATAACGTTAGTCAACATTTCCACAGTTTCATCAATTTTAGCTACATTTTGAAATACGGGACATCGAATAAGCGAACATCTAAATAGTTCCTATAATTTATTTGCCAGTTGGAATGTATATAATCAAAGTATTTCAAAGGCTCAGTTACCTCAATTGCGGAGCCGGATAATTCACAAATAACAGGATAATGGTCAGAATTCAACTCTTGGGCAGTGTGCACTTTTCGTAGTACGTCGGTAAGCCTGGAGCAAAAATCGAAAAGTTGTCAAAGTTCATAGAGACATTATATAGGACACGACCACCTTTATTCGATCTCAGGCATTGCCAACATTGATGCCGACAATTTAGATCACCAGTCACCACCAATAATGAATGGAGTGGTATCTCGGGTAAACCGAATTTTCGAAAATTATGATCACTAGCATTTGGGCAGTAACAACAATAAATCTTTAGAAACCCGTTCAAATATTTAAGCGCCACTCCAATAGATTCAATACATTTAAGGTTAAAATTTGGTAGAACAAAATGTTTTAAGGACTTCTTAATTAGGATTGCAACTCCACCACACCGGGCATGTATTCTATCACTACGATAGATATACTAATCGCTGAAACTAAGTGTAATATTAGGTTTCAGATGAGTTTCTGTCCCCAACATCACATCAATATTATAGTCTATTAAAAATGTCTCCAATTCCAATTTCTTTTCTTTGATGCTTCTCGCATTCCACGTCGATAATATAAGTTTATGGCAGACCGACATATTTCAAAGCAATTTCTGCAACAACCTTCAATTGCTCGAATTTGTTATTACAATTCTGGATCTTAGTAATTATTTCACTAAAACTATTTAAGAGTTCATTAGAATTAAATAAATTTCACAAATTATTAGATCGTGAGTCTACTGATCTAAAATTTACAGCATCTCGATAGTTCATTTGTGATGCTGAATTTCGTTGAGATACATTACCACATAAACTTGGAAAGTTGTCTTGATTAAATGGAATATCCTGATTATTCCTGGTTGGCTGACGAATTATTTTATTTTTAAGCGATATATTTTGCCGAATATTTAGATAGTCATTTCTAGCTGGACATTTAACATCGGTCGCAGGATGATTGCTTCCACAATTAACACAACAATGTTTGGGTAGTTCATCTTTGACTGGAAAATCCATATAACTGTGTTCCAAGGAACAGTAACCACATTTTTTTTCATATGACAATTGCTCGCACCATGTCCATAGAGAAAACATTTGTAACATTGCGTAGGTTTATACTGCACCCGCTTAAATACTTCCCATTTACATATAATGTGTGAAATATGGTTTATGACTTTAAGCTTATTTAGATTAACAGTTCCATGTTTAAAAGTTACTACATAAACAGCGTCATCGGCATATTTTTCTTTCTTCAATTTTAATAGAGTAACATTCGTTGGTTCAAAACCCTGATTTTTAATTTCATTAATAATTAAATCTGTGTCCATTTGCGGTAATCCATGAAGGCCAAATTTGATAACCTTGTCATCATTCATTGTGAATGAGAAATATTCCGCATTAACTGATTGTAGCTGATTTGTTATTTTTGTGTAATCAGTAATGTTGTTTAATAATAGTTTGATACCGATTCGTGTATATTTTAGATGATAATTAGCGACATGATTATCGCGCATTATTGATTCAATAGTACTGCGATTAATTCTTATAAAAATTGGTGGGATACGACACTTTTTATTAATATTTCCACTCATTGCACCGGTATTATTAACAGGATTATTTAAATTTTGATTACTCAAGATAGAATATCTGTTTGCACTCAACGGTAAAATCGGAGATGCCAATGCGAAATTATGTATCCCGCTTTCATTTAAGTTATCATTAACCGACATTTTTAGACACTTACTTTCACTGATCGTTGTGAACCCACTTGGATTATCTCCAAGTGAATCACAAGATCTTTTTAGATTATTGTCCGTTGTTCTAATAGTTAATTTTTTTTTTGACTATCACAATAACAATCCAACAGCACTTAAAAATAAAAATTATTAACAATACAGCCTTGCTCATATGTATGGAGCACCCCACATATTTCCATTTTTTGCATATATACAAAGAAGAAATGAAACAGGAAAGTTATTAAAATTCATATTTATTATTGTGAAGTATTATTAAATACATCGTTACTCCCCCCTTCGATTTAATATCCGATGCCACTCTTTTTGGCATATTGCAGATTATTTTTTTATAATAGTTAGGATCAATTTTCCTCCAATTCTCTTTCATTTTCAAAATTAATTCCGATTTTGATTTTGGTTCATGTAGCGAAATCTTTTTGTTCAACATTGGCCACAAATGATCAATGGGGTTTAAGTCCGGGGGCTGCGCTGGCCACTCCAAAAGGAATATTTTGTGACGAATAACTATTTCTTAGAAACAGTCTACGTATGGCAGGGAGCGTCTTCCTGTTGGAATAGAAATGTCGGCTTAACATTTCTTACAAAAAAATTTCGGACGGATGGCATTAAAACTTCAGACAGCATAGTGGTGAATGTCAAACAATTCATTCTTCCTTCGCAGATGAACACTTCTCCGATGCCTGTAGTTGACACGCAGCCCCAAATCATCACACTTTCACCACCAAATTTCATTGTTGGGACCTCGCAATCAGGATGATATGCTTCAGTAGGTCTCCTCCGCACATACGTTGTTCCAGAGCATCCAAACCTTTACGATTTTATAAGCAAATTAGTTCCTTTTTATTTTTATATTATTTTTTATTATTTAAGCATAAGTAAATCATCTACCATTTAAAATTGAATATTGATGTTTACGATAACTTGCTTCAATATTGCTTTCATCGGGCCAAAGCACCTTAGCCCTTCCTTCGTCCTTCCAATTTTTGCATTATTTGGATCATTCTAATCGGATTTTTCGATGCCTCTCTGTTAGCAGCGGTTTTTTTCGAGCATTGCTTCCTCTCAATCCATATTCCAAAAGCCTTCTTCTGACCGTCTGAGGAGAGATTTGTGTCATTCCGGCTTCATTGAGGTTACGAGCTAGCTCAGAAGAGGGTTTCTACCTTGATGCAAGCGACATGCTGATTAACTGTCGTTCATCAGGTGGCGTAGCGTTCCGATTTCTCAAAGTTTTTACTCTGTCCTGATGAGATTGGGTCAGAACAAACTGCTTTAATGCCGTTTGCACACCTTTCCTAGAACAATTCCCTGATTGTGCAAAATTGACTTGGCTGATTCCTTTATCATGCAACAAAATAATTCTATGCCGGTCGTCCAAGCTTAGATTATTATTTTCGGGCTCAGAATTACAGGATTATGAGAAATAAAATAATTAAGATAATTTAAATAATCATAAACCACATCAGCAAACCAAAACTTGTAAATGAAAAAAATCCGGCTAATGCAGGTTTATAAACAAAATCCATTTACATTGGAAAAACCGAATCCACCATTATGAAACAAATTAAATATTTTGTATAATCAAATACAGCAACACTGCCAAGCCGAAAAAATATCACTTGATTCATACAAAATAAATTATAACTGTATTAATAGGGTGCTCCATACATATGAGCAAGGCTGTATGTATTGTTTATACTTTTATTTATCACTTTTATTATCACAAAATAAATTTATATTTGATGTTTACTCATTGCAAGTTCAACTCAAACTCCCATGTTAAATAATAATGATAGAAGAAGACTGATTATTTCAGCAGTCCGATGTAAAAAATAAGGACAAGTTCCATCCGGTCAACAACCCATATTTCAATCCAATTATTTTAGATGCATTGTCACGACGTATTGTGAAATATTAATACCTAAAGGGATAACATTCAAATTATTAAGTTATATTGGGCTGAAAATTGACATTGATATCATCAGCAATATTTGCAATGCTTGAAACGTCTTGGATGGTCTGTAGTAGCATATTGAGCTTTTCTGATTGCTTGTTTCTATAGAATATAGATAACTATTGAAGCATGAGTTTATTTCATTGTAAATAATTTTAGATCTGGAATAAAGCAACTAAAATTGATTGAATTCAAAAATTTAATTAGAGTCAAATTAAAAAACTATAATAGTAGTTAATCAATTTTAGTTGCTTTATTCGACCCTTTGACCTTCTCGGTCCTTCAAGATAAATAAATCTTTTTAATTTATTTGAAAAATATGACAAAATAAATTGAAACTGGCTAGAATTGAACAATTATTGCAAATCAAAATTGTAGTTTTTAAGTTTGATTTTAAAAATGTTTCTTAATTTATTTTTTATTCAATTTATAATAAAAAAATATCTCCGAAGTTTCGATGGGTTTATTGATTCCATCATCTTCAAGGAGGGATACGAATATTTTCCAAAAACATAGAAAATATGAAAATTATATATGTATATCTCTATGAAAATATGAAAAAAATTTCGGCTTTTTATAGACAATATATTAATTATCTATGTACATAAAAAAGAAAATGCTTGGTTTTCCACTAAACATTTGAAAATAATATAAATCAAGCAAAAAAGAAAAAGTTTTGTAAATGGAAATTATTCTAACAAAATCATGTAGTAATAAATTAACAAAAATTTGGAAACTTCCTCACCCTTAATATAATTTGTTTTATAAAAATACTCTCCCAAATTAGCCTTTTGTAAAGTTTGATTCCTTATCCAAGATTTTAGCGTCCTCTAAACATAACGAGTATCACATGTACGTGTTGAGTCATGAATATGTTTGTAAACTCTCTTTTTTAAACATTATTTAGTTTGACCAACATGTTCTTTACCACAGGAACATTTTACTTTATAAACTAAATTCGTTTGCAACTCTATAGGAATTTTGTCTTTTAATTTTGTAAACAATAATTTATCTAAATAATGAAATGCTCAACCGACAATTTGTATATCATAATTTTGTAACAGAAATTTGACGTTTTCAAATAGAATTTTTCCGTAAGAGATTAATATGAAAATGTATCGAATGTTTTCAATAACTAAATTTTTGGTTTCCCGAAGATTGTCTAAATATGTATCATATTTTCAAAAAAAACAAAAAAAATTACTCGCAAGTAAACTGGCTACTTGCGCTATACATATGTGAATAGTCATTGTTAAGACAGTATCTGCGAAAAGCGTTAAAAATTAAACAAAAAATATTCGAACCTTCGACCTATGCTGAAGGATTGAGTATTTTTTGTTTATCAAATATTTACTTCCTTCCTTTGGTTTGTGTGTCCGAAGTATTTCAACTGAGATAAATTACTAAATAAGAAATTTAAATTCAAACCTTAACACAATTCTAAAATAAAGGTATTCCCCTGGATGGAAAGTTTGCCTTTAAAATGGATTGTATTAAAAATGGTTTCAAACTCTTGTTACCTAAATTGGGTTGTAGCAACAGAAAAGTAAAAGGAAACTATACGATTATTATTACCAAGTTTTACAAAGTTGGGAACTTGATAAACGGATTGTTTTTATTATAAATTTGCTATACTTATGTATACGTAAAAAAAAATTTATCGATTGCAATTACAATATTTTTATTGCCAATTTTATTACCGCAATCAAAAATATTAAATCAATATTGTTTTCTTATAGTATGAATCCTTTATTCGATGTAATATTATAAGTCAAATGTTATAATAATAAAATATAAAATTTTTATTTCCAATTTGCACTGGCAAAGCATATTTTTTATGATTATTGCGATTTTCGTGTAATACAAAAATCATAAAATTTTATTTCATCCACCTGTTGACATAAGTAGTTTTGAGTTTTGCGAGTTATTATGTACTATACCAAAGCCATTTAATTTTGATTTGTTTATTAAATAGATTTCTGATTGCAGGTACCCAAAAATGTTAAAGCTTAAAATCAAAATCAGTTTCAAATAAAAATAATTATTTCAACATCAGTTCATTCAGACAATACTCGTCCCCTTTACTTACATAGAAACCAACGCTAACTACATTTGATGAAAATCGCCAATAATAAAATTATTTTTTAATAGTTTGCCATATACTGCCAATAATCTGAGTGAACTTAAAACGATGACAGGAAAATTGAGTGATATTTTTTCGACTAAAACTGTAATACTTTTATTCCTTCATCTTGTTAAATTTTTTAAACGATAATAATTGAAATAAAACAATTAATATTTTCGACTTTCAGATTTGAATTATTGTACAATTCGACCAAATTTCTGTTTTATACTATTATCAGTAAAAGGGTTATTGGTTATTTAATACATAGTATGCAATTCAATCAATATCATTCTGTGATACAAATTCCATAAATTTTGTGTTGAAAGCAAACATTCCTTGTTGTTGTTGTAATGTATGTTCATTGTACATCCAGGCAGCTGTTTATGGGCCCTAAATCCGAATAAACAATTGTTTCCAATATCCAACAGTCAATTTGAAACATTCTGACGGTTACTAATAATTACTGGTTTGTTTAACTTACTCAGATAATTTTGTCATTCTGGCCACCGCGTAAAACTGATAGGGGTTTCATAGGAATGTTTTGGCCCTTGTTTCTTGGGCATTCTCATAGTACGTGAGAGTTAGCACACTTCACATAGTAATATTACATATGACATTCTGATGTCATATTGTCAAACGCTTGATAGTTTCGGCACTGTGATACCGGTGGTTTTGTTTTAGCCTCCCAGCTAACCCTATAACCACAGCATCCGATCGTGGAATAAATTCCAATTTTTTGGTTGAAGCGTCAAATGTGAACGTGAAAATTGGGATCCTGATATTTTTTTCCGCTCCGTTGTTTGTTGTACATATTTCACAATTGTATTTGTGGGATAAATGTTTAATACTTTAACTCCCTTTGCAGAGATACTTTTTTGATTTCATCAGGTGTATGCCTTTTGCAACCATGACTTTTAGTTTTTGATTTTTAGGCGAGTTCGTGTAGTCAATAATAACTTGGTTCAAATTTTTAGAATGAATGGTTATGCTATCAGATGTGATTCACCATACTTATCAGGCTCGAAAGCGTTCTGGTTTTTTGACCATATGTTCTATGTTTAATACGACATCCGCAGGCACCTCAGTGTGCAGGTCCTTGATCTTACTCATCATAGAGTTTGGGATAAAGCATCATTGTCTCTTTCCACCTCAGAATCGGAAGAATAAGCAACCTTGACTTGATTTTGTAAATCAGCAACGAACAGTTGTTATCTGTGTTGCCGTTTATTATATTTTTCTTCATTGACCATATTTATTGTAGCGGATTGTTTTTGAATATAATTTTTTAAGGTATTGCTTTGTATTTCATTAGTGGCAGATACATTCTAGTGGCAGATACAGAGGCCCCGTTGGCGATAGGCTTGCTTATGCTTAGCTGATTCAGTTTTTCTTTTATGTAGAATTTATTAAAAGTTGTATTAACCATACTGTTTATTAGCCTGATTGATTTGTCATCAAGAGAGGATGCACCCCGTTTTTCTTTTTACTCATGATGTATTTGCGCACCATGAGACACGATCTAAATACTTCATTCGCGGAAACCATTTTATATAGCATTATCAAGTCAAATTCAACATTTTTAAAACCAAATTCATTATTTTTCAAAACAAAATCGACATTTTTAATACCAAATTAAACATTTTTTAAATCAAAATCAATATTTTTCATTTCACATTCAATAATTTTTAAATCAAATTCACACAAATGGAAATCGATTCTAAAATGGTTCTTGATGAAGTTCTGGAATATGGCCAATTAGGAAGGATCTTGGCCATTTTTGAACCGAATTTGATGAAATTTTGCATGAACTATGGAAATGGGCTTCTAAAATGACTTTTAGAAGAAGTTCTAGAATATGACCTAGAACCTAGAAAGATATCTAGTAACTAGAAAGTTATCTAGTAACTAGAACGATATCTAGTAACAATGATAAAATAATAGAATAATAGTTAATCAATAATTTTGTATTTAATTGTTATTTATTTATTATTATACTTTATTGATTTATTATGAAAATTTAATTTTTATTTTGTATAAAGAGAATTATTTATTTTTATAACTATTTGTTATTTTTTAAATTTATTTTTCACCATTTTGTTGGATACACTCAAAACGTGTAATTTACGATCAACACAAAAAGCGACATGTTGTCGCTGTAGAGATCGAGACGAGACTGATAGTAAAAAATTTATTTTGTTTTATCTTCGTTTGTGTTGTATATTTTTGTTGTTCATTTTTGGTCAAGCCGGTCAGCGGTTGGTTGTCTGTATGTCATGTGACATAATGCCCAATGAATTGGACAGGTGGCACCCAATGTGCGGCGAGCTTGTGTTTGCGCCGGAAGAATTGTAGTGGTGCGTTGGGTGAACCGCTACAGGTTCTTAATCGCAATCAGTTTCTTCTTTATCATTATCCCCGATTGTTTTCCAAGTTCAGGTGTCGCTTAACTTTATCAAATCTTTCTTCTTCGCTTCGCTGATTAGTATAACTTCCTTGTAAGCCTTACGAAGCGTTACATTTTTGCGAGATCTTCCATGATGTCTAATATTAATTTTTTTATAGGGTCCCATATGGTTATGCCTGAATAAAATAGCTCTTGGTTGATTTTTGATGTGAAAAGTGAAAACATCTTTAGCGGCAGGAGTAAGTAAAAAATTGTATAGAACTCGGGTTACGGAAACAAAAAAGCCGAACAAAAAATATTCCATGAATGTGTATATATCGACAAGAACAATAAATAAATGAAACGTAAAATCAACGCAAAATCTACGCATACATATGCAATATACAACATCATCCGGCATTTTAAAAACATCGTGATCCGAATACAAAAAAAAATAAAAAAAATCCGCCTACTTTAATTTATTTGGTTGTAAAAATGTTTTCTATATATGGCCGCAGCAGCAAGTGTTTTTGAAAATTAAAATTACAAGCAAAAGGACCACAAATTATGCTTGTATAGTGTGTGTAACACTCACAAACAGCAAACCGGCATTTCAAACCGTCAAATCAAATAATTCGTTATTCGTAAAAATTTTTATTAAAATTGATTTAATTTCATTCAAAAACTCCAATTTTACGGATTTTTGCTTGACGGCCGGGCAAAACATAAAATTGGGGATTTTGAATAAAATTAAATTAATTTTAATAAAATTTTCTTAGAATAAGGTGGAACTTATAGATTAGAACTCTTTGTTAATAATTTTCATATTGCAAAGTGAAGCAACTTAGCCAAAAATTGAGTTTGACGGTTATAAATACCGGTTTTCCGTTTTGCATGCGAGGCAATGCCTTAAGTGACTCAAAAAAATTAAATGAAATTAAATGGAAATTAAAATTGTTTAATCGGTACGCTTTTTTATTAGTGTTTTGCCCAACCGCCTTTATAATTGCTATGAATTTACGGTCAACATTTTGCGCTAATAGAACCGCTTTAGTTAATTTATTTTAAATTGATCAATGACAAAGCGATGCATATTTGCTTTGTTCAGCGAGTTTGCCGTGACCATTCACTATTATGGACTCTTGAACAACATTGCCGTGTATGAGTATTGATATATTTTATAGCGTAGATGGCAGGTTTAGGTGATTAACTTAACAGAACTGTACTTTGCTCATGCTCAATTAATGTCAGTAAGGTTCGTCCTCCAAATTCAAAATCGAATAACTTATTGACTTTTTGAACCAAAAATGTAACTTAGCTTATACACTGAGCGAACATCAGCCGTCTTTATGCAGGGGTTTCTCGGTCTCATCGAAATGGCTTGAAATGATTCAATAGATATTTATACATAAAAGTTTTCACATAAATCTTTTGCGAGTTGAGGGTGAACTCGCTCGTTGTTTTTTTCATACCAGAAGCATTTGACATTCAACCAGAATACTTTTTTTCCATCCTCATCAACATTTTGGCTTTTAATTAATATTGCGGACAATGCATGGAGGTAAAAATATCTGAAAATTTTAATTTTTTGATTTCGTAATGATCATTGCCTTTATTATCAATGCCTCTTTTTGATCTTGCCGCCGTAAATATTTCGAGCCAATCATTCATCACAAACATCGATCTATGTTTTTTCACTTGCTCTATCGACGAATCACACTCCATATAGGAATGGCCGGATGCTAAAAATTATTGTTCAATTTCTTGAATATGGGCTACTTGAACAGCATAGAGTAGAATTGCAGCAACATGTTGGTTTCGATATTGTCCTCCTCAAGTGTAAAATAAAAGGATTAGTTCTGTAATTTTTGCTGGAAGTGGCTTAATATAATTAAATAATATTGTACCAATTTCCGAACTTCCTCGCTTTTCATTTAACTCGTTCGAAGCGTATAACATAATGTTTTTTTATCGCAACCACCTTCATATACAGTCAGATTATAAACATTTATTTTACGTCTGTAGTACATTGGAGACGATGTCCCATGAGGATGGGACTAAAACACTTTGGAGATCAAAAGTTGCTGTTTAAAAATGTTCAACATTTTGTGAACTTTCCTTGTCCAATGCCTCAGCCTTATTGCAATCATCTTTTCGTTTCACGTACATATCATATTCATCTTTGAGCTATTCCTTTCTTGGTGTGTCAGCCAGATCAAATCGGGTGCTTTGAGTGCACTGATCTTTCTTAGGTCTAAGGAATGATAGATTGAACCTAAATTTTGTAGACATTTATTTTCACTAAGCTCTTATTTAAGGGCGCACAATAAGCTTCATATAGTTCATGCATTTTTAGAATAGAGAGCATTGGGTCTTACATAATGACCTAGTACTGTTTAAAAGCTTTCAATATGTTGCTTTACACTTTAATGAATGAGTTTTGTTGCCACGTTTATCACACCCATCAAAAGAGCCAGCGAGATTACACTCAGAAATAGCGGTATTTATAGAGCCATTTGAAATGCATAACGTTTTTTTTTTTCAAACAACTTTACACACACTCTCTACAATTTGTATTTACCATTGTAAAGAAAATATGTTTTGGAATGCTGCAAGATTTAAGACTTTCGGCATTTGTTCTTTGCAGTCAATGAAACGCATTTCAAAATAAAATCGATCTGTCTTTTGTAGTCATTCATTGCCCAATACACGCTACATATTTTCTGCGATCTTCTTCTGTAAAAAGCAAATGGCATTTAAAGCGATATTTCCGACAATCAACATTTTTAGGCTCTTTGATTATTTCAACCCCGACCTGGTCAGGTACGGTAAACATTGTGAACGATCTATTTTTGTCTTGTTCATTTTCAGATAAATATGAGGCTCACCATCATCAGAATGAACACAGAAGTCACTCACACTAAAATACGATGGCGTTGGAGATTGTCATTCATGTTCTTCGTTTTATTGACTCCATCAATTTCGGTTGTAGTAATTGATTCCCAATTTTCGAATATTGCTTGTTTCTTAAACATCTTTAAAAGGGAGAGTTTTAATTACGTTATTATTTAACGTGGTCTATAATAATGATGCTTATTTTCTTAAGATAACCTTTGTATTTAGCTTACTGTGATGAAATATAACTATTTAAAGTACTTAATGATTTTTTCTTACTATTTTCTTTGTAAATAATAAAATTAGAGTAAAATATGTTTGTTGAATAGATAGATGGTAAGAAGTTATAGAAGAAACCGCAGAAACCCCGTTTTCCTTAAAAATATAGTTAATGAGTTTTCGCACTACATTGACGTTATTATTAATTAAATAAAAAATCTTATTTAGTTAATAAAAACCTAAGGTTTAAACAGAACGTATTTATTCCGGCCCGCCAGTCCGTATTTTTAAAATTAGAATTGTCATTTTGTAAGAAAACTGAAAAGATGTAGGTAAACATAAGCAATGAGGGAATAAAATTAAGCGAATATACACAAGACACAAATTAATTTTTTTGTGGGATATTATTATTATTATTATTATTATTATTAGGGTTGTAGGGCCATGTGGGCGTTTAGCCACCTCGCACTGCCACCTAAAAGATCTTTTCTGCTTTCACGCCCTGCGTAATTATTCGTCCCGTCAATATTCAGGCTCATAATGAACCTGATACTACTGCCGCCCGGTACGCGATACATACTATCTGGGCGCATTGCTCTCCCTCCTAGATGTTTACTGTAGGAATTACTTCTACTAGAAACACGGTCGCATTGGTTAACAAGGACTTCGAGAGGGCAGTCCCACTCTCGTATATTCCTAGCCCTGCCAAGACTTCCGTTTTGATTTTACTCATACGAGTTGCAGGGAATGGAAAGCCACCTGTAGATTACCCAGCTTTACTACAGGAAGGCTAAATAAAACTGAAGGGTGCTTGGTAATCAGAGTCAGCATATTTTGTACTGATTAACCTAGCAGCCATTCACCCTTCGGCATATGCTGTTCCACCTTAGATTAGGTTTTTTGTCAAGGTTTCCTCCTTTAGCGCCGTACTTTAGCCTGTTCCCAAAGGCAACATTCTGCCTAATGGTTTCAGTTACCAGTGGTTGCCCCGAGGAGGCAGCACGTACTTTTGCGAATTGTGATCAGGTAACCCTTTACAGAATTGTACCCATCACGCAGCTGCCTAATACATGACCAGAACAACTCACGTGATGCGTTACGAAGAATCTACTCAACTTTGGTCCCTCCCTCCAACAGACACCAAACCACCAAAATGTGGGACATAGTAGCACATTTTAACATTTGAATACAGGCATAAAGCTATAGCAAAGATTACAGACGGAAAGACGACCGTAAAAAAACACAACTTATTTTTAAATGCTGGAATTTAATAAAATCCATTAAGGCAATCATAAATTTTATCTTGGGGGGTTAATTTTATCACATTGACTACTCTTATTCAAATGGAAAAAGCTGAAAAAACTCATTTGTACTTTAATTAAAATGTCTCGTTATTCTATATATAGAATACCTAGATAATCCAGAAAATAGCTGAATTCAACATTTTAACGGTAGCTCTACATCAAAAACCAATTTTTTGACTTTGATTTATCCTAGAACATATTTGTGAAAAAACTAAACCTAACAAATCGAACCAAAATTTAATTTTTCCTTTATTAAGTTTAGAATTATGATCAAAATCAATTTAATACAATGAGGTAAAATCCTCCTTATTTACGCTTCTTGCCAAAAAGTTTGTTATACGTTTAAGAAATTTTTTGTCTTACTTTATATTTAGCTTTAATTTGTTGTTTAGTTATTTTTATAATTGTGGCTTTACAGAAATATTTACGTTACATTTCACCTTGGTGTTGCAACGAAATGTCGCTTAGGCATTATAAAAAATCCCACCTTAACGTTGCGAAAACATTTCTTTTTGGTACACCCTTATTTCGAATATTTTAATCAAAAATTAAATTTTACAGACTTGTAAGGGGAACGTTTCACCTTTGTAATATGGTTTATTTAAAGCGAAATATTTGTTTTCTTACTTTCCTGAAATCTGAATGATTTTCATTCTGGAGTTGCTATTGTAATGACATTACCACATTTTCACACAACGTCTGTATAATAATATTAACATTCGTTTTGTTCCTATTCTATTTGAAATGTTTCTTTGTAACAGTATCTGTTAAATGCACATCAACTTTTCAACGAAATCCCATTAACTTGGAACAAATTTATAATGCTAAAGTTGACTTTAAAGTCTACGGTATTTCTCACCAATTTTACACGATGACATTGTCTAATAAGATATTCCACAAAGTGTTTAAAAAATGGGGTTGCTTTTTATACTCGTATATAGTAGGATTTTCAAGTAAAATTCAATAATTGTTAGATCAAATTTTCATAACACAATTAACTTTTTCATATCAAAGTAAATTTTTTTTATTCCAAACTCAACAATCGTCCATTATTTGTATTTTTAAACAATGTAATGAAACCTGTAAGTTCTTTCAATAGATCATCCAATTACTTATTTTATTACAGAGCTTTTAGTTTATTCCTAATAAGTGAACAGTTCGGCGTTTCTTTTCAATCGCATTAAATGATCTCCGGGGTAAAGGAGGAAATTAAATGTAATGTGTATTCGAACTGTTAGTGCTGACATTATTCAGGTAAACATCAAATTTACCTGCGATTAGTTCTCAATCATTTGTGTGTATAAACTCCATTCTTCAAACACGACAATATTTGTCGATCAATTTAGTAATTTTTCGGCAACTTTGATAAATGAACCTACTCGCATTTCAAACGACTCGTCTACTTGTTTAGATCATTTGTATTTTAGGCATTCTGGGAAATTAATTTATGATTAAGAAGTTGCTATAGTAAACATCTAGGAGGGAGAGCAATGAGCCCAGATAGTATGTATCGCGTACCGGCCGGCAGTATTATCAGGTTCATTAAGAGCCTGAATATTGACTGGACGGATAATTAAGCAGGGTCCAAGCACAAAAGATCTTTTAGGTGGCAGTGCGAAATGGCTGAACGCCCACATGGCCCTTCAACAATAATAATAATTATAATGAAGCTGCTGTCCATGATCTTCACATCACTGATCGTTGCATGACTTCCATTATTATCGCACCTAATTCCATTTCTAATGATTTAAATTCTAGAGGATCAACTAAATTAAAAATTATTAAGATTAATTTTTCAAAACTGGTTTATGATTTAAGCAATCAAACTTGGCTTTCTTAAAATTGTATATTGATAACAATACTTTCCTTGTGGAAATGAAAAGCAAAGATAACATTTTCAAACCATAGATCAACCAAGATTTATGCCGTAAAATCAAACTGAAAAATAAATTTTCCAGAAAGTTAGAATTAAAACAGAAAGCAGTTAGAACTAAAATAGCACGCTGAATTAAAACAAAAAGTTTGTGAGCTAAGTAAATCAATTAAAAAGGAAGTGAATATGAATTGAAATTGACCCAAAATGCCTCTCCGTCTGTCAGTCTGTGTCCACTCTACAGCCCAGATGGTTTAACCAATCAAACTGAAACTTCAGATTTAAGCTTTTTTGATAAATTGGGAGGTCCCAGTGAATTTTACTCCAAATCGGTCAACCGGAAGTGGCCACTCCCTTGGGCCAGAATATTTGATTTGCAAATATCTTAAAAAGTATAAGGTTTACAAAAAACTACTAATACAAAATGTTTCCAAAAACTAAAAATAGAAAAAAAATTAAAAAAAATAAAATAAAATTGATGTGTGTCCAACACATTTCTTCTACGAACAGGGAATTTCGAGAAACCAATTACGCAAGCCATCTGGGCTGTAGAGAGAGCACAGACTGACAGACGGACAGAGAAACTGACAGACATCATTTCGAAACCCACTTTTTTGGACTCAGGGGATCTCAAAACAGATAAAACTTCATTAATCTCTTACCTAATATTTGGGGTTCCAGCTCCCAGATTCCGTGAAACAGAAAATTTTTTTTGCAAATATTTCAAAAATATCCAATTTACATAAAACATGTAAAAAAATAAAAACAATCTTAATTAAGTTTGCAAGAAATTTGCATTATAAAAGTTTCTTAAAATTCGCTGTTCGTAAAAGAAAGTCGTGTGTTGGCCACACCTCAATTATTATATGGTATGTTGGTTTGATTATTAAATTGGGCATTGAATTTGAAATTGATTTGAAGATAAAGTTAGGGGTCAATTTGCGAGTTGAGTTGAAGTTGAGTTGAAGTTGAGTTGGGGTTGAGTTGGAGTAGGATGTAGTGAGTAGTTAACAAATTTTTATATGATGGAACTTGCCTATTTATCAACCGATTATTATGAAATTTGACATATGTGCAGGTAGTTGGAATATAAAATGATTTTTGGATAAAGTTCTGGAATATGGCCAAGTATGATAGAACTTGCCCATTTATCAACCGATTATTATGAGATTTGACATGTGTGTTGGAAATGGGGATTCTAAAATGTTATTTGGTTGAAGTTCTGGAATATGGCCAATTGGCCAAGTATGATGCAACTTTGCTATTTCTCAACCGATTATGATGAAATTCGACATGTACGTTGGAAATGGGATTCTAAAATGATTTTTAGATGAAGCTCTGGATCGATTATAATGAAATTTGATAACGTACGGAAATGGGAATATTTGATATGTGGGAATATGGCCAAGTAGGATGGAACCTGGCTATTTTTTAACCGATTATGATGAAATTTGATATGTGTGTTGGAAATGGGATTCTAAATGTGAGGTTTCAGCCCTTTATATTTTACAGTTGAAACACAATATTTAATTTTATTTTGTTAATTTATATTATTAAGATTTATTGTTTTATATTTTTTACAAATAATTTATTTATTTAATGTGTTTCACCAACAACTCCACTTTGTACTTAACTTTTGTTGTACTAGAAAGGCAAACACAATATGACCACGAGGCGACGTTGTTGAAAGTTCGGATGAATATTATTATTTTAAAAGAAACTCTTAGATTGAAATTCGATCGATTAAAGTTTCGAAAACACCTCCACCACTTCCAAACCAGTTGATCTTGGTAATTTAAGAACATCCGATTGACTGCTCTCTTTAAAGTGAGAAGGTCACACATAATTATTCTGTTTACGGTTTGTGCGTTTATTTTTCGTAAATCATAAAAATGATTAATGATTCAAACTAATTCAGAAATTTTCCGATTTTACAAACTAGCAATAAAATCGGTATTATTATTAACCAATTTTCAATATTTTTAATATTTTGGGAAAGTAATTATCTTCACTATCCAAAACAATAGCTGCATTTCTTGACGCTTGAGCTGATCCGGATCAGATCATGTTTCATGAAACGCCAAGTAATATAAACGACTACCCGGATCAAAATTTTGATCCAAAAACAAAAATTTGTAAAATTGTTGTTATTGTTTTCAATGTAAACTTTGATCTGATCCGGATCACTTTGCGTCAAGAAATGCGGCTACATTTGGGTTGAGCAAAATTTCAAATCGTCTTCGTTCGAATCATGTTCAAAGCATTTTGGATTGTAGTTGTAGATAGAAAAATTAAGAAAAACACATTTTTTTCAAATTTCTGGCTGAACTCAAACCATCTACGATTGATCTAATATAATTTTTATTTTTTTTTGTGAGTTTTTATAATTTCATTTCGAGATACCCGTCCGTGAGAAAACTTAACATTTTTGTATACAAACTAGGACCACCCTAATCGAAAGCACTACATAGCTGCGACACGCACATTTTTATAATAGTAACTAAAATGCCAACTTTAATACCAAATAATATTATTAAAACTAGGGGGTACAGCCCGTCCTAGGACGGATACAATTTATATATAATGTTGATGTCAAGCGGCCACTGCCACCATCACCATTTGACCATTTGATATTTTTTATTTTTTAACCGTTATTTTTTAGCCAAGTAGAAATAACTCGAGAGCGAGACTAAAGGCTTTTAAGGATTATTGTACTTTAAATAGACCTTAAACCAAAAGAGTAATCAACACGGCCGTAGGTTTTTTGCGTGATAGCGTTTATGACATGTTGAGATTAATTATTTTAATATGAACTAAATTATCTGCCATATTTTTTCATGTACAAATTAGCATCAGAATTACTCAAGTCAGATGGGGCATTCTCTCACTATAGTGCGGTCAATCCCTGTAAACCGCTATTTTGTAGATTCAATTAAAATTAAAATTAATGTGTAAATTAATTATTTTAATTTAAAAAAAATTTACCACCACTGTTTCTTTACGCAAAAATTGACTTCAGAAGTGCTCGGATCGGATGAGCCATTCTCTCACTACAGTTGTTGAAGGATTTAAATCGCGCGAAATATTATGTGTGAGGCATAAAGCGGCTCCACGAAATAGAAAAGGCTGAATTAAAAAATGTGTTCATTAATGAAATAAAAAAAGCGAATATTGTATGAAAAAGAATACATTTTTTATTTCAGAAAATTTGTGAAAAAAATGATTTAAAAAAAGTAACAGGTGTTCATATTTTTTCATACAAAATAGCCCATAAAGCCTAAGGACCAACCTAAGAAATCATACATTTAAATTAAAGGTAATGCTTACAGTTGATTAGTAATTGCCCACAACCAAGGGAAACATTTCTTGTCAATTTTCTGAACATGCGGTGTAAGATGTTATCACGTCAAAAAAACATAAATTGAAAAACAAAACTAAAATGCATTGGCCACAATCGAACCCTGGACTTTAGCCGCTCTAGTTCAAAACATTTCTACTAAGCCATATTAACTTAAGTAAATTTATTTAAGTTTCATTCTTATATTGGGCCCGATTCAATGTAAATCTTCTATTTGTCTTTTCTTCTATTCTGCTATTATTTTTACGAGAACTAGATACGATTTTCAAACAATCTAAAACATTTTGTGGATTTTTTGAAAATTATGTCTAGTTTTCTTTGAAATACTAGAAGAATAGAAGAAAAGAAAAATAGAAGATTTGCTTTTAAGCGTGATTTCCATGAGAAAATCTTACTGACCAGTATTCAGTACTGAAAAACACAGAGGAGTAAAGACAACCAAAAATTCCATTAGAGTGACAAGGACAGTAATTTTTTTTATAGCAAAACTAAATGGTTGTATTTTGACAGATTTTTGTTAACATAACCAATAAATTTCATAATTTTTCAATAAACAATGTAATGTTATAACAATA